>OW028633.1:8829166-10255833 GCA_932294325.1 Allophyes oxyacanthae | reverse complement strand
AAAAATAAAATATATACGATATGATTACACACAATCCATCCGTTCACAAAATTTTTAACAATCATGTCCAATGTACAAAGGCGGTCTTATAGTTCGGCCGTTCAGAGAATGCGTTCCTGACACCTGTCAGTTACGAACAAACGAGAATTTTTTGTTATCGAAACATTATTACATAATAGTAGATATCTATCGTTTACATGCACTACTGATACAAAATTCTATTAAAATTAACCTATAATAAACTAAAATAGTTTAGCGCTAAATATAATCTTTAATAAAAAAGAAACATGTTCAACTGACAGGTGTCAGAAACGCATTCTCTGAACGGCCGAACTATAATGATAGTGATTTTGTGATATATTCATTTATCCGAGTAATATTTAATCATTTATATGGAACAGCAGATTCTTTTCGCGATTTCAGTGTTCTTCTTGTAGTGAAAGTTTTTCATTATGATGAGTATAATAAAATTTTAAAGGGATCGAGACTAGAAAGATTGGACTTTACATAATAATATTATTATACCCTTTCCAATAAATCTTATTGTTTACCTACTATTTACTGATTTTAACACGCTTTTATTAGCTTCACCTGTAACTAACTAACTAACAAACTATGTAAGAAAATCTTTGAAGAACCACTTCCCGGTTTCCGATTGACCAATGCCGAATGCCAATTTTGGTCCCACCCTCCAATAGCGACGTGTCATACATCGTTGGATAGGTATTTTTGAGCTGAACAAAAGTTACTATGGCGCCAAGTTTCAAATCTTAGTCCGTTCAGAGTTATTCATTATTAAACATGTCAGTTTAACAATAGTTAAATATACCTATCTACCATTATCATCAGAGTCGTAAGAAGAGTTGGTCGGACGTAACGCAAAGTGCCCGTTTCCTCAGGTGCTGATTCCTCAGAGCTCGCGCGCGGACTATACCTTACCATCGTGTTTTATCTCTAAAAAAACCTTACGACTCTGATGATAACGGTAGATAGGTATATTTAACTATTGTTAAACTGACATGTTTAATAATGAATAACTCTGAACGGACTAAGATTTGAAACTTGGCGCCATAGTAACTTTTGTTCAGCTCAAAAATACCTATCCAACGATGTATGACACGTAGCTATTGGAGGGTGGGACCAGAGTTCATACAAATCCTGGCATCATCCTTTTGCATACACGTTCAGTTTGGATGACTAAAGCGTGTTCTATAGTTTTTTTTTTTAAACTATTATATTACTTATTTTATAATCATTGTATCGGTACCATTATTTTATTTGCTTTGTCTTTAAATACGAAATACGCGCTTTATTTCGTTTATCCGAAATTCATAAGCTAGAAAACGTCATCACAATCTCTGAAACAAATAATTCAACTTTCTTTTGTTTTAATTTCTTTCAAAACTTTTTAATTGGGATTTTTTATGCCTGAGAATGAAAACATTCTGCCAAAGGAATTAATGAGGAGTATTATTGTAATGTTAATGTTGTTTTTAAAACCTTATTGGTTGAATAAACCTGGCTTATTTATACAATAATAATATAACCTAATCGTCAAGAACCCCCGACTCCAACCAGAAAAAGAGCTGTAACTTTTGAATTGCAGAACAGATTTTTATGAAACATAGCGAAGATTATTCCGGACTAAACTACCTTTTAATGTAAAAAACTGCATTGAAATCCGTCCCTCCGTTTTGGAGATACGATTCCACAGATAGACACACAGATACACAGTTCAAACATAAAACACCCCTCTTTTTTGTTAGGGGTTAAAAACGACAATGATGATTATGACGTTTCCATTTTAGCAGAGTCTCTATCGTTCAAAGGGATTTTGAGAGCATTTTAATACAGCCTTAATTCTTAAACACCAAGGCTTTAACAATTTTAACTAATTACCACTCTCACAATCCCAACATTATTTAAAGTTCAAAAAGAACAAATTAATATCCTTACGAAGGCTTTGGGCTTCAATTCTGAAGCCGAAAATGGAAACGTCAGGCTTTTTATTCGTAATAAAGGAAATAAGGCATTTGTGAAAAGGAACGCCACGGATGTATTATTTAGCGCATCCGTTTCCTGTTCTTTAAATAAAATACAAAATTCGAAGAGGTATTTTTTTTTGGTGTTTTTTTTTTGTGAATTAAAAGGTTTTTGTTGTTTTTCCTTTGTGACTAGCGTGTGTTTATTTTCTTTATAGTGTAATTTATAAAGGGAAAAGAAGATCACGGAGGTTAATGATTTTTTTGTTTATAAAACTTTTATTCATCTATACCATTATACTCGCTACATATTAAGCTAGATTTTTTCATGTAAAAGGTCCTCGACGAAGCGAAAATCTATGATAAAATACTAACTACCAGTCCAAGGACACAAGAATGATACAACGTCCTTGAAAAAGTTCAGTGGGCCGAGCATGAATGTTTTGACGTATAGTAACGTAAACGTAAGCAAATTTTGATTCTAAAATACGATGAATCTATCGCATTTTTGTTCAATTTTATGCAACAAACGCACTTGTTTCATGAAAATGTAAAAATATTGCATGTATTTCCAAAAAAATATGATTATACGTGTATTTTCGGTTCTGAATTTGGTTACGTTTACGTTACTATACGTCAAAACATTCGTGCTCGGCCCACTGGTAACAGTTAAATTGTAACCAAAATGCATGAACAAAAAAGGTGCATGGATTGAAAAGATGCAAAAGGCGTGTGTATCCTACCATGACGTAGCATTCTGTAGTTTTTGTCTACCTCGGAAGAACCTAACCGTCGAAAACCCCCGACTCCAACTAGAAAAAGAGCTGTAACTTTTGAACGGCTAAACAGATTTTCATGAAACATAGCTAAGATGATTCCCGATAAACTAGCTTTCAATTAAAAAACACTGCATTGAAATCGGTCCATCCGTTTTGGAGCTATGATTCACAGATCATACACTCTACAAACTTATAACACCCCTCTTTTTTAAAAGGGTCAGGAACGCTCGATTTACGCCCCTGGTATTGCAAGCGTCTATAGGTCACGGTAACCGCTTACCATCAGGCGGGTCGTATGCTTGTATGCCATTATGGTGGATTGGTTGAGTGTTTTTTTTTTCAAATGTTCCCCTGAATTTAGTTCCTAATAGTCAAAGTCAAAGATTTTTATTTCAACTGGGCCTTTGCAGGCACTTTCTAAACGTCGTGATTCTAGGCGCACGGTTCCAAGCGGGTTGGTCCTGGAGAAGATACTGGCAAGAAACTCCATGGATACTCTTTTCATAAATCAAGCATACTACACAACAAATGTGGGGCCGCAGGAGCGGCTCCGGCTAAAATTCGACCTCATTTACACAATATTACAATAAAAAAAAGAACAGCAAAGATCATAAGTACCACTATAATATTATAATTATACAATACTAGTAGGTGCGTACTTAACACTCAACAATAATTATGTCGTATCCATTCTTCCTACATCCATGACAAAGAGTCGTTTCATCTGCATTAGAGTCCGTCGTAGAAGGGCCTCGGGCTCCACTTAATAGATTTCCGGACTGAGTTTGTAATACTGAGGGTACGGAAACCATTTTTGAGGCCTGTCTGTTTGAAATGCTGGCTCATGGATATTTTGTAAGGGGTAAACAGTAGTTACACATAATAGCACACTTGGAAGCAATGAATCTGGGTCAATAATATAGGTACTTTAAAATCTTGGAAACTAAGAATGTTAGCTTAATCAAATAAAAAGTATTTTAGGGACTATTTAATACTAGTCAAATAAAATTAATAAAAGTTCTTAGTTATAATTTGTTTTACATAATAAAAACCCATAAATTAAAAAATGCGCAAATTTTTCACTTATATCATTTTCTCACATTTTAAAACTTTGTATCACCTCCGTGTATTGTTAATACAAATGTCATGCGATTCGGTATAATCGGTATACGGCAGAAAGTTTCTGAGGCGATGTTCGGGAATATTCTCTCATTCCTCTATCAATGCAATTTTCAGCTCTTGTTAATACGTATTTGAATAGTATTTAGCATTCTTCGTTTCCGATATATCAAGGTTTATTATGATGATGACCCGGATTCATTCCCTCCGCGTGTAGTATGAGTGGAAATACATGATATACAGAGTGTAAGTGACATCGTAACGAAAACTTATACCATGGATTCAGTACATGATCCTGAACACCTCAGCGTAAGAATTATGCGTCGGTCTTTTCAAAAATTTTATGATTTTGTTCGCAGATTTTTTAGGTAGTTATCAAAACTGTGAACAAAATCGTAATTTTTTTGAAAAGACCTATGCCTTATTCTTATGCTGAGGTGTTCAGATTCATGTACTGAATCCATGGTATCTGTTTTCGTTACGATGTCCCTTACACCCTGTATAATTATTGATATGATTATGATTCTCTAGTTTTTGAAGAGTAGATAGATACACTAATAAGTAACATCAATGTACTGATCGAACAACCAATGGCAGTCGCTCGCTTACATAATTAGGGTGATTCAGAGAAAAAAACATGGTGGAAGCAACAGTCATTATTATTATTACGTGACGTTAATATCTATACCGCGCCCAGTAAATGCTAAGCTGGCTACCCTTTCGGCATGGGCATGCCTGACAACAATATACAATAGGATGACTATTTTACTTTTTTTTTTTTTTTTTGTGCTCAGTGTCGGTTTTATTTTTAATTTTTTACTGTTTAAAGGTTAACTCAATTACTTATTTTTTCTCTCTTGTATGTTGTCAATGTCCGTGCTGAATAAATGTATTTTCTTTCTTTCTTTCTTTCTATACTTAAGTAGAACCTAACTAAGGCATTAATTATGGAGAGGAGGAAAGTCGCGCGGCGCACAAAGTGGCGTGTCGCTCTGTCGCTCGCTCTCCATGAACGAAGATACGCGCCTTTCTCTGCGTTGCGCGCCGCTTTGCACTCCGCGCGAGATTCCGCCTCTCCATAATTAAACCCTAAGTAATACACGATCGCAGTGGTGGTCGCCCACGGCGTCGGGCGCCGGCCGACGATCTCCGGCCACCGTAGGCGCGGGCATGCGGACAGCGAGTAAAGGGCAACTCGCTGTCCGACCATGGACCATGCCCGGGTCGACGGCGCGTTGTGTTCCACGCGCGCCTCAAAGAACGTCAGCAAGATGACGGGGCCCCCCCTGTAGAGGGCCGAAGCCTGCCGGGGTCGCGGGACTTATCTCATTACCGTGACCCCGGAACGTAAAGGGCTATTGAAGGAACACCGTGGATTTTAGTCAGTACAAGTCTGACAGTCCCTCCCGCCCTGCCCGGGGTGGGAGGACTCATTTGATGATTTTACCACGCTAAAAAAAAAAAAAAGTAATACACGATCTCATAAAATCAAAAGAAATAATAACCAAGTCTAAACAATACATTCACAATCTAAAATTATTCGTTCAATTTATATCATTATAAAGCTAACAGAACTAACTGACTTAAACATTACAATCAGGGAATCTGCTAGCAAAAAATTTAATAAGTAAACACTTCTACATTCTGGCGTAACTTCGTTTTTACAAGCGCAATTTGGCACACGCGAATAAACGAAGATAGAGGAAAAAGGGGAACACAGATAGTGTTGATCATATTGACACGAATTTACTCAGTCAAGCGAGCTTATCTTAATGTTGGCTCCGTATGCGTGACCTTGGGGAGGCAGGGGGAATATGGATTATAACAAAATATGCTTATGTATGTCATTGTTGTCGTAGTCTATGTGCGTTTATGTAGGTCATCTCTACATGGTATAAAATAAAGTCACTTTCCGCGTCTGTCTGTCTCTATATCCGCTAACTCTTCCTAAACCACGTAACGGATTTTGATACGGTTTTCATTATCAGTTAGATAATTTTACACGGTATGTTTATTTATTTATTTTATTTATTTATGTACACACAAGGAAACATGGTAATAAAAATGTTACAGACAAATGAGCACAATGGAACTACTTACTTCTAAAGAAATTTCTTCCAGTAGTCCCGCGATTGGAAATATGGATGATAGACACGTAGACACAGTGTGTAAAAATTACAAAAATAACTTAATTAGACCGCTTAAACTTATTTTTATGATATAATACTTTCATATTCTAAGTAATAATTTTTATTATATTTCTATGTAAGGATAGTATAGAAAGTGGACCCGTGCGAAGCTGGAAGCGGATCTCTCGTTCTCAACACATTATTGACTAGCTATTTTGCCTGCGATTTCACTCGCCTATTATTTTTATCAAAATAAAAAACAACCTAATATTACTCAGGGAAACCGGATAGTGTACTTTTCTATTAGTGAAAGAGTTTTTAAAATCGGTTCAGTAGTTCCAAAGATTACCCCTACATACAAACAAAGAACCTAATATTACTTATTTATAATATTAGCAGCCATAGCCATAGCGGTTGAACGCTTGCCTTCTATGCAGGAGGGTCTGAGTTCAAACCCGGCCCGCACCTCTGACTTTTAGGGTTAATGTGCGGATTAGAATTTGATTATCACTTGCGATAATGGTCAAGGAAAAACATCTTGAGGAAACCTGCACATCTGACAGGGCCTCATAAAGTCCTCGATGGTGTGTGTAGACCGCCAACCCGCACTAGGCCAGCGTGGTTGACTAAGGCCTAACCCTTCTCATTCTGAGAAGACGCCCAGCCGTGGGAAAGTAATAGGCTGGATTTATTTTATTTTATTTATTTATCATATAAATATAACGTGTAATCTATAAGATGTATCACCAGTCTATTAACGTTAGTATTATTCTTAGCCACACGTGTCCACTCGTTAGCGAATGAATTAATGAGTTTTCACGACAGCTCCAGTACGAAATTGGGATTACCTATTCTTACTAGAGAATAATCAGTCTGTGTCCAGTCGGCGTGAAACTAGAAACGTAAGGCGGGGTATACAACGAAACTAGCGTCGCCTAAGAGCAAATACTATAGAGTCCTTCTATCGAGTATAAACAGAAAACCTATAGACATTTATCTTTACACTAGCTGTGCCCGCGACTTCGTTCGCGTGGTGTAGGGGTGCTCGAATTGTTTTGAAAATACATGTTTCTAATAACATAAAATTTTATCAATTAGTATTAAATACAAAAAGTAAAAACACGGGAACCGGATTTGAACCTGATATTTGTCGGCTTTTATCTACTATTTACCGCTCCACTTAGCTAGTTACGATGGGTGTCGAAATAAACATTTCTAATGCTGAAAAACTATCTAGTTTCCTTCATATGTATAGTAATTTGTCGTAATGGTTTTTTACCGAACATGTCAAATAAACTCGTTTAAATCACAAATTGCTTAACTATCGACCATAGTATCCACGGATACATATCTATAAATTTTCAGTAAAATAAGCTGACCTCTTATTGTAAAGGAAGCCAATACAATACGTGGTCAGCTTTTACTGGAAATGTATAGCTTGATAGTAGCCGTGTGTATACAAAAAAAAAATGTTACACTGTTCAGTTCCTGTGAGCGTAGCGTAGCGTGATGATACATATTTATGTTAAAAAGTCGGTCCCTTAGTAGCGCTACTGTGAAAGTCCTATCGAAATTGTTAAATTCTTACGTTTCATATCCATCATACATTATACACAAAATATGTTACATTGCTCGACTCCTATGAGTGATAGTGCGATGAAATATGTTTACTATAACATCTCGATCCCTAATAAATTAAACTACAATGAAAGTCGCATCAAAGTAGGTCCAATACAACATTATTTTGTATAACCAATCAATCGTGACCTCTGCTTTGTATGGGACCGCTTACAATAGAGCGATCAAGCTGTATCTAAAGATCTAGTCAACTGTTGCAAATGAAAGTTGTTAAGTTAGACTATTACTCGTATCTATACAATTACTGTAAAGTTTCATTGAAATATTTTTCACTGTTTTCCTGAGATGGGGTAACTTCTTTTTTTTTGTTGGCTCTCAGACTTTCATCCCATAAATACAAAGTGTGTGACGTAGTCGGTGAGAATTCGGTAACTGTTACTGCCCTTTGTAATGATTTTATATGAATCTAGCAATAGTAGCTATTTAAAATACTTGGAGAAAACATCCAAATTATAAACTTCACATTTTCGTAAACACATAAACCCAATTAAAAGAACAAATATTTCGATCCCAACGGTATCTAGGGAGACTGAAGACAACACAATAATATTTAATTATTATGTTTTGTGTGTGCTGAAAATAATAAAAAAATAGGTAATAATTATTTTAATATTTTCACTGAGAAATTGGTAGTCGACAGATCATTCTAGTCATCCTCAAGTCAATGAATTTTCAGCTGCCGTGCATCAGGCAAGAGACTATGTTGTAAAAAGAATGTTGTATGAACCTAATTTGCTGTTCTCCAGAATGCAAACGATGTTAGCCCTTATCAATTTGCAATGGTAGCAGTAAACAGCAAGCACACGGCATTTTAATACTGCCAATAAGGCTTTTAAATTCCTAATTACCTATTAGATTAAAAATTAAAAAAGCCCACCCTACAGGTTTCCGATAAATTCTATGGATAAAAAAAATTCTACCCAATCCTAATAAAATCTTAATAATTATCTTATCTCAATATTTACTGGAAATACAAAAACTTGGTTTTGGTTAAAAAGTCTATTAACGCCATCTAGTTTCAGAAAAATGTAATAAAAATATAATGAAATCAAAGTTACGTCGAAATAGCGCATTTAAAAAAGTAATTATCTCGAGAGTAAGGTATTATGTCGTATGCTTTCATCACGCTTCACCTTTTGGAACATAGCAGTCAGTGAAATACGTACCTTAAAGTAAGATGCCAAAGAAAGAACGTTTATCAGTAAAAAAAAATACTGGGCATTAATAAATTTTACTAATTTAAGAACTGGATCAAGTGAAGAGTTATAATGAACACAGGAACTGTGAAACTAAAACGAAGATTAATTTTGCTTAGCCCCCTAGACGAATAGGGTGATGATTTATATTACATATTTTGACCGGACCTATGAATTATAATAAGACAATATTTCATTAAGATTCGGCTCTTAATAATGAAGTGGTTGCTCATAATAGTAAACAGGCATAATGCACTTTAGCTCATCCCCCTTAGATAATAGCGTGATAATTTAAAGCCTATATGTTGACCAGCCCTTTGACAGATATTACTGCAAAATTTCAACTAAATCTCTCCAGTAGTGTAGGCGTGAAGCTCGGACAAATAAACAGACAAACGGACATACAGACAAACAGACAAACAGACAAACAGACAAACAGACAAAAATTCTAAAAACACCTGATTTGGCTTCAGTATCGTTCCTAGTACACGCAGCAATCATTTTTTTTGAAAAATATTCAATGTACAGTTTTCGCCTCGTTACGATTTTATTATAAGTATAGATAAACAAAACGTCATAAGAGTAATAGAGATAAATATATTCTATCTGTTACCGCTTAGCGAAGTAATGCGGCCGTTTGTACTATAGAAACATCTATCTATATACTGAAAATGAAAAGATATTTTTTGACCGTTTTCAGTCAAAACACCCATCCGGCTGTTGCAGCCGGTAGCTGCACACAGTATTGTCATTATTGTATGTGCACAAATAGTTAAAATCACTACACACTTGATATTTTCAAAGATAATCTCACAAAACACTTGACACACCGAGCCCTCCAGCTGGATGAAAACTACTTGACTGATGGCACGCAGCGTTTCAAGATGATGTAGAAACTCTATCGCTATCTCACTTTGCTTATAGAGCTAATACATTAGTGAGAGTAGGGCCATATATACGTCTCCTGCTCTTACTTGATATACTCCCCCTATAGTATTTACTCTTAGAGCGTCGCAAATTCTGTGGTAGCCTTAGGGCCCGTTCACACGAGCTACTTTTAGCATCGGCGACTAGCGATTTTGCGATATCATCGATGCTGCATAGCGTTTTAGCGACTCGCTGCGTCCGATCGCGGTTGCTAAATCGCGCGATTAGCGACATTAAATTGACTTCAAAATGTCATTTTTGTAGAGAGATGACTTTGGTAAAAGCTACGGTAGCGACGCCACGACCGGCAGGGTAATCACGATGCACATTCGAAATTGGAATCGATTCAATTTTGACAGTTCACCGATGTACATTGCGCAGTATCCTTTAAAAATTATACTGAACGACAATTCGAACAACGCAATGGACATTCTTAAACTGTCAAAAGTGAATCGATCCCGATTACGAGTGGGTATCGTGATTACCCCCCAGGTCAGATAAGTTCGTGGCACTGTACAGGTATATTTTTATTTATTTGTCAACAACAATGACGCGTAACTCTAATCTCTAGAACCTTTCCACGCACGGACAGAGCTCAAACAAAATAACCGTTAAGTTGAAAACTATTTTATTTAATCAAATAGTTTTTGTTATTGGTATTTACGTTTCAAGGTATTTACTCGTTTATTTTGTGATGAGTTCGTAATAGAACGTAAAATATTGTAACAATTTATTATTAATAAAGTTTTTGGGAGATTCGACAGATAATATTGAAGGCTTTTTCTTCTTTGTTATTGTTCTGAAACTGTTTGCAATTTATTTGAAAACGGTTAATAATGGCATTGGGGGGTGTGACGCATGTTATTTTCGAAAAGAAAAATGTAGGTACCTAATGAATTTCCTAACTAAGATAAGTAAGTTTATAATAGTCAGCCTCCTCAAGGCATCTTAAGATAATAATTATTTCACTTCTGGACACGATGGATAAGCACTTTGCTTTCTGAGGTCACGAGTTCCATACAAATATTTTTATGATACACTTTCACGTCTGCCGTATGCCGTCTGAACTGTGGGCCAAAATAACCACGCAGTGGAGCCCTGACACAGCAAAGCGGCGACGCGGCAGACCGCGAAAGAAATGGCGGGACGAACTAGACACATTCAGCAAGGACTGGTCATCACTGGCACAGGATAGAACAGCATGGAAATCAAGGGGGAGGCCTATGCCCAGCAGTGGGATGATACAGGCTAACAGTAACAGTAACTTTCACTGCCGCTAAGGGCTCAATTATGGAGAGGTAGAAGGTCGCGCGGAACGCAAAGCGGCGCGCAACGCGGAGAGAGGCGCGTATCTCCGTTCGTGGAGAGCGAGCGAGAGACATGCCGCTTTGCGCACCACGTTCTCCGTAATTGAACCCTAATGCGTCAGGCAAGTTATCGCTTTCACCGCAATTTGTATGGTAGCATCATTAAGGGCATCGGGAAAATTGAAAATTTCTAGGTCTGCTTGTTTGTGAGATTTATGACTGCAATCAGAAGCCCAATTTTTGTAATTAATTTACACTGTGACTGAAAGTTGACTGAACTGAGATTATGTTATGAATTGACCAAAAATTCGGTATTCTACTCCTGTCAAAGTTCAGTCCGATTTCACTATGATTTTAATTCAATTTTCTTACAGACTCGTGTCAATCTCATTTTTGACGTTTATTTACGGACGAAAATATCAATTTTATTATCTGTGTCGGTTCAAAAAGTTAGCAGAATACCGATTCGGCTTCAATCATCTTTCGACCTCATTACAATATAATTTCACATTTGACGTTGTTTATTAGTGTAGGAGAATACCATTTGTGACATTTATGACATTGATACTGGATCGGAAATATATTTTGAACATTTGGCTTCTGTACCCACGAAACAGGAGAAAGTGGGGGGGGGGGGGGGGCTATTGCGAAAAACTGACCACCAGTATTGATTGACTATACGCGACCTTACCTTTCACAGACAAAACACAAAATACCAAAATCTCGCCAAATGGTTACACCTTTGGTTCCACGTAGTTATTTTTTAACCCCCGACAAAAAAGGGGTGTTATAAGTTTGTAGTGTGTATCAGCTGTGTATCTGTGGATTTTTGAATCTGTGGCATCGTACTGGAACTATCATTGGCCCTGGCAAGGAAACTCACCAGAGAGATATTCGAATTATCAGGAAAACCTCTTGAACTACGCACTTATTCAAATACATGCACCAAAAGTCCTCTAAAGAGTCTTAACTGTTTTCCTTCAGTGACAAAAAGAGATGGCGCTATCCTTTCCATATAATATATGTCGCAGCAATATTGTCAAACAATAGTATTATTATAATTTCACTAGTAAAATTATAATTGCACGAAACTTTGTCAACCGCCTCCATTTCTCACAATTTCACGTGCTCATTTCAGTGACATTATAATTCCACTGGACCCACACAGTGATATACCTACAATCAGTAATATTTTGTCAATTTTACTGTATATGCAAGGCCGTTAAATTGTGAGACGGTCAATGATTGGTCCGTTTTCAATGACGTGATGGATCAAGGAGAACGGATTAAGAAGAGTTGACCAATCAAAACGCACGAAATCCACACTACGAACTTGACTCATAATATACCTAGGGTTATTATAAAATAACAACAGCGTTCCCGTGAAATTATAATGTCACTGAAATGAGCCCGTGAAATTGTTAGAAATGGAGGCGGTTGACAAAGTTTCATGCAATTATAATTTCACTAGTGAAATTACAATATCACTGGTTTGACAATATTGCTGCGACATATCCATCTCCCTCCTTCCTTTAAATAGCCATAATTTCCAGTATGCAAATGATCATTACTAAAAATTCGGATAATTATTAACGACGTAATTTTGTTTCGCGATTATGAAAACTCGTAAATAAAAAGTGTCGTCTCGTTTTACGATAATTTTAACGAGGTTATAAAACGCAAGTACGGTTAAAGTAACTTACTTTGTTATTCAAAAGACACTAAGATGTTGTAGGATTAGGTTGTTGAGTTGGGTTATATTGTGGCTTATTATGTTATACAGAAGGAGAAGTTATTTGATGTTAAGGGAAGGAAATTAAGTGAACATTTTCTTTTTTGTCTCTAAGTTTTTGGGGTTTCGTACCAAAAAGGTCAAGACAAGATACAAGACAAGACAAGAATCAAACTCTTTTTATGAAGACCAAAAAGGTAAAAATCAACCAGCCGGGTTTCCACTGCGAAAGGGTATAATGGGAATGGACCCCAACTAGCTATAAAATATGTTTTACCTTCCATTAAGATAGAGTTTTGTCAATTGCTTTCCACTGCAAAAGAGAAATGAAGAACGATTTACTCGTTCAGTCCTCTCTGGTAGAGTCTTTGTTAGAACTCAATCTATAACATACAGGATGAGTCACTCTGTATCACTGTGAACTTATTCTTATAAGCATATTTCTAAAAGTCCGGCTGCTTATAAGACTATCCTAACCATATGTACCTACTACATATTTTTATTAATGATCTATATCTATATTTCAATTATATACTGTGAACCAATATTATATTTTATATCTACTTATTATCTATTCACTTACCTACGTCCGTGTGTCACTGCAGGGGGTGCCAACTGAAAATCAGCGCTGGGTGTCTCACATCCAGCATATGCTGAGTTGGTAACCTTTTCGGTACGGGCATGCTCGACGGCATGTTTTCAATTTTTTATTAGAATTAGTGTACCTATTTCTTTTTTGTTGTGTTTTGTCTATTGTGAATGTGGCGCCGTCATTATCCCGTACGGAATAAAATTATTTTTCTTTCTTTCTTTCTTTCATAGACTTAGAATATTTTCGCTTACCTATCTATGATCCTAACAGAAAATACATCAAACTTTTCCTCACCTGAGAACCCAAGACCTCACGATCAGTCGTTATACTTACACTAAACCAATGAGCCAGTAAACACTTGTACACAATGTAAAAGTTTGTAGCTATTTTGTTACCAAGGGGTAGGTTTTCTGTAAATTGGACGGAGTAGGAGGGTTTCAGATATAAATCATGCTGTGGATGGTAAAAGGCGTGAGGGAGAAGCGAGGAAATCGTTAACACTGTGCGGATATTGTGGATATGTAGATAGGTATACGGATATTGTTATACATGGGTTACTTAGATAATTTTAAAAAAAACAGTTCATGACTATCCCACTGCTGGGCACAGGCCTCTTCTCAAATGAGAAGGGTTAGGCTTTAGTCCACCACGCTGGCCTAGTGCGGGTTGGCGGACTACACACACTATGAAGAACTTTATGAGGCCCTTTCAGATGTCCAGGTTTTCTCAATAGAATCGTCGTGGAAAAGAAGCTATTAACCTATTTACCTTTGCTATTTCCACGTACTTGATACACTATAATATTATTTTTCAGATGGTAAAAAAAATATAGAAACTCACTAATAAACAAAATTAAACCAATTAACCTAACCGTCAAAAACCCCCGACTCCAATTAAAAAAAGAGCTGTAACTTTTGAACGACTGAACAGATTTTCATGAAACTTAGCTAAGATGATACCTGATAAAAAAATCATTAAAATCGGTCCATCCTTTTTGGAGCTATGATGCCATAGACACGATACACAGATCCATAGATACACAGATCGTTATAGGCGAGCGGTTGATATGCTGAGCAGAAGCCTTTTTGACACAGCTGCGACGTACAATCCATTTTATTTATGATATATTTTTTCAAACTCATAACACCCTTTTTTTGCCGGTGGTTAAAATACCCAAAACATTTACACCAAGCAACGAATACTTTAAATAAGACACAAAGAATCCCAATCGCCACGGAACCCTTAAAATCCATGGAATTGGCCACTTATCATCCCCTTATGTTAAGGGCGTAAAGGAAAATGGATTTCGTAATGGTATACCTATGTAGGGGTGTGTAATTTGTAGTCATGCGGGCAACCCGTGCGATGTGTAAAGCCTCCCTTAAATTTCCAGCGATGGCGGCCCAAGTCTCTCTAAAAATCTGATGATTTTGAAGTGGATAAATGCAGTGGCGTAGCGTGGGTTGCAGCCGTCCGGGGCGGAGGAAAATTTCACCACCCCTTTAGGAATTTCAATTTAAAAAACTAAAATATACATAGTAACACGATAAAAATTGATTGAAAAAATACGGGGAATCCCTGCAAGTCAGTACAGACAGTGTTGTCAGTCGCTTCAACGAGCTAGATGTCATTATTATAAATTCATTTAAAGAAAGGGGATTCCCCGGTTTCGTAACTGAATAAGTAACGAAAAATTGAATCGGTCCGAATCGTAGGAGCGACAAAAATATGAATTGTAATGGTTCAAATTTTTACAAGATATTCAAGTCCCTTATTCATTTTTCATACATATTACTTATATTTTTAAATATTTTTACAAAACTATATTAAAAAACATTTAAAAATATGAAATAATAGTAGCCCACCGGTATCTAGAATAGGGTCCAAGCTACCGGCGGTCAGTGCTCCAGAGAAAGGAATCTCCTAACAATGCGTGCCGTGTCAAGAAGTACTGCTCTCTGAATCAGGCCCTTGATCCAACTGCCTAACGAGAGCCTCCTGAGGTGTCGGTCGAGACTCTCGGTAATTAAGCCATTGGCCGAAACGACTATCGGTACAATGATCGCTGAATCTACATCCCACATGTCGACAACCTCGCGGGCCAAATCAAGATATTTGATCTGTTTATCTTTCTCGGCTTTCACGAGGTTTACAAGATATTAATATTTATTGTGAAATTTTGCCGCGGCCGGGCGGGCCGCTCCTGCCGCCCCCACTACGCTACGCCACTGGTCATAAATGTACTTAGTAGTACCTAACAGTGGCGAAGGGTGACAGTTTTAAAAATGCCGTTCCAAAAATGCCCTCTAAAAATTGTTGCAATTAATGCTGCAAGACAAAAATCCATACCGTCTCTTGTAATCTATATATCCGTTCAGCTATTCAAAAGTTACAGCTCTTTTTCTAGTTGGAGTCGAGGGTTTCTGACAGGTTATAAAATAATAGCATTAAATACTAAAGAAATAAAATTAAAATAATAACAATAAGGAACTGTGAAACTATCTCATCCTTTAAGAAACGTGTAAAAGAGCATTATCTCTCCCTGTCATAGCTTCTGTTTGCAATGTATGTATTTACATATGTTTTTATATTTATGTGTATTTGTTTTATGTAGGTATTTTTCATAAGTTTATATTATTGTATTTAATATATAGTTTTGTTCTATTCTTGTACATCGCTGTCTACATTTCGTGTTTTAAATTCTCCTCTCGCAGGTCTGCTGGAAGAGATTTCTTTTGTGAAATAAGAAGTACCTTTGTACTTTGTTCTCCTATTTAATGTTTTCTGTGTCTTTTAATGTGTATATATAAATTATTAAATAAATAAAAATTAATCTTCAAGTATCTATTCTATTAAAAGATTAAGATAATCACTAAATTAAACATGAAACAGTAAATACTACGCTTGTGTACGCACAGCTGTGATAATTTCCCTAATCCTTATCCCTCTAATGTTTATCATGTTTGTGTTAGAGCGGTCTAACTCAATTCTTTAATGAGTTTGGGTTTCGACCCGAAGGTCAAGAGTTCACACCCTAATCCGTTCAGCTATTTGGTGTTATGGTCCAAAATTAATGGGTGTATGACCTCACATACAACACGTTGATAAGTTTATGCAACATACATTTTTTTATGATTACCTGAATCGAACCCGCGACACCGTAATGCAAAAACCCACTGCACCTAACGACTCAACGTAAACGGCTGGTTATCAAACTGTGGACACATAATTATGTTTATATTTCAATTCAATTCAATTCTTTATTGCATATCACATGTGTTTTACAAGATCTTCATAATAATTATTATATGTTCATATCGGGCACAACAATTTTAACAACTTTTTTTTTTTTTTTAGCGTGGTAAAATCATCAAATGAATCCTCCCACCCCGGGCAGGGTGGGAGGGACTGTCAGACTTGTACTGACTAAAATCCACGGTGTTCCTTCGATAGCCCTTTACGTTCCGGGGTCACGGTAATGAGATAAGTCCCGCGACCCCGGCAGGCTTCAGCCCTCTACAGGGCCCCCCGTCATCTTGCTGACGTTCTTTGAGGCGCGCGTGGAACACAACGCGCCGTCGACCCGGGCATGGTCCATGGTCGGACAGCGAGTTGCCCTAATTTTAACAACTTAGTATATTTTAATTTGAGTAGTAGAATAAAATAAAATAACAGGTTTAAATCATTATAAATAAGTAGCAAATAATTAATTCTGTATATATTAATATATTAAAAGTAAGGTGTCCTTTGTCATCATCAAAATTAAAATTAATGTCTTCAAAATCTATATTTTGTATGTAGATAATACTAAAACACACATTCGGCCTGTTGGGTTTTCAACAACCTTCACAAATTGTTACAAACAAGTAAACTGTAGTTAACAACCCTGAAACGGCGGAGTGAGCCAAACTCTTCAGTTTTCACTTTACACTGAGCGATGAAATATTTTTCAGCGTTAAAAACCGTCCGATCGCTGCTAAAACTTTTAATTGCTGCTCAAATTAATGCCCAGCGGTGGAGTTAGAGGATACATACGGGAAGGAATTGTGTGCGGGGGCCGTCGCGCCCGGTTGCTTTGAGAATAAATATATTTTATCGTTTATTTTGCTAGCTACGTTTTTTTAGCATTTTGTGCTATCAGCTTTCGGTTCCCCTGATAGTAAGTGATCACCGCCGCCCATGAACATCCGCAACACCAGAGGAGTTACCGATGCGTTGCCGTCCTTTTAGGATGGTGTTAGGAAAAAGAAAAGGACAGGAGAAGGAAGGGGACTAAGGGAGGAATTGGGCCTCCGGTGCTCTACACTCACCGAACGAAACGCAACAGTTTGCATACTGCTACTTAACGTCGATATTCTGTGAGAGAGTAGTACTTCCCCAGTCGTGCCGATCCATTCATGCTGGCATGCCAGCGAGACACTATTACCACGAAAAATTATCTTTTTTCAAGCCTATTCTTGAGTACCTACGTTGGATTCTAACTTTCAAAAAATATTTTTGCATGATCAGAGGGTATAAATGTAAGTTTCTTATAACCAACTTGACTTTCGAAATTGATATAAAAAACTTACACTAGATACCTCAGTCTGATTTTGACCACGATTAAAACGTCAAGTGTTTCTTATAGTAAAATTAATAATCATGTTGGGGTCAGCACGGTATCATATTAATATCAATACACGGAGAGATTATCCATCTCCAACGACTACTTTTGAGTGTTTTATAGTTGGTCCGCTTCGTTCCAGCCCCAAATATTCCGCCGTATGTTTCAACAGCTGTGCATCTCTCAAACTGTATGACAGGCGTCTCGTCAACTGCCATTATTTAGTCGTAAAACGTTCTCATAAAGTGAGCAATTTCACGCAAAATGCAGCTTTTCCATTTTAATTTTATTATGTTTTTTCCTGCATGCTTTATTGATTAACGTTTTAAACACGCTTTTATTAGCTTCACTTGTAACTAACTAATTAACTATGTAAGAAAATCTTGAAAGTTAAATTTGACCCACTTCCCGATTTCCGATTGATCTGAAGTTTTGCATACACGTTCAGTTTGGATGACAAAAGCGTGTTCTATAGTTTTTTTTAAACTATACTAATTATTTACCTTTGCTTTTATAGGAATCGCTTATGCAGTGGTTGAAATAATATCATCAGCAATTGTGGTATTGAAGCTGACTGCCCAGTATGTGCCAGACTATCTTAAATTTTGTCACTCGTCAATCGTTTTTTGCACCCCAATATTTTATCAAATAGATTTTTGGTAATAAAGTATCACACTGTTAAGTGCTTTATTTTAACACGCTTTTATTAGCTTCACCTGTAACTAACTAACTATACCTATAAGAAAATCTTGGAGGTTAAATTTGACCCACTTCCCGGTTTCCGATTGAGTTGAAATTTTGCATACACGTTCAGTTTGGATAACTAAAGCGTCTGTTCTATAGTTTTTTTTTAACTATATTATCTTTTATTTATTATAATGTAGTCTACATAGAGCCCAATTAAGTAATTTAATTTTAATCTAAACTTCTACGCAAATGATTTTATACATCAATTAGGCACTGCAAAAAAATAAAACCTAATTCATTCCCATGATATTTATTACATTTATATTATACCTACATTATAATTTAGAAATAAAAATGCTCTCTAATCACAAACAAATGCAGCTTATCCGTCGTATTAGCTGTTATTTACATAAGCTTATGTATCTACAAACGTACACACACACACATACATTTACCAATGTAAAATATTACTTTTGTGTTATTAATTTCTTGTGACTGTTGTGTTGTCCTATGGGGAATAAATTATTTTTCTTTCTGTTTCTTTCTTTCTTTCTAAGTAGCAGATTTTGCTTAGTAGGTAATTTCTTTTGGGAAACTACTCCTCACATATTTCATAAACCCAGCATTCCCGCCCCAATTTCCTCTCCTATGTTTTCATATAACAGATTTGATACTACCCCCGCTGTACGGTTGACATTATATTTATAGGGATGCTCGGTTTAACCGGACTTTTTTAGATTACGGCAATAATTTTGGACGGCATGCCCACAGGATTTATTCTATGGACCCGGGCTTAAGTTCTGCTAGATCTCTCCTGTTTAGTAAAATAAATGGGTCATATATTTAACCACGTTTTGAAGAGTTAGTGTAGCAGTATTACTATGCATGTTGTTATAAGTTGCAATTTAATATGTAGTAACCGAGTTGACGTGCAACGTATAACGGCTCTGAAATGGCGATGGGCAGGACACTTGGCGAGATATAATGACGGCAGGTGGAGTAGAGCCCTAACAGAATGGCTACCGATAAACAGTAGAAGAAGTGTGGGAAGACCAGCGGCCAGATGGACAGATGACCTGCAAAGAATCGCGGGAAAGACCTGGATGCGATTGGCACAGATCAGGGAAATATGGCATGAAAAGGAGGAGGCCTATACTCAGTAGTGGGCAGAAACAGGCTGTCAATGATGATGATGAAGCGAGTTGATATTTTACATGTTACTGAGTGTCCATCCATCCAAAATTTAAGTGCTAGGCACTTGTCGGTGTAGCAATTTCCATTCAGTCCTATCCAATGCCAAATCTTTTAAATCTTTATATGTTTCTATGTTCGCTTTTTCTTTCAGCTGATCAATGTAGTTTCTTCTTGGTCTTCCTCTTTTTCTTTTTGCCTCTATTTTCCTTTCTATAATGTTGGTAATGAACATATCTTGCCTAGTCATGTGACCAATCATGCTTCCTCATACTAAGTGTGTTCAATTAAATTATGGAAAGAAAGAAAGAAAAATAATTTATTTGTTGCAAAAATTAAGGGCCACACATGCAATAACAAAAAATAAAAATAAAACCAAAAACAAATAGAAAAATAAAAATAAAATAATCACATACTTAAATATAAAGTATGTATGTAGATTAAACCACAATCATGTGGGCCTCACGGCTGCACCAAAACGGATGGACTTAATTTGGTATCATCTTAGCTATATTTCATGAAAATCTGTTCAGCTGTTCAAAAGTTACAGCCCTTTTTCTAGTTGGAGTCGAGGGTTTTTGACGGTTAGGTTACGTGCAAATATTTTTTCTTTTTTAAACTCAACACTACACAGGCAAAATTATGATACAAGAAATGAAAACTTTTTTAAAAAATATCTCACCGCAGAAAACAACAATAAATGCAAAAAAAGTTAAAACAAAGTTAACCCGTAAAACTTGGATGTTGGTACAAAAAACCCCGCGTACACAGTTAATTTAAGCAAAAAGTAAATTCAAAAAGTTAATAACCTAATGTCCGTTGTTTTGAACGGATACGGGTAATGAAGCGCACACGTGAGCTGTTAAGGGTTAGCCTTTTAAGGTTTTACCACAAAATATTTAAACACAGGTTGAACTTGTGGTGTGTTTTTTTTTGTTTTTTTTTTAGATTATGCTTGTTTGTACACGAGAATAGCTTTATTTTTTAAGTATTTCGATTATATTAGGAGGGATTATACTTAATTTAAAAAATATTTTTCACAACCTGCGTTAGCCAAAAACTTTGTTTGAGGCTTGAATCCTGAAAAATAAAGGCAATTAGGACCAACTTTTTAAGAACTGTTTTTTTACCCAGAGGTCGAAAGTCGCGCGGAGAAAGGCGCTTATCTCCATCCATGGAGAGCGAGCGAGCGAGCGACACGCCGCTTTACTAAAACTTAAAAACACTGTTAAAAATTGAATGTCTCGACAGGAATTATCTTAGGAGATAAAGCTCTGGACAACCATCTCTGGATTGACCTCAACACGCTATTTAACAAAAATGATTTTAGTCAACGCAGTGAATTAAATGTACGCTCGGGTGTAGCCGTTGACACGGTATCACAAGAAGGTATGGACAGTAGAGTCATGGAACACATCGAGGCTTACCTCCCCCCCCTTTCCCCCTGGCTACGCCTTCGCATTTTGGTGTACAACAGGATACCGCTGCAAAACCCTTCAAACGTGCGTAACGTGTGTCATATTGAGTTCCTTGCTAGTTCTTCTCCATAGGACCTACTATTTGGAACCGCGCACCTAGAGTCTCGACATTTCATTAGTGCCTGTATCTGGTTTACATGAAATAAAGATCTATTCTATCATAGTGCATTTCAATTGTGTCTTCTAATTCTTCTAAACGAGATCTACGCAAACTATTAAATGAACGAAATAGTTCATTCTTCATTCGGTCGTTTGCTCAAACTCTAAACGATTTATTGGAGCAGTTACGGAGTTTGTTTCCTCTGGCTTACGTCTGCTCTATTTAGGAATCCTGAAGAATGCACTTGAGGGTTCCCAACTTAGGGCTTTTCCCCCCAAATTTAGGGGGTAAATAAGTGGGATGAGATTTTTTTAGGGGTTTGATTTTTTTGGGTTATTTTTAGGGTTTTTTTACTCTTGACTTTTATTGTAAAGTTTATAATGATTGTGACGCAGTTGGCTGTAAAAGTTTTGAAAATGTTTCAATTATTTTATATTATTACGATTTACCTATTTTTTTAGGGGATTTTAGGGGATTTTAACTCCAGCTTTACCAGCTTTAACTAGCACGTGGAGAAATGGAAAGGATTTAATTGTACTTGTTTCTTACCTTCGCTTGCTTACTCGTAGTTCGTTTATTTTGTTGTGATTTTCTTTTAAAGTTCTATTTCTGTTTGTTTCACTTAATTTGTGTTTAACAGTTTATCTTTTTTTTCTTTAAGGCCATTGACTTTATATTTTTATTTTTATAAAAGATATTCATTTGTAGTAATACGTTAGTTGTTTAATTATTTAGAGGCAGGAGAAGGTAGTTAAAGTTTTTGAAGTATAGTTGATTAGGTACGTGTGATTTGTAAAATGTACCCAGAATCCAGGAGCAAGCTTAATTTAAGGCAACCATATAAATAGAAAAAGTTTTGGTTCTAAACTGTACCCAGGCAGGATACAGGAGGAAGCTTAATGACAGGCAATCATAGAAAAAAAAACTTATTCACCCTTTATGACACTAACGTACAATAGAGGGTTGGCTTATGAAAATGCCTGCAAAGACCCAATTGAAATAAAAACCAATGGTTTTTATGGTTTCGAAAAATCTCAGCAAATTAAATTCAAAGTCAATACTTTTAATTTAATTTGCTGAGATTTTTCGTAACCATACAAATATATTACATATAAAATATAAAATCAACTGAAGGTATATAAATTAACGATTGGTAAGTTACAGTAAAATAAACACACAAAATTAACCCTCCGCGATAAGTTTCAATTTCACTCAAAATTACAATTCAATACCAAAATCTATTCCACCAAAATTTCAGCACGTAAAACTAATTTATCTGAATAAATTTATGAGTGTCAGATAAAAAGTAAAGTAATTAGCCATTACTGGGTAGCTAGTACACCCATCGGAGTTATCTGGGCCTCAGATAATGTGGTGATTTATTTTAATTCGTAGAATCGGCCTAAAATACCGGGAGCGCGCGTTTTAGGGTTTTAAAATTTAGGAACTACATTGAACTGTTTATGGTTTATTATGATTTTTTTTTGTATAGTTTTCCATTTTATTTCGTACACGCGGTTAACGGTATCGGTTCATTATTCATGAAACACACCAATTGTTGGTGTGTTTCATTAATAAAATGCAATATATTTAATTATATATTATTATAATTATTATTAATTTTTTTTAGTAATAGATTTAAGTTTCTATAGTTTTAATATTTAGTTAATTTTTTGGTCGTAAATTTGTAGATAATATAATAATAATAAACTTTGTAAATGCAATTAGATTTATTTAATTGACATTTTTTTTCTTCAAGACACAAGTTCTTTTATTTTTTAATTCATATTTTATTTATTTATTTTTTGTACACGTACGATTTGGCTCCCGCTGATATTAAGCACTGTCGGGCTGTTCGCAGCGCGGCAGCATAATGTTGAGCGGAAGCCTTTTTGACACAGCTACGACGTACAATCCATTTTATTTAATGATAATTATATTTTTATTTTTTTATATTTATTGTCATTATTTTTATTTTTCTATTTTATGTATAAATCTTTAAAATCGTTTTTGTGCTGAAATAAACACTTTTTTTTTTTTTTATACAGGTAATTGTAAAATTTTCACTCCATCTAGTATTATTGATAAAATACAGTGCTACATTTTATATTTGTACCATCTACGTTTCACAATCGCCTGTATTTGGCAAATAAACGAATTTATATTTATAATTTGTATCTTCTCCTTAACAATTATAAGCAAAACTCCCATTTTGCGGCAGACGTGTTCACACAGTGATGATGGATCGATGATTACGTAGCTCATTAGTCCTATATCTTGTGACATCATGTTTATAGGCGACAGAGACGAGGGTTTGGAGCTCGTAGTCACAAAGCTACCGCGCAGATCAGTCGATCAGCGAGGTTAAGCTGCGCTTGCCGCGGTCAGTCCCTGGATGGGTGACCGTTTCTTTGAACATCGAGACCCCTCACTAAAGCACGTTAAAAGAGCTACATAGCATCGGCGACCAGCGATTCAGTTGCTTTTCGGAAGCTAGATGCAGCGATCGATCGCTACCCTGTTCACACGCAATACTCTTAGCATCGGCGACTAGCATCTCGGAGGCCCGTTCACACGAGCTACTTTTAGCATCGGTGACTAACGATTGGAAGCTAGATACAGCGATCGATCGCTACCCTGTTCATACGCGATACTTTTAGCAACCGCGACCGGACGCAGCAAGTCGCTAAAACGTGATGCAGCATCGATGCTATCGCAAAATCGCTAGTCGCCGATGCTAAAAGTAGCTCGTGTGAACGGGCCCTTAGTCGAGTAATATTAAATTCAAAGTCAGTCAAAGTCAAAGTTTCTTTTTTCAACTAGGCCTTTACAGGCCTTTATTTGTATTTATTTGTATGGAACAGTTACAGACTGTATTTTAATACCCATTCAGTAAAAATATACTCATGTTTCCTTCTAAAAATAAAAAGTTATATCTCCTTTATCCCTTGCTTATAATCAGTACCTTGAAAGATTAATCCCCATTTTGCGGGTGGAAACAGTCGGTGTAATGTAAACGATATGGGCGTGACAGGTGGGGTAATGTTGTAGGGTTGGGAAAGTGTCGATAAAATACCTTACAAGTATATTATAAATAAATAATTCTATTATAGTTTTTTAAAAAAACTAAAGAAAACGCTTTTGTCATCCAAACTAAACGTGTATGCAAAATTTCAGCTCAATCGGAAACTGGAAAGTGGGTCAAAGGCAAACGCCCACTTTTGGCCAGTAGGTAGGCAGGTTCGTTACACCAATGTGAAAAATACAAAAAAATATATTAATTAGTAACTAAAATATTGCTATTATTTATTTGTTTGTAACACTCGGGAATTAAAAACTTATATTAAAAAGACATTCAATCAATTATGCATGTGATGCAATCTTCATTTCCGCACGTTATGTCAATCTTATAAGAGTAGTGATGGCAAATGTCACAAAAAATCGAAATCAAATAAATCGAGAACTGAATGATCTTCTGAAAAACTTTTTTCTTTTGTTTCGCTTCCTATATTAAAACGTTTAAATTCCATAGAATAAGTAAAATAAATGTCTATTGATTGTCTTCCGAAATCTATGCAGTGCTGGTTCAAGTTTATTAAAAATATCGATTCATAGCTCTATAACATCGGTTTTTGATAAATCGATGCCGAATCGCCATCACTACGTCAATGATAATTGAAATTGACAGTCTGTGTTGACAGTTAACATTTTGTTTGTTGTGCTTTGTGAATTGTTTTTTTTCCTCCACGGTTTTGCTATTTTATATCCGATGACTTTGATTAGTATTATGGCGATGACAACCTTGGCTTTACATTGGATTCCGTACCCGCTTACCACGACGACACTGGCTTGCCAGTCAACTCCATGTTTGTTTTATATCAACCTTGAATTTTTTTCATACAATTTTAAAATTCTGTCCAAGTTTTATGTAAAAAATTGTGGTTGATTTTGTTTCTATGATTTCAACCCTAATGCCTATGATTTGCTGTATTTGTGGACGCCACTTGGCCAAAACCTCCTTAACGAATGGGCATATCCCTTTAACTTCCAAGATTTTTTTACATAGTGAGTTACAGGTGAAGCTAATAAAAGCGTTTTAAAAAAGGGAATTCCTTTTCTAAAAGGGAATCCTATTTTTAAGGGAGAGATCCTTTGAAACAACGCACACGACGGACAAAAAGTCCACCACGCGAACGACGGAGGACAGAATGTCCGTCATCTGAATCTAGCCTATTGGCGATTGAACATGAATTTATAGCGTGTAGCACTTGTGGGCAGCAGCTGAAAACCAGCCTCAGTTGGCAATTTATACTGCCACCTATCTTTATGCTGAGCTGTGGCCCTTTTGGCACAATTATAAATGAAAATAAAATAAAATTCATTTAATTCAGGTAATAATATAACCCATATCAAAAAAAATATAATAATAATCACACACAAAATAAAACAAATACAATAAAAATAAAATGAAAGATAACAGCAGCCACACAACATGCTCACCGGCATTATAGGCAACATGTCTGCCACAGCACCGCCGTATGTAGAGGCAATCTACTCTCTCTATTATATAATATATTTAAACATAAACATCTTTTTTAATTATAATGGATTTTGTTATTTTTATTGTTGTCAAAGTCAAAGATTTTTATTTCAACTGGGCCTATGCAGGCACTTTCAAAACGTCGTGATTCTAGGCGCAAACAAAGGTTGATGATATATGTGCCAATACATACATATTCTCTCTTTCTTTCAAGATGGTATAGCCAAAACTTTACTATAAAAACATTTATGGGAAGACAAGGGCTGAGATAAAAAAGAATATAAGTTATAGCATGTGAACGAGCGTCTTTGTATGTTATGTTTATATTTTGGTTATTGATTTGGAGATTAAAATAATAAGGGAGCTTTATCGAAGGGTTTTGATCTTATAACGATGGGTCAATTGGGGTTAAGTGGCATCAATCGCGTCAGATATAAAAGCGACAGTATTCAATATTTTATTACGATATTTAAAATATCGATACAAAAAAACAACATATTATTTTTATTTATTATTAAGTAATAATAATTATTTATTTATTTTATTTGTTTTTTTATATTAAATAATATTTAATTTGATTATGAATATATTGCTCTTATCATATCCTTATCGGTTCGTATAAAGATTTTACTATACACTGTATAACTTCACGTACCTACCTAACCTACATTTTTATCGATAAAATGGCCGTGTTTCCCCACTCTAATCCCCAAATACTTAAGTATACGGGCGCATCTGTAACGTGTCGAGAACGAAGTATGCTGATAAGATTTTTTCGCCATTTTACACGGTTGTATTTTCACGACTTTTCACTTTAGACCTGAGAGATATCCAGGTGTCTGTCAATGTGACGTGGATCAGACTAAGAATAGGTGACCCCTTTCCGTGAGGTTTGTAATAAGAGACTTTATAGGAGTTATATCGGGAGAGCATTATCGAGAAAATTGATAATACATTTTATATTAACCCCCTGACTAAAAAGAGCGGTGTTATAAGTCTGTGAATCTGTGTATCTGTCTGTGGCATCGTAGTTCCAAAATGGATTGACCGATTTCAATGCAGTTTTTTTAATTGAAAGCTAGTTTAATCGGGTATCACCTTAGCTATGTTTCATAAAAATCTGTTCAGCCGTTCAAAAGTTACAGCTCTTTTTCTAGTTGCGATTCGGGTTTTTGACGGTTAGGTTATGGGATATGAAGTTTCGTAAGTACTCGGTATGAGTAATTATCTGCCTCAATTTGTTTTTAAATAATTGCCACTATGTGGAGCCCTGACATAGCTAAACGGCGTCGCGGCAGACCACGAAGGAGATGGAGAGATGAGCTGGATAAAATTAATAAGGAATGGTCCGCACTGGCTCCGGACCGGAAGACCTGGAAGTCATGGGGGGAGGCCTTTGAACAGCAGTGGGATGATAGTAAAAGTTATAGTAATTTTGTTGTGATTGCTTATCTATTGAACGCTTGCCTTCCACCCAGGACGGTCTGAGTACGAACCCGGCCAGTACCTTTGACTTTTCGAATTTATGTGCGGATCACAATTCATTATGAATCAAGTGCACCACATTGTACGAACAGCAAAAACAGCAAAATTTCATTATTGCGAAAGAAAACTTCGTTTCATTCGATATTTCGAACCCCTAAATTTGGCAGCAGTGTAATTAAGCTCATCGGGTGTCGCAAATAAATCCGTCACGGAGCGATCAACGAGCGCGACACTTTTCATTGCGAATAAAATTTGCTAATGATCGAATAGGTTCGCATCCATTGAGATGGAATAATTGCATTATTTTTGTTGTCAAATGTGTTGATAATTTTTTATTAATTAGTGAGGCAACATTTGAATTAGTGAGGCTTTCTTTGCGACAGTTATTCTTAAAATATAAATAAAAAAAAAGTAAAATCCTACTTTATATTAAAACGTAGGTATAAAATAACTATCATAAAAAAATTAACAAGCGTATCATGTTTTGAAGCCGAACCCAAAAAAAAATCTAAATTTTTTTGCATTAAATTTCACTTTGCTATCATTCGTCTAAAGTCTAAGTGAAGGGACATCGAAATAGAAATTTATGTCACCTTTATCTGTTCTACACGTTTAATAAAAATAATTATATGTGAAATTATAAAATTTTAAATTAGTTCCTATGGCTAAACTACTGATTGGATTTGATTGATTTTATTTTGTGTGCGGTCACAGAACGTGATTTCAAAATGCGTGGTTCCATTTAATCTGCGACATCGTGTATACAACATCTACATCTTCATGCCAAGCCTTCAAAACGCTACTAAAATTGATGGCAGCCATGAATCTACATAATTGATATCTGTCTGTACCTACAATCTTTTTTTTTTTTTTTTTTTTAGCGTGGTAAAATCATCAAATGAGTCCTCCCGCCCCGGGCAGGGCGGGAGGGACTGTCAGACTTGTACTGACTAAAATCCACGGTGTTCCTTCGATAGCCCTTTACGTTCCGGGGTCACGGTAATGAGATAAGTCCCGCGACCCCGGCAGGCTTCGGCCCTCTACAGGGGGGGCCCCGTCATCTTGCTGACGTTCTTTGAGGCGCGCGTGGAACACAACGCGCCGTCGACCCGGGCATGGTCCATGGTCGGACAGCGAGTTGCCCTTTACTCGCTGTCCGCATGCCCGCGCCTACGGTGGCCGGAGATCGTCGGCCGGCGCCCGACGCCGTGGGCGACCACCACTGCGGCTGGGCTGGAGGGAGGACGCCATCCTCTCCCTCACGCGGCCCGCCTCCTCCTTCGATAGCATGACTGCTTCGCAGAAGGAGGCGACCGCTTCCCACTCCGTCTCGCCCCGCAGCATGGCCTCGACCAATGCCGGGCGCGAGAGGTTTCCGCCTATCGCCGCCCTGAGGACACGTCGGTGCTCTGCCCAAGCGGGGCAGTCTTGCACCGTATGCTCTACTGTGTCCTCAGGGCGATCCTCGCAGTGGTGGCACCCAGGCGTTTCTGCCTTCCTCATCAGACACAGGTACCTCCCGAAACTTCCGTGTCCGGTGAGGACCTGCGTCATGCGGTAGGTCAGGACGCCGTGCCGCCGATCCAGCCACTCCTCAAAGAGAGGTCTTACCGTCGCGATTGCGGCGTCCCCTCCATACTGCCCCGAGATCGCGCCGGAGCTCTTCCCGCCGCGCCTCGACTTCTTGCGGCAGCAGGGATACGCCCCGACGCTGCGCCTCCACGCGCCATTCATAGACGCGCTGGAGGGCAGTCGCCTCCAGATCCCAGGGCAGCAATCCGGCAAGGAGGTTGGCCGATTCGCCGGCGATCGTGCGGTATCCCCGGATCATCCGGATAGCCATGACCCTCTGGCATGCGACCAACTTTAGTGGTCGCGTCCGGATGCTCAGGGCCCACACGGGGGCCCCGTAGAGGGCCATGGACCGCACGACGCCGGCGTACAGCCTTCGGCAGGAGGCGTTTGGCCCGCCGAGATTAGGCAGGAGTCGCCTGAGGGCGGCTGCTGCCCGGTTCAGCTTTGGGGCCAAACTCAGGAAATGCTCCCTGAAGTTCCACCGGCTGTCGAGGACGAGTCCCAGGTACTTCATCGTCCTCCCGACGCCGATGCGAACCCCCTCCACCGTTATGTGGGACTCGGACCGTGGCGCGTTCCGACCACCATGAAAGCACATGGCCTCTGTCTTGTGCAGCGCCACGTCGAGTCCCAGCTGCCGAATCCTATGGGCGACTGTCGCAACCGCTTGCGTCGCCAGATCGGCCGCCGCCTGGTGCGACTCTCCCTGCGCCAGGACGAGCGTGTCGTCGGCGTAACAAATTACGCCGACGCCATCAGGGAGGTCGCCGCGCAGCACCCAGTCGTATCCGATGTTCCACAGGAGCGGCCCCAAGACCGATCCCTGCGGGACACCGCACGACATCTCTCGCCGGTTCCACTCTCCCCGGTGACCGGGGTAGATGACGGCTCTGTCCGTCAGGTAGTCCTCGACTATGCGACGGAGGTAGGTCGGCACCCGGTGATACCGGAGTGCTTCCCTGATGCAACTCCAGGGCAGGGTGTTAAAGGCATTGGTGATGTCCAAAGACACCGCCAAGACGACCCTGCCCCGGGATACCGCGTCCCCCGTCGTGAGGGCTCTCACGCGCATGATAGCGTCCACCGTGGAGCGCCCCCTGCGGAAGCCAAACTGGCACTCCGCAAGATCCGGGCCCACCCGATTCAGGTGCCCGACGAGGCGGTCTGCAATGACTCTTTCCAAGAGCTTGCCCACCTCGTCGAGCAGCACAATGGGCCGGAATGCGGACGGAGAGTCCGTAGGGCGCCCGACTTTCTGGATCAGGACCAACCTCCCCGTCTTCCAGCCGAGCGGAAACTGGCCTTTCTCCAGGCATGCGCTAAAGAGCCCCCCCAGTCGAGGCCCGAGAGTCCCCGAGGCCAGGACCCAGGCTTTCCCTGACAGGCCGTCGGGTCCTGGGGCGGTATTTTTGGCCTTGAGCCGTTGTACCGCCACTCTCAAGTCTACCTCGGTCACCTCTGGAGCGTCGTAGACGTCGCCGTCGCTGTGGTCCGCATTTGCACCAGCTTCGCTTACAGATTCCGTCAGAGACGGAGCCATGGGCGGGGGAGCATGCTCCCCTCGCGATGGGAACAGGGCGCTCACCACGTCCTCCAAGAACTGAGGCTGGAGACTCTGCGTCAACGGGGGAGCCCAGGGGCGGAGCTTTTCTCGCACCCACTTGTAGGGGCGGCCCCATGGGTCCCCGTCCAGAGTCCCCAGCATCTCCTTACGGGCCAATTCCTTGGCCCGCCAGATCTCGTCTCGGAGGACGGCCTTCGCTGCCCTGTAGCCCTCGTACAGCTCCGCCTCTACAGTCGCCGCATCCGGAGGTCGGGTGCGGCGCCTGCGGAACCTGGTGTACCGGCGTCGCGCCGCAACGCACGCTTCGCGCAGCGCTGCTAGCTCGCGCGACCACCAGTACAGCTGACGCCGGGCGCGTCCTTGCCGGACCCGGGGCATGGCCACGTCGCAGATCTCCGACATGGCCTCCCGGAACCACTCCGCCTCGTCGTTTATGTCGGCAGGCCTGTCCGGTGGTGACACCCAGGCCTGCACGATCGAGGCTTCCAGGAATAGCTCCCGGTCCAGCTGCTTCAGCGCCCATCGCGGACCACTTAGGTTCCGTCGGATCGGCGCGTCTGGGGTCTGGGCGGAGACGTCGAACCGGATATACCGGTGGTCGGAATAGGTCTCCACCTCCTCCACAACGCGCCAGTCGGTGACGCGCGGTGACAGGCTGGGGGTGTCGAACGTAATGTCCACCACCGACTCGCCCGTAAACCGCACGCACGTGGGGACAGAACCCCGGTTCTCGATCACCAGGCCCTGCGCACGGGCCCAGTGCTCGAGCATCCTACCCCGCGTATAGTCCGTGGACCGGGAACCCCAAGCCGGACTTTTGGCGTTGAAGTCCCCAAGGACGAGCGCGGGGAGGGAACCGAGGGCGACGACGACGTCTCCCAGCTCCGTTAGGGAGTCCCGGAACTCGGCGAGAGATCGGTTCGGGGAGAAATAAACGCCTACAACGGCGATCTCCCCGAACCGTGCCGCGACGATCCCACGCCCTCTCTTGACGCGATCGAGGGGCGGGGTACCGGCGGCGGCCGACGAAATGAGGGTCACCGAGCCGTCCAGGTCCGCCACCCAGTCATTCCTGGGCAGGACAAAATACGGCTCGGCGACCACGGCGACGTTGATCAACCACTGCGCCATGCTCTGGAGCAAGAGATCCTGAGCAGCGGCGCAGTGGTTGATGTTCGCCTGGAGGAAGCGCAATGGGGCCATTAATCGGAATCCATTGCAGCCTCCTCCAGGGCCCCTCGCGGGGGTTCAGCCACGAAAGCGGCGGCGGCGGCGGCAGCAGTAGCGGCGGCGGCGGCGGCGGCGGTGGCGGAGACGGCGGCGGCAGAGGGCCTACCTCTGCGCCTGGCTTTGGTGGGTGGGGCGCAGGACTTGCCCCCAGCCCGGTGATCGGCCGGCTTGCCAGCCGCCTCACATGCGAAGCAGTGAGACGGGGCGGAGCACGAGCCGGCCTTGTGACCGGGCTGACCGCAGCGGAAGCACCTATCGCTGCGGTCTACCTCCGAGGTGCACACACATGCCGCATGGTTGCCCACTTGGCAGCGGAAACACCTCAGGGGTCTGGGGTCCAGGACTTTCACCTGCGCAGACACCCAACCAACCAGGAGCCTTCGGCCCTCCTGTATCTTTTTTGCCGCCGAGACGGGGCAGCTAACCGTGATGGTTTGCAACCCCGTGAAGCCAGGACGCAGGGCGCCCGCCCTCACCTGATCGGGAGGGCACCCCCCAGTCCCGGCAACGGCGGCCACCACGTCCTCGACCGTCACGGAGTCATCCAGACCCAATATGCGCACGTCTGCGCGCTTGGTGGGTCTAGAGACTCGGGCCTCCTCCGCGTTTAAGGACGCTCTGAGCCGTTCGGCCAGAGCGTCAGCGGTAGGGCCACTGGCCGCGCCGGGGATTTCTAGCATCCGAGCCCCCGTCGCAGTGACCCGGTAACGGAGGCCGCCGGCGATGCCGAGCTCCGTGAGGTCTACCGCCTCCCGCGCCTTCGCGAGCAAGTCGCGGTACGACACGCCCCTATTCACTGCGTCCGGCTGCAGTGTAATCACCACAGCCGCGCTCTTGGGGGCGCGCAATCGCGCCGCGGCGTCTCGCTCCCTGCGCCGCCGCCGTCTCTCCCTTCGCCTCGAGGACCTGGCCGCGCTTGCAGCCTTCCTCTTCTCCCCGGCCACCTGCCAGTCGGCGCCGGCCAAAGGAGTCTCTGGAGGAGGCTGCTGGGACGGCTGGTTCCCAGCCTGGGCCTTCTCCTTTTTGGCCGCCTGTTTCGGCCCCGCAGGTGTCGGGGTCGGAGGCGGCTTTGATGGGTCCGGTTTCGCCTGACTAGGCTTGGCCGGGGCCGTCTTTGCCTTCGCAGGAGCCGCCGTCGCCGGGGCCGTCCGCACAGTGGCCATCTTCGCCTGAGGCGGCCTCGTCATCGTCGGGGGGGGTTCGGACGCGGCCGCAGCCGCGTACGAAGGCGCCGCCAGCGGGGGTCGCAACACGCGGCTCTCCAATACGGAGAACCGCTGCCGGAAGGCGGTCAGCTCCTGTCGCACCAGGTCGAGAACAGAGTTCTCCGCTGGTGTGGGCTGGCCTTTCTCCTTTTGGCCCCGCGGCGGTGCCTTCCGCTGGCCATCTCCCCGGATTGCGGTCAGGTCCGCCTTGAGGGCGGCGTTCTCCCTCTGGAGAGCCTCCATGGCGGCAGTCAGGCGGGTGACCTCCGACCGCAGTTCGGACATATCGTCCCTTGCAGCCGGAGCCCCGCCGTAAGTCCGCACGGCCGCCATGATGGAGGCCGTGGCTTCGCTGATCGCACCCTCCTTGCTGCTTCTCTTCCGCTTGAGGTTTACGATGCGGATGGCAGCTACCACGGCCTCTGCTAGTTTGGCCTCGTTCGAGGCCAGACCAGTGTTGGGCTCTCCAGAGGAAAGCCCCCTCCCCGAGGTCCTGCCTCAGCCTTTGCCCCGCACGCTCGCGGGGATCTTGCGGGCCGAGACAGGCCCTTCCCCCGACGACGACGAGACGTCCTCGCGGGAGCGCTTGAGGAACTCCCTCTTCCTATCGGCGCCCCCCTCGTCACTCCTCACTACGCTTCCAGAGACTACGCTCTGGAAGCTCACGGCGTCTGATGCCGAGTCGGACTCCGACTCGAGCACCAGCGCCCCCTTCCTCCGCGGAGCGGCACTCTGTGCCCGCTCGATGTTCGGTGCCGGTGAGTCGGACGTACTGGACAAGTCCAGTGACTCCTCCTCACGGGCACGTGAGCCTCCCTGGCTCGATGCGGCGACTGCCGGTGCGAAAACTGGGTAAAAGTTGTTGTTGTCCCCCCCAGAGTACGATGGGACTGACCGGACGTGTCCGGTGCGGGATTCCCCAGCTGAAGAGCAGCTGGGACCCGCCTGGGTAGCTTTACCAAAAACTTTGTGCTCCATGTTGTTTAACTTTTTTAGAGAGGTGAGTTCCTCTGTCCCTACACCCCATTTCCCATCCCCTGGTTCACTTCACGGTTACGTCTAAAGATTAGACGCGTACCGGGAGTGAATCTTTCCCCCCTTTGACCCAATCTCTGAGACTGGGCCCCGCGCCGTCTAGAAGCTCGAGCTAACTGCTCGATCCTCCAGGCGGCGCGCCTTTCCCCGGTGTGTCCCTCTTGGTCTGGTTTCTCCCTCTGGGCCCGTCCGGCATGAGTGCCTCTACCGGCATGGCCCCAGAGATCACTGAAACACGCAAGCCCCCCCACGACGACAACGTGGGGACACAGTTGGGGGGGTGTACCTACAATCTTGGATTAATATTTACTTGGCCAGTCTCGATTTGTTAGCTAATAGTTGCTTATCAGGCCGCGCGCTATTTGGGGAAAAAATTTGCGATGCTGATTGGACGGGGCCTTAAAAACAACGGAGATAAATAAACTATAAAAAGAAGTTAAAACCGTTTCAAAAAACGAAAAAGTATGAAATAATTTTCTTATAAAAACTTGACAGCTTCTGAAGTCGGTGCCACTGCCAAGCTAGGTGTATTGAAGGGTTAAAGGCCCCGACTTCACAATCTGTTTAAGTTTTTGAAGAAAATTATTTTATAGTACTTATTTAGTTTTTTGAAGTCGGTATTTACTTATTTTTAAAGTTTATTTTATTTTTATATTTTGAATGGCCTAAACAATACATACAGTCTGTCAAGAAAGTCATGAAAAGAATTTTGAAGGAACTAAAATTCTTGTTCGCTCGCAACCCTAAATAAGTACCGTAGGTGTCAGTTTGGGTACAACGATGTGTTTATTTTACTATTCTGTGTAGATTTTTTGTGATAAAAAAATGTTTTCGGCATTAATATATTAAAAATAAACAAGAGACTATACAAGTGGCGCCCTCAATCCTTTTCATGACTTTCTTGACAGACTATACGTGCGACTACAGCAATCGCGAGTGATATGCTGTTATTCATTCCGGAGTTCCATTGTCTATTTACGAAGGTCTTCATCAGATCTTCACCAAGTTTAAACGGGACCATTTCGAAAGTATTCCCCTGTGTAACAAAAAAATAATTTTTAAAATCGGTTTGCAATTGGCAGCGTAATCGAGTAACAAACAAAAAATACAGTCGAATTGAGTACCTCCTCCTTTTATTCTTCAATGCACCTTACTTGGCAGTGGCACAAACTTCAGAAGCAGTCAAGCTTTTTAAGAAATTTATGTTATACTTTTTAGTTTTTTGAAGTCTGTTTTTACTTTTTTTAAAGCCTCATTGTCTTAGCAAAAGAACACTACGATGTTGTTCTCAACCGCGAATTTTAAGGCCCAAAAATTGAGGGTCAATTTAATTAAATCGTCCAAACGAACCGCTTTGGTCGGCTCTAAATAAATCATGGGAGGCTTTATTGGCGGTCCAGTTAAGGTTCTATTAATGAGACCTCCTGGTGAGAAGGATTTTAACGCCTTTCGACATCTTAAGATTAAGCCTTTCTAATGAAAGCAATTTTTCGTTTTGTTTGCGAAAAAAGGTTGGCTGTCTTTTGGGGAGAAGGGAAATGTCATTTAAAATTTTTGATTCTTCATTCTTTTTCAGTTTTAATGGAAGAGAATTTTATGTGGGTGTGGAATAGTATATTTTTGTCTGATATAAAGAATACGGGCATATTATTGTTAATGAAAAGACCTATTTAAAGTTGTGATACTTGTGTTGGCATCAATAAAAAGTAAAAACATTTTATTAAAAAATGATAGCCGATTTACAATTTAAAGAAACTGCATTGAAATCGGTCTATCCGATTGAGAGCTACGATGCCATAGACAGACACACAGATACATACTACAAACATATAACCTCTCTTTTTTGTCGGGGGTTAAAAATAGACAGACAGATAAAAAAAAATGTTTTTTTTTGTTTTATGCACCGTATATACTTTCATATGCATTTAGTAAAAAGTTCTTAGGTATTTTGAAATTAAAAACAGACACTTCAATTTTATTTATTTGTATAGATTACTCCCTTACACATACTAAAAATATCAACAATCCGTAAAAATCGAATGCTACAGATCGATATTAACAATGTGAACAAAATCTACTTGAAAGTGAAAATATAAAATATTTTGCTCGAACAAGCAAAACTGTCTAATAAAATCCGTATGATAAAACCTTACCCCCAACCCAATTGTTTCCCCAAATCGTCGCAGAAATTCTCATTTAAGCAAAAAATTTGACCCAAATTCCGATAGGCATTAATTCGCGAAATACGATTCTCGTAAAATAAACCGTTGCCCGTCAAGGAAGTGATTAAATGGGGAACATAAATCAGTCGAGGGGCACAAAAATAGACTTACATCCATTTAGATTTGTTACTGTCGTCCAATTTGTGCTGCGCTTGGGGCTCAGTGGCTTTCGATTGATCTTTTAGCTTAAGCAACTGTGGTGCAGTGATGTTTTGGATGGATGAGTGATTCCATATTGAGACCTCTCCATACCTTAGTATGTTAGACCTTCAGTCCTGACTGTTAAGCGAATAACTATGACAGTCACCGCGAACAGTCAGGTTTGACAACTTATTGGTTCTACCTTCGGGTATTAAATCACTCATTATGAAATCAAAAGGCAGTATCTTGGGTAAAATACTATGAAAAGGGTAGATAATGATTAAAATTTAAAAGAAGTGATGAAACGGGGAACATAAATCAGTCGAGGGGCACAAAAATAGACTTACATCCATTTAGATTTGTTACTGTCGTCCAATTTGTGCTGCGCTTGGGGCTCAGTGGCTTTCGATTGATCTTTTAGCTTAAGCTACTTTGGTGCAGTGATGTTTTGGATGAATGGGTTATTCCATATTGAGACCTCTCCATGCCTTAGGTAGTACGTTAGACCATTAGTCCTAACAGTCAGGTTTGGCAACTTATTGGTGCTACCTTCGAGTACTAAATTACTCATTATTAAATCGATGATTAAATCGATGGAGTAGCGACGATGCTTACTGATTGGTTGATCAATTTCCCGCGTATTTAATTGTGTCAACTGCGCAGGTACATCGGTGAGACATATAAGTTGTGTCGTACTGTATGTAGGTATAATAAATTTAGATTTAATAATAATAATATGTATTATAATGATCAGCTTGTAACTGCAATCTTATTCAGAGGTTAATAATTATTATCCTGTTCTTATTTTTTATTCTCATTAAATGACTATCTCGCAGCTCTTACCACAACATTGTAGTAATCAAGATTGTAATCCATTATTTTAAAAGAGTTTGCATGGAGTTTCTTGCCGGTTCTTCTCTATAGGACCTAATGTTTGGAACCGCGCACCTAGAGTCTCGACATTTCATAAGTGCCTGTATCTGGTTTACATGAAATAAAGATCTATTCTATTCTTTAAACCCTCTTGCATGGCAGGTAAGCCTTCATCCACTACACTTTAGCTGCTGAACAGAATCAATTCAAATAAAATACTGAATTGAACGTAATAATACTGTAATTCGGTATGCCTATGGGCAACTAAATGACGCTGCAAACAATAAAGCTATTTGAGTAATTCCACTACGTCCAATTCAGTTATAATTGAAAACACACAGCACAACGTCTGAGATCGATCCACAGAGAAATGTTTTATACAAACAGACACGAAGATCAATTTCCGGGTGACGAAACAATTGTTATAGTGTCAGGATCATTGAAACAAGGGCAATATTGTGATAATAATTATTATAGTTTAAAAAAAAACTAAAGAAAACGCTTTTGTCATGCATACTAAATGTGTATGCAAAATTTCAGCTCAATCGATAACCGGGAAGTGGGTCAATTTTAACTTCCAAGATTTTTTTACATAGTTAGTTACAGGTGAAGCTAATAAAAACGTTTTAAAAAAAGCAGAGATCAAGTACGAGGTAAGAAAAAAAATTGTGTCATGGAATGGAGATTGCTCGTGCAAAGTTACAATAATAAACTTTAAAAAAAAGTAAAAACCGACTTTGAAGTCGGTTTTTAGTTTTTTGAAAAACTAAAAAGTATAAAATAATTTTCTTAAAATTTACAGCTTCTGAATTCGGTGCCACTGCCAAGCTAGGTGCATTGAAGAATTAAAGGCCCCGAGTTCAGAAGCTGTATTTTTTTTTAGGAAAATTATTTTATGCTTTTTAGTTTTTTGAAGTCGGTTTTTAACTGCAACTGTTGTCCTGTGTGGAATAAAATTATTTTTCTTTCTTTCTTTACCTTTCCATAGTGATGAGAACTAATAAATCTTTTCCGGCGTTTTTAACCTTTCCCGACTTTATATGTCTGTTTTGTGCATATCGTAGCTTCAATACCCAATGTATTTCGTTTCTTTAGCTATGGTAAGTCTACACAATGCCGCAGTATGGTTTCATTTGATATTTTGTTTCAAATGACACGTTTCCAGTCGAAGCCTGTGTTGGGCGTCTGTTTATAGCCACCATAAGTCAGTGACACGATAAAATGTAGCTGATATTTTGACTTGTAGGTATATTGTTATATGCTTGTGAATGGAGAAATATTGAGTGATTCTTTGTTTCTTGTTCTTTGTGTAGAAAGTTCAATAGCTTATTTTGTGGGGCTATGCGGTATTTAACAAAGCTGGCGTTATATTTTGACCCCCAACAAAAAAGAGAGGTGTTATAAGTTTGTAATGTGCGTATCTGTGTATAATATATGTGGGATTTATTTTAATTAAAATTATTTTAGAAAATGGTAACATTAATATGCGATGGTACCTACCTACTTAGTATTTTTTAAGTTTGCAACTCTAATAAAAAAAAGACAGGGAAAGGGAGTTCGGTAGTAGAAAACGTAAAGAAAATTGTTACAGGTGTTTTAAAATTATTCAAGAAGAGATTAGCAGAAAAGACTATTTTATTTGAACCTCAAGCCCTATCCGGATTCCGGATACTACATATAATGTGTATCTATGTATATGTATTCGAAAGGTCAGAGGTGCGGGTTTGAACTCAGACCCGCCTGCATGGAAGGCAAGCGTTCAACCACTAGGTTATAGCCTATCACTGTGTCCATTTAACCTAACCGTCGAAAACCCCCGACTCCAACTAGAAAAAGAGCTGTAACTTTTGAACGGCTGAACAGATTTTCATGAAACTAACTAAGATGATACCCGATTAAACTAGCTTTCAATTAAAAAGACTGCATTGAAATCGGTACATCTATTTTGGAGCTACGATGCCATAAACACAGATACATACTACAAACTTATGACACGACGCTTTTGTGTCGGGGATTTAAAAATATGTAACAGAAACTACAACTTCTGCAGAAAATATTTGAGCTGAAGACGGCGCGCCGTCTCCATTTATGTCTCCAATTCATTAGTGGAAACGGTCAGGTGCCTCTAATTTATTGGTTTCGATTGATTTACCTCCTTCCGTCCATCCCAAAGCCTTTGTTTCCAAATCTAAAAGTGAAATTGTGGTTCTATATGAAAGTGAAACTCTATGAAACTAACTTGGCACGATTTTAATGGTTAGCTAAGATGCAATATGAAAAGTCAAGTTATCCGAAATTAAAAAAATTAAAACAAATGTCGCATATAGAAAAGTGTGGAAATGTATGGGCGACGAGCAATGTCCTTTGAGCTTTCCTATACAAAACTTCAATACCTACTCAAACGTTTGAGACAGCTGATAATTTTTTCACGATTACGATATTGGTCTCATAGAGAAAGTTGTTCAGTTTGATGGTCTGATACCTTTAAATATGACCACGCATTTTTAATACACGTTGTAGAAGCTTTACAACATTTTAAGAATAAAATGAAATGACCCAATAATCTAACCTAACCTAACCTTCAAAAACCCCACTCTAATTATAAAAAGAGTTGTAACTTTTGAACAAATTTTCATAAAACTTAACTAAACCGATTCCCGATTTATAAAAGTTTCAAATAAAAATAAAATTCAATGAAATCGGTCCATACGTTTTGGAGCTATGATGCCACTGACAGACACACAGATACACAGTTACACTAAAAACTTATAACACCCATCCTTTTTGTCGGGGGTTAATAAAATATTATATAAAAAATACAAATTTTTTTAGGCCAAAATCGACTCCACTCCTTTCTGTCCTTGTCTCTCGTTTCAATAATTACTGCAGCGGCTCCACGCGCCGTTAAGACCTAGGAACTATACATAGATAGGAAATGACGCTTATATACTGAACATTACGAGTCCAGTGTTGAGAGCACAATATCGTCACGACTTTTATTCATTGCGAAGTAGGCAGAATTCATTTTACTGCCTTCGATTTGCCATGAACTGTCTCATTACTCTGGACGTTACGAGCATGACTGCTGAGACAGGAGCAGGTCGTGAGTTTGGTTCCCAGTTTGGGCAGAGTGTATTTGGATTTAGTGCTCGGTGGATGGCAATAGGCTCTGTCCCTACAGGGGATTTAATAACAGCATCCGAAAAAGGCGGATGTATAGCATCCCCAACTTGGAAAATAAACAACGAATAGAAAGTTAAAATAAAAACACCAAGGGATTTTTTTGTAATAAAATTCATAAATTTATTTATTTATACTTTATGCACTACGAGTATGTATAATCGCGGACAAAATATATAACCAACGGTTTCAGTGTATTTTAATTATTTTTCTTCGGATATTTTTTTTCTAGAAATTTTTTTTCTTCAATTTTTTTTTATTTACTAAGGTCGTTATTATGGTGTACTGGATTAGCTGTAAAAGTTTGTCCAAATATTTTGTTCGGACCTATTTGCCTTTCGTAGATTTTAGTACGCAATCTCTGTTTCCTCTTGTGAATATCGTAAGTTATCGTGATTGGTTGATCGGTAGCTAGTCCGTTAATTTTAGTAGTCTACAGGGACGTCCCATGTTCAGCAGTTAACGCCTTCAAGCTTAATTTGAACCCTACTCGGAATTGAACCACGAGATGCACTTTAGCATAGCCGTCGGGTGAAAATCGAGGACTCGGCATTGAGTACAATATCAATATCGGAAACAGTAGATTTGTGGATGAGATATCTAGATGGAATAATATTATAATAGTTTGTTTGTTGTGTTGTAGCAAAAAATAAATATACAGGGTGTAAGTGACATCGTAACGAAAACTCATACCATGGGTTCAGTACATGATACTGGATCATACAGCGTAAGAATTTTGCGTCGGTCTTATCAAAAATTTAACGATTTTGTTCGCAGATTTTTTAGTTAGGTATAAAAACTGCGAACAAAATCGTAAAATTTTTGAAAAGACCGACGCAAAATTCTTACGCTGTATGATCCAGTATCATGTACTGAACCCATGGTATGAGTTTTCGTTACGATGTCACTTACACCCTGTATAGTTTAAAAAAAAAACGAAAGAAAACGCTTTTGTCATCCAAACTAAACGTGTATGCAAAATTTCAGCTCAATTGGAAACCGGGAAGTGGGTCAAATTTAACTTCCAAGATTTTTTTACATAGTTACAAGTGAAGCTAATAAAATCGTTTTAAAAAGTACATCATTAGAAATAACAATGTTAAACGGCATTACACTGGATAAAAACATAATAACCTAACTTTCGAAAACCCACGACTCCAACTAGAAAAAGAGCTGTAACTTTTGAACGGCTGAACAGATTTCCACAAAACATAGCTAAGATGATACCCGATTAAACTAGCTTTCAATTAAAAAAACTGCATTGAAATCGGTTTATCCATTTTGGAACTACGACGCCACAGACAGACACAGATACACACTACAAACATAAAACTCCCCTTTTTTTGTCGAGCGTTAAAATGCGGCTTAAAACTGTTATAAAAAACATAATGTAGCGACATCTATCGCCACATAGAAGAACTATTTAGTAAAGCAGCAAAAGCTAACTACAGTGGCGCGAACATATGAATTCGACCAATCAGATTACGAGGCCTGCATCGCGCAAGGAAAAAGATAATCGTATCTAACACATATACAACTGTCCGGCTTTGGCCCGGTAGGCAATATCACCCCGTCTGGTCGGAGGATCCTCCCCTTTTCAATGGAGGAACACCATACCTCGTTCCTGCACAATAGTAAGTAGAAAAGTGTCAATTATTAAGCAGCAATGATCTTAATAAGAAGAAACAGTTTATTGCCTCTGCGACGCTACCTGTAACAATGCAATACATTGTATTGTCTTTTACTAAAACAGGTCTTACAATGTTTATTCTTCGTCTCTTTGAATTGCAAGCGTCAACTAAATTAGATTGGTTTCGTACCAGAAAACGAAGAACTGTACCTATCTTATTTGTATTTGCTATGTTTTTCGTTTTCCTACAATTTTTGAAAGTTTTATGAGTGAGAACCAGTGATTACCTGGTGGTTGAACGGTTACCTTCTATGCAGGAGGGCCAGAGTTCGAATCCGGCCCGTACTTCTGACTGTTCATGTCCGGATCAGAATTTAATTTATCACTTGCGTTAATGGTGAACGAAAACATCGTGACGAAAACTGCACATCTGAGAGGGCCTCATAAAGTTCTCGATGGTGTGTGTTGTCCGCCCGCACCAGGCCAGCGTGGTGGACTAAGGCGTAATCATTCTGATTCTGAGAAGAGGCTCTTGCCCAGCATGCTGGTTTTTTTTTATGAGTAGGTACCTCCTCTCAGTTTCTTAGCCCAAGCTGCAGTGTAATTTAAGATTTTTAATTATAGGACTTTAATGTAATAAAACAAAGAAGTTTTTTCTTTTTTACTCTGAATTTTTTTGTTTTATGTCCTATCCTCTTCTTTCTTATAAACATGAGATCGACGGTTGGAAAGGCAATTTGTACTAAGCGACATTTGTTATGTTTTTTATTTTTTTTAATTCTTTTTTTTTCTTAAAAAACGTAACGTTAAAATATATTTTTCCTGTAACATTAAAAAAATGTCCTGTAGCCTTTCAACCGTCGATATGAAGATTTTATTATTCCACGTCTGTATGTTTATGCGTATTTTGTATTAGCAATTGTCATAAATAACACTCATAAAGCTAGTCTAGACTGAGTGTTAAGCATTTACAGGGTTTGGATTTGACGATAAATACAACAGTGAAATATTTGGCGACTCCACGTGAAAGTAAAATAAAATTATTATACAGGATAATTTTATATGTAGTGCGCAAAATTTGTAGTTTTTTTTTCCTGTTTTTTGTTTCTCCCTGTATATTTTTGTAATTTCCTGTGCGAGTCCGAAATAGGTAAATATCTTTTCTTTCTTTCTACATAAATACCGGTGGGATAGAATAGGGAAGTAAAAAAAGCATCCCCTATATTCTATGGAAGTAAAAACATTTTACGACGTACAATCCATTTTTTATTTAAGATAAATATTTGTCTTTGTTTTTTGTTTTACATGTTTTTAATCTTTTATTTTTCTGTTATATTATCTTTAAAATCTTTTTTGTGTTGTGTCAAATAAATACATTTTCTTTTCTTTCTTAATAAAAAAATAAAAAAATTCGAAAACTAAATAAACTTACATAGGTAGCTATCGTCTCTAAAGATTTCTGTATTCATGTTTGCGCGCTGACGAAGTTGTTAGCGGGCGACGCAGTGATCATTTCGTCTCCGGCTTTATCTACGTCCCTTTCTCTCTCTTAATCTTTATACCTTTTGTCTCTTTCTTTCATTTCCGCTCCTTCTCTTTTGTACTTGTCTGCCCTAAACAATATTAGAATATCGTTGTGTAAGCGAATAGATGAAAAATAATAATTTCTTATGTATTATGGATGCTGGAAGTTCTTAGTTGTTTTGACGGTTTTGGGAATAATTTGGGGCTAAATGGTTTTTTTTTTTAATAAAAACGTTTATTTAGATTACTTACGTTAATTTAGAGTAGTAATGATGAGTTGATTGTCATCCTCGATGGATGCAAGGTCAACGGTATATTTTTAGCCCATAAGCTAAATAACCCATACCATGATATCTACAACTAAAAAGCACTTGCGTCTAAATTAAAAATAGAAATTATATTTAAAAAATCTATAAAAAGTTGTGAAATGTGCTTTGAATGATATTTTTTTCCAAAATTAAATTTTTTTGACATACCCCCGGCAGAAAATACCCCGATTTATAAGTTTGTAGTTTGTATCTGTGTATTATGTCTGTGGCATCCTAGCTCTAAAAACGGATGTATTTCAATTCAGATTTTTAAATTGAAAGCTAGTTTTATCAGGTATCATCTTAGCTATGTTTCATGAAAATCTCTTTAGCCGTTCAAAAGTTACAGTATTTTTTTTCTAGTTGGAGTCGGGGGTTTTTGACGGTTAGGTTATTGCACCCGTTATACCACCTTTACAGGGGTCAACAGGGGTCTAAAACAAATTGGTCTTCACTATAACGACCCCATTTGTAGTCACTTAGTTGACGTCGGCCGTTGACCCCCTTCTCTTGCAATCCTCAATCATATCTCCAGATTCCTTTGGTACACTCACGTAACCAATTTCAAAGCTCAACACGAAAATTTAATCAAAATTCATAGGAGGCTATAAATCCAAAGGATGAGGCGTTCCCATAATGAAATTCCATAAACTGGACCTTTTTGAACCTTCCAAATGTATTATGTTGGAGATCAGGCTATCAGTCTATTAAGGAAAGCCTGTAGAATAGTGTCAAGGACGCTTTTGTCGTCGAGATAAGCTTGCGTTTGAACGTATTTGTATTTGGTGAAAGGCGAAGACGTGATCTACAATTAAAAGCGATTTTCCGAATGATAATTTGTCGACGGTAAATTAACTGAATGGCAAATCATTATATTTATTATCCTAGTCTTATTTTTATTCACATTAAATTAAATTATTCTCGCTGCTCATACCACAACATTGTACTGTTAAAGTTTGTAATCTTTTATTAGAAAAGAGTTACCTTGGAGTTTCTTGCCGGTTCTTCTCCATAGGATCTACTATTTGGAACCGTACACCTAGAGTCTCGACATTTCATAAGTGTCTGTATCTGGTTTACATGAAACACGGATCTATTCTATTCTATTATTTTAAAAAGAAAGAAAAAAAATTCAGAAAGAAAGTCAGAGTTACTTTCGCATTTAATTAGTGTGATTGTAATGCGAATGCAGTCTTGCCGGTATCTTCTCCAGGACCAACCCACTTGGAACCGTGCGCCTAGAATCACGACGTTTTGAATGTGCCTGCAAAGGCCCAGTTGAAATAAAAATCTTTGACTTTGACTTTGAATGTATCTACCTATTACATAAAAGCCGATTTATAACTGTGCAATAAATGCATTTTTTCTCATTTTCAGCTCAAAACCAAACAGCAAAGGCAATACATCATAATGCCTTTTCCACATAAAGCTGCATTTAGCTTTCAGCGATCTTCAAGACGCGCTAATGATAAAAGCATAGATGGGACAATGGGTACTAAGAACTGTTCCAAGTACCCCCCCCCCATTCTCCCCATTGTTGGGTTATTGATGAACCATACTATTGTGTTCAGGGGTTAATAATTATGGGGATAGGGAAATATTTTTGTATTTTCGGATTATTTAGTAAAATGTGAGATTATTAATGTTTTGTTTTTGGGTGCTTTGATTAATGTTTTAGAGATGTATTTAGAAAGAAAGAAAGAAAGAAAGAAAAATAATTTTATTCCGTACGGGATAATGACGGCGCCATATTTACAATAGACAAAACACAATAAAAAAGAAATAGGTACACTAATTCTAATAAAAAAAAGAAAGAAAAATAAATAAAATGAACAATTATTACCTAACTGTCAATAACTCCCGACTTCAACTAGAAAATGAGCTATAACTTTTGAACGGTTGAACAGATTTTCATGAAACATAACTAAAGAACACTATCGATTAAGACACCTTTCAAACGAATAACTTAATCAAAATCGGTTCATCTGTTCAGGAGCTATGATGACACACAGATACACGCTACAAACTTATAACACCCTTATTGATCCACTAACTTACTGTATGGAACAGCAGATTTTTCTAAGCGATTTCAGCATTGGAAGGAGTATTTCTTCAACATGTCCAATACTCTTCCAGTGGCCCTGTATTTAGTTTGGTACTTTCATAGTGTCATACAGTTACAGATAGAACCACCATGTCGCCAAACAATCGACACCTAAACTATGCATATAGTTAGTAGTTGCATATAGTCGTATGCAAATAACTGCATTGAAACCACTAAAGTTACCGCCGGCGTCCGCTCGTTACGGACTGAATCGTAACTTCAATTTGGAACCCGGTTTAAGGCTGTGGGTAGATTAGACTCACACATTACTGTGTGCTTAGCTTAGTATAGGCTTTGTTTGCATCATGTACTCATTGGGTTAGAATAGAAAAAAAGAAAGAAAGAAAAATCATTTATTCGGACTAGACAATGCACAAATACCTATAAAAAATAAAATGAATGACAAACTTTAATAATGTGCTGCCGTCGTGCCAGTACTGAATGAGTTGCTAACTCAGCATTTGCTGGGTATAGGAACACCCAGCGCTGATTTTCAGTTGGCACCCTTGCAAGACACTTGGACGGAGGAAACGAATATTCATATAGGTGACTACATAGATAATAATGTGATAAATACGATACTATATTTATATCTATATATTAATACGTGAAGATAAAACTTTGTACCCCTTTTTAAGCCTATTGCGCGCACGGAGGAGTGTGAGATTTGGCATAGTTAAAGTTTATATGGAGAAGGAGTGCAGAATGATAAAATTGCGGTCGAATTTCAACTACAGGGCGATATTTAGTTATAATTAATACTTATGATAAATAAATAAACGAGTTGCGGCCTACAAAGAAATAATAAATAATATAAAACGTTTTCCTATACAAGAAAAATAAATCAAAATTAATCAAAAATTCGTGTAAAAAATTGTTATTTTGCTATAAGTTCCGTATATACTTTCATATAATATTATGTATTTAGTAAAAAGCTGTTATGTTGACATTACAAACAGACACTGCAATTTTATTTATTTAATGTGTAGATGTATAGATTAATATAATTTCTTTAGAAATACGGAATACCTTTTTACTTAGTTATCTATACTTCTTTTCTTTGTCATGTTTTTGTGTGTACATAAATAATAAATAAAAATAATATTCTCAGCACGATACCACACGATTTTCTTATGATAATTACTTTAACTAACCACTAACGCCTAACACTAACTCTTCCCACAAAACACTTTAAAGTTAAACTAACTCAAAATATAACAAGTTTATTAATAAGATCATGTCGGCATATATTAAATCAGGGTTGTAACTGTACCGTCTCTAGGGGGGGATTGAACCACTCCGCTTACATCGCGGGAGAGGGACAATAGTGTTGTGTAACAATCCCGGTGTGACCGGGATCAGAGATATTTTTTACAAGTATTCTTCTTTAATTTAAGAGCTGTGTTCTTGTCTGCGGAGCGATCGCCACTGCACTCTATCCTTTCTCTTCTTTATGGCCTCTTGATACGTATTACTAAGTATTTACTTACAATTATTTATTTGATTTTTTATTATATATTTTTATACAAGTATCATTAGGTTCGAATGCTTTTCTTCTGTTTAAAGAAATCGCTAAGCGTTTAGTCGACTTTAGGTATCACCAGAGGGTTGGCCTATTCTTTGGCCAAATAATTTAACACGACATTGTGGAGAAATATTTTTATGCGTAACTTTACAACGTTTTATATTTTAAAGCTGTTTATTGTAAATACTTAAAGTAGAATTTATTAATAAATAGCCAATTAATAAAATATATAATATTAATTATTATATCTTTAGTCTTGTTATTCTCGGTAAATGATACCTTGTGTGTTAAAAGGAGATTATGTATGGAGGTTGGGTAGCAGAACTTTCCTGTTACTGCGGTCAACAATTCTCCCAAGTGTGGTAAGGGCAATAGAATAGAATAGATCTTTATTTACACCAAATACAGGCACTTATGAAATGTCGAAACTCTAGCTACGCAGTTCCAAATAGTAGGTCCTATGAAGAAGAACCGGCAAGAAACTCCATGGAAACTCTTATAAAATGATAGAGTACAATCTCTGCTCCATTGCATGAAAAGCCTATACAATGCGCGGTCAGCTTATACCGAAAATGTATAGGGTAGCCGTACCATAGGATATTTAAAGATACTCGTAATCCAAGAAAAAATTACTGTTGCATGCCCATAATAGGCGGAACATGCTGTACTTACCATTATATTGTAACATCCCATAACCATGTTTCTTGCAAATAAATATTTATATTTCTATAAATACAGTTTGATAGTTATCGTGTCTACTTACTACGTGATGTGTGAATGATTTGAAGTCAATTAATATATAACTACATAAATACCGTCCCCCCGGGACACGGGTTCAATCATAAATTCCGGTTACACATCACTATTCGGGTTAGTATGAACTTTCAACGTAATGGCACGACCACACTGCATTGAACGACGCACAATATTCATTGCCGCTAAATAACTTTAACTATAGTTATGACTCAAGGACAGAAGGACTCTTGAAGGCTTTTCAAGTAATTGACTTTATTGAGACTGGCAAAGGCTTAGCTGAAATAAAAAACTTTCCACATTATTCATTAACGTGTTATACAGCATATTTTTTATGTAGTGCGCCAAAGGATGATGCCAGGATTTGTATGAACTCTGGTCCCACCCTCCAATAGCTACGTGTCATACATCGTTGGATAGGTATTTTTGAGCTGGACAAAAGTTACTATGGCGCCAAGTTTCAAATCTTAGTCCGTTCAGAGTTATTCATTATTAAACATGTCAGTTTAACAATAGTTAAACATTATGCTTTTCCCTAATACAATACAGTTTTTGAACTAATACTAGTATTATATACCTATCTTCCGTTATCATCAGAGTCGTAAGGTTTTTTTAGAAATAAAACACGATGGTAAGGTATAGTCCGCGCGCGAGCTCTGAGGAATCAGCACCTGAGGAAACGGGCACTTTGCGTTACGTCCGACCAACTCTTCTTACGACTCTGATGATAATGGTAGATAGATATATAGGTAATACTAGTATTCATTCCAAAACTGTATTGTATTAGGGAAAAGCATTATGTTTAACTGTTGTTAAACTGACATGTTTAATAATGCATAACTCTGAACGGACTAAGATTTGAAACTTGGCGCCATAGTAACTTTTGTCCAGCTCAAAAATACCTATCCAACGATGTATGACACGTCGCTATTGGAGGGTGGGACCAAAATTGGCATCATCCTTTGTAGAATGATTTAGTCGCTGTTCCTAAATGCAACCGCAGTATTGGGATACACTTAAAAACAAAACAAAAATTCGACTTAGTATGGTGGACACGCATAATTTCCTAGCGCAAGCCATACAAAAACAATTTTTTATTTTGTTTTGGAGTGAATTTTGGTACTGCGGTTGCATTTCGGAACGGACACTGAATTACTCTGCATATTTTACGCGCCTACATAAAAAAATATACTGTAGGTAAATCGTTATAGTCAAAACGGTTTCAATATCTGCTTTCATCTCTTTTCATTTATATGAAAGTAACAACGACAGATATCATTTTTAACCGACTTAAAAAAAAAGGAGGATGTTTTTTTTTTTAAATATATTTGTTACCTCATAACTCTCGACTGCGTGAACCGATATTGATGATTCTTTTTTATTTGAAAGCTGGTGTTTCCCGAATGGTCCCATTTTAATTTGGTACCAGTTCTGACAATGGGATCCATGAGAAAACCATATAAGTCTTAAATTTAAATTAAGTATGTGCGTGACAAATGGTCGAATAACTCAATATCACCGCCAACCGATTTCGATGAGTCTTTTTTTGTTTGAAAGAGTATACTTCCGAAGTGTTCCCATTTAAATTTATTAAAGCATTTATCGACTTCAAAAAATAAGGAGGTTTTCAATTCGATGGAACGTTTTTTTTTTGTATGTTACTTCACCGATATATCCCCCAATTGTGAATTGGATGAAAAACCGGATTACATTTTCCAGTGTTGATTCTTCTGATGTTAAAATAATTTGATGCGATCAACAGATAATACAATCATTGCTATTATTTAAATGGATTGAAAATAATGTGAGCCGATTATCTACGTTCCTGTGAAAACATATTCAACAATAAAAGTAAATACCTTTTTTAATTCATTCTCAATTATATTCTGTCGACCATACATGTAGACTCAACAAGTATTAGCAAGTGGCTTGCAGAAGTAAAACAAGCCAGTATACTTGCACAATTGGTTTGCACAAATATACCTGAACCCGAGAGTGACGACTTTTTTTGCAAGTTTACTGGCTAATATTAACCATTAGCCCATGCACATGCATGGACGATGTACGTGCATACTAGGAAGAAATGCAATGGCTTGTGCAAATATAACTTGCAAAGTAAAATAAGGTCAAGCGTTCTCTGGGCCGAGCACGAATGTTTTGACGTATAGTAATGTAAACGTAAGTAAATTTTGATTACAAAATACAATGATTTATCGCATTTTTGTTCAATTTCATGTAACAAATGCACTTGTTTAATTAAAATGTAAAAAAATATTATGTATTTCCAAAAAAAAAATCATGGATTAAACGAGTATTTTTGGTTCTAAATTTGGTTACGTTTACGTTACTATACGTAAAAACATTCGTGCTCGGCCCACTGGTTTTACCTTTACTTGCGAACTTCAACCTAAATTGTGAGTATACTTGCACAAGTCACTCAAGTCAGTAATATTGTTGGCATTACCTACCCTTGCACTTCTCCTAAGCCCCTTTCAGATTAAAGCTCCAACAAGCAAGAGACCCAGTAGCGTTTCTTGTTCAAACTATTAAGTACCCGCCATACCTATGCGTGATATTTAAGGCAAAACCCTTAGTATATTAAAGGAGATTAAACTGTCAGGGGATTCTGCAACCCTCTATTCACCTCGAGACATTCTTATGGTGAGATTCAGAGGGGTTGAGGTCAGCGAGCATTTGAATTTTTAACCCCCGACAAAAAAGAAGGTGTTATAAGTTTGTAGGGTGTATCTGTGGATCGGTGTATCTGTGTGTCAGTCTATGGTATCGTAGCTTCAAGACAGATGGACCGATTTGAATGCAGTTATTTTTAATTGAAAGCTTGTTTAATCAGTAGGCTAATTCACGTAACTAAAGAAGTGCAGTTGGCGCGCAGTTGCAATAAAATATTGATCAAAACAACACATTTGGTAATCTTCTTCTTCTTGTTTAGTTATGGCAATTGAGCCGATGTCGACTATTCTGCCATTTGGTATCCTCTGAGCTTCAGTGAGATACGCTCGCGTCAAGTTCGAGAGTCACTGCAATACGATCGGCGCGTCTTAAAATTACGTGAATTAGCCCTCAGGTATCAGTTTCATACGACCACGGCTATCCTCTGAACATCACTATGAATATGTGTTAATATTTTCTCGTTTCATATCTTTTCAGTAGTCAGGTTTTCGTTTTTGAACTAAATTTTTTCTGAAAAGTAAATATCTTTAAAATCGTTATTGTACCGTGTCAAATAAATACTTCCCTCTTTTTTTGCTTTCTTATTATTTTTCTTCAACATTGTTGAGGATTTTATATTATGAATATTGCAACCCCAACATTAATATTTTAATTAAGTATAAATGCAATAAAAACTGTGGCAACACAGCCCTTCCAATCTGTGCGTCGGTCGAATACAGAAGTATAGTGCCACAAATTTATCTGACCCGGTGAGGGCGTCGCTGCCGTCGCTTTTGCCAATGTCATCTCCCTACAAAAATGACATTTTGATGTCATTTTTCTTCCGTAGCGAAGTTAGTTCCAATTTTGGTCACCGGGTCAGATAAGTTTGTGGCACTATATATTTTTATGTCCGCCGTTTTATTCCTCTTCCTTGGCACTACTATTTACCAGCACCTAAGCAACATGTAATGTAATGTAATGTGTTAAAATAAATGAAAAAAAAAAAAAACCTAATCAACACATCAACTACACCGCTGCACAGATATGTTGGCCAAGCTTTTCGTCCGTATGTCTCAGACTAAAAGGTCTCCATGTATACTCCGCTCAGGTACAATTTCAGTGTATATTAATTAACTGAAGCCTCTAAAGTACATTAAAATAATACACTACATTATCTCCTTGATAATTAAGTACTATATTTATCCATTATTTAGATTTCATACTATACGTTTTTAGGTTTCATTTGGGAATATAAATCACGTAATAATTTCACGAATACACTAGACTAGAATAGAAATAGTCTTTATTGTACACCTGATAAAAAAGGAGCAATTAACATAATAATTACAATTAATCATTTTAAGATTGTAGGTACAATGGGCGGTCTTATCGCAATCGGCGATTTCTTACAGACAACCTTTGGATGGACCATAAAGTTATTATTAGTGGTAAACTAATAATAACTTTATGGGATGGACAGTACAGCATGTAAAAAATAACGAGGGTAGCTCGCGGTGTAGCATAAGCTAATTAACATTAGAATTTATAATAAACAATATCATAGTAATATTATAAAGAGAGAAGTCCTGATTGACTGACTGACTGACTGACTGACTGAATGACTGACTGACTGACTTATCATCAACACACAGCCGAAACTACTGACGCTAGAGTCACGAAAGAGGAGAGTAGGTCCCTTTTGTATTGTAGGCAAGCAATAAGAAGGGATTTTTGAAAATTCAGCCCCTAAAGGGGTGAAAATTTGTATGTAAATCCCTTCATTTTTATGTGGGAAAGATGAAAATTGAGATTTAGGCTTGTCATTGATAAAGAATTAATTCCAAAGACAGTGCAATACTATGGGAGACACTCATTACTTGTCTGGCTCTTACGCTTACAAATAAATCTTGGATCCATTCTTGCTCGCCACTATTATTATTCTAAAAGAAACATCAGAAATTCCCCGTCCTAGATAAAACCATATGTTACTAACATAAAATGTTGTACAAAAAATATAAATGTTGTTGTAAATCCTACTACGCATTTGATATTCGGCAGCCATTTTAGCTAAACGTCTTCAGACGGACGACGCGGACGTGATTCGGTTCGAAAATATGAACAACAGGCTTTTGATACAACGTAGGAATATTATTGTTAGATATTAGTATTCAAAATAAACATGTGTAATAATTATGAAAGAAAGAAAGAAAGGAAAAGAGTTTATTAGCACAATAAAAAATAAAATAAAACCAATAACAAAGAAAAAATAAAATGAGTTATTGTGCCAAAAGGCCACGGCTCAGCATAATGTCAGGAGGCAGTGATACTGGCCACCTGACGCTGGTTTTCAGCTGCAACCCACGAGTGCTATACGCTCGAAACTATCAATATTATATTATAATAGGTATACTTACTACAAAATAAATACATAGATGTGCTGATTCCATTCCACAGAGCTTAAAATTTTAGCAACCTATATTTTAAGGCGACACAGTGATAAACAAATAATCTCAAATCGGCCCCCGACTCCAACTAGAAAAAGAGCTGTAACTTTTGAACGGTTAAACAGATTTTCATGAAACATAGCTAAGATGATACCCGTTTAGACTAGCTTTCGATTTAAAAAAATAGGATTGAAATCAGTCCTTCCGTTTTGGAGCTACGATGCCATAGACAAACACAGATACGCAGATACACAGGTACTTGGTACACAGTTACCAAACTATAAACTCGGGATTTTTTGTCAGGAGTTTAAAAAACGCGCACGAGCTAGCTTGTGCGTATTACGTATACATCAAACAATATATTTTGTCGTTTAAAATAAAGACTATCGTTAATTCGTTTGACGACACGGTTGGCGCAGTGGCTAAGCGATTAGCCTTCTGCGCTACGTGCCGCGGGTTCGATCCCCGCATGGAACAAATATTTGTATGATCTACAGATAGTTGTTTCGGGTCTGGTTGTGAGTGCATGTGACATGTATGTTTGTAAACTGTACCCTCGATACAGGAGAAATCCTAGTGAGCGGCAATCATTTATTAAAAAAAAAAAAAAAAAATGTAAAATCGAATTACGTAAATTGAAGTGTGTATTTGAAATAATCTATTCAGAAAAGGCTAAAATGTATCATAATATTTTTATTAGCAATCGAATGGAGAAAAAAATAAACTCCATTACTTTTTGCGTTTATTCGGTACAAGCAAAAATAGAAAATGATTTTCTTTTTATAATAATATAGCGTAGATAAACTGAACACAACATCAAAATCGCCCTTTATCCAAAGCTCCATAACTTTCCCTACCAAAATTCAGAAAATCTTAAAAAAATAAAGCAAAATATCAAATCCACATGATGTTTAAGTACCCGGATAAGTAATAGAAGTACCCGGATACATTCGTTCACGCATCGCCAATACATAATACACGGAAATACCTGCCCGGGTAGGATTTCCAATTACTTAAACCCAAAACCGGTACGAATCCGTTTCTACCGGAAAATAATATTTGATATTACCCACAATCCGGATGTGTTTAACCGGGCGACGTAGTGAGTGGATACCTTTATGTAATTTTAATATGGGTAAGAATATTATGTAGTTTACTAACACAAGTTTTTTCCCCGTATTAAGTCAAGCTTAAAGGTCAAAAAATGTATGTATAATAATGGAATGTTTGTTAGACTGTGTTCATTTGTTATTTATTTATTTTATTTATTTATGTACACACAAGGAAACATGGTAATAAAAATGTTACAGACATATGAGCACAGTGGAACTACTTATTTCTAAAGAAATTTCTTCCAGTAGTCCCGCGATTGGAAATATGGATGATAGATACGTAGACACAGTGTGTAAAAATTACAAAAATAACTTCTTTATACCACTTAAACTTATGGTATACTAAACTAAACCAATAACTACATACCAATGAAATAAACTACATATACCGTACGAATAAATACCTATCTAAATATATAAAAACAAATACTTATATATAGGAATTATGTAATGGACAATCATTGTAAAGAAGAAAGGTTTGTTAATTATAGCCTGTAACCTAACCGTCAATATTATTATAGTTTAAAAAAAAACGAAATAAAACGCTTTTGTCATCCAAACTAAACGTGTATGCAAAATTTCAGCTCAATCGGAATCCGGGAAGTGGGTCAAATTTAACTTCCAAGATTTTTTTACATAGTTACAGTGAAGCTAATAAAAGCGTTTTAAAATGCTGTTATTCGTAACATAACCGACAGCGTTAAATATTAAGAGGGTATGTATTTAATTACAAGTAAAATAATTACATGAACTTGATAATTTATAATGCTTTAAAAAATCGCCTCTGTAATACCAGTGTAAATAATGCTTATAGTTATAATAATTTATGATTGACGTAGGTAACAGATAGAGACAGCATCTAAGCCTCTTGATGATCAAAGTCAAAGTCAAAGAAAGAAAGAAAGAAAATAAAGAGAAAGTATTTATTTGACACAGCACAAAAATGATTTTAAAGTTAGCATAACAGAAAAATAAAAAATAAAAAAACATGTAAAACAAAAATAAAACAATTATAAAAAAAATAAAGATAAAGGTTTTTATTTCAAAGGTACATACACAATATACAAAAGGTACTTTTACAAAAAAAAAAAATTGAGGCTGGTGCGCGTGGCGACTATGCCAGCCTCGTAAGGTCACTCTTATACAATAAATGACAAAACTTAACATAAAATACCCAAATTAATAATGACTACGACAAACTACTATATTTAATTAAATAAAAAGACAAAGAAGAAATTGCCTTACCACACCCTAAGAATGATATATATGTCCCTGGCGGATTCCATAATATCATACGGGCTTAGCAGCTCCGGTCGTACTTACAAAACGTACATCGAAAACATTTACAACCTACAACTCAGATTACTAAAACTAATAGTACCAAATAACATTAAAAACAAGTATGTAGAAAACGAAGAGGGATTATTTGAAGAATGTAGGGTTGTAAATGTTTACGACAAGGTCAGCATAGCTCTGGTGAGTGAACAATGTTCTGATATCGATAAATTAACAAAAAACTGTAGACGCGATAACCTAAGAGCTGTGTCGTACCTACCTACGTATAGGATACCTCACTACAGCAATCATTACGGTTCACAAACCAATGAATGTTTACTACCTGCCTTACTTAACGGCCCAAAGAGATTGTGAGCGAACTAACTAAGAACCTAAAACCAAAGTTATGTAAAAAAATTCTAAAAAGACACTTCCTAACCAAATAACCAATGTCAAGCTATACAATTTAGATAAAATTACTGAATGGCTGAGTATTATATTAATTTCTCCAATAAAAATCTCTGAGCCAATGTAATCTGCCAGCAACCTAAAAAAGTAGAGAGTACTTTTATAATAGATAATGATTTTTTTAAATTTGGGAATTTTAAATTATATTTATCCGTGACCGTCATCTAGCCTAAGATATTTTACTAATAAATATTATTATGTATTTCTTCCTCTTTCATTACTTTTACCATCAAGCTATATACTCATATTGCAAAGCAAAAACTACGAGAGAAAAACTTATGACACATGCGTAAAACTTACAAAAATACTCGCTCATTTTTGCGCGAACTAAAATGAAATTCATCATTATTCCGACCCTCAGGCGCAGAGGGCGAAAAGGATAAAAAAAATGCGAACACAGTCATGTTTTGTATTGTCAGTGTAAATCAAAATAACGAGGAGGCCTAACAAACAAACATACGTAAAGGTCGTTGAACACTGAAGTGGCCGGATAAAAATGCGGTTTATCCGGCTTGTAGAAAACTTCGTTAATTGTATGGATTGTTGAGAAATTATATTTATTGCAATGCGGAAAATTCATTTATTGTTTTTAAAAGTGATGTCATGCAATATTTGTGATGCTTTTTTGCTTGGATTGCTTTGTTTTTATCATCATACCAATCCGTGATCAACCTTACAACAGCGGTCATGAGGGATGAATGAATACTCTTCTTCAGATTTATCCGCCATTGACGGCTAGAAGTACTTTACCTTATATCTCCTACGTATTACCTAGGTATTATAAAAATATTTGTTTTTGAATATTGTATTAATACATAGTTTCCCGAGTACTTATAGGTACTTAGGAAACTGCAGGTCAACCGCGTAACTAAAATGGTAATGAACATCGACACTGGTAATAAACTTCAATACCATCGAGAGAGACTAAACTTTGAGCTACGAGTACCTTGTAAAAAAATTACCAATCATGATTACAGGAGTCCCAACTTCATGATTGATATTATTTTTACAAGGTAGCTCGAAGTTTAGGCTCTCACGATAGGTAGTATTGAAGTTTATTACCAGAGTCTGATGTTCATTACCATTTTATTTAATCGTAGCATAGTACCTATTATCAGCACGGCCCTTTTATCGCTTTTATCAACTCCCACGTAGGTAAACAAGAGCGAACAAAGAATAATCATAATCATAACCATTAATCGAATTCTAATATTTCTAATTCCTATTTTAATCTCTTAGGTACCTACTCACAAAACGTGAAACCTAACAGCTGTAATATTCCGAGTCTCATTGAATTATTCGACATCGGTCTAGTGGGTGAGTGGTATAAAGGTAAGTTTTACCCGGATTTTCGGCTCTCCACAAGGTCAAAGATCGCATGTTTGTACGCCCCTAGATTTTAGGATTTAGTTTCTCGGAACAAAAGTTTTTGGCTTCGTGGACGAAATATTAGGCTGTATTTACTGCTATTGATTTCTGTAGGAGGAAATTTTTCGGCTGATTTAGTATTTATTAACTATATACAATCATTTACCAAATCTACTACTTGAAATTTAAAACTTTAATGTATTCAAGAGTAATATTAAAAAAATACTTATTGAAAACGGTTACTACTCTGTAAGAGAATATCTGTTAGACAAATTATTGTAATTTTTATTTAATGTATGACCCTTTGTTTGTAATAATGTATCATAATCTAATCTTATTGGAATTTACTATGACATTTTTTATGAATTTTTTGTAATTTTTACTATATTTTTATGTACCTACGTGTACCTAATTTCTAATGTTTGCATGCTGAATGGCCATTTATGTTGATACTTACCTTATTTATGTAACAACATGTAAAACCCATATTCGCAAATAAATGAATTGAAATTGAAATATAACGTGTATCAGAAAGGATAAGGGTGTGGATCAGACCATCTGAAACTGAACAACTTTCTCTATGGGACCAACATCGAAATCGCGACAAAATAATCAGCTGTCCCTTAAATTTTGGTCGAGTAGACATTAACAATAACAGTGCTCTTTTGTTGTGTTGTGTTCATAATGGTAAGCAAAGTCGCCAGTGCCGTGAAGTGTCGTGTTAGAGGGTTCCCCCTACTGCGAACACAATGCTAGTGTCGTAGTAAGTTCGCCATCGCGCGAGTAATGCCCTAGTGTCGCAAGCGTCCATAGGTTACGGTAACCATCTTTTATTTTTTATTATAGTGGTGAGTGCCCATCATGGGCTGTCCTCCACCTGGGGTGGACGAAGGGGTGTTTCCAGATTTACCGGCTAAACTCTTCACCGTGGACCGCTTCGGCACCTACAGGTGGGGTTCGGGTACTCTTAGAAGACCGCGCCCAAGCCCACCTCGGTCCAACGTCTGTTCGGGGGAGAGATTGTAGGTCTCCCCCTGTGGTCTCCCCCTAGGCCTTCGGTAACCACCTACCAACAGGCGGTTCGTAAGCTAAGTTGTATAAAAATAATATTCAGTCGTCGTATCAGGGTGCGCTCTTACGAGTATTGATCAAGCCGTAACGGAAGGATTAGCCAGTCAACAACTTTGGTAATAGGTCTGACTGCCCATGGTGAGCTCGACCTATCAAAGGCAAAGCCGTAGCCAGGGGAGCGGAGTTCAATGCTCCCCCCACCCCGAAACTTTAGACAGTGAAAAGGCTTTTAAAATGTACACACTCGTTATTGAATTCGCTTTTCTTGTTCGGGGTTCAACCCCTCCCCCCCAACTAAATTCCTGGGACTCTCTACTACTCAAGTTAGTTCAACGTTTAATCTCTCACGATCGTATTGGAGTTTATTACCAGATTCGATGTTCATTACCATTTTAGTTACGCGGTAGACCAGCAGGTCATAATTCAGCACGTATATAAAATCAAAGGTTTTAATAATAAGTTTTTGCATTATTAAATTTTAGAATACAGAACTTTTATAACTTTGCCAATATCGGATGCTTCCTCGTGTTCTAACTAGAATATTGATTAAGCAGAAACTTATTCTGTTCTCATTGCTGTTCTTTGAATATTTTATCAGAGCTGGCACGTGACACTATTTACTTCACAGACTTATTAAGATAAAACTGAAATGACAATAAGCTATTTTATGTAATCTGATCACCTCGCAAATCGATTCGAATCTCTCTTATACGCATTCTACTCATTGAGTCCACAGACATTTAATATTAGTAATTGTTATTTTATATAATTATATTTTTTTTGGAACGTGTTTTTAATTTTTTACTTTTTTTTTATTTGTGTCGTAATTTGTGTAAAAATAAATTGCTTTTCTTTCTTTCTTTCTTAAAACTGAGCACCTAGGCGTCAAAGTACTCCTCCTAATCGCTGTAAATTGGTAGCGTGCCCAGAAGACTGGCAGCATTGCCACATTGAATGGCATTGCTTATTCTTTGACCAAAGAATAGGCCAGCCCTCAGGTCACGCGTAACGTCGACCAACTGTTTTGCAATATTTCTGAATTATATTAGTTTTATTTTATTTTAGGTTTTATATAATTCATAATAATTAGGCTGTGTACGTATTTAAGTTTATATCCTGTATATATCTGTATTATGTGTAAAAATAAAAGGTATCTACAAGTTTTCATTACAACTATAATAGTTGGCCATAATTATGGTATCCCGAATCTTTTTGTAGATATCAATGTGTTCTTTAAAACTGTAGTACATTATTTTATTCTATCATCAATAGTTCCCGCAGCGCACGCGATTGAAGGAATTTTATAGGTATTTTTTTCACATCTTGGTTTATTGGAGTTTTCATAGGGATCCCTAATTTTTTTTTCTAAAATAAAATCTAGCCTATGTTTCTCAGTGATAATATAGCATTGCAATGGTGAAAGAATTTTTAAAATCGGTCCTGTATCATCCTGTGTCATCGGTGTGTTTATTGCTTCTGCCAGCTTCTGCTAGCGGCGGCTTCGCTCGCGTAATGTCTTTATAAATTATAGCCTATGTTACTCAGTGATATTAATACAGCATACTGCTGGTTAAACAATTTTTAAAATTGGTCCAGTAGTATTGGCGTTTATCAATTACAAACAAACATACAAAAAATCTAATCTTTTCTCTTTATAATATTAGTTTAGACAAACAAAAATGCAAAAAATAATATTATTGTAGATGAACGGCATTTTTAATGTTTTCTAATTGTTTCAATATGTAAACGCTTCCCTACATAGAAATTGCAGCATACCTAGTCCACGCGGACAGAGTCACAGGCACAGCTTATTAATTATACATTTGATGGTCAATGAACATTTTAATTTATTCAGTTCAAAAAAATAGAGTTATACCAAGCTCAATAATGTTTACGCTGCAAAATAAAAAAATGCGTTTCGCTTTATTTTAAGTGCAGAGATATAAAAATTAATTTCGTTTCTATTAAAATTATTTAAAAATGCAGACTCAAACTTTAAATGAGATTAGAATTTTTATGAACTTTGCGATATGAAAGATTTTTATTTGTTTCGAAACAGAATAACTAATGCAGTAGTCGCCTAATTGATCAGGGATGACACGCACTGTATTTTTAACCCCCGACAAAAAAGAGGGGTGTTATAAATTTGTAGTGTGTATCTGTGTACCTATGGATCTATGTATCTGTCTGTGGCATCGCAGCTCCAAAAACGGATGGACCGATTTCAATGAAGTTTTTTTAATTGAAAGATAGTTTAATGGGGTATCATCTTAGCTATGTGTCATGAACATCTGTTCAGCCGTTCAAAAGTTACAGCTCTTTTTCTAATTGGAGTCGGGGGTTTTTGATGATTAGGTTATTTTTCTAGTTATGGTTCTAAAGGTTTTCGATGTTTTAAATTGAATTCAACGCTGAAAAAACGTAACGGCTACGAATAAACAAGTTATAAGTCAAAAGTCAAAGTCAAAGTCAAAGTCAAAGATTTTTATTTCAACTGGGCCTTTGCAGGCACTTTCAAAACGTCGTGATATACGTATACGTATTTACAACCAAATAACTTGATTCGAATGGACTCTGCTAAGTTGTTTTTTCCGTGTAGATACAGAATACAGTATTAAGTATTGACATAGCGTGTAGTGTATCTATAATAAATGATTCCAGCCCACTACTGTCCCACTGCTGGGCACGCGCCTCTTCTCAGAATGAGAAGGATTAGGCCTTAGTCCAGCACGTTGGCCTAGTGCGGTTTGGCGGACTACACACACCATCGAGGACTTTATAAGGTCCTCTCAGGTGTGCAGGTTTCCTCACGATGTTTAGTGCCAATCAAATTCTGCGATGGGGTATCGATAATTCTTTTTTTTCACAACTTCACTGCTTTTAAAATCCGAACGTACCCAAATATCTTAAACCCGAGATGCAGTACAGCACCTCGGGTCATAAAACCTTCCTATTTCTTTTATCTGTAATTCCTGTTACATTATCTACTAGAGACAGATGAATTAGCTCTGAGTTTATTCTTTCACGATCGTTTTGAAGTTTATCACCAGTGTCGATATTCATTACCATTTTAGTTACGCGGTAGACCAGCAGGTCAGGCATGAAACCTTGAAGCTTCACAATCAGTCATTATTTACATGCCTTTTAGTAATATACTAGCGACCCGTCCCCTGCTTCGCACGGGTGCAATTTCTCTACTATCCTTACATTCAATATGAAAGTACATATTATACTTATAAACATGCCTCTTGAATCACTCTATCTATTAAAAAAAACCGCATCAAAATCCGTTGCGTAGTTTTAAAGATCTTAGCATACATAGGGACAGACAGCGGGAAGCGACTTTGTTTTATACCTACTATGTAGTGATAAATATAGCGGTAACTATTTCCCCATACCTATCCGAAAAAACCTTTAAAAGCCTGAAAAGTTTACCACATTACATTCAACCCACTATCTTCCCCTTGGGTAAAAGTAAAAGTCGTTCACACTTGAATAATACGGGGCTGTGGTTTCATCGTAGTGAGCATTATCGTACATCGCTATTAGGCTGGCGTAGGGATGTTCCGATACCCATAAGGTATCGATACCTACTCATATAAATAGCCCCGTTCCCACGAGCTACATTTAGCATCGGCGACTAGCGATTCAGTCGCTTTTCGGAAGCTAGATGCAGCGATCGATCGCTACCCCGTTCACTCGCGATACTTTTAGCATCAACGACTAGCGACTCGGAAGCCTGTTCACACGAGCTACTTTTAGCATCGGCGACTAGCGATCGGAAGCCAGATGCAGCGATCGATCACTACCCCGTTCACTCGCGATACTTAGCAACCGCGATCGGACGCAGCAAGTCGCTAAAACGCGATGCAGCATCGATACTATCGCAAAATCGCTAGTCGCCGATGCTAAAAATAAGTAGCTCGTATGTATACCAAGTACTTTCGTTTCGATACCGTGTGAGTATCGCAAGATTGATTCGATGCTAAAATTACTTGGTATCAACACTAAAGTATCGAGTACTTACCTACTAGTATTTACTTGTATCGGAACGACACTAGGCTGGCGTCGCGTCGGCCTCGAGAATCGCGGTGAGAGATAGAATTAGAAAGTAGGTGAGGCCACAAATTGTAACATACGCTTTGAATAAAACACTTCTGTGTGGTAATGCCACAAATTCTATTAGTCTGAGGTACGTTTCAAGTAATTTGAGACCACATTCTCGAGGTCATACGTTTTTTGTTATGTAATCAAATCATTTTAAGGAGAAAACCAGTCACCTGTATTTTTAACCGACGTCAAAAAAGGAGGAGGTTCTCAATTCGACTGTACATTTTTATTTGAAAGCTGGTGCTTTCCGTGTGGTCGCATTTAAATTTGGTGAAGATCTGATGAATAATTTCGGAGATATACAATGGAACTCCTAAATTAATAACAGCATATCACTTGCGATTACTGTAATCGCATGTTTATGTGTTGTTTATGCCACTCAAAATATAAAAATAAAATAAACTTTAAAAAAAGTAAAAACCTAAGAAAAAAAAACCATCAAAAAAAACAAACATTAAAAACAAACAAAAAACAAACAAAAAAAACAACAAACAACGGGGACTTCAGAAGCTGTTAAGTTTTTTAAGAAAATTAATTTATAGGTACCTACTTTTTAGTTTTTTGAAGTCGGTTTTTACTCTTTTTTTTAAGTTTATTGTTCGTAAAGCTTCGCGTATTTTAAGGCCATAGCCTTAACCATTCCATTGCCACCCGCAGAACGTTTTAATGTAGGCACTAATAAGCATCTATTAAAAGTTGTTTAGCCCACAATAATAAGATGAAAGACGTCGTGGAGATTTACGATTGTGTTACAAACATCCATTATGTGTTAATTTGTAAGGGATTTTATAGCTAGATACCTATCCTTACACCCGAAGGCAGCGGTTTGTTCCCACTAGTTCTACTAAACAGTTCTACGGTAGAACTAATGGGAATTTTTTTTCTCGGCGCAGATTAATAGAATGTCCTTTCTAGTCTCGATCCCCTTATGGGGTTAATATACTCATCATTATGAACAACTTTTACTATAGGACCAAGCACAAATCGTGAAAAAAAAACTGCTGTCCCACATTTCGAGTTCACTATTGAATTATTTTGTATGGAACAGCTGTTCTTTTTTCGCGTTTGATTCAGTTCGAGTCGTTCGAGTTCGAGGCAATTTTTTTATTGTATTTGCATGCATTCATTGGTGCTTTGGGTCTTGGCGGAAATAAGAATAATAAAATTGCTCTACAATGTACCTAAGTAATAGCGCCTTTCCCAGAGGACAAAGGAAAACGTTGCTCATCTCTTTGATTTGATTGAATGTTTTCTTTTCAGTGAAATTAAACATAATATTTAATATTTAATTACTGTGCATATTGTTTATTATTATTCGGTTAATCATTATTTTATTACTGTAATTACGTGAAATGAAACGCACTTATTTGTTATCTGTGGTTTATGCAAATTGTCAAGCGTCAACTGTCAAAAGAAAGGACAAAATCACAAAACAAAACATCAATAGTCGAAAAATAATAAAATTAGTGTTAAAATCTAGCTATATAATGGATAATTACGAGAATATGTATAAAACTATATGCCGACTGTGTTTGTCACGAAATAGTGCTGAGAAAATGGTGAATTTAATTGATATTTCGTCCGATGACGGACTCAGTTGCTTTGGCAAAGCTATCTCTACTGTGACCAATGTTTATTTGCGAAAAAACGACGAACTACCGACTATGATGTGCCACAGGTGTTTGTGCTTACTAAAACAAACTATTTACTTCAAATTACGGTGTGAATCGACCGACAAGCAGTTGAAACGCCTCGCATGTATTGATAATACTTCAAACCAAAATATTAAAGAAATTGTGTGCCAATACGTTATGTATAATCAGTATTTCCCTGCACAAAGTAATTCAGGACCTACTAAAAGCAAGAGTCACCACAAAGATGATGTAAAAACAGATAATTATACACACAAAGTTGAGCAAATCACGACAGTACAAAAAATTGAGATAGATATTGATATGACTGACAAAACATATGATTATGACAATTTTATGGACAACCAAGACAACGTTAACGATGTCAACAATTGTGATGACAAAGATGTAGAAAATTTAAATGAAATCAACAACATTCTAGATTCAATTCAAGATATTATCAATTCTGAAACAAATTTTAATTTAAAACAACACGCAAAGTATAAAATGAAACGAAGACTAATATACCGGGACAGGTCTGCGAACAAAAGGAACATAACATGTACTATTTGTAATAAAGTACTAGCTAACCGCATCACTTACGACCACCACATGCAACGGCATAATCGCTGCAGATACATATGTGATCAGTGCGGTAAAGGATTTCCTATACTCACAGAAATGCACATGCACCAAGTAGCTCGACACGGTATCGGTCCGTTCCTACAATGTGACCACTGTCCGTATAAAGCTCCAAGAAAATTAAACTTAATAGAACACTTGAGACTTCATACTGGTGAACGACCATTTACATGTGAGAAATGTGGTCTAACGTTCCGTAGAAGAGCGATATGGAGGAATCATTTAATCTGTCATATGGACAAGAAGCTTCAATGTACGTACTGCCCTAGAAAGTTCTTTCGGCAAGGAGCTTTGCTTGCTCACTGTAATAACGTTCATGAGAGAATGTACATGTATATATGTAGCGTTTGCAATGTGACGTATGCTAAAACCGAGACGGTGAAACGTCATATGCTTGTGAAACATGGTATACCGAGGGAGAAGCAAGGTAAGATAGTACGGGTTATGAGTAATAACAGTGAGTTCCCAGGAAAGGTTATTTGAATGAGAATAACATTTAGGCTAAGTTTACTCTACAAATGTTAATTGTTGCGTATAATAATGGCCAATATACTAGAGTCCGCGCACTGCGAAAAGAACTCCTTTGGGATTTCATTTCACATTAAAAAAATGCAACAATTAACATTCCTATTGCGCACTTAGCATAATTGAAATTACCGTAAAGACAATCTCGCAAATAATTACTTTTAAATTATCACTAGTTAATATAATATATGTATAAATAATAAGATTATGTTAACTTCAAACATTTATATGTTAAATTACTTAATTAGATATTAAAACTCTCAGTGAGTTTCCAGGAAAGGTAATTTGAATGCAAATATCAATACTTGGAAATTACCCTAAGGACGATCCAGCTATTATAAGTTGATTTATCACCAGGTACCATGTTGTCAATAAGTATAGTACGCACAAATCTTTATGAGCCCTCGAACTCTCTCCGTCTAGCACCTATAATAGTACGCTTATTATAGGTGCTAGAGGGAGAAAGAGAGAGAGTTCAGAGCAAGATTTGCGAGTACTATACTTACGAATATTTTTATTTATGTTGTATATTTATTAAAAGCATAAGCAGAATTTTTATGAAATGTTATTTGCAAATAACAAAAATCGGAATTATCCTAAGGACAATCCAGCAATTGATTAGATTTTTCGCCAGTTAACATGTATTTTCAATAAATATGGGTACAGATAACCAATTTTTCTTTTTATATGTTTTTATTATGTTCATTTTTTATTTAATAGAAGTTTTAAAAGTGTTTAGTTGTTACTTTGATGAAAACAAATGGAAATTTAATTTTTAATTTGACTTGAAATGTTCTTAGCATATTATATCACTTAAATACATTATAAGAAATATTATATGAATTAGTTGTTACTATGTTAATGTTATATTGTGGTAAATAATATATGTGTTGTATAAGAAGTGAAAACAATTTTGATGGTACTTACTATTGCTTAGATTATAAATACATAGACTAAATATTTACAAATAAATTAAAAAGTAATTAAAAATTAAAGATAAATAAAAACAAAGAGGGAACACTTAGGCGGCGTCAAAGTACTCCTCCGCATCGCTGTCATCCGGGAACGTGCCCAGAAGACTGGCAGCATTGCCACGTTGAATGGCAATGCTAATTCTTTGGCCAAAGAAAGAGCCAGCCCTCTGGTCACTCGAAGTGTCGACCAGACGGCGAGAGATTTCCTTAAAAAGGTGACGCGCACTCGGACCCCATGACCCGAGCGTTTCGACCCCAAATGGCTCAAATCTGTAACAACCATTAAGGTTACAGTATTTGCGCCGCTTGAGGGTCTCAGCAGCTGCAGCAGCAGCGCCTGCACAGCCCGCTGTACTTGCAACGTGAGATGGCGCACTAGGGTGTCGACACAAGTAGCGTCCCACACCAAAGGCCTACCCACCTTCCAAGATTATAAATCATATTTAAATTATGCTAACTGCATTAAAAACTTTGTAAATACCCACCCTCTGGCATTTGAAAGTACTTATCTTGCCGTACTAAAGGTAGACTAGAAATATTTGTTGTTGTAATAAATTATTCGTTTTCATTTACTCAGTCGAACAAACTTTTAAATTGTGTTTGAACCAGACAGTTTACATAAATAAAATGTTTCTAGTATTTATAGTTCCAAAGTATTTATGAAACAGATTCTATTTCAGAATAAAATTTACCAATTAAATAATGAACACAACAATATAGAATTTATTTAGAATATCTAATGGATTCTTGTTTATAAACTGTAAAGACGGATCTAAAGTTAAATAAAATTGAAATTCGAATCTTGTTTGTTTTCTTTTAGATAGATAGGTACTTACTTATATAAATTTTAGCTACCAAATTTAAAAATAAATTTAGAAGCGATTTTTTGTTTAAAAAAAATATCCGGTAATTTACCAATCTAGTCGAAAAACACAAAAACAAAACGAAAAAAATAAAAAAAATAGATAGGTACTTACCTAAGCATTAAGGGTGGCTATCCTTCCTGTTATAGTTAGAGAGTTCTCTGGTCTTAGGAAACTTTAGATGAATTTTGAAGATATCAAAAACCCCATTATTAGTTTTTTGAAAAAAAAAGGTATATATGTACTCGTATAAAGTGAAAAAATTGAGATATCTCAAAAAAAAAAGTGTGTCTCAATCGACGTTTGGGAACAGGAAATTGAGAAAAATACAAAAATCTATTTCCCATACATTTTCTATAAAAATCATACCTTCGTTTGCAAGTAATCTTAAATCACTGTTACACTGATCCAGTTCTATATTTGTTAGTTTCCTAAACGACCGCTCGCTCACAGTACCTACCTACGTAGGTAAGTCCGGCGAACCTTAGGCAATCAGCCTCATTACGAAAGTCGACCTTTCCACCACGGTTGTACTAGGTATACCATTTCACCTGGACATAAACTACCATGGCCGACTTGGAAATCTCTTAATAGAATACGATCCCAAGTCGGCCGAAGTAAAGATAATCTTCACAGGTGGAATTTCACAGATGGATTAGACCTGCATTGCGAGTGCGGTGTCTCTCCGCAAACCATGGCCCACCTTCCATCCTGCGCCGCATGCCCTACCACCTGCACGCGTGAGGAGCTTATGGCTGCAACTGATTCAGCTATTCGGGTGGCGGAATACTGGACCAAGTACATTTAATTTGCCATCGACACGCTAAGAAGAAGAAGGTATTCTGTGACCGCCCCCGAGAAGACGGCGACACATTGTGGTCATGTTTCACCGTACACTGCACAGGGAAGGTAACGGGGGACCTTTTTACAGTCACCCCCTACCCCCTTCCGAGGTGTGCCACAACAGTCTTGGTGGGCTTCGGCGCGGCACTGTCTTTATAAGTTCCCGAAGTCCATCATCAGGGGCCAAAAGTGGACCACTTTGGTGAGTTTTGCAAGGTTATGCCGCTGGTATTTTTTTATACAGGGTGACTGGTAGAACGAGGGAATCATTGATGGAGGGTATGGTACTCATCATTTTGAACAACTTTTACTATGGGAACAAAGCGGAAATCGCGAAAAAAAAAACAGCTGTTCCATACATTTTGTCGATTAATATTGAATTATTTGTATGGAACAGCTGATTTTATTTTCGCGATTTCAGTTTCGGTCCCATAGTAAAAGTTGTTTATAATGATGAGTAGAACACCCTCCTTCAACGATTCCCCCGATTTACCAGTCACCCTGTATAGTATTCTGCTACCACGGCGTGAGTAATTTAATTTCATGCTGATACGACTGCAAGGATAGGATAAAATGATGGGCGGTTTCAAAATTCCAAAAATAATAGTTGAGGCCAAGACACATAGTACATACCTATTATATTACCTACAATACCTACCTATCTGTAGTACCGTCAGCTCTTGGCCGTGTTACGCAAACACTTATGTGATATCGGTTACCCACTCGTTACATCGGGATCGATCGAGGACACCAAGTCAGGTAGGCTTCATTATAATTGATGCCCTTGGAATCCAATCCGATCGGTTTGAATATCGTATGGTAGATACCTGACAGACCGGAAAAGTGGAGCTTGGTAGTTTTAAGGACAGTTTCTTCTTCATTTCTTCAAGCAAAAATATTAGGAAACGGTCAAGCGCAAGAAATTGATATTGGTGGATTTTTGGTGTAACTCAGTAACTACGTTCGGGCCATAGATTTAGGGAAGCGAAAATATTCTAAGTTTATGGTTCGGTCAGTGAAAATAAGTCAAAATACCAAAATACCTACCATTTCATGACGCTGGAATACATACCGTTACAAAAAGTTTTATACATGTATTCAAGACATATAGAAAGAAAGGAAACAGTTTATTCTGGACAAGCCAGGAACAAACGAAAAAAAAAAAAAAAAAAACAAAAATTAAAGCAACCTGGACGAGACCAAAAATGGCGCATCTCAGCATAATGCTGTGGCATTTAAGAAATAGAAAATGTCACAGCGCTGGTATTCTGATGGGACCGTTGTCTGATGCCACGGGCAGCTACGATACAAATAAATAAATATAGATAATATTTATTAAAAAATATTATAACAAATTATAATACTTCAAGTTCAAAATAAAGCAATCTCTTTGATACATTAATAATTCACTCAGTGAACGGAAAGTGAATAATGCGTCGATTTTCGATTGTTAGAAATTTTGTCCACTGTGGGTCGAAGCTTAATAATTATTTTTGAATCTTTGAGTACCTACCTACCTACCTATTTTTTTGTATAGGTCCACAGAACGCTCAAGGTCTGTGTACCTATACTGCCGTGCTTGTGATATATACAGTAAGTGACATGGAGACACTTTCGAGAAAAAGGCGGTCAAAGCTTTTATTTTTATTTTTGACATTTCTCCCAAAGTATAAATTAAAAGCAAGTTTTCTAAAATGTTTTAGATAAAAATGTGTTTGTTTAATAATTTGTATATTTTCTTTTTTATTTAGTAATAATATTTAAATTGTAAAGCTTGAAAAAATATGTATGTTAAGGAATGGACAATTAAAAAATAATGTTTTTTTTAGTATTGGTACAGTAAGTGTGTGACTTACTGTAACAATCTTTAGTTTGAAGTACATACTGCAACAATGATAACAGAATGAGGTAAATGTTTAAATATAATAACAAAAATTGCACAATTTGCCTAATGTTATCTAAACACTTACTGTATTTATACTAAGATAATAGAATAATACATTGCGAAACTCTTAAGCATTAATATAGTATAAACTCTTACTGTAGATTTGTTAAGGTTTAGTATACTAATGATTATTTCCAACACTTAATATAATAATAGCAAATGGTACTTACTGTTAATATGTTTCAGTGATACTTGAAGAAAAATACTCATAACTTAAAAATAAAAAGAGCAAAATTACTTACTGTAGCAATACCTAGGAAATGGTTTCAACTTTATGAAAAAATCAACCGTATGTGCCCATACTGCAATCATAATAAGTATGCCTTGGCGCCAAACGGGTCTTACTGTAATTATACTTAAGCTTATTTGATTTTCTATACCACATTTTCAAATTTTAAGTATACAGAAATGTAGGTCTCAATCTCTACATTCCAAATATATACTTAACTCAATATCGACCAAAATGTGACTTACTGTAATTATCATAAGCGCGGCAGTATACTGTAGTATACCTAGGTCTTATTTTGTTCGCCTCAGTCATCCATACAAATAATGACAGCAACTTTGTTTATGTTCCCAAATATAGACATTGCCTCAAAGGGAATTCAAAGATAGATTCCACGAGTGGAATAACATTTTGCAATATGTTGCAACAAGATGCAACAAAGAACGGTGTTTCTACCGCTAGAATTTGGATGCTAGCTATTTCGTGTGTAAATGTAGATACGTAGATACAGATAGATACTAACAAACTTCAATCAATTGGACGAAACTAGGTATGGGAATTTAAAAATCTGTAAAATGATCCTGTCGCGTCGACATGAGATTGAGTAGGTACAAGGTACCTATTTTTGGTGTTCTTCCAACGAAAAGGGAGGATCCTCCTACTAGGCGAGGTGATATTTTTCCTGGCGGGCCGAAGTGATTCACTGATTACGTGATTCAGTCTTCGTAATCGGCGGGTCTACCGCGTAACAAAATGGTAATGAATATCAGACTGGTAATAAACTTCAATACGATCGTGAGGAACTATACAGGGTGTAAGTGACATCGTAACGAAAACTGATACCATGGATTCAGTACATGATTCTGGACACCTTAGCGTAAGAATTGTGCGTCGGTCTTTTCAAAATTTTTACGATTTTGTTCGCTGATTTTTTAGGTAGTTATCAAAACTGACATTATTCTTTCTTCTTCTTATTCAGTATTCTTCAGACAAAAGAATCTTTGGTTTAAACAGGATTGATATAGGTTGATAATTTGTTCACAAACAATAATTTCAAAGAAACATTTTCATTCTACCCTCCGGTAACACGATACGGCTATCATGTTCCTTCTCTGACCACAATTTCTATATTTGCTTAGGCACTGGTATTTGACCAATAAATAATGTAAATTACATTATTTTGTTGTGAAAGGACCGTCGGTTCAAAGGTCAAAATGCCTGCGGTTAAAGGTGCTGGGTTTAAATAGGTTTACCTACCAAAGAGTTAAGGTTTTACCCCTTTGAACACAGTCATTTATAGATGACTATTATCTATGACTATTCAATATGTGTCATGATTTCACATGATTTTAACTTAGATTTTAATGAAACGAAATGACAATACAAAATAAAAATTGTACGGTTGGTTAGTTAGGTAATATTAGTGCATTATTAAAGGTTCTATTCGATAATTACTATGACGATTTCAAATCAACCTACTAGCTGGGAAAAGAAAGAAAGACTAGAAATTTATTGAGCACGGACACATTGAGAATATAAAAGACAAGAGTAAAAATGATAAAATACTTAAAAACACTCCAAAGAGGGACAAACAAGTATCTATTAAAAAAAATCTTTAAAAGTATAGGTATCTATGCTGTCAGGCATGCTCAAACCGAAAGGGTAGCCACCTCAGCATTTACTGGCCGCGGAGCTCAACGCTGATTTGCAGTTGGCACCCCTGCAGTGACGCACGGACGTAGGCGAGGCGAAACTGTGTTCGCGAATATAGGATTTAGGATGCTGAGATTTAAAAAATAAATTTCCTATGTCTTTATTCTCATTTTGTATTGTACACATAAACACAAATAAAATAGGTATATAAAAGGAAAATACATGTACATGGGCGAGCTTATCTCAAAATTGATTGTTTTTTTTTTCATCATAATCATAATGCATTTTTTTTTGTCAATTTATTCGTGAAAAGGTAGCAAATATACAGAGAGAATGTTACTTTCTCATTTAAAATAGTTGATCCTTTCAGCTCTGTGAATCTGAAAATGACGTGTGAAAGTGATGAATGGAAGAAAAAGATATATTGTGCCGACCCCAAATGAAATAGGATAAGGGCAGGAGAATGATCATAGTGATGAGGTCCTTTCAAATCCTAATGCTGTCGTTACTTGAATTTTCCTGCCTTGTTAAGTTGTTACATAGGTCAGCTTCAGCAACGACGCATTTCAGCAAATGCTCGTACGCTGTGCCTACCTAAGTGCGAGGCCTCTGCGTTGCGTCGTCGCAGCGTCGTTTTACATATCGTCAGTGGAAAGGTAAAATGACTAACGCGCCAATTCGTTGGCAAACTAACTTAAACTAAAATTGTTACTTTTATTTTCTTTTTGGATCGTGTTTTTAATTTTTTACTTTTTATTTGTTTTTCTTTTTTTTTTTACTTTTTATGTGTGTCGTAATTTGTGTAAAAAATAAATCGTTTTTCTTTCTTTCTTTCTTTCTAAACTTTACAGGGGCACATTTTAAAGTTTAAATTAGTTTTCCAGCGAATTGGCGCGTTAGTCATTTTAACCTTCCACTGACGATATGTTTTTTAGTGACATGCCACATTATGCGTAGCGTCGTCGCACGCGACGTTTCAACGGATCGACGGAAGAGAGACGAAGCGGGAGGAGGGTGATGCGCTCCGCTGTCGGAGCTCCGGTGCGACGACGGACAGTGTTCCACTGCTAGAGGGGTAAACTAGATGTGCGTACACGATCAATTTTAGAACACGTTTGAACCGATCCATTGTCGAATGAAGACTGAAATCCACACTGAGACGCTGCACTGCGATGTCGTGTGTCGCTCTCTTGCATTGCGCAACGCATGTTGCATACAGTGCATTGATCCGTTGCGTCGACGCAACGCAACGCACTAATGAGGCCTCAGCCTAACACTGTCTTGGCGTGATACTATGTTAATATTTTGTTTGGTACAAATACACTATACTCCTAAAAGACAGAGGAAGTGATAGAATTAAATTGGTCAATACAATCATCGTAATTGTTGTTTGGAAGCGTTAACGCAATGCGTGTTGATTGCCGATCGAAGGGACGTGGGTTGAAATCCAACTTTATCCGACCCTATTGAACTATTGTGGTTAACCTACCCCTATTGAGTTTAATTTGAGAGGTTAACTTTCATGATATTAAAGGGCAGTAAGTACCTATCTCAGACAGTTATCTGTGATTATTAAATACATAATAATTAATATTTCCTTTATTAAATTATTTACATACTTTTTTAAATTTATAAATATTTATAAAAAATAAAGACATTTCAAAATATAAAAGAGTAGTAGTAGTAGTCAAGGCCCATACAAATCCATCACAATACTTCCTATTTTATTTGACAGCCAGCTGATACATGAATATCCAATAAATCCTAGGTCTCTCAATCTTAATTTAGGACTCAAAAGGACCCTTGTCAACTGTGACGTTACTATTTCAATAAAAAAGTCGGAGGCAACATTTTTATTTCATTTTAAGTACGCATAAAAGTGAGAAGAAAATAAAATGTGACCTTTTTTTTTCAAAGAACACTTAATTGTAGATAATTTTAGGTTCCTTCGTAATTTTTTGACAAACATCTTGTAACAAGTCTCTTAATTAGCGCTTTGATTGTCGGCGTAATTCATGTGACGACATGGTTGGCACAGTGGCTAAGCGATTAGCTTTCTACGCTACGTGCCGCGGGTTCGATCCTCGCACGGAGCAATTATTATTTGTATGATCTATAGATGTTATTCCGGGTCTGGGTGGTATGAATATGTATGTTTGTAAACTGGATCCTCGATACACGAGAAATACAAGAGAACAAACATTAAAACAACATTAAAAAAAAAAGAGAGAATGGTGGCTTTTTGCTATAATTTTAAGATACAGTCATCCTCATAATATACACTAAGAAGGCCAAAATGGTCATTATTATGATAAAATTTTGTAAAAATAAATATTATACAGTTGAAATAAAAATAGGTATAAAAATATATGTTGTGTCTACATGTCTAAACGTGACAATGTTTAAAAGGCACTTTCGTCAACCGAATAAGGTTTATTATTGCTAACTGGATGACCACGTTGGTTGTTTCAATGTATTTGACGATGACTTTCGATCCAGTTTTATTATCTGTGTCGGTTACAAAATATTAGCAGAATACCGATTTGGTTTCAATCAAATTTCGACCTTATTACAATATAATTTCCATAGAAATATTAAGTAGGGCTAGTCTATGATAATTTCACGTTTGACGTTGTTTGTTAGTCTAGGAGAATACCATTTGTGACCCTATATTTTGAAAAAAATATATTACGAGAATTTATTGGGCTTCTGATTCTACTTAGGTACAAATATATTTTTTCTTATCTTCTTATCATATCTACCTATTTACAACGTCCGAAAAACATCGGAATAACCCATTAAACTTTCCTTTGAAATTCTAATTACCCCAATTACGATCTCAACTCTGTAAACAGAACGAAAAACATTGCACCGTTCCCGATGTCAAAGGGGATACGGTTTACCGTATTTCACCCGGGCAAAAGTAACACGGGGTCTAAATGACCAGGGACCCAGGTAAACGACACGCCGCCCGCGGGACTTAGTAACCCGCTATCGTTCAAAGTTTATCACTGGATTAAGTTAAAAATGGAAGCGGTTTAGAATTTTAAAATAAGTAAATAAATCCAGCCCACTTCTATCTCTGCTTGGCACGGGCCTCTTTTCGGAATGAGAAGGGTTAGGTCTTAGTCCACCACGCTGGCCTAATGGGCTAACATGAATTTCACGATATAATTTTGTCGTCGCATTATCTCGTGCGGAAACTGGTTTTTAGAGGCATTATCTAGAAAGAAAAGAAAGAAATAAAAATCATTTATTTGTCACAAAAACAAGACACACTAGAATGATAGACATAGGTAATAAGAAGAGGACAGGTGCATAGACAGAGAAGACATTTTTCTTAGGATGGCAACATGGCAACAGTGTAAAATTGAGTAGAAAAAATAATAATTTCTAACCTCTTTTCTGTGTTCTGTGTCGGTTCCCATACAAACGCCGTATGATCGCCTTTCTAACCTCTTTTCTGTGTTCTGTGAGTATACCTATATATATTTTATTCTTTTAAATTATAATTTTTTCTACTCAATTTTACACTATACTGCACCGACTGCGCATCACCTATTCAGTGTGTGTCCCGAGCTTGTAGCAAATGGGTGTCAGCATGTGCCAGGCTATGACACCTGACGCTGATATTCTGCTGGATCCCGGTAAATCTCGTCTTGCTATGACGACAAACTTCTGTCGCGGCGCGCAAGGTAGCCTAGTTGGTGCGGGTTGGCAGACAACACACACCATCGAGAACTTTATGAGACCCTCTCAGATGCGCAGGTTTCCTCACGATGCCGACGCACGATGGTCAGCTTGTATCTTATTCAGAGGCAAATCATTATTATCCTAGTCTTATTTGTATTCACATTGAATTACATTATTCTCGCAGCTCTTACCACAACATTGTACTGATAAAGATTGTAATTTATTTGAAAAGATTTACCATAGAGTTTCTTGCCGGTTCTTCTTGATAGGATCTACTATTTGGAACCGCGCACCTAGAGTCTCGACATTTCATAAGTGCCTGTAACTGGTTTACATGAAATAGAGATCTATTATATTATATTCTATTCTTACTCGTTTTAAGCTTCTCACTTGTGCCAATCTATATTACTATAATAAAAACTGAAGAGTATGTTTGTTTGAACGCGGGAATCTCAGGAACTACCAGTCGGATTTGAAAAATTCTTTTTACATTTGATAGCGCAATTCTTGAGAAAGATTATAGGCTATTTAATATCACGCTTAGATACTTAGGAGCCGAGCAAAACGAAAAAATAAATTAGACGGTGGGTAAAACCGCGGGGCACAGCTAGCAGTAAATAAAGAGATGTTGGAAGTCAAGAGAAGATTATTTAGGAGTCCCTGTAGTTCAGTGGTTCTCAATCTTTTTCTGAACAGGGACCACTAAGTCTTTTATCGAAACATACCCCCTCGGGGGTACAAAATAAAAATTCTGAGTATTTATCTTTAGTCTGTCATGACTTTTTAACCTCTTACAAAAAAGAGGGGTGTTATATAAGTTCGTAATGTGTATCGGTGTATCTGTCTGTGGCCTCGTAGCTCCAAAAAGGATGGACAGATTTGAATGCAGTTTTTTTAATAGAAAGCTTGTTTAATCGGGTATGATCAAAATAGCTGGCTGTTTCATGAAACTCTGTTCAGCCGTTCAAAAGTTACAGCTCTTTTTCTAGTAGGAGTCGGGGATTTTTAACAGTTAGGTTATAAGTTAAACAATAGACTTAGTATAATATTGAAATAGATTTTTATAATAGAGAATTTTTAATTGATAATCCATGTGGTGTGTTCGCAGACCCCTGCGCCCCAACTCTGCTAATTTCTTTTATCTCAATCATGTTAGAATGGTGTCGTAATTGTTGGATTTTGCTGTGTTGTTTAACCTATTTTGACTTCTATTGCGTAGGTAATAGAAGTAAAAGTCGATTGTTTGCCAGTTATTAAGTGTCGTTTTATAGATTTTGACTACCTACTATTACCTACGCAATAGAAGTCAAAATGTGTTGAACTACATTGTAAAAACCAACAATTACGATACCATTCTAACACGATTGAGATATAGTACTCGCAAATCTTTATGAGCCCTGAACTGAGGTCTGAACTCTCGCCCTCTCTCCCTCTAGCACCTATACGCTTATTATAGGTGTTAGAGGGAGAGAGAGAGAGAGAGTTCAAAGCTTAGTTCAGGGCTCATAAAGATTTGCGAGTACTATAACAGGATTAAGACCAACTGGGCTAACATGCGCGCCGCGACATAATTTTGTCGTTACATTATGTCGTGCGGAAACAGGTTTTTAGAGGCATTATATCTTCTTGTCATGATGACAAAATTCTGTCACGGGGTGCACGTTAGCCTAGCTGGGGGTCTGCGGCCTGCCGGTTGAGAACCACTGCTGTAGTTAGACAGATTTTTTCTGAACTACGCTATAAAACCGATAGGTTGGGACGAAACGGTCCCTCGAGGGAATTACGACGAATTCTCTACTAAGTAATTAAGACGTGTCCTTTAACTTCGAGCTTTTAGGAATAGAATGGAATAATGAACTTTTACTAGATAAACATTAGCTTTTAGTTCGCTGCGTGGTTTTTCGCCAAAGAATAGGCGCTGTTCTTCACGTGGGTATTCTAAGACGAATTAAGGCTTAGTTTTAGATGGGTCAGCGCAATGGCTATACAAATTGCTTTATGTGCTATGTGTGAATATAGCTAGAATTACATATCGCCCACGTGGCGTATCTAAAAAACTGGCCAAGTGCGATTCGGACTTGCGCACGAAGGGTTCCGTACCATTATCTAGAAAAACGAGCAAAAAAAATCACGATTTTATTCTGTTTTTTAGAATTTGTTGTTATAGCGGCAACAGAAATACATCATCTGTGGAAATTTAAACTGTCTATCACGGTTCATGAGATTCAGCCTGGTGACAGACGGACAGACAGACGGACGGACGACAGAGGAGTCTTGGTAATAGGGTCCCGTTTACCCTTTGGGTACGGAACCCTAAAAAGTGCAATTGCATTAAAATATTGATCAAAACAACATTTGGTATTCTTTTAGCTTCAGTGAGATACGCTCTCGTCAAGTTCGACCGTCACTTGTTATAATAAATAAATAAAATAAATTCAGCCCATTAATTTACTGCCGTACTGCTGGACACGGGCTTTTTCTCGGAATGAGAAGGGTTAGGCCTTAGTCCACCACGCTGGCCTGGTGCGGGTTGGCGGACTACACACACCATCGAGGACTTTATGAAGCCGTCTCTAGTGTGCAGGTTTCCTCACGATTTTTTCCTTCACCGTTTTTATTTTATTTTATTTATTTATTTAGGGTCTCCAACAGAAGATATACACACCCATTCACAAAATAATTATAGTATGTAAACATTACGTATCGTTTAAGTGTACTCCTTCACTTATAGGGGACCACAGCTAGCAGAGTTAAATTACCAACCAAGCTAACAAAATCAAATTAAATTTGAAATGATTATAAATCTATACAAAAAAATATTATAGATAAAAAAACTATAGAACACGCTTTAGGCATCCAAACTAAACGTGTATGCAAAATTTCAACTCAATCGGAAACCGGGAAGTGGATCAAATTTAACTTCCAAGATTTTCTTACATAGTTAGTTACAGGTGAAGCTAATAAAAGCGTGTTAAAAATAAACAACAAAAACGAAAACTCCAACAATTTCTTCGAATTATTCTCGAATCTCTGTCAAAATACATTTCTTAAATCGTACATTTCTTATTTCGTTAAATGCAAGTGATAATCAAATTCTAATCCGCACATAAATTCAAAAAAACAGAGGTGCGGGCCGGGTTTGAGCTCAGACTCAGACCCTCCTGCATGGAAGGTAAGCGTTCGACCGCCAGGCTATCATTGCTTTGTTATAAACGTGACTCTAATTCCGTTTCCGGATCCAAGTGCGCCTTTGAATTTAGGTCAAATGCCTCCTCTCTCGTGTGTCATCTGGGACAACTAAATAGATTGCCATCAATAGGATTGGAAGGCGCGTCTAATGCGAATATATTCAGCTCAGTAGTATCTTAGGTAACTGACTGATTGAGAAGAGGTTATGGTACTTTTTTTTTTGTACCTCTGTAATCTCTCAATATTTACTAATAATATTTCTAAATGTTTTTTTTATTTAATTGTAAAATTATTTAAAAATATCTAAAAGTATGTAAAATAACCTAACCGTCAAAAACCCCCGACTCCAACCAGAAAAAGAGCTGTAACTTTTGAACGGCTGAATAGATTTTCATGAAACATGACTAAGACTTAAAACCAAAGACCCAGGAGAAACCTGTGACTCAGGTATCGAAAGTGCAGGAATAGCTTATTAAATAAATATTTCCTAAGATTCTTATTAGGTACCTAATACCTATTTTAGTGAGTAACTAAAAAAAATATAACTAAGTACTACAGGCAGCATGGTACACATTATCAATTCTGCGCCATAAGTTTGACCAACAAGGTAAATATTTCCAGGTAAGCATTACGAGGTAATAAGGCATTGTCCCCAACAAACTTTTGAACTATTTCTACAAGCGAACCCGCGGGCAAAAGATATGCATAACTTTGACGTTCCAGGAATCGTTGGAACAGTTTGAAGTAAGAAGAAAGTTTGCAGCTCTTAACCTAATATCTTTTAGTACGTGCTAATTAGCTTCGCCAACAGAAGTGACCGTTAAGAGGAGAATGGCAATTGATACATTTTTGGCTATTGTTATTATTATTATCATAATGTGTGTATCGTATTGTGTATTATCCACACACAACATATTATTTAGTACATTTATTTCAACACACACAAGTTCTTTTATAATTATTATTTATTTAATTAATATATTTTCTGTACACGTGGGCACACATAACGTCACTCGATGTGGCTCCCGCTGAAAACCAGCGCTGTCGGGCTGTGAGCGGAAGCCTTTTTGACACAGCTGCGACGTACAACCCATTTGTTATTCTAGATAAAAAAAAACTTTTTTTTCTTTTACATGTTTTATTCTTTTATTTTTTGTTACTTTATCTTTAAAATTGTTTTTGTGCTGTGTCAAATAAATACTTTTTTCTTTTTACATTATTTTATTTTATTTTTCTATATTTTGTACGCCTCAGTGGCTAAACATGACTGTATTTTGTCTAATTATTAAACATCTTGCATGCTTATGTGTGAATACTCATGTTTTAACAAATAAATAGTTATTTGTTATACAAGAGTGCAAAGTTGCTTTTTAACCGCGTGTTCAATTTTGATGACCGAGCAAGCGAAGGATTCTAAAATTGAATCACGAGCGCAGCGAGTGATTCAAAATTAGAATCCTGAGCGTTAGCGAGGGAATCAAAAGAGCACGAGGTGAAAAATCTTTGCACTCGAGTGCAACACGTAACTTTTCATTCCACCTCAGCGAGGAAATGACTAAATGCAAAAAAAAAAACGTTTAATTCACAAACTTAGTGCACACGATGTTCTAAATTCAATTTACTTTATCCTCTAGAGAATAAAAACGGCTTTTCCACTCAGATATTGAAGATTAAAAATACTCTTTCCGAGATGGTGGGATGAAAATTTACTTTATCCTCTAGAGAATAAAAACGGCTTTTCCACTCAGATATTGAAGATTAAAAATACTCTTTCCGAGATGGTGGGATGAAAATTTACTTTATCCTCTAGAGAATAAAAACGGCATTTCCACTCAGATATTGAAGATTAAAAATACTCTTTCCGAGATGGTGGGATGAAAAATATCTTTATCTTTGTGATAGCTCGTGCCAACTAGGCATGCCATTTAGCGCACCAATTTGATGCGCACCAATTCGACGACATTTGTAAGTATATAAATAATAGTGATTTTTATGGAAATAATTAAAACATGACAGAATTTCAAACAAATTTTCATTGCCTATTTTACCCTCTTAGGGGAAGAATTTTCGTAAATACTGAAACAGGAGTTTCTTAATTTTTAATCGAAAGCCAAACACAACTTTTTATGAATTTAACGTAAAAAAGTTTTCTATCTATGACTTCTTTTTATCGATATATATGTTATTTCTTAGTACCCTCTATATATATACTATAAACGTTGCGTTGGTGCGCTAGATGGAATAGAAAATACAAATTTTAATTTTCATTCGCTGCGCAGTTCGAATTGGTGCGCTAAATGGCATGCCTCGCACGAAACAGAAGAACTCTGCCCAAGATTGCGGATGCTATTAAATAAAAGTAAGTATAAATACAACCATTATTCACAACATTACTTAGAACTTGAATCGTGCGCTGTTCAAAGGAGTAGCAACAAGAAACTTTGTTACAACTCCGTACTTTATCTTCAGCAACTAATTAGCCGAGTCAACAAAAGTGGCCGTTAATGGATCGCTGGTATACTTCTACGTGGTCTGATATTGCTTAAAGACGGCTTTTTACAGATCAAAAAAGTCTTCGTTCATCACCCACCCTATGCTGGTTATAGGACTCACCAAATTGTTGTTATTAGCCCGTAGTTAAATATTTTTTTTTTTAAATATACCACGTTTCTATAAAGGACTAAAAAGTTGAAGTTGAGTTGAAGTTGGTTAAAAAGTTAAATTGTTATATTCAGGTGTACAATAAAGTATATAATAAATAATAAATAAAAAGTATTAAAAAAAAAAAAAAAAATTAACGACACAGAGGTGCGTTTTTTTGTTATGTTTTATTTTATCCATTTCTATCCATCTTATTCCACTAAACATAAAGTGACGCAATTAAAACAAAAGAAAATCGATTGCTTAATAAACTCAAACCTATCTGCGGCACCCCGTATATACACGTTAACGGTAGGGCATTCTTCAAAAGTAAGTTTTCTGCACTTTGTTCGTTATTACATCCTGGACGGGTTTTCCTTATAGTTGCAGTATAAAAGAAAAATGTGTGAGGTTGCGAGTTCTAGCTAAGGTAGATCGCACACGTCCGACAGTAAATTGGAGACCGACTTTTTGTTGGTCAGTACAGAAAATTTATGGCAATTCATTTTTCAACCCACACGAAATACGTATCACTTAGAAGTAGTTATTTCAATAGTCAAAAACCTAACTTTTAAACAGCTGAACAGATTTCCATGAAATATAGCTAAGATAATTCCCGATTAAACAAGATTTTAATTTAAAAAACTTCATTGAAATCGGTTCGTCCGTTTTGGAGCTACGATGCCACAGATACACAGAATATACACACTACAAACTTAAAAAAACCCCTGTATTTTTTCAGGGTTTAAAATAGCTAGAATGTTAAGTGTCCGACTCAGTGGCGAATTATGTTACATACAAAAAAAAATGACTTTATACTTTTTAGGTTCAAAATTTCATTGATTATATTCAATTTTGTCATATAAAAAAAGTCGGTCAACTGTTGTCTGACGTGTGTGATCTATCTTAAGCTTGTTTCTTTTGGAGAAGTGCCAAAAACTCACACTTACTCGTAAGACTGATATTCGGTCAAGTATCTTTACTCTTATGCTATAAGAAAATATTTGCTTAAATAATAGTACATAACAAGTCCGCGATGACCTGGGGTTTTACTACGAGCTCTAATAGCAGGGCAGAAATTGAACTGCCCAAAAATTTCCAGAATAAGCTGGCCTTTCATTGTACGAAAAGTCTATACAGTCGAGGTCAGCTCATACTGGAAATCTCTTGGCAGTTCAATTTCAGCCCTGCTATAAGAGTTCGTACTAAGGGGGCTGTAAGTAAATGAAAACAAAATGTATTAGATTGTCTTCTACTTCTTTTTCTTCGTTCACGTTTCTTCTTGTGAGGCGGGGTCGTTTTTCTTTACGTTCTCTCTAGAAAAATAAATTCGGCCCATTACTGTCCCACTGCTGGGCACCGGCCTCTTCTCAGAATGAGAAGGGTCAGGCCTTAGTCCACCACGCTGGCCTATTGCGGGTTGGCGGACTACACACACTATCGAGAACTTTGTGAGGCCCTCTCAGGTATGCAGGTTTCCTCGCAATATTTTTCCTTCACCGTTAATGCAAGTGATAATCAAATTCTAATCCGCACATGAATCCGAAAAGTCAGAGGTGCAGGCCAGGCTCGAAGTCAGACCTTCCTGCATGGAAGGCAAGCGTTCAATCGCTAGGCTATCACGTCAGCGTCCAATATATTGGAAAATATTGCACGTACAAAAATAAACATCAAAAACAAAACAAAGATAATTGCAACATCGTCCAATAAGTTTCCCTCACTTTCCGGTAACACAAACACAGTAACAACAAAATATACTGCTGCGTATCCAATCAGAAACTTTCGCTCATTAGACACTTATCTTTTTAGCTAACGTTAATTAGTTGAGTCAACAACTGACCCACAAGCTTCCGTGTGCTCAACTTGTTACAAACATACCTAATTACATTATGATACTTCCATGATGACGTGAAGTATTTTGGTCCTTATATTTTTTTTTGGTCTTTTGGTCCTATTTTTTTGGTCCTTTTGTTTAGTATGTTTGGAATAGCACAAAAAAAAGCAATCATATTATAGTTACAAAACACCTAAAAATTTAGTGGCTATTACTTCTTCTCCACCCAAAACACACACATGCATAGCATATAAATAGTTCAATGTAGACCCTCGGCTCTTTTCTCATTACTTATTTAGTTCAACTTGAAAACGGATGTAATTAAACATTTGTATGAAACGAGCTCCAGCTTTTTCAAAAAGAAGATTAGGTTTCCGTTGGCAATATTATATACAATACGCATGTTATATAGTTTACTTATTTCCCTAAAAAATTCGAAAATTCCACCCTGTATATGTACTTGTAATATTTCTATGCAAGTCGATTACAGCTAGCTGTCTCTTTCAATCTCATAAGCGCGTGTATTTGATAAAATAGTACCACTACATTTGAAAAGTTAAATTAATAGCTTCTCTTTTAGGTTTATCATATTTCTATGATTGGAGTAGTTAACATTTAGTCTATATAATATTACTTTTTTTAATATTACAGTCACGTGCAAAAGTAAATAGGCACCTAGATTAAAAATTTGTGTTTTTAATCAATTATATTGTAAAACCAGTTCCACTCTAACAGGGCCCGAAACGCAAATACAATAAAGACCTAACTCTAATAACACAAAGCGTCTCAAGTAATCTAGACTACGTAATCGATCGCCAAACTAACTTCATTAAGTCCTTAAGATAAACAATAGAGGACAATAGGTATTACAAGCTGATTACAAAGAGGCTGTCTTGTAAGTTAAGTTTAAGATTCTGGACAACTAAATAGAAATACAGATTTGTATCTAATATACACCACATTTTAACCCCCGACAAAAAAGAGGGGTGTTATAATTTTGTAGTGTGTATCTGTGTATCTGAGTCTGTGGATCTGTGTATCTGTCTGTGCCATCGTAGCTCCAAAACGGATAGACCGATCTCCATGCAGTTTATTTTTTTGAAAACTATTTTTATCGGGAGTCATCTTTTTGATATTCTGAATGTCAAAAATTGTGTTTACACAAATATCTACAACACAGAACTGGGGGTCTAAAAGGCCGCTTTAAATGAATCATGATAATATAATGATTCATATCACAAATGTCAAAATATCTACTTAATTGATGACCCTTAATATCATATGCGTAAGGCTCATAATCAGCAATCATCTGTTTGACAGTTACCATGGAGATCCGTAGGTGAATTGCTCAATGTGGCCTTTTAAGTCCTCCTGCAAACTGTTGCTATTATGTAATTCTCTTTCATTTAAACAATGAATACGGCGACTCTTTTGTTTTATTTTGAAAGGTTTCTTTGCGTTACAAAGAAAACCAGCTTCAAGAAATAGGTAATTATCGAGGTGAAAAAGCGAAAATAATAGAATTGGTTTCTATGAAAATCTTATTTGTTTATTTTATTTATGTACACACAAGCATACATCATCATCATCTGCCTGGCCTGTATCCCAACTACGTTGGGGTCGGCTCCCAGTCTAATCAGATGCGGCTGAGTAACAGTGTTTTATACGGAGTGACTGCCATCTGATCTCCGCCACCCAATTACTGGGAGACACTGATACCCTAAGGTTAGACCGGTTGTCAGACTTTTTTTGGGTTGCTGACTCCCGTAACGACTGTCAAAGGTATTCGTATGACAACCGGGACCAACTGCTTAACGTGCTATCCGAGGCACGGAGGGTTCTCGATGTTCGAAGAAATGGTCACCCATCCAGGGACTGACCGCAGCAACCGCAGCTTAACCTGTACACACAAGCAAACATGGTATTAAAATGTTACAGACATGAGCACAATGGAACTACTTATTTCTAATGAAATTTCTTCCAGTAGTCCCGCGACTGGAAATATGGATGATAGACACGTAGACACAGTGTGTAAAAATGACAAAAACAACTTATTTAGGCCACTTAAACTTATGGTATACTAAACTAATACAATAACTACACACTATGAAATAAACTAAATAGATATTAAAAAATACAATGAACTACATATACCATACAAATACTTATCTAAATTATATCTAAAGTAATATTTTAAAGAGAAAACATTTGATTTTTTGTAAGTTTGTTTGTTTGTAATGGATAAACTCAATAACTACAGGAGCGATTTTAAAAATTCTTTCACTAGCAGAATGCTACACCATCAGTAAGTAACATAGGTTATAATTTATAAAGATATCACGCAGGCGAAGCTGCTGGTGGAAGCTAGTATTATATATAGAATTAAGTAATTATATTCTAATGGACAATTATTATACCTTCACGCCTGAATTCTTCGAAGGGTTAGAATTAGAATTGCATTACATTAATTAATTTAAACTAATAGCCCGGGCTTTGGAAGGGGGGATATTTATTTATATTATAAATTTTATAGGTAATTTTTTTTACACCTTGGGTTACATTATTGGAGTTTTTGTAGGGAACCCAATTTTTTTTGAAAATAAATAATGGCCTCTGTTTCACAGTGTTAATATAGCATTCTACTGGTGAAAGAATTTTTAAAATCGGTCCTGTTTTTTTTGTGTTTATTCACAAATAAAAATACATATTTTCTCTTTAGTGTAGATGTCATTTGAAACATGTATCTTAATTTCACTTCGATAATAAGCGACTCAGATTAATAAATGATACACCAAAGATACTTTAAAAATTAAATATAACTTACAACTTTATATCCCAATTAATTAAAAAAAAAACCTCTATTTTATAAAAGCCTTCCCTAGCAGTCACACTTTCGAACTCAGGACCACACGCTTTACAGCCGCACTTAGGACCACTACACCAAGGCGCATTCAACTGATATAATATTATTATTCAGTTATATTTTATTAACAATTTTGGGATATTTCTTACAAGGATACAGGGTATCCTTCTAGGTAAATATTATCCTTCTAAGAAATATCCTAAAGAAATATCATTGAGGTGGGTTTATGTTATAAAATAATTCTGAGAACCTTTATTAAGGATATTCTGTCTGGATGATTTAAATCTCAGAAATCTGGTAACCCAATTCCAGTGCTGGGATCCTATGATCTAAGAGCTCTAGCAAACGGCCGACTGATCACATACACAACAGACAAGTCGTAATGGAAAGCTTTAGAATTTATACACGTTAATTCGAAAAGAGTTTAATTATATAAACTAACCGTCAAAAACCCCCGTGTCCAACCAGATAAAGTAGGTACTGTAACTTTTTAACGGCTCAACAGATTTCCATAAAACATAGCCTTAGCTAATCATCAATAACTCCCTAACAAAACTCCCACAAAAAACCCCCTATAACTCCCTGCAAAAAAGAGGTGTAACTGTGTGTCTGTCTGTGGCATCGTAGCTCCAAAACGGATGGACCCATTTCAATGCAGTTTTTTTACATTGAAAGCTAGTTTAATCGGGTATCATCTTAGCTATGTTTCATGAAAATCTGTTCTGCCGTTCAAAAGTAACAGATCTTTTTCTAATTGGAGTAGGGGGTTTTTGACTTTTAGGTTATTAATAATTATTCCTAACAATTATTGTTAAAGTGGACGGTCGGCCGGGTGCTCATACCCTAACAAATAAATGTTTATGTATTTATAATAATAATTTCAGGCACTTAATATAATTACTTATTATCCGAAGGAAGGCTCGTTACCTACTTAATAATATTTACTTAAGAAATTTCTCTTTGATCAAAATCTAGATAATTTCATTAACTGGTCCAGAAATTGCGAGGTAGAGTTTTACTGCTGTATGATAACAAGGAATAAAAATTCAATATGGCGTCCGTGTGATGTTTAACAGCAGATTTTTTTTGACACTTTGTTTTGCCATATTGACGTTAGGTAAATTTTAACATAATATTATAACTAAAATGAAATAAATATACAGTTTACATAACATAACACTTGAAACTGGCAGAATAGTCGACATCGGCTCAATTGTCATAACCACAGACATATAATACCAGTAGCATACCAAATATTCACTGATAATTACGTAGCCATTACGCACACATAGGGACTTACTTATGAAAGGTCAATCCCGGTGTTTGGTCGTAGCTAGCACTGTCACACCGGTACGCACAGCACTTCACCATTTTATTATAATATTCTACTATCTATTACATCCCAAACAAGTAATATTTTACATTGAAACGCGATTTAATCTATAAAATGCGATTGAACTTATGTGTCTTATTATTATGACGGCGCGGGATAAACAAGCTACGCGTCAAATTTTGTCTATGAGTGAGTCAGTGTGACCACTGGTAAAAGAAAGAGATACTCTTATTCAGTTGTCGCTTAGTACAAAAGGGATAAAGAATCCTACCCATCTAATGGATTCATGTTTGGTCTGCTACTGGTATTATAATGTCTGTGGCCATAACGAAAGAAGAAGAAAAAGAACATAACACGAAGGACGTAAGCAATTTAATTTAGTCGGTTTATACATTAGTTCATTTTGTTCATTCGGATTGAACCTATATCACACAGAAACCATACGAGAATAAATTTATTCTGGTGTAAAGTGGTGAAACATATACGAAGTTATCCAAGAGTAAATATGGAGAGTTAAATAATTCCTGGTATAGTTATTCTCAAGAATGAGAGAGTTTCTTAATTATTATGTTTGCAGCTTCAGAAATTCCAAATAAAACCTGTCTCAGTTATGTTGTACAAATAATAGACGATATAAGGTAACCGATAACTAGAGTAACTCAATCATAGCAGCTCTCTGTTAGCCATTCAGATAAACAACTACATGTTCAATGTAGGTTGAGATGTAAAACAAATAATAACAGAAGATTCAGTCGCGGTAAATGGGGCACAGGCATAGTACAGTACTACCAACTTATCTGTGAAGTGGCAGAAAATGGAACTACAACAAATTCATACGATTTGACAGTTGAAGTTTTGTCAAAAATGCTTTTTCTTAGCCAACAGCGCCATCACTCTGTTCACGAATAACGTGGTGTCACTGTACAGTTCATTCCTAGTAAGATGACAAACATACGCACACAGTCAAATCACACCCACACACATCCTCTTTCTCTCACACATTCACAACCCGTATGTGTGAGAGAAGGAGACACATACACTCCACAAAACACATACGAATTTAAAACATTGTTAATTTAATTCTTATGTCTCTTCTTATCTCATAATGTCTTGAACGCCTATTATGTATTCAGGATTATAGCCTGGTGATCTGTCACACAGGATTTTCCTAGTACAGACTCCAGTCCCTCACAGAGGAGCTATTTCACCATGTTGTACTATAAAGTAATGTTATGTATCACCTTTATGAAGAGAGAAATAAAGCATTTATTATTTACATCATATATATATATATATATAAATAGTAAATCACGATACACCCTCCTATACAACGTATCGCAACTGTACCTACTTAAAAGAAAGCTAACCTAACAGTCAAAAACCTCCGATTCCAACTATATAAAGAGCTGTAACTTTTGAATGGCTGAACAGATTTTCATGAAACATAGCTAAGACGATACCCTATTAAACTAGCTTTCAATGAAAAAAACTGCATAGAAATCGGTCCATCGGTTTTGGAGCTACGATGCCACAGACAGATACACAGATCCACGGATACATAGATACACACTATAAACATACATATAACACCCCTCTTTTTTGTCGGGGGTTAAAAAAGTTTTTATTTACTGTGTATGATTTTGTACCGGTCCTTTGTTCTTGGTCCTTCTGCCCAACATTTTGTGGATAGTGTAACACACTTTGATAACAAAGACCAGGTACCTGCGCCTGTACCTAAGGACTAAATATTGCTTCTAGTATTACAAAGGGGAGGTATATTTCTCAAAGGTGAAGCGGAAAACATGTTTAAGACTTGTTTGATGTCGATCTTGCTTTTATATTTTCCAGGAAATCGAAGGTTTCAGCGCTCTTTTGAAGTGATCTATTTAAAGGCCCTATTTAGCGCACTTTTTTATTATTTATTTATTAATTTCATGAACATTTTATTGTTAATAGTTATTTAAGTATATATAAGTAAATAAATAAAAAGTGATTAAAATAATTTAATGAAATAAACAAATTAAATGAAAAATAAGTAGGTTAGTAGTAGTTTTTTTTTTAATATTTGTTACCTCATAACTCTCGACTGTGTGAACCGATTTTGATGATTCTTTTTGTATTTGAAAGCTGGTGCTTCCCGAATGGTCCCATTTTAATTTGGTCCAGTTCTGACAATGGGATCCATGAGAAAACCATATAAGTCTTCAATTAACATTAAGTATGTGCGTGACAAATGGTCGAATAACTCAATATCACGCCAACCGATTTCGATAATTCTTTTTTTTGTTTGAAAGGATATACTTCCGAAGTGTTCGGATTTAAATTTAGTGAGGATCTGATGAAGATCTTCGGAGATAGACAATGGAACTCTTGAATGAATAACAGCACATCACTCGCGATAGCTGTAATCTCATGTTTATGTATTGTTTATGCCACTCAAAATTGAAAAATAAAATAAACTTTAAAAAAAAAGTAAAAGCCGACTTCAAAAAACTAAAAAGTATAAAATAATTTTCTTAAAAAACTTAACAGCTTCTGAAGTCGGGGCCTATAATTCTTCAATGTACCTACTCGTAGCTTGGCAGTGGCCCCGACTTCAGAAGGTGTTAAGTTTTTTAAGAAAATTATTTTATACTTTTTAGTTTTTTGAAGTCGGTTTTTACTTTTTTTTTAAAGTTTATTTTACAAAACCGTAAGCTTGTTTGCGACTATAGTGGTATAAAAAATAAACTGAATATCTTACATATTTTCTGTAACATAATATGGAAAACGCTTTATTAAAAAAGTAATAAAAAACATACCTTATATAAAGTCTTTGAAATATGCCAATTCACAGGATTATTTGATAATATCATATAACAAGAAATTTATTTCCATTATAAGGTGTATTTCTATAGCAAAGGAGATCAAAGTGGAGGGTATGAGTAGGATTGTCATCCGTAGTAATTATACCTCCTAATACGTATATCAAAAGAAATATAAATTGATAACTGTGGCTCCCGCTGAAAACCAGCGCTGTCGGGCTGCTCGCAGCGCGGCAGCTTAAGCTGAGCGGAAGCCTTTCTGACACAGCTGCGACGTACAATCCATTTTTTATTTAAGATAAATATTTTTATTTTTATTTTACATGTTTTTATTCTTTTATTTTCCTGATAGGTTATCTTTAAAATCGTTTTTGTGTTGTGTCAAATAAATACTTTTTCTGTCTTCTTTCTTTCTTAACAAGAACAAACTTTCTCTGTATCTGTAAACAATGTATCTATCAAAAAGGCAAGATTGTTTCATAAGTAGAAATAAATATTACAGTTTAAAAAACAAACTAATGAAAACGCTTTTGTCATCCAAACTAAACGTGTATGCAAAATTTCAGCTCAATCGGAAACCGGGAAGTGGGTCAAATTTAACTTCCAAGATTTTCTGACATAGTTAGTTAATTAGTTACAGGTGAAGCTAATAAAAGCGTATCTATTAAAAAAGGTCGTGTTGGCAGTGTCGATCAACGCCTTGATTACCTACGTATAGTGCCACAAACTTATCTGACCCGGTGACCAAAATTTGAACTAACGTAGCTACAGAACAAAATTGACTTCAAAATGTCATTTTTGTAGGGAGATGATATTGGTAAAAGCGACGGCAGCGGCGCCACGACCGGGTCAGATAAGTTTGTGGCACTGTAAGAAAAAATTGACAGCCACAGCGATCAACAATAATGCATCCCTTTCTCGCTTATAGACGTTTTCATAAGAGGATACGGAATAGGACGTTTATTTGCGACAGCAACTGTCATATTTATCATACGTAATCGGGCGGCCGTATGCTAGTAGTAGGGTCGGCAACGCGCGAGTGATGCTCCTGGTGTTGGAGGCGTCCATAGGTTATAGAAAGAAAGAATTATTGTCACACAATTCACAATACCACTTTTTTTTTTTTTTTAAACATTGCCCCTCTCTATTATTTCTCCTGTATCGAGGGTACAGTTTACAAACATACATGTCACACGCACAGCACATAACCAAACCCGAAACAACTATCTGTAGATCATACAAATATTTGTTCCGTGCGGGGATCGAACCCGCGGCACGTAGCGCAGAAAGCTAATCGCTTAGCCACTGCGCCAACCGTGTCGTCAAATTGAAATCGAAATCACATTGAAATCGGTTCATCTGTTTTGGAGCTACGATGCCACAGACATACACACAGATACACATATACAAATATTCACAGATACACCAATAAACAGATACGCAGATACACACTACAAACTTTTAACACCCTCTTTTTTGTCGGGAACTAAAAACGAGGTGGCAACCCTGGGAGGAAGAGAAAAAATAGTATAAAATATAAGTACCTGGATTCCCTTTTATCCTTGGAGTGCATTGTGAGCCGAAGTGGTTCAGTTACGGTAGTTCTTTATTTGGGTACCTAAATCATTTGAGTTGTTAGGTTTTGTGCTAAAAATAGTACGAATAAATAGAATAGAATAGAATAGAATAGAATCATTTATTTCAATCCATTTGAGATCATTATGTAACATTATTGATATTTGATATAATAATATAAAATAAAATAAAATAATAAAATTAGCATTACAACCATTAATTAAATCTATCTATACTTATAATAAAATCGTAACGAGGCTAATTTTTAGTAAAAGGCGAAACATTTTTGCGTTTTGAAGGGCATCCAGAGTGACAAAACAAATTAGTTCAAACAGACCCAACTAAACTGCGGAAAATCTTAACACCGCCATTCAGAAAGACGCCATGAATGTACAGTGACATCTATTGAATAAAAGCAGTCTTCAAAATAGTACCTCTAAATGTATATAAAATCGTAACGAGGCTAAATCTGTACATTGAATATAAAAAAAAGTAAGTGCTACGTATACTGGGAACGATACAGAAAAGTGCTACGTATACTAGGAACGATACAGAAACCGAAACATACATTTTTAGAATTTTTGTCAGTTTGTCGGTTGGGCGGTTTGTTTGATTGAAGATAAAAAAAAAAAAAACTGCTACGTGATCTATAATCGACATTGATGGCAAAAATATAGTTTTTAGAATTTTTGTCTGTTTGTCTGTTTGTCTGTTTGTCTGTTTGTCTGTATATCTGTCCGAGCTTCACGGCCAAACCGCCGAACAGATCGTCATGAAATTTAAAAGTAAAATCCGTTAATGGCCTGGTCAACATATAGGGTACAAATTATTACGCTATTGTCAAAGGGGGGTGAGCAATAAACCAATATGTCTGTGTACAATTATTATTCGCTACCTATATGACGAATCCATTTGAAATATTGGATGATTGTAGTTAATAGATCCGATTAACATTTTATATACAATAGAAATCATTTCGCATTTTTTTAAACGTACTTTTTCATTTATTCTTTAGCCTTATATATTTTAATTCGTCTGTTTATACCTAGATGGCATTAGTAGTAATTTATAGGCGAGTTTTTAATTTCCAATATTTTTATAAGCGATTTTTTTATTGATACGGCATCCAAACTCCTGTAGGCCGAGTTCTATATAATAATTTAATTTGTAACGTTCAAATATCTATACTTATAATAAAATCTATACTACTTATAATAAAATCGTAACGAGGCGAAAACTGTACATTGAATATTTTTCAAAAAAATGATTGCTGCGTATACTAGGAACGATACTGAAGCCAAATCAGATGTTTTTAGAATTTTTGTCTGTTTGTCTGTATATCCGTTTGTCTGTTTATATTATGTCCGAGCTTCACGCCTATACTACTGGACAAATTTAGTTTAAATTTTGCAGTAATATCTGTCAAAGGGCTGGTCAACCTACTATTATCTAAGGGGGGTGAGCTAAAGTGCATTATGCCTGTGTACTATTATGAGCAACCACTTCATTATTAAGAGCCGAATCTTAATGAAATATTGTGACTGGCCTGTTGGTCTAGTGGTTAGTGACCCTGACTGCTATGCCGGAGGTCGTGGGTTCGATTCCCACCCAGGACAAATGTTTGTGTGATGAGCATGATCATTTGTTCTGTGTCTGGGTGTAATTTATCTATAATATGTATGTATCTAGAAATATATAAGTATGTTTATCAGTTGTCTAGTACCCATAACACAAGCTCTGCTTAGCTTGGGACTAGATGGCGTTGTGTGATAGTTGTGGAATATTATTATTATTATTATTATTATTATTGTCTTATTATAATTCATAGGTCCGGTCAAAATATATAATATAAATCATCACCCTATTCGTCTAGGGGGCTAAGCAAAATTAATCTTCGTTTTGGTTTCACAGTTCCTGTGTTCATTTTAACTCCTCACTTGATCCCGTTCTTAAATTAGTAATTTGGTATATTTAGTAATGCCCAGTATTTTTTTTACTGATAAACGTTCTTTCTTTGGCATCTTACTTTAAGGTACGTATTTCACTATGTTCTATGTTCCAAAAGGTGAAGCGTGATGAAAGCATACGACATAATACCTTACCCACGAGATAATTACTTTTTTAAATGCTCTACCAGATATTTCGACGTAACTTTGATTTCATTATTATTTTATTACATTTTTCTGAAACTAGATGGCGTTAATAGACTTTTTAACTAAGACCAAGATTTTGTATTTCCAGGAAGTATTTTGATAAGATCATTATTAAGACTTTATTAGGATTGGGTAGAATTTTTTTTTATCCATAGAAGTTATCGGAAACCTGTAGGATGGGCTTTTCGGAATCTAATAGGTAATTATGAATTTCAAAGCCTTATTGGCAGTACTATAATGACGTGTGCTTGCTGTTTACTGCTACCATTTCAAATTGATAAGGGCTAACATCGTTTGCATTCTGGAGAACAGCAAATTAAGTTCATAGAACATTCTTTTTATAACATAGCCTTTTGCCTGATGCACGGCAGCTGAAAATTCATTGACTTGAGGATGACTAGAATGATCGGTCGGCTACCAATTTCTCACTGAAAATAATAAAATAATTATTACCTTATGTTTCTTTAAATTTGTCTTCAGTCTCCCTAGATAGCGTTGGGATCGAAATATTTGTTCTTTTAATTGGGTTTATGTGTTTACGAAAATGTAAAGTTTATAATTTGGATGTTTTCTCCAAGTATTTTAAATAGCTACTATTGTTAGATTCAAGACGATAAAATCATTACGAGGGGCAGTAACGGTTACCGAATTTTCACCGACTACATCGTTGTCGTTGTTAGTCGTTAGTAGAGTGTAGGCAAAAGAAAGGTATCGCTAGATCACCTGCTTTGTATTTATGGGATGAAAGTCTGAGAGCCAACAAAAAAAAAAGAAGTTACTCCACCTCGGGAAAACAGCGAAAAATATTTCAATGAAACTTTACGGTAATTGTATAGATAATAGTCTAACTTAACAACTTTTATTTGCAACAGTAATTGACTAGATCCTTAGATACAGCTTGATCGTTCTATTGTAAGCAGTCCCGTACAAAGCAGAGGTCACGATTGATTAGTTATACAAAATAATGTTGTATTGGACCTACTTTGATGCGACTTTTACTGTAGTATAATTTATAAGGGATCGAGGACTTATAGTAAACATATTTCATCGCACTATCACTCATAGGAGTCGAGCAATGTAACATATTTTGTGTATAATGTATGATGGTTATGAAATGTAAGAATTTAACAATTTCGATAGGACTTTCACAGTAGCGCTACTAAGGGGTCGACTTTTTAACATAAATATGTATCATCACGCTACGCTACGCTCACAGGAACTGAACAGTGTAACATTTTTTTTTGTACACACGGCTACTATCAAGCTATACATTTCCAGTAAAAGCTGACCACGTATTGTATAGGCTTCCCTTACAATAAGAGGTCAGCTTATTATACTGAAAATTTATAGCTCAATATGTATCCGTGGGTACTAAGGTCGATAGTTAAGAAATTTGTGATTTAAACGAGTTTATTTATTAACATTTTCGGTAAAAAACCATCACGGAAAATTACTATACATATGAAGGAAACTAGGTATTTTTTCAACATTAGAAATGTTTATTTCGATACCCATCGTAACTAGCTAAGTGGAACGGTAAATAGTAGAATAGAAGCCGACAAATATCAGGTTCAAATCCGGTCCCCGCGTTGTAACTGTTTTTATTTAATACTAATTGATACAATTTTATATTATTAGAAACATGTATTTTCAAAACATAATTCGAGCACCCCTACACCACGCGAACGAAGTCGCGGGCACAGCTAGTAGTTAATATAAATAAATTCAAAAATTAAAAATACAAAATTAAATTTAAAAACATTAAACATAAAATAAAAATTATCAATAATACGCCTGCCTCTGAGTCATTTGTTTGTTTGTCATTACATTAATCATATAACAATAAAGATAAATGAGAAACTGCCACGTTAACAGTTAAGGTCGCTTTACGAGTATCGCTTTGAACTACAGTTTGAAAACAAAAAAAAAGTGGATTGGCACTAATGTGATTACAAACTAGCATATCTTTTGACATTAAAAATCTTTATAATATTTATGTTTTTGTTATAATAGCTAATTATTTTATACTTTTTAGTTGTTTGAAGTCGGTTTTTACTAAAAATTTTTAAGTTTTTTTTATTTTTTTTATTTTGAGTGGCATACATAATATGCATACATATGCATACATAATACATAAACATGCGATTACAGAAATCTCAAGTGATATGCTGTTATTCATTCAAGAGTTCCATTGTCCATCTCCGAAGATCTCCATCAGATCTTCACCAAATTTAAATAAGAACACATCGAAAGTACCTATACCCTTTCAAACAAAAAAAGAATCATCGAAATCGGTTAGCGTGATAGTGAGTTATTCGACCATTATTTTGTCGCGCACATTCCAAGACTTATATGGTTTTCTCATGGATGCCATAGTCAGAACTGGACCAAATTAAAATGGGACCACACGGGAAGCACCAGCTTTCAAATAAAAAAAGAATCATCAAAATCGGTTCACACCCAGTCGAAAGTTCTGAGGTAACAAACATAAAAAAAACAGGTATGCGTCGAATTGAGAACCTCCTCCTTTTTGTTACAGTCGGTTAAAAAAGGATAGATATCTACTGCGCACTTGACCTATATAAAGGACATTACCAATTAGGTCAACGTACGTTTCGGCGTCTAGGGCGCGACCCTTCACTTTACCTGAATTAGCATAATCCCTCTACGAATAACTACAGTTACTCCAACGGTAGGGGTACATACCTACCTAGGTAATATACCTATCCTATCCATTTAGAATTTTAAGTCTAAAGGCTTCCACTGGCAGCGGAACGGGCTCCGTACGGACTTCGTTTAAATCGTAACTGTAAACTTCATAGAAGTGTTTCCACTAACAAAGAGATCTACCTCTACCATGAGTTTTCCATGCCGTCTAACGTTCACGTTCACATGCAATAATTGTACGGGAATTTTTTCAGCGCCTCTATCGGTATAAATAGTGAACTAAAGTCACTATACAAATATTGCATGTGAACGTGAACGTTAGACGGCACGGAAAACTCATGGTAGAGGTACACCCCTGGGACATACAAACAAATTAAGGGGTGCCTAGAGATCCGTCATACAGGTCTCGAACTTAGTGCAGACTCCAGCTCTCACAAAGGTTAAGTTTTAGCTGTAGGTATACCTGTATCATATTATTTGTAACCACTGTGCCTTTATGAGAGAAATAATTAAACTTATTAAATAAATAAAAAATCACCTATTTATAATATTGGTATAGATATTTTCTTTGTTTTTTTTATGTGCCAATGAACTTTATTTATTTCTTTCTTTCTTTTTAGTCGCTCCACCTAACCCGAGGGTATTTTAATGGTAATTACCGTTACATAATTACACAAGTATTAAAGCTCCTAACATTATAATGGCTAAACTCATCTCCTCATCTGGCATCCAAACCGCAACGCGTATTTAACGGACAGTTATTACACAGACACGTCATTTTAGTTCAATATCCCCGTCATAGTAACATTATTGCGAGTTGGTACGGACTTTTCAGTACCTAAAATAGATAATAATAGAATAGAATAGAATAGATCTTTATTTCATGTAAACCAGATACAGGCACTCATGAAATGTCGAGACTCTAGGTGCACGGTTCCAAATAGTAGACCCTATGGAGAAGAACCGGCAAGAAACTCCATGGTAATTCTTTTCAAATAAATAGATAACGATCTTTATCAGTACAATGTTGTGGTAAGAGCTGCGAGAATAATGTAATTGAATGTGAATAAAAATAAGATTAGGATAATAATGATTTGCCTGTGAATAAGATTGCCGTGGCAGTTACAAGCTGACCAGTTCTGACAGATGGCACCCGTTCACGTTAATATTATATTCATTAATTTAGTTGAGGATAATGTTCATTATCAGGATCAGAATAACCTTTGGTCCATATATCACAAAACCATTGAAAAAAAGATATAAAATTCTTATGTCTGCAGGTCCATACAACACAATCACTAGACATTTATTTATTTATAATATTTGTGTATCCATAAGTAATAGTACAAGCAGCTGTGATGGACATTATTGTACTATTGATGATGCTGTAACTCATATCTGCTCATTACCCATAGAAACCTTACATATTATTATAGTACGTAATATCGTTTACTCGGGACTCGGTTAAGTTTGCAAGAAACGAGAACATAATCGTTTTTTAAAAAACATTTCCCCTCACTAGAATTTCCCCTGTATCGAGGGTACAATTTACAAACATAAATCTCACATGCACACACCATAAACTTAGAATATTTTCGCTTCTTAATCTATGGTACACACATCCAGAACTGAAACAACTATCCATAGATGCGGGGATTGAACAAGCGGCATACGTAGAATACAAATCGCTTAGTCATTGCGCCAGAAGTGATGTCAACCGACAAAAATAAAAATAAAAATTATAACTCCCCCTTATTCCAAAAGATGGCTTAAACCAAGTTTAGTAAAACCAAGGTTTAAATATATATATCCGTCACTTTCTAACGTCATATGGCATAAAGAGACGGGGCTATCTTAAAACCTGAGTTTTGCAAGACTTGCTTTAAACTATCTTTTGTAATAAGACGGTTAATGTATAATAAAATCCTTATAAATATATTATCAGCTTACCAAACATACATCTTCAAGAACGTACCGCATCGCTCAGCAGACAGCTATTACACACGAGTGCCATTTTATTACACCCAACTATTAATCAAACTTCCTCGTAGCTTGTCTTACTATTTTACTAGTATGCTTCGCTTCTGATGGTTAGTGATATTATGAAGACGATTATTACGGCAGCGAAGCGGGCTCCGTCTAGAGTACGTTTAACTCGCAACGGTAAACTTCATAGAAGTGCTTCCACCAACAAAGAGTCTAGCGGTGATGACTGAACGAGTAAAAATAGTTAAATAACGAACTCGTTCCGCTTAAGCCAATGGCGTGGTGTCCGTACGGACTCCGGTCGACTAGCAATCAAAGATTACATACTGACGCTAATACGCTAATTCCTCGCTTTCATTTCTCTTTTGCAGTGGAAGGCAAATCATAAAAAGGGTTGAAATTCTTTCTTAGTGGAAGGTAAAACCTATTTTAGCTAGTTGAACTCCGTTCCGATCCGCTATTACATGCTCATGACCCTTTCGCAGTGGAAGCCCGGCTTTAAGGTTGAAGGATTTTGGAGATACAAATCTATACTTACGTAAAACTGTGGAATGTGAGGTTGCGTACCGGAATATCCGGTTAAACTTACCACGGCTGTCCACTTTCAGCACTTGGTGGACTTCTGGATCTCTTAAAGACAGCGCCGAAGCCCACCACAGTGTCACGCCTTTTAGGGCATATCGCGAGAGGGGGGAAGATTTTAAAGCGGACTTTACCATCACTGCGCAATGCACAGCGACACATGACCGCAATGTGTTGCCGTCATCTCAGTGGCCGTTTGATGAGAAACCAGACCCTTCTTCGTGCGCTCGCGATCCCAGAGAGAGTTAACACGTCATTCACGCCGAGGCGGATGCTCCTTCGCGCCTTCTCCTCCAAGTGACATCGGCCCTCTCTCAATCCCGCTCTGTGGCCTCTTTCTGGAGCAAAACAGCTTCCAAAGAGACCACTGCCCGCAATTTTTTCTAATCCACCAGTATAACTGACATTATCCTACTATGCTCACTCTCCGCAACCGACGAAGGGCACGCCTCGAGTGTGTGCTGTTCTGAATCCTATTCACCTCCACAGTGGTGGCAATTTGCTGAGGTCATGGTAGACGGTTGGCGGTCAAAGGCTTAAAAATAATTAATATTTACTAGACTGTAATATTTCCATTAAGGTAACACCAAACACTAATGGATTGTAAAAGGTTAATCCGCAAACTCATAATCACTAAAACACTAGGATTCTAACAAAGAGTACAACCAAGCCTCTATGTATTCTAGGTAACTTTATTAGCAAACCATTTTTCAAATTTAAGAGCCTTGCTCTTGTTGTTGTAGCGAACCTATCTAGTCATAATTACATAGAATTTGACCTAGCTAACGATCATTATGCTTAGGTTGTGTTTACATGTAGAATATAAAATGGCCATTTTAGCTGACAAAAAAAAGCCTCCATGGGTGACGAAACATGAGATCGTCTGGCGCACCCTGGGCAGTCAGCCTCGACACCACCATTGTAGACTAGCTAATCTTTCCATTACGGCATGAGCTATTCCCATGTGATGGCTCATAACTCGGCAGAAGAAGAAGAAGACAGACAAAATAATAGACGTTTAAAATAAAAACCGTTTACCAATATAAAATTATTTGAAGTTCAAGTTAAAGTAAGTTCATATAAACCCGTTAAGCGAGGTAAAGTAGACACAATAAAAAATCTATCGTGTACGGGTGCCGGCGATCTCTCGCAGCTTAATTAATTAATTAATTCGTAAATAGATGTAGATATACATGTTAGTAATCCTGTGGTCACCCCTCACGACACTCCTAGAAAGGGATAACTCAATTTTGCAGAAAACATAGCAACGCATTTAGTAATGGTAGACAAGGCCGGACTAGATAAAATAAAAATACCAACTACCTTGCCATAGCCACGGGGTTTTATCAAATACCGGTGAAACAAAGCCAAAGTTGTTAGAAGAACTAATGTGGACGAACTCCGTCAAAGGGCCTTTCACGATAATGAAAACCGAATTGAATTGGTACAATTCATAGTACTTTTAGCTTTGAGAAATTTGTTTTACTCTGCAATAGCAGACGAGACAGTTTTTGTTTTATTAAGCTTTTTACTATGATCTGTATGAAATAGCGTGGTAGCATTTATTTTGTAATTATTAACATTTAAATTGTAGACGGAATTTTAATTTAGCTATATGTATTATTCTTTTGTAAGTATTTTTTGCTGTCGTTCTCTCTCTATTTCAATGTTCTCATAGGTAATTATTATTTATTTTTGTAATGACATTTGTTAGTTCTCATTACTTTTCTTTTGAGTTTCCGATATTTCAGCACTGTTGCAAGCGCCATGGTCACGGATAAAGTAAATTATTTGTGAGTGGGTGCTTTATAAGCAGACAAAACGGTCTACCCTCTTTCTTTTCCGTTTTATGCGCTCGGGTCCTTTACCACCGTCACTGAAGCTCGGCTTATATCGGAAGCTCAAAAGAAAATCAATAAATTTGGTAAATATCCCGTTTTTAGAGATAATAATAACAAAATAGTAATTCAAGTCAACTACGTCGGGTAAATTATTTAAGTAACTAGATGACGGTCTTATTAGTTGTAAGTACACTTTGCTCAGATTTTTCTTTGAAATTAGGTAGGTACTTTCCTTATTGACTTTTAGACTTGGTTTATTGACTTCGTCGGTCTTAGCGTAAGCTCAGCAGAATTTCGGCGTGTTATGATTATAAATTCTAAATCAAAGTATAAGCTAAGCATATAAATATGCTTAGCAAAATTTGAGTAAAGTCAGCAAAAACAAAGTCCGCTCTTTCATCTTAGCCTTATATTCGATTCGCAGTTCAGGTATATTGTTGAAATTTTTTGTTAGGAAAGTTGCAGTAACAATCAAGAATTTGTAACTCCTCACCGTCTTTACCATACATACTTTATACATCTATGTGATGTGATTATTTTAATTCCTGGTTTTTCATTTTCATTTTAATTTTTTTATTATTTCATGTGGTGCCTTAATTTCGCAACTAAATGATTTTCTTTTTTTTTTCTTTTTATTAATGGTCTTAATAACAGCATCGGTGTAACACGTCGATGTACAACAGGACATTCTGTCTAACCCTTCTCAGAATACAGTTATGATGCTATCTCTATCTCTACATAGTATAAAATAAAGTCGCTTTCCGCGTCTGTCTGTCTATATGTCTATATATTCGCTAACTCCCCCTAAACCACGCAACGGATTTTGATGCGGTTTTCACCATCTGATAGATAATTTTTTCACGAAAGGTTTTTATGTATAACACTTTGATGATTAATGTAAGGATAGTAGAGAAATAGCATCCATACGAAGCCGGAGACGGATCGCTAGTATTCTATAATTTGCGACAGAACAGCGACGATTATAAGTCACTGAAACGGTAAAACCTCATGAATCACTAGTAACGTGATAATATTTTCAAATGATGCTCTCTCGAGCAAATATGCACATTATGTACTTCTGTACTGGTAAGTAATGTACTTAATCTGTTTATTTCAGCAATGGCGTCTCTTTTATTAAAACTTACCTCAAATGAAATAAAGATATTTCCACCAAAATCTACAGAATCCATTCTCACATCGTTTAATTTTTATAACAAACGTCTTTGTTTACTCAAAGTAGCAATAACAGATATAAAAGGCAATAAAACAAACATAAAAATGAACAGTTATTTTTTATATTATACGCGGCTCGACTTAACGCTAATACATAATAATATTTACAATTATTAACAGACATTTTATGAGCTTGTTTATCACATATACACTAAATTTATTTACAATTTTTATAGAGAATAACATCGTAACAAAATTCATAAAAACGAAACATGTTATAAGGACTAGGTATAATAACTATTTGATATAAAAAAGCACTATTTATAACATTTATTTTACTCATTCCATTTTAATAACAATATAATTATAAAATAAAATAATAACTATTAATATGTCAACACAATATCCGATAGCTCATGGGTTTGTGAATGCATGTCAATGTATTTTTGTATTAATTTGTCAAGATTTAAGAGTATAAAAGTATAGAGTGATCATACAGGAGTATGAATCGTGAGTACATGAACAACGCAGCCGCGACGCGAATTCCGCGTTCATAGTTTGAACGAATGCGAATCGAGTAGGTTCCCAAAGCAAAATATTCTGTAAAATGATGCAATGAATGATTCAAGAAAACATAATAAAATAATATTTTAATGTATGTGTGTCGTGTTTTTGCAGAAATAAATTATTTTTCTTTCTTTCAATTGATAACATAGGTAATATGTCACCAATTTTTCGTTTCTTTATTGATACTTTTACCAAGAACTAATGACAAAACACTCTATTCGATTATTTTTTGTACGATAGTATGACACTAGTGTACCATATAACTATAAATGCATCTACATGCAAACTGCTCACGCTTCACACAACGTAGGTAATGTAATTTACATTATCACTCTATACTTTTTATACTCTAAGGTCAAAATAATACAAATAGAAAATTTGTCTACATTACGAAGGATTTTTACCGTGATTGCCGAATAACCTTACAGTCGTGAATATGTTAGTAGATAAAATAAATTACTGCGTCTAGAGTAACCTTAAATAAAATATTACTTTAATTCCAACATTTATTTTAATGTGTCCAAAAAAGGCTTTCACTGAAAAAGATAAAAGATGAATAAAATAAAATAAGACTTGCTTTATCCGGTAATATAACTTGAGAGAATGTCACTGCTATTTTTCAAAGTCACGGGTTTCATTACAACAATTTCTGCAAAGTAACAACGGGAAAATAAAGGTTTTACTACAAAAATGAAACGGTTCCTGGTCAAAGAAATACAAAAAACGAACTGTTATAAAAAAATTGTTCTTTAACAATCATATTTCTCTCTGACCGTAAATTCTGTTCCAATGGTTCAGCAAGTTTTAGTCAACTGATGCAATTAAACTGGCTATCAAATAATATTTTCCGATTGTATAAATGGAAACACTAGAAAATAATAACTTTCAGTATTATTCGAGCGAATTTGGCCGTGTTTTGTTGAGGTCGTTTTGAAAATGTCCATTTCCCGTTATTGTCTAGATGAGATTGGCATAACGTAGTGCTATTAACTTTATAACGTTTAAAAAGAGGTGCTTGCCGCAGTTATATTTCAAATATAGAATGCAAACAATTTTGGAATAACAGATTTTAGACCGACTTTTGTTTTAGACTATGTCTTTGGATACTATCAAGTACCAATAAATGACTGAATTAGGCAATTTGGTATCCCATGTAGGTACTTTTATAAAAATTAAATTAGACTTCAACAAAACAACGCCCAATATACAAATGACTTTATGTTACAAATTTTCATTCATCGATCTCATACATAATTATACAATAATATTAAAATCTGTTTTTTACATCGATTTGCGTGGAGTGAAATATTTCAGAATCCAACAAATTACATTTATCTTTTGGTAGGTAGTGTACATTTATCGTATATTTTGGTAAGAGTAAAACCTCCCTATCCTTTCACAAGTGTGTCATAAGTTGCCACTAAGGGATTATACGAAGGGGATGGGCGGCACCTGCGTGCTAATAACAAACTGCGACAAGCGTTTCGCCGCAGTGTGGTGATAATGGCAAGAATCTTGTATAAGGAGAAGTTTTAGAGGGGAATTTCAGCACTAGACGTGTTTCGGGTGAAAATTTGGTGTATGTGGATGATAGTTTAACAACTGCTAGACGTGTAAAAAAAATTAGTTTATGTGGATGATTGTTTTATAACGCGTGAAACAAAGTTCTAATATTTGGAACGACAATAGTTAGGGAAAATTATTGTAAAGTAACGCCCCGGTCTAGTTGCAGGAGGCAAAGGCAAAATTAGAGTGTAGAAAATTAATAATGAGCAACACAAATAACCTGTGGAGTTAATTAAAAACAGGTTTTAATATTTTCGACCGCCATTGTATAAAGAGATACTTGAAACATTGTGAGATAATAATTTTAATATTTAAATGGTTGATTAAGCACAACTTAATTTGGATTCAAATCAAACTTGTGTACCTACTAACAAAATTGATGTTGATTTTAGTAATTTGAATAATAATTGATTATTTGAAGATCCTTTGCAAACGTTTGTGGTGAAACTTCATTCCACTATTACCTAATAAGCCACTGCTTTCCAGAGCTAACTTGCTCTACATGTGCTTTGTAACAAACTAGATGCTCAGGGTAGAATTTCGTGTGCTAATTCCTCAGACAAACTACACGTGTATGCCGAAATTTGGGGAAATTTTCCAGCTGGTCGCAGTACTAAGTTAATATGTTACAAATTTCAACAGTTGCAATATAAATCAACATTGCTGTAATTTGCGAGTCTGTCTCAGAATTGAACATAAATGGGTCATGTTACATTGATAATTATATTTCGGAGTAATGGGAAACCTATTACTGAAATTGAATTCCTAGCAATCCTTTCCCATTAATTTATTACCACCGTCTCTATTCTATGATATATATAATATTCTATAGCTATATAGTTGCGAGGCTAGGACATTTAAAGTGGAAACACAAAAACAATTCAAAAGCCTTCTAAATGTGGTGCTATCGTAGGATGCATCCAATCGGCAGAATTCAGAAGGTCTTCAATACGCGTTAGCAAGTAGCAGACTGTCAAAAAAAATGACCATTTAAACTTTTTAAATTAATAGATTACAATCTTGATTAATACAATGTTGTGGTAAGAGCTGCGAGAATAGTGTATTTTCATCTGAATATGAAATAGGAATAGGATAATAATAATTTGCCTCTGAATAAGATTGCCATGGCAGTTACAAGTCGACTAGTCCCTTATTATATACAAGATAAGCTTGTATTTGACTCAACCGGTGTGAATACGTGGCCTAAAATGGAGCAAGCGCGCAAAGAAGAGACGTTCAGACGGCGACAAATTCAATTTGATTTGTCAATTTTGAAACCTTTCACATTTCAGAAGCTGTCTACCATTTCTATCCCGAACGAAACTTTCGACTCAAAAATCTTTATCGCTAAAATATAAAGTAAAGAACATTAAAATGGTACAGATCTTTGTCCAAAAATCATATTGGTTTGCAAAGGGTTGCGAAATTCAAATAACAATTGAGCCAGTAATTGTAACAATTTTGAAGGGAAATTAGAAACTGGCACCATTAAAATTACTTACGTAATATAATAGGAACGCAATATCGTAAACGATTATAAACAGTGTGTTCTTAATATCATTTTCTATATACATTTACTCTGCTGAGAACAGGCCTCCTTGTAATTATGCCACCTCTTTTAGTATTGTTCTAGTCGTATAAATTTTCGTATCTACTTTTGTAATCTGTGATGTCATCAGACTATTGTTTTCCATAACGCTGAAGATAAAGACAAAGTTTGTGATTGATTTAAAACAGGAGATAAGAATTGGTTTATCATGTCGTGCATACTTCATTTAGTATACAATAGACATTATGAAGAGTAAAAACCAACTTCAAAAAACTAAAAGGCATAAAATAGGTTTCATACAAAACTTAACAGCTTCTGAAAACGGCGCTGGTTCTAAATTAAGGAGCATTGAAGAATTAAAGACCCCGACTTCCCGTCTCGTCCGTTCATTTTAGTAACGCGGTTGCATTTGTGAACGGACGGGACGGGAAGTCGGGGTCTTTAATTCACTCTAAAACACAATAAAAATTTGATTCTGTATGGCTTCCGCTAGTAAATTATGCGTCCCCCCCATACTAAGTCGAAGTTTTGTTCTAAAGCGTATCCCAATACTGCAGTTGCATTTAGGAACAGACACTGAATCACTCTGCAAATTATGCGCACTATAAAAAAAACCTGTGTACCTAATGTAGGTATAGCCTTTTTGTAGCAATCTTTTTCTTAATTTTTGTACAAATTAATGAAATTGTATTTTGTATTTTTACAACTGCCTATGTATTATCTGTCATATGTAATAATATCACAACATTATCATCGCCCCTCATAATAGTTTAAAATCATTCGTTAGACTATCCAAAGCTAGAGATTCAGTCGGTTACACGATAATACACTCTACGAAATCAAGAACAGAATTTTAGAAGTTATAATTATTAAATTCTGTAGTATATGTATACAGTATATTTACGGTAACCCAAGGATAAAATAGATTACTTGGTTTGTGAAATTTCAAGATTTTAATCAAAACTTCTTGTAAAACTCGCTTTTGAATTTTACTAAGCCTGGCTCACTCCGTTCGATATAAATTCTTGCTTGAGTCAACTAAATACAATCTTTACTGCTTTCATATTCCTACAAACTTTGACAGACTTCAAATTAAGATGAAAGTAGGTACTGTACTTTCTATTCAATAAAGAATATAGTTACCTACTTATAAGGTAAAGAAACTGAAAAAAAAAAAAAAACTGAATGGTTATTTTTCTATAGGTCCTACCTTTGTAGTCCCGATCTCTATAAGGGGTTGTTGTACAAATCATTATGAACAAATTTTACAATGGGTCCAAAAAATATATATCTCCTTTATTCTGGTGCGGTTGTGGTGAATCGTAAACGGAGTTATCCAAAAGTAGATATGGAGTTAAATAATTCCTGGTATACTTATTCTCGAGAATATGAAACTTTCGTGAAATCGGCCCTTAGTCGATGAACAATCTCTACCTAGACGTATAATATACATGTTGTATGTTGTGATGATGCATAGGTAACTCAGTAAAGTGAAATAGATCGCTGTCCATGTTTACGCTTCAAGCTGTTGGAGTATGAACATCAACACGGCGGTTATTGTTTAGCTGCTTATATACCCACAGTATCGGTAGAAGTTCTTAGTACTCTGAACAGGTAACTATGTTGTGGGCTTGCTACAATAGTTGATGATAATTAGCTACAGTAGCTTGGAAAGATTTTTTTAATTTTCTGTTATCTCCACAAGAGTCATCTTCTTCTCTTTACATAGTAGAAAATAAATTTGCTTTCCGCGTCTGTCTGTCTGTCTGTCTGTATATCCGCTAACTCCACCTAAACCACGCAACGGATTTTGATGCGGTTTCCATCATCATTTTGAACATTTCTTCTGGAAGGTTTAGTGATATTTAATGTAAGGATAGTAGACAAATTGCATTCAAGCGAAGCCGGGGACGGGTCGCCAGTAATATTATAAATGTCAATGTTACGTAACTGACGCGCAAGTATGAAAAATACATATGGAAAAAGCAAATGTAATACATTATGATCGCGATTAGTACGTATGTTTTGTAGTTTCTACCAAATTTCAAGCCAAAAGGCGTGATGATAGATAAAATTTCAAAGAAATGGTGTACAATTGTAATAACCCATTCCAAATCAATCTTAAGGTAGAAGCTGTTAAGAATGGTGCGTTTGCGGAGTAAGATATATTTATGAGTGCAGCCCTCTACAAAGCTCTTGACCCAGATTGCAATAACGCTTTCATTGCTTCTCGAATCTTCAGTGATGGAAAAAGGAGGATGAAATTTCCATTTCAAAGGTAAGTAGTAATAGTAATTAGTGAAACTAATCTAGTCAAGTAACCGTCGTGGTATGGACATGTAATGCGGAGAGATGAGGATCATGTTATAAGAAGAGTTGTAAGTATTAATGTTGATGGCTATCGACAAGAGACAGACAAAGAAAAGATTGGATGGATAGTGTGAAACATGACATGAATGTGAAGGAAGTGAATCTGGAAATGACGTCTGATAGAGATGAATGGAAGAAAAACATATTGCGCCGACCACAAATAAAATGGGATAAGGGCAGGAGAATGATGAATATAGTAAGTCAAGAAATTAGTATATAACTAAGAGAAATGTAATTAATTGCACTGTTAAAAGTCTGGTTCTTTACTATATCCAATTTGATATTCGCATGATAATAATACAGGATATTTTTTTAAGTATTGAGTAAAATTTGCAGAGTGATTCAGTGTCCGTTCCCAAATGCAACCGCAGAACTAAAATTCAGTCCAAAACAAAATAAAAAAATCGTTTTGTTTTAAAGTGTATCTCAATACTGCGGTTGCATTTATAAACAGAGGCTGTATAAAACTACAAATTATGCGCACTACTTAAAAAAATATCTTGTATGCAATGACATTTTACAAATAGACGCGTTGCCCGCGCTCTATATTGGCAAGATAAATGCAAGGTAAATGTCCTGCACCGACTGAGAGAATGAGCATGCAGCAGCTAATGCTACGTAACTAAACGTCTTTATTCATCTTTTTCTAACAACCGACATGGCGTATGGTGGCTTTCATTTTCTTTCCCTTTCTTCGCGCACTGTATAATTATATGTACTGCTATGTAGCTATAGTAAAGTTTACGCCATTTTGTAGTGCATTAATGTTGGTGTATGGCCCGTCTATTTGTAAAATGTCATTGCTTGTAGGATGTGTAAATATCGACATGAATAATATATTTTACTGATAAGGTCATTTATAAAAATAAACTACGAAAATAAAACACACGCCTACTCAACTGCTCATATTACTCTAGTGATAGCCCATAGAATTTATTTGACACATGACCCTTACCAATTTCCACTCCACGCAAAAATAAACCATTTTCCTATTATATATAGGGTACATTTTTCATTTGATGAGCTACTGAAATTGTCACCGTATCAGGTTCAGACTGATGAGGGTCGGTAATACGACGCTGTGAAGACGGTTCATGAAACTGGGCGAAGATGACTGCATGGCTGCGGGGTTTTCACCTGTGGAAGAAGAGATTAATTAGAATCTGTTTAGAATAAATAAAATTGAAGTGTCTGTGTTGTAATGTTAAAATAACAGCATTTTACTAAATTTATTTATAAAAGTATATACGGATTTTTTTTTATTTTTCGTGTTCCGTTTAATCTCCGAAACGTCTGGACTGATTTCAACGGGACGTTCACTGGTAGATAGCGGATGTTATAAGCAGTAACTTAGGCAGCTTATATTTTAGAAAAAAAAAACACTCGGTGAGCACGGACGCACGGACGAAGGTAAGCAATAGACAAAAAAGGGGAAAAGAAAATCTAAATATATATTAAAGAATTCAATATGTGTTTTAATATAAATAAATATGCATTAAGTAGGTACAGAGAAGAATAATAATCTTAATAAAAATAAACAAATAAATATAACACGTGGTGGAATAATTAACAATTTTTATCCTGGTTGAAACAAAACAAAAGATATCACAAATTGAAAAGAAGACGCCGAAGGGATAATTCTCGGTTGGATCAAAAAAATATTTAATTATTTCAAGAGATTTTGTTTACGAGCTCGTAACATGATATATATAAAGTATTCGTAGGTATAATCTAATAGTAGGTAACGAACAGAACGAATAAAGTATGATGCAACCGGCCGTAAATTTTATATTATATTATTCGCAATAAATTATGCATGGAATTAAGTAAATTGATAACATAAAATTCATTCGTGAGGAAAAATATCTCAGTGGCATATCGGAATACGAAAATATCAAATGCAACGCACTAAGTCAGAAAAACGCAGCGGTATTTTATGGAATATACAAATCATTTTATTCCTTATTCGAAATATTAGTTTTTGTCTCGTTTATTGTAGGAATGGCGTTACTGAACCCTTTAGTGAAGTACTATGGAGTCCAACACTCAAAAGAATTTCATTTAAAATGGAATGTGGTGTGGGTGAAAAGGACTATAAATGTGTGAAAGAGAGATGCATTCCTCCGTCTGTGCGATCTTATAATAAAACTAGGGCCACAATGGTCACTACTCATTGTTCTCATTGGTCTATGATCGTAAGCATCGGTGTTGAGGACGATAACCAGAGGGCTAATTCACGTAATTTTATAACGCGCCGATCATATTGCAGTGATTGTATAATAAGAAGAAACAGATGATTGACGCACACTAAACAAAAAAGTAATAAAAAAAAGTAAAATGCTCTAAATGTCTGTAACATTTTTATTACCACGTTTCCTTGTGTGTACAACTGTACATACCTAAATAAATAAAATAAGTAAAAAAATAAACTATTATGTATGGTTTGTCTGTCGCAGCTGTGAAGTATCATAATTCTTAACGTTCAACCACCACAATTCCCACGCCCAGTGCGTAAATCCAGTGAGATGTTTGAAATATTCACAGCTCAGTGAGCACCTGATTGACTTGATTTCTTCGCCTGACTCCGGATAGCCTCTTTTAGAGCCGCTCAACCATTTTCCCGCGAATCAAATTGAATAGTTAGGCCTTTGATGTAGGTATTTTTGAAGTACGTTCGTGAGCTGGGTTTTGGGTGAATGAATTTGTGTTGGGTGCTTATTTTGGTAAGTCTAACGGACTTATTAGATATAATTGGTAGTGAAGGCTGTGCGTGAGCTTCTGAATATAGTCTTGATAAAAGAACTAGTGAAAGGAATGAGCAAACGACAAGTTTTTGTCAGTAAAAGAAAGAAAGAAAAATAATTTATGTCTGCAAAACACGACACATAAATTAATGAGGTAACAAACATAAAAAAAAACAAAAAAAACCAAAAAAAAAAAACACACGCACCTCCTCCTTTTTTTTGAAGTCGGTTAAAAATAGCAGTATCCATACCAAACACTGGCCACACCAGCAACATGTTATACAACTGAACCGAACTATGTGACTATAATTATCTTTGAGTATATACTCAAAGGACTATATCGACTGCAACACAAATTAAAAACTTAAAAGGTCGGTGGGTGATTTAAAAAAAAATCGTAAAACGGTCGAAGTAAAAATTTTTATGTAATTGTAGTATGGAATGTACGAAAATTTTGTTTTAGTAATACAAGTGTTAAAGCTCTTTTTCTTAACAATTTCGATCTGTTTCCACTTTTACAAAATACAGCTCTGTATATTTTACACGAAACAATCACTGCCATAGGACCTCCAAAAATGTTTAATAAAAGAGAAGCTTTATAAAAATTAAACAGAAACTTTTACGTGTACTAAAATACTTTCATATATTCGCTGTCATTTTTTAAACTTTTAGAGAATATTTGACCTTTCCTGTATTTCATTACCCGACCCTTCTCAAATTAGCCGAGAAATATTACAATATATCCTTGTGGCCGCTTACATTATATTATTATTTGTAGGCAGTGAAACGGAGGCAGAAAGCTTGTACGCTGTTTATTTTCTCTTTAGTTCATAGTATTCTTCCGGGAAGTCTTATAATTGTATAGAATTATAACTAAGAAAAATATGAGTTGTTGGTAATTTTACTTTGAATGTTCAGTCATAGTTCAGTGAGTACTTTGACCATTTGTAGTAAACTTATCCAACTTGCTTTCTATATCTTAAATTAAATTAAAGGTTACATTTTCATTAAATCTAAGTTCTTGGATACCTGAATCTAGACAGATAACTTCTGTTTTTTTATTTCTACCGTTTTCTGGCTCAGTGCCAAGTCCAGCTCAGCTTCAGATTAAGTTGTCTTCACTTTTGCTTTTTACAGATTTAAATTATTACCTGCTTTATTGGCTCTCCTGCTTCCTGAGCAATATTTCCGGATTAATTTATTATTTCCTTCATCTTGTATTCTAATATGCTCTTTAGTGTTATCATTTGAGATACCATTGTTTATTCAGGCAGTGTATTAGTGCTTATCTTTACAAATTGATTTATTACTATTGCGTCATATACAGTTTGATTTTAAATCAAGGAAGCACGTAGATTTATAATGAAATTGTATTTGATTCACATATTATTTCTTAATTATTTGTAATATCGACCGGTTTGTACCGGTTTCTGAAACATTGGCGAAATTTCTGTTCATGTCCAATTTCATTTTAGCTGTTGTGATTGGTTGACCAAACGTCAATAATCAATTCAATAACCAATTATACCACTTGACAAGCGATTTGACAGCTGGTTAAATTTAATCAGCCTTTACAGTACACTTTACTATTTTTTATCTAAATACTAGTCCAGAAATGTGCCCGGTCCTAATAAAATTGGTTTAATTGATATTTTACAACCTTTTCCTGATGCTTATAAATTATTTACTAAAGAACAAACCTATCCAAATTTTTCTAATTATTATATCGTATTATTTTTCTCCTGCAATAAGATCTTCCCCTATTACATGGAACTTAATAATAATATTGGCGGACTTTGGGTCTAAAACTCTGCTTAACCCTTCGGGAAATATAGGCACAAATTCTTCACATAATATATATTTTTTTCGTAACACGACCGTTCCTTGTTTCATGCAAATAAAATTCTCATTCTCATGATCAATGTTAAGTTATTTTAATATTCTTTAGGTTGTACTTTCACTGAGCCTTAAATACGGACAGCACGATTTCTTATTTCTATATTTTTCTTGGCCTTTTGCCAGACTTCGCTTCAGACTAAGTTTTCATCACCTTTGCTCTTTTTGTGCAGCTTCAATTATTACCTACTTTGTATCTTTCAACATTCTTGCTACCTAAGCCCTCTTTCCGAAGCTTTTCTTATTTTCTTCATTTTATCTTTGTTGCTATCGCAAAACATTACTAGTAGGTATTCAGAAAGGTTATCAGTGGTAAATTTTTGATTTAACTTCCTGGATTTATGGAAATCCTAGATTGCACTTTCATTAAATCTAGGTTCCGTATGACTTAAATGCAGACAACATTCATATCTTATTTCCATATTTTCTTGGCCTTTTGCCACACTTCACTTCAGAGTAAGTTTTTATCACTTTTGCTCTTCTTTTGCTGCATCCTCGATGATTACTTTATTGGCTCCAACATTTCGCGTTTCTTGTGTATCTCAACGACTATAATTACTCGTAATATTAAGAATATAATATCCTTCTCAAACATTTTTAATTTTGCCATTTTTAAGTTTATTTATACCTTTACCGTGATTGCTATTGTCTGACTTACTTTTCTCATTTATATTGATCTTTTTAGCTCCTACACTTACCATGCCTTCTACATTTCATTCTATAATAGGATCAAAACACACTACTTACTAGATATAAATTACGATAACATGGCGTGCCCCTCCAAAATTCAAAACTTTTAAAAGTATTTACAAAGCGCCACCAAAACTCAACGCATGTGTGAGTACTGAGACTGCCGTCAAACAAAAATTAATCCATGGATTTGTTTTGTTTTTGTCAAGTAATTTGGAGGGGCGCGCCATGTTATCGTAGTTTATGTAAACTGACCACCTTTATTGTATTACATTTCTAAGAACTGAGTAAAAAGGTACTCACCATTAAAAATATGGACGTATATACTAGCAGGAACGGCATTGTTCGGCACACACGTGTAGTTGCCAGCATGAGACACGCTGGCTGCTGGTATCAGCAAGTCTGACAGACGCTGCACCGGGTCTGTTGTGACGTTGATACCGCGTTCTACGTCATAGTTTATCATTCTGCTGTTGTGGTACCTGAGGACAAGGGAAGAGTTCATTTAATTCATTTATTCCAAAATTGGTGCTATATCTATAAGGTGTTAACTTTCTAATCCCGATCCCTTTAAGGGGTTCTTGTACTCATCATTATGAACAATTTGGGGCTGGCATAGTCACTTAGAGCGACTGAATACCAAAAAAAAAACTAAAAAAAAAAAAAAAAAAAAACAAAAAAAATTTGCTATAGAGCAAACCATGAAATCGCGAAAAAAAAACCTGCTGATCCATATAATTATTTAGTCGAGTAAAAATTTATTTATACGGAACAGCAGATTTTTATTTCTCAAAAGGTTGTCATGTTAAAAATTCGAATTAATATGCATTGAATTCGGATAGGCTAGAAAGAATTCAGATAAAAATTCCGAGATAGGTGCACTTATTTACAAACTTAAAATTCCTTATCTGAGTTACTAAGAGCATTACTCTCGTGTTTACTTGCTCCCATTTGTTATTCTGAGAAATATACTGGATATAAAAAATATAGATACAGAACAAAATAATAAGGAAAATAGTAAAAGAAAAAAATTCTATACTTCGCAGCTGGATCAAAAAGGCTTCTACTCAGAATCATCGATGTCTATAGATATGCTTAGTGAACTCAAAAAGTGAGACGTGTCAGGTACTCCATTTTCAGAAAAATGGAATAGTTGATCACCAGTCAAATGCCGTTTACAAACATAATTATTAATTTGTGTATTGAATAAAAAATATATAATAACAGTAGCTATTCCATTAGTGCATGTATCGCTGTTCTATTTAAATATAATTCGAACATTGTTGAATTTAGAATTTGACGTCTTCAAAAAATACGTCTTATTTTTTACCTTCCCTTTGTATGACAGAGCTTCCCTTTGTATATAAGCTTTTTATAGAAAGTAGCACAATTAAAAAAATTCCGTCCAGAAAATTGCCTCTAGGTTATCTGTAAGGCTCAATTCACACCAAGATATACCGCCACAAACTTATCTGACCCGGTCGTGGCGTCGCTGCCGTCGCTTTTACTATTATAATGTCATCTCCGTACAAAAATGACATTTCGATGTCATTTTTGTTTCGTAGCGACGTTAGTTCCAATTTTGGTCACCGGGTCAGATAAGTTTGTGGCACTATAGCAGCGGCCGGCAGCGAATGACAACGTACCACAGCGAATGACAGCGAACGACATAGGGCCCATCTACACTCGATACTTTTAACAGCAGAATCGTGCGGTTTTGCGTTCGTTATTCACTATTTAGAAGCAAAAGGCAGCCGCCAAACGGGAAAATCTACACTCGATACTTTTAACAGCAGAATCGTGCGGTTTTGCGTTCGTTATTCACTATTTAGAAGCAAAAGGCAGCCGCCAAACGGGAAAACGCGCGATTTTGCTGCTGAGTGTGAACGAACGCAGAAGGTGTGGGTCCGCCAGCTGCCACCACGGGGGCCGCGCACAGCCTAGCGTTTGTGAATTGTACAATTTAGAATTTTTACGTGTTATTACAGTCGACATGTTGCGCCGATACTCTACAATGAGGTACTAGGGCGGGTGCGCGCCGCGCGGGCGACGCAGTGCAATCTAGGGGAGGTCAGAGTTGAGGCGGCCGAATGACGCCACGCATAAATGGTGGGGGTTGAATATTCATTCAACGTCGGTGTTAATTCATCAAAGACTAGAGCGGGTCTACCGCGTAACAAAATGGTAATGAACATCACGACTCTGGTAATGACTTCAATACGATCGTGAGAGAATAAACTTCGAACTGCCTTGTAAAAAATCTCCAATAATGAAGTTAGAACTCCCATCTAGTCCCAACTTCATTATTGAAAGAAAGAAAGAAAACATTTTTATTTTGGACTCGCCAGGAACAAATAAAAGTATCTACAAAGGTACAAAAATAAAACAAATAAAACATAAAAAAGTAAAACAATAAATCAAATCAATCTGGACGAGACCAAAAATGGCCCCCATCTCAGCATAATGCTGTGACATTTAGAAATAGAAAATGTCACAGCGCTGGTATTCTGATGGGACCGTTATTGGTGATTTTTTACAACGTAGCTCAAAGTGTAGTCTCTCACGATCGTATTGAAGTTTATTACCAGTGTCGATGTTCATTATCATTTTATTTACGCGGCAGACCCGCTGATTTGCTGTACGTGTTGATGAATGGGATTCGCGAAGCCGGTCAGGTAAAAGTGGTCGAGTTCATCGACTGTAGTGGGATTGTTTAAGTGAAAGTCAAAGGTTTTTATTTCAACTGGACCTTTGGAGGCACTTTCAAGACGTCGTGATTCTAGGCGCACGGTTCCAAGTGGGTTGGTCCTGGAGAAGATACCGGCAAGAAACTCCAATGTTCGTGTATCCCTTTCAGGTGGACGTTACTACAAAATCTTGTTTGAAGTCGTCACCAAACCAAATCTAATCAGAGTCATCGTGGACCGCTCCAGCATCACATTGCATCCTGTGACCGGCTTACCAATATTTGTGATACAAATGTTTATTTATTTATTTATTCTTTGGAAAGCTTACAGACTAATAAAATTTATTAAATACAGTACAATATGTAAATAAGTTGCTAATGAAAAGCTTCCATTTGTCATTCCAGTTGTTGGAACATTCCCTGATATAGTACTCGCAAATCTTTATGGGCCCTGAACTTACCTCTGAACTCTCTCTCCCTCTAGCACCTATAATAAGCGTACTATTTATTATAGGTGCTAAAGGGAGAGAGGGAGAGAGTTCGAGGGCTCATAAAGATTTCCGCGCACTATAGAAGTAGGTAAATAAGACCAAGAAATGACAACATTAATCATTTATTTCAGATAAAAATCCACAATATGTTATATTATTTCGGTACCTACATTAAATATTTAAAATGCTTATTGCGTAGTTTTCAATCTTAGAGAAAAATTGTATCTTTAAATACATCGATTATCTTCAGTGCCATGTTGTAGGATCCATCAAACCCGATAGGCGTCCTTGAAACCGGTTATTCTTTTGAAGTTCTTTAAAGCATTTCCTCTGTGACAACCACCTTCACAATTGCAGCCGAATATATTGCATGGACCTTTCCCACAAAAAAATCCATCGTGCATTTTTCCATCTCCACAAATTTTGGCTGCATAATTATCTCCATGCCATTGTATTTCCGTAACATAGCAGCATTCAGAATGGACTCTGAATACAGCTAATACAAGAACAAACACCAAAGTTGCAGCAGTGTTCATTGTAATGAACTGGATTTTAATTTGATGAAGTCTAGGTTAGTAGCATGTCTTTTATACTAAGAATTATAGGTATGTAACATTGACCTCTCTCGGCTTTCTTATCTATGTCGGGTGAATGCTCTTAAAGTAGGCATAAGGATTTCTTCACGTTTGAACATTCGTGAACTTGTCATATCGACGATGAAGTGACAGGAACTTTTATCTGCCAAAACTGAGGCTTACGGGAAACGAAAAAATTTGTTTTTTTGACAAATTAATAATAGTTTTCGAGATTTAAGCATCTCTTTATCACGATGGCATCCGGCGGGACGTTTCGGTATTGTGTTACTCTGAGGTGGACTGTAGAGAGTATAATGGTTGCGTTTATGGACGTACAAGTGTCACTCGCGATTGCTGTAATCGCATGTTTATGTATTGTTTGTACCCCTCAAATAGAAGAGTTAATAACAAACTTTAAAAAAGTAAAAACCGACTACAAAAACTAAAACGTATAATATAATTATCACCTTCTGAAATCGGGGCCTTAATTCTTCTATGCACCTTTGCTTGCACCGACTTCAGAAACTGTTAAGTTTTTAGTAAAAAATATTTTATAGGTAAGTTTTAGTTTTTAGAAGACGGTTTGATTGGTCCTCTGACCGGCCTACCAATCTCTGTGATATACAAATTCTGTGAAACAAAAATTCAAAAATGTTTAAAAAAAAAACATTTATTACAGATAAAGATTAGATCATACATTGAAATTTTAAAAGTGAATAAAATATTAATTAGATACATTCATAAAATACTTATTTTTCATTGAATATTTAAAATTCTTCAATAGTAGAGAATAATGGTATTTTTAAATACATCTATAACTTCTGGTGCCATGTTGTAGGATCCATCAAGCGACATAGGCGTCACTGTGACTGTGATTGTATTTTCTTCTGAAATTTTCTAAAGCATTGCCTTCGATACAGCCACCATCACAATTGCAGCCGAACATATTGCATTTACCTTTACCACAATAATATCCATCGTATATTTCTCCATCCCCACAAATTCTAGCTGTACAAGTGTGGACATCTCCGTAATTGCAATTTTTATGCCAAATTACTTTTGTCTTAAAGCAGCATTCAGAATAGACACTGAATACAGCAAATATCAGAACAAACGCCAATGTTGCAGCGATCTTCATTTTGATGAACTGGATTTTAATGTGATGCAGTCTTAGTGAGACCTGTCTTTTATACTAAGCACTTAGGTGCCTACAAGTTAGTAATCAAAATTGGGGTCAAAATCTTGACCTCACTATCGTCTTTCGGTAAAAACCCATAATAATAAATAAAACACGTGGCAGTCTACACACTAAGAACCGCCCGCTACGTATCTATAAGGCCGTTCAAAACAAACGTATAATCAGCCGCCGACTGCATGCAGTTTACTGCTGTCTCATACATATTCAACTTTCCGTTCACACCGAACAACAATACACCTTTGTACTTGATATCTTTACTTATTTTCTTTGTCATGTGTATGTGTGTACATAAATAATAAATAAATAAATACATTTCACGTTCACACTGGGGTTACAGGGAGTCTGATCACAGTCGGCGGCTGACAATACGTTTAATGTGAATGGTCACATTACACTTGTCCCGGAATCCTCCCTCTATGCCTCAGCTTCACTCAGTCGTTAGGAGGGAGGACTCACGGAACAACGTAAGAAGTGGAACAGGAACGATAGGAGTGGACAGGAATAAAGTGGACTCGCAGGAGAACCAGTAGTTTATTGATGCGTTGTTAAGAGTCTTACATTTCGTTGTCTTTCACAAATATATTATAATAATAATATTTGATAACATGATTAATTATGTTATAACATGATTAAAAAAATAGTAAATTAAAAGGAACTTGTATAAATTTAAGATAGAAATCACAGCTGTGACTAGCTTCAAGTAAAGTGTCGAGTCGAATGCTGATGAATAATGAAAATTGAGGCGTATTGATTTAATTTTGAATTTAAATTTGGAAGGTAAGATGGCCAGATAGAAGATGATTGCCAGGAATAAATGGTAAATGAGGTGATAATAGATGACATCGTCACAATACCCCGCTCCCCCGGCGCAAAAAAATCCTGAAGGGATTTTTTTTAGAATATTTAGACAATAGGGAATATGTAAGGTAGTAAGTAATAAGATAGCATGTGTTAATAGTAGTGTGTCAGATGTAGATGATTTTTACAATGTGAATATACAATAGATTGAATTCCCCATTCATACAACTTTCATAAATAACTCATGTATTCTTCATCATTTAAATTTGCCTTGCAATAGAGAAACCCTAAATAATAGTTACGAGCTTTCTCATGGAATCGATCTACAATAGTGTAGGCTTATTTAAAATCAGTCACCACCCGCTGACATGGTGAAATTATTATTCTTGATAAAGGCTTATTTTTTGAGTTATCAACCGCTCAGTGATAAATATATTTACAAGAAATTGGCAAATAGCGCCTAACACATTGTGTACCTACAAGATACATAATACATTTTATTATTATGTATTATTATGTAATATTATGTAATAATATTATGATCGAGGCTTATTTAACGAGTTATCAACCGCTCAGTGATAAATATAAAATTAAAGAAAATAATAATATAATGAGAAGATTTTTTTTGTTTTTGTAATTAAGAAGGGAGCAGATACGCATGTATTGTGACGATTAATATAAAATATTTATAATATTAAAATAAATGGTATGAGATAATGGTAGGATAAATTAATAGGTATAAGTATAAATAGGGCAATAGGAAGAATAATAGGTATGGGATTATGGTAATTTATATTATAATAATTAAATTTAATAGTCTACTAATTTATATAATATTTTGTGTAGTCTTCAACCACTTAGTACGGAAGTGCGTCTCGTGTGTCGGCTTCTAGAGCCTACGAGGAATACACTTCGTATGTCAGTGGTTTGCCTGCGCGTATACCTAAGGATACTCTCCTTAGGCACGCTGTATGTCAGTACCAGTCTCCTCGTGAAGTGACCACGAATGGTTTTAAAAACACTTCACGATTCAAAAGGGTTATGATTTTACCGTTAGGTAAATTGGTATGTATGTGATTTTAGTGTATTGTAGGAGTTATTGTACCGTATGGTGTTGCTTTATGGACTAGAATAAATAAAAGATAATTATATTTAAGAAAAAATGATAATGAAATGTATATGACAGATGACAGTGCACGACTTACTTTTGACAGCGGTGATCTTTCACAATATTATTTATTTGCTGCTGGAATAAAATATTATTAAGATTTTATTAAATACATCGGTAGTAAAAAAATAAGTGATATGCCGAAAATTTGTGCCGAATATTATGTATGTTGGCTCTAAATGCCTTTTTGAATTTTGATAAACTTATAAAATTATAATGCAAATGTCACTGAATCACAATTCACAGGTTAGTAGTTTATATTTCTTGATTTCTTGATGGATTTTTTTATTTTAGTTGGGCGCCAGTGTCCCGGAATCCTCCCTCTATGCCTCAGCTTCACTCAGTCGTTAGGAGGGAGGACTCACGGAACAACGTAAGAAGTGGAACAGGAACGATAGGAGTGGACAGGAATAAAGTGGACTCGCAGGAGAACCAGTAGTTTATTGATGCGTTGTTAAGAGTCTTACATTTCGTTGTCTTTCACAAATATATTATAATAATAATATTTGATAACATGATTAATTATGTTATAACATGATTAAAAAAATAGTAAATTAAAAGGAACTTGTATAAATTTAAGATAGAAATCACAGCTGTGACTAGCTTCAAGTAAAGTGTCGAGTCGAATGCTGATGAATAATGAAAATTGAGGCGTATTGATTTAATTTTGAATTTAAATTTGGAAGGTAAGATGGCCAGATAGAAGATGATTGCCAGGAATAAATGGTAAATGAGGTGATAATAGATGACATCGTCACACACTCACAGTTTGCGGTTCACTGTGAGGCATCAGATAACGTCTAATTCTATTTAGGATAGAGCGCTCACACTACGCGTACAGTATGAAGCTTGTGGCTAAACGCTTGTGAACCCGTTCAGTCAGCGGCTGATTTGCAGCGAAATACCGTGCAAATTAGTCCAAAATCCTAACGATTTACTGACTATCCTTATGTCCATCCATTTTAATAGAAATGTTTTGTTAAAATTATCATATCATATTATTGATTTATTATTTATCATATTTTATTAATTATCATATCATCATATCACATTCGTCCGTATTTTGAAGTTTTCAACTTGATAATTATATCTCAACACTTTTTCCAACAATTTTGGTTTGTGCATTACAAAATTATATAAAAAAATCTTTTACGGGAAGTGAGGATACTTGTCAGATAAAAAAATCTTTATGTAGTTTATGTATGAATTCAGTTAATGAAAATTTCAATGAATTAAATCAAATCATTCATTTGTAACTGGTACTACAATCGGATATCACTAAATTGCCTATCATAATAATATACCTATATGCCTATCGAGTTCCGTAACAAGAGGCCGATGTACAAGGCTAATTCACGTAACTAAAAAAGTGCAGTTGCAGCGCAGTTGCAGTAAAATTTTGATCAGAACAACACATTTGGTATTCTCTTACCTTCAGTGAGATACGCTTGCGTCAACTTCGAGCGTCACTGCAATACGATCATCGCGTCATAAAATTACGTCAAGCCCTCTGATAACCTTTCTAATCATAACCGGCCACTAACCTGCCATAATGTGAGGCCTTGAACAATACTTCTTTAAGGCAGTGGTCCCACCGGCGACGATGAACGAGAATCGAGTAGAACTAGAAACTGTAAACGAGTTGGCGATCAGCGGGAAGCGAGTGTTTATTTTCGAAAGTTTTGTCGCCGGGCTATAAGCGAGTGTGCAATTGCGACGAGCGATTACTGGCGCCAATCGCCCGCGGTCGCTCAGTCCTGTGCATCTACTTTCAATGCCGCAAAGAAATGATCAAGCGAGCGAGCATCGCTGAACGAGTATCGCTGAGCGAGTATTATGTTTGATAGCTCTTGTCGCTCAGAGACAAACTACTGAAGCGAGTCCTCACTGGCAGTGTGAACAGTCAGCGATCAACTATTATATATGCATCTCTTTTGTTGACACGGAATGTATATCTATTGTACGTTTCTTGAGAGAGAAAATCGCCAATAGTTAGTCGTTTTCTCGCCGGCGGTCGGACCACTGCCTATATCTGCGTTTTGTTTATCAACGAGTGACTCATTTGACAGGGCTAAATATATCCTCCATCTTTGTATCATGATTTCAGTTCGAACCAGACATATTGTGACTAAATCAGATATGTTTATAAATAATACAATCAGCACCAATGTCACACAATTCCTGAAACTTGTGCGATAAGAGAAATGGTCTATTTTTAGATAGTGCCAATTAAATACAGTAAACGATTTGTGTTTGTGTTGAAGAATTTGATTTGCAAAACTAAAGAAGAAGAAAGAAAGAAAGAAAAATAATTTTATTCCGTACGGGATAATGACGGCGCCACATTCACAATAGACGAAACACAATAAAAAAGAAATAGGTACACTAATTCTAATAAAAAAATAATGAAAGCATGCCGTCGAGCATGCCCGTACCGAAAAGGTTACCAACTCAGCATATACTGGATGTGAGACACCCAGCGCTGATTTTCAGTTGGCACCCCCTGCAGTGACACACGGACGAACTAGTCAGCTAGATGTGGACAATTCATCGACTGTAGTGGGATTATGTTTAAATGAAACGGTATGTCGACAACTTTAGAATCTGTCCAATGTTCATGTATCCCTTTAAGGTGAAAGTTACTACGAAATTATGTCTGAAGTCGTGAATGAACCAAATCTAATCAACGTTATCTTGGAGTACTCTGACCGGCCCATCAATCTTTGTGATACAAATTTTATTGGAGAACACTCTGATACATTCTGTGATAAAAGTACGTAGTTAACTACATAGATTCCAGAAATGAGAATAGAAAACATCAAAAAAATACATTTATTACAGATAAAAATCCATTACACTATTGAAATTGGAAAACACCATAAAATAATGATTCAATAGTCTTCAATATTAGGAGTAATGGTATCTTCAAATACATCGATTATTTTCAGTGCCATGTTGTAGGATCCGTCAAACCCGATAGGCATCACTGATTCCGTTTATTCTATTGAAGTTCTCCACGGCATTTCCTCTGTGACAACCACCTTCACAATTGCAGCCGAATATATTGCATGGACCTTTCCCACAAAAAAATCCATCGTGCATTTTTCCATCCCCACAAATTTTGGCTGCATAATTATCTCCATGCCATTGTATTTCCGTACCATAGCAACATTCAGAATGGACTCTGAATACATCTAATACAAGAACAAACACCAAAGTTGCAGCAGTGTTCATTGTAATGAACTGGATTTTAATTTGATGAAGTCTATGTTAGTAGCAGTCTTTTATACTGAGAATTATAGGTATGTAACATTGACCTCTCTCGGCTTCCTTATCTATGTAGGGTGGATGCTCTAAAAGTCAGCATAAGAATTGTGTCTCGTTCGAAAATAGTGGAAGTGTCATAAGAAGCAATTTCAGTACGATGTTTTTTTTTCGAATACTTTATACTACAAAATATTTGCTTAAGCTCGGCGCACCTATGTCCCTATCTCGGGCATTATTCCTAAAGTCGGCCCTCGAATTTGGGAAATTTTACTATAATTTTATTTCCTTGAAATTGATTATATTATAATATAAAACGATAAACGGTGGCATTTTATAGGTCGTTACAGAAAAACTTATGAACCTACAATTTTTATAGATATTATGTATTTTTAAACTAGCTTAATAAAAACATTCCGGCAGGTTTTTTATGTAGATAACACCAAGATACTTATCCAATAAAGCCGACCATAGAAATAATCCAAATTCTGAATTCGGCATTCTCTGTCCAACTAAGGTACTCCATACTACTGATTTTCCATAGGCCAGATAAGACTTCAAAAAAAAAAAACACCTTTAATACGATGTCAAATATTTCGAAAAACCATTTTAAGTACTATCTTATTGCTTACCAACTGACGCTCGAAAGATAGCAATTTTATAAGATGTTCGGCGACGTACGCACTCAAGCTCATTTATGAGACGCGGTGCAGAGCAGTGTTGCCATCTTTTAATATTATTTACCCATCGGTGCAAGCTTTATACAAAAATATTTCATAAGTCAAAGCAGCACCAAAACGCTAATATCAACAGAAATTGAACGCAGTGCAAACTTTTGGGTGGGGGTCGGAAATAGGAGCATCCACCCTATATATCCAGGAATAAATTGTGCAGGCGGGGTAAACCACGTTTACGCACACAGCCACCGGCCGCCACAGATCTACGAGTATAAGGCTGCATTCAAACCAGACCTATTGTCAGCCGCCGACTGTATGCAATTTACTGCTTTTCCATACATATTCAACTTTCCGATCACACCGAACCGATAATATGTTTTACGTTCACACTGTGGTTACAGTGAGTCTGATCACAGTCAGCGGCTGACAATATGTTAAGTGTGAACGGGACCTAAGTGCATATTCACATAACGCTCACCGTTTGCTACTCACTGTGAGACATCAGTTAGCGTCCAATACTATTTAGAATAGAGCGCTCACACTACGTGTACAGTATGTAGCTTGCGGATAAACGCTTGTCGACCTATTCAGTCAGCGCCTCAGCGGCTGATTTGTATCGAAATTCCGTGCAATTTAGTCCACGATCCTGACGATTCACTAACTATTCCTATGACAACCCATTTTAATAGATAGGTAAAAAAGGGTTTGACAGGTTGAAAGTTTCAACTTGATATATCTCAACACTCTTTCCAACAATAGTCGTTTGATAAGCATTTTTAACCGACTTCCAAAAAAGAGGAGGTTCTCAATTCGGATGTTTATATTTTATTTATTTATTATTATTTATTTATTATATACTTTATTGTACACCTGAATATAACAATTTTGTAAGTACGGAGATTACAGTATTAAAGTACAATGGGCGGCCTTATCGCATAAAGCGATTTCTTCCAGGCAACCATTGGATGGAATAAAGTGACAAACAAGTCAAGTCAAGTTTTATGTATGTTTTTTTTATATAACTTCGTCATATATAGACGGATTTGCAAAATTATTTATTTTGTTCGAAAGGGGTTTATTTCGAAATGGTCCCATTTAAATTTGGTGAAGATCTGATGAAGAAATTCGGAGATATACAATGGAACTCTCGAATGAATAACAGCATATCACTTGCGATTGCTGTAATTGCATGTTTATTTATTGTTTATGACACTCAAAATATAAAAATAAACTTAAAAAAAAGTAAAAATCGACTACAAAAAACTAAAAAAATATAAAATTATTTTCTTAAAAAACTTAATAGCTTCTGAAGTCGGGGCCTTTAATTCTTCAATGCACCTTTGCTTGCACTGACTACGGAACCTGTTAGTTAAAATTATTAATAAAAAATCCTTTTTTTTCAGCCATTGAAACCCTAAAGTTGTTAGTGATGGGTTAGTAACAAATTGTGCTTATATGCTATATTAGTATTATTAGTCCTTAAATTACTGGACAATTGTTCACCTGCGTATTCCCATGGCTATCTCCACCCAGTATCTTTGGATGGGACAGTCCGGTCTATCAACAATCATTTTCAAGTTGCTGTTCCGAGTGTCACGCAAGCGCTGCAGTAAGGAAACCGCTTTCTTACCCATGATGGCGTGAAAGCCATCCGTACGAGCTTCAGCAAACATGCCTGATGCACTACAGCGCCACGACAGCCGCAACTGCATCGTGAAGGCGTTCTTGTATTGTACGTGCAGGACGTTGTAGGCTCGGCCCGTATATGACACCCACAGGCCGGTCGAGTAAAAGGACTGACAGAACGCCTTAAATAAACTAACTCACTTTGACGTCTGCCGTATAGTGAGCGAACCTAAAGGTTAAAGGTATTATACGTTTTAGTTTTTAGAAGTCAGTTCGACTGGTCCTCTGACTGGCCTACCAATCTCTGTGATACACAAACTTTGTTGGAGAATACTGTGAAACAGGTAGGATCCAAAAATGAAAAAAATAATAAAAGTTTATTACAGATAAAGATTAATATTTAAAATGAATGAATGAGAAGACATTAATATTTAAAATGGAATGAAATGAAATTTATTCCACATAAAATAGAGTACATCAAGATGTTGAAGTACTTATATATATAAGTAGTTCTTCTATTTTGAAACTAAGTGACATGTGAAAGTTTAACATTGATTTTATAATTATTAGATACGGATTCTTAATACAATATAAAATTACAATTTATTTCCAAAAATAATTAATATGTTTAAGGTATGTCAAAAATAATAATAATGATTATGGAATGGCATAAAAATATATAAAATTATAAAATAACCCGCTGACACAACTCATTTACACTGTAATATGCTTTCGTAGCAAGCTTTTAAGGCTTTTCTTAAACTGAACTGACGGAAGTTTCTTATTTCATTCTGGTATTTTATTAAATATCTGTATACACATGGCATAGCATTTAAAAATACTTATTTTTAATTGAATATATAGAAGGCGTAGTCTTCAATATTAGAGCAAAATGGTACCTTCAAAAACATATATAACTTCCGGTGTCATGATGTAGGATCCGTCAAGCGACATAGGCATCACTATGTGTTCTTCGGAAATTTTCTAGAGCATTGCCTTCGATACAGCCACCATCACAATTGCAGCCGAATATATTGCATTTACCTTTGCCACAATAATGTTCATCGTATCCTTTTCCATCCCCACAAATGAAAGCTGTACAAGTGTGGATATCTCCGTAATTGCAATTTTTATGCCAAATTACTTCTGTCTTAAAGCAGCATTCAGAATAGACACTGAATACAGCAAATATCAGAACAAACGCCAATGTTGCAACGATGTTCATTTTGATGAACTGGATTTTAATGTGATGCAGTCTTAGTGAGACCTGTCTTTTATACTAAGCACTTAGGTGCCTACAAGTTAGTAATCAAAATTGGGGTCAACATCTTGACCTCACTATCGTCTTTTGGGAAAACCCAAACAATAAACAATCCAAGTGGCAATCTACAGACTAAGATACCGCCCGCTACGTATCTATAAGGCCGTTCAAAACAAACGTATAATCAGCCGCCGACTGTACGCAGTTTATTGCTTTTCCATACATATTCAACTTTCCGTTCACACCAAACCCATAATACGTTTCACGTTCACACTGTGGTTACAGTGAGTCTGATCACAGTCGGCGGCTGACAATATGTTAAGTGTGAACGGGACCTAGGTGCATATTCACATTACGCTCACCGTTTGCTACTCACTGTGAGGCATCAGTTAGCGTCCAATACTATTTAGAATAGAGCGCTCACACTACGTGTACAGTATGTAGCTTGCGGCTAAACGCTTGCCGACCCGTTCAGTCAGCGGCTGATTTGTATCGAAATTCCGTGCAATTTAGTCCAAGAGCCTGACGATTCACTAACTATTCCTATGACAACCCATGTTAATAGATAGGTAATAAAACTTGGTTTAGTTAAAATTATCACCAATCGTTCACTAAATGGAATTAGTAACACATTTAAGTGTCCGTATTTTGAAGGTTTCCACTTGATATTAACTCAACACTCTTTTCAACAATAATCGTTTGATAAGCATTTTTAGTTCAGATGATAGCCGTGGTCGTATGCAACCTACAACTTGTGTTCTGTGGCGTACGCGCCGAGGCGGTTGCTCCTCGGCGCCTTCTTCGCCGAGCGGGATCGGCCCTCTCTCGATCCCGCTCTGAGGTCTCCTTCTGGAGCATAACGGCTTCACAGAAAGAGACCACTGCCCTCCAATTTTCCTGGTCTGCCAGCATGATCCAGCGGAGATCTTGCCCGATCTGGTCGACCAGGATCTGCCGCTCCGCGTCCCACGCAGGGCACACCTCGAGCGTGTGCTGTGCAGAATCCTGGCCACCTCCACAGTGGTGGCAATTTGCCGTGGCCTCGCATCCGATCCTATTCAGGTAATGCCACCTACAACTACCTTAACAAAACAATACAGTCTAACAGTTACCAGTAGTAAGCGATCATAAGCTTCAGGGCAAAGTGGCATACGACCACGGCTATCCTCTGAACATCACTATGAATATGTATCTATTAATATTTTCTTGTTTCCTTTTCAGTAGTCGGGTTATAGTTTTTGAACTTAATTTTGTTCTAGTTGGAGTTTTTGTTCTACTTTAGTAATAGTTTTATTTTAGAAGTTAGTTTGATTGGTCCTCTGACCGGCCTACCAATCTTTGTGATCTACAAATTTTGTTTGAAAATTCTGTGAAACAAAAATCCAAAAATCCAAAAAATGTAAAAAATATTAAAACATTTATTACAGATACGGATAAATACATTAAAATTTAAAAAGTCAATAAAATATTAATAAGGTACATTCAAAACATACTTATTTGTAATTGAATATATAAAGAAAGAAAGAAAGAAATTATGTTTATTGCCACATTAACAAAAACAAAGAAAACTTAAAACTCTAATACACATCTTAAAATTAAAATTATGTAGTATGGCAATAGGAGTGGGCTCAGCGGATGTTGATCCGTGTGCAGCATGATTACAGCACGGATCAACGCTGGTTTTCAGTCCGCCCCTTAGTCTCTACAAAAAAAGATCTCTATAAAAGGTCTAGTCTCCAATATCAGAGAATAATGGTAGATATCTTCAGGTACATCCGGTGCCATGTTGTAGGATCCATCAAGCGACATAGGCATCATTGAAACCATTTCTTCTTCGAAAGTTTTCTAAAGCATTGCCTTCGATACAGCCACCATCACAATTGCAGCCGAATATATTGCATTTACCTTTACCACAATAATATCCATCGTATATTTTTCCATCCCCACAAATTTTGGTTGTACAAGCGGTGATCTCACCTTCGAGATGACACTTTTCACGCCAAATCACTGTTGTCATGTAACAGCATTCAGAATAGATACTGAATACAGCAAATATGAGAACAAACGCCAATGTTGCAGCGATCTTCATTTCGATAAATTGGATTTTAATGTGATGCAAGTCTTAGTGAGGCATGTTTTTTATACTAAGCATTTAGGTACCTACAAGTTATTCTTCAAAATTAGGGTCAACATCTTGACCTCATTATCGTCTTTCATATATATATATATATATATATATATATATATATATATATTTATATTTATATATATATATATATAGGGCCAAATACTGCGGGCGGAAAAACCCAAAGTATAAACAATCCACGTGGCAGTCGAGGTCTACGCACTAAGATACCCGGCATAAATAATAATAATCAGTTGCGAAATATTACGTTAGTTGTAAATAATGTAATGATTGTGCAATATTATGTAAGTGGAGAAATAAATAAAACTAAAAAAACTAAGGTGAGTGACGTGATGGGCATGATAGCCAGGAAAAAGTGGACATGGGCAGGACACATTGCTAGAATGCACGCTGGCCACTGGACCAGAAGACTCCTAGAGTGGAGACCTCGAGCCAACACCCGAGGGCGGGGAAGACCGCCGCAACGCTGGGTGGACGATATTAGACGACACGGAGGTCATGACTGGATGAGTCGGGCACAAGATCGCCAGGAATGGAGAAGAAGGGAAGAGGCCTATATCCAAGATTGGATCTTGAAAAGGCCACCATGATGATGATAATGATGGAGAAATAAAATAATGTTGATCACAAGACACGCAGGAGTGAGGCACGGAAAATTCTAGGTTTTTTTTTTATATAAAACCACTGCCCCTCACTAGGATTTCTCCTGTATCGAGGGTACAGTTTACAAACATACATGTCACATGAACACATAACCAGACCCGAAACAACTATCTGTAGATCATACAAATATTTGTTCCGTGCGGGGATCGAACCCGCGGCACGTAGCACAGAAAGCTAATCGCTTAGCCACTGCGCCAACCGTGTCGTTGAAAATATGGCCCGGGACAATACAGTGTGTCCTGAAAATCAACGCCAATCCGAAGACGGGTGATAGGGCAGGTGGTTACAGTTATCAGAAAACTAATTCAAAAAATCATAGTGACATACTTTAATACATAATATCGATAAAGTTGATACCCTGTGGTATTTTACAGAAGGGTTATTCAGGGTTATACCTTAAAAAAGAAATTAATAAAAGTAAAGATTTGTAATAATAGTACTTGATTTATATATTTTTGTGTTCGGTTTACCTCCCTGACCCTTGCTCGTGCCAGCCCGTGCTGAGTCAATAGATTTCAATTTCCCTAATAATAATCTCACAACACAGACACAGCAAGCCCTCTCTTGCTGCCCCGTCAGCGTCGCCCTAAGCCGAGGCCCGTGTCCCACTAGGGGATGCCCTTAGCTGTGTCACGCTTAAATTCACTTGTTTTAAAAGTCCGTTTTGAAAGTCCGGTTAAACATTAACGGTGTTATTACAGAACAAGGCCTAAACCAAGTCTAAGGAAAAACTCAGGTTTAAGTTCTGGTTTTAGAAAATTGTTATTACAAAACAAAGTTTAACGAAAAAACTCAGTTTTATCTCTGGTTATCATCATTAGATTATGATGAAAGTAAATAATTAAGATAATATTTTTTAACTACAAAGAGTGCGATTTAAAAGCTTTTAGATGTGTTACGATACCAAAAAGAATATTTATTATAATCACTATGATTTTTAGGCATTTAATGTATTCAAGAAAACGAAACGTAGGTAGATCACGTCACTTAAACCACGGCAAAACCAGGGGGAGGCCTGGTTTATCTTAGACCCGAGATAAAACTGAGTTTTTTCGTTAAACTTTGTTTTGTAATAACAATTTTCTAAAACCAGAGCCTAAACCTGAGTTTTTCCTCAGATTTGGCTTAGATTTATTTTGTAAGATTTGTTATTGATATGTTCTAATGTTCATTTGTTCCCTCATAACTTCTAAACTATGTACATATCATAATTTGATAAATGAGGTATCGTTGGAAGGGTCTTGATTTTCCGCTGGTTATAGGCTTGCAGTTGCATTTGGGAACGGACACTGAATCACTCTGCAAATTTTGCGCACTACATAAAAAAATATCCCGTATAGGTAGGGTTGCCATCAAGAATATCAGGAATCCAGGACAAAAAGAACCAAATCTCCAGATTTTGGAATTCAAAGTCCGGACATTACTATCTGAGAATGATTTTTACCTTAAATAGTTGTAAGTTTCGATAACAGCTTTCACGAATGTTTTCGGAAACCCCGCCCGGACTCACCCCGGACGCCCTTCAAACTCCGGACCAATCCGGACGGATGGCAACCCTACGCATAGGCCATATTCCGAGAATATGGCATATTCTCATGCCTCACCTCCTGCGCGTCTTGTGATCAATATTTATTTCTCTACTTACTTATTATTGCATAATCATTACATTGTTTACAACTAACGTAATATTTCACAACAGATTATTATGCCAAATCGGCCCATATGTTAGTGCGTAAACATCGACTGCCACGTGGAAACAGTCCACGTGGCAGTCGGCTCTTTGGGTTTTTCCCGCACGCGATATTTGGTACTAGTTATGAAAGACGATAGTGAGGTCAAGAGGTTTACCCCAATTTTGAAGACTAACTCGTACGTACCTACGTGCTTAGTATAAAAGACGCCACTCACCAAGACTGCATCACATTGAAATCCAGTTCATCAAAATGAAGATCGCTGCAACATTGGCGTTTGTTCTCATATTTGCTGTATTCAGTGTCTATTCTGAATGCTGTTACATGACAACAGTGAATTGGCATAAAAATTGTAAATACAAAGGTGAGAGCCTCACTTGTGAAGCTAGAATTTGTGGGGATGGAGAAATATACGATGGATATTATTGTGGTAAAGGTAAATGCAATATGTTCGGCTGCAATTGTGATGGTGGCTGTATCGAAGGCAATGCTCTAGAAAATTTCCGAAGAATATATGGTCACAGTGACGCCTATGTCGTTTGACGGATCCTACAACATGGCACAGAAACTAATAGATGTATTTAAAGATACCATTAATCTCTATTAATTAATACAATTACTATTCAATTGCATATCATTTTTTTTTTATTGTACCTACCTAATTAATATTTTTATGGTGTTTTTCAATTTCAATGTAATAATGGATTTTTATCTGAAATATACCTATGTATTTTCTTGAATTTTTTTTTCTTTCTTGAATCTACTTGTATCACCGAATTCTCCAATAAATTGTTTATAAGTTGCAGTCATTTACATACATAAAATTAACAAGTCTTAAAGTAAATAAATCAGTAGGCAAGTAAGCACAGAACAAAACTGCGTACAGTCGGTGGCTGACAATACGTTTGTTTTGAACGGCCTTATAGATACGTGGCGGGCGGTATCTTAGTCTGTAGATTGCCACGTGGATTGTTTATTGTTTGGGTTTTTCCCGAAAGACGATAGTCAGGTCAAGATGTTGACCCCAATTTTGATTACTAACTTGTAGGTACTTACATGGTTAGTATAAAAGACATGCCTCACTAAGACCTGCGTCACATTAAAATCCAGTTCATCAAAATGAACATCGCTGCAACATTTGCGTTTGTTCTGATATTTGCTGTATTCAGTGTCGATTCTGAATGCTGCTCAGCGACAAAAGTGATTTGGCGTAAAAATTGTAACAAAGAAGGTGAGAGCACTTGTGCAGCCTATATTTGTGGGGATGGAGAAATGTCCGATGGATATGTTTTTTGTGATCATTGTAATTTTTTCGGCTGCAATTGTGATGGTGGCTGTATCGAAGGCAATGCTCTAGAAAATTTCCGAAGAATATATGGTCACAGTGACGCCTATGTCATTTGATGGAACCTACAACATGGCACCGGAAGTAATCTATTACTTCCGGTATTTGAAGATACTATTTTTCTCTAATATTGCAAACTAGTATTTTTTTATATAGTTTTTTATACCAAATTAATAGTTTACTGGGTTTTTAAATTTTAATGTACCTACGGGTATGTATATTCCTCTGTAATAAATTGAATTTATTTTTGAAACATTTTTGGGTTTTTCTTCCAATTCTCCAATAAAATTTATTTATCACAGAGATTGGTAGGCCGGTCAGTGGACCAATCAAACCAACTTAAAAAAACCTATTGCTAAAGTAAAACAAACACTCCAACTAGAAGGAGCTGTAACTTTTGAACGGCTGAACAGATTTTCATGAAATAATATATATCTAAGATGATTCCCGATTAAACGAGCTTTCAATTTTAAAAATCTCCATTGAAATCAGTCCATCCGTTTTGGACCTACGATGCCACAGACAAATACACAGAGACACAGATACACACTACAAAGCTATAACACTCCTCTTTTTTGTCGGAGGCTAAAAATATATCACCAAATAACGAACGAAGAAAAGTAACGTTTCCCATACTATCGACCCAAATACTCAACAAAATCGAGTCAGCAGTGACATTTCTTGATGAGAACACAAATTGAATTTGCACCCAATTCTCCGACTGAACTGAATAAAATTTATTTGATATAAAATAATAGTGTGCCGACATTTTTTGCTGTGTTCATATTAAATATGTTATTTCAAATCTTTGGGGCTGTGTTTGAAATGTTATTATCGTAAACTGTTGTTATGATTGGCTTGTATTTTTCTTATCGGGTCTGTAACATTCGGGGATCTGTCATAGAATTTACTTTTGATCAAACAAAATTTTGGTTGACAGTTCTTTATTAAGTCCTACCTTTTCAGACCCGATCCCTTTAAGGGGTTTATCATTATGAACAACTTTTAGTATAGGACCAACCGGGAAAACTCGTTATCCTCGCAGCTCTTACCACAACAGTGTACTAATCAAGATTGTAATCTATTATTTTAAAAGAGTTTCCATGGAGTTTCTTGCCGGTTCTTCTTCCATAGAACCTACTATTTGGAACCGCGCACCTAGAGTCTCGACATTTCATTAGTGCCTGTATTTGGTGCATGAAATAAAGATCTATTCTATTTTATTCTAAGCTGTGGGGCAGTAATGGGCTGGATTAATTTTTCATCCATAGATAACGATTATCAAGCCCGCCATTTTTATAGTATACAACATCAGCAATACCAGAGGAGTCACCGATGCGTTGCCGACCTTTTAGGATGGTGTTAGGAGAAAGGGAGGGAAAGGAGAAGGAAGGGGACTAAGGCAGGAATTGGGCCTCCAGCGCTCCACACTCACTGAACGAAACGCAACAGTATGCATACTGCTACTTAACGTCGATATTCTGTGGGAGGGCAGTACTTACCCGGTGGTGCCGACCCATTCATGCTGGCATGCCAGCGAGACACTACTACCAAAAACCTACCTGATTACCTTAGTTAAGGCGGCGTTTTAGTTAAGAGATCTTTGATTCTATGTACAGCTGTTTTAATAATTACACGTTATAAGCATTAATTAAACCAGTTTGAGTCACATTGCACAAGAAAATCCAAGTCATTAAGCAAATGCATGCATGCATGGCATGGCATGCATGGGTCTGGGTGGTGTGTGCATGTGACATGTATGTTTGTAAAATGTACCCTCGACACAGGAGAAATCCTAGTGAGAGGCAATGTTTAAAAAAAAAAAAAAATCTACAATATCGATTATAACCCGAAATTTGTACGGATAAAGGGCGTTAACAAGTAACTTTAGACACTTTGAAAAGATTTGGAGAAGAATATTTATAATAGAAAGGTAATTACAACAATAACTTTTAATACAACTTTTGTAAAGTTTCTTAAGCTCAATTAAAAGTAAAAGATTTTAGAAGCTTTTAAAGAAATATTACGCTTTATTAAACTTGCTCCAAATACAGAATATGAAATTCTAAATGAGCATCAATTAATACTTGTATCTCTAAATAAGAAAAAGTTTGAATAGTTGATGAAAATCTGTTGAAAGTCGAGTAAATTAGATTGGACAGTGGAAAAAGAAAAGTAGCTTTTATTATTCAGACAAATCTGCAAAGAGTTTCTAGACGTTTCAATTTAAAACATTTTAATCAGAACAGCTTTATCAAAAGGAACTCTCTGGCAAAAGTGATAAAAAATTCAACAATTATTCATGGTTTAAAAAAAATTGTACGAGTCTAGGAGATAACTTAGGATGACTCTATTTGCTTCTATGGTTTCTGCAGTGTAGTACGCGCAAATCTTTATGACCCCTGAACTGAGCTCTGAACTCTCTCCCTGTCTCCCTCTAGCACCTATAATAAGCGTACTGCGCAGCCACTCGCGTTCAACTTCCGAGAGCTCATAAAGTTATGCGTTAACTATACTTATGATTGGTACAGTGCCACAAACTTATCTGACCCGGTCATGGCGTCGCTGCCGTCGCTTTTACAAATGTCATCTCCCTACAAAAATGACATTTTGAAGCATTTTTGAAGTCAATTTTGTTCTGTAGCGACGTTAGTTCCAATTTTGGTCACCGGCTCAGATAAGTTTGTGGTACTATACAGTGACTGAGAAGTGATTTTTTTATTATTAAAGGCATTCATTTGACATCGATGTCATCTGCTGGCAAATGGTGATATTTTGTAACGATAACGCTAGACCTTGCCTTTAAAAAGACAATTCTTTTTGATTTCAAATTTAAATCTTCCCTTATGAAGACCATGACTGCCCTTATGAGGTCTATAGGAGGACTAATTTATTCTAAACCAGTGGTTCTTAACCGGTGGTCCGCGGACCACTGGTGGTCCCTGGAAGCACCCGAAGTGGTCCGCGAAGCCATTCTCAAAATATTGAATAACTGACAACGACAATTAATTTATTTATTTCCATTTATATGTATATTACCTCCATAGTCATAATTACAGTTGGTGGTCCGTGGCAAGGCAGAAATTTTGTCAAATGGTCTTTCATCACTAAAAGGTTAAGAACCACTGTTCTAAATCAAACACAGTGAGGTGCAAGTAATGGCGTGAACAGCCATTTCTTACAGGATAGGCAAAAACAACTTAGTATTGCAGTGTCAAGTTCAATGATGTTTATGATTGGCCACCTCACCCTAAGACTTAAATTAACTGATATTACACACATACCTATTAACGTTTGTATTACTTAATTGATTTACTAGGGTAGGCAGTGTCTTTTTGTCTCAGGGTTGCCAACCATTCGCCGGGGCTGCGGTTGAATGCGATTGCGAATCCCGCGCCCCCGGCCAGGCAGGAGTAAGGAACACCGCAGGTTTTTAGTCGGTAAGAGTCCGACAGACCCCTCCGCCTTCCCCAGGGCGGAGGACATCCAAGAGGATTTTATTGCGATAAAAAAAAAAAAAAACGGTTGCCAACCATTTAACATTTTTCCTCGTACGTATGGACCAAAAAATCTCGTACGTTGATTTTCCAACCTCTTGCATAGCTTAAGCATAGAAAATGTAATATAAAACACAAAATAAGACAGGAAAACTGTGGACGTCTAAAAAAAATGTCATCCGGCGTGGTGTTTGTTTTCAAGAAGATAATGAGTATACGATAAAGACAGACTGGCCCAGTGTGTCTACATTTCATTTAGTACACCCAATGTAGGCCAAACTGTGAAAACACATTATAAAATTTCCTATATCAAAAATCTCGTACAAAAGTGTACGAGCCTCATTGTATCCTCAAATCTCGTACAGCAGACCATAAATCTCGTATTTGTACGAGGAACCTCGTACGTTTGGCAACCTTGTTTTGTCTTTACCTCTACAAGTGACGAAAGAAAGGATAGTCTGGTGCATCCTGGGCAGTCAGCCCCGATACCACCTTTGCTGAGTGGTTAATCTAATCACTATGGCGAATCGCCCCATGTGATTTCTCCTGCCAATTCGACAGAAGAAGATAGTGCTACAAATACAACTTATGAGGTTTAGGTATGAGTTTGAATGAAATTACGACTGTGAGCGATAAGTAAAAGTTTAATGAACAAGATCAAAACACAGTAATATAAAAGGGGAAGGTACGAATCCCATAAATCTTTAAGAAATTGTTCGGTGACAATAAGTTAGTGGCACGCAGCGGTCACTGGTTAGCGATAGCGTACGCGCATACACACAGTTGCGCGGGCGGCGGCGAACTGACTCGGTGCCATTCGGCTTAGCTCTTCGTGAGAGAAAAAGGGAAAGAGAGATCATGCCTCTCGGTACCGCGGCGGCATACGACCGCGGGACGCTCGTATTGGGCGAGTAGAGTCCTGGGTTGCTATAAATTTGTTTAAAAACAGTAACTTACCAGAACACAAAAGCAGGTGCCTCCGTAGTCTGTACCACGGAGCACTGTAGTCGTAACGTTGATCCTGGCTTCAGATATTTCTCCGTAGGTCCGGAGATCTGTGCTCTCGCCTCTGTGGAAGAAAAAGGACAATTAATATCGAATGTACACATGTTTTTTTTTTATATATAATTTTAATTCTCTAGGATGCGAGGGAAACCATGGGGAACAATAATTTTCTTAAAACACTTAATAGCTTCTAAAGTCGATGCCACTGTCAAGCTAATTGCATTCAAGAAGTTCAGAAGCTGTTAAGTTTTTTAAGAAAATGATTGTACGAGTATACTTCTTTATTTTTTTAATATACTGTGATTCATTCAACAGTTCCATTGTCTATCTTCGAAGGTCTTCATCAGATCTTCACCAAATTCTAATGGGACCACCTCGAGAGTATACCATTTCAAATAGAATTTTCAAATAGCTCTGTAATTGGCGGAGAAATCGCGTAACAAATATTAAAAAAAAAAAGGACGAATAGAGAACCTCCTATTTTTGAAATTGGTTATAAATAACTGAATGGAATCGATAGGTAAGTACATAATAAAAAAGTGATAGGGGTAGGGGTAAAAGAAAACCCTGAAATATGTCAACTACTTATCGTCTCACATTACAACGTTAAAGTTGATGGAAAGGAAATCACTGTTAGCCGAATGAAGGATCAATCCTAAAACAACATTAACCATTTTGCTTTGGCCGCACCAAGTTAGGGAATACGACACAACAAAAAAATCGAATCGGCGATCTTCGTAAAACCGATCACTTCCGAACTGAGTGCGACTTCAATACCACGAATGTTTATTAGTACTGCAGTAAAACATGACCTTTACGCTGACGTGATAAGTTGTAAAACTATCTATGTGAGTGATCGATGTAACTTCTTAGGTGTGTCGTACTATAGAGGTGTATTATTTCCAATATAATACTGTCCTCGGGGCTTACCAACATCTTTTACGACATCATGCTTCAAAAACCTTTTATTTCAAGCTTAAAATAATGTTACTCAAATTCGTACCATGACCTTTCAAGAATAAGAATGTTTTATTTTATTTTAGTCTATGCCTTGTTCTGGGAAAACGACACGAATGATTTATGATGATGACGACATCACAAAACCTCTTAGCAATACAATATCAATCTTACTTTAAGGACGTAGTAGTATGAAAATTCGATCTAAGGTTAAAACAATACTGCTTTAAGACATGGTGGTAGGCTTGTTGTTCTGTTAATCAAGGCGTTTTTTAAGCCCCGACAAAAAAGAGGGGTATTATAAGTTTGTAGTGTGTATATGTGTATCTGTGTATCTGTTTATATGTCTGTGGCATCGCAATGCAGTTTTTTTTAATTGAAAGTTAGTATAATCATGTATCATCTTAGCTATGTTTCATGGAAATTTGTTCAGGCATTCAAAAGTTACAGCTCTTTTTCTAGTTGGAGTCGCTTTTGACGGTTAGGTTATTATTTCATTGAAAAAAAAACGAATGACCATATAAATATCTATTCTCAACATGACCTAAAGCCTCAACATAAAGCTTATCTTTTAATGTAGCTTTTGTATGGTTTCATGATGGAATTTTAGCAAGGTACACGTTTTAAATAGGTAGCGATTTAATATGTTTTTTTATCGATCCAATTATTATGATTCATGTTTCTGTCTTCACACAGAACGTAACCGTATGTTCAATTTTAATAGAGTGATTTTAGATTTACAGAGGTTCAAAAAAAATACTATAACCTCGCCTTCGTGCGTCACTGCAGGGGTGCCAACTGAAAATGAGCGCTGGGCTCTCCGCGCCCAGCAAATGCTGAGCTGGCAACCCTTTCGGTAGGCTTGTTTGACAGCATACATATATATTTAAAAAATATATATATTTTATTTCTTATTGGTATTTTTGTAGTGTTATTTTTAACACGCTTTTATTAGCTTCATCTGTAACTATGTAAGAAAATCTTGGAAGTTAAATTTGACCAACTTCCCGGTTTCCGATTGAGCTGAAATTTTGCATACACGTTCAGTTTGGATGACTAAAGCGTGTTCTATAGTTTTTTTTAATTATAATATTTTATTTTATTTATCTTTAATTTTCTCTCTTTTGTTGTCAATGTGGCCCTTGCTGAATAAATGTTTTCTTTCTTTCTTTAAAGGTTCAAGTCAATCCCAAACTGTTCATACTTCTGATCCGGATAAACCCAAGAGTACTGCCTAAAACTAGGTCAATATCTAACGAGATTTGCACAAAATTTGTTTCACAAAATGTCGGGCCACCATTTTTAGCATAATTCATTTGCGTTGGCTTAGACATTACTTTCGAATGACGTCACACTGAGGGACACGAATTTTGCCTTTACGCAGCTGAATAGCAATATTAGTCAGCCGGTTTATAGAATAGGTCCTTCTTTCATGTGAACCAAATACAGGCACTTATGAAATGTCGAGACTCTAGATGCGCGGTTGCAAATAGTAGGTCCGAGAAGAACCAGCAAGAAACTCCATGGAAACTCTTTTAAAATAATAGATTACAATCTTGATTAGTATAAATACAATGTTGTTGTAAGAGCTGCGAGAATTATGTAATTTAATGTGAATTAAAAATACGAATAAGAAACTTAATAATGATTTGCCTCTGAATAAGATTGCTATGACAGTTACAAGCTGATCAGTCCCGACAGACGGCACCCGTTCACGAGGATGACGCATATTCATAAGCATGATGCATGTTCACGAGCATGACTATTTCGTGTTTTGTTAACATTTTCACTCATAAGATTCAAAATTTCAATGAAACATTTCTGATGGAGAAATATTTTTTAAATAAAAATGTTACAGGTTTTAAATGAATGGGGTAAAATTAAGACAGGAAGGACACCCTGGTCGTTACCAGTACATCCTGGCAAAAATTTGCGCATGGATTATTCAGAACAGGATGATGGAGTTGGCTGTTATTAACCGGCTTCAAAAAAGGAGGAGGATTCTCAATTTGAATGTATTTTTTTTTGTATATTTGTTCAGTGATATCTTCGGCAATTCTGAACCGAATTTAATGATTTTTTTATTTTTTTTAGAAAGTGTATCTATTATCTCGCGGTGGTCCCATTTACATTTGGAGAAAATGAAGACCTTCGGAGATAGACAATGGAATTTTTCTATGGATATTAGAAAATCACTCACAATTCCTGTAATCTCATGTTTATGTATGGTTTATGTCAATCCACCTAGAGTGCACCTAGAGTCTCGACATTTCATAAGTGCCTGTATCTGGTTTACATGAAATAAAGATCTATTCTATTCTATAGAAAAAAAAATAACTTTAGAAAATTAAAAACCGACTTTAAATACCTAAAAGGTATTAAATCATTTACGCGATGCAGCATCGATGTAAAAAGCAGCAGCTAAAAGTATCGAGTGTGGATATGGCCCTAAAACATGAAAATGTACGTCAAATCGACGACAAAGTGGTACGCCATATTTTAACGTATAACCCTAATAACACGTCATCAACCCTTCCATGTTAACAAGTAAAAAGTAAAAAAAAAAAGTAAAAAGTACCCATAAAACCTTTTTACGTAATATGAAAAATTCCCGCCACATATTTTTAAAAATGGAGAACAGGTTTTGCGATAATAAAGCTGTTCCAAAGGGTTGCCACGGTAAATTGGAAGAATTTTAATTATTTTCACGGCCATACCCTATCCCAGTTAGGGTTGGACGTTTGGTCTGTGAGGTCAAACCATTTACATATAAATGCTTTATTAGTAGTTATATATTTGAGCCATTTGGCGTCGAAACGCTCGGGTCATGGGGTCTGAATGCATGTCTCCTTTATAAAGACAGAAAGAAAAGAGTTGATGGTCATCGCTACGCGTGACCCAAGGGCTGACCAGGGGATAGCAGAAATTAGCAGACTTGGTCTACTCTTTGGTCACAGAATAAGCATTGCCATTCGACTTGGCAATATTGCCAGTCTTCTGGGCACGCTGCCAATTAACAGTGATGTGGTCCTCCACTGTCAAGAGTACCTACTCCTGTAATTTGACGTTTATGTGCTCATTTTGTATAGTTTTTTATTTATATTTTTATTAAATTTCTCTCTCGATTCTTCATTTTGTCTTCTGTGGAGACAGCGTGGAAAAAACGGGTTTGTTCATCCACCATGCTAGCTCTACTGCGGTTTCTAATTATTTGTTCTATATTATATAAAAATGAATCCCTATTTCCCTTGGTCACGGCATCACGCGTGAACGGCTGCACCAATTTCGCTAATTCCTTTTTTGTTGTGTTTTTTATAATTGTAAGTAGAAGGTAGGTATGGTAGATAAGGTAGGTATGGTAGATAAGGTAGGTATGGTAGATAAGGTAGGTATAGTAGATAGGGTAGGTATAGTAGGTAGGGTAGGTATAGTAGATAGGGTAGGTATGGTAGATAGGCTAAGGTAGGTAGGTAGGGTAGTAATGGTAGATAGGGTAGGTAGGTAGGGTGGGTAGTATAGTAGATAGGGTAGGTATGGTAGATAGGCTAGGGTAGGTATGTAGGTAGGTGGCTAGGTGGGTATGTAGGTAGCACAGTTCTTTTATTGGCGGTACGAAGTTCGCCGGGTCAGTTAGATTCTTATAAGTATTAATAAAAAATAAAAAAAAATGTGTATTTATTTTTAGGAAAAAAGAAATACACATTTTTTTTTTTTTTAAACCATTGCCCCTCACTATGATTTCTCCTGTATCGAGGGTACAGTTTACAAACATACATGTCACATGCACAAACAACCAGACCCGAAACAACTATCTGTAGATCATACAAATATTTGTTCCGTGTGGGGATCGAACCCGCGGCACGTAGCGCAGAAGCACACACACACAACACGCGTACAATGTTTTATATTGTAGCTGTTTGTTGTTCCAATTCAATAAAATTAAAAATTTAATTAAAATTTCTATACCTAATCTTCCTTTTTTTTACGTGTGACGTGTGTTTACGACCTCCGGGACACCACTGTTAGCCATATAACCAACTCGACTTAAATATAACGAACTCAGTTATTCTAAAGTGTACTGTGAATAGATATGTTAAGTTATAAAAGTAACGTTACCCCTGGGTAAAATTTCAAATTATGTTATACGTTGCTCGTTGAAGGTTAAGTTAAAATATAACAAGAATTAGGCTTAAATTGCATGTCAGACTGAAGCTAAACGGCTTACAAAAAAGTTACGGGTGAAACATTTTTTAGTGTGTTTTTCTCCTTTTTTTTTTCTATGAAATATGAGAGAACATTTTGTGGTGGAAAGTATTCATAAGATAAATGGATTGTCGGTCCACTTTGCACTACCTCCGTTTGAACTTTTATCACATCAGCTTCTACGTAAGGCGAGGTTATAGAACATTTAGTTTTTTTTTGAACCTCTGTAAATCTAACTAATGTCAAAATTGCACAAAAATTAAATCATTTTATCAAAACTAAACATACGGTCAAGTCATGTGTGTAGACAGAGACATGACATTTATTGAGCCCATTATTAAGATACGTCATTGTATCTTATTAATGGGCTCAATAAAAAAAAACATTGAGATGATACTATCCCTAAGGTTGAAAGAGAATGCCTTAGGCATTAAAACCGCCTTTGTACCTACATATTTGTATATATTATAGTTTTAAAAAAAAAAACTAAAGAAAACGCTTTTGTCATCCAAACTAAACGTGTATGCTAAATTTCAGCTCAATCGGAAACCGGGAAGTGGGTCTAATTTAACTTCCATTTTTTTTTTACATAGAATAGAATAGAAGATTTTTATTTGTCTTTCAAATTACATAGGTAGCAAGGAGATACATCATACAAGAAGGTAAAAGACAAAAAGGTCTAGGTCTAGTTAGTTAGTTACAGGTGAAGCTAATAAAAGCGTTTTAAAAAGGCATTAAAAACAAATAAAATTGCACACCTAATAAAAATATGTATAAGTATATAGGGCATGCGCTGTTAACCTATAAGCAATTGTTACACTAACCTTAGATTAAGGTAGATATTACTTAAACTATTCACAGTGTAAACAATTGTTGGTTGGCCAATAAAGGAAAATAAAATAAATAAATCGCTATTTAAAATGTGTACTTTGCTTAAATTCCATCATGAAACCATGTAAAACTTACATCAAAAGATACTAGGCTTTATTTTTATTTAGGTCATGCTGAGAACAGGTTGATAACAGTCGTTAGTTTTTGTTATATGAAATATAAATAAACAACGGGACCGATTTTAAAAATTCTTTCACCAGCATAATGCTATATTATCACTGAATATAAGCATAACATACTATACTACTACTATAATACACACTAATAATATAATAACATCTTATGAGGCTCTCGTTGGGGGGTTGGATCAAGGGCTTGATGCAGAAGGCGGTACTCCTCGACACGGCACGCCTTGTGAGGAGGTTCCTCTCTCTGGAGCCCTAGCCACCGGTAGCTTGGACCCTGTTCCCGATGCCGGGTTGGTTCCTATTTTTTTATGTTTTTAAATGTATATTTGATTTTGTTTTATAATATGTATTTAAAAATTAAAAAAAATATGTTAAATAATGAATAAAGGAGATAATATTATAAAGAGAAAAGCTTAGATTTTTTTGTAATGAATAAACTAAAAAACTACAGGACCGATTTTTAATTAAAAATTATTTCACCAGGAGATTGCTATATTATCAATGACTATAATTTATAAATATATCACGCGGACGAAGCCGCTGGCGGAAGCTAGTTACAAATAAAATAAAATATTTTCCAATTATTTCCACAACTTTATCGATATTTCTAGACGTAAAAAAAATACTGTCATTATATTGATAATGTCGCTAATAAGATTCAGTCGCTAAAAAGAAAATTGAAGTAAAACATGTCACCGAATCATCCAGTAGGCTAATTCACGTAACTAAAGTAGTGCAGTTGCCGCGCAGTTGTAATAAAATATTGATCAAAATAACACATTTGGTAATCTTCTGCTTCTTCTTTCGTTATGGCAATTGAGCCGATGTCGACTATTCTGCCATTTGGTAACCTCTGAGCTTCAGTGAGATACGCTCGCGTCAAGTTCCAGCGTCACTGCAATACGATCGGCGCGTCTTAAAATTACGTGAATTAGCCCTCAGTTATCAAAGCACTTGTGGTTCTATTTTTAACTCCAAAACCATTAATTTCCTTCGAATTTCAGTTGCAGACCTACATTTTTCACTCCAAATGAAATAAAATATTGCGCACACTTACCAACGACGTCGAGTCTCAAGAAGATGCTTGTAGGAGGGTGGGAGGACACTTGACACTCGTAGATGCCAGCGTCCCGTTTCTGAACGAATCTTACTTTTAACGTCCAATCCTGAAATAGGAAAATTGCTTTAGAGAAATGATATACTTACCTAGATTTAAAAAAAAATAAAAAAAATTACTTAGATTTTTTTTAAATCATTATTTTTAACTTAATTATTGTTTGGTTAGAATTTGATTACCACTTGCGATAACGGTGAAGGAAAAACATCGTGAGGAAACCTGTACATCTGAATGTCTCATGAAGTTCTCGATGGTGTGTGTAGTCCGCCAACCCGCAATAAGCCAGTGTGGTGGACTAAGGCCTAACCTTTCTCATTCTGAGAAGAGGCCCGTGCCCAGCAGTGGGACAGTAATGGGCTGGATTTATTTATTTTTATTTTTATTGTTTTGATATTTTTGTATCTATGATTCTTGCGACTATTGTTTGACTAAAACACTGTAAATTAAAATACAGTGATATACCAATTTTATACATATTTTTTAGCATACTGATATCCTTGTGTCTATGTAGTTCAACGAGAAAATTAATTTACTATAGAGCTGGACTGGTAGAGTACAGAAAAAAGAAGCGATGGGCCTCTATTAAGCTATAAACACTGTATATCGAGTTACAGTGTTTTGAATTTATACGTCAGCTAGTGTACTCGTATAATTTATTATTATAAAAAAAAAAAAAACAGACTACTGCCACTGCTACACTGCTGCTACTACTTTCTGTTTTTTATTATTATATTAACGTCTTTTTTAAATAGTTATTTTGATGATGATGATGTTAGCCTATATCATCCCACTGCTGAGCAAAGGCCTCCCCTCATGACTTCCAGGTCTTCCGGTCCAGAGCCAGTGTGGACCATTCTTTATTAGTTCTGTCTAGCTCGTCTCTCCATCTCCTTCGTGGTCTGCCTCGACGCCGTCTAGCTGTGTCAGGGCTCCACATAGTGGCAATTTTGGCCCACAGCTCATCAGGCATACGGCAGACGTGGCCAGCCGAATCCCACTTGAGTTTCGCGGCTTTCTGAGCTATGTCAATGATTCGTGTTTTGGAGCGCAGTGTGGTGTTTCGAACATGGTCTGTTAATTTTACACTTAAAATACTGCGCTCCATCGCACGTTGGCAATATTATGATAAAACGACCATTTAAAAATGACGTCTGTATTGTTAGTTACCGCATATTTGGTCTGTTATTTTGTGAAAAGGGCCCATAAATATCATAACAGGGCCTTAAATTAAAACGGCTTGTTCTGACATAGTCGCAAATATGATATAGATCGCCCCAGGCAAAACAAGAGTAGCAATTATTTTAGTCCGACAGTAAGTGGAAGGGCACAAAACAAAGAATGTGGAAACCTCATTTTAAACCCACGCATATTATGTTTAACCACAATAAAAAGAAAAAAGGCATTGCTTTTGTCGTCAAAAACATCTGAAAATTTCTCGTTCGCCATTTCTTTGTACGTTCGTTCATACATTATTTATTTACGTCAAAATATTTGAGGGCAAACTTCATTTAATATTTTCTGGGAAGAGACGCGTAGGTATATTAAAAATACTAAGTATTACAAACATTAATTTTATAGACTTATATATTATATATATATTTTTTATATATATATATATATTATATATATATAATTATTATATATATATATATATTTTATAGACTTATTTTTATAGTCCTCCTAACATTCTGCAAACATTTTGAAGAGATGGAGAAAATATTTTTATTATACAGGATATTTTTTATGTAGTGCGCATAATTTGCCTAAATCCAACCGTTGTTGTAGGTAATAAAATTCATGATTTTGTATGGCTTGCATTAATAATTTATGCGTGTCCCCCATACTAAGACCGCCCTTTATACATTTCTTTTTCTAATTATTGTATCTTTTCTTCTATTACTGGTGTGCAATAAAGTGTATTGTATTGTAAGGCGAATTTTCGTTTTGCTCTAAAGTATATCCCAATACTGAATCACTCTCCAAATTATGCGCACTACATTAAAAATTATCCTGTATACAATAGGTAATATTCTGCCCACCCTTTGGGGACAAAAGACATGGTGATATGATTCCCATATCTTGAGCACAGAGCAGCTAGAATAACCACAAATAGTTTGCACAAACACCTTTCATACATTCAGTACTGATTGATGTTTCGACAAGAGAATGGGTACTCAGAACATGGACAATGGACATTTCGCATTGGCCATATGAATAGTTAAGTCTCTCTTTACATTGGTTTCTAACGCCATTGTTACCTACATCGCCTCAGAAGACGTGACACTTCGAAATAAGGGTGCCACAGACCATCTTCAAAGACTTTTATTGACGACTGCTTCCTGTCTTCACAAGCCAATTTGAATAACGCTTCCCTTGTTTTCAAAACTGTGGCTTGAGTGTTAAATAAGTACCTACTTGTATTGTTTAAATTATAGTGGTACTATGATCTTTGCTGTTCTTTTTACACTGAAAAAAAGGAATAACCGACCTGTTACGTCATTATCAAAGTTTATTTGAAATAGCAAAAAGTTTATTTGAAATAGCAAACTGGCTTACTTAATAGGCACCAAACTTATTATCCACCTTTTGTTATGTGTTCGCATATAGTTTGATTGTCATTTAATTTATGTAACTAGTAGACAAAACTTTGGTTACATTTAACGAAACATTTTTTTCAGTGTATTTTTTTTTTTGTAATATTGTATAAATTCAGGTCGTATTTTAGCCGGGGCCGCCCCAGCGGCCCCAGATAATATATAATTATGATTGTTTTATGTAAAGAGTATCCATGGAGTTTCTTGCCGGTATTCTATCTTCTCCAGGACCAACCCACTTGGAACCGTGCACCTAGAATCACGACGTTTTGAAAGTGCCTGCAAAGCACCAGTTGAAATAAACATTTTTGACTTTGACTTTGACTGTGGTTACATAGATAGAAAAAGAGAATATACTTATAAGGACAAGCGTGCAAAACTACAATATTCGACCCAAATTTTTGATTATTTTTTCGCGATTACGATGTTGCTCCCATAGAGAAAGTTGTTCAGTTTGATGGTCTGAGGGTCTACCGCGTAACTAAAATGGTAATGAACATCAACTCTGGTAATAAACTTCAATACGATCGTGAGAGCCTAAACTTTGAGCTTACTTGTAAAAAAATTACCTATCATATAGTTGGGACTATTATCTTTATGATCGGTAAAAAAAATACAAGTTAGCTCAAAGTTTAGGCTCTCACGATCGTATTGAAGTTTAATACCGATGTCGATGTTCATTACCATTTTAGTTACGCGGTAGACCCGCTGTTTCTACCCTTTCTTTAAGGAATGCAGTTTGATTTTTATTAATCTAATATTAAAATTCTAGAGAACCTCATTAACGTACCAGTCGTTTAATATCTTAGTCTGGCGGTAACCACAAACGTTGTTAAGGGTCCCGAGACGACGCCAAATTAATTAATACCCTTATTCACTGAACTTAACGCTTGTTGTTATTTACGGGGAAGACAGAGGTTAAAGTGAGGTGAAAGAAAGAAGGTTTATTGGTCAACACAATACGTAAATGTTTAAATCACACCATATACAATACAGAAACAAAATAGCCGGGAGTGACACAGCAATAACTGCAGATTGCAGCAGGCTCACTTGTGCACATAAAGGTATCTAATGATATTAAAAAATAAAATGAGATACCTAATGAAAAAGATTTTTTACAAGATTTTATTTATCTTGCAATGTTTGTATGTTTGTTTGTTTAGGTCAAATCTTGCAACTGAAATTTTGACAGATGGAAGCTTAAGTTCACGCTTAGACTCGTTTCTGTCGTCTCTGAATGTCAGCCTTAGTGCTACCTGTACGAAGTCGGGGCGGGCCGCTAGTATATTTTCAAAATGATTCGAATTGAGATGATATTCTTACGAAAATAGCTATGCTGTTCTTATCATTTGTAAGCCAACTGTATGCCAATGAAGAGTTTGCAATAGATATTACATGGTTTATATATAACCTGTAACAAAAGTTCGAAATAATACTGAAGCACATTTACGTATATCAAGTAAGGAATCACCAGTAAAAAATTAATTATTTTTTCATACAATCTAATTCAATTGATTTCATGCGCTTACTTTTAATAACCCTACGATTGACACCGAACCTTCAAATCCCGCTATCGCTAAGCTCATATCTATGCGTTGAGTGTAGCGTAAAAAGGCTAGAATAAGGAGCTCAAAAAGCATTGGTTTATTTACTTTTCCAGCAGATTTGTAGGGCTGTGTTTGTTTTTTTTTTGGTGAAAACTATCACTGTGATTTACTCAAATACTGTTAGGGGTTCGGTTCCAAGACCCATGCCCAACCAGTGTTTATAGGACACCTCATTTTAAAGTTAAAGTATTATTTCGGACTTTTTTTACACGTTGTATAATTATGTAAGGAATTAGATGTCTTACCTCTGAATGCTGTAAATGTATGGCTTGGAACCTCTGATCTGAACTGTAGGTCGTAAGACCAACTGTCAGGAGGTGATAGTCTTTTCTTCTTATCCAAGAAACCTGGAACAATAAGGTTAGGTTAAAAAATATTCTAATTATTACTAATTTGATGCGGAAAGAAAACTTCTCCGAAAGATCTTGGGTAAGGCAATAAACTTTAAAAAAAGTAAAAAGCGCCTTCAAAACACTAAAAAGTATAAAATAATTATCTTCAAAAACTTATCAGCTTCTGAAGTCAGTGCCACTGCCGAGCTAGGTGCATTGAAGAATTAACGGCCCTGACTTCAGAAGCTGTTAAGTTTAAGATAATTATTTTATACTTTTTAGTTTTTTGAAGTCGGTTTTTAATTTAGGCGTAGTGTAGGTTGACTGCCTACACACACCATCGAGAAAATTTTCAAGCACTTTCAGGTGAGCATGTCTTACGATGTTTTCCTTCACCGTTAACGCAAATATTAATCGAATTCTGATCCACAAATGAATTCGAAAAATTAAAGGTGCAGGGCCGATTCGAGCTCGTCTATCTTGCACTGAGGGCAAGCGTTTAACTGCTAAGTTATCATTGCTACTTTGTAAACCAGAACACCTTTAATCCTGGATAAGTGCCAATGCACTTTGTAACACTATGCGAATTTATCGCTAGCTTCGAAGAGCAAAATGGCGTCTTTCAGACACCTATTACCTTATGTTAAGTAAACTCCTAATATTAAGTGATTTTAAAGCTGTGAACTAAGGCTTACATTCAGAGACGACAGAAACGAGTCTAAGCGTGAACTTACGCTTCCATCTGTCAAACTTACGAACAAATTTTGACAGATGGAAGCGTAAGTTCACGCTTAGACTCGTTTCTGTCGTCTCTGAATGTAAGCCTAAGATGACAAAGCAGTAGGTAAGCGCACATCAAGCTTCCTCAAGCTTCTTCAAGATTAGCTTTTTTTTCTTTTTTTTTTATATCTCCTTTACTAAGTTATCTTATTAAAGAGGAAAACAACATGTTAAAATTAAAATAGTTCTGAATTGAAGTATAATGACTTATCATAAATCAGATACCATGATAATAACTTTTTTTTTTTTTTCGTTTTTCGATTTTTTTTTAACCTCCTTCAACAAAGATACAATACAATACAATACACTTTATTGCACACCAGTAATAGAAGAAAAGATACAATAATTAGAAAAAGAAATGTACAAAGGGCGGTCTTACCAGGCGATTTTTACTAGACAACCTTAGGATGGACAGATTTGCAGGTTAAGTGAGGTTCATGGTGTAACATAGATATTATTACGAAAATAATTTGGTTCATAAATACTATACAAAATATAATACATAATAATATGATGATAAAAATTGATTGATTGATTGAGTGTCAAAATGGATGAAATTTCAATGCAGCCGATTTCAATGCAGTTTTTATTATTGAATGCAAATTAAATCGGGTATCATCTTAGCTATGTTTAATGAAAATCTGTTCAGCCGTTTGAAAGTTACAGCTCTTTTTCTAGTCGGAGTCGGGTTTTTGACGGTTAGGTTATTATATTTTTTTTGTTTTTTTGCCTCAATTTTGAAACCAAATAAATTTTATTTCTTTGTTACGTAAATACGTACCTATGTTTTCTAATTCACTGAATAACGTTGCTTATTTCGTCTAGGTTTGTATTAAATTAATTGATAAACTTCGTCCAGTATGAGATTTACCCTCTGAGAGGTCAGACCGAGTATATTTTCAGGCTCAATGAGTCGAGTTAACACTTTGATAAATAAGAGAAGCTACAATGCGTTTTGATTATATATTTTTTTAATATAGAATTGCACAATGCTATAGATTAAAACCTTCGAGAATTTAAATTGGCTAGGGAGCTGTTTATTATTAATTGAACCAATTTAATATGAGTTTGCAATAATAGAATTTCTAGCAAATTCTTTTTCTGTTTTTTTAATAAACGTGGTCGAAATAATGTTGTCTTCTGTATATCGTGGGTACAGTTTAGAAATATACATCTCACACACACCCAGCAGGTCTACCGCGTAACAAATATTGTAATGAACATCGACTCTGGTTATAAACTTCATAACGATCGGGAGAGACTAAGCTTCGAGCTACCTTGTAAAAAAATTACCGATCATGAAGTTAAGACTCCCCCATCTTCATGATCGGTAAAAAATCACAAGGTAGCTCAAATTTTAGTCTGTCACGATCGTATTAATTACCAAAGTTGATATTCATTAGATATTAGGCGCTGCAGCTGCAGCCGCAGAGACACTCAAACGGCGCAAATATAATAACCTTATCGGTAGTTATATATTTGAGCCGTTTGGTGTCGAAACGCTCGGGTCATGGGGACCGAATGCATGTCTCCTCTTCAGAGACATTGCAAAACGGTTGGTCGACGCTACGCGTGACCCGACGGCTGGCCTATTCTTTGGTCAAAGAATAAGCATTGCCATTCAACGTGGCAATGCTGCCAGTCTTCTGGGCACGCTGCCAATTGACAGCGAGGAGGAGGAGTACTTTGACGCCTAGGTACTCAGTTTTATATTTATTTTATTTTATGATTTATTTATTTAACAATAATTATTAGTGTACATATTTAAGTTTATATTTTATGATTGTATATAATGATTAGATACCATTTTCGTTACGCGGTAGACCCGCAGAACGGAACAGAATAGCTATCGCACATATATGGAAAGGATATCTAGTGATAAATTAAATACTAACTGTTGTAGTAGAAAGCCATCTAGTGTTGCATTTATAGCGGTCGAACTATTATATATGTAACAATTGTTACTGCTTTGCTCGACATCCGTATGTCATAACCGGGATCCGGCTGAATATCAGCGTCAGGTGTCATAGCCTGGCACATGCTGAGCTGGACACCCATTTGCTACAGCTCGGGACACACACTGAACAGTCAAAATGAAATGCTCAGTTGGTTTAGTAAACACATTTTTTTTTTCTACTCAATTTTACACTGTTGCCAACTTAAGAAAAATGTCTTCTCTGTCTATGCACCTGTCCTCTTCTTATTACCTATGTCTATCATTCTAGTGTGTCTTGTTTTGTGGCAAATAAATGTTGTTTTTTCTTTCTTTCTTTCTTTCTTCTACCTTTGTATGAAGATGTATACAATTTCGTCGGCAAATTGTATTTGATTTTAGATCGATAGATGCAAAGTTTGAACAATATTCTAAATACGCTTTCTAAGTAATCCTCAAAGGGAGATTAAATATACCTACTTAGCTTTGTACATACATAGTAACCGTTGAATGTGTTAATCTTCATTAACTCACACTAACGAAGAAACCAGTTAAAACCGGATATACCTACCTACATTATATAGTGTTCGTGTTAATTACATAAAGCTGCGCACAATATTGTATACAAACTTAGTGAACAGAATCGAGTTCAAACCTGACGATGTAATATTGTATTTATGTTAAGTGAAGGCAATTATTATAAAATAATATTAATCCAGAACATTATGTCCCACAGCTGGGCACGGGCCTCTTCTCAGAATGAGAAGGGTTAGGCTTTAGTCCACCACGCTGGCCTAATGCGTGTTGGCGGACTATACAAACCATTGAGAACTTCATGAGGCCCTCTCAGATGTGCAGGTTTCCTCACGATGTTTTCCTTCACCGATATCGCAAGTGATAATTAATCGAATTCTAATCCGCACATGAATCCGAAAAGTTATGTGCGCCGGGTTCGAACTCAGACCCTCCTGCATGGAAGGCGAGCGTTCAACCGCTAGGCCATCACTGCTTTTTATTATAATTAAGATAATTATAACACTTTTGCAAGAAGTTGCCAAAATTATCTCAGAAGCGGTGAACAGACGAATGTCTATCGTTTCGTATTTTTTAACGCCCGACGAAAAAGAGGGGTGTTATAAGTTTTTAGTGTGTATCTCTGTGTATGTCTGTGGCATCGTAGCTACAGAACAGATGGAAAGGATGGATGGATGGTTACCAAAATAAATATTACCTCTATCTTACACGTGCCGTCGGCATAAGGTAAAATGGCGGGCAGCGCCTGTGTATGTCATTTTGAACTTAAAATTTAGGTAACATGTTTATTTATCTTGGTTACCCAGATAGCGGTAACCGTAAACTTAGAAATAACCATAATCCTTCGATACCTGTACTATTTTATAATGGTTTTCGGTCCCTGCTCATAATATAGGTACAAAACGCTGACTAATTTCGTTTCTCCCTCTGTTCATACTAATATAAACGTAGGTAATTAAGTTATTTCATGCTTGCTGCAAACTAGTTAAGTTAGCTGGAAACGCTACAACAATGACTTATAATGTTCACAGTACGGTGCTGTTACGTTCATAAGATTAATGTTCTTAGATGTTACAAGTAGTGATAACCTAGCAGTTAAACGCTTGCCTTCCGTGCAGGAAAGTCCGAGTTCAAACCCGGCCCGCAATTCAAGACTTTTTGGATTAATTAATTAATTTATTTATTTAAACTCTATGGAAGACTTACAGCTAAACAAAACAGAATAAAGACAGTTAGTTGGACTGACAGCCAATTATAAGTCTTCACGTATAGTAGTTGTTTAGGAAAAGTTACTGTGAACACCATAGCACTGCCAACAAGAATGAGAGACACAAAAATAACAATAAAAATCATAAAACAAAACAAAAATAAAGCACATTAGCAATATAATAGGTTTGCCACCTCCTAGCCGATGAGACACTTGTACTTAATGTGCGGATTAGAATTTGATTATCACTTGCGTTAACGGTGAAGAGAGAGACACATTTGAGAGGGCCTCATAAAGTTTTCAATGGTGTTTGTAATCCGCCAATCCATAGGTATATTCGTTCCATACAGGTCGGGTAATCCCCCCCCCCCCCCCACCCCGTTACCTAGTCTAGACATTTCATAATAAATGCCTATATTTGGATTACATGAAATAAAGATTAGTCGACAAAATTAGGATTATTTTTAACACGCTTTTATTAGATTCACCTGTAACTAACTATGTAAGAAAATCTTGGAAGTTAAATTAGATCCACTTCCGGTTTCCGATTGAGCTGAAATTTTGCATACACGTTCAGTTTGGATGACTAAAGCGTGTTCTATAGTTTTTTTTAAACTATTTTTTTTTTTAGGTAATGTTAACTACCTGGCCTTTATCCCAACTACATTGGGGTCGGCTCCCAGTCTAACCAGATGCGGCTGAGTAACAGTATTTTATACAGAGCGACTGCCATCTGACCTCCGCCACCCAATTATTGGGAGACACACAGTCTCTCCCAATAATTGACCGGTTGTTAGACTTGTTGTTGGTAGTTGTATTTTTTTGAGTAATGAATACTCAAAAAATGTTTGGTAAAAATTTTCATCTATCTATTTTAATCAAGTATAAGTTTAAGTTAAATTAAAATTACTTATTAGTCTAGGCTAGATTGCAATTAATTATTAAGAATATGGTTCCTTTAAATAAAAAAAAATACATCTATCCATAAACACCATAGAACATTTTGCAATATTTGCAGTATGTTTAAAGATTACCATTACCATTATCATTCGTATTACCATTTAGATTTTTAGATTAACTATTTATTTCCTTTCTTTCTTTCTTTCTATTACAAAAATTAAAAAAAAAATTAAACGAAACAATGTATATAAAACCGTAATAAATTATACAAACTAAATACAACAAATGAACACACAACTAAGACACAAAATACAGAACAAAATGTAAGCTATTAACACTGGCAGCTTACAAGTGTGCTAATTTGTTAGCTTAGTTTAGTAACCGCTGACTGTTTATAGCTTTATTTATAGGATACTTAATTTTCTTTATAGATGGTATATTTTTACAATGTAGGTACCTAAGGTCTATTCAAACCTGAGCGATATTCGCTGCCGCTGTGGGTAGAGGTACATACCGCGCGGGTTTCGCTCAGGTATTTAGTATCAAGTACCGCGGCTAGAGCGACCTGAGCGATATTCGCTTGTAAATAAACCGTAAATAAATTACAACGTGACTGACGTGTATATTCTTTGGCGACTCAGAAATGACTAACTGGCGAAAATTTCTTACCTCTCTGAGCGAAACTCGACTACCGCGCGTTATTCTACCCACAAGGATAGCGAAATCCGTTTTGGTGTGAACAGTAATATTACCGCATACCCACTGGGTTTTCTCTGCCGCAGACGGTAGCGAATACCGCTTAGGTCTGAACAGTAATATTACCGCATACCCACTGGGTTTTCTCTGCCGCAGACGGTAGCGCATACCGCTTAGGTCTGAATAGGCCTTACTTTCAGATTTTTACAGGGTTGGCAACGCGCGATTTGTTTCCTAGCATGTCTAGCACGGTGGGTGAAAAAGAGATGGTTATATCCCCGACTTTTCTATTAAGAAACGCGTTTTCTCAGCCCTTTGTTTCCTTGAAAGAAGAAACAACGAAAAATCGAGAGACAAAACTGTAAAGATATGGTTTTGTCTCCGATTTTTCTCTTTCCTTTTTTGCCGTTAAAGCTCTGCTGGTGTTGCGAGAGTCCATAGGTTTTGGTAACCGCTTACTATTAGGCGGATCGTATGCGTGTTTTTTTTATAGTACACGGGCAAACGAGCTTGCGGTTCACCTGATGGTAAGTGATCACCGCCGCCCATGAACACCCGCAACACCAGAGGAGTCACCGATGCGTTGCCGACCTTTTAGGATGGTGTTAGGAAAAAGGGAGGGAAAGGAGAAGGAAGGGGACTAAGGGAGGAATTGGGCCTCCAGCGCTCCACACTCACCGAACGAAACGCAACAGTATGCATTGCTACTTAACGTCAATAAGAGGTCAAGGCGCGCTGTACCGCGACACGAAGGGACTGAAGATGGCCACCGACAGGGCAAAGAAGAACTCGGAGATAAGTCGCGTAAAAAAATTGTCTTCAAAAATGCTAGAGCTATAAAAAAGATTCTTTGGCTTTTTAATAAAAGTTGTAATGTATAAAGTATCCCTAATTGAGCGCCTTTAAGAATAATTGCCTTTAATTAAGTACTAGGTCACCTTTTGTTAACTTAAGAAGAACTTTCCTTAAGTAGCTTTTACAATTAGATATTTATAAGACTTTAATTGTTTTATGACCTAATAATGCATAGAAAGAGCCTCTTGGTCCTTTTTCTCCCTTTCTTTCTTTCTTTGAATACGCTGTCAATGTTACGTCGAGTTGTTTATTATTTTTGTTGTGTAATAACTCCTCGACGTCCATTTTGAAACTGTTGACAATTCAGAGGGCTAATTCACGTAATGTTATGACGCGCCGATCATATTGCAGTGTCGCTTGAACTTGACGCAAGCGTATCTCACTGAAGCTAAGGGCTCATTTATGGAGAGTCGGAAAGTCGCGCGGCGCGCAAATTGGAGGTCGCTCTCCATGAACGGAGTTACACGCCTTTCTCCGCATTGCACGCCGCATTGTGCTCCGCGCGACTTTCCGCTACTCCATAATTGAGCCCTATGAGAATACCAAATGTTTTTTTTTATCAAAATTTTATTGCAACTGCGTGGCAACTACACTTCTTTAGTTATGTGAATTAGCCTACTGGTCTCTGATCTGGTGTTGCGTTTGGTAGCATAGAGACACCATGGTTGCGCAACCAGTTGCGCGGCTGTGAGGTCTCGGTTTAATAGGGCCCTAAGAGTTTCCACCATAAGGTGCCGAAGGCGGATCCCTCCGCACAACTCTTTGCCTCTCCAGGCGGACCATAGCCCAAGATGGGTTCTCAAAAATCTAATCAAATAACCTAACTGTTAAAAACCCCGGACTCTAACTAGAAAAAGAGCTGTAACTTTTGAACAGCTGAACAGATTTTCATGAAACATAGCTAAAATGATACCCGATTAAACTAGCTTTCAAATAAAAATATTGCATTGAAATCGGTCTATCCGTTTTGGAGCTACGATGCCACAGACAGACAAACCCCTACACAAATCCAAACAACCAGAGATACACAGATACATACTACAAAATTATAACACCCATCTTTTTTGTTGAGGTTCAAAAGCGGGGGCGGAGGTTCACCGGATGTACTCGTGTATCGTTAATTGGGGAAGCCTTTGCCGAGCACCCCAAGAGGCATGAGGCTAAATATTTCGATACTAGAATTACGTAAAAATATTTAGGACAATATTTTTACGTAAGATGTATGCCAGGCAATGCCTATTGACCCGTGGACCTAGTTACAAAGTTACGTTTGTAAATTCCTATTAATTTGACGTTTTCATTACATGAAGTAACTTCTTATATTTTATTGGATTCTCGTAATGTTACCTATGTTATGGAACTTTATCTGTTAGCATTAAGGAAATTGAGACGAAAAGTTTGTGTATTAAAGTTGCATTTGTGTATATGGTACGCATGTGTACCCCGATAGGCTAGACAAAGGTGTATTTTTGTACACCATCATTTTGTCGCCTGTATTTTCAACACCATCTTTAACCGTCAAAAACCCCTGACTCCAAGTAAACAGCTGTAGCTTTTGATCGGCTGAACAGATTTTCATGAAACATAGCTATGATGATTCCCGATTAAACTAGCTTTCAATTAAGAAAACTGCATTGAAATCGGTACATCCGTTTTGGAGCTACGATGCCACAGACAGATACACACTACAAACTTATAACACCCCTATTTTTTTTGGGGTTAAAAAGGAAACTATTCAATTTTTTTCTAGGTACTCATTTTACAATCTCCTACAATACTTTTATTTGAAATTTTCGGTCTAAAAACACCTGATACCCAAAATTTTCAAATCTCACACAAGTCGACCAATGCCTCACAGTTTGACAGTCCAATTCCGTCCTTCTGACAATATTTCAATTCCTATACCGTATCGGCACCTGAGAACTTCCATCTTCCCAAACCGAAATTACCGACCAAAATCCAGACTTGTAAAACCTACTCTATTTAGAAATGTAAAAGTGAGTAAATTTATTCGGTTGAAACTTAAGCGGAAGACACACCGTGAGCTGAGCTAAACTTAGCTTAGCTCGCGAAGTTGCGGTGTCTTTTCTTACTTCGGTTCACATCGCGAACTTCAGAGCTAAGCGAATGTAATGGGGTACAAGGTAAAACCTCCACGTGCGACGAACCATGAGATTATCTGGCGCACCCTTAGCACCACTACCTGACTAGCTAAATTTTCGACCAGCGAATCCCATATCTCTTGTCGACTTAACAGAAGAAGAGAACAAACTAGATTAACGATTTGGGCTAGCAGGATAACCCAATCATCCCAGTTAAGCTATGTAAGTGAATTCAGTCGCCCTTCTGCGTCCCTTTCCGCACGCGTGTCATTGTCCTAACATTGTCATTGTCACTCATGCGCAGTTGCTTAGCGCAGAGTGTGAACCGAAATATTTTAGCACGCATAGCTTTGATTTAATCGCATAGCTGGTGTACAGCGGTATATTTGTGGTGTTGGGTGCTGTTTGAGATGCTGGTAGCTAAACGGCGGACGACAAATTAAACGTGTGTATTGGACCGCCACGTCGTCACAATAGGAAGGGAAGAGGACACAGATTACAGTTATTCTTACATTTAATATTGGTATTGCAAACAGAGATATATAAAATACCTAACAGTTGGTTTATTGTAATTCTTATTCACATTTCATTATTAATTTTAAAATCTGTACGCTAAACTGCATGAGCTAACTTAAACTAAATTTAGCTTAGCGTGCGGTGTGTCCTATGCTTAAGCTGGGAGTGGTGAAATATAGTCGCCTCATTAGTTTAGTCGGTAATAAGCCCGGGTTTAGTTCAAATAAGTGTGATTCACCGAGGGTGCAGTTGCTGGAGTCGCGCCGCAATGTCAACTTCAAGGCGTTCGTGGTGCGAGTACCGAACTGTTTTCTGCCCCTCGTCATGGAAGAAGACTTTTGGCCGCAGGGCGTGGTGTTCCGTCGCTTTCGCGGACAAGTGCCACAGGACAGCACAAAGACATATAGTGCAAAGTGAAGTGCTACTAACATAGTCCTAAGCCTTATTTTCTAACACATTTTTTGTATTTAAGTTTATGTACCTACCTATAATAATTATTTATTGTCAACTACCTCCAAAGGTGCCCAAGATACAGGCCTAGCCTAGTTTGGGACCATTGGAAGGTATTTTATATTGTAAATATTTATGAAATAAATTGAAATTGAAATTGAAATTGAAATTGAAATTGAAATTTGAAATAAATTGAAATTAAATTGAAATTGATTAAGTTTTCTTTTTTCTTTATAAAAATTCGCTGTTTTATGTTCAAATTGGATTTGTGTTTGATAAATTGAGGATAAACTGTAATATTAATTTAGGAGGTGAATACTTTGTTTAATAAATTATTTATTTAATTAACGCTTTTCATACAAATATGTACAAAGGCGGTCTTAATGACTAAGGCATTCTCTGGCAAACAACCTTAGGGTGATGCAGAGACAAAAAACATTAAGATGCACTATAGTCATTATGACTATTAAATAAATAATATTATTATTTATTATTATTGTTTTATTTATTATTCCCTTTATTTTTATTTTTACATACTTTTTGACATTTTTAAATAGTTTTAAAATCAAATAAAAAAAACATTTAAAAATATAAAAGAGTAGGTAGTAGATCACCGGCATCAGGAACAGGGTCCAAGCTACCGGTGGTCAGGGCTCTAGAGGGAGAAACCTCCTAACAATGCGCGCAGTGTCAAGGAGTACTGCTTTCTGAATCAGGCCCTTATTTAATATATATTATTATTATTATTTATTATGATTATTTAATGATTTTCTATCACTATGACGATCATAAATGAAACTCCCGCCGAAAATCAGCGCTGTCGGGTTCCTCGCAGCGCGGCATCAATTATGCTGAGCGGAAGCCCTTTAAACACAGCTACAACATACAACCCATTTTATTTTTATGGTACACTAGCTGTGTCCGCGACTTCGTACACGCGGAATATAATATTATTTTTCTTGATAATATGAAAATGGTTAAAAGAAACTTACACAGTCCTAGTTTATTTTACCCATTTCGATTTTATAGAATAGAACTAGAGGTCGCGCGGGTGCGCGGGCCGCATGCGGCCCGCGAGGGCTTTTTAGGTGCAGCTTGATACATCACTCAAAAAAAATATGATTTTTGATTTTGTATGGCAGCCATGTTTTTTTGTATGGAAGCCATCTTTTTTTCACCGGCTCGTCAAACGGCCCAGGGTCCTTGACATTTTTAGTTCCGGCGGTATAGGTTTGCGACTTGTAATTTTCGAGATCCGTAGGGCAGTTCCGGTCAGTGTTCCACTTTCAGGTCATTTCGGACTTTTCCTAAACTCACAAGACCTCCCTCTATACGACTCCCATACATCACTTTTACCTCCGACGGCTCCTTCTGGGAGAACAATTGGGTGAAAATCCAAAATGAACACTTGTATGGCGGCCATCTTGAAAAATGGCGGAAAGAAAAATTTGATCCCGGATTATGAATCGGTGCCCCCGAAAACCCCCGGACGCCAATATTCAGCCGGCTCGGACCATATTTTTTTTTGGCCGCCATTTTGAATCCGCCATCTTGGATTTTTATGACCCCCACCGGAAAGCCCCCGGCGTCCTCTATGACATTTGGTCGAACACCCCCCCGCTATCTCCAACGGTTGCGGAACGGTGAGCGTTTCAATTTTGTATGGCCGCCATCTTTTTTTGTATGGAAGCCATCTTTTTTCCACCGGCTCGTCAAACGGCCCAGGGTCCTTGACATTTTTAGTTCCAGCGGTGTGGGTGTGCGACTTTTCATTTTCGAGATCCGTAGGGCAGTTCCGGTCAGGGTTCCACTTTCAGGTCATTTCGGATTTTTCCCGGACTCACTGGACCTCAAGGTTTACGACTCCCATACATGACTTTAACCCCCCACGGCTCCTTCTGGGAGAACAATTGTGTCAATGAGTGAGTGAGTGAGTCAGTGAGTCAGTGGTAATCGAGCTTTATATATATTAGTCAATAATATTATTATTTTTGACATTATTAGACATTATACAGTACTTAAATTTATCATATTGATATTATATCGAAATTTAATTGTAATCATTTATTAGATTTTTTTTACTAGTAGGTACCTATGCATGCCATAAATACTAAGTCATTTTTTGGATGCCTAACTGGCTGAGTTTTACAAACATTATTTAACATAAGAACTTTTGTACCATGCTCTTGCAAAAATAAATTCATTTCAATATAATGTCAACCTGTATATAGGTATACTTACAATGCCATCCCCAATATTCCTGATGACGCAGGGCAGGAGCGCGGTAGACCCTGTCTGTGACGTCACCACAGTATTGTTCTCTGTACCGAAGTGCTTCTCAGGAGTATTGTTGTACAAGTCTTCGAGGGGGGGGAAGGTGACTGTGAGCTCATTCTGGTCTGGTTTCACTGATGATGATGATGATGAAGGACTTGGTGATGATGGACCTGGAACAGAGAAGGTAAGAGTTAGAAAGATTGGTTTTTGTAGGACTAAGGTCATGGCACTGTCGATACTTTTTAATCCCCGACATAAAAAGAGGGGTGTTATAAGTTTGTACGTGTATTTGTGTATATGTGGATCTGTGTATCTATGTATCTGTATGTGGCATGATGGCATCGTAGCTCCAAAACGGATGGACCGATTTCAATGCAATTTTTTTTTATTGAAATCTTCTCTCCATTTTTATACCATGGTAAAACGCAGCGATTCGCCAAAACGCTATGCACTAGTAAAACCGCAAGATTTAGATACCGCGATCGATCGAAGCGAGTGTCCTAAATGCGATGCAGCATCGATGCAATCACAGAATCGCTGTTAGCTGATGTTATAACCTAACCGCCAAAATCTCCTGACTCCATCTAGAAAAAGAGCTGTAACTTTTGAATGTCTGAACAGATTTTCATGAGACATAGTTAAGATGACGAAGATACCAGATTAAACTGGCTTTCAATAAAAAAAACTGCATTGAAATCGGTCCTTCCGTTTCGGAGCTACGATGCCACAGACTGATACACAGATACCTACATAGATACACACAGTACAAACTTATAACACCTCTCTCTTTATCGGGGGTTAAAAAACGTGTTAAAAGTACAGGCTGATGATGACGACCCTGGTCTTGGGTTTCCTTAAAGACGACAAGATAAATGACATTGTAATCATCAGGTTTCACCAGTAATCACAAGCTATCAGGTAACCCGCAAATTGTAATAATTTGTAAACGCTTTACCCAAAGTGGCATGTCATCATGGTCATCCTTAAAGTTCGTCACACTAATTTCGTGATTTTTTGACCCCTCCCCCGTCCTTGTCACAGTTGACCGCATTTGTGAGACCCCCCCCCCCTAGTGTGACGTAAGATATTTTGCAATTTTACATCTAGAAATTATTAAATTAAAACTGCAGTTCCGAAATTAGTTTTATTTCCATTGAAATATTTTTTTAATATGATTTTGAAATGTGACGTCACGGAACTTAGCCTTCCACCCCTTGTCACATAATGTCACACTTGGTCGATCCCCCCCATTAAGGTGTGACGTACTTTATGAATGGTCCCTTACTGAAGTGTTTTTGCTTACCCTGTAAGAAATTACGACTGATAAATTCCAAACATACTGCCAAAAAAACATTCCCAACTCCTAAAATGACTACGACAGTACTCCAAAGAATAATTGTACGAAAGCCGCAACAATATTTTCTGTCCAATTAACCTCCACAATTCGTGAGACAGACAAATACAGTCGCTTTTTAACGTTTCATCCGCGACCCACAATTGGTTACAGAAAATAGAATAGAATAGAAGATTTTTATTTGTCTTTCAAATTACATAGGTAGCAAGGAGATATATCATACAAGAAGGTAAAAGACAATAAATATATTATAATAATAAAATATAATAAATATAATAAAAATATTACTTATTAATAATAATTAATAAGTAATAAGACAATAATAATAATAATATAGTAATAATAGTAAGTAAATAAATAATTATAATAATATAATATAATAATAAGTAATTTAATAAAGACATTAAATAATAATAATTAATTATTAATAATAAATATTTTTTTTATTATTAATAATAATTATTAAAATAATAATATAATTAAAATAATAATAATAATAAAGACAAAATAATCCAACAAAGACTCTTCTACCATTTATAAATTCAAATTCCAAGGTCTATGGCTTACATTAAGAAACAATTTGGATATGATTTCAAAGCCAGAATTGATACTTTCAGTGAACAACTTTGGGTATATTTATTATATTAATTTCCTGTATGAACATCGGAAGATGTGAAATTAAATTGGCCTTAACCCTTCGGCTCGACAAGATTGTGACATTCCATATACCCGCTGAATCGACGAGCTGTCACAAATTACGTCATGAATTCTATCAATTACACTGTATTTGCACGTAAATATTATTCAGTGAATATAAATGAAAAATATGTTATCTCATTGAATTAAAAGCCGAAGTTTCTAGGAAATTTCTTTAGTTATATGTTAGTGTTGGTAAAACTGCATCCTTACATTGCATTATTTGTAATAAATGCGAATTTCTTAACCTATCACGATTTCGAGTCACTTTAACTTAGCATAAAAAATGCACCTAAGGAGCCTGCTTACCCGCAGAAATTCTATAATATGGAATAATTAAATATATTATCTTCCTACTTATTACTTAACTTTTACCATTATTCATACTTATACACCAATAAGCACATAAAAAATCACAGCTAAATTATCTGAAATTTGAATGGAACCGTAATTCGATATTAGTGATGACCATCCAGCTAAAATTGTTATAGCAATGGAAACCTCGCATTCATCCTAATCGAATCGGCCAAAACGATTAGAAAAAAAATTAAGTAGGAAAAACTTTTTAAACGGTTTTTTATAAGTAGATAGTTGTTATTATTATATATTAGATTGTACTAAAGCTATAAAATAAGTGAGTAAACTATGGGATTAAAAATAAAATGTGGGATACATCGATCATGAAAAGGTTTTAGAAATCCAAAAAGTTGTAGTATTGCCGGCTTTATTTGAAAAAGCAACCTTTTGTAATAATTTTATCATGGTACAGTTATACCATACCATACTGTATACACCATAATAAACACAAAATAGTTTAATTATTTTAACCGGCTCGTAGGTAGCTACGTCGTAGGAGAGGAGCGATGTAGATAGGTATCGCGCAGATCAGTCGATCAGCGAGGTCAAGCAGCGCTTGCCGCGGTCAGTCCTTGGATGGGCGACCGTTTCTTTAAACCTGTCCGTGCCTCGGTAAGCCGGTTAAGCAGTTTGTCCCGGTGTTATACGAATACCTATGACAATAGTTATGGGAGTCAGCAGCCCTAAAATTAGGTATCACTCTCCCAATAATGGTGGCGTAGGTCATTCGGTCAGTGTAAAATACTGATATTCAGCTGCAAATGGCTAGGCTGGGAACCGACCCCAACGTAATTGAGAAAAAGGCTAGACAGATGAAGGTAATTTAGCAAATTTAGAATTTTCAAAGATCCACTTGCTGAGCCCCCTTTTTCTTTAGTTACAAGAAACTTATCACAAAGAGCAAATGTCAGGGTGCCCTGAACTACTAGTTCGATTCATTCGCCCCTCCCATCTATTTGGTCTACCTCCGGCGCGGCGGCGGTCTGTATGTGTTAGTACAGTGTTAGGTAATTCTTGTTTATTATGTTTATAGTACCTATAATCCAAGTTTTGAAAGCTATTCTAAATCTCCCCATACCGTGTCTTAGCCTGGCAGCGGCGTGGCACGGTACGTCCACCAAGGGCACGTATTCCTTGCAAAAGCCGCGTTGCTGACCATCGGACAAACAAAACATGCATCACATTGCTTTACGCGCTGTGCCGTTCTGCCCAGACAGGACAAGAGCCTTATGCCAAGGTAGATATCGATAAAATATTTTTGAATCAAGAATACTAATGACAAGCGCATTCCAGACTAAAATAAATTTTCTGAGCTCACAACATGTCTACTCAGATGAATTACCTACTATTTTTGAAATTAGAATCTAAAAAAAAACTACTCATAAAAGTTAATTTACAGATATACATAATCAATGTCCACTTATTTTAAATCATTTGGAATACCATCGCGCACGCGCGTTATACAGAAAAGAACAAATTTAAATATAGAAGAGTGCGCCCAAAAATTAAATCATTTGTTATTTTAGTGCAGATTTAATTTACATCGAAATACATTATTATAGGATATTACGTTTATATTAATTCATTTTAGTAATAACAATAATAATATTACATTAATAATATTTATTTTAATGTTATTAGTATCGATTTCTATAGTTACTTATTTTGATTAATCGATTACGATTAAAGTTCGGAAAAATAATCGATTAAAAAAAAAGTGTATGGACATCTCAATAAAAAAAATAAAAAAATGGTGGCAGAATATAAAACCCGAATTGAGTAGTGATAACAAAGATTACGCAATATTTTAACTTGTGGAGTGATATTTACGTTGAAAAATGGACTTTTACGTGTACTACATATATTTTTAATCCACAATGTAGCATATTTTGAATAAGTCATTTGTGAAATATGTGATATTAGTGAAAAACAAACAATAACAAAGGCATAATTCGCGGGAAATTTTTACTTCAAACATCAAAAATTTTGTTATCACTGCTTTATTGATGAAACCTATGGATGATTTCAGCAATCTAATAAATAAGGCGTTATTTACTTAGCTATGTTATGGAGTTTGGTGATCCAAAATCCACATTTTCATGTTTTTTAGCAACACGGCCGGTGGTCTCAGAATGGCCGATATTTTATAGGTAAATTTTGTTATTTATTCATGAAATACGGAAGATTTGCGTGCTTGTACAAACTAAATGTTTATCAAACTCTTTTAATTAACACACAATATCATGATTCGATTGTTTATTTATCGTAACGACTGGCAATGATTTGAAATGACAGTTGGGCCCATTTGTGTGCCCGTTTCGAGTTTACGGTACCCTGCGTGTCGGGCCCATTTGTGTGCCCTCTACGGATTATAAGGTTAATAATGTGTTTTGTAAGCTCAGGTGGAGATAATTAGCTTCTCTTTAATTGTGTTTACGCGTTCAAGCTGATCGGGAAGAAACTTTTCTTGTTGTCGAGATAAATAAAAGGATTTTGTTTTTAACAATTGCTACGTATTTGCTGTTTTGAAAATATTGGCACAATTTGCAAAAAATATAAGAATAAAATAGAATATAAATCTTTATTTATTTGAATTTGAACACGAACAAAAAAATAAACACGAAATTTTACTGCACTGAAGAGTGCGCGCCCATATCGAAAGTGTTACCAGCTCAGTATTTGCTTTGTAATGTGTATGTGTTTGTTCGTTGCTCTTATGCCCTAATTAATTTTATTAGGCCCGAGTCCAAGACGGTCAAAGGTTTCTCTAGGGACGCTAGACTTAATTACTTAGTGCCATCAATAACCAACCACTGTGAGTGGTACACTGGAGTTTAGTTTCGATATCAAAATCAAAGTCAAAAGTTTTTATTTCAACTGGGCCTTTGCAGGCACTTTCAAAACGTCGTGATTCTAGGTGCACGGTTCCAAGTGGGTTGGTCCTGGAGAAGATAACGGCAAGAAACTCCATGGATACTCTTTTCATAAATCAAAATAATTGTCTAACAATAACATATGGAGCCGCGGGAGCGGCCCTAGATAAAATTCGACCAGAATTTACACAATATTACAAAAAAATAATTAAAAAGGAACAGCAAAGATCTTATTAAGTACTACTACAATTTAAACAGTACAAGTACAAGCATACTCAACACTCAAGCCACCCAGTTTTCAAAACAAGGGAAACGTTATTAAAATTAGCTTGTGAGGACAGGAAGCAGCGGGTCACCAGGGAAGCCACATGTGCAGAAAATAGTCACTTCCATACGTCTCCATCGTCAACATAGTCTTTGATCTTGTAATAATAAATAGATAAAGATTCTATTCTATTCTATTCTACTCATAGGTTTCTACAGTACGACACACAGTGGTGTGTACAGACATTTTTTACAGGTAGGCAAAAACGTCTGTTGTATGGGAGCCCCTTAAATATTTATTCTATTCTATTTTTTTGTATTTGTTGTTATAGCGGCAACAGAAATACATCATCTGTGAAAATTTCAACTTTCTAACTATCACGGTTCATGAGATACAGCCTGGTGACTGACAGACGGACGGACGGACAGCGGAGTCTTAGTAATAGGGTCCCGTTTTACCCTTTGGGTACGGAACCCTAAAAAACATTATGCAGCACGAAATATCTCATTAAGTTCTCGTCTGGCGCCAGTTTTACAACTTTCATTATTTCTTAATAGTTTTTATTTCGAGTAAAATTACTCGGGGTTGCTAGAAAATACAATTTTAAGTTTCAAGAAAATTATTCGTGTTTTATTTTGCTAATGTTTTTTGCTGGGTGTACAATTATGTAGCTGTAATTATTTTTTTCGTAAAATCTTTGCCCCTCGCTTTGATTTCTCTCTTTCGCTTTTACAAACATACATGTCACATGCACATGCACACTGAATAGGTGATGCGCACTCGATGCAGTATACCCACATATTTTTTATTCTTTTAAATTATTATTTTTTTCTACACAATTTTACACTGTTGCCATCCTAAGAAAAATGTATTCTCTGTCTATGCACCTGTCCTCTTCTTATTACCTATATCTATCATTCTAGTGTGTCTTGTTTTTGTGGCATATAAATGATTTTTCTTTCTTTTTTTTACAAACACCCAGACTTGAAACAACTATCTGTAGATCATACAAATATTTGATCCGTGCGGAGATCAAACTAGCGGCACGTAGCGCAGAAAGCTAATCGCTTAGCCATCTTAATCTTGTAATCTTTTATTTTAAAAGAGTTTCCATGGAGTTTCTTGCCGGTTCTTCTTCATAGGACCTACTATTTGGAACCGTGCACCTAGAGTCTCGACATTTCATAAGTGCCTGTATTTGGTTTACATGAAATAAAGATCTATTCTTTTCACCAAATACATGTTACAATTTGTCAATCTATATCAATGATAATCTAATTTTGCCCAGTAAAGGCAAACTGAAATACTTTTTTAGCCGATTCCAGGTTAAATTATATTAACTATTCCTATCTGAAAACGTATAGAATACTAATCTATTATTTATGAACTAAGGTAAGTCAGGCCCGGATTTCGATCAATGAAGTTGTAATTGAATTTGTTCGCATGGTCTTTGAATGAAAATTAGTTTGTTAATTTAGGCCTTTCGGTAAAGTTTGGGTTCACCGAGTGATTTTGGTATAATAGTTTGGATGACAGCTAATTACAATTTTGTATAATAATAAGTTTGTGCCGTAATGGTTAAAATGATGTGTATTTTGATAGTTTATAAACCCCGACAAAAAAAAAGGTTTTATAAGTTTGTTCTGTGTATCTGTCTATGGCATCGTAGCTCCAAAACGGATAGACCGATTTCAATGCAGATTTTTTTAATTGAAAGCTAGTTTAATCGGGTATAATCTAAGCTATGTTTCATAACAATCTGTTCAGCCGTTCAAAAGTTACAGCCATTTTTCTAGTTGGAGTCGGGGGTTTTTAAGTTAGGTTATTTGATTAGATTTTTGAGAACCCATCTTGGGCTATGCTCCGCCTGGAGAGGCGAAGACATGTGCGGAGGTACCCGTATTCGACACCTGATGGTGGAAACTCTTAGGGACCTATTAAACCGAGACCCCACAGCCGTGCAACTAGTTGCGCAACCGTGGTGTCTCTATGCTACCAAACGAAACACCAGATCAGAGACCAGTAGGCTAATTCACGTAACTAAAGAGTCAGGAGTTTTTGACGGTAAGGTACCTTTTTGCTATAACCCTAAAAGGATAATATTAAATAATAAATAAATTCTACTTGACTTCAGAAAAGAAAGACATTTTTCTTAATACGCGTTCTTCACAATCCTTTTCGCATTTGCCCTTTTAGAGTAATAATCCTTTTTGTGTTCTTGTTCCGCTTCGTGAAAAGTAGCCTGCGTTTACGTTGTTTAGTATAAATGCTTTGTATTGTATGAGAGCCGACAATGGACCCCTCACGTAACTTTTTTGGAAACGAACAGAAGTGTGTGAACAGTGTATCTTTTTCTTCCTAGATTTTTTTGGAATAAAAAAGAAAGAAAAGTAATTTATTTGGTTGCAAAATTATGGCACCAATAAAAAATAAAATTGATAATCATAATAATAATGGAATATTGCTTGGATGCTGAGATGGCAATCTGATCTTGCATTTTTTTGCTGAACGGACAACGAATGAAATATCAGGATGAAAGAAATCTATTCTCGCAGCTCTTATCACAACATTGTACTGATCAAGATTGTATTCTATTATTTTAAAAGAGTTTCCATGAAGTTTCTTGCCGGTTCTCTTCCATAGGATCTACTATTTGGAACCGCGCACCTAGAGTCTCGACATTTCATAAGTGCCTGTATCTGGTTTACATGAAATAAAAATCTATTCTATTCTATTCAAGGTACCAATTTGTAAAACACAGTCACCCACTCATTTTATGGTCGCAAGGACTCAGTTTCACAGATCGCTCGATCTCCACGGTACCCATTTGGCTATGAACCTTAGCATCCCTTAGCCCTTAGGGACTATAAAAGTAAAGCTAAGCTCTGTGATCATTTCAGTGAACTCATTTCTGCAAATGACTCCGCCATCTGGATTCTCTGAGGGCACTAAATGGGATCGGTGGGTACGGACGAAATTCATTCAAAATTACTGTACTTTATAAGACCTTTCGTTGATTAAAATGGATTATCTTGATTTTATAAAAGGTGTTGAGCTTTGTCTTTGAATTAACCTAACCTTCATAGAATTGGAGTTCTTTTTATACCACTGTTAGGGATCTTCTTCATAAATAAAAGGAGTGGACTGTTATAATGCTGGTATAGTGAATAAACCATGAAATTTACAATAAGGAATTTTAAGTCGCGTACCATTGTCCTATTACTAAAATGGACGGCGAAAAAAAATAACGAAAAATGTCCCGAGTCAACCTATATTATGTATGAGCGTAGGTAAATTTAAAGAAATATAAAAAAAACGATAACATCCTAATTCAAACCGTATGGTACCGTAGTAGTAGTAGTATTGGTAAACAGTTTAATTTTACTTGAGACAATTTATCAGCCTATTCAATTTTTTCACAATACAGTTGTTTTTGACGCGTATTATGTCGGTTGACAAAACAAAGACTGGCGCGCGAATGGAACACTTTTTTTCGTTTTGCAACTCTTTTGGATCGGATACTTTTGAGCGCGTACCCAAAGTCCATGTAGTAGTAATTCGATGTCGCATACAATAAAAAGAAATGATATGTTAATAAAGTATTTTTCTTTCTTTCTTTCTTAAAATATTTCGTGTACGTATGGAAGGACCATAAATGTAGGTGCCGTAAAACAGGCGGGAGGAGGTGTGTGTCGCTTCTTTTTGGAGTTTTTTTTCATTACAGGCCGAGTACAGTGTATCCTCTAAACAAACCCTAACCCAGATCTAAAACCACATTAATTTTGATCTTCTAACCCCACCCTTTGAGAGTACGCTTCCAGTGTAATCATGATAGGTCGTGGCTTGGTCCTTTGTTCCGCTTCGCGTTGTAATATATCTTAAAATGTTTTGTTTCAAGTCAGTATTACATTTCAAGAGGCCCTTGGTTCTCGCTGCTGTTTCGTTATTTATATAACTTTTTGAATACAATATGGGCGCGAGGCAAAGGAAGTGCTGGAGTATCAATTCACGATATCACAACGTATTCGTCTATACAACGTGTATCAAAAATGTGTGATCATATTTAAGGGTGTAGGTCAGACCATCAAACTGAACAACATTCTCTATGGGACCAACATCGTTATCGCGAAAAAATTATCAGCTGTCCCATTTGTTTGGGTCGAGTAGGTTTTGAAATTTTAAAAAACAGTCATAGCACTCTTGTAATTATTTGAAAATATTTAGTGTCTGAGCCGGTATAAGTTCACTTTTGCCGAGTATCGAATTATCGGCGTCAATGTTCCTTTCCGTAATGGAAATATTTTCTCGGGGAAAATACGTGCCACGTGGGTGTCGATTATAATATTAAAGGCTCGTAAAAAAATGGTCTAATAATTTTACCAAGAAATATATTATATTACGTCATAAAAAAGTATGTTTGTAAGTATACATTTTAATGAATGCTTACAAACATATTTTTATTTTAATATGATATGACTAACATCAAATAAAAATAATTCAGGCATAAGCTCACTAACCACACACATTTTACACAAAATGTAAAATAAGGACCACACAAAATCAAAATATCATTCCACAATACAGTCAGCAAAAACATTTAACTCGGGCGCTTAAACCTCAGAGGCGTTATTTATTCACTCTTTTTTTCTGTCTGTACACTAACAACTAACTTTCGTTTTGCAGAGTTTTATGTGGGCAGTACCTTTTTTCTGTTTGGAACATAAAACAGGGCGTTCGGGGTTTTAACTGGATGGCCAAGGTTTTAAACCGAGTTGGAGAGTGCATCATTTAGATATGTTGCTGCAGTTTTAGTTACGTTTTTGCTTAAAGTTCTTTAAAAAAAAATCTGTATTACATATTTTAATGTACCGAAGTTTAGCTTTATCAAACCACTGTGATACCGTGGTTCAGGTATGACTGATAAGGATTTAGTGCCAATTGTTTTCTAGGCGATATGAGAGATTTTTTTCTTTAGCCGGCTGTAGTTATTATGTCTATGAGAAAACCACAACACCATGAAATACAGGTATCTTTGTCTCTCAAGTCTCAACCGAATAAGTTAATATCTAGTTCTAAACGAAAGGACCAAATTAACTCGATTTCTTAGGACCGAGTCAAAATTACTAGCACCAACTCCAAAGTACTAGTACTAAGTCCAAATTACAAAGGCCAATCTTGGGTGATAAGGACCAAATCCCAAATATTTCCCAGACTCTAAAGACCAAATCCTAATGCTTAAAAACCATATGATAAAGTTCTTACCTTCTCCAGCGCCAATGACTGTGTGTATCAGCAGCACCACAACACACAGGCACCTTTGGCCCTCCACCGACATTGCTGTCGTGGGTTCCGCACCTAAAACAAATGGAAAGGATTTTATTAGTATGTTTTATTACCCAGTTCATAGCTGAGAGTAGATCGCTCTTTCACTTCACATGTCGTAAAAGGTGAGTCTAAGATTACCTTTTTTATTATGTCTGTTAGTACTTAAATAAGATTTTTAATGTGTGTAAACCAGTGATACCGCAGCGGTTGAACACTTGCCTTGCATGCAGAAGAGTCTAAGATTTATCCCGGTTGTAATTCACAAAGTTTCGCATTTATAGAACCTAATTTGTATATAATTATAAATAATTAATATGCTATGTTAATGCTGAGCTGGCTACCCTTGTGGCATGGCATGCTTGACAGCATATACCTATTTAAAAATATTTTATTTCTTATTTGTCAACTTTTGAGGTGTTTTTTTTTTTTTTTTTTTGTATTCTCTCTCTTATGTTGTCAATATGTCTGTACTGAATAAATGTTCTTTTCTTTCTTCTTTCGTTGCTTTTCTTTCTTTTAATTAAATCATTATTTGGGTTATGATAATAATTGACCGATTATTGTAGTTTTTTTTTTTTCTACAAACTTCTAGTGTCCCACTGCGGGGTAAAGGCCTCACTTTCCTCCTTCCACTATTCCCGGTCTATGACGATTTAGGGGCCAATCCTTTAGTTAGAAGACCTAGCTTATCACGCCATCTCCTTTTGGGCCTACCGCGTTGCCGTATCCTGCTATTTGGGATCCACTATGTGGTTGTTTTTTTCATCAGCATACACATATTCTTCAAAGGATATTTACTGACTGATAATAGTTAAATAATAATAAAAAAAATCAACAGATTTGACCATGAGTTATGGTATTATATTTCAATACAATACAATGGTACAAAATACATTCAGATTTTAAAGGGTATTGCTCTTTTAACTCCATTAAAAGCTCTTTCATGTCAAACACGTTTCCGAAATGAATGGAGTCGCGACAAAGCGTGAAGGATTAATTATATTTGAAACAATTGTTGGAAAATGTCGGCTTATCTTAACATTTCAGTGAACTGTCGGATTTCATGTCGAAATGAATTAAAGGATTATTTTATTGCCTTTAATACTTCCTCATAAAATAATTTTCTTAAATACTTTAACAGCTTCTGAAGTCGGTGCCACTGCCAAGCTAGTTGCATTGAAGAAGTAAAGGCCCCGACTTCAGAAGCTGTTAAGTTTTTTAAGAAAAAAAATTATACTTTTTAGTTTTTTGATATCGATTTTTACTTTTTTTTTAAGTTTATTTTATTTTTCTATTTTGAGTGGCATAAACAATACATAAACGTGTGAATACAGCAATCGTGAGTGACATGCTGTTATTCATTCATGAGTCCCATTGTTAATCTCTGAAGGTCTTCATCAGATCTTCACCAAATTTAGATACACAGATACAAACAGCAAACCGATAACACGCACGGAACAAATATTTGTATGATAACAGATAGTTGTTTCGGGTCTGGGTGTGTGTGCATGTGACATGTATGTTTTGTAAACTGTACCCAGGATACAGGAGAAATCCTAGTGAAGGGCAAAGATTTTTTTCAAAAAAACAAAAGACAACACCACTCTTTTGTGTCAAGGGTTAAAAATACCAATTTAAAAACATCCATCATCCGTTCTTAAGGCGCGTCAGTGAGGTAACGAATTTGTCGATTTCGCTTCCTCCACCCGCGCAACCCGCGCGACCCCCTGTAATATTACGGAAACCGCTCGGAGCATGTCAACGCGAGCATCGCGCCAGACACTAAAAAACTATATAATAAATAGAGGTGGCAATGTAAAATATATATTTGTAGATTGTTTCACTTATAGGTCTATATAGTAACAGAGTTACTACTAGAAAATTAATACCAATAACAGTGGTACAATCACTACAATGATGAATGATTTTATAAAAAAGGGAAATAAAAAAATTATGCTTCGTCAACGAGCTTCCGAGCAAAAAATGCCCATTACACTTGCCGAGTTGTTAGATGATTTGGTACTAACTAATTATAACTTGCTCTTTTATTTGAAGAATTGCTTGATTCATTTAATATTCACTCATATAAATATATCACGATTATTAGATATTAATACCTAGCATTAAAAAAAGTAAAAACCGACTTCAAAAAACTAAACAGTGTAAATAATTTTCTTAAATTCTTCAATGCACCTAGCTTGGCAGTGGCAACGACTTCAGAAGCTGATAAGTTATTTAAGAAAATTATATCTATGTATTATACTTTTTAGTTTTTTGAAGTCGGTTTATACTATTTTTTAACGTTTATTTTATATTTCTATTTTGAGTGGCTTAAACAATTCATAATCATGCGATTACAGAAATCACAAGTGACATGCTGTTATTCATTCAAGAGTTCCATTGTATATCTCCGAAGTTCTTCATCAAATCTTCAACAAATTTAAATGCCATCTTGAGAGTACCCTTTGAAATAAAAAAAGAATTTTCGAAATCGGTATGCAATTGGCGGAGTAATAGCGTAACAAACATACAAAAAAAAACATACAGTCGAATTGAGAATTGTCTTTTTTGGAAGTCGATTAAAAATGGGAATAGCGGTGTTGGTGAATAGTAATATGTAAAGTATAATATAATATATAAAGTATAATCGATAAGTATTAAAATAAAACTAGGTTGGTACATAGTATTTATTATTAAATATAGTAAAGGAATAGTATAAAGAAAAACAACAGTAGGACGGCGCCTTTGATCTCGCCGACAACGTCAAGACAGTGTGGCGATAGTGCATGGAGGCTAGGGTTGTTACAAGTAGTGTAGTGGTTTTCTACGCTACGTGCCGCGGGTTCGATACGCGCACGGAACAAATATTAGTCTGAGATAATGTCTGTAAACTCTACCCACGATACAGGAGAAATCCTAGTGAGGGACAATGTTATACTAAAAAGAAAAAAAAAATTTTTTAGATCAACATCGTCATCAACATATTATTACTTACTATTTTAAACGTTGATTATGACAAATTATCAATTCATTAATAGAAGGTAGCTCTGAATTTTGGTCACGTAGTCACGTGGTCACGGTTTATATGAATAGACCTCACCAAAACATGAAGTTTGAATACCAACATGATGGGTCTGCGTCCCATAGTTTGGGAGATATAAACTTTCAAAGTTTTAGTCACGTGGTCACATAGATCTCACCAAAACATGAAGTTTGAATACCAACATGATGGGACTCCGTCCCATAGTTTAGAGCTTTCAAACATTCGGTCACGTTCACGTGGTCACATACTGAATTTGAATTTATGTTTATAGAAAACATCAAAAAGATGATGTCTGTGAACTTAGCAGATCATTTTCCAGCAGATCAAAAAAAAATGTGAGTTCTATTCGCATGCAGCTGAGTTCTAGAGTTCCTGATACTTTTTAGAAATAGTTCTGTCGATTTTACCTAAAAAAAAGTTGATTGAAAAAATGATCTGCCAACTTCCCGTAGCAGATCATTTTTTAGCAAACCAAAATTAAAAGTGAGTTCTGTACGCATGCAGCTGAGTTCTACAGTTCCTGATACTTTTTAGAGATAGTTCTGTCCATTTTACCTGAAATATAGTCGATTGAAAAAATGATCTGCTACGGGAAGTTAGCAGATCATTTTTTAAATAAAATCTTGATCTACTCATAATGATTGAAATAATTGGTGTGAATGATGTCAACTATTCTTGGAGGCTAGAACTCTTCATTTTCTCGTAGATCAGTAACAGAACTTTAACCTAGAACTTAATATGTGTCCAGAATTCACGATCCAGAGCCAGCGGATCAAGGAAGAACAGTTGAAATGTCGAAAATTTATAATCTCACTGAATATAATAATCCTTGGAGGGAAGAACTCTTCAGTTTTCTACTGATCAGTAACATAACTATAGCCTAGAGCACAAAACATGCCCAAACTCATGCTCAGCTGCCAGCATATCAGGCCAGGGTAGAAAGGATGGAAATCCAAAAAATATTCTATCAAATAATTTTCGTAGTTCTAGAAGGCTAGAACTCCTCGATTTCTGAAAGATCAGAAGGAGAACTTTAACATAGAACCTAATTTGAGGCCACTACATACGCTAGAGTGTCAGCAGAGCATAGTAGAACAATTTCAAAAATTTCGATAAAGCGATTTTAATCAATCTTATAGGGTAGAACTCTTCGGCTTTCCATAGATCAGTGATAATTCTTATAGGGTAGAACTCTTCAGTTTTTTAAAGATGAGTAACAGAACTATCGCTTAAAGCACGAAACATTCCCAGAACTCATGCTCACGTACCAGCATATCAGGGTAGAAAGGATGGAAATCCAAAAAATATTCTATAAAAGAATTTTCGTAGTTCTTGAAGAAATAAAAATATTTTATGATTTCAATCATTATTATAGGGTAGAACTCTTCGGGATTCCATAGACCAGTTACAATACTATCGCCTTAAGCAAGAAACTTGCCTAGAACTCATGCTCACGTGCCAGCATATCAGGGTAGAGAGGATGGAAATCCAAAAAATATTCTTGTAAATATTTTTAGTAGTGCTTGAAAAAAAATATTTTATTTTATGCTATCAAACATTCTTATAGGGTAGAACTCTTCGGTTTTCCATAGATCAGTAACAATACTATTGCCTACGGCAAGAAACTTGCCTAGAACTCATGCTTACGTGCCAGCAGATCATGGTAGAAAAGACGAAAATCCAAAAAATATTCTATTAAATAATTATCGTAGTTCTAGAAGGCTAGAACTCCTCGATTTCTAAAAGATCAGAAGGAGAACTTTAACATAGAACCTAATTTGAGGCCACAACATACGCTAGAGTGTCAGCAGAGCATAGTAGAACAATTTCAAAAATTTCGATAAAACGATTTTAATCAATCTTATAGGATAGAACTCTTCGGCTTTCCATAGATCAGTGATAATTCTTATAGGGTAGAACTCTTCAGTTTTTTAAAGATGAGTAACAGAACTATCGCTTAAAGCAAGAAACATTCCCAGAACTCATGCTCACATGCCAGCATATCAGGTAGAAAGGACGAGAATCCAAAACATATTCTATAAAATAATTTCCTAGTTCTTGAATAAAAAGAAAATATTTTATGATTCCAATAATTATTATAGGGTAGAACTCTTCGGGATTCCATAGATCAGTAACAATACTATCGCCTGAAGCAAGAAACTTGCCTAGAACTCATGCTCGAGTGCCAGCATATCAGGGTAGAGAGGATAGAAATCCAAAAAAAATTCTTGTAAATATTTTTAGTAGTTCTTGAAAAAAATTATTTTATTTTATGCTATCGAACATTCTTATAGGGTAGAACTCTTCAGTTTTTTAAAGATGAGTAACAGAACTATCGCTTAAAGCACGAAACATTCCCAGAACTCATGCTCACGTACCAGCATATCAGGGTAGAAAGGATGGAAATCCAAAAAATATTCTATAAAAGAATTTTCGTAGTTCTTGAAGAAATAAAAATATTTTATGATTTCAATCATTATTATAGGGTAGAACTCTTCGGGATTCCATAGACCAGTTACAATACTATCGCCTTAAGCAAGAAACTTGCCTAGAACTCATGCTCACGTGCCAGCATATCAGGGTAGAGAGGATGGAAATCCAAAAAATATTCTTGTAAATATTTTTAGTAGTGCTTGAAAAAAAAAATTTTATTTTATGCTATCAAACATTCTTATAGGGTAGAACTCTTCGGTTTTCCATAGATCAGTAACAATACTATTGCCTGCGGCAAGAAACTTGCCTAGAACTCATGCTTACGTGCCAGCAGATCATGGTAGAAAAGACGAAAATCCAAAAAATATTCTATTAAATAATTATCTAAGTTCTAGAAGGCTAGAACTCCTCGATTTCTGAAAGATCAGAAGGAGAACTTTAACATAGAACCTAATTTGAGGCCACAACATACGCTAGAGTGTCAGCAGAGCATAGTAGAACAATTTCAAAAATTTCGATAAAACGATTTTAATCAATCTTATAGGGTAGAACTCTTCGGCTTTCCATAGATCAGTGATAATTCTTATAGGGTAGAACTCTTCAGTTTTTTAAAGATGAGTAACAGAACTATCGCTTAAAGCAAGAAACATTCCCAGAACTCATGCTCACATGCCAGCATATCAGGGTAGAAAGGACGAGAATCCAAAACATATTCTATAAAATAATTTCCTAGTTCTTGAATAAAAAAATATATTTTATGATTCCAATAATTATTATAGGGTAGAACTCTTCGGGATTCCATAGATCAGTAACAATACTATCGCCTGAAGCAAGAAACTTGCCTAGAACTCATGCTCGAGTGCCAGCATATCAGGGTAGAGAGGATAGAAATCCAAAAAATATTCTTGTAAATATTTTTAGTAGTTCTTGAAAAAAATAATTTTATTTTATGCTATCGAACATTCTTATAGGGTAGAACTCTTCGGTTTTCCATAGATCAGGAACAATACTTTTGCCTACAGCAAGAAACTTGCCTAGAACTCATGCTTACGTGCCAGCAGATCACAGTAGAAAAGACGAAAATCCAAAAAATATTCTATTAAATAATTATCGTAGTTCTAGAAGGCTAGAACTCCTCGATTTCTGAAAGATCAGAAGGAGAACTTTAACATAGAACCTAATTTGAGGCCACAAGATACGCTAGAGTGTCAGCAGAGCATAGTAGAACAATTTCAAAAATTTCGATAAAACGATTTTAATCAATCTTATAGGGTAGAACTCTTCGGCTTTCCATAGATCAGTGATAATTCTTATAGGGTAGAACTCTTCAGTTTTATAAAGATGAGTAACAGAACTATCGCTTAAAGCAAGAAACATTCCCAGAACTCATGCTCACATGCCAGCATATCAGGTAGAAAGGACGAGAATCCAAAACATATTCTATAAAATAATTTCCTAGTTCTTGAATAAAAAAAAAATATTTTATGATTCCAATAATTATTATAGGGTAGAACTCTTCGGGATTCCATAGATCAGTAACAATACTATCGCCTGAAGCAAGAAACTTGCCTAGAACTCATGCTCACGTGCCAGCATATTAGGGTAGAGAGGATGGAAATAAAAAAAAATATTATTTTTCAAGCACTACTTAAAATATTTACAAGAATATTTTTTGGATTTCCATCCTCTCTACCCTGATATGCTGGCACGTGAGCATGAGTTCTAGGCAAGTTTCTTGCTTAAGGCGATAGTATTGTAACTGGTCTATGGAATCCCGAAGAGTTCTACTCTATAATAATGATTGAAATCATAAAATATTTTTATTTCTTCAAGAACTACGAAAATTCTTTTATAGAATATTTTTTTGGATTTCCATCCTTTCTACCCTGATATGCTGGTACGTGAGCATGAGTTCTGGGAATGTTTCGTGCTTTAAGCGATAGTTCTGTTACTCATCTTTAAAAAACTGAAGAGTTATTATACCCTATAAGAATTATCACTGATCTATGGAAAGCCGAAGAGTTCTACCCTATAAGATTGATTAAAATCGTTTTATCGAAATTTTTGAAATTGTTCTACTATGCTCTGCTGACACTCTAGCGTATGTTGTGGCCTCAAATTAGGTCCTATGTTAAAGTTCTCCTTCTGATCTTTCAGAAATCGAGGAGTTCTAGCCTTCTAGAACTACGATAATTATTTAATAGAATATTTTTTGGATTTTCGTCTTTTCTACCATGATCTGCTGGCACGTAAGCATGAGTTCTAGGCAAGTTTCTTGCCGTAGGCAATAGTATTGTTACTGATCTATGGAAAACCGAAGAGTTCTACCCTATAAGAATGTTTGATAGCATAAAATAAAATATATTTTTTCAAGCACTACTAAAAATATTTACAAGAATATTTTTTGGATTTCCATCCTCTCTACCCTGATATGCTGGCACGTGAGCATGAGTTCTAGGCAAGTTTCTTGCTTAAGGCGATAGTATTATAACTGGTCTATGGAATCCCGAAGAGTTCTACCCTATAATAATTATTGGAATCATAAAATATTTTTTTTATTCAAGAACTACGAAAATTATTTTATAGAATATTTTTTGGATTCTCGTCCTTTCTACCCTGATATGCTGGCATGTGAGCATGAGTTCTGGGAATGTTTCTTGCTTCAAGCGATAGGTCTGTTACTCATCTTTAAAAAACTGAAGAGTTCTACCCTATAATAATTATTGGAAGCATAAAATATTTCTTTTTATTCAAGAACTACGAAAATTATTTTATAGAATATGTTTTGGATTCTCGTCCTTTCTACCCTGATATGCTGGCATGTGAGCATGAGTTCTGGGAATGTTTCTTGCTTTAAGCGATAGTTCTGTTACTCATCTTTAAAAAACTGAAGAGTTCTACCCTATAAGAATTATCACTGATCTATGGAAAGCCGAAGAGTTCTACCCTATAAGATTGATTAAAATCGTTTTATCGAAATTTTTGAAATTGTTCTACTATGCTCTGCTGACACTCTAGCGTATCTTGTGGCCTCAAATTAGGTTCTATGTTAAAGTTCTCCTTCTGATCTTTCAGAAATCGAGGAGTTCTAGCCTTCTAGAACTACGATAATTATTTAATAGAATATTTTTTGGATTTTCGTCTTTTCTACTGTGATCTGCTGGCACGTAAGCATGAGTTCTAGGCAAGTTTCTTGCTTAAGGCGATAGTATTGTAACTGGTCTATGGAATCCCGAAGAGTTCTACCCTATAAGAATGTTCGATAGCATAAAATAAAATTATTATTTTCAAGAACTACTAAAAATATTTACAAGAATTTTTTTTGGATTTCTATCCTCTCTACCCTGATATGCTGGCACTCGAGCATGAGTTCTAGGCAAGTTTCTTGCTTCAGGCGATAGTATTGTTACTGATCTATGGAATCCCGAAGAGTTCTACCCTATAATAATTATTGGAATCATAAAATATATTTTTTTATTCAAGAACTAGGAAATTATTTTATAGAATATGTTTTGGATTCTCGTCCTTTCTACCCTGATATGCTGGCATGTGAGCATGAGTTCTGGGAATGTTTCTTGCTTTAAGCGATAGTTCTGTTACTCATCTTTAAAAAACTGAAGAGTTCTACCCTATAAGAATTATCACTGATCTATGGAAAGCCGAAGAGTTCTACCCTATAAGATTGATTAAAATCGTTTTATCGAAATTTTTGAAATTGTTCTACTATGCTCTGCTGACACTCTAGCGTATCTTGTGGCCTCAAATTAGGTTCTATGTTAGAGTTCTCCTTCTGATCTTTCAGAAATCGAGGAGTTCTAGCCTTCTAGAACTACGATAATTATTTCATAGAATATTTTTTGGATTTTCGTCTTTTCTACCGTGATCTGCTGGCACGTAAGCATGAGTTCTAGGAAAGTTTCTTGCTATAGGCAATAGTATTGTTACTGATCTATGGAAAACCGAAGAGTTCTACCCTATAAGAATGTTTGATAGCATAAAATAAAATATATTTTTTCAAGCACTACTAAAAATATTTACAAGAATATTTTTTGGATTTCCATCCTCTCTACCCTGATATGCTGGCACGTGAGCATGAGTTCTAGGCAAGTTTCTTGCTTAAGGCGATAGTATTATAACTGGTCTATGGAATCCCGAAGAGTTCTACCCTATAATAATTATTGGAATCATAAAATATTTTTTTTATTCAAGAACTACGAAAATTATTTTATAGAATATTTTTTGGATTCTCGTCCTTTCTACCCTGATATGCTGGCATGTGAGCATGAGTTCTGGGAATGTTTCTTGCTTCAAGCGATAGGTCTGTTACTCATCTTTAAAAAACTGAAGAGTTCTACCCTATAATAATTATTGGAAGCATAAAATATTTCTTTTTATTCAAGAACTACGAAAATTATTTTATAGAATATGTTTTGGATTCTCGTCCTTTCTACCCTGATATGCTGGCATGTGAGCATGAGTTCTGGGAATGTTTCTTGCTTTAAGCGATAGTTCTGTTACTCATCTTTAAAAAACTGAAGAGTTCTACCCTATAAGAATTATCACTGATCTATGGAAAGCCGAAGAGTTCTACCCTATAAGATTGATTAAAATCGTTTTATCGAAATTTTTGAAATTGTTCTACTATGCTCTGCTGACACTCTAGCGTATCTTGTGGCCTCAAATTAGGTTCTATGTTAAAGTTCTCCTTCTGATCTTTCAGAAATCGAGGAGTTCTAGCCTTCTAGAACTACGATAATTATTTAATAGAATATTTTTTGGATTTTCGTCTTTTCTACTGTGATCTGCTGGCACGTAAGCATGAGTTCTAGGCAAGTTTCTTGCTTAAGGCGATAGTATTGTAACTGGTCTATGGAATCCCGAAGAGTTCTACCCTATAAGAATGTTCGATAGCATAAAATAAAATTATTATTTTCAAGAACTACTAAAAATATTTACAAGATTTTTTTTTGGATTTCTATCCTCTCTACCCTGATATGCTGGCACTCGAGCATGAGTTCTAGGCAAGTTTCTTGCTTCAGGCGATAGTATTGTTACTGATCTATGGAATCCCGAAGAGTTCTACCCTATAATAATTATTGGAATCATAAAATATATTTTTTTATTCAAGAACTAGGAAATTATTTTATAGAATATGTTTTGGATTCTCGTCCTTTCTACCCTGATATGCTGGCATGTGAGCATGAGTTCTGGGAATGTTTCTTGCTTTAAGCGATAGTTCTGTTACTCATCTTTAAAAAACTGAAGAGTTCTACCCTATAAGAATTATCACTGATCTATGGAAAGCCGAAGAGTTCTACCCTATAAGATTGATTAAAATCGTTTTATCGAAATTTTTGAAATTGTTCTACTATGCTCTGCTGACACTCTAGCGTATCTTGTGGCCTCAAATTAGGTTCTATGTTAGAGTTCTCCTTCTGATCTTTCAGAAATCGAGGAGTTCTAGCCTTCTAGAACTACGATAATTATTTCATAGAATATTTTTTGGATTTTCGTCTTTTCTACCGTGATCTGCTGGCACGTAAGCATGAGTTCTAGGAAAGTTTCTTGCTATAGGCAATAGTATTGTTACTGATCTATGGAAAACCGAAGAGTTCTACCCTATAAGAATGTTTGATAGCATAAAATAAAATATTTTTTTTCAAGCACTACTAAAAATATTTACAAGAATATTTTTTGGATTTCCATCCTCTCTACCCTGATATGCTGGCACGTGAGCATGAGTTCTAGGCAAGTTTCTTGCTTAAGGCGATAGTATTGTAACTGGTCTATGGAATCCCGAAGAGTTCTACCCTATAATAATGATTGAAATCATAAAATATTTTTATTTCTTCAAGAACTACGAAAATTCTTTAATAGAATATTTTTTGGATTTCCATCCTTTCTACCCTGATATGCTGGTACGTGAGCATGAGTTCTGGGAATGTTTCGTGCTTTAAGCGATAGTTCTGTTACTCATCTTTAAAAAACTGAAGAGTTCTACCCTATAAGAATGTTCGATAGCATAAAATAAAATAATTTTTTTCAAGAACTACTAAAAATATTTACAAGAATTTTTTTTGGATTTCTATCCTCTCTACCCTGATATGCTGGCACTCGAGCATGAGTTCTAGGCAAGTTTCTTGCTTCAGGCGATAGTATTGTTACTGATCTATGGAATCCCGAAGAGTTCTACCCTATAATAATTATTGGAATCATAAAATATTTTTTTTATTCAAGAACTACGAAAATTATTTTATAGAATATTTTTTGGATTCTCGTCCTTTCTACCCTGATATGCTGGCATGTGAGCATGAGTTCTGGGAATGTTTCGTGCAGTAAGCGATAGTTCTGTTACTCATCTTTAAAAAACTGAAGAGTTCTACCCTATAAGAATTATCACTGATCTATGGAACGCCGAAGAGTTCTATCCTATAAGATTGATTAAAATCGTTTTATCGAAATTTTTGAAATTGTTCTACTATGCTCTGCTGACACTCTAGCGTATGTTGTGGCCTCAAATTAGGTTCTATGTTAAAGTTCTCCTTCTGATCTTTCAGAAATCGAGGAGTTCTAGCCTTCTAGAACTACGATAATTATTTAATAGAATATTTTTTGGATTTTCGTCTTTTCTACCATGATCTGCTGGCACGTAAGCATGAGTTCTAGGCAAGTTTCTTGCCGTAGGCAATAGTATTGTTACTGATCTATAGAAAACCGAAGAGTTCTACCCTATAAGAATGTTTGATAGCATAAAATAAATTTTTTTTTTTCAAGCACTACTAAAAATATTTACAAGAATATTTTTTGGATTTCCATCCTCTCTACCCTGATATGCTGGCACGTGAGCATGAGTTTTAGGCAAGTTTCTTGCTTAAGGCGATAGTATTGTAACTGGTCTATGGAATCCCGAAGAGTTCTACCCTATAATAATGATTGAAATCATAAAATATTTTTATTTCTACAAGAACTACGAAAATTCTTTTATAGAATATTTTTTGGATTTCCATCCTTTCTACCCTGATATGCTGGTACGTTAGCATGAGTTCTGGGAATGTTTCGTGCTTTAAGCGATAGTTCTGTTACTCATCTTTAAAAAACTGAAGAGTTCTACCCTATAAGAATTATCACTGATCTATGGAAAGCCGAAGAGTTCTACCCTGATTGATTAAAATCGCTTTATCGAAATTTTTGAAATTGTTCTACTATGCTCTGCTGACACTCTAGCGTATGTAGTGGCCTCAAATTAGGTTCTATGTTAAAGTTCTCCTTCTGATCTTTCAGAAATCGAGGAGTTCTAGCCTTCTAGAACTACGAAAATTATTTGATAGAATATTTTTTGGATTTCCATCCTTTCTACCCTGGCCTGATATGCTGGCAGCTGAGCATGAGTTTGGGCATGTTTTGTGCTCTAGGCTATAGTTATGTTACTGATCAGTAGAAAACTGAAGAGTTCTTCCCTCCAAGGATTATTATATTCAGTGAGATTATAAATTTTCGACATTTCAACTGTTCTTCCTTGATCCGCTGGCTCTGGATCGTGAATTCTGGACACATATTAAGTTCTAGGTTAAAGTTCTGTTACTGATCTACGAGAAAATGAAGGGTTCTAGCCTCCAAGAATAGTTGACATCATTCACACCAATTATTTCAATCATTATGAGTAGATCAAGATTTTATTTAAAAAATGATCTGCTAACTTCCCGTAGCAGATCATTTTTTCAATCGACTATATTTCAGGTAAAATGGACAGAACTATCTCTAAAAAGTATCAGGAACTGTAGAACTCAGCTGCATGCGTACAGAACTCACTTTTAATTTTGGTTTGCTAAAAAATGATCTGCTACGGGAAGTTGGCAGATCATTTTTTCAATCAACTTTTTTTTAGGTAAAATCGACAGAACTATTTCTAAAAAGTATCAGGAACTCTAGAACTCAGCTGCATGCGAATAGAACTCACATTTTTTTTTGATCTGCTGGAAAATGATCTGCTAAGTTCACAGACATAAAAAGATGGTCTCTATATTTTTAGACAAAGTATATTTTAGAAGATGAAACACAATTTGTATTGACTTGACAGATAAAGTGACAGATCAGTAGACTCTATCTATATCTGATTTTACTAAAATAATAATATTTCAAATATGTACTCAAAAAAAATCAAAATATGCTTATAGAAGTACATGCCATACTACTGAGGCAAGTTATATAGGTTGCCCCCTCTACAAAATATTGTGTCTAGAGAGCAAAATAAATTCTGAATTTATAAATCGAACGCGATAGCCTCGATCGACACGGGTATCACGTCCGAGAGCCAGCGGCAGACTGCCGCCCGTCGCCCAAACACGACCCTTCAGCTGAAAATTGGCACAGATTTACGTTTAAATTCAAGGAAAAATTGAAAAATTACTTTTTTTTAAATGTTAAACGTTGGACTTATAAATAAAAGAATTATTTATCTATTGCTGCAAATCAGAAATAAATTAAGCTTCAAGTTCCGAAGAAGATGAAGGTTTAAATTCTGATTTAGGTGTTTTATAATCGCCAATTACTATAGTATAATCTACTTAAAAAAAATATTTGAAACGTTGGATTTGAAGTAGAGATCTTGAACTTTAAGACTGTATTTTTATTTTATTTGTATATGGTATAATTGCGGAGGAGATGGCGATGTAAAACGGCGTTTTGGTCAGGGTACTGCCTTAAGAAATCTTTATCTGTATTATCTGGTGACCTTTTAAAGAATAAAGAATTTTTATTTGCAAGGAACATGGTATTTTTACAAGTGTTAGTGGTTTTTAGCAGTAGGTACATCATGTCTCACCGAATGATCGGCAAGCAAAATGTTATTGATTCGATACAAAAAAAAATTAATAATACAAAATACAATTATTATCAAAAAGAATAGCTATACAATTATTATCAAAATATTATTATTATTATTAATCTATTTACGAAATGTCATGTACCTAATCATTTTTTTTGTATAACTTATTTCGTTATATACATTTTACTTAAACTTTAAGCGGTATTTATACACCTGTTCACTTATTAACGACATAAAATATCTCGACTTATACTCCCAGCGGGACGGTAACTGTTCGCGTCACGAGTAGATCCTATCGCCTCAGAGACACGCGTTAAATTTTATTACCCATGTATTTGTCACGTCAGATAAAGGTCAGAATATATTATTTAATTTATACCGGATAGTGTAGATAATGTGTAGTGCGTATTTGCAGAGTGATTCAGTGTTCGTTCCCAAATGCAACCGCAGTAGGTATTAAAATTCACTCCTAAACAAATGAATGAAGAATGTATGATTTACTTACTGAAATTGAGATAAATACAAAAAAACCGGCCAAGTGCGAGTCGGACTTGCGCACGAAGAGTTCCGTACCATTATTTATAAAAACAGCAAAAAAAAACACGTTTGTTGTATGGGAGCCCCCTTAAATATTTATTTTATTACGTTTTTTAGTATTTGTTGTTATAGCGGCAACAGAAATACATAAACTGTGAAAATTTCAACTGTCTAAGACAGACAGATAGACAGCAGTCTTAGTAATAGGGTCCCGTTTTACCCTTTGGGTACTGAACCCTAAAAACTATTTTCATATTTATGTACTTTTGTATGCACGTAATCTAAAATCATTGTACCTTACACTAATGACCGAAGAAAAACAAGGAACTAAGCAGAGGGTCGATCGATGAGTGGGTGTGGCCCACTCATCGATCGAGCCTGATCAATCACGTAGGATAATAATAACCCGTTTATTATTCGTAGCGTCATTCGTAGATCATCTGCTACGAAATCGTAGTTAGCGTAGCTATGGGCTACGTCGCCGTAGACACGGCATAATAGATTTCTTAATGTTTGTAGTGTATATCTGTGTATCAATCCAGTTTTTTTTATTTAAAAGTTAGTGTAATTGGGTAACATCTTAGCTATGTTTTATTAAAATCTGTTCAGCCGTTCAAAAGTTACAGCTATTTTTCTAGTTGGAGTCGGGAGTTTTTGACGGTTAGGTTGTTCGTAGCGTAGTTCGTATACCATCTGCTACGAAAGCGTAGTTAGCGTAGCTGTCGGCTACGTCACCGTAGACACAGCGTAATAGATTTCATAAAATTATAGACGCGCCCACAGATATTTTAGGTTTGGAATTCGATCTACCTAGTCAATATTCTAATTACCCGAGCCTTGATTAATTGGTTTCAAATATACCTTGAAATCCTCGCGAATCTTAGAACAATACTAGTCTTAATAATTAATTGTCTAAGACAAATAGTTTCTTGTGCCTATAATTTGATCTACCCACAATGCTTGTCAGGAGTGGGTACGTCTATCCATTGTCTGGGCTCTGTTATAAAGCAAGGCATTTGAATAAATGAATTTAAATTAATGGTGATAGGTCTGCGGTTGCTTTTAGAGTTGAAAGGGAGTCTAAAGTTTAGGTTAGAGGGATATGAGCTTTTTAGACTCATTGTCTGTTCATAGTGTCTTGGGTTTATAAATAGAGGCCGCATAACATTGAAAAGTTTGTCTTATACACTATACAGGGTGCAGCAAATTTTATCATATTAAATGAAACCACATATTTGGTATCTTTTTCTGAAGCCGTACTCAAAAATTCTGCGATTTTTATGAAAGTTTTTTTTGCATCATATTATGCACTCTGCTATCATTCGACTAGGTGAAGGAACATCGAAGTAGAAATTTATCTGTTCCACATGTGTGAGTTTAAATAATTTTGGTTATAATAGGTTGGAGACTTTACAAACTTTGCCAAAATGAAATGAAATGAAATGAATTTATTTTTGCAAGAGCATGGTACAAAAGTTCTTATGTTAAATATTGTTTCACAAAACTCAGCCAGTTAGGCATGCAAAAAATGACATAGTATTTATGGCATGCATAGGTACTAGTAAAGTAATTCTATAAATAAATGATTACAATTAAATGTCGATATAATGTCAATATGATTAATTAAATTTAAGTACTGATATAATGTCTAATAATGTCAAAAATAATATTATATATATATTATTAACTAGAGGTCGCGCGGTGCGCGGGCCGCGAGCGGCCCGCGAGGGCTTTTTAGATGGGGTTTGTAACATGACGCAAAATAAATATGATATTTGATTTTGTATGGCAGCCATGTTTTTTTGTATGAAAGCCATCTTTTTTTACCAGCTTGTCAATCGACCCAAGGTCCTACACATTTTTAGTTCGGGCAGTATGGGTGTGCGACTTTTCATTTTCGAGATACGTGGGGCAGTTCCGGTCAGCGTTCCACTTTTAGGTTATTTCGGTTCTTTGCTGAACTCCCTGGACCTCCCTCTATACGTCTCCCATACATCACTTTTACCCCCCGCGGCTCCTTCCGGGAGAACAATTGAGTGAAAATCCAAAAATGAACACTTGTATGGCGGCCATGTTTTTTTGTATAGTAGCCATGATTTTTTACCAGTTTGTCGATCAACCCAAGGTCCTTGACACTTTTAGTTCTGGCAGTATAGGTCTGCGGCTTTCCGTTTTCGAGATCCGTAGGGCTGTTCCAGTCAGGGTTCGACTTTCAGGTCATTTCTCACTGGGCCTCTCTCTATACGACTCCCACACATGACTTTTACCCCCCATGACTCCTTCTGGGAGAACAATTGCTCCAAAAGATGCGTTTGTATGGCGGCCATATTGAAAAATGGCGGAAAAAAAGTTTGTCCCGGATTATGAATCGGTGCCCCCGAAAACCTCAGGACGCCAATTTTCAGCCAGATCGGACCATATTTTTTGTAAGCCGCCATTTTGAATCCGCCATCTTGGATTTTTATCACGACCACCGAAAATCCCCTCTCGTCCTCGATGATATTTGGTCAAGCACTCCCACTCTATCTCTAACGGTTTCGAAACGGTTAGGGTTTAAAAAGCCTAGAGTTTGCGCGGTGCGCGGGCCGCGGGCGGTCCGCGGAGGTTGTGGTGGTACTCTTAAATTAACTTTAAAAAAAAACACGATTTGGAAAGTGCTTTGACTTTGACTTTGACATCGACTTTTACTTTGAATTCGAATTTCACTTTGACTTTATTTTTCGTTTTCTTCCCAGCAGACCCTTTCATTTGATACCCATATCAGGTTGGTAGATAAGAAAATCTTGTCTACCATCTTGGGGCGTCCGCCATTTTGAATTAAGTGTGACGTTATTTTAGTTTCGTACTCTTCTCAGCAAACCCTTTAATTTGATACCCATATCATGGTAGTGCATAATACATAAGTAGTCCGCCATATTGGATTTAGAATGACGTCAGTTATTTAACTATGCATTGTCATCCTAACTAAACGTGTGTGCAAAATTTCAACTCAATCGGAAACCGCGAAGTGGGTCAAATTTAACTTCCAAGATTTTTTTACATAGTTACAGGTGAAGCTAATAAAAGCGTGTTAAGAGGCGTTTGTATGGCAGCCATGTTTTTTTGTATGAAAGCCATCTTTTTTTTACCAGCTCGTCAATCGACCCAAGGTCCTACACATTTTTAGTTCGGGCAGTACGGGTGTGCGACTTCTCATTTTGGAGATCCGTGGGGCAGTTCCGGTCAGTGTTCCACTTTCAGGTCATTTCGGACTTTTTCTGAACTCATAGGACCCCCTTCTATACGACTCCTATACATGAGTTTTACCCCCGAAGGCTCCTTCTGGGAGAACAATTGAGTGAAAATCCAAAATGAACACTTGTATGGCGGACATGTTTTTTTGTATGGAAGCCATCTTTTTTCACCGGCTCGTCGATCGGCCCAGGGTCTTTGACATTTTTAGTTCCGGCACAGTGGGTGTGCGACTTCTCATTTTCGAGATCCGTGGGGCAGTTCCGGTCAGCGTTCCACTTTCAGGTCTTTTCGGACTTTTCATAAACTCATAGGACCCCCTTCTATATGACTCCGATACATGACTTTTACCTCCCACGGCTCCTTCTGGGAGAGCAATTGTGTGAACATCCAAAATGAACACTTGTATGGCCGCCATCTTTTCTTGTATGGAAGCCATCTCTTTTTCACCGGTTCGTCAAACGGCCCAGGGTCTTTTACATTTTAAGTTGGGGCGGTATAGCATTGCGACTTGTAATTTTCGAGATCCGTAGGGCAGTTCCGGTCAGCGTTCCACTTTCAGGTCATTTCGGACTTTCCTGAACTCATAGGACCCCCTTCTATATGACTCCCAAACATGACGTTTACCCCCGACGGCTCCTTCTGGGAGAACAATTGAGTGAAAAACCAAAATGAACACTTTTGTATGGCCGCCATCTTTTTTTGTATGGAAGCCATCTTTTCTTCACCGGCTCGTCGATCGACCCAGGGTCCTCGACATTTTTAGTTCCGGCAGTATGGGTGTGCGACTTGTAACTTTCGAGTTCCGTAGGGCAGTTCCGGTCAGCGTTCCACTTTCAGGTCATTTCGGACTTTTCCTAAACTCACAGGACCCCCCTCTATACGACTCCCATACAATACTTTTACCCCCCACGGCTCCTTCTGGGAGAACAATTGCTCCAAAAGATGCGTTTGTATGGCGGCCATATTGAAAAATGGCGGAAAATAAAAGTCGACCACGGATTATGAATCGGTGTCCCCGAAAACCCCTGGACGCCAATTTTCAGCCAGCTCGGAGCAACTTATTTTTCGGCCGCCATTTTGGATCCACCATCTTGGATTTTTATGACCACCACCGGAAAGCCCCCTCCATCCTCTATGAAAATGGTTCGAGCACCCCCCCGCTATCTCCAACGGTTTCGGAACGGTGAGCGTTTCAATTTTGTATGGCCGCCATTTTTTTTGTATGGAAGCCATCTTTTTTTCACCGGCTCGTCAAACGGCCTAAGGTCCTCGACATTTTTAGTTCAGGCGGTATAGGTTTGCGACTTGCCGTTTTCGAGATCCGTAGGGCAGTTCCGGTCAGCGTTCCACTTTCAGGTCATTTCGGACTTTTCCTAAACTCACAGGACCCCCCTCTATACGACTCCCATACATCACTTTTACCCCCGGCGGCTGCTTCTGGGAGAACAATTGGGTCAAAAACCAAAATGAACACTTGTATGGCGGCCATATTGGAAAATGGCGGAAAGAAAAATTTGATCCCGGATTAGTAATCGGTGCCCCCGAAAACCCCCGGACGCCAATTTTCAGCCGGCTCGGACCATTTTTTTTTTTGGCCGCCATTTTGAATCCGCCATCTTGGATTTTTATGACCCCCACCGGAAAGCCCCCGTCGTCCTCTATGACATTTGGTCGAGCACCCCCCCGCTATCTCCAACGGTTTCGGAACGGTGAGCGTTTCCATTTTGTATGGCCGCCATCTTTTTTTGTATGGAAGCCATCTTTTTTTCACCGGCTCGTCAGTCGACCCAGGGTCCTCGACATTTTTAGTTCCAGCAGTATGGGTGTGCGACTTGCCATTTTCGAGATCCGTAGGGCAGTTCCGGTCAGCGTTCCACTTTCAGGTCATTTCGGATTTTTCCCGGACTCACTGGACCTCAAGGTTTATGACTTTATGTATGACTTGTACCCCCCGCGGCTCCTTCTGGGAGAACAATTCTGTCAATCAGTGAGTCAGTCAGTGGTAATCGAGCTTTATATATTAGTGATGTAATAGTATCTTATGAAGTGTCACATTAAATATCAGAGATTACCAAATTATTTATGTCTACATGTTAATAAATAAATAATATAATAAAAATTAAAAAAAAAAGTTAATGAAAAAGTAAAAAATAAAAAATGTTCATTATTAGAATAAAATGCCTTATCACGCAACCATTTCAACAATTCATTTTTATATAATTTGAACTAGAGGTCGCGCGCTGCGCGGGCCGCGAGCGGCCCGCGAGGTGGTTTTAGGTGGAGGTTGTAACATGACGTAAAATAAATATGATATTTGGTTTTGTATGGCAGCCATGTTTTTTTGTATGGAAGCCATCTTTTTTTCACCGGCTCTTCAAACGGCCCAGGGTCCTTGACATTTTTAGTTCCGGCGATATAGGTTTGCGACTTGTAATTTTCGAGATCCGTAGGGCAGTTCCAGTCAGCGTTCCACTTTCAGGTCATTTCTCACTGGACCTCTATACGACTGTCATACATGACTTTTACCCCTCTGCGGTTCCTTCTCGGAGAACAATTGCTCCAAAAGAAGCGTTTGTATGGCGGCCATATTGAAAAATGACGGAAAAAAAATGTTGGTTCCGGATTATGAATACGTGCCGCCGAAAACCTCATGACGTCAATTTTCAGCCAGATTAGACCATAAGTTTTTAAACCGCTATTTCGAAGCCGCCATCTTGGATTTTTACTACTTACTACTATCTCTAACGTTTTCGGAACGGTGAGGGTTTCGAAAAAGTAGAGGTCGCGCAGTGCGCGGGCCGCAAGCGGCCCGCGGGTTTTGGTTTTCATGGAGCTCTTAAATTAACTTAAAAAAATAAAACACGCTTTTGAAAGTGCCTGCAAAGGCTCAGTTGTAATAAAAAACTTTGACTTCGACTTCGGCTTCGGCTCCGGCTTCAGCCTCGGTTTCGGCTTCGGCCTCGGCTTCAGCGTCGGCTTCAACTTTGACTTTGACTTTGACTTTGAATTCGACTTTCACTTTGACTTTATTTTTCGTTTTCTTCCCAGTAGACCCTTTCATTTGATACCCATATCAGGTTGGTAGATAAGAAAATTTTGTCTACCATCTTGGGGCGTCCGCCATATTGAATTAAGTGTGACGTTATTTTAGTTTCGTACTCTTCTCAGCAAACCCTTTCATTTGATACCCATATCATGGTAGTGCATAATACATAAGTAGTCCGCCATATTGGATTTAGAATGACGTCAGTTATCTAACTATACATTGTCATCCTAACTAAACGTGTGTGCAAAATCTCACCTCAATCGGAAACCGCGAAGTGGGTCAAGTTTAACTTCCAAGATTTTCTTACATAGTTACAGGTGAAGCTAATAAAAGCGTGTTAAGAGGCGTTTGTATGGCAGCCATGTTTTTTTGTATGAAAGCCATCTATTTTTCACCGGCTCTTCAAACGGCCCAGGTTCCTTGACATTTTTAGTTCGGGCACTACAGGTTTGCGGCTTGTCGTTTTCGAGATCCGTAGGGCAGTTCTGGTCAGCGTTCCACTTTCAGGTCATTTCGGACTTTTTCTGAACTAATTGGACTTGTAACCTCTACCTCTAATGGTTTCGGAACGGTGAGCGTTTCAATTTTGTATGGAATATTTTTTTTTGCATGTTAGCAATGTTTTTTCACCGGATCGTCAAACGGCCCAGGGTCCTTGACATTTTTAGTACCGGCGGTATGGGTGTGCGACTTACCGTTTTCGAGATCCATATGGCTGTTCCGGTCAGGGTTCCCCTTTCAGTTCATTTCACACTGGACCTCCTATGTGACTGTCATTCATGGCTTTTACCCCCCGCGGCTCCTTCTCCGAAAAAAATATCTCCAAAAGATGTGTTTGAATGGCGGCCATATTGATAAATGGCGGAAAAGAAATTCGATTCAGGTTTATGAATTGGTGCCCCCTAAAACCCCCGGACGCCAATTTTCAGCCGGATCGGACCATATTATTTTTTGGCCTCCATTTTGAATCCGCCATCTTGTATTTTTATCACTACCACTGGAAAGCCTCCCTCGTTCTCTATGATATTTGGTCGAGCACCCCCCCTCTATCTCTAACGGTTTCGGAACGGTGAGGGTTTTGAAAAAGTAGAGGTTGCGCAGTGCGCGGGCCGCAAGCGGCCCTCGGGTGGCGGTTTTGGTGGAGCTCTTAAATTAATAAAAACACGCTTTTGAAAGTGCCTGCAAAGGCTGTTGTAATAAAAAAATTGCCCTTGACCTTGACTTTGACTTTATTTTTCGTTTTCTTCCCAGCAGACCCTTTCATTTGATACCCATATCATAATGGTAAATAAGAAAATCTTGTCTGCCATCTTGGGGCGTCCGCCATATTGAATAAAGTGTGACGTTATATTAGTTTTCGTAGTCTTCTCAGCAAACCCTTTCATTTGATACCCATATCATGGTAGTGCATAATACATAAGTAGTCCGCCATATTGGATTTAGAATGACGTCAGTTATCTAACTATGCATTGTCATAATTGTCATCCTAACTAAACGTGTGTGCAAAATTTCAACTCAATCGGAAACCGCGAAGTGGGTCAAATTTAACTTCCAAGATTTTCTTACATAGTTAGTTACAGGTGAAGCTAATAAAAGCGTGTTAAAAAATAAGGTGGAAATAAATTACGATCCCGGATAATGAATCGGTGCCCCCAAAAACCCAAAGACGCCAATTTTCAGCCCGATCGGACCATTTTTTTTTTGGCCGCCATTTTGAATCGGCCATCTTGGATTTTTATAAACACAACCGGAAAGCCCCCTTCATCCTCTATGACATTGGTTTGAGCACCCCCCCGCTATCTCTGACAGTTTCGAAACGGAGGGCGTTTCCATTTTTTATGGCGGCCATGATTTTTGTATGGAATACATCTTTTTTTACCAGCTCGTCAATCGACCCAAGGTCCTACACATTTTTAGTTCGGGCAATATGGGTCTGCGTTTTGCCGATTTCGAGATCCGTAGGGCAGTTCCGGTCAGGGTTCTACTTTCAGGTCATCTCGGATTTTTCTTAAACTCACTGGAATCTCCACTATACAACTCCCATACATGACTTTTACCCCCCGCGGCTCCTTCCAGGAGAACAATTGCTCCAAAAGATGCGTTTGTATGGCGGCCATATTGAAAAATGGCGGAAAAAAAAAGTTGGCCCCGGATTATGAATCGGTGCCCCCGAAAACCCCCGGACGCCAATTTTCTGCCGGCTCGCAGTAACTTTTTTTTTGGCCGCCATTTTGAATCCGCCATCTTGGATTTATATGACCACCACCGGAAAGCCCCCTCTATTCTCTATGAAATTAGTTCGAGCATCCTTCCGCTATCTCTAACGGTTTCGGAACGCTGAGGGTTTGAATTTTGTATGGCGGCCATGGTTTTTTGTATGGAAGCCATCTTTTTTTTACCGGCTCGTCCATCGGCCCAGGGTCCTTGACATTTTTAGTTCCAGCACTGTAGGTCTGCGACTTCTTATTTTCGAGATCCGTAGGGCAGTTCTGGTAAGCGTTCCACTTTCAGGTCATTTCGGACTTTTCATAAACTCATAGGACCCCCTTCTATATGACTCCCTAAATCACTTTTACCCCCGCGGCTCCTTCTGGAAGAATAATTTCTCCAAAAGAAGCGTTTGTATGGCGGCCATATTGAAAAATGGTGAAAAAAAAATGTCGTTCCCGGATTATGAATCGGTGCCCCCGTAAACCCCCGGACACCAATTTTCAGCCGGATCGAGACAACTTTTTTTTGGCCGCCACTTTGAATCCGCCATCTTGGATTTTTATGACCACCACCGGAAAGCCCCCTCCATTCTCTATGAAATTGGTTCGAGCACCCTCCCGCTATCTCTAACGGTTTCGGAACGGTGAGCGTTTCTATTTTGTATCGCGGCCATGTTTTTTTGTATGGAAGCCATCTTTTTTTCACCGGTTCATCAATTGGCCCAGGGTCCTCGACATTTTTAGTTCAGGCACTACATGTCTGCGACTTGTCGTTTTCGAGATCCGTAGGGCAGTTCCGGTCTGCCCTCCACTTTCAGGTCATTTCGGACTTTTTCTAAACTCACAGGACCCCCCTCTATACGACTCCCATACATCACTTTTACCCCCCATGGCTCCTTCTTGGAGAACAATTGGGTAAAAATCCAAAATGAACACTTGTATGGCGGCCATCTTGAAAAATGGCGGAAAGAAAAATTTGATCCCGGATTATGAATCGGTGCCCCCGAAAGCCCCCGGATGCCAATTTTCAGCCGGCTCGGACCATTTTTTTTTTTTGCCGCCATTTTGAATCCGCCATCTTGGATTTTTATGACCCCCACCGGAAAGCCCCCGTCGTCCTCTATGACATTTGGTCGAGCACCCCCCCGCTATCTCCAACGGTTTCGGAACGGTGAGCGTTTCCATTTTGTATGGCCGCCATCTTTTTTTGTATGGAAGCCATCTTTTTTTCACCGGCTCGTCAATCGACCCAGGGTCCTCGACATTTTTAGTTCCAGCAGTATGGGTGTGCGACTTGTAATTTTCGAGATCCGTAGGGCAGTTCCGGTCAGCGTTCCACTTTCAGGTCATTTCGGATTTTTCCCGGACTCACTGGACCTCAAGGTTTATGATTTCATGTATGACTTGTACCCCCCACGGCTCCTTCTGGGAGAACAATTATGTCAATCAGTGAGTCAGTGAGTCAGTGGTAATCGAGCTTTATATATTAGAGACTAGAGGTCGCGCGCTGCGCGGGCCGCGAGCGGCCCGCGAGGTGGTTTTAGGTGGAGTTTGTACCTTGCAACTCCCATCTATCTCTAACGGTTTCGGAATGGTGAGCGTTTCAATTTTGTATGGCGGCCATGTTTTCTTGTATAGTAGCCATGATTTTTCACCAGCTCGTCAATCGACCCAAGGTCCTTGACATTTTTAGTGCCGGCAGTATGGGTGTGCGACTTTTCGTTTTCGAGATCCGTAGGGCAGTTCCGGTCAGCGTTCCACTTTCAGGTCATTTCTCACTGGGCCTCCCTCTATACGACTCCCACACATGACTTTTACCCCCCATGACTCCTTCTGGGAGAACAATTGCTCCAAAAGATGCGTTTGTATGGCGGCCATATTGAAAAATGGCGGAAAAAAACGTCGGTCCCGGTTTATGAATCGGTGCCCCCGAAAACCTCAGGACGCCAATTTTCAGCCAGATCGGACCATATTCTTTGTTGGCCGCCATTTTGAATCCGCCATCTTGGATTTTAATGAACTCCACCGGAAAGCCCCCGTCGTCCTCTATGACATTTGGTCGAACACCCCCCCGCTATAGCCAACGGTTTCGGAACGGTGAGCGTTTCAATTTTGTATGGCCGCCATCTTTTTTTGTATGGAAGCCATCTTTTTTTCACCGGCTCTTCAAACGGCCCAGGTTCCGGCGATGTAGGTTTGCGACTTGTAATTTTCGAGATCCGTAGGGCAGTTCCAGTCAGCGTTCCACTTTCAGGTCATTTCTCACTGGACCTCCATACGACTGTCATACATGACTTTTACCCCTCTGCGGTTCCTTCTCGGAGAACAATTACTCCAAAAGAAGCGTTTGTATGGCGGCCATATTGAAACATGACGGAAAAGAAATGTTGGTTCCGGATTACGTATGAATACGTGCCGCCGAAAACCTCAGGACGTCAATTTTCAGCCAGATTAGACCATAATTTTTTAAACCGCTATTTCGAAGCCGCCATCTTGGATTTTTACTACTTACTACTATCTCTAACGTTTTCGGAACGGTGAGGGTTTCGAAAAAGTGGAGGTCGGGCAGTGCGCGGGCCGCAAGCGGCCCGCGGGTGGTGGTTTTCGTAGACCTCTTAAATTAACTTAAAAAATAAAACACGCTTTTGAAAGTGCCTGCAAAGGCTCAGTTGTAATAAAACACTTTGACTTCGACTTCAGCCTCGGTTTCGGCTTCGGCCTTGGCTTCGGCGTGGGCTTCAACTTTGACGTTGACGTTGACTTTGACTTTGACTTTGACTTTGACTTTGACTTTGACTTTGACTTTGACTTTGACTTTGACTTTGACTTTGACTTTGACTTTGACTTTGACTTTGACTTCGACATCGACTTTGACTTTATTTTTCGTTTTCTTCCCAGCAGACCCTTTCATTTGATACCCATATCATGATGGTAGATAAGAAAATTTTGCCTACCATCTTGGGGCGTCCGCCATATTGGATTTATAATGACGTCAGTTATCTAACTATGCATTGTCATCCTAACTAAACGTGTGTGCAAAAGTTCAACTCAATCGGAAACCGCGAAGTGAGTCAAATTTAACGTCCAAGATTTTCTTACATAGTTAGTTAGTTAGTTACAGGTGAAGCTAATAAAAGCGTTAAAAAAAGGTGGAAATAAATTTCGATCCTGAATAATGAATCGGTGCCCCCAAAAACCCAAAGACGCCAATTTTCAGCCCGATCGGAATATATTGTTTTGGCCGCCATTTTGAATCGGCCATCTTGGATTTTTATGAACACAACCGGAAAGCCCCTTTCGTCCTCTATGACATCGGTTCGAGCAACCCCCCGCTATCTCTAACATTTTCGGAGTGGAGGGCATTTCTATTTTGTATGGCGGCCATGTTTTTTGTATAGAAGCCATCTTTTTTTTACCAACTCGTCAATCGGCTCGAGATCCTACAAATTTTTAGTTCCGGCACTATGGGTCTGCGCTTTGCCGTTTTTGAGATCCGTAGGGCAGTTCTGGTCAAGGTTCCAATTTAAGGTTTTATCGAATTTTTCCTGAAATCACTGGACCCCCTTCTATACGACTCCGAATCATCACTTTTACCCCCCACGGCTCCTTCTGGGAGAACAATTGCTCCAAAAGATGCGTTTGTATGGCGGCCATATTGAAAATTGGCGGAAAAAAAAAGTCGGTCCCGGATTATAAATCGGTGCCCCCGAAAACCTCAGGACGCCAATTTTCAGCCAGATCGGACCATATTTTTTGTTGGCCGCCATTTTGAATCCGCCATCTTGGATTTTTATCACGACCACCGAAAAGCCCCTCTCGTCCTCTATGATATTTGGTCGAGCACCCCCACTCTATCTCTAACGGTTTCGAAACGGTGAGGGTTTAATAAGCTTAGAGGTCGCGCGGTACGCGGGCCGCGGGCGGCCCACGGAGGTTGTGGTGAAGCTCTTAAATTAACTTAAAAAAAAAATAAAAACAATTTTGAAAGTGCTTGCATAGGCTCAGTTGTAATAAAAAACTTTGACTTCGGTCTCGGCTTCGGCTTCGACCTCAGTCTCGGCTTCGACTTCGGCCTCGGTTTTGGCTTCGGCTTCGGCCTCGTCTTCGGCTTCGGCTTCAGCCTCGGCCTCGGCTTTGGCTTCAGCGTCGGCTTCGGCTTCGGCCTTGACTTTGACTTTGACTTTTACTTTGACTTTGACTTCGACTTGACTTTGACTTCGACTTGACTTCGACTTGACTTCGACTTTGACTTTGACTTCGACTTCGACTTTGATTTTGAATTCGACTTTCACGATTCTCTTACATAGTTACAGGTGTAGCTAATAAAAGCGTGTTAAGAGGCGTTTGTATGGCAGCCATGTTTTTTTGTATGTAAGCCATCTTTTTTTTACCAGCTCGTCAATCGACCCAAGGTCCTACACATTTTTAGTTCGGGCAGTACGGGTGTGCGACTTCTTATTTTGGAGATCCGTGGGGCAATTCCGGTCAGCGTTCCACTTTCAGGTCATTTCGGACTTTTCCTGAACTCATAGGACCCCCTTCTATACGACTCCTATACATGAGTTTTACCCCCGAAGGCTCCTTCTGGGAGAACAATTGCTCCAAAAGAAGCGTTTGTATGGCAACCAATTTTTTTTTGTATGGAAGCCATCTTTTTTTCACCGGCTCGACGATCTGATCAGGTTCCTCGACATTTTTAGTTCCGGCACTATGGGAGTACGGCTTGCCATTTTCTAGATCTATAAGGCTGTTCCAGTCAGCGTTCCAGTTTCAGGTCATTTCGGATTTTTTCTGAATTCACTGGGCACCCTTCTCTACGACTCTCATACATGACTTTTACCCCTGACGGCTCCTTTTGGGAGAACAATTGAGTGAAAATCCAAAATGAACACTTGTATGGCGGCCATGTTTTTTTGTATGGAAGCCATCGTTTTTCACCGGTTCGTCAATCGTCCCAGAGTACTCGACATTTTTAGTTCCGGCAATATGGGTGTGCGACTTCTCATTTTCGAGATCCGTAGGGCAGTTCCGGTCAGCGTTCCACTTTCAGGTCTTTTCGGACTTTTCCTAAACTCAATGGGCACCCCTCTATACGACTCCCATACATGACTTTTACCCCCGACGGCTCCTTCTGGGAGAACAATTGTGTGAAAATCCAAAATTAACACCTGTATGGCAGCCATGTTTTTTTGTATGGAAGCCATATTTTTTTCACCGGCAGGACAATGGACCCAGGGTCCTCGACATTTTTAGTTCCGGCATCGTGCATCTGCGACTTGCCGTTTTCGAGATCCGTAGGGCAGTTCCGGTCAGCGTTCCACTTTCAGGTCATTCTGGACTTTTTCTAAACTCTTAGGACCCCGTTCTATATGACTCCCATACATAACTTTTATCTCCCACGGCTCCTTCTCGGAGAGCAATTGTGTGAAAATCCAAAATGAACACTTGTATGGCGGCCATGTTTTTTTGTATGGAAGCCATCTTTTTTCACCGGCTTGTCGATCGGCCCAGGGTCTTTGACATTTTTAGTTCCGGCACAGTGGGTGTGCGACTTCTCATTTTCGAGATCCGTAGGGTAGTTCCGGTCAGCGTTCCACTTTCAGGTCATTTCGGACTTTTCATAAACTCATAGGACCCCCTTCTATATGACTCCGATACATGACTTACCTCCCACGGCTCCTTCTCGGAGAGCAATTGTGTGAAAATCCAAAATGAACACTTGTATGGCAGCCATGTTTATTTGTATGAAAGCCATCTTTTTTTTTACCAGCTCGTCAATCGACCCAAGGTCCTACACATTTTTAGTTCGGGCAGTATGGGTGTGCGACTTGTCGTTTTCGAGATCCGTAGGACAGTTCCGGTCAGCGTTCCACTTTCAGGTCATTTCGGACTTTTCCTAAACTCACAAGACCCCCTTCTATACGACTCCCATACATCACTTTTACCCCCGAAGGCTCCTTCTGGGAGAACAATTGCTCCAAAAGATGCGTTTGTATGGCGGCCATATTGAAAAATGGCGAAAAAAAAATGTCGTTCCCGGATTATGAATCGGTGCCCCCGAAAACCCCCGGGACGCCAATTTTCAGCCGGCTCGGAGCAACTTTTTTTTCGGCCGCCATTTTGGATCCGCCATCTTGGATTTTTATGACCACCACCGGAAAGCCCCCTCCATCCTCTATGAAAATGGTTCGAGCTCCCCCCCGCTATCTCCAACGGTTTCGGAACGGTGAGCGTTTCAATTTTGTATGGCCGCTATTTTTTTTGTATGGAAGCCATCTTTTTTTCACCGGATCGTCAACCGGCCCAGGGTCCTTGACATTTTTAGTTCAGGCACTACATGTCTGCGACTTCTCATTTTCGAGATCCGTGGGGCAGTTCTGGTCAGCGTTCCACTTTCAGGTCATTTCGGACTTTTCTTGAACTCAAAGGACCCCCCTCTATACGACTCCCATACATCACTTTTACCCCCGGCGGCTCCTTCTGGGAGAACAATTGGGTGAAAATCCAAAATGAACACTTGTATGGCGGCCATCTTGAAAAATGGCGGAAAAAAAAAATTGATCCCGGATTATGAATCGGTGCCCCCGAAAATCCCCGGACGCCAATTTTCAGCCGCCTCGGACCATTTTTTTTTTTTGCCGCCATTTTGAATCCGCCATCTTGGATTTTTATGACCCCCACCGGAAAGCCCCCGTCGTCCTCTATGACATTTGGTCGAGCACCCCCCCGCTATCTCCAACGGTTTCGGAACGGTGAGCGTTTCCATTTTGTATGGCCGCCATCTTTTTTTGTATGGAAGCCATCTTTTTTTCACCGGCTCGTCAATCGACCCAGGGTCCTCGACATTTTTAGTTCCAGCAGTATGGGTGTGCGACTTGTAATTTTCGAGATCCGTAGGGCAGTTCCGGTCAGCGTTCCACTTTCAGGTCATTTCGGATTTTTCCCGGACTCACTGGACCTCAAGGTTTATGATTTCATGTATGACTTGTACCCCCCACGGCTCCTTCTGGGAGAACAATTATGTCAATCAGTGAGTCAGTGAGTCAGTGGTAATCGAGCTTTATATATTAGAGACTAGAGGTCGCGCGGGTGCGCGGGCCGCATGCGGCCCGCGAGGGCTTTTTGGGTGGAGCTTGTAACATAATTAAAAAAAAATAAGTTTTTTGATTTTGTATGGCAGCCATGTTTTTTTGTATGGAAACCATCTTTTTTTCACCGGCTCGTCAAGCGGCCCAGGGTCTTTGACATTTTTAGTTCCGGCGGTATAGGTTTGCGACTTGTAATTTTCGAGATCCGTAGGGCAGTTCCGGTCAGTGTTCCACTTTCAGGTCATTTCGGACTTTTCCTAAACTCACAGGAGCCCCCTCTATACGACTCTGATACATCACTTTTACCCCCGGCGGCTGCTTCTGGGAGAACAATTGGGTGAAAATCCAAAATGAACACTTGTATGGCGGCCATATTGGAAAATGGCGGAAAAATAAATTTGATCCCGGATTATGAATCGGTGCCCCCGAAAACCCCCGGATGCCAATTTTCAGCCGGCTCGGACCATTTTTTTTTTTGGCCGCCATTTTGAATCCGCCATCTTGGATTTTTATGACCCCCACCGGAAAGCCCCCGTCGTCCTCTATGACATTTGGTCGAACACCCCCCCACTATCTCTGACGGTTGCGGAACGGTGAGCGTTTCAATTTTGTATGGCCGCCATCTTTTTTTGTATGGACGCCATCTTTTTTTCACCGGCTTGTCAAACGGCCCAGGGTCCTCGACATTTTTAGTTCTAGCACTATAGGTCTGCGACTTTTCATTTTCGAGATCCGTAGGGCAGTTCCGGTCAGGGTTCCACTTTCAGGTCATTTCGGATTTTTCCCGGACTCACTGGACCTCAAGGTTTACGACCCCCATACATGACTTTTACCCCCCACGGCTCCTTCTGGGAGAACAATTGTGTCAATGAGTCAGTCAGTCAGTCAGTCAGTCAGTGGTAATCGAGCTTTATATATATAGTCAATGACAAAGAGATGACAATTCTTTTATCCTATTTCGTATTGCGTTATATACCTTAACACACATATAAAGATCGTGATAAGTGTAAAATTATGAAATTTTTATGTAGTTCTTGTGGCTAAACTACTAATTGGATTTGATTGATTTTTTGTGTACGGTCATAGAACATGATACTACGCGGTTTCATTTTATATGGTAACATCTGTGGCACCCTGTATAGTATGGCGCAAAATTTTGGCGCAATAACCCCACCCTTTTTGTTATAGTTAGACAGTTCTAGTCCTGGGAAAGTTTAGGTTAATTTAAAAGATATTAAAATCCCTATTTTTAGTTTTTTGAAAAAAGGTACGGTCAGCGTGAAAATTCACATATCTTAAAAAACTTAAGTGGAGCTCAATATATTCTATTTACCAACAAAAATGTTTCCTCCAAGCAACCGATGGAATCGTACAAGCCGAATTCGAGTAAAATAAAAAATACTATTTCCCATACATTTTCTATGAAAACATACCTTCGTATGCACGTAATGTAAAATCACTTTACCTTACACTGATCCATCCTTATTGTATAAGCATTGTATTTACGCACCCCGCGCGACCTACTATTTGGAACCGCGCACCTAGTCTCAACATTTCATAAGTGCCTGTATCTGGTTTACATGAAATAAAGATCTATTCTATTCTATTCCACCTTCCGTGTGTTCCGTAAATGTATTCTCCTAAATGAATAGTATTTTATTATTATTATTTTTAATACATTGTTTATTTGCTTTTAATTAGAATTTGTATTTTTACGTAGAACAATAAACTTAATTGATCAGTGTAAAGCACAGTGATTTCAGATTACGTTGTTACGTTTCAAACTAACATACCAATGAGTTATTTACCCTATCCATAAAATAAAATAATAAATAAATAAATCCAACCCAATACTGTCCCACTGCTGGGCACGGGCTTCTTCTCAGAATGATAAGGGTTAGGCCTAAGTCCACCACGCTGGCCTGGTGCGGGTTGGTGGACTACACACACCATCGAGAACTTTATGAGGCCCTCGGATGTGCAGGTTTCCTCACGATTTCCTTCACCGTCATCGCAAGTGATAATCAAATTCTAATCCGCACATGAATCCGAAAAATCAGAGGTGCGGGCCGGGCTTGAACTCGGATCCTCCTGCATGAAAGGCAAGCATTCAACCGCTAGGCTATCACTGCTTATCCATAAAATAAGTACTATATTTTTTAAAGTGTACGTTCAAAATTTGTTTCGCTTATTCTCAATATTAATTTAATAAACTGAAAAAAATGTTGGCAACCCTTACAACAAAGGTAACTTACCCCTACATACCACCTCATTTACCCCTTCGCATCCCCTCAACCCCTTATTCCCCAAACATTACATTTAGACAGTCTTCCAACGATGCTCATAATAGGCTTCACCTGTCAATTACGTCTACACGTTAATTAGTAATCTGTTAGAATCTTCATTATAGATTGCGTGCTTTGTGGCGTGGGATGTGGGAATTACCTTGAAACACCGACGTACCGTGAGATGTAAGTAATTTATTTATAGACAGTTAAAGACAAAAGGGAAATCTTTCGAGGTAGTAATTTAAATTTTACTAAATTTTTACCCGACTACGGAGAGGGTTATATGTTTGACCGGTATGTATGTATGTTCATCTGTTCCCTCATAACGTCTGAACTACTTATCATAATTCGACAAATGAGGTATCATTGGAAGCGTCTTAATTGTCCACTGGTTATAGGCTATGTGACGTCACATGAAATTTAATATGGCGGCCTTTAGAGGACATAAAGTAATGAACTAAAATATTTTTTTTATTAATCATGCCGAAAGAATTGCTTGCGGTTATGAAAAAAAAAAAAAAAACTTGTTTCATACCTTTTCAGTAGTCAGGTTTTAGTTTTTGAACTAATTTTTTTTAACATATTATTTTTGAGCTTGACTATGAAAGTGTGATTTTGTAGTTTATAAAATAATAATAATAATTGTGGAGTCAGTAATAATTGTGCCGATAGTCGTAACGGCTAAGGGCTTAATTGCCAAGAGTTTCGACCAACACGTTGAGAGGCTCTCGCCTGATTCAGAAAGCAGTACTCCTTGACACTGCGTGCATTTTTAGGTTTCTCTCTCTAGAGCCCTGACCACCGGTAGCTTGGACCCTGTTCCCGATACCGGTGGCCTACTACTCTTTTATATTTTTAAATTTATTTATTCTATCTTTTTAACACGCTTTTATTAGCTTCACCTGTAACTAACTATGTAAGAAAATCTTGGAAGTTAAATTTGACGCACTTCCCGGTTTCAGATTGAGCTGAAATTTTGCATATACCTTCAGTTTGGATGACTAAAGCGTGTTCTAATTTTTTTTTAAATATAATATTGTTTGAAATTGTATTCTCCCAAATTGGCCCCATTTAAATGTGGTGAAGATCTGATGAAGGTCTTCGGAGATAGACAATGGATTTCTTCAATGGATAACACCAAATCACTTGCAAAAGCTGTAATCGCATGTGTTTATACCAATCATTATAGAAAAATAAATAAAACCTTTTAAAAAAAGGTAAATTCGACTTCAAAAATCTAAAATGTATAAAATCATTTTATAGTGCCACAAACTTATCTGACCCGGTCAGGGCGTCGCTGCCGTCGCTTTTGCCAATGTCATCTCCCTACAAAAATGACATTTTGTTGTCATTTTTGTTCCGTAGCGACGTTAGTTCCAATTTTGGTCACCGGGTCAGATAAGTTTGTGGCACTATATTAAAAATTCCGTTACCGCCACCATTATTATCCTACAAATTAATTTCAACTAAAGCAACTTAAGTAAACTCATAAGCACAAGATACCACAATTGTCCTACTAATGAGTACATTAGTATATAGTAATGTATAACTCGATATAGTACTGAGTAACAAACGTTCCTATCTATAATTAAGGCTAAGCGTGGTTGAGAATTGCTAATTACATTTCATAGTCTTATCGGATAGTTGTATAAGTGACATTATTAACTTAGTAGATATGTTTGTGGCCATAAGTTTAAATACAATACTATTAATATTTATGTGAAAATGTATATTTAATATATACACATTAAAAAAAGTTTAAACCGACTTCAGGGAAGGGGTGACTTCAGGGGGGGAAGGGGAGGAGGGGGGGATTCTAAAAGGGATTACCTATGTAATTTTCACATAAAACTTAACAGCTTCTGTAGTCGGTGCCACTGACAAACTAAAATGCATTGAAGAATTCATGGCCACGACTCCAGAAGCTGTTAAGTTTTTTAAGAAAATTATTTTATACTTTTTGGTTTTTTGAAGTCGGTTTTTACTTCATTTTAATTTTTCTATTTTTAATGATATAAACAATATTGTTAACATGTAAATACAGCAATCGCGAGTGATGTGCTGTTATTAATTTAAGAGTTCCAGTGTCTATCTCCGAAGGTCTTCATCAGATCTTCACCAAATTTAAATGGGACTACTTCGGCAGAAAACTCTCACAAACACAAATAGAATCATTAAAATTGGTTCACAAATGGCAAAGAAAAAGGTGAAAAAATAAATAAATAATAACTTGCAAATGAATTGAGAACCTCCTCTTTTTTTTGAAGTCAGATAAAAATTACCGCACCACATTAAAAAAATGTGCACTTAGAACAATACTTCTACGTATCTTTTCGGGTAACTACCCGACTGCGCGACGCAAAGGAGGGTAATGTGTTTCTGCTAGTATGTTTCAGATGTTATCCTACGCTTATCTCATATATAAAGACCTACGCATACGACTTACCTTTGCTACCAAAAATAAACTGTAGCGTGGGAGGTCGAACTTTTGGGTGAATTGTATAAAAGTTTGTAACCTTTGTAAAAGGGCCGATGAAAGGGCGGTAAATGTACTTACCCAAGTTGAGAGAATTATAATCAGCTGGTAACCTAATAAGAAATTGTAAGATAGACGGTTGTTTATATAATAAGTATTATTATTATTTTTCTATTAATTTATTTTTTTTATTTTTGTATGATTTTATTTACCTCCAGCCGTGACTCACTGCAGGGTGCCAACTGAAAACCAGCGCTGGGTGTTCCACACCCAGCAAATGCTGAGCTGGCAACCCTTTCGATATGGGCGTGCTCGTCGGTGCAGTAAAATCAACTTTATTATATTATCATATATTGTTTATCATATGTTTCTTTCTGATCTCTGTGTTTAAATTTTATTTTATTTCTGTACTGACGATGTGTCATTTATCGAATAAATATTTTCTATTCTATTCTATTCTAAGGTCCGTACCAATGTTTCTATACTCCAAGAACTTTGTCATAGTCTATACAGGGTGTAAGTGACATCGTACCGAAAACTGATACCATGAAGTCAGTACATGATTCTGGACAAATCAGCATAACAATTTTGCGCCTGTCTTTGCAAAAAATTTACGATTTTTTTCGCAGATTTTTTAGGTAGTTATACAAACTGTAAACAAAATCGTAATTTTTTTGAAAAGACCTATGCTTTATTCTTATGCTGAGGTGTTCAGAAGCCCAATTCTGGTAATTAATTTACACTTTGACTGAAAGTTGACCAAACTGAGATTATATTATGAATCGACAAAAATTCTGTATTCTACTACCTACTCTTAAAGTTCAGTCCGATTTCAGTATGATTTCAATACAATCTTCTTACAGGCTCATTTCAATCTCATTTTTGACGTTTATGTATGGACGAGAGTATCAATTATATTATCTGTGTCGGTTCAAAATGTTCTATTAGGAGCAGAATACCGATTCGCCTTTAATCAACTTTCGACCTTATTACAATATAATTTCACGTTTGACGTTGTTTGTTAGTGTAGGAGAATACCATTTGTGACATTGAAGACATTGGTAGTAGATCGGAACTATATTTTGAACATTTTTAATTACGAGAATTGGGCCTCTCATTCATGTACTAAACCCAGTATCAGTTTTCGTTACGATGTCCCTTACACCGTGTATACGCATTTTCAAATTATTTAGGCACATCTCAATGCGGGAATACGACTTGATACAGCGTCTTCTCGTGCAAGGCAAGATGGATGGCACCAGACCGCGTGGAAGATTACAGCGATACAGCGATGGACCGACTCTCTTAAAATATTTTGCATTACTTTAGTAAGACCTTATATAGTGCACCGCGTGTGCACTTGACATTTTGAGTAGCAGGATATTGCCTCTCCCATTCTTCGAAGATAACCTCACTGAGAAAGGATCTCACTGAGGTAAATATAACAAAATGACAGTAACGAACGGTAGTGCGGTTGACGTTCTAATAACGATATTGATAAAGTTACAAAACGATTAAGTTGAACACACATACACACACATATTTTTTATTCTTTTAAATTATTATTTTTTCTACTCAATTATACACTGTTGCCATCCTAAAAAAAATTCTTCTCTGTCTATGCACCTGTCCTCTTCTTATTATCTATGTCTAACATTCTAGTGTGTCTTGTTTTTGTGGCAAATAAATGATTTTTCTTTCTTTCTTTCTTTCCTTCTTTACACACTTGTGCATGCGGAATAAAATTGATGTTAGCGTCGCACCCGCGCCTTACGAATCGACCACGCCTAAAGAAAGGACAGATCGCGTAATGATATGGCAGAAACACATGACGGGATGCGGATGACGTCAGTCACGTAGCGCGACAAATATGATCACGTCATTGAAATTCGTCGGATCTGCTATCTTCTGAATTTTTCCCGCGATTCGGCATTTTGAATATAGGTATCCCCCGAAATGTGCCCCGAAATGTGCCCTAACAGGCGTGGTACATTGATCTTTATACCCGAAGTCCATCACCTGGTGTCAAAAGTGAACCACCATGGTAAGTTTATCCTGTTGGAGTCTGGCAGCCCTTGTTACCATGTTAAATAAAAGCAAAGAACACTGTGTTAATTTGCGATTGTCTGACTAAGGTGCTGATTCTGTTCTTTACAAACTGAATTAATTTAGTCTATTTCAATTTCACAAAACATGAGACAAGGATAGCAAATATATTTCGTTTTCCGAAAATAAGTCCACATGCTTGTCAATGTGAATTAAGTTGCCAACTCCGTAGGTCGGGTTTACTCGCAAATAACAAAAAAAAATTGACAGTTCTAAATATTGTCCGTCCTTTTTCATTCAATAATGTTTGTAAGAAAGGTATATTGTGTGATTAAAATTTCATCAGTCACTTCACAAATTATTATTAATTAACTTCCTCCTTCAGCAAATAACAGAATACCTTGCCAAAATAGCAATTACAAGTTATTATGTACACCTGTTTTGTACAACTGCTAAAACATTTTGGATAGGGATGTTCCGATCAGTGTATCGATATCGATAGTTTATAAATCTTAGAATTTATTTTAAAACGAAACGGCTGCTTAAATATGAACTTTTTTTTTTTTTTTTTTATTATTATTTTTATGTTTGATTTTTTTTTGTATATTTTAAATTACCAATTTTAATAAACTGACTGCCATTTATAAATATTGTAGTCATATTATGTAATTAACTAATTATCAAGCTTATAACTGTTGATTTTGTATTTTTAGACAAAAACATGTTCAAACATTTTCAGTTATTAATTTTTCAATTAATGTGACCTGGTGGGCTAAAAAGGCCGCTTTAGATGAATCATAATATGATTCATATTACGAGTGTCAAAATATCTACTTAATTGACGACTCTTAATGTCATCCGCATAAGGTTCATATTCAGTAATCATCTGTTTGACAGTTACTAAGCAGATCATTAGATGAATTGCTCAATGTGGCCTTTTTAGGCCCCCTGATTGTTTAACTTACAAATGTTTTATCTATTTTTTTTTTATCTTATCTAATCTAATAAGTATTGAGCATTAGTTACCTAATGTTAAGACCGGTTTCCTTCCATCAAATCGTATAACATGAAAGACATCTAGGTATTATCTTGTATATAATTCAACTAGATTCTCGTTTGCTTATCTTAAGTGAGCAATTTCGGAGAACAGTAAAATTAGTTTATAGTATTCTACGTGTCTAATATCTGTGATAATTACCTCTGTGACGTATGTTTTAGGATTAATTTGAGAATAGCTTTGCCTTAATTAAGTAACTTGTTCGTAATAAAATCTAAATGAGTACTAGCCACTTTCTTTTTTTCCGTGGGTATTTCCATACGGTTATGGTAGGACACAACTAAGAAGTATTTAGTATACCATAAGTTTAAGTGGTCTAAATAAGGTATTTTTGTCATTTTTACACTCTGTGTCTACGAGTCTATTATCCATATTTCCAGTCGCGGGACTACTGGAAGAAATTTCATTAGAAATAAGTAGTTCCATTGCCTGTATCTGGTATACATGAAATAAAGATCTATTCTAGTCTACCTCGATTTGAATCTCACGCTTGTTGTCGGTTAGAATTTGATGTATTAACACACGATAATAAACGTGTGACTTAATAACAGGAGCTGTGAACATGACTAGAGCATGATCACAGCTCCATTATTAAGTTACCATAAGTCCATGTGTCAAATATCAATCGACAATAGGAGTGAGATGCGAATCGAGATCGAGATATTCTTACAGAAACTATACTGTGGGTTGAGCACGAATGTTTTGACGTATCGTAACGTAAACGTAACCAAATTTAGAATCAAAAATACACGTTTAATCTATGATAGTTTTTTGGAAATATTTTTTCATTTTTATGAAACAAGTATGTTTGTTGCATAAAATTGAATAAAAATGCGATAGATTCATCGTATTTTATAATCAAAATTTGCTTACGTTTACGTTACTATACGTCAAAACATTCGTGCTAGGCCCAGTTCTGATATTGATCGAATATTCTCATTGAATATTTAGTTCTATAAAGTAATCTAAAGTTTTGGGCTTACAATCTTTATATTTCTAGGCTAAGCGATTTAGAATGTTGATAGATTCGAGAAACTTCTTTAGCGTACTTTATTATATTTTTGAAATGGGCTTGCTAAACCTGGATGTTATTTATGAGTTATTTCAATTGATGTCTTTTTAGGGTTCCGTAGCCAAAGGGTAAAACGGGACCCTATTACTAAGACTCCGCTGTCCGTCTGTCACCAGGCTGTATCTTATGAACCGTGATAGTTAGACAGTTGAAATTTTCAAAGATGATGTATTTCTGTTGCCGCTATAACAATAAATAGGTACTAAAAAACAGAATAAAATAAATATTTAAGGGGGCAACAACAAAATACAACAAACGTGATTTTTGCTCGTGTTTATAGATAATGGTACGGAACCCTTCGTGCGCGAGTAGGACTCGCACTTGGCTGGTTTTTTCTTTGATTCATGACAAGCCTCGTCTTTCAAAGAGACTTGACATTTAATAATCTTGTCTGGCTTTAATAATAATGAAGGTCGTTTAGATATAGAATTAATAATGAAAAAAACGGTCGACTTTTGCAAATCTAATACCTACTTACTACGTTTTATGAAGATGAGTTTTAGTATAGAATAAAATAGAAATAGTCCTTATTGTATACCATTATTGTAGGAGTCATAAATATAGAAGATTAAGAGAATAAGTTTATTTTATTAATACAATATACAAAGATAAACTTAAAAAAGCGTGCGCGTTTATATGAATAATGATAAATAAAACAGTGTTATTGTTGGTAATCATTACCTGAAGCTATAAAATCGGTTATTATACGGTTAGATACATCCACATACATCTGTTAAAAAGCACATGTATAACCTTCAATCATTGACATGAAAGTGGGTTGCAGCTATAAAATAGAGTTAGGTGGCCAGTATTACTGCCTCCGGACTTTCTGCTGAGCTGTAGCTCCGTTGGCACAATTTTATTATTGTTTATCTATTAAAGTTCTTGGGTCTTATGTCTCTTAATACTTTCTTTTTTGGTGACAATAAATACATCCTTCTCCTACCCTTATCCCATTTTATTTGTGGTCGGCGCAATATGTCTTTTTCTTCCATTCATCTCTATCTCTATGTCTTTCATCTGTCCCTTTAGTGGCCCAACATATCAATCCATACAATAAATACGTATGCATAAAAAATCCGAGCATCAATTTTTAAAAATCATTTCATCAATGATTTGCATAAAAATCAACATTCAATATAAAAAATATTTTTATCGATAAATGAATATCACTAATGCCCATCACTATCAACCAGGGGTGCTCAAACTTTCGAACAATCGCTGAAATTGGTATTCGCCGTGTAATTTGATTGCTAACGACGCTTCTCTCAAAGGAAATTGTCGGGAATCGGTTCTCAAAGTTCTGGTGCCCCCTCCTCAATTGTCCTGTCAAGGAAATGAGTTTAAAAGACGATCGGGTTAATGTATTTTTGTCGTTTGATGTACAAAGTTGGTGGAGTTCAACGCGAAATTTGCCATTATGGTACGTTTTTCTTTGATGATTCGCATTGTTAGACTACTTTAGTAGGTATATTGTACTAGTTTTTAACCCCCGACAAAAAAGAGGGGTGTTGTAAGTTTGTAGTGTATCTGTCTGTCTGTTGCATCATAGGTCCAAAACGGATGAACCGATTTCAATACCGTTTTTTTAAATTTAAATAAATCTCATCTTAGCTATGTTTCATGAAAATGTGTTAAGCCGTTCAAAAGTTACAGCTCTTTTTAAAACGCTTTTATTAGCTTCACCTGCAGTAACTAACTATGTAAAAAAATCTTGGAAGTTAAATTTGACCCACTTCCCGGTTTCCGATTGAGCTAAAATTTTGCATACGCGTTTAATTTGGATGACAAAAGCGTTTTCTTTAGTTTTTTTTAAACTATAATATTTATTCTAATTAGAGTCGTGGTTTTTTGATGGTTGGGTTTGCTCTGTGTCAATTAGATTGATGATTGTCATTGTGTTAGGACTGCACACACCTAGACACCTAAGTGTCTTGTTGGATACAAGCAACCGGCAACTAGCAGAAAATATTTTCTTTTCATATTTAAATGACTAAGATATCGACAACTTCATATGCAGACGCAGCCACTGTGGTTTCCAGTTGCTCCCACTTGACACCCACCGATCACTGATCAAAAAGTGTTTGGTGTTAGTTAGTGCTTCGTCGACATCCATTGTGACACTGGCGGAACACAACCACGGTACTGTTCCGGGTGTCTAGCAGTAGCATCCGGTGACTGTGTCCGGTTGCCGCTACTGGACACTGCAACCACGGTTTCCTGTGATAGTGTCGCGTATCGGTAGCAAAAAGTGTCAACGAGCTCCTAGCTTGTGATTAATGAAACAGTAAAAAAAAAACCATCAACATTACCATCTTTAATCCTATTTACACTTATAGCAAAGAACAAATAACCAATAACATCATCTCATCAAACATCTGCCTGGCCTGTATCCCAACTACGTTGGGGTCGGCTCCCAGTCTAACCAGATGCGGCTCAGTAACAGTATTTTATACAGAGCGACTGCCATCTGACCTCCGCCACCCAATTACTGGGAGACACTGATACCCTAAGGTTAGACCGGTTGTCAGACTTTTTTTGGGTTGCTGACTCCCGTAACGACTGTCAAAGGTATTCGTATGACAACCGGGGACTAACTGCTTAATGTGCTTTCCGGGGCACGGATCATTCTTGATGTTCGAAGAAACGGTCACCCATCCAAAGACTGACCGTGGCAAGCGCTGCTTAACCTTGCTGATACTCTGATGTGAACGGTAAATATAATAGCTACGAGATAGCTTATGAATAATGAAACGGTAAAAAGAAAAACAACAAAATTACCATATTTAATCTTATTTACACTTATAGCAAAGAGCAAACTATAACATATGCACATAAAAACATTAAGCTGTACTTAAACAATAAAGTTTTATGACCAGCCATTTCCCGTGACGTCCAACGCGGTGTCGCAATGACTCGATCGATATCTCGCCTCTATGAAGATTATAACAATGACGTCATGCGAGAGGATGTTTAGTGCCTTTGTCCCATATAGGGTTTCGAAATAATAGTTCAAATTTTTTTTTAAACATTGCCCCTCACTAGGATTTCTTCTGTATCGAGGGTACAGTTTACAAACATACATATCACATGCACACACACCCAGACCCGGAACAACTATCTGTAGGTCATACCAATATTTGTTCCGTGCGGGGATCGAACCCGCGGCACGTAGCGCAGAAAGCTAATCGCTTAGCCACTGCGCCAACCGTGTCGTCGTCTATGCAAGTAGCAAGTTGTTTGTAAGTAATTTTTTATACCACAATGGTGGCAAACCGAGTTCGAACCCGGCCCGCACCCCTGACATTTCGAATTCATATGTCGGATCAGAATTCGATTATAGCTTGCGTTAACGGTGAAATAAAACATCGTGAGGAAACCTGCACATCTGAGAGGGCCTCATAAAATTCTCGATTGTGTGTGTAGTCCGCCAACACGCAGCAGGCTAGCGTGGTGGACTAAGGCCTAACCCTTCTCATTCGGAAAAGAGGCTCGTGCCCAGCAGTGGGACAGTAATGGGCTGGATTTATTTATTTATTTAAGGTGGCAAACAAGAATAGAATGGAATTGACATATGCTACACCCACAAAGCCACAACAACAACAACCCAACACAACAACCACACACAACACAACAACAACCCACAACAACACAACCCTATACAACAACCATGTTTAAGCCTATGGCCCGCCTGATAGTAAGCGGTTACCGTAACCTGTGGACACACACACACACACACAGTATAAGCAGATTTCAGTAAACCGATACCAATTACCAACTAGAATCACAACATTTTGAAACTGACTTCAAAGGCTCAGTTGAAATAAAAATCTTTGACGTTGACTTTGAACTACTGTCAGTAATCCCCAAATCCAAATCGAAAGTAAGCAAGTTAAATCAAAAACCTTTCTGAAATGCCTTCGTCAGGTAAATCAGTCCTTAATCCTACTCCAAATAGCTACCAAGAGGTACACAGGTGAAATCTTTTAGCAAATTGGAAATCTTGTTGTTCGGATAGAGGATATTTGTCTCAGGGAATGAGGACCGATAAAGATTCCTTTGGGGATAGAAGGTTCTAGAATTCTGTTTAGTTCAATGTATGTCCCTTTGTATGTAATAATGTAGGATGTAATGTATAATAATATTGATCTTAATCTAACCTTATTGGAATTTACTATGACATTTTTTATAAATTTTTTGAGTTTTTTTTTTTTTTTATTGAATTTTTTTTTTCTAATGTTTGCATGCTGAATGGCCGTTTATGGTGATATTTAATTTAATTTAATTATGTAACAACATGAAAAAACCCATGTTCGCAATCTTATCGAACCCCTCTTTTTTGTCGGGGGTTAAAAATGTAATAAAATACTCCAGAAACCTGTAGGCTAATTCACGTAACTAAAGAAGTGCAGTTGTCGCGCAGTTGCAATAAAATTTGGATCAAAACAACACATTTGGTATTCTCTTACCTACCTATTTAAAAATATTTTATTTCTTATTGGTTTCTCTCTCTTTCTTTTGACATGTTTTTTTTCTTCTCTCTCTTATATTGTCAATATATCTGTGCTGAATAAATTATTTTTTCTTTCTTTCTTTTCTTCTTTCTTTCTTTCTTAGCTTCAGTGAGATACGCTCGCGTCAAGTTCAAGCGTCACTGCAATATGATCGGCGCATCATAACATTAGGTGAATGAGCTCTCTGTCTTCAAATCCAGAGGACTTGACAACCCTGGCAGCGAGCCAGGGTTGAGCAAATCACGATCGTTAATTGTTAAATCCACTCGGAATTAATTACTCTGCTTTAGCTAACATAAACATTGGCCTCATTCTGTGATGTTGTATTTAAGATTAACGTACCAAGTTTAACAGTTTATATAATCTTTTACGTTCTGAGAGTGCTCTAACGACTGGTTGCTTTAAACTTCATTCACCTTTTACCCGACTGCGGTGAAGCCCAAAAGGAAGGTATTGTTTTTAATCCCCGACAAAAAAGAGGGGTGTTATAAGTTTGAAGTGTGTCTTTGTGTCTATGTGTCTGTCTGTGACATCGTAGCTCCAAATCCCGTCCTGACTACACGGTTGGCGCAGTGGCTAAGCGATTAGCCTTCTACGCTACGTGCCGCGGGTTCGATCCCCGCACGGAACAAGTATTTGTATGATCTACAGATAGTTGTTTCGGGTCTGGTTGTGTGTGCATGTGACATGTATGTTTGTAAACTGTACCCTCGATACAGGAGAAATCCTAGTGAGGGGCAAAGTTTAAATATAAAGAAAGAAAGAAAGAAAGAAAGAAATCGTATAGACCGATTTCAATGCAATTTTTTTATTGAAAGCTAGTTTATTTGGAAATCATCTTAGCTATGTTTCATGGTGGAATCCCCCCGACTCCAAATTTCCATTTTTGACGGTTAGGTTATTACAAGGGGGTATTAAAAACGAATATGGTTTACCAAAAATTATATCGGTATTATATTGGTAAGTATCTTCTCCAGGACCAACCCACTTGGAATCGTGCGCCTAGAATCACGACGTTTTGAAAGTGCCAGCAAAGGCCCAGTTGAAATAAAAATCTTTGACTGACTTTTACTATAACATGCAGTCGGCAACTAGGGTGTAACGAACGCCTTAAATAATGCCTCCGACATGCTATAATTTTTGGTATGAATAGAAGGTTTTTAAACATATTATGTTACTCGGTGTATCAGAATCAGAATCAGAATCAGAATCATTTTATTTGCCTTCAATGTAGGTACAGGTATAAGATGTTGTACATAAATAGGTAAGTTCCACTACATTCTACCTTACGGCATGCAAAATTATTACATTATAATATTGAAAAATTATTATTATTATTAGGTTATTATTAGGTTTCTGACGATACCACAAACATCTAAATCGGTTCAGGCTTTTAAAACTATTACGGTTTAGGCTTTTTTTTATTTTTTTTTTGTCATTGGCTTTCTGTTGATTAAAATTGCGTTACTTTCGGTTTATGTAGCTGTAAGTCTTCCATATTTTTATAAATAAATAAAAGTTATGGTGAAATTAAGAAACAAACAAACATACACAATACACACCTTTGTTTGGGGAGTCGAGTAAAATGCCTATGTTTATCAATCCGAAAAATAATAATCACTTAAAATGTTATTTACGGAGAATCGAGTTCATGTGTAAATAAGAGAGAATAATTAAAAATAAATTGACAGCTTTTGCAATGCGTTGCTCGGAGTTCACAGGCATAATTTAAATAGTCACAGTCTAGCAAAACACAGTGGGACAACTATATAAATAATTGATAATATAATGTTTGTTTGTAAAGGTAAGGTACGTCAAAACTGTCAAAATTTAGTCAATTCCGATTACGACTTTTAATTGGATTTTTCGAAATGTTTATTTGAATGTTAGAAAATTCGATACTACCATTGGTATCAATTTTATTCATAGGTCCTACTTATTTAGCGGAGGTCTTTTTAAGGGGTCCTACTAATCATTAGATATGAAGAACTTTTACGATAGGATCAAAATTAAAATCGCGAAAAAAATCTACTATTCCATATAATTATTTCAATATGACGACACGGTTGGCGCAGTGGCTAAGCGATTAGCTTTCTGCGTTACGTGCCGCGGGTTCGATCCCCGCACAGAGCCAATATCTGTATAATCTGCAGATAGTTGTTCCGGGTCTGGGTGTGTGTTCATGTGAGACATATGTCATATTTGTAAACTGTACTCTCGATACATGAGAAAACCAAGTGAGAGGAAACGACTAAAAACAAAAAAAAAAACTCGACTAAATATATGGAACAGCAGATTTTGTCGCGATTTTAATGTTGGTCCTATTAATGTTGGTCCTAATATTGTTGGTCCTAATAATGTTGGTCCTAATAATGTTGGTCCTAATATTGTTGGTCCTAATAATGTTGGTCCTAATAATGTTGGTCCTAATAATAGTAAAAGTTGTTCATAGTGATTAGTACTATAACCACTTATAAGGACATCCGCTAATAAAGTATGGACTTTATACATTTATCTACTAATAAGACTTGATTCACTGAAATTATTTTACTGCAGCCTTTAAATGAGCCGTAGGGTTGTTAAAAGTAAAGTAAAAGCAACTTAATTTGCAAAAATTCTTTCATAAGTATTCAAGAATGCTCAACTTCGAAATTGGCACTTTTGAATGGCTATTTCGTCGCGAAGTACAGGCGCCCGATCCACTCCATTTTAACTTTTAAAGTACTGCATTTTTGGTTATAAAACACTTTATTTTAGTTTTTAAAATATTTTCAGCAGTTTGCAACAATATTTCAGTTTTGTTGATCTGAATTATTTATTTTGGTGTTTGAAATTGTTTTTGGTATTTGAATGGAGAAATTATGATGACAAATATTTCGGGGATTTGTTCCAATCTGAGAGGTCAGACCTAATCGTATTTTATCTGACAAATATTATTTATATGTAAAAGTTTGTGAAGACATTTGAATGTTTGTTACTCAATTACGCATAAACGGCTGAACGGATTTGGATAAAATTTGGTACACAGATAGATCATATTCTAGAATGACATATGTAATACTTTTTATCCTGGTGGTAAGCTGTTACCGAGCCTATCAACACTTGCAACTCCAGGGGCAGCATTCGCGCATTGCCAACCATATAAAAATCACGATAATGATATAATTATTGTTCGTTCATTCCTGGACGTAGACCTATAGCATTTATTATTTTATTATTATTTTCAGCCTGTGTTGTCCCACTACAAGGCAAAGGGCTTCCCCCCTTTTTCCACTCACTTCTGATTTTTGCTAGTAGGGGCCATTTTTTCGGTAGGAGTCAAGCTCGACCCGCCTTCGCCTGGGTATAATTTATGAACATAATAAGCATAAATTTATAGCGTAAGTAAAGCCAGACTAACTATTGTGTACTATGTAGGTACTAGAGGAGTCACCGCACTTGATTACGCTGTCTCATTCAATTGCGACTATATCGCCGCACTTCATGCATCTGTGTTACTATTGTCTTTCACCCTGCTCCGCTCCTCGTTCCCGCGTGTGACGCATGACGTTTATTTGGCGTGTCGCCTCTAGTACTTAGTACAAGCTCAATTTATTTATTTATTTATACTTTATGCACTATGTACAGAGGCGGACTAAATGCCTTAGGCATTTTCTACCAGTCAACCTAAGAATGATGCAAAGAAAAAAGGATGGTAGGTGCACAGACAAGATAATTAAATAAATAATAATGATAAATAAGTAAAATAAGCAATGACTTATATCGCCGATTTATAAGTACTTCGTACACGAGAAGTACTTATTATTTCTATGATTTAAAACGACAAAGCAAACAGATCATCATCTGCCTGGCCTGTATCCCAAATACGTTGGTGTCGGCTCCCTGTCTAACCAGATGCGGCTGAGTAACAGTATTTTATACGGAGCGACTGCCATCTGACCTCCGCCACCCAATTACTGGGAGACACTGATACCCTAAGGTTAGACCGGTTGTCAGACTTTTTTGGGTTGCTGACTCCCGTAACGACTGTCAAAGGTATTCGTATGACAACCGGGACCAACTGCTTAACGTGCTATCCGAGGCACGGAGGGGTCTCGATGTTCGAAGAAATGGTCACCCATCCAGGGACTGACTGCGGCAACCGCAGCTTAACCTCGCTGATCGACTGATCTGCGCGGTAGCTATGTAGCTACGAGCCCCCCAAACAAAGCAAACAGATAAAACATTAATTTCACATAAAATTCCAATTAAATGTCATTTCATGAAACGCTAGGAAAATATTAATTGGGTACATGCCCTGCCCCAAGCGCTTTGTGCGCTGTCAAGCGTTCATTACGATGTTTGATATTTAAACAAGCATTCGTAGCTAATAACAAAGAAAAAATAGGTCTAAGTCTAAGTAAATTATTAATTGAATTGAATGGTATAGAAATATATATTATTGTACACCAGATAAAAAGGAGCTATGAACATAATATTTACAACTGAAATGAGCTTAACCTTTACTAAAGGTTTAAAGGAAATTATTATTAAGCCCCCCGCCATTATTAGCATTTTTTTAAATCATCCGATTCGGCTATAATTTGTTTTTAGCGCGGGCCAACAGGCCTCTTTGTCCTTTAAGACTGTTGGCCCGCGCTAAAAACAAATTATAGCCGAATCGGATGATTTAAAAAATACTAATAATGGCGGGGGGCTTAATAATAATTTCACTTTTTTTTTTAATAAGTAATAAATGTAACAAAAATAAAAATATGTTGAAAATTAATTAAAAAGTAAATTAATTGTAAATGACGTTATGTGCCGCGCGGCCTATACGATCTATACGAGATTATAAAATTATGTCATATTTAGTTATTTAATCCTCGATGGTGTAGTCCACCAACCCGCACCAGGCCAGCGTGGTGGACTAAAGCCTAACCCTTCTCATTCCGAGAAGAGGCCCGTGCCCAGCAGTGGGACAGTAATGGGGTGGATTTATCTTTTAATAAATAATTAGTCACAATTTTGAATTGTATTAAATACCTATTTATGGTTTTGAAGTGTCATGGAAATTACGAATAAATTCATTTATTATAATAATTCGAATACCAAAGTATATTTTCCTCGAATGAGGTCTCATTGGCAAATAAACATCTGTACCTATCGTTACTTCGATCTTCGAGTAGCAAATATTTGTATTGCCTTAAAGCAATAGCGAACCATAATACCGATGCTCGGGATGTGCGTGTGATATTTTGTCGAGTATTTTTAACCCCCGATAAAACAGAAGGGTGTTATTAATTCAAATTCAAATTCAAATAATTTATTTCGTAAAAACATGGGTACAATCTGATGTTATATATAACAGATATGTAATTAAGTAGTTACACCATATTCTACTTTTACAGGTAGATACTTTAGTTTGTAGTGTGTATCTGAGTATCTGTGGACCTATGTAGCAATCTGTGTATCTGTCAAAACGGATAGACCAACTTCAATGCAATTTTTTTTAATTGAAAGCTAATTTTATCGGGTATTAACGTAGCTTTGTTTCATTAAAATCTGTTCAGCCGTTCCAAAGTTACAGCTCTTTTTCTAGTTGTGGTCGGGGGTTTTTGACGGTTAGGTTAAATACAGAGTTATTGCCATTCTGACTTCCGCAATCCAATTATTGAGAGAAATTGATACCCAAAGGTTAGACCGGGTATCAGACTTTTAGACAATTATTTTTTATACAATGTGTCTGGTGACCGGTGTCCGACCCGTTAAGGCCAAGCAATATGATCAATTTTATCGACAAATCTACCTTAGTAAGGCATTTTGCCCTTACTGTTTTGAAATGGCGGCCATTTTAATATTTTTTTACGCGGTTGACCTGCAGGTCTGGCGACAACAAATATATTAGTTAAACTTACCCCTTGTTATTGGATAACAAACATCGTATTTCTCCACAAAAAGGCACATCGATATAAATCTATTGCAAAATGGCTGCCTTCGTTATTATTGCCGAAAGATGGACGGTTTCATGCTAGAGGTGTTTGCGAATAAGTCACATTATTGGCTGTGACTAACGGCATGTGCTTAATTTTTTTGTGGTTTATATAATACTTTTTTGTCTAGGATTGCGAAAAATGTAATTAAATTATATTCAAACAAAATTCTCTTAAAAAATTTCGTTATTACGTCAACTGTTACAATTATGTGTATCTAACTGTTACTAGGAATATTAACATTGATATTCGGTACAATGTTCATCCGTCGCCGTGGCATCAAGTTGAACGCATTATGACACTACATCTAGTAATATACTGGCACATCTACAAATAATACGAAATTGAGTATAGATAGAGTTTAAACGCCACAGAGTTATTTTTGGTTATTATTATTTTAGGTATCTTTAATTTATTTATTAAAACTTTTTTTGCTTTATTTGTGCAATCTTTAATATTTTTTTCTGATGAAATAAGTAAAGTGTAGATATGCCAATATTACTATTTATTATAATTATTATATTAAGTACATTGCAGTGGCGAAGAGTCCATACAACCCGATTCCGATCGACTTCCCTTTAGGAATTGGTTAGTGCAAAGAACAACGTAATATGGCTTGTTATTCAGTTAGGTCGAGCTCTTCTAGGCATGAGTATAAATAGATTACAAGAGACGGTATGGATTTTTGTCTTGCAGCATTAATTGCAGCAATTTTTAAAGGGTATTTTTGGGACGGCTTCCCCTTTTAAAAATGTCACCCTTCGCCACTGGTACATTGCCTATTATGCGTGCTGAGCCTATTGAAAATATATGATTGTTAAGTATAGACCTGTCGTTTGTCCTCCCTCGATAAACATTGGTAAGTTCGACATCGGTGATATTTTGAGGATAACAGTCGTTAGGCTATGAAACACAGTCATAATATTGTGTTATCAATATCGCCACAGACGAAAGAACTTTTGTCTGTGAATATCGCCGTCTTCCATGACCCAATCTAGGTAAAAGTTAGGAGTTGTAATAAAAGTAAATATCCTGACTTAACTCGAGATTGTCGACATGTGAGATGTAGGCTAGACGATTATCGTGCCGATAGTTGTGACGGCTAACGGCGTAATGGCCTGAGCTTTAATAAAACCTTTAAGGGGCTGACAAGGCCGAATAGTAAGAATGAGATAGCAGCATCTGTTCTTACGTGAGCGTACGGGACAACAATAGAGGGCGAATAACAAAAACGAGGCGAAAAATCGGGAATATTAATTTATTTTTAGTAACAAAAATATGTGTAGGTGTTAAAAAAAAATACTGTTAAAATTATAAATAATAAAAAAGTCATTTCATGTAATAAAAAAAAATAAAGATCTGTAGTTTGAAAGTAGGTAATTTCGTTTTATGTTTAGGATAGACAGTACTTAATGAATTTATTTCATAAAGTATTTTACTATAATTGTTTAATAATCACATATAGAATAGATGATGTGTATACGATTTAGAATAAAATAAAAAAATTGGATAACTTAACTGCATTATTTAATGGCGTAATAACAGATTTAAAAGTTACTAAAGTCACATGGCTGTGCCTTATCAGGTTGGGTCAAGGTTGCATAACACAAATTTCCGAGATAAACAGGCACTAAGGTCTAAGTAATACATTTGGTCTAACAGGGTTTCCCTTTTCCGAGAAAAACGACTGAGATTTCTTACAGAGACACACACATTACCTAGTATTGTGATTTTGAAAGAATGGCACACATTAGTTTTAATAAGTATACATTAGCTAAACGAAAAAAAAATCAAGTGTACCATACATTTGACTGAGTAATATTGAAATATTTGTTTAGAACAGAAAAAGAAAGAAAGAAAAAAAGCAATTTATTATACACAAATTACGACACAAAAAAAAGTAAAAAAAAAAAAAAAAAAACAATTACTAATATTAAATGTCTGTGGACTAAATTAATAGGATTCTTTATTATCTGTTATTAAGTACGCTGTACGCGTCGCATTTGTGCAAAAAATAGGTCATCATTCAGCATATTGCTGAGGTATTAGAACACAACAGCAGATTTTTTTGCCCATTTCAGGATTTTGCCCATAGTAAAAGTTGTTCATAATGATGAGTAAATTAACCCTTTAAAGGCACCGAGACTAGAAAGGTTGGTCTTATATTTTAATTTACTTCTTGTCTCCCTCGTGCATAATAGCTGTGTAACTAATATAAAGCGAAGTTCGGCGCATCTCTACGTTCTTGTGCCCGCATTTAATCGATAGCTGTGAGAATTATACCCTTGCAATGCTCTTCAAGACACGGAATCTTGATGTATGATGATGATGTTGTGGCTCCCGCTGAAGACTAGCGCTGTCGGGTTGCTCGCAGCGCGGCAGCTTAAGCTGAGCGGAAGCCTTTTTGACACAGCTGCGACGTACAATCCATTTTTTATTTAAGATAAATATTTTTCTTTTTTTGTTTTACATGTTTTTATTCTTTTATTTTTCTGTTATATTATCTTTAAAATCGTTTTTGTGCTGTGTCAAATAAATACTTTTCTTTCTTTCTATTATATGTATAAGCAATTAACGAACGATCACCCATCCAAGCATTGATCCAGCATTACGGCTTTATCTCGTAGATGGGTTGATCTGCACGATAGCTATAATTTTTTTTGGCTCAATGATTATATTAAGGTGACAAGGAAAAAGGGAGTACTTCAATCAGAAAACCAAATTATTTACTACATAGTACTTAAAAAATAATACACTTACTATAGGAAAGTAGCAGTAAACTCACTCTGTATCATGTCATAAAATAAAATTATACGATATTATTGGCATATTTTCTTATTACCGTAACATATCGGGGATGTAAAGACATTTAAGCAAAAATAAAAAACATGACTGCAAAAAAAAGTACCTACTGAAAAAATGGAAACAAGATGAAAATAAAATTTCATATCAGTTAACAAAAATTATAATATGCAGTCGGAGGCATGTTTTACGGCGTTCGTTACATCCTAGATGCCTCCAACTGCATGTTATAATTTTTGATATACCTATTTCATCCTCTTGCAGTCGGGTTTTTGTTATTTATTTACTAAAGTCAAAGTCAAAGGTTTTTATTTCAACTGGGCCTTTGCAGGCACTTTCAAAACGTCGTGATTCTAGGTGCACGGTTCCAAGTGGGTTGGTCCTGGAGAAGATACCGGCAAGAAACTCCATGGACACTCTCTTCATAAATCATGTTAACAATACTATGTGGTACTTACTTTCGACCTAAATTTACACAATATTACAACAAAAAAAAAGAACAGAAAAGATCATAATTATATTAAGTACCACTATAATTTAAACAGTACAAGTAGGTTAATTTGTTTGATTACTATACAATAAAGATACAAACGTGTTCTTTTTAACTCGCGATAAAAAGAGTGGTGCTATAAGTTTGTAGTATGTATCTGTGTGTCTATCTGTGGCATTCAAGTTCCAAAACCGATGGACCGATTTCGATGCACTTTTTTAATTGAAAACTCGTTTAATCGGGTATCATCTTAGCTATGATACATGAAAATCTGTTCAGCCGTTCAAAAGTTACAGCTCTTTTTCTAGTTGGAGTCGGGAATTTTGACGGCTAGGTTATTATTTCAGTATCAGACGAGATTTTATTTTACTATGTTATATGTAGGTATACATAAATTTTTATATGTATATAAAAATTTGAACCCAATTGTTCAATAAGTACATTCAACTAACCGTATATCCAATTTCTTTAGATTTTCCGCCCCTCATAGTTTCCCTAAGTACATACGAAAATTCTTGGACTCATAAATAATGCATAGACACAAGCTTATCACATGGCGTTCTGCAGAACGGTACCGATTCGCTTTCTCATACAAATTGAGCTCATACATAATTGTTGAGGGGTTAAGAAAATGTTGGCAGGTGTGTGCAAATTGGTGTCAAATATTTTCGTCTTCATGTGTCAAGCTTTCACATCAGAATTTTTCATACTGAAGTGAAAAGATAGGCCTGTCAAGAAAAGAGCCTACAACATCCTAAAAAGTGGGCAACGCATAGGTGACTCCCTCTGGTGTTGTGGATGTTCATAGGCGACGGTGATCACCATTAAGAGAACCGCAATTGCAATAAATAAAATAAAATATCTTTGCAAAAATAAAATAGAATAGATCTTTATTTCATGTAAACCAGATACAGGCACTTAAGAAATGTCGAGAATCTAGGTGCGCGGTTCCAAATAGTAGGTCCTATAGAGAAGAACCGGCAAGAAACTTCATGGAAATTCTTTTAAAATAATAGATTAGTATAATGTTGTGGTAAGAGCTGCGGGAATAATGTAATTTAATATTAATAAAAATAATTCAGTTAAAAATAGTTACTTTAGCAATCTCAACAAATGAACTGAAATATACGTTTTGAAAGGAGCTACTTATAAAACGAATTTCGCTCCGGGCTGCCTAAGAAAATATTTTCAGAGTTATAATGGATTCGTTTTCTGAAATACGTACAGGAGAATATTTTCGTTAGAATAAAATAAATACTCTTTAATTTTGTGAAAATACAGAAAGAAAGAAAGAAAATACATTTATTCGGACTAAACACTAGACAACACAACGCACACAGAAGAAATAATACTAATAATCTAACCGTCAAAAACCCCCGACTTCAACTAGAAAAAGAGCTATACTTTTAAACGGCTGAACAGATTTTCATGAAACATAGCTAAGATGATTTCCAATTAAACTAGCTTGCAATAAAAAAATATTGCATGGAATTCGGTCCATCCGTTTTGGAGCTACGACGCCGCAGACAGACACACAGTTACATAGATACACACTACAAACTTATAACACGCCTCTTTTTTGTCGGGGGTTAAAAAGATTGGCAAAAAGAGAAAAAAAGCATGTGCTGTCGGTATGCCAGTACCGAATGAGTTGCCAACTCAGCATATGCTGGGCAATACAGGTAAGTATGATAATAAATTGTGTGTAGTTTCCCGTATATTTGTTCAACCATACAGGATGAATGAATTTATTTTTAAAGAAATTATAAACGAAAAATCCTTTTATTTTTTGAATAAATTATAAAACCACCACCATCACCATTAATTATTTATTTACCTACAGTAAATTATTATAGACCTAGATACATTTAACCGCACTACGACGTGCAAATAGTGTTATTTCCAAGTTAGTTTTTAGGTATAGTAGGTACTTACATTTCAAAATCAGTCAAATTTAACTAAACATTAATAATAAATAAATAATTAAATTTTAAAAAACCCGCCCACCACTGTCCCTCTGCTGAGCACGGACCTCTTCTCAGAATAAAAAGGATTAGGCCTTAGTCCACCACGCTGGCCTAGTGCGGGTTGGCGGACTACACACACCATCGAGAACTTTATGAGGCCCTCTCAGATGTGCAGGTTTCCTCACGATGTTTTTCTTCACCGTTATCGCAAATGATAATCAAATTCTGATACGCACATAAATTCGAAAAGTGCGGGCCGGGTTCGTACCCAGACCCTTATTTATTTATTTATATAAGCCTTTATTGCTGAAGGTACATGTTTTCTTATCCTAATTTCTAACATTAGCCGGTTTCATGTCTTCAACTTGTCCTGTGACAAAGGCCTCCTCCAATGTCTTCCACTGTTTTCTGTCTCTGGTGAGTCTCGTCCATTGTGCCCCACAACCTTTCTAATATCCTCGTCCCAGCGTTTTAGCGGTCATAGCGGTCTGGACATATGATGAGGGATGCACAAAAAAAATAAATAAAAAAATGGTCAAATAAAAAAAAAATGGTGACAGAATGGTATCCGAGAATAGGAAAACGAATGAGAGGTACCCAGACCCTTACATAAACAATAAATGTGAAAAATAAAATAATGAATATGTGATTTATTCGTAAGCCCTTATAGCATTCATAATAAAATTCTATGATAAAAGTAAATTAATAATAATTATACTTTATACCTAGTTGTCGAGTTAGTGGGAAGAAAAAATAAACATTCCAATTTAACTACACATCTCATCTGAATATGAGACAGAATTACCCAAAAGGTTGCTAACCCCAGCACCACAAGGTATTTACCAGACCGCGCCAATAAAAAGGGGAATAATGTTTTTATCCTCATTCGATTCATATGAGTGCGATTTAGTCGTAAAGATAAACAGATATATATCTGTTTTTCTTCCGTTCCTTTACCAATAAAGTTTTAGGTAAGAGGTTTTCTTTAATAAAGAAATGCGGGTAGGTATTAGGTACTTATTTATCTTTCGAGAGAGCTCTTAAGGTACTCAATGTCACTCACAGGTAGTGTCGGTTTTGATAAAAAATTATGATTCGAATATCGTGTTCGAAAAATTGTCGGTTTTCTAACCCCCGACAAAAAAGAGAGATGTTATAAGTTTGTAGTGTGTATCTGTGTATCTGTATATCTATGGAATTGTGTATCTATCTGTGGCTTCGTAGCTCCAAAACGGATAAACCGATTTCAATTGAAAGCTAATTTAATCGGGAATCATCTTAGCTATGTTTCATGAAAATCTGTTCAGCTGTTCAAAAGTAACAGCTCATTTTCTAGTTGTAGTTTGGGGGTTTTTGACGGTTAGATTATGGTAATAAATTTTATGATTCGAATTTCGTGTTCGAAAAATTATCGATTTTTTTTAAATCTTTGCCCCTCACTACGATTTTTCGTATATTGTGTGTACAGTTTACAAACATACATGTCACGTGCACACACAGTACACACCCAGATCCGAAACAATTATCTGTAGGGCATAATATAAACGGCTGAACGGATTTTGATAAAGACAAGGAAATTGTGTGCGTCATGAGGAATTGTGAGGAAAAATTATTATTAATATGAATATATTATGAAAAACATAGGTTAACTTTTCTTTTATTTTTAATTGCATCGTGATTTATCGTGATACGTCACAAGTGCCGACGAAGTCGCGGGCACAAATAGTAATGGTATATTATACAATAGACCTAAACTTGATCGAATAATGTAAAATAAAAATGTATATTATAATGTAAGTAGATTCAGAGCTTTTACATTATTAATGTAGACAGACAGGCAATTTATTATGAATGACGTATAAATCCGATTTGTTTTCTTTTTACGAATACTGTAGTTTGTTTTGAATTGAGAAAATATTCGTTTGTCTAGATTAAATCTAATTAGTGACCATTATGTCTGTACTTAATTATTGTATTAATGTTTTACTTTATTTTCATGTGATATTTTACATTTCTTTATTCATTTTCAAATTGTAAAAAATATGTATATATTATATACATTTTTTTATATTATTAAAGAAATTAAAAATAGGAACCAACCGGCATCGGGACAGGGTCCAAGCTACCGGTGGCTAGGGCTCCAGAGAGAGGAACCTCCTCACAATGCGTGCCGTGCAGGGGAGTGCCGCCTTCTGTATCGAGCTCTTGATCCAGCCCCCCAACGAGAGCCTCAATAAGATGTTGGTCGAGGCTCTTGAAAATGATTTATTGTACTTTATTATTAATGTTTTACTTTTGACATTATTTTAATTTAATTAATCACATTAACATTTTTTATTATTCATATTAGCAAATTTTATTCTTGTTTTGTTTTAATTTTGTGTGTATTGTTTTACTTTATTTTCATGTGTATTGGTTTTGTGGTGCTAACATGTATTTTCTACCTTCCTTCATTTATTTATCTATCTAGCTACCAGTTCTATCCGTAAACCAGCGCTGTGACATTTATTTTATCTGTCGCAGCATATGCTGAGATAGGGGCCATTTTTGGCCTCGTGCAGGATTTTTTATTTTGTTTTTAACACGCTTTTATTAGCTTCACCTGTAACTAACTATGTAAGAAAATCTTGGAAGTTAAATTTGACCCACTTCCCGGTTTCCGATAGAGCTGAAATTTTGCATACACGTTCAGTTTGGAAGACAAAAGCGTGTTCTATAGTTTTTTAAATTATAATATTTTATTTGTTATTATTATTTTAATGTTTTCTCTCTGTATATAATTTTCTGTGCGAGTCCGAAATAAATCTTTTTTCTTTCTTTCTCCATAAACCCCAATTCTACTATCAAATTTACTTTCACCTCATATAGGCTTTCCGACAGAAGAGCGTATACGAGGGTCATTCAATAAATACTTAGCCTACAAAAAGTAAACGAAAATTTTGGAAAAGTGGGAATTTATTTTTCAACATAGTCTCCTTTTAGTTCGATACACTTAGCCCAGCGATGCTCCAACTTTTTTAATCCGTCCGAAAAATAGTTTTTGTCAAACTCTGCAAAATCGGCCTCCGTGGCGGCGATGACCTCCTCATTCGATCCATATCTATTCCCGGCGAGTGATTTTTTCAGATTAGGAAACAGAAAGAAGTCACAAGGGGCCAAATCTGGAGAATACGGTGGATGGGGCAGCAATTCGTAGCGTAATTCGACTAATTTGGCCATGGCAACGGCAGACGTGTGAACCGGTGCGTTGTCGTGGTGAAACAGCACTTTTTTCTTCGGCAGATGGGGTCGTTTTTTCTTTAATTCGGCGTCGAATCGGCCCAATAAATCGGCATAGTAAAGCCCTGTAATTGTTTTACCCTTCTCGAGGTAATCGATGTAGATCACACCTTGTGAATCCCAGAAAACGGTGGCCATAACTTTTCCGGCCGATTTTACAGTTTTCGCCTTCTTTGGAGCACGTTCCCCGGTCTGGATCCATTGTTTTGATTGCTCCTTGGTCTCTGGTGTGTACCAGTGGATCCAGGTTTCATCGACGGTCACAAAACGACGCAAAAACTCCGCTGGATTCCGCTTAAACAGCGCCAAACACGTCTCCGATGTGGTCTCACGGTTGCGCTTGTTTTCTGGTGTGAGTAAACGCGGCACCCATCGCGCCGACAGCTTTCTCATGCCGAGTTCCTCGTGAAGAATATGATGCACTGTTCCTTCTGAAATGCCTACAGTCTCAGCTAGCTCCCGAACCTTCAATCGGCGATCTGCCAATACGAGATCATGGATTTTTTTTATGTTTTCCTCCGTAGCAGCTGTTTTCGGTGCACCTGGACGTGGTTCATCAAAAACCGACGTACGGCCACGTGCAAACTCGTTGAACCAATTCTTGACGGTGGCCATCGATGGAGAAGAGTCACCGTACACAGCATCCAAGCGCTCTTTGATTTCGATGCGCGTTTTCCCTTCCAAAAATAGGAATCGAATCACCGAACGATATTGCTCTTTTTCCATTTTTGTAAAACCGATCGACACGTTGGCTTCCATAAGTTGTCAAATTAAAACAAATGAAGGGATTGGAATGAAAATTTGAAAAAAGAATTTAAAAAGAATGTGCTACACTGTGGTAAAACTCTTTTGAAACTACAGCGCCCTCTGGCGATGAGGCTAGGTACTTATTGAATGCACCTCGTAGCTATATAAGGCTTTAAATAGGCACCTGGCTATGCTCTCGAGAATCACGTGCAGTCGTTACTTGTCGGTTATGGAACTACGTGGCAAGATTTTGAAAGCGGGTTTGCATACTCGCCTCCATGTAGCCTTGTCGTATGAATGTATAAGGGTAGAAAAATTATTACTGTAGATAGCTTCATCGCCCAAGAACGGGCCAACTTCTTTGTAACTGTTGGTGGATGGAGACGAAGGGTTTTAGGGTTTATATACAAGCTGTCTGGTTAAACGACTAAACTAAAAGATTAAACTAACTTTTTGTTTTAACCCGTAGCAGTGGCGAAGTCCATACAACCCGTGAAGAGAAGAAACCCGAGAAAAGACCCGTGCCCAGCAGTGGGACAGTAATAGGCTGGAATTATTTATTTATTTGTTGTTTTTATGTTTATTTTTTTATTGCATGTGGTGCCATAATTTTGGAACAAAATAAACACTTTTTCTTTCTTTCTTTCTTTTCTAACAAGGGAAATATTGAAGGCCGATATTGTACTCATAATTAGGAACAACTTTTACTATGGGACCAAAGCAGAAATGGCGAAAAAAAAATCTGCTTAAAAAAAAAGCTGCTGGTTCAATAGTACTTGACTAAAAATGTAAGGTTAAGGTACATGAAGTAGATTACCAAGGATGCGAGCAAAACCACGGGCAATAGCTAGTATGTTGAAATAATTACAAAAAAATTGGCACTTTTTATGTCACGGAAATATGAGAACCTATTTATTATATTTTATGATTTTCTTTTACATGTATTGCTAGATAAACATAAAAGATTTATTCATCCTTTTATGCTACATCCTTAAATCATAATATTAACCGTATACTTTACTTTTTTATAGCTAATAACCCTTTGTACTCAAAGTAACGAGAGTTCTTATTAAACGTAAAAATAGAGAGAAAATAGTACAGTCTAACAGCAGAGATAGTAGGGGTGGACAAATCCCGTTTCCTCCGCCCTTTGTCTCCTTGACAGAAGACGAAACGATAAATCGGGAAAGAAAACAATAACGGGATGCTTTTGTCCTCGATTTTCCTGTGGACAAACACGTTTTCTTCACCCGTTGTCTCCTTACCAGATGATAAAATAAAAAATTGAGAGAGAAAACGGTAAACAAATGGTTTTTTCCACGATTTTTCTTTCTCCTGTTTTTTATCATGCTAGCCTGCGGGGCTTGTACGGCGGATGGACTAATCCCGTTTTCTCCTCCCTTTTGTCTCCTTGATAGAAGACAACACGAAAAATCGAGAGGGAAAACGGTACAGAGATGGTTTTGTCCACGATTTTTCTCTCTCCTGTTTTTATTATGCTAGCCTTTTGGGACTATAGTCCGCGCGGAACTAGTTGGCCACGCCTTAGGTGGGGCCAGGGGTGAGAGCCGCGGTTTGCCTAGTGTTGACGGCGCCGTATTGAGTAATGACAGCAAACGCTCCCGCCACTCCGTCCCACCGCTCACATAGCTAAGGCGCGGCCAAATAGTTCCACGCGGACTATAGTACGGTGAGTGGATAAATCTCGTTTTCTCCTCCCTTTGTCTCCTTGACAGAAGATAAAACGAAAAATGGAGAGGAAAACGGTATACAAATGGTTTTGTCTCCGATTTTTCTCTCTCGCCTTTTTTTATAGAATTGGGAGCATACGAGCTTTGGGTTCACCTGATGGTAGATCACCGCCACCCATGAACATCCGCTACACTAGAGGAGTCAGCGATGCGTTGCCGACCTTTTAGGGTGGTGTTAGGAAAAAGGGAGGGAAAGGAGAAGGAAGGGGATTAAGGGAGGAATTGGGCCTCCAGCGCTCCACACTCACCGAACGAAACGCAACAGTATGCATACTGCTACTTTTTTTTTTTTTTTTTTTATCGTGGTAAAATCATCAAATGAGTCCTCCCACCCCGGGCAGGGCGGGAGGGACTGTCAGACTTGTACTGACTAAAATCCACGGTGTTCCTTCAATAGCCCTTTACGTTCCGGGGTCACGGTAATGAGATAAGCCCCGCGACCCCGGCAGGCATCGGCCCTCTACAGGGGGGGCCCCGTCATCTTGCTGACGTTCTTTGAGGCGCGCGTGGAACACAACGCGCCGTCGACCCGGGCATGGTCCATGGTCGGACAGCGAGTTGCCCTTTACTCGCTGTCCGCATGCCCGCGCCTACGGTGGCCGGAGATCGTCGGCCGGCGCCCGACGCCGTGGGCGACCACCACTGCGGCTGGGCTGGAGGGAGGACGCCATCCTCTCCCTCAAGCGGCCCGCCTCCTCCTTCGATAGCATGACTGCTTCGCAGAAGGAGGCGACCGCTTCCCACTCCGTCTCGCCCCGCAGCATGGCCTCGACCAATGCCGGGCGCGAGAGGTCTCCGCCTATCGCCGCCCTGAGGACACGTCGGTGCTCTGCCCAAGCGGGGCAGTCTTGCACCGTATGCTCTACTGTGTCCTCAGGGCGATCCTCGCAGTGGTGACACCCAGGCGTTTCTGCCTTCCTCATCAGACACAGGTACCTCCCGAAACTTCCGTGTCCGGTGAGGACCTGCGTCACGCGGTAGGTCAGGACGCCGTGCCGCCGATCCAGCCACTCCTCAAAGAGGGGTCTTACCGCCGCGATTGCGGCGTGCCCGATGCATACTGCTACTTAACGTCGATATTCTGGGGCTTAATATATGGATGTTTTGATAAAAGTTGGTGGTAATCCTGATACTACCCCGGCTTTATTAAGATATTATAAGGGTAGGTATACACCGTAAAGGCCGGCTGTAATAAAGGGCGCTATGGCCGTCGATTAAAGTACCCATCCATTTTTACAGCCCCCGAGAAAGAGAATTACTTTTGTTGTAATAAGTAAGTGAAATATCTTCTTCGTGGCATTTGTCGGTGTATCGCAAGAAAAAAACATTATATATATATAGCTTTATATATATAGCATTATATATATATTATATATATAGCTTTTATTAGCTGTACCGTCTAAAACAACACTGTTCAAACTATTGATGAAAATTTTGACAAACTTTATCTTAACGTTTGGCAGAAATTTCTTTTGAAATAAGCAGTAGGTACCTTTGTACTTAAGGGTCCCTATTGTAGAATAAAATACATCATGTATATTTCTTTTTTGTGTTGTGTATATAAATGAAAATTAACTTCTGTCCAAAATTGGCTAATGTTCCAAGAAGATTTTTAACCAATTGATTATATTAAAATTGCGAAAAAAATGCTATGTGCGTAAACGCACGGAGAAATTAAGCGTAAGTAGAGCAGTCGATATAGATGCGCTGAGCGCAGTTGCTGAGCGAACATAGTGCATACCCACCTTAACATCGTTAACCGTGTGGTTAATGATATTACGACACAGCGTCTAGATATGACTACCTACACAGCTTACAGAGACTTCATAATAAATTCGATCTTAAACTTTACGATCAAAGTAACTTACAAATTGACCTAAATTGTTAGTTCAGATAACAACGTTATTGACTCCTAAGGATATTATAGTCAAAACTAGGTATGTATGTACGTATGTATATTTCTTTGGCACGCTCGGTAGCCTAAACGGCTTGATGGAGTTTAGCCTGAGAGGTGTCGTTAGGACGACACGGTTGGCGCAGTGGCTAAGCCATTAGCCTTCTGCGCTACGTGCCGCGGGTTCGATCCCCGAACGGAACAAATATTTGTATGATCTACAGACAGTTGTTTCGGGTCTGGTTGTGTGTGCATGTGACATGTATGTTTGTAAACTGTACCCTCGATACAGGAGAAATCCTAGTGAGGGGCAAAGTATTAATAAAATAAAAAAAAACAAAAGATTCGTCTTTATTGTGAGAATGACACTGGTTATATCAAAATTATTTAAAATGGCCGATTTTTGGCGCCATATTATGTGCCTACAAATGTTTTTTTTCCTCAATACCTTTCTGTTGGGGAATTAAAATAAAGGGTTTTATAAATAGCTTACTAAAATATGTCTTATTATTATATGTTTTAATTTAATTAACTTAACTAAAAAGAGTAAAATAAAACCATACCACACCTACCTACCTAGACCTACTACCCCGTGATGGTTAGCCCATCACGCTGGCCGGGTGCAGGTTGGCGGACTACACACATCATCGAGAATTTTATGACTCTCTCAGGGGGGCTAAAAAGGCCGCTTTAGATGAATCACAACATGATTCATATTATGAATGTCAAAATATCTACTTAATTGACGACTCTTATTGTCATCCGCATAAGGTTCATATTCAGTAATCATTTGTTTGACAGTTACTATGCAGATCATTAGATGAATTGCTCAATGTGGCCTTTTTAGGCCCAGGCACAGGTGCACACATAATTATCCTAACCCTTCTCTTTCCCTCATATCACTAGTAACTTTAAAAAAAAAATATTCATAGATGATCAACATTTAGACCTAATGCAGACGACTTTTTATGCGCTTATAATTGCACGATATAATTACACTCACATTATCTCGTGCGGAAACAGGTTTTTAAAGGCATTATCTTGTCTTGTTATGACGACAAAACTCTGTCGCGGCGCGCATGTTAGCCTAGATGGGCGTAATTGTAAATTGATAAACGATGTATATCGTCGTAAGTGCACAGAAAAATGCCGATATTTAAATTATAACCTTACTCACTTTGTACGACATCGCAGGCTTATTCTTAATTTTCTTTTATAGCAAAATTAATTTTAATGAAGAATAGAATAGAATAGAATAGAATAGAATAGAAGATTTTTATTTGTCTTTCAAATTACATAGGTAGCAAAGAGATACATCATATAAGAAGGTAAAAGACAAAAAGGTCTTGGACTCAGCATAATAGCTGGCAGCGCGAGGCATGCACAACTGCTGATATTCTGTCCAAGCCAGTCATGCGTTGAATAGAACACAATTTTTATAGTAATAAATAGGTATATCTATACATAAAAATGCCGTAATATAATGTAAACAATGAAATGGATGTACCGCAAACTCTATAATTGAGTCCCAGAAACCAATGATTGCTTCATTAATAACCATCTGTGGCAATGTGATTTAAACGTACCAAGTGATAAAGGTAATATAGGTGGTGGTAAATCGTTCCAGCATTTAGAAGCAGCAATTTTGAAGCGACCATTGGTTTTGACTAAGGAGGAGAAAAAAATATTCGAATATATTTTCTTAAGCCTCAATTTTACACATAGCCTCAAGCGTTTCATCCCCTATTTCATTAACGCAGCTTGCTAACCGAAAAAAGGTTATGTAAATAGAATACAAGATGGCGTCGAAAATATTTGTTTGCAAACCTTTTTCTCACGGTAACATCTGTTCACACGTTTACCTATGAATTTATTTGAAAATAGAACCCTTTTCTTCTTCGTTCGCATCGGTAATTTTATTTTACTACTTTGTTCGTAGTTTGAAAGTGGAATCGTGTTCGCTGTCTGTTGTGAGGCATTCTTTATTCGAACGTGTTTTCGGCCTGTCATGAGTTTGTGTTAGAAAAGTTTTTAGTTCACGTGGAGCAATCGCTCTTCACTAGTAAACAGCCCTGAGGACCAAACACGATTTTTTTTCGTATCGTAAAGTTAACGTAAGTAAATTTTGATAAAAAAATGTTTTTTTTTTTAAATACCTGCTTTATTTTTGCATTTTCATGAAACAATTGTGTATATTGCGTAAAATTAAATAAAAATGTGATAGAATTATTGTATTTTTTATTCAAAATTTATTTACGTTAACATTACGATACTTTAAAAACATTCGTGTTCGGCCTTTTATACCTGTAAACAAATATACATTCTATAATTGAATTAAAATAAACTCCAGCAAAAATTACTGATCTCTGTGTTTGAGTGTACCTATGTTGCGTATCCATGTTATATGATTATTCGCGCTCGATGATATTGCCGTGGGAATAACCTTAATAAGACAGCCTATTCTGAACCGAGAGGTACACAGGGGACTGTAACCTTACTATATCAATCTAAGGGATCCTTTACACGATACCTCAGCTCATCGATGATAACACAGTTAATAGGGAACTTGTGTAGGTAGATATACAGAATATTTTTTTATGGAGTGCTCATAATTTGTAGAGTGATTCAGTCTCTGTTCCTAAATGCAACCGCAGTATTAGGATACACTTTAAAACAAAACGAAAATTCGACTTAGTATGGGAGACACATAACTATAATTTATTAGCGCAAGCCATACAAAATCAAATTTTTATTTTGTATTGAAGTGAATTTTAGTCCTAGTAGTAAAATGGAACGTTATTTTGTTAGAGCAGGTATAAGGATTAAATTTAGAACACCATCATCGAGTTTATGACGTCACTCCCTTATGATTCCTTGGTAACAATATTCACAGGCTATTCATGAACGATCGATACGTCAGGTCCCGTAACTCTGTGCATTGGCGCGAACATTATTTTGAAAATCATATTTTTATTTTTATTCTAATTATTCGTGTACTTTTTTTACTATTTTAATAAGCCTTTAATTTTTACGATAAACTCAAATAAAAAATAAAACATCTCAATCGGTTGAGGATAATTGCTTTAAAATTCAGTTGCAAAATAACCCGAACATACAAACATTACAAAGCTTGTAAATTACAAGGGATATTGAATAGTTAATAACACCTAACGTAAGGGCGTTTCTTCACTACTCCGATGATTCATTTGGACTAGACACTAGACAAATAAAATATTATAGTTTAAAAAATCTATATAACACGCTTTAGTCGTCCAAACTAAACGTGTATGCAAAATTTCAGCTCAATCAGAAACCGGGAAGTGCGTCAAATTTAACTTCCAAGATTTTTTTTCATAGTTAGTTACAAGTGAAGCTAATAAAAGCGTGTTAAAAAAATGCACAAACAGAGAAAAAAATAACAAAGATTAACAAAAAACAGAGAGCTGAAATATCTATGACAAAACAACCAAAACTGTAAAAACATTTTCAACATATCACAAAACTACATCACAGACACATAGATAAAGATTGCCACAAATCGTGCGTTTGCGAAGCGCGAATCAATACAAATCGAAATCGCGATAAAACCGCGCCGCGTGTATTTTTTACGTCGAAAACCTTTTTATTCCACTATCGGAGTATAGTAACACTATTTTTCTTGACAGGATCAACTGAACGGTACATATCGCCTAAGGCTCGGATATTGATAGGTTTTCTCGCTAAAATGTTTTGGAAGTAGTTGAACTTGCAAGATATCAATCGCCGCGCCTTGATTACCTACGTAAGAAAAATAACAGCCACAGCGGCCAACAAACAATGCATCCCTTTCTCGCTTATAGATGTTTTCATAAGTGGATACGGAATAGGACGTTTATTTCTGACACCAACTGTTATACAGGGTGTAAGTGACATCGTAACGAAAACTCATACCACGGGTTCAGTACATGATACTGGATCATACAGCGTTAGAATTTTGCGTCGGTCTTATCAAAAAATTTACGATTTTGTTCGCAGATATTTTAGTTAGGTATAAAAACTGCGAACAAAATCGTAAAATTTTTGAAAAGACTGACGCAAAATTCTTTCGCTTAGTCTTTCAGTATCATGTACTGAACCCATGGTATGAGCTTTTGTTACGATGTCACTTACACCCTGTATTTATCCCCTGATTACGCATGAAAAATATGACTAAAATCGCCAGCAAAAATATCGGTCAAGTTTGATTCGGTTTGGCCCGCTGAAAATTTAGTTTGTGGCCGAATTAATAACTTTTCAAAGCACGTATCAAATGGCCCAAATTGGTTTTATAATTGGCCCAAAATAACAAGACAGAACGTGTTAATTATCAAGATTCTGATTAAGATACCTTTCAAACCAAAAAGCTTAATCAAAATCCAAATCCGTTTAGGATCTATGATGCCACAGACCGATCACAGATTAGACGTGTGCGCCGATGCCCGCGGCGGCGTCATCGGCGTCATCGGCGTGGATGGTGAAAATCCTTTGAGTATCTAGAACACTCAAAGTGAAAATCTTATTAAAAAACAAAATAATGGCAGACTTATTCGCCAAATGACTGTTATGGACGAAGTTATCGGCAAAACGTGCCATATAAATAAATATATATATGTATATATATATATTATCTTGTCCGTGCACCTACCATACTTTTTTCTCTGCATCACCCTTAGGTTGACTGGTAGAAAATGCCTACGGCATTAAGTCCGCCTCTGTACTTAGTGCATAAAGTATAAATAAATAAATAAAATTATGGTCATATAAAAATGGTATTTTATTGAATTTGCGTCAACAAATAGGTACGTCGAAATAAACCAATAAGCATATATTTAGACATTTCTATTGTTTAGTTTACTAGTATATGTCTGCATTGTATATAAAACAACTATATCCGTCCGACCATAAGGACACCGACTTATAAGGCCCCTCATTTTATTCGGGGGTTAATTTTTATTTTTACACACTGTGTCTACGTGTCTATCATCCATATTTCCAGTCGCGGGACTACTGGAAGAAATTTCATTAGAAATAAGTAGTTCCATTGTGCTCTTAAGTCTGTACCATTTTTATTACCATGTTTCCTTGAGTGTACATAAATAATAAATTAATAAAAATAATGAAAAATATTCTCAATTCATTTTTCACAAAGTATAAAGACTTTTCTTTGATTGAGTGAAATAATAGTAGGTACTGAAAATGCTTGGTTCGTCTGAAAATTGCTTACTATGCAGTTGTTTGTATCATTTATTATAAAGATGGTTAACGAATGGCGTTATTTGCCGACGTCTGTATTTTCAGACTGGTATAATAACTAGGAACCTTCTGGGTAAGGAATTTTAGATTTAAACTAAAATGATTGTGATATTTAATAAAATATGATATATAAATTATAAAAAATATAAGAATAGTATGATATAATATAAAATTTAAAAATAATGATAATTTGTATAATTCTTAACTGTAATGTTGTGTATGTATTTTTTGATTTAGGTACTTTTTTTTTTTTTACCCTATAAATTGCAATGCCTTAACAGGCAACTAAGTACTAAGTCCAACAACCTATTGTTAACACCTTTAAAATGCTGTACACTTAGTTCGCAATAAAGAATTTGAATATGAATTTGAATTTGAATTCGTTTTTGCAAATTTTGGAATAATATTTTCTTGTGCCAATATTTATATAAGTGCTTACTTTAATAGCAGATGTTCTTTTAAGGGGTAATAGTACTCATAATTATGAACAACTTTAACTATGGGACCAACACAAAGAACGCGAAAAAAAATCTGTTGTTCCATGCAAATAATTAAATATTACTCGAATGTATGGAATATCAGTATTTTTTTTTGCAATTTTAGGGTTAGTGACACTTGACTGCTTGCTCTGCAGCTCTGCTTGTTTAAAGGTTTATGTTAATTTTTATTTCATTTCTCTCTCGTGTGTTGTTAATGTCTGTGCTGAATAAATGTATTTTCTTTCTTTCTTCTTTCTTTCAAGTAATTATTGCACAAGATATCATTTTCTAATATATTAGATCAGCTTTCTTTAATCACTTCGCTCCGTAAGCGACTAAACGCGATCGCACGTTTTCGCGAAGTATGAGCATCTGCTCATAGTTGTGGCGGCGCTTGGTCCGACTACAAGGCCTTTCTAACCTCCTTTCTGTGTTCTGTGGTTGGTCCCATAGTAAAAGTTGTTCGTAATATCTTAATTTTAATTTTCTTTAATTTTAAAATAATTTTACACAGTTCTAATTTTAATTTTATAGAACATTTTATTGTAATTTTTGTATTGGGACTTGTGCCTAAATAAATAAATGTTATTATTATTATAATGATGAGTAGATAAGGACTAGAAAGGTAACTCCATAAATAAAATATCCAAAGCTTTTCATACCATTAACAGTATTTTCTACAATCGTAATCCGTTAAGAAAACTAAATTCATTATTTTAAAGTACATTAACCTTGTCTATGGATCAGACGAAGCATGATCAATCATGACTACTTTAAAAATAAAATGTATCACTTTATGCAAATAATATTTTCTTTAAAAATGTATTTTATTATAATGGTTGCAAGGGCAGCTGCTAAGTGAAAATTTTGGGCTCAATTCCCGGTACGTGCAAAGTTTTGTGGGTTATTTTAGAAAATGTATGTTTTTAATTATTAAAAAATTTGTCATAGTCATACATTTAGTCTAGTAATATTGAATTATTATTATGGAACAGCTGATTTTTTTTCGCGATTTCCTTGTTGGTCCTATAGTAAATGTTGTTTATAATTTATGTGTACAATACCTAACCATAAAGGGTTCGGAACTAGAAAGGTTAGACCTTGTATTGTGGAATATCATATTAATATAATTATTATGAAATAACATAACCGTCAACAACCCCCGACTCCAACTAGAAAAAAAGCTGTAACTTTTGAACAGCTGAACAGATTTTAATGAAACATAGCTAAGAAGATACCCGATTAAAATAGCTTTCAATTAGAAACAAACTGCATTGAAATCGGTTCATCCGTTTTGGAGATACGATGCCACAGACGGATGAACAGATACACAGATACACACTACAAACTTATAATACCCCCTTTTTTCTTGGGGGTTAAAAAGAGTCATAAATAATCCTCATTGTAAACTTGATTTCATTTTATTTATTTCACTCGCAATAAATATCCAAATCACTGAACCAACATAGTTTAGCATCCATTAGATATTTTGCTCTATTTGATTTTGATTGGTTCGGATTACGAAGTACCAAACTAACAACAAAATATTTTCGAAAAACAACACTAAAAGATGAATTGATGGGAGATTCAATCACAAAGTTTGTTGCAAAGTTCTTGTCTTACAGTAAGTTGTAGACAAACATTGTAGACTGAACTAGACTCATGTTTATGTACAATGTTGAGCTAACAGACTCAGTAAGTTTGGTGTACAGCACCGTATCAGTCTTGGTTTATTAATGCTATTTTGATAACGAAACAAGTCGCAGTGTCCTTTACCTGTAATATCAAGGCTTTGACCTTTTGAACGCCAGAGTATAAACGTATCGCCGTACCCCTGACGCCAGGCCACTTTTTCTGTCAAATGATTTTGTCATATATTTGTGACGTTGGCGTTCAGGGTAAGATTTCGTTTGTCACATTTATATGTGACAATGGCGTTCAAAAGGTTAAAAATAGCTTCGATCTTAAAAGCTTTGTCATAACGTGCACTTTTTATCTCTCCTGTTCAACTTTTTTTTGTGGGTACTCGGAATGTTTCACGCGTCACATATTCGAGTCTAGCTATGTATAACATGGAATAGTTACAATGTTTTACACAAAAGTATTCAAGTGTGTTTTTACTTTTTCCATTAAATATTACACCAGATTGGTAGTACTAACAATTACTCTTGAGATATCCCAGGGCTAGCGAACGTTTGTGTCAAGCCTATCGGGCAAATGACCATAAACTACAGTATATATTGACATAGGAATAACTTAACCGTCAAAAACCCCCGACTCCAACTAGAAAAAGAGCTATAAGTTTTGACGGCTGAACAGATTTTCATGAAATATAATTAAGATGATTCTCGATGAAACTAGCTTTCAATTAAAAAGAAACTGCATTGAAATCGGTCTATCTGTTTTGGCCTAAAAGTCTACGGTGCCACAGACAGACACACAGATACACTACAAACTTATAGGACCGCTCTTTTTTGTCGGGGGTTAAAAAGGACCACACACAACTCACTCCACATTTAAATAAATGTGATTTTTTTCATTCGTGAAAGATCGGAATACGAAGATGCCCGATTGGCAGTCTTTAAATAGTTTTACTGTACATAGATTTCGTTGGGTGTTACAATAATATAATCAATCCATCAAGTCTTTGGGCTGATGAAACAATAATGTAAGAAGACCATTTATTAAATTACTTTCTCCGACCTTCAACTATTTTCTTTTCATCCGACGTAGTCGGTAACTCAATTTCCTTTATTAACCAACCTTAATCAATTAAAAGAAAAAGTCTATCCATCGATTTTAGTCTACATTTTTTTCTTTCCCTTTTATGCAAATACGGTTCGACGAGATTCTCATCATTTCAAATGATAATTGCTTAGGAATTGTCGACTGATTATACATTAGATTTGAAAAAGGAATCTTTTGTTTTAATCTTTTTTTTATTTTTTATTATTCAGCAGGATTTTATTGTCTTTTAATTTCCTGATAGCTTTTAATGGTTTTAATGTAGAATAAATACACGAGTAATTTTTATTCGGATGGGAGATCATCTTTTTTTTTAATAAAATATTTTCTTCTATTACGCTATTAATGCGTTGCTTTCTGCGTTATCCGCTATGTAAAAATTGTGTGGTCTTCACATATACCTACATATAATATGTTTCGTATAATTGTATATTTTAGGTATATTTGTGCATGTAAGATTAATTTGTGTCCATAAACTGTGCCATACGATACAGCCAAACGATGAATTTTGATAGCTTAAATTATGAAAAAAATATTATATACATTTATTTTTCTATTCCTAAAATGAACACGTTAGTTTTAAAATAAAAAAGAACTTTAAATTCAAAAACTATATACCTACCATCAACCATATAGGTAGGTACCTACATCAAACTATTCACATCTATCCTCATATTTCAATTTTACGATATTTTATTTCTAAATCCTCTTTTAAAAATACGTTACCTAAGGTAAAAAAAACATTTGATAAATTCGAATTTTCAAAAATGTGAGTGATACTTTGTTCCCTTTTAAAAAATAATATACGAGTGTAAAATTGTGTAAAAAATTCTGACATTGTTAAAAACAATTGTTACATTTTTTGAGTATTACGCAAACGTAAGTTATTTTTTTAGTACATCCAATCCTCAAAGGTGGAAATTTTTAGTTCTTATTTGTGCAAAACAAACTCATTTGTGGGTTCCCTTTGTCATCTTCATCCCTTACATCAAAGGGACTTGTACAATGTACATAAAAAACAAGTGTGTGTGTGTGTTGGACTTAAATGTTGCAATTTTGTGTACCAACTTCGTGTCCCGTGGGCGTTATTTTTGCTTTCAAAAAGAGAATGTATGTTTTCTAAGGTATTTTCCCGGAAATATGTTGGGGTTAAGGTTTAAAGGTACACATGAGGAATGATTGATGTTGATACTTGACACGAATTTTATATGTCAAAGAAGACAAGGTTCGCACTTAACGCTTTACCCAATTTCTGGTAATATGTGCGTTTAGGGGTATGTACATTTATAATGACAAACCATAAAGAAGAAATATTTTGAAAAATTTCACAATACATCTCAAGATTTATTTTGCAGTTGCTACTTTAAAAAAACCTAAAGATGATGATAGATAGATGGCTAGGAGGGTAGGCAACGCGTGAGTCATGCCCCTGGTGTTGCAAGCGTCCATAGGTTACAGTAACCGTTTACCATCAGTCGGGCCGTATGCTTCTTGGAGAATCTTATGGAATATTTTTTTTTGCATATCTGCTTGTACTGCATGATATTTTGAATGCCCTTCCTAAAATAGGCTTCGTCTATTGTTATATTAAATGCAGTATAGCTATTATAAAGTATCAAAGTCAACAAAACAGTTTCTCAAAAGTTTTTTTTTTATAACTTTGCCTCTTACTGGGATTTATCCTGTATCGTGGGTACAGTTTACAAACATACATGTCACATGCACACACCTAGTCCCGGAACAAACATCTATAGATCATACAAATAATTGCTCCGTGCGGGGATCGATCCCGCGGCACGTAGCGCAGAAAGCTAATCGCTTAGTCTCTGCGCCAACAATGTCCTCAAATTCAGTCCAATTACTTGATTAACGAAGAGAGATCAAACTCAAAGTCAAAGTCAAAGTTTGTTTTTTCCACTGGGCCTTTGCGGGCACTTTCAAAACGTCGTGATTCTAGGTGTACGGTTCCAAGCGGGTTGCTCAATACTCCAAATAGTAAATTTACATATTCAAGTAATTTTTCATTTATAATAAAGCTCATTTATAAACAGACATAATACGTAGGTAGTATGTACTTTACCTACAGTCATATGCCGGGTTCGAGGCAAATGCAAATTATGTTTTGAATCTAGCTGGCTTGACGAGACATAATAGAGTTCGTGAATTGGATGCTGAATTATGAAGATAATTATATAAACTCGGGCCATGGTACTGTAGTAAAACTTGTTTAAAGTAACTAGTGTAGGAATATGCTTCAAAAGGCTTTTATTATTATTTGGCTCCCGCTGAAAACCAGCGCTGTCGAGTTGCTCGAAGCGCGGCAGCATATGCTGAGCAGAAGCCTTTTTGACGCAACTGCGACGTACAATCCATTTTATTTAAGATAAATATTTTTATTTTTGTTTAATACGTTTTTTTCTGTTATTTTATCTTTAAAATCGTTTTTGTGCTGTGTCAAATAAATACTTTTTCTTTCTTTCTTTCTTTATCAATTAAAACTTGCTAATAGATTTTTTTTAACAAAATTTATTTAATTAGAGTAGAACTTTATCGATTAGTGTAGTAGTATTTTTGGTTGAATATGTAGAATAATAGTTTCTTTGAAAATACATTTATAATTAAAAATATTGTTGACTACCCACGATACATAAATATATCAGTGTACAGTATGAGGCAATAACCTAATCGTCAAAAGCCCCCGACTCTAACAAGAAAAAAAGCTGTGAATTTTGAATGGCTGAAAAGATTTTCATGAAACATAGCTAAGATGATACCCAATTAAAGTAGCTTTTAATAATAAAAAAACTGCATTGAAATCGGTCCGTCCGTTTTGGAGCTACGATATACGCAGATCCACCGATATACAGATACCTACATACATAGTACAAACTTATAACACCCCGCTTTTTTTAAGACGCTTCGTGAATTTTCGTACGCGCAGACTCGAACACACGATCGCCGACAATACCCGAAGTTACATCAATTTATAATCAACTTTATAAAATTCCCATAAGGTGTAAAATTGATTGCCGTGCCATCGATTTCTATTTTGCTCACTGACTAAAGGTCATGTTGACGGCGCAGAGACAATGCTTTCTGATTGGTAGATCAATATCCCGCGTATTTAATTGTGTCAACTGCGCAGGTACATCGCTAAGCCATTTAGGTTGTGTCGTACAATTGTAGGCTAATTCACGTAGGTAAAGAAGTGCACTCGCCGCGCAATTGCAGTATTTTTTTTATCAAAACAACACATTTGGTATTCTCTTAGCTTCAGTAAGATACTCTCGCGTCAAGTGCGAGCGTCACTGCAATATGATCGGCCGGTCATAGAGAAAACTTTGTACCCCGTTTTTAAGCATATTGCGCAGACGGAGGAGTGTGAGATTTGGCATAGTTAAAAGTTTATATAATATGGAGAAGGAGTGCAGAATGCTAAAATTTCGGTCGAATTTCGACCACAGGGCGACCACTATACATAAAATTACGTGAATTACCCTTTGATACTCCATTGATTAAAAAACAAAAACCTATCGTTAGGGATTTTCAATATTTTTTCCAATACATTATAAGGACATGCTTTTACCATTAATATAAACATTATTCAGAATTTTCTTATGACTCCCCTGAGTATGTTATTCGTTTTCAATGGGAACGAATTTCGCATCCATTATGGGAAGGGAAGTAATGCCAATAATGTTTTAAAGCTATAACGGTAATATACGGTGTTGTTTATCGATTGGTCTCGCATGAAATTCGTATCGAGACGAATCGGTGACTTAAAACGTCAAAGTCAAAGTTTTTTATTTCAACTGGGCCCTTGCAGGCACATTCAAAACGTCGTGATTCTAGGTGCACGGTTCCAAGTGGGTTGGTCCTGGAGAAGATACCGGCAAGAAACTCCATGGATACCTACTTTTTTCATAAAACAAATTTACAATAATATTTGGGGCCCCGGCTAAAATTCGACCAGAATTTACACAATATTACAAAAAATAAATAAAAAGAACAGCAAAGATCATAATAAGTACCACTATAATTTAAACAATACAAGTATGTACATACTTAACACTCAAGCCACCCAGTTTTGAAAACAAGGGAAGCGTTATTAAAATTAGCTTGTGAAGACAGGAAGCAGCGGGTCACCAGGGAAGCCGCATGTGCAGAAGATAGTCACTTCCATACGTCTCCATCGTCAACATAGTCTTTGATCTTGTAATAGGCTTTCTTTACGAGGACAAGTTCAAGACGAGTCTTAAACTTAAAAAAAAAAAATACCTCAAATGTGGCAAACAATCAAATGGCCCAGCTTTTACTAAGCGGTTACCATAACCTATGAACGCTTGCAACACCAGGGGCATCACTCACGCGTTGCCGACCTTACTACTAGCGTCGTGTGCCAACAAGACGCTCCCCAAGGAGCACTGGCGACCTTGCTCACCGTTAGGAACACAACACTGAATAGAATAGAAAACATTTATTCCATACAGGACATACATCGTCAGCATCATACATGAACAGGAGCCGAATTAGGATCTTGACAAGAACCCTCACTGGGCACTGCAAACTAAACAAGCATCTACAAAAAATGGGCCTTAGTGACTCCACAATTTGCAGATTCTGTCGCGAGAAGGATGAGACGCCCATACATATCCTATGCGAGTGTGACGTGGTACACCACACTAGAAGCCAGCACCTGGGAGGCCACCTAATCTCACCAGATGAGATTAAATCCCTCCACCCCAAGAACATAGTCAACTTCATCATTGACTTACGGCTAGAGGAAGTGCTGTAATGAAACGAGAGGCGTCACAATAGATCTTCGCAGGTCGCAGTGACAAAGGGGCTTAGTACCCTACCTCTTCTATTAAATAAATAAATAATATATTGTCAGTATATCATCACTATCACTACATAGTATAAAACAAAGTCGCTTCCCGCTGTCTGCCTGTCCCTATGTATGCTTAGATCTTTAAAACCACGCAACGAATTTTGATGCGGTTTTTTTAATAGACAGAGTGATTCAAGAAAAAGGTTTGTATGTATAATACTTTCACATTTAATGTAAGGATAGTAGAGAAACTGCATCCGTGCGAAACCGGGAATGGGTCGCTAGTAAAATATAAAAATTGAAACTTATACAGATCACAAAGAAACAAAAATAACAAACACGAAAAGAAAGAAAATTGAAACAAGGTTTTACTGCAGTGATAAGCACGCCTATATCGAAAGGGTTACCAGCTCAACTCTCACACTCTGCAAAAGAGCAGTGTTATTTGGCTACGATATTCTGTAAGATGGAGGTACTTCCCAAGTCAGGCAGCTTCAATTTTGAGCAGAAATTACCTCTTAAATATTGTTTAGCTATCATTAATTCATAACGAGCCGAATTTCTCTATAATTTAATTTCCAACTATAATCAAAATCACTGCATACTAATAAAATCACTATCAATAATAAATTAAAAGCTTGGTTTGTACCACAAAGTCCTAAGCCGAGTGTACACATTATACTTTACCGCTCAACCATGATCAGATTCACTGCATTAAAATAAAGGCGCGTACTCACTGGGAGCAGTCGACAACCTGCATTTACGTGACTATTAACATGAACTTTTGTATTAGAAATAAAAAAGAAAGAAAAACTTTTTTTTTGCCATAAAAAACAAGACACATTAGAATGATAGACATAGGCAATAAGAAGAGGACAGGTGCATAGACAGAAAAGACATTTTTCTTAGGATGGCAACAGTGTAAAATTAAGTAAAAAAACTCAATTTGAACTCATGGTAGGCGGGCGTTCAACCGCTAGGTTCTCACTGATATTCTTGGTTATTCTTGGTTTTAATTAAGTTTCGTGCGTCATACTGTGCGTAAAAATAAAATAGTTTTCTTTCTTTCTATATATTAAAAATAATAAATTATTATATGCTGTGAGTACGCACCTTAACATCAACCCACCTAATCTTATCCAAATACAAATCCCTTTTAACATTATTAAGGTCTGATATTTGAGAAAGGCATTAAGTATGCACTATAGGTCTATTTGCGGAGAACTACTTAAGTCTATGTCTGAGCCATACTCAGACAAGTTCAAACATTCTGTCTAGCCTTTTGAAACTATTCAGATGGGGCAATCTTCAGTTTAATTGCTTTGTGGATCATTATGGACATTTTGAAACTCTTCTGTTAGACGATAATAGGTCCCTGCGACCAATAGTCTTTCTAATGTCTAGGCTATAAAGCGAGATTATAACCTTATCGTCAAAAACCCCCGACTCCAACTAGAATAAAAATATTCTAGTTTAAAAAAAAACTAAAGAAAACGCTTTTGTCATCCAAACTAAACGTGTATGCAAAATTTCAGCTCAATCGGAAACCGGGAAGTGGGTCAAATTTAATTTCCAAGATTTTTTACATAGTTAGTTAGTTAAAAAGAGCTGTGACTTTTAAACGGCTGAATAGATTTTCACGCAACATAAAAAAAAACAGACAGACGAAGTTGAATTGCTCGTAGGAGCTGATGTTAAATTTTAGCCATTTGTGTCCCTAAAAGATGATAATCAAAGTACCTAGTTAAGATTATCTCCTTTACTTAAAATATGCCATATCATTAGCAATGTTATGTAGATGCTGATGACGTCAGAATATATAAAGTGTTTGCAAAGTCTTTAGTAAAAGATTAGTAGATATTGGAGCCGATAGCAACGACTTAATTAAATCACATGACACTAATATTATACGAAGTCTTACCTTTGTAGTCCTGATTCTTTTAATGGGTTACTGTAGGTGATCATCATCTATACAGGGAGTCCCAGGAAACCTGTACCAGCGAAGGTTTGTGGTCAGGGGACACTAATATTCATCGATTGAACCCCCATGTATGTTCTACGATATTTTGTAGTTTTCGAGAAATTAATATTTTTAGATTTTTCAAAATTGTAGGCGGTTTTAGTTATAACTTTTTCTGAGTGGTGTTTCTTTGAGATTTTTCTTGTCAGTATTATGGCTAGAATGTGTGTTCACCTGTTAAAAACACAAAACAACCAAATTCTAACTACTAGTAGCTCAGAATATGATCACAAGATAATAAAATCCGTTTCGGAGAAAATATTACAAAATAATTAATTTATCGAATACTACAAAATATCGTAGAACATACATGGGGGTTCAATCGATGAGTATTAGTGTCCCCTGACCACAGACCTTCGCTGGTACAGGTTTCCTGGGACACCCTGTATATATAAAAATGAATCCCTATTTCCCTTTAGGTTGCATTTAGGAAAAGAGACTGAATCACTCTACTATTTATGCGCACTACATAAAAAAAATATCATGAATACAATACAATACATTGACACTACACTACTCACTAATGGATATATTTTACATTTAATAATTTATTCAATCAGTGACTTACAGAATTATTACTACTATATATATTAGAATGTAAAGCCAATGTATATTTACAGACTCTAATACAAGATTAGCAAATATTGAGCTAAATAAATTAGTATTCAGAAGATAAAACTACTTAACATGTCTGAGCTTACCCAGACATGTTTGAACAAGTTTATCGATATTTACGTCTGATTAGGCGATCGATTCTCCTTTCAAAACCACGTGGTGACGCCTTTTCCATCTATTATAGGATCAACGGATAAGTTTAGAAATTCGTAGAATTCTTAGCAGATTTTAGAGAGAAAAAGGTTTTCTATTTGAATAGGCAAAATTCCAAGTAACACGTACCTAAGCTAAGTGTATTCATGAATTTTGGAACGACTTTTGGGTTTAGTTTAATAAATTTTTAGTGTGTTTTTTGGTAAATAAAAGTTTGAGTAAAGAATTTTATTTTGCGAAGTTTTAAAAGGTATTAATTAATTACATTATCATGGGTAGCAATTGTCTCATGTGCTTCATAGCTTTGTCCATACGTGATGGACAGGTCAGAAGTGGACAAATTGAAACTATACCAACACCATATCCTTAAAACAAAGCAGATTCAAATCTGTGTAAGAACATGATTTCTCAATAAAATGATACATGATGTCTGAACGTCCACTACTGAATATGGGACTCCCAGTTACTGCTACAGTAAACTGTCATAGGGATATTGCCCTAATCACTACGTTTGAGAGGCTGACTGGTGATCTCAGTATTATAAGAAATGAAATACGTCATACCACCCACGGACGTCGGTCGTCGATAAAAATCAGCGTCATTGGTGTGGCCAATGACAACAAGCTGATCGATGCCCATTTTTTTGCACATGAGGGACACACACTTCCATTCGTCGTTATCAGTCGTTATATTTAAAATATTTTTTTCTTCATTGTTTTAATTTTGTGTATTTTCTGGCTTTTTTTACCCGACTACGGAGAGGGTTATATGTTTGACCGGTATGTATGTATGTATGTATGTACATCTGTTCCCTCATAACTTCTAAGCTACTTATCATAATTCGACAAATGAGATATCGTTGGAAGCGTCATAATGGTCCACTGGTCATAGGCTATGTGACGTCACATTAAATTTAATATGGCGCCCTCTAGAAGACATAAAGGAAAGAGCAAAAATAAAATTATTGTTTGATTTTTGCGTGTTGGGGTGTTGGGTATCAAATGAAAGGGCTTAATTAGCACATTTCAAAAATATGTATATTGAAGGCAGTAGCTCGCGGCTCTGAAAAAAAAATTAAGTTCAAAAACTAAAACCCGAATACTAAAAAGGTATGAAACAAGAAAATATTAATACATATTCATAGTGATGTTCAGAGTATAGCCGTGGTCGTATGCCACCTACAGCTATTCTAACAAAATAATACGGTCTAACAGTAAGTGGCATACGACCACGGCTATCCTCTGAACATCACTATGAATATGTATTAATATTTTCTTGTTTCATACCTTTTTAGTATTCGGGTTTTAGTTTTTGAACTAAATTTTTTTTGTTTGTTATGTTTTGTGTAGGTAAGCATGCTATTGTGATTTTGGTGCAATTTTTTTTTTTTCATTTTTCATTTTCTATATTACCTAAATGTTACTTGATGATGAAATTTACCTGAAGTAATAAATTACAAATCAGTTGATGTATATATTTTAGACTCGCATACTTCGTCGGAAAAAGCAATATTTTACGCAATTACTTGACATGCAATTATTTTACAAAATTATTGAATTTAAATACAAATAACATTTATAAAATTACAGTTTAAATTGATTCGTAAATAATATTCAACAACATGTAATTAAAGAAAACGTTGATATAACCACAAGAAGAGCGCGAGTGGATAATTTTCAACTAAAACTTAAACAGGTTTGTACCTAGTAATCAACCAATCTGTTTGAGCAACAAAAGTTAATTTCCCAATTATTTCTTAAGGGTTAAAATTTAACCTCAATATCTTCTAATAAATTGTTTTAGTTTCGATATTGACTGTTTGTTTTTAGTTTCAATTGTTTTCTTGGAAACTTTGAAATAAATTTTGTAAATAATTTATGATTATTAATAATCTATATACATTTATTAATACGTGAAGAAGAAACTTTGTACCCCTTTTTGTGCATATTGCGGAGTGTGAGATTTGTCATAGGTAAAGACAGTGCAAGAAGCTAAAATTTATATCTATGTAATTTGTGGTCGAATTTCGACCACTGGCCGACCACTAGTTATTATTGATAGGTCTCAAAAGATCAATAAGAAAAAGTTAAGAAGGTGTTTCGACTGAAATCTGGTTATGAAAGAAAAACTTTTAATCACAAGTCATAAAAGCGAAGGTTCCCATTGTACAGTTACCATCAAAAATAAGTGATTTTGTTCGTAAAATGTTTGAAAAGTTTTTTATTGATACAGTTAATCACAGAACTTGCTAATAATTATATAACTTTGTGCGTTTTTTTATAAAATAATAAGATGAAGGAAAAAGTGTTAATAGTGTGATTATTTAAATAAAAATAATGCATAATAATTTGTGCAGTCGAATTTGGGGAACCGACTTTCATTTTGTTCTTATGGCAAAATTTAATCAACGAATTTAAAATATTAATTTAATTTAAAATTGGTTTTAAAATCTCATTTAATTTTAAAATTGTTATGTTTTCGTAGTCTTATTATTCAGTGTGGAACAGTGTGAAATTATAATACATTGGAATATAAATGACTTTTAATTTGCATATAAATTAAAAATACGTATTATAATATTTATGACAATGGAACGAATTAATTATTGACACACGACAAAGAGTTGAAAAAAGGCTATTTTAATTTAAGAATCATCTTTGAACCTTTTTCGATGTTGGGTAGTCCAATAAACAGATGCGGCTCAATAAAGAAGAGAAAACAGGGAGAGGGAGGGGGAGGAAGGGGGGGAGTGAAGAGATCGTGGAGTATGTTTTTGTTAAGACCAACTGGACTTTGAGAGTCTTGAAATTGGAGTCGCGCCACAACACAAACTTGAAGTCGTTCGTGGTGCGGGTTCCAAATCTTCATCTCGAGACCTGCCTCAAAGAAGAGTTTTGGCCGAAGGGTGTCGTGTACCGTCGGTTTCGCGGCCGGCTGCGCGACACCAGTCAGCGAAACACGACGCCGTCATCTACTGTGCAGCAGTAGTTTACAATTTATGTTATGTAATATGTATTACCTAGATTATTTAAAGTTATTGTTTTATATTTGTGTATTTTTGTATGGGCCAAGTTGCCTAAAATAAACGGATTATTATTATTAATAATAATCAGATTTTAAAATGGACTAATTGACATCATGACTTTTCACCTTCTAGAGCTTAACAATATGGCGTTTAAATATTTCACGTATTTTTTTCCTTTAAAATGTTCTCCAAAGCAAAGAGATGTCACTGTGTCAGCAATGGTCACCCATCCGTTATTTTACTGCGGTTACACTGCTTTATCTGTTTGGCGATAAAAAATTGTAAGCTTTGTCATAAACCATTAAATCTTTTGAATGTTTTTATACGTAATAAATTAAATTTTAATAACAACAAAAACAATTATTAAATAAAAAACGATGAATTTGTAAGTGAAATATAAAAAAAATTACTTTACAAAAAGTAAAAACCGACTTCAAAATATAAAAAATTATAAAATCTTCTGAAGGCAGTGCCACAATTTCAGAAGCTGTTAATTAAGTTTCATATAAAAAAAAAACATAAATTTTAGTAAACTAAACAAAAACGTAAACGTAAACGTTTTAGTAAACGTAAGTTTTCATAAACTAAACGTGTATGCAAAATTTCAGCTCAATCGGAAACCGGGAAGTAGATCAAATTTAACTTCCAAGATTTTTTTACATAGTTAGTTATTTAGTTACAGGTGAAGCTAATTTAATAAAAGCGTTTTAAAAAGAAAGAAAGAGAAGAAATCGACCAATGCGTAGTAATTTCAGCCTTGAGTTGTATACATAATATGAAGTTTTAGGAATTATCAAATAATAATTGTGTATACTCCGTTTGAAATAAGATTAGACACGTTTAACAAACCCTTTTACAGTGTATTCAACTGGTTTTGACTTCTATTCGGTACGCATTAGGATGGCATTAAACGCAAAAACGTATTTACGATAACAAATGTTTACTGCAGCTGTAATTTGTCATGTCACCAACGTAATAGAAGTCAAAATCGGTTGAATAAAGTGTAAATGGAGTTATTTAAATTTCTAATGTTATTTCAAATGGAGTATAGGTGGATTTAATTACTCTATATGTATACACAAATTGTCGCTGTAATTACAGACGGATTATCTTCTCCATCCATTTATGAAGTTAGCTTATACATTAAATAATTGACTGTGTGAAGCATTTCTGGCCCAGAAGTGGTGGGGGTATTCATTTGACTCTAAATAATAATAACCTAACCGACAAACCCCCGACTCCAACTAGAAAAAGAGCTGTAACTTTTGAACGGCTGAACAGATTTTCATGAAACATAGCTAGGATGATACCTGATTAAACTAGCTTTCGATTTGAATTAATTGCATTGAAATCGGTTCATCCCTTTTGGAGCTACGATACCACAGACACAGATACACACTACAAACTTATAACTCCCATCTTTTTTGTCGGAGGTTAAAAATGTTTAAATTCAATGTTATAAATTCTTAAATAATAAGTTATTAAGTATGATCATTGTGAATAACATAATCATCGAGGAACTCGTAGCTACCGCGCAGATCAGTCGATCATCAAGGTTAAGCAACGCTTGCAATGGTCAGTCCCTGGATGGGTGACCGTTTCTTCAAACATCAAGACCCCTCCGTGCCTTGGAAATCACGTTAAACAGTTGATCCCGGCTGTCATATGAATACCTATGACAGTCGTTACGGGAGTCAGCAACCCAAGAAGTCTGACAACCGGTCTAACCTTAGGGTATCAGTGTCTCCCAGTAATTGGGTGGCGGAGGTCAGATGGCGGTCGCTCCGTTGTAAAATACTGATATTCAGCTGCATCTGGTTAGACTGGGAGCTGACCACAACGTAGTTGGCACAAAGGCTAGGCAGATGATGATGACGCGAATAATAATCATCCGTAACTGATTATAGCTTTGAAGCTAACCTCGGTATTCTGAGATATAAATTATTACTATTGGTATGTAATATCCTTTATTCATTAATATACAAATTGTTTATATTTTTAAATACATATTATAAAACTTAATAAAATATACATTTAAAAACATAAAAAATAGGAACCAACCAGTATCGGGAATAGGGTCCAAGCTACCGGTGGCTAGGGCTCCAGAGAGAGCAATCTTCTCACAATGCGTGCCGTGTCGAGGAGTACCGCCTTCTGTATCAAGCCCTGGATCCAGCCCCCCAACGAGGGCCTCATAAGATGTTGGTCGAGGCTCTTGGCTATTAAGCCATTGGCCGTATGTAATATTATTATTATAAGGATAGAATCAGTAATGAATTAGAGGAAGTATGAAAGTGGCACCAGTTACAGAAAAGCTACAAAGTAACTGATTGTCGTGGTATGGACATGTAATGCGGAGAGATGAGAATCATGTTATAAGAAGAGTTGTAAGTACGAATGTTGATGGTTATCAGAGAAGAGGCAGACCGAAGAAAAGATGGATGGACTGTGTGAAACATGACATGAATGTGAAGGAAGTGAATCTGGAAATGACGTCTGATAGAGATGAATGGAAGAAAAATAGATATTGCACCGACCACAAATAAAATGGATAAGGGCAGGAGAATGATGATCATGATTGTTATGTAATATTAAAATAATTATGTAAGTTACGCTGAAATTTATATTGTATTTTCGGGGTTAATTATAATGGTTTCGGTTCTACAGAAGGTATAATTAAATTTTGTGTTTTGTTATGTTTGTGTTTTGGGTTAATTACGTTCAATATAATTATGCAACTGGTATAAAATATAGTGAAAAAAAAAAAAAAAAGAAACATAAAAAATCTTAAAAGTACTTAGTTACATAAAAAAAAAAAAAAACACAGGAACACTCAACAATTACATAATAATAATCGTAGGTATCTTATAGATAGGTACATGAAAAGTTATGATTTATTAGTGACCCATCTCACTTGAGATTAAAATGGTCAATAATAATCCCTCTGCGTATTAGATATACGTATATATAAAAACCTTCATTAAAAGACCGTAAAATGATTTGAACCCGTATAAAGCGACTATAATTTATTTTTACACGCACTTATTATTTTTATCTGAGTTCAAGATTATCGTCAATTTGCATGAAACAAAAATATCGATCAAAATTATCCGCAACTTGATAATAAAAAATAAAATATGCTTAAAATGGCAGCCATAAATCTAAAACAAATAATATTTTTTGTATGTTTCGTTTCCCTGTATCATACCGAATATAACTAAAAAAAATTCACCCGAAAATAATTGCTCTGTGTTTTTTATCAATATCAAAAATAAAAAAAGAGCTAACTAATGATGTATTTTTGTAAATACTCTGCAATAAACGTTTATAAGTAATAAGTCAGTGAGTAATTACGCAACAACCACGAGGGATTCAGATATTCCAAATTAGGTATATACCTATAAAATATACATCATGTATATAAAATATAACTATATGAGAACGCTCCACTATAAAATTAGTATTTTTTATAAATTTTCCAAAAACGTATTTAGAAAGCACACTATATTTGAAATTGTTTCAAAACTTTGCACGTTTTAGAGTTATGTAACTTTCAAAACTTTGAAATTAGTTACAATATTTATTAGGAAAATAATCACTATTTACATCCAACAAAATGATTAATAAACACCCGTAATAATTAAATATAAAAATCGATTTAAAACTTACCTAAAAGCACTTAACACATCACTTAACACACAATAAATTTCCGCAATTTTTTTATCCACAACACTATTCAAAAAACCACATCTTTTGATAACTTTTTTAAATGTCACTTCACTGCATTTTTTAGCACTGCGATCGAAATGTATAGGGGTTGAAAAGGCGTGCAGCCCCTCCCGAGTCACGAACCATTCTACCCCCCACCCTGCGAAGGTTGTGCGTTGAGCAGAACGCATGCGTCGTAAAAATATATTTCAGCTAAGTTACGAGGATTTGCTTTTCACATTTTTGTTAGTAAAACGTATGAAAGGCGATCAAAATATGAAGAAAAATATATTTATCGGTTATCGGTGTATTTTAGGATCTTAATATAGTATAATATTATATATATATTTTAAAAATAAATGTCTCTGCATTTACAGGGTTAGGACCCATTTAATGTTATTTGTTGCGCGGCGAACTTTCAATTTTTCTGTAATGGATTCTTTACTTTATTTTATTACAGTGTTTGCCTTTTTTTATTTAGTGATTATACTAGAACAGATTTCTTGAAAAAAGGCATAAATATAGTGGGATAGCATAGTCTAGACATGACCTTGAACGCTAACCCGTTTATTTATACGATATTATACAATACACTTTATTGCACACCAGTAATAGAAGATTATATACAATAATTAGAAAAAGAAATGTACAAAGGGCGGTTGACGTGTAAATCCAATAAACTGTATCTCGAAAACACCAGTTTTGAGAAAATGAGGTATTAAGATTTTTTATACCATATTTTTTTATGAAATACAGTGTCTTTAGGATACTAATATCTTTGGGTCTATGTAGTTTATCGAGAAAATTTTACCATAGATGTATAGAGGACATTAAAAGGAAGCGATTGGGATCTATTAAGCCAAAACACTGTAACTTGAGTTACAGTATATTGGATTTACACGTATCGCACTTGGGGATTTCTACCAGACATCCTTAGGATGGACAGATTTGCAGGTTAAAAGAGAGGGGTAGTTCCCGATGTAACAATAATATTAAGAAAATAATTTCTTATGTTGTTACTTGTATATAATTATTGTTGTTTGTTGTGTTGTTATAATTACATATGTATAGATAAATTGTACTTATTTAATTATTATTTTTATGACTGTCCCTCCCTTTTATTTCTCCTGTATCGAGTGTACAGTTTACAAATATACAAGTTACATGCACACACACCAAGACCCGAAACAACTATCTGTAGATCATACAAATATTTGCTCCGTGCGGGGATTGAACCCGCGCCACGTAGCGTAGAAAGCTAATCGCTTAGTCACTGCGCCAGCCGTGTCGTTCGAGCCGCGGTTTCCGTATTATTTCAAAAACAATATTTTATTTTAAGAATTCTTTCAATATAGGTACTCTGTTTTTCTTACATAACTTAAATAGTAAATAATCTTCATATAGGTACATTTATAGAATACAACATGATTTATATATTTTTAATTAACGTTTTTTGTTAAACAGACATGTGAAAATTGTTTACGATAACACATAATTATGGGAATTCTTAAAATAAAATAATGTTTAGAAGAAAAGGGAATACATTATTTTTTTAAAGTCGTAAGTATCCACACAAATTCGGATGCTGTCGTTTCAAGAAACACATTACCCTTTTTGGCTCGACCGTATCGGATAAAGGCGAAACTCTTCACGTGAAATATAGAGCAGTTTATCACTCTGACCATGTTGCACGGATATGCTGCGGTTAAATGATGGTTATAACTCTATTTTACATAAGCAATGTTTTTAGATATATATCTGGCTTTTTGTGGTGATTTGAGACATATATGCAGCTGAAAACCAGCGTTAGGTGGTAAGTAATACTGCCACCTAACTTTATGCTGAGCTGTGGTCCTTTCGGCACTATGGCAAAATGATGCATATTGATATTATAAACTTTTATTTTTAAAACGCTTTTATTAGCTTCACTTGTAACTATGTAAAAAAATCTTGGAATTTAAAGGGATATGCCCATTCGTTAAGGAGGTTTTGGCCAAGTGGCGTCCATAAATACAGCAAATCATAGGCATTAGGGTTGAAATCATAGATACGAAATCAACCACAATTTTTTACATAAAACTTGGACAGAATTTTAAAATTGTATGAAAAAAATTCAAGTTTGATATAAAACATACCTACATGGAGTTGACTGGCAAGCCAGTGTCGTCGTGGTAAGCGGGTACGGAATCCAATGTAAAGCCAAGGTTGTCATCGACATAATACTAATCAAAGTCATCGGATAGAAAATAGCAAAACCGTGTAGGAAAAATCACAATTCACAAAGCACAACAAACAACCCGCAACAAACAAAATGTTAACTGTCAACACAGACTGTCAATTTCAATTATCATTGACGTAGTGATGGCGATTCGGCATCGATCGATTCGGCATCGATTTATCAAAAACCGATGTTATAGAGCTATGAATCGATATTTTTAATAAACTTGAACCAGCACTGCATAGATTTCGGAAGACAATCAATAGACATTTATTCTGCCTATTCTATAGAAATTAAACGTTTTAATATAGGAAGCGAAACAAAAGAAAAAAGGTTTTCAGAAGATCATTCAGTTCTCGATTTATTTGATTTCGATTTTTTGTGACATTTGCCATCACTACTTTTATAAGATTGACATACCGTGCGGAAATGAAGATTGCATCACATGCTTATTTGATTGAATGTCTTTTTAATATAAGTTTTTAATTCCCGAGTGTTACAAACAAATAAATAATAACAATATTTTAGTTACTAAATAAGATATTTTTTTGTATTTTTCACATTGGTGTAACGAACCTGCCTACCTTCTGGCCAAGAGTGGGCGTTTGCCTTTGACCCACTTCCCGGTTTCCGATTGAGCTGAAATTTTGCATACACGTTTAGTTTGCATGACAAAAGCGTTTTCTTTAGTTTTTTTTTAAACTATAATATTATTTATTTGTAAATCGCTTGTTCTTTTATTATTCTTGTTGATCTATGAGTGCCAATAAACATATTTTATTTTCTTTCTTTATATACCTATTTTAGGATTTATTGTGATTCAGCATACACATCGGGTGCACAAAAAAATCCTCCCCGAGTAACAAAAATAAGTACCTATATCCCGCGAAGGCAGAACAGTCAGCATCGTGATAACTCACATTGCTAAGACAAAAAAGGTTACCCCAAATTTCGAGGGAGGGGTCAAAATAAAAAAGGGTACATGTGATATTCTAACGTTTTCTTGTTTGTAGAGAGCCAAGAAAAAAACAGTGAATAGAGAATCGTATTTAAAAAAATAAAATGTATGCACGTTCCAATTATTCGCATGATCTACAGATAGTTGTTTCGAGTCTGGGTGTGTATGCATGTGAGATGTATGTTGTAAACTGTACCCTCTATACGATAGAAATCCAAGTGACAACGTGTATTAAAAGCAAATATATATAATTATATCAGTGATGCAACAAACAAAAGAAAATATATATTATAGTTTAAAAAAAACTAAAGAAAACGCTTTTGTCATCCAAACTAAACGTGTATGCAAAATTTCAACTCAATCGGAAACCGGGAAGTGGGTCAAATTTAACTTCCAAGATTTTTTACATAGTTAGTTACAAGTGAAGCTAATAAAGGAGAGCAAAAGGGCCCTGAAAAATTCTAACGGCTAGAAATAAACAAGTTATTGCTATTAACAACCAAATAACTTGGTTCGAATGGAGCCTGAAAAGTCATTGTTGCCGTGAATTCACCACAACTGTATTCATATTTCGAACAAACTCTAACTTGAAATCGTAGCTGACAATAGTAGAACTAAATAGAATACAAGAAGATAATTAAAACCTAGTTCGCATCATTGTATCCTATCAGTGTCCTCACTAAGCCGAGTATTCATCAGTGTAGCCGAGACTTATATTTTATGATCGCGTCAAATGCCTTGTCATTTTCACCGTGATGGGACGACAGGACAGGCGAGCGCTCAAGTGTTGGATGTTTTATTTTGTTATTTTATTGTCACTTTCGTCGGCTTTCCTCTTCGTTATTCAAAATGAAGTGGAGATTGGAGAAGGAGTGTAAACATATTGCATTTTGGCTGCAAAAATACTGCAAATGTGATGTTTAATGCATTTATAGGTACTTCGATTTAGCTGCCGTTTATTTGCCGTGCAGTTGTTGTATCGATCCAACAGCATGTTTTTATTTTCTCATAATCCAAGTTTCATCTATGGTTCACTCGTAGAATGGATTATGAAATAAACGCTCCCCATAAAACTATGTAACGGTCCTAATTTGCATGAAAAAGCCTTTCATATATTTTTAATACTCCGTGAAAGCACTAAATAATGTAAAATTAGGAAAAACTAAAAATTAAAACAAAAGAAAACGAAATGAATTTCTTTTCATAAAAAAAAAACTCGTAAATCCCTACTTTCTAGCAACGGATTTACGATGAAAGTACTACAAGAAATATAGCGAGACAAGGTTGTTAAATAAAAGTAAAAATTACAAAAAGCTACCATTTTATTGGCGACTGTACTTCTCCTTGACGCGTCCATGACGGATTCTAACGAGATTTACGCTTTAAAAGGGTAATAACTAAAGCGAAAAATCGTTATATAATAGTTATTAAAAATGGTTATATAATGCTATTAAATTTAATATTGCTGAATACTGGTATATGGACGCCATAATGTGACTTTATTTTCTTCTTCTTCTTCTTCAGTCGGTCCCTCATTACTGAGGATCGTGGTCACTGGACCCCTTTAAACGGGCAATCTGCCTCCATCTACTCCGGTCCAAAGTTGCCATCACCACCTGCTGAAATTTGCTTGAGGACATAGCCTCTTTTACTTGGTCGGACCATCGTGTTGGCGACCGGCTTCGCGTTCGCTTGCCTTCGGTAATATCAACAATGACCAGTTTTTCAAGGCTGCTATCTCCTCTTCGCATTATGTGGCCGAAATAGGATAAAATACGCTGTAAACAAACTGTAGACAATCGGGTCTTGATATCAAGTTGGGAAAGGATAGATACATTTGTGCGTTTGGCTGTCCATGGAATTCGGAGCATCCGCCTCCAGCACCACATTTCGAATGCGTCTATCCTCTTTCTTTCTCTTTTTTGGATTGTCCACGTCTCAACTCCAAAGAGGAAAATGTAATGTACCTAATAGGTATTAAAAAAGGTTATATATTGCTATTGAATTTAATATTGCTGAATACTGGTATATGGACGCCTTAATGTGACTTTATACCTGGCTGATAATAAAGTTAGAAAAAATGTTTTAGATCTATTTTGTTAGTTTCTATTTTGTTATGCTGAGTCCGAGACCATCCCATTACCGACTGTCCTATAAGATCTGATGAAGACCTTCGGAGATAGACAATGGAACTCTTGAATGCAAATTTTATTCATTGAACGAATATTTACTAACAAATTTTGATTAAAAGTAAACAAGTAATGTGCCTGGCGTAAATCTAAAAAACAATATTAAATTATTCATTATGTAATAAAATAAACATTTGCATGCTATGACGTAGAAACATATAGCGGAATAAGCGCACTATAAATGATAAAAGAACTACTATGTACCTATTCCTAGCAAATAAAGACATTCTATTCTATTCTATTCTATTCTAATGAATAACAGCATATCACTCGCGATTGCTGTAAACGTGTTTGTGTATTTTTTTATGCCACCCAAAATAGGAAAATAAAATAAACTTAAACACAATACGCACAATATGCGTCAACTTATCAGGCTATCTCATTGCTCAATGACTGCTCAACAGCCGGATGTGGACTTATTCCACACTAAGGTTGGACTGTGTATTAAATATTATAAGGAATATTTTTGTACTCAATTGTAGAATATTTTTAATGTTTTTTAAATATTATTGACTCTCTACACGTGTTGGTTGAAAACTGTAAGTGTAGAGAGTAATTGAATTAAAATAAATAAATAAATAATAAATAAATAAATTAAAAAATAATAGAAAACCGAACCAACTTCAAAAAATTTAAAAGTATAAAATTATTTTCTTAAAAAAATTAACAGCTTCTGAAGTCGGGCCTTTTAATTCTTCAATGCACTTAGCTTTGGCAGTGGCACCGACTTCAGAAACTGTTAAGTTTTTTAAGAAAATTATTTCATATTTTTTTGTTATTTGAAGTCAGTGTTTACTTTTTTTAATTGTCTTATGGAGTTCATGCCACTGCTTGACAACCTTAGAACCTCTTCCCTAATATCTACAACCTTCCGCAAATCTGCAAGGATATAATTCAAGCAGCCATTTCCTAACTAAACTCCAGCCAGTTTAGATTTATTTATAAAACTTTTCGCTAATTGGAAACATATTTTAGATTAATTATCAAGTTAATGGCCGAACTTGGCGGTGCATTTGGTCTTACTTAGTTTTATGACTCAAGGCTGGTACAAAGTTGGTGTTTTTACATAAATATAAATTATTTACAAGTAATAAATAAATCCAGTCCATTTACTGTCCCACTGCTGAGCACGGGCCTCTTTCTTCTTGCTTTATTTTTCATTGTTTTTATTTTATGTAATTTTCTGATTTATTTTTATTTTTTATGTTTGTTATGTGTGCATGCTCGGTGTCCTGTGTGCAAAAAATAAATTTATTTTCTTTCTTTCTTTCTTTTCTTTTTCTCGGAATGAGAAGGGTTAGGCCTTAGTCCACCACGCTGGCCTAGTGCCGGTTGGCGGACTACACACACCATCGAGAACTTTATGAGGCCCTCTCAGGTGTTTCCTCACGATGTTTTCCTTCACCGTTAAGGCAAGTGATAATGAAATTGCGATCCGCACATAGCACAGCAATTAATCCTTTATACAAGATATTTTTTTATGTAGTGCGCAAAATTTACAGAGTGATTCAGTGTCCATTCCCAAATGCAACCGCAGTACTAAAATTCATTCCAACACAAAATAAAAATTTGATTTTGCATGGCTTGCGTTTGTAAATTATGCGTGTCCACCATACTAAGTCAAATTTTCGTTTTGTTTTAAAATGTATCCCAACCCCAATACTGCGGTTGCATTTAGGAACAGAAACTGAATCACTCTACAATTTATAAGCACGACATAAAAAAATATCATGTATTAATTATTTATCTTTATCACAGCAATTAATTTCATCTCACACAGTCCAGAGACTTCGAAATTCAAAATCTAATCCAACAAAACAATTCAGCGTTCCATCTCTCTCTACAATATCCCCATCTCTTTCTAACTAGTTACTTAATGAGACCCATTCAGTTACCGAACAGTTTCGTCAGCACGTTGAAATTCGGTCAAGCGTGTTGTAAATAATATATTTAAGTGGAAATAACTGACATAACTTACTAATGGATATCAAAAATCGTGAATTTATAGTACGTGAAATGTGTTAAAATAACCTATTTTATTTGTAGATACGACTCATACGAGGCATATATATAATTTTAACCTCCGACGAAAAAGAGGAGTGTTATAAGTTTGTAGTGTGCATCTGTATATTTATGTGTGTCTGTCAGTGGCATCGTGGCTCCAAAAAGGATGGACCGATTTCATTTTTTATTTTTTTATTGTAAGCTAATTTAGTCCGGTTGGTTCTTAGCTACAATTACATGACAATCTGTTCGGTGTTTAGCCGTTCAAAAGTAACAGCTCTTTTTCTAGTTGGAGTCGGGGGATTTTGACGGTTAAGTTATTTTACAACCTGTATATCTAAGTAAAACTTTAGGCGATTAATCTGTATATTGAAAATATTTTCATTAAAATCTGTAAAGGATAAAAATTTACGAGACCGAAATCGCGGCGGCAATAGCTAGAGTTTCAATAGAAATATTAATTTAATCCGTTCCATAGTCATTACTATAACAGCTGGTGGTTAGATTTTTTTTTCAAATAAATTCAATTCCCTTAAAACTTAATTAAATCTTGGTGTCATCTTGATCTAAACAAACTTAAATAATAATTTAAGTGAGACAATTACCGCGTAACTATTACGATACATTTTATATTTAGTTAAAGAAAGAAAAATAATTTATTTGCCACAAATACAAGACACACTAGAACGATAGACATAGGTAATAAGAAGAGGACAGGTGCATAGACAGAGGAGACATTTTTCTTAGGATGGCAACAGTGTAAAATTATGTAGAAAAAATAATAATTACGTGGGTGTTAGTTAAATATTATCACATGCGTTAACGGTGAAGGATAACCTTACCTAACCGTCAAAAACTCCCGACTCCAACTAGAAAAAGAGCTGTAACTTTTGAACGGGTGAACAGATTTTCATGAAACATAGCTACGACTATTCCCGATTAAAATAGCCTTCAATTAAAAAAAATGCATTGAAATTGGTCCATCCGCTTTGGAGCTACGATGCCACAGACAGACACAGATACACACTACATACTTATAACACCCCTCTTTTTTGTCAGGAGTTAAAAATGAAACCATTCACGAAAGAAAATAAACGGAAGATCAATTTACTGATCTAAATCAAAACCTGCTTACTACCATTTGTCTAACAAGACAAACTATTAAGGAAATGACGTCAACACACGCAGTAATTGATTCCATAAAGCTTTCCCTCTATAGTTCATTAGGAAGAATAAGTTCTTCTGTTACATAGTCCGAAGCGTTAAGTGACCGCTAATAGGTGTAGGGTGACTGTGATGTGTGCGGATATTCGGAAAAGTCCTGATATCCACGAACAGTACTTGGTAGAAATCCGATATAAAATAAAAATAACCAAAATACTTTTCGAACACAATGTACCAATACATATTTATTATTATTCTGATTATGTATTTTGTATAATTTTGTAGATGAGAAACTTTAAATGAATTATTTGTAAAAAATTATTCAATCATGATATCACTCAATTTCATGACAATATCGTGATAATTAGACGACACGGTTGGCGCAGTGGCTAAGCTAAGCTTACTGCGCTACGTGCCGCAGGTTTGACCCCCGCACGGAACAAACATTTGTATGATCCACAGATAGTTGTTTCGGGTCTGTGTGTGTGTGTAAGTGAGATATATGTTGTTGAACGGTACCCTCGATACAGAGAGAAATCGCAAAGAAAGAAGTTTAAAAATATCAAAGAATTATAATATGCATTTATTTTTACCAAAACTATGATTTGAATTTGCTGTTTTAAAATGAAGCAATTTTTTGGAATTTTAAATATTTTTATAACTTACCTTGAAAACAACGAAAAGATTACAATAACAAACATTATATTGATATCTTCAATACAGCAACTACACCTCCGAAATATCCGCAAAATTAGATATGAACACTACACAACACTGTTAATTAGCCACAAGGCTAATCTAAAAAGTATCATGTTGCGTTACATGTTCATGGAATATGTAGCGTAAGATTTGGCGCATAGTCACGATTTCTTCATGACAATCGTCTTTATCTTTCCATAGTATAAAATAAAGTCGCTATCCACGTCTGTCTGTCATATATCCGCTAACTCTTCCTAAACCACGCAACGGATTTTGATGCGGTTTTCACCATCATTTTGAACATTTCTTTCAAAAGGTTTTTATGTATAATACTTTCATATTTAAGGATAGTAGAGAAATTGCACTCGGGCGAAACCGGGGACGGATCGCTAGTTAAGGCATTAATTCTGAATCCGAATCAGAATAAATTCTATTTCACTTTGACGTTCTTTCACTATAGTGGGTCAACTGTGTTCAAAGGAAAGCCGTCCCTTCATTAGTAACCGTAGGAGCAATTTCTAAACCTAGAAAAGGGAAAGTTTAATCAAAATGATCCCTGCTACAACTCTTCAGAATACTAGATTTTTTGGGACAGAATGTTACCCTTCTGCAAAATTATGCTGGTAATGCTAGGTAATACCATAATAATGATGACACGATTGTCGCAGTGGCTAAGCGATTGGCTTTCTGAACTAAGTATCCACAGGTTTGGTTCCCGCCCGAAACAAAAATTTGTATGATCTACATATAATTATTTCGAGTTACGTGTGTGTGCATGTGAGATGTTTTATGTCTGTAATCTGTACCTGTAATGAAACTCATTAAAAATAATAGATTACAATCTTGATTAGTACAATGTTGTGGTAAGAGCTGCGACGATAATGTAATTTAATGTGAATAAAAATAAGAATAGGATAATAAGGATTTGCCTCTGAATAAGAATGCGATGGCAGTTACAAGCTGATCAGACTCATAAATCGCTTGTGCGAAGCCGCTCTTATATCATACAAGAACACATACCCTAACTATTATTGCGTGATTATCCGAGAGGCGAGCATTCTACGTTTTAATTGGGACATTATCCTGAAAATAGATATTTATGGTCATAATAACCAGTGAAACACACGCGTGCATTCTCCGATGGGTTAGACAGTGTGGGTAAGAAAGAAAGAAAGAAAGAAAGAAAGAAAGAAAGAAAGAAAGAAAGAAAGAAAATAATTTATTGGGTTGCAAAATTAAGGTACCGTTGTAAGTTGTTGTCTCTCATGTAAGAGGTATCGAGTCTATGTCTCTTCCAGAAATTTTAAAAGCATACCTATTCCTCTGCCATTTTTTCACCGACTTTAATTATTTTTTAAAGAAACAAGAAAGAATAAATATTTAATTATGCAAGATGAAGACGCTGTATATAATTTATACCCGATTGAACTAGCTTTCATTTAAAAAGAACTGCATTGAAATCGGTCCATCGATTTTGGAGCTCCAATGCCAAAGACAGATGCACAGATTCACAGATAGGTACACAGATACACACTACACACTTATAACACCCCATCTTTTTTGAGGGGGGGTAAAAACTGCGCAAACTTTGACTACTAATCAAAGTACTCCTTCTCATCGCTGTCAATTGGCATTACCATTCAACGTGGCAATGTTGCCAGTATGCTGAGTTCCAAATAAGTCCTAATAAAAACAAAATGTTACTTACTCTCAGCCTGTATCATCCCACTGCTAGGCAAAGGTCTCCCCTATGATTTCCAGGCTTTTCGGTCTAGAGCCAGTGTGAACCATTCGTTGAAAGGTTTATCAAGTTCGTCCCGCCAAAAAAAAATGTATTATATGAATAATTTCGTCTACATTTAAAGTATTTTACTTGTAACGTGATCTCATTCACAGGACACATCTGCTAAGCTTTTTCCCAACTAGGTAGGTAGGTACACTATTAGTGGCCGGTCTAGCCAGATGCGACTAAATATTCTTTTCTGGATCGCATTTACAGGATGGAAACCGTGTAGATATATACGTTTAAAGATTATTAACTTCTATATAAGGTGTGATTTTAATATTGCCAAATACTTTAAAGCTAGGCTCTATGAATGGTATACAGGGTGGAATTTTCGAAGCGTACCTGGAGGAAAAGTATTCTAAATACTGAAGATAGCAAATTTTACTCAAAGGAAACATTCCTTTATTTTTAAAAAGAAACAAAACTGCATTTAAAGATTTTTGAATATACACTTGCCACACCCGGGTATCGAACTGACTAAAATCCGAAAAATTGGCATCCTATACTTTTACGCCACCAATAGATAGGGTCCCATGAAATAAAGATCTATTCTATCCTAAAATTGTTAAGTTTGATGGTCAGTTTGGTGGTTTGATGTGGCGCCGTCATTATCCCGTACGGAATAAAATTATTTTTCTTTGTTTCTTTCTTTCTTTGATACCTTAAATATGACCACGCATTTCTGATACACGTGGCTCCCGCTGAAAACCAGCGCTGTCGGCCTGCTCACAGGGCGACAGCTTAAGCTGAGCGGAAGCCTTTTTGACACAGCTGCGACGTACAATCCATTTTTTATTTAAGATAAATATTTTTCTTTTTTTGTTTTACATGTTTTATTTTTCTGTTATATTATCTTTAAAATTGTTTATGTGCTGTGTCAAATAAATACTTTTTTCTTTTTTTTTTTCTTTCTAACTACATTCATCTCATTAACAGCATTGCGATGCGTTTACACCGATTAAAGCTTCGTTTACAATAGACGAGGGGCCTATTATCATCCAGCCCATTCAATGATCCGGCTCCCTCAATAGCGATAATTTGCGGGATGAAAAGCAGATGACGGTATATTTTTCTGGTATTTGCAAATCAGTGTGGATAGAATGATGGAACATCATGAACTGCAATGAAGAGTGATTTTTCAAAGAGGATTATTTTTAATTTTATTCCAACACTGTAAGTCATATTGCAAAAGGTTTGGAAAAACAAGATTGGACAGTATCAGGAATGAGTATATTAGAGGAAGTATGAAAGTGGCACGAGTTACAGAAAAGCTGCATAGTAACCGATTGTCGTGGTATGGACATTGTAATGCGGAGAGATGAGAATAATGTTATAAGAAGAGTTGTAAGTATGAATGTGGATGGCTATCAGAGTAGAGGCAGACCGAAGAAAAGATGGATGGACTGTGTGAAACATGACATGAATGTGAAGGAAGTGAATCTGGAAAATGACGTCTGATAGAGATGAATGGAAGAAAAAGACAATATCGCCGACCAAAAATAAAATGGGTTATGGGCAGGAGAATGATGAATGATGATTCCAATACTGAAAAACACGGTTAGAAATAACCAAGTTCTTGATTTGAATGGAGAATGCAAAATTAAAATATTTATTTATTTAATGCTTTTCATACAAATATGTACAAAGCCGGTCTTAATGCCTAAGGCATTCTCTGGCAGACAACCTTAGGGATTAAATATCTACACTGAAACAACGTAACTGCTATAATTAAATAAGTTATTACTGACATCCGAACCAAGTTACTCAGTTGTAAATAACCGAGTAACTTGGTTCGGATGGCGCCTGCATTCTTCGTTTTTAACCCCCGACAAATAAGAGGGGTGTTATAAGTTTGTATCTGCCTGTGGCATCGTAGCTGCAAAACGGATGGACCGATATCAATGCAATTTGAATAAAAAGTAACCTATAATATTAAATTAAATTAATATTGTTCATCTTTGCGAAGTTGGGACGGGTTTGTTAGTATATAGGAAATAAAAAAATAAAAATAGAAAAAAAAATCTCTTTTATAACTTCAACTCAGTTGGCCAATTAAATTGAAGTGGATCTCGAAACAAAAGATGTGAGAACCTATCAAAGCCAAGCCAAGTTTCTATTCTTCCGTTTATTAGAAATAAAAGCTGAAGACGGTGCCAAGGAAATGTTGAACTGAATTCTGCAATCAATTTTATAATTGAGGAAAGAATTCTCAGCTAATTTCAAGATAAATGTGGAATTGGATAATTTAGAAGTGATGTAGAACTTATCTTTGCCAATTGCATAAAGTAACTGGGGTAAATGGTATTTTCAGAAATTAGGTACAAGGACCGAGTCACACCGGAATGGCAGCGGCCGGCAGCGACGCGGCGAGCACTTTCAGTGTGAAATAATTTTGAACTTTATCTACATACTTAAAAGACCAGTATCGCTTGAAAAGCTTGAAAGGTCGCGAGGCCGCCCGCGGCTGCTCGCGGCACCGCGGGCGACCGCGCGCTCCTCACTAGGCGCGTGGGTTCTGGAGGTCACCGCTGGCCGCCGCCAGCCGCCGCCACCGGCCGCTGCCATTCCGGTGTGACTCGGCCCTAACTAGGTACTTATTCACTTAAAATTTCGATGATTTGAGGGAGATATAAAATTGTCCGTGTCCAATACAGACTGAAAATACTGAGAAGTCGAGCGTTTTAAAATTGTAAATAATTCGATATTTTCCGAGTAGATTATAGGTCTACTCTGGTTCCCGGTTTCTGGTCCAAGTCCTTTGACTTGTAATAGAAATGTACCAGGGCAACCGTTGTTCAAATTATGTCAATGTCCACGGAAAAATATAATGTTAAAAAAGTTAAACTGAAATCGATTTTTGTCGTTCAACTATGATGACCTTAGTCCATATTCTAGCCCCGATTTCTTTAAGTGGTTATTGTACTCATCCTTCATCATCAGTCGAGTAATATTGATTTTTTGTATGGAACAGCTTTTTTTTTCACAATTTCTTTGTTGGTCCCATGGTAAAAATTGATCTTAATGATCAATAAAATAATCCCTTGTTGAATGAAATGTTTAATATCAAAAAAGACGAAAATCTAAAAATCAGTACCTACCTAAAGCCAAATTGAGCAGATTGCTCAAATTTCTTTTCAAATCAGCGCAGAATAACAAACTATTAACTTTACTTTCCTGTAATTTCCACTTCATCATGAAGCAAATGAAAGAAGAGCCATATCCCATTTAAAAATATCCCGATAAGGCTAAGAACTTAGTAAATGGGTCAATTAATACAATTGTCTGATTTTATCTTAGAACTTGGACATTTTTACTGTGCTCCCGTCGAATGGAAACAATTTGTTCAATGAAAATTAAGTAGTCAATAATAAGATCTCGATTTATGAAGTTATTTTAACAATCTTTTAGAATCGTGAAAACTATCTACCACGGATATCGAGGGATATGGCTTGTAGGCGTGACACATGTCGCCTCCGTTTGGTCGGATTGACCCAAAATACGTGTGACGTCAATGAGCACCTATTAGTCATATGTTTGCATCCGAACGTGTAGTGTGATTTCGTATTTTTACAAAACGCCGAATTGTTCCGTTCTTATTTGCAAAAATAGGACAATAACAACAAACCTTAAGACAAGTGGCGTGTCCTACCACCGGTATGTAAAAAATCACTGCATTAATTATATTATTTAAAGATTTTACAAATATCTAGTTGTGAATTATTTTTGACATGCGTCAGGCTCATAAAGTTATTATTAGTGGTAATAGAGGAACACAGTGTGCGAGTGAGAAACCGATCTTTACGAAAATCCTACGTGCGAGAAAGAGACACAATTAAATGTTCGTAGGACCGATTTGAAACAATTTGTGAACTATTAGGTACCTGTCAAAATAAGATCTCGTATTATTTTATGATTTTCTTCACAATCGTTCTGTATTTTATTGGATAAATATCAATAATCCAAAAGGTTTCGTGTCCTGTGTTCGACTGCAGTGTAACTTACAGCAATAATGCAAATAAAGAGACCTTTTACAGGTAAATACCGTACAGTGCAATATTACTTTCAGAGTGCATTTTTCTATAGAAAATATTCCTAAAATTATTTAGTAATACGTTTATAACATGCAGTAAGCCCTCTATTTTCTAAATAATATATTATTTTAAATAATTATGTGTAAGATAAAAAAATATTGTGTTCGTGAAAATGTGAAAATTAAACCGTTTGGCATAGGTTGTGTGTACAAAATCTATCGATATGTCGATATTTCTAAATTAATTTTTCGTACTACCTAGCTTCGTCCATTGCATAACTTGAGAGTTATTGTTAATCCTTGCTTATTTGCATATTGAAAGGTTGATTTAGTCCGGCCCCGCACATTGTCAGAAAATCATAGTCGGAATATTTCTGACGCACCGGAGGGCACTCGACACTATTCACACCATGTTTGTACTATTACAACATTTTAATAGTACGTACATAGCCCATACCCGCATTTTGTACTAGCCCCACAGATGACAGAATTTTCCGAATCATACGTCAGCTTCTACAAGAAGCAAACTTACGATTCCAAAGATTCTGATTCTGTCGCACATTAAAATGCATAAAATAGCGCTATTTCCAGACAAAGAGTAGCCTGGTGAAAAAAATAACTTCATTATATTGACTGGCTAACTTCATAACTTCCAGGTTTCCGGACCACATTTCTCGGCCTGTGTCAGTGTACAAATACAGGGACCTATCACCAGAACCTTCAACATCAAAACCGAAACGTCTGACGTCAAGAAATAATGAATGATTACATAATGTTTACAATAAATTTTCTTTTTACTTACCTATTCGTCACTTTCGTGACGTTAATAATTTTGCCATCCTAATATAAACCTCTATTACGTAACTTTTAATATTTTAAAATGACAGATTAAATATGTCAAATATGGTATTTTAGTATGAAGAACATTTGAAAGATTTAATTGGTAATTTTAAAAGATTATAAGTTAGGTACATAATTTAGCCTAGCAGATTCTAAATGATATTCCACTCCTTATTAGTATAGCTGATTTTGATATCGATATTGCAGGGATATTGTCAATTCGGTGATATTATAATTTCACAATAACACGGCCATATCGATAATGCGGAGACGTCAAAGTCACATCCCTAAACTTCACACACATGTCAAATGCGCTAACATACGTATTTTTTTTTTGGTCTCGCGATAATGAAGACAGTGTTTCTCTATTACCACTAGTAATAATAACTTTATGGTCAGGCTAATCATTTATTGAGTGACCCATGTCAAAATTGTCAAATCAATGTCCCTGCGGTCCGAATTGCGATAAAAGTGATAATATCGCGAATCCGACCAAATTGAATAGTCACAAAATATAAGGGCTATTGAGTAATAATAATAATTTTGACTTTGGTCGGATTCGCGATATTACACTTTTAGCGCAATTCGGACTGCAGGGTATTAGTGTTGTACAGCGCTGAGGGATATCGATAAAATTAATTGATAGTTGTTCTTACGGAATTAGGTATTTCATTATTATTAACATTTGCTTAATAATAAAAAATAATGTTATCTATTATTTTTGTAGTACCTATTTACTTATTAGGCTAAATTAAAAGATTTTATAGTTTTATTTTTATTTTACTAATCCTTGTAGTTATATTGTTTGAAAAGGATTTAAATAAGTAATTATACTTGAGAACCATGTTTTACAAGAATGAATACATTTTATTTCAGTTTCCTGAAAGATGCAGAAATAAAAAATAAATGGATGATAGATGAATCATATTACGAGAATGACCAATCAGATTACGAGGCCTGCATCGCGCTAGTAAAAATATTATCGTATCTAACACAATTGCGCCCTAGCTCACGCCATCATAGATAATGTGCGGCTGCTATAAAAATTGATATGAAAACTTCTTGGAAGAACCGAAATGTACTTTAATAGAAAATAAGTTATTTTATGGCATAATTTAAAAAAAAGAACTGTCATTATAAAACTTTTTAATTTTATTATTTGTAGGTAGTTGCATGTGCATAAAGTCTGTCAATAAAGTACTATTTTTGAATTCATAATTAGAACTTTACGATATGAGTGTAGATAAAAAACTTAAATGTCTACTATTCTGTACTTTTTAAAATTATTATTTATGTAATATTTAAAAATATTTATAGACTATTATACACAAATTGAGGTGAGTACTTTGTCACAAATTAGAATTCCCTGTATTATCTGTCTTCCTTTTACAAATTCTTTACAATATAGGTACCAAAATCGGTAGTCTTTGGTTAGCCTCTCTTATAGTATCTATATAGCGATATTATAATAAACTATCTAAAATACACCAAAAAATCACTTCTCTTTTTTGCAGTCAGTTTTCATCGATATTTTTATCGATAAAATATTTATACCAACCCGTCATCCGTTTCAGGAGTGGGGAAAAAGTGGCGACACTTGAAATTGAACAAATATAGAGTGAAGGCATATCTCCGGATATCTATGCTATCTACCCTCCATCTACCTCTACCATGAGTTTTCCGTGCCGTCTAACGTTCACGTTCACATGCAATATTTGTATGGGAATTTTTTCAGCGCCTCTAGCGGTATAAATAGTGAACTAAAGTCACTATACAAATATTGCATGTGAACGTGAACGTTAGACGGCACGGAAAACTCATGGTAGAGGTACTGAGTGGTGTAGTTAAAAGGCGAATATTTGATTAGTTTGAAAATTGTGGTTGGTCGATCTACGAACGAAAACTCCTCAAACCATAAATTCGAAGACGATGGATCGTGATATCCATCAATTCGCAGTGGGCTCGTTTAAGTTAAGGCCAATTTACTGTCATTCAGGCCTGTTCTTTGAGTTAAGGGCTAAGTTCCATATATTTTTTTAAAAGAGTTACTGCATATAACAAGAGACTTTCCGACTTTCTATAATTGAGCCCCTAAGCCTCATGATTATAATGTTTGTATTGTATTCCTGTAAATAGCGACCCACCTCTTACGCTTAAACCAATTAAGGTTTCCTGTAAGTAGGGTAAAAAATATGTATGCCAATTATGTTTTTTGGAAATAAACTAAAAAAAACAAATGCATTACGGCAGGAAAACCGTCAACGCGTGCATTCGCGAACCTTTGCAACGAAATGCAAGGCCGCGGCAGCTCCAACAGCATTGTAAATGTATTATTAAATTCAATCCACTTATTTTGTTTACAATCTTGGTAAACATTCATCGCCCATTTATTTTCAGTATATAAGCATTTATGAAACTGCAGGTCTGTTCTTCCATCCATGGTTTTAAATGTACCAGACTTAATATTTTTGTTGAGTTGTTAAAAATAAAACCAACATGCACACATTTTTCCACAACTGTATTGTCATCTAAAATGTCGAAAACAACAATTAATGATGTTGCTTGTTTTGTCTGTTTGTAGATTCACGAAAATGCTTCTTAAAATTGTGGTACATTTTGTTCATTAGAATTTCACATTTAATTTGTGTCTGTTTGTAGTATTTTTCTAATTTAAAAGCTTTTAACATAGATGTGGTGTATTCCAAATTTGTGTTTTTAAAGAATATTAATAGTTGAAATTAAAAAATTACTTTGACATAAATATTTATTTATATCATTTTATTTTATTTGGACTTATAATAATATATTGCATTACATCCTCCTCGTCGCGTCATGGGATCTTCCATTTTCAATGGAGGAACACCATACGTCGTTCCTCGACATATACAACATATTTAGGAACAGAGACTGAATCACTACAAATTATGCGCACTACATAAAAAATGATCCTGTATATTTATAAAGTAAAAAAATTATACCTAACTCTTAGATTATTGATTGGTTGTCGCAGCTCGGCTGCGATAACCAATCAATAATTTAAGACCCTTTACGGAACAAAATATTCTTATATTAATAAGTATTGAGCATAAATCAAACCCACGTATCATAGAAAACGAATCACTTAGCCACTGCGCCAATCGTCTAAAATTCAAATTCAGTTTCATAAAAAATCTGTAAGAAAAATATATTTTCGTAAAAAATTCGATTACTACCCACCAGTCCTTTGTGATTGACTTATAAATAATTAAACTCGAATTTATATTGCCACTTTGATCCGATGTAATAAATGTGATTAAAAGTAAAAAAATAAAAACCTGTAATGTAAATGTACACTGGCTTTTATTTTCGATTTAATATTTATGATCCATACAGGTTTTCAAAACAGTTTTTATCAAATCCATCAGCGAGTCATCATTACTACCTATATAAGAATCACTTTTAAAAAAAAAACATTATACAGGGTGTAAGTGACATCGTAACGAAAACTCATACCATAGGTTCAGTACATGATACTGAAAGACTAAGCGAAAGAATTTTGAGTCGGTCTTTTCAAAAAATTTACGATTTTGTTCGCAGTTTTAATACCTAACTAAAAAATCTACGAACAAAATCGTAAAATTTTTGAAAAGACCGACGCAAAATTCTTTCGCTTAGTCTTTCAGTATCATGTACTGAACCCATGGTATGAGTTTTCGTTACGATGTCACTTACACCCTGTATTATGTTCTTTTTTTTTTTACACTGATTCATACCAACAATCTTGTGAGCCTCACGGCTGCACCAAAAAGGTTCAGCTCAGAGTATGCCAGATATCGACACAACATCCATAACATCTCGTCTGATTCGTATGTCGTGGTCGGTCCCATCAGAATACCAGCGCTGTGACATTTTCTATTTCTCAATGTCACAGTATTATACTGAGATGGGGGCCATTTTCGGTCTCGTCCAGGTTGCTTTAATTATTGTTTTTCTTTTGTTATTATTTTTAATTTTTATTTTTGTAAAGAAAGAAAGAAAAAGTATTTATTTGACACAGCACAAAAACGATTTAAAATCGTTTTTGTGCTGTGTCAATATAACAGAAGAATAAAAACATGTAAAACAAAAAAAGAAAAATATTTATCTTAAATAAAAAATGGATTGTACGTCGCAGCTGTGTCAAAAAGGCTTCCGCTCAGCTTAAGCTGACGCGCTGCGAGCAGCCCGACAGCGCTGGTTTACAGCTGGAGCCACATCGAGTGACGGTATTTGTGCCTACGTGTACAGAAAACATATTAATTAAAATATGAATTAAATAAATAATAATTATTAAAGAACTTGTGTGTGTTGAAATGATACTGTATTGTACTTTTGTAATTTTATTTGGTCCTGGCGAGTCCAGAATAAAAATGTTTTCTTTCTTTCTTTGTATGCAAATACCGTCAATCAGCTAGAATCCCTCCAGGATCTCGATATCTGCCGGTGACATTTGACAACATTTCGCGTAAAGTAATGCATCGGCACTTCAGTATCCTTACGGGGTATTTCGTAGTAGAAGCACGTGTCAATATCTGGAGTGTGCCAAATGCACTCCGGATGGCGGAGCTCGTACTATTGGAAGAAGTTAGGAATTTTTACTTGTTGAAATATTTTTGTTATGAAATTTTGTTATATTTTACTTGAAAGAAAAAATGTATTTATTTTACTCAGCACAAAAACGATTTTAAAGACATATCAGTTAATTAAAATTTAAAAAATATATACATATTTGTAAAACAAAAATAAAAAATAAATAAATAAAAATGGATTGTACGTCGCAGCTGTGTCCTTAAGGCTTCTAACCTAACAGCTGTGGATCTGTGTATCTGTGTTTAGTCATAGCTCCTGAAGGGATGAACTGATTTTGATTAAGTTTTTTGTTTGATTGAAAGTTGTTTTAATCGAGAGTGTTCTTAGCTATGTACATGAAAATCTGTTCAGTCGTTCAAAAATTACAGCTCTTTTTCTAGTTGGTGTCGGGAGTTTTTGACAGTTAGGTTTAATAACCTTTAATTTTAATAACATTTAATAACTTCGTGGACATTTGAATAGACTTTTTTTTTCTTATTTTAAAAGAGTTTCAAATGGAGTTTCTTGCCGGTCCTTTTCCATAGGACCTACTATTTGTAACCGCGCACCTAGAGTCTCGACATTTCAAAAGTGCGTGTATATGGTTTACATGAAATAAAGATCTATTCTTTATTCTATATTTTTAGAATAAGCCCAACTCGATTATCTAGTTAGTAGGTAGGTACGTTACCGAATGAAAAATATAACAATGTCACAAAACACGATTAAAACGATGACAAACGAGCCGATGGTAGTGGAAATCGGTTTGAACTATCGCTTCGCAGTATATTCATTATGCCACACGAGGTTACGAGGTAAAACGAGAAAATATGGAGTTTGTGTTCATATCCAAACGATTGGAAATGTCTGTTTGACATTTTGTCCCACTTGTGCCTTATATCTTCCACATTTTTAACCCCCGACAAAAAAGAGGGGTGTTATAAGTTTGTAGTGTGTATCTGTGTGTCTATCTGTGGCATCGTAGCTTCATAAAGGATGGACGATTTGAATGCAGTTTTTTTAATTGAAAGCTAGTTTAATCGGGTATCATCTTAGCTATGTTTAATGAAAATCTGTTCAGCCTTTCAAAAGTTACAGCGCTTTTGCTAGTTGCAGTCAGGGGTTATAACTAAACGAATACTTTAACATTTTAGTACAAATAACCTAACCGTCAAAAACCCCCGACTCTAACCAGAAAAAGAGCTGTAACTTTTGATCGGCTGAACAGATTTTCATGAAACATAGGTAAGACGATACCCAATAAAACTAGCTTTCAATTAAAGAAACTGCCTTCCCTTTTGTCGGGCATAAAAATACTCAATAAATGGCTCTAAAAAATGCGAGACAGTAGGCTATTATCATGACCTACGCGTTTGGCGCCAGAGTTTCATTTCCATACTCAAATTATTTATTATTCTTACGCCCATGGGTCGAAAAATAAATGCTTATTATTACCCATTAACCTTCACTGAAACCTTGCCTATCAATTTTAAACTTTAAACCATCTACGTTTTCCAATATCCCATAATCAAAATATTCAAAAATACCTTTAGCAATAGAATAGAAGATTTTTTATTTGTCTTTCAAATTACATAGGTAGCAAAGAGATACATCATATAAGAAGGTAAAAGACAAAAAGGTCTTGGACTCAGCATAATAGCTGGCAGCGCGAGGCATGCACAACTGCTGATATTCGATACAATGAATGATATTTAATACATGAAATGATATAAAAAGCTATGTAATTATGTGGCCATGGCACCTGGCGTCACAAAGCAGACGTGACTTCGGTAGCTAAATGTTAATTTCTGTGAAAAAATTGCCAATGTAGGAAAATGCAGAAGCTCAAAAGAGCTCCATTGTAAATAGCATTACCACATAGATACAAAAGGTATGCCTTTTACTATGGGGCGCAGGCTCCGGTCCACCTCCAACACCACTAGGCTAATTCAGGTAATTAAAGAAGTAAAGTAAAAAAAAAAAAAAAAAAACTTTCTTTCTTACAGTTGCCGCGCAGTTGCAGTAAAATTTTGTTCAAAACAACACATTTGGTATTCTCTTAGCTTCACTGAGATACGCTCGCGGCAAGTTCGAGCGTCACTGCAATATGATCGGCGCATCATAAAATTACGTGAATTAGCTCTCAGATCATTGTACAAAGTTTTATAAGATTTTTTATGAATAAAAACTTGATATTTTTATGAATTATTATAAAATATAAAAATACTGTAACTTTATCGACTAGTGTAATGGTTAGTTATGAACAATAATTGTCTTGTTTGATAAAGTCATTACAAAATTACGAGAAGTTTTAGTAATGGCTCTGACTGTTGTCAGAATTGTCAACCAATATAAATATTTTTGATTCATTTGGCGATTTAGTGTATTAACACAATACGTGTTATAATTTAGTGTCATTTATTTGCCGTCAGCATTTTATACATGTGTGAGCTACACAACTATAAAAATACAGGATATTTTTTTATGTAGTGCGCAAAATTTGCAGAGTGATTCAGTGTCCGTTTCCAAATGCAACCACAGTACAAAAATTCACTTCAAAACAAAATAAAAATTTGATTTCGTATGGCTTGCGCTTGTAAATTATGCGTGTCCCCCATACTAAGTCGAATTTTCGTTTTGTTTTAAAGTGTATCCCAATACTGCGGTTGCATTTAGGAACAGAGACTGAATCACTCTACAAATTATGCGCACTACATAAAAAAATATCATGTATGTGAGTTTTTTTTTTTTTCTTGTTTCATTTAGCTATTCCTCGCGCAATGCGTAAAGTGAACCTTCTGTTACTATTTATTCTTTGTAAAAAAGGTGCGTAAAATTTTAATGAGTCCCGTCCTTTGAATACAAAAATGGGTGTAATGTAAAAATTTATGGTCACCATTCGCAATATTGGTGTTCAAATTGGGAATCGGCATTGTTTTATATTTGTGCGGAAATAATTATTTTTTATATTTTTAATTAGATGAATTTTATAATATAAAAAGATATTTTCTATTTCTTCCTTTGTCGCGTCTGAACTTATATTAATTAATATTTACTTTCAACATCCTAAGTAACGCTACAGTAGAAGTACTATTAAAATCGGGCCAAGCAACCAATCAATCATGACCTCAGCTTTGCACGGGACTGCTTGCAATAGAGGGGTCAATCTGTATCTCAGGATCTAATCAACCGATTGAGATGAAATATACAATTGTGATTTATTTAATTTGATTATTTTAAACTCCTTTTATTTCATGTAACTATGTTATTTATCTATGATATAACTAGAATTTTCGGAAGTAAAATGAACTAAAACCATTCAAGCCCCGCCCACTAACTGACATCATGGGCCTAATTGAAGGCGCATAGCCTAATTGCTTTGCATCTCCGCTTCTTTCTCTCCTCCGTGATCTTAACCGAATATCTAAAAACCGTCTCCATTTTTATACGCAACAAAAAACCGTAATTCTATTAATCATTTACCGAAAAACAAGTCGATTGTAAAGAAATAGGTTATCAAAGAGATAAGCGGGTGGTTATTTTTCACGTCATCACGTCGTCGGATCGTCGGATAGTCGACTGGGTGGAAAATGACGTGATATCGGGACATAGCGGGACATTGAGCTGACGTTTAGGACATCGTAAGCCACAGACGAGAAAATGATCGCAAGATTTAGTGGGATTCATTAGCCGTAAATCTTTTGTTTACTTTAGTGTTTTGTTTTTTTGTTAAGAAAATGTTTATTGTTTTTAAAGGAGTCTTTTGCTACTTAAGTTATTTTTTCAGCTTTAAAAAATTTCTTCAATTTTATATCAGAAAGTTCAACCCACTCACAAGCAAGCAAGGCAAGTGCAAGTGCTGAGTTGGCCACTCATTCTTTTTTTTTTTTTTTTTTTACTGAATCTTTGTTCCTCACTACGATTTCTCCTATATCGAAAGTACAGTTTACAAACCATACATGCCACATGCACATACAACCAGACCCGAAACAACTATCTGTATGTAGATCATACAAATATTTGTTCCGTGCGGGGATCGAACCCGCGCCGCGGCACGTAGCGCAGAAAGCTAATCGCTTAGCCACTCGTGAACGGGTGCCGCCTGTCGGAACTGGTCAGCTCGTAACTGCCATGGCAATGGAACCGTGCACCTAGAGTCTCGACATTTCATAAGTGCCTGTATTTGGTTTACATGAAATAAAGATCTATTCTATTCTATTCTATTCTACTGCGCCAACCGTGTCGTCTATCGTGTTGTCTGTCGTGTCGTCATTCGTTACGGGCATGCCACAGGTTTTTTTTACCATTTTCGCTAATCTTTTTATGTTTTCTCTGTACTGTGTTGTCTTGTCCGAATAAATGTACTTAATTCGTTTCTTTTATAACAAAGCTAATTTTTTGGATTACTTTAATTACTTAACAACAAAAAAAATCGATATTAAATCCCTTAACAAAAAAAAATACTATCAAAATGAAATAACGTTTAAAGCATACTTCAGTATCATTATTACTCCAACTTATATTTAGATACTATTCAATTTAATAATATACAAAAAAATATAAAAAATAACTTGAACATTTCACTCGAGTTATTAAAGTTGACACTATGCTTACATATTACGTGTCTCATTAAAGTTAATGTTACGCGCCGAGTTTGCATTACCAAGTACAAGACACCGTAGTAGGTAAGTTATTAAAAGTTGTAAAAGAATAACATGTTGCATAATGGCTGCTTGTCATGTAAATAAAGTGTCTTCAGACTTGTTTTATACGCTAAAAAGTTGACATTGCATAGTAATGCAACTTGCATGTATATAAAAAAAGTATAAACATAGAATAAACAAAAAAAAAATATGCACCAGTGGCGAAGGGTGACAGTTTTAAAAGGGGAAGCCGTCCCAAAAATGCCCTCTAAAAATTGCTGCAATTAATGCAAGACAAAAATCCATACCGTCTCTTTTAATCTATTTATAATCATGTCTGGAAGAGCTCGACTTAACTGAATAACAAGCCTTTTTTTTGTCAGTTGGATGAGTAAATAATATAATATTACGTTTGCCTATGCACTAACCAATTGGTTACCGATTCCCAACCCGATTCCCATCGGCTTCCCTTTAGGAATTCCTAAAGGGAAGCCGATGGGAATCGGGTTGTATGGACTCTTCGCCACTGATATGCACGAATAATAATTAAAATATCACAAATAAAAATATGACTTTCAAATGTTCACGCCAAAACACAGTCACGTGACATGACGTCATGGCATCGCTCGTTCATAGCGTGTGAAACACGAAGGAATGACGTAATTAACTCCACGATGGTATTTGAAATAACGTTCCGTTTTACGTAATTTATCTATAGAATAGAAATACTCTTTATTGTACACCTGGTAAAAAAAGGAGCAATTAACATAATAATTACAATTAATCATTTTAAGATTGTACAATGGGCGGTATTATCGCAATCAGCGATTTCTTACAGACAACCTTTGGATGGACAGTACAGCATGTAAAAAATAACGAGAGTAGCTCGCGGTTTAGCTTAAATTCTAATTAACATTATATTAAATAAATTATCATTTTATTAAAGATAATTTGTAGAAAAGGTATAAATCTTTCTTTAAGGATTTTACACAAATAATTTCTTATTATAATTTTGAAGGAAGTATAATATAAATCGAAGATTAATAAACATTGGTTATCCTTTATTTAACGCCAAGAATATTCGTATTGAGTTGATGTTTCTGCTACGACGTAGCTGACGCGATGACGTCACGGCTACAGTATCTACGCGAGCTACGCCGCCGTCGTGATCTGTTACACGTAGAGGCATTCTTGACAGGCTGACCACACAGTTTTTGATAAGTACGCCCATACACGTTCGTACGTGATGTACCGTTCATTAGTTTATTCATTCATAGGTAATTAGTTTTTAGTTTTGTTAGTTATTTTACGAAACGACTTCCATAGTAGTTTGCCACAGATTGCGAAATGTCTAATTTGAAAATATAGAAAGTTTTTAAAGAAATTCATTAAGGGATTTAAATATTCATCTTAATTTTCATTTTCATAAGAAACATATTTATGTACATATTTCAAAGATACAAACGTTAATATCTTGTAAGTTTTTATTATAAAAACAAATATTTGTTTTAGAAATTATACGTATAATGAAGTACATAGGTTAAGAAAACAGACAGGTAACTTCATTGAGAAACATGCTCGTCCAGAAATGAGAGAAAGCCAGTCGGCATGGTTCGTAAATAAATATATCCAGCCCATTACTGTCCCACTGCTGGGCATAGGCCTCTTCTCAGAATGAGAAGGGTTAGGCCTTAGTTGAGCACGCTGGCCTAGTGCGAGTTGGCGGAATACACGCACCATCGATAACTTTGAGGCTCTCTCAGATGCGCAGGTTTCCTCACGATGTTATTCTTTCACCGTTATCGCAAGTGATGATCGAATTTTGATCCACACATAAATTCGAAAAGTTAGAGGTGTAGGACCCTCTTGCACGGAAGGCAAATGTTCAACCGCTAAGCTATGACTGCTCTTATATAACTATCATTATTTGGGGAGACTTTTCACACACTGTGATCTTAAAGTACCGAGTGCCAGGCATAAAACGAATAAAAAAAAAATTACAAGTGTAAGCTCCTCTGCATTATTTGACTAATCTATGTTCACTAAAACATTAAGGTTGGCGACTGCCACCCAAACGTCCTAAGGCGATTTTACGGCATGTCCAATTTCCCGCAAAAAGGTACTACGACGTAGATTCCTAATAGGATTTTGGGCGTAGGCTTTGCTGAATATAGGTATCCAAGATTGTTAGGTATATTTTGTCAATAGCTGTTGTAATGATTTGGATTGAGGAACAAGGGAAAATCCTTAATTTAAAAAAAACTATAACCTCTTCAGAAGCTCAATCATTCTCGTCATTAATTTACACTATGACTGAAACGAGACCATATTGAGATTATATTATGAATTGACAATAAATCGGTATTCTCCTAGTCTTATAGTTCTATATGTTGGCTGGCAATGGTTGCCTGGAAGAAATCGCTTTATGCGATAAGGCCGCCCATTGTACTTTAATATTGTAATCTCCGTACTTACAAAATTGTTATATTCAGGTGTACAATAAAGTATATAATAAATAAATAAATATAGTTCAGTCCGATTTCCGCATGATTTGAATTCAATCTTCTTGCAGACTCATTGCAATCAAATTTTTGACGTTTATGTACGGACGAGAATATCAATTTTATTATCTGTGTCGGTTGAAAATGTTAACAGAATACCGATTTAGCTTCAATCAACTTTCGACTTCATTACAATATAATTTCACGTTTGACGTTGTTTGTTAGGGTAGGAGAATACCATTTGTGACATTTATGACATTGGTAGTAGATCAGAACGAGATCGGAACTACATTTTGAACATTTTTAATTACGTGAATTGGGCTTCAGTAAATAGCGGAATTCTAAAATAAGAATTTAATTCCCCCAAGCCTATTTCCATCATCAGATGATCAGACCCATGACGATACGATATTGCTATACAGTGGACATTCCACTCATACGCACCAAGTGGTTTGCCCGACCAAAAAGAGGGGTGTTATAAGTTTGTAGTGTGTATCTGTGGATCTGTTTCTGTTTGTGGCATCGTAGCTCGAAAACGGATAGACCGATTTCAAACTGTTTTTTTAATGGAAAGCTAGTTTAATCCGGTATCATCTTAGCTATGTTTCATGAAAATCTGTTCAGTTATTCAAAAGTTACAGCTCCTTTCCTGATCGGAGTCGGCAGTTTTTAATACGCTTTTATTAGCTAAACCTATAACTAACTAACTAACTATGTAAAAAAACTTGGATGTTAGATTTGACCCACTTCCCGGTTTCCGATTGAGCTGGAATTTTGCATACACGTTTAGTTTGGATTACAAAAGCGTATGTTTTAGTTTTTTTCAAACTATATACAATATTATTACTAAGAATATCTCATAGCCATGGAAATAAAGATGGCGGCTTATTTTTGCCTAGCTAAATCACGCGATAAGCTAATTCTTTGTCCACCTAACTTTCCAAATTGTTATATTTTTTAAACCAACATGTTTTGCATACTTCTAAAGGGTTAAAACCCATGTCCCACACCCTGGTATATTTCTAAAAGGGATTTAGGGTATTCATGTCAAAGCAACCCAAACGTGGGACCAATTAACTTTGATATCGGAATTAAAAGGCTTTTAATTAAGTCCAGAGGCGATTTTTGTTAACATTTTATAAATTTTATCGAGTTTTTTTTGTTGGATATAGATTGATGTTGGAGAGAGTCAATTATTATTTGGTATTTGCATTGATTTGAATTAAATATAGGTGAAAAAAAAATTAATTCTGAGAAAAAAATGTTTGTCTGTAGGGTGTAACATATATTAGATGGATGTTTTATTTATATGTAATTTGACGCCGTGTATGTAACCTATATCAACAAAAAAAATCGAACTAAAATTTTAAAACACTTTTTTATCTGTATCTGGTTTATTTTTATTTAATAACTTTATTTCAGACATAATTATAGTCCATAAATTTTACAAAAAAAGTTTTAGTAAGGGTTGTTATTAGTACACATAAAATACAAAATAAAAGATGTTAGTAATTAAAACAGGTTACATAATATTAACTAAAATCTACTTCCTATTTTTGTGCAGGTGTACACCTGCCCAGTACACATTAAAAGGATTGTCGATCTTGCACGCTAACGCTCTGAGGACAGTGTTGGTGCTACCACGGACCCTGCTCATCATCGATGCAGTTCTTTTCCTTACGATGGCAAAGATGTCATCGATGGCTGCATCCGCAAACATTGCGTGTTTAGAGAAAGAAAGAAAGAAAAAGTTTTTATTTTTACGCCCAGTATGACGCACGAAACTTAAATAAACTTACACCAAGATCACTTAATACTAAATATTATCATTGTTCTGCTAAACAAAACATAATTATATTAATTAAGTGGCAGCACCGTGGATGAATTAAAGATCTATTCTATTCTATTCTATTCTTATTAAATCAACATTCTCACAGTCACTAAAATTCAACTAATTACCTATCCACCAGTCGGCTAAATTGAATTGATCAAGCTATCTAAATTCTCCGTATGGTTTTAATATCGGCTTTCCAGTTCTTGCTCTCAGATTAGTTGTAACGAGCATTTTTACAATTGACAGTGTCGTGATCGACACGACACTGGTAACGATATCGGTGGATAAATATAAAATCTTATGTTTATAAGAAAGAAAGAATAAAAGAGCAATGTATTTATTTGACACAGTACAAAAATGATTTTAAAAATCAAACAGAAAAATAAATAAACCATGTTAAATAAAAAGTACTTATCCATACTTATCCATTTTTATGCGTAAGTACACTCACTTCGTGAGTGCAAGTACTCACTCGCAGCTAACTTTTGCCTTAAATAACAAACGTTTTCAAACGGAATTCATAAAATATGTTCTTTTTTAAAAAAAAAAACATGACTGTATGTCGTTTCCGACATCAATAATTTCATTAATACCGCTCATATAATTATCGGTGTCGTGTTGGTGTCGTTATCGGCTATTTTGAATACGCTCAATCTGCAGGTAATTGGGAGATCGTTTCGCGTGCTCGACGTTTAAAGTGTTGAGTGCACAAATTGGTGTGGATTAGGAAGGATGCATTTGAGAAGTTTACCACGTTTGCCAGAGTTTTGGTATCATCACTTTTCACTTCAATTTGCAATAGATTAAGTGAATCTATTCTATTTTTAACCCCCGACAAAAATAAGGAATGTTATTAGTGTGTATCTATGTATCTTTGCGTCTGTCTGTGGGATCGTAGCTCCAAAACGAAAGGACCGATTTCTGTACCATTTTTTAAAATTGAAAGCTAGTTTATTCGAAATTATCTTTGCTATGTTTCATAAAAATGTGTTCAGCTGTTCATAAGTTGCAGCTCTTTTTCTAGTTGGAGTTCGGGGCTTTTGACGGTAGGTAATTAATATGGCAAGCAATGCGGATATTTACAATTCTTCCAGTATCAGATGTGAATTAGAAAAGTATGTAATATGTGCACCATCATCATATTAGGAATTTATGAACGTGTTTCGAGCGAGGCGATTGGTCAACATTCCCGCCATACAGGTGCTTAGGGGCACGGATTACCCCTAATTATAGATTGCTAGCCTAGTGCGGGTTGGTGAACTACACACACCATCGAGAACTATATGAGGCCTTCTCAGATGTGCAGGTTTCTTCACGATGTTTTCCTTTACCGTTATCGCAAGTGATAATCAAATTCTAATCCGCACATGAATCCGAAAAGTCAGAGGTGCGAGCCGGGTTTGAACTCAGACTCTCCTGCATGGAAGGCAAGCGTTCAACAGGCTATCACTGATTATTACTAAATTAAATATGGTTATCTAGAATAATTAAAGGGTAAACTATTTGTTCCACAATATCCAAAAGCTTGCCAGAATCGACTAAATATCTTTTTCGTCAGAATAGCGATATCGAACTAAACAAGACAATTGGTTTAAAACGAAAACGGACCACCTAATTTGGTTCAGAAACTCAGATTAATTCGTAAAATCGTCGGATAAACTCAAATATTGAGTTACTTAATACAAAAGTTTTAGTCTTAAGCATTGTTAGGAATTGTTCAATGAGTTTCACGCTTGTTTTGTGAAAGGGACGGCAGAGAACCTAGTGTTACACATTTTTGCTTAAGGTGCATGCAGTGGTAACCATTTACCCTCAAATCGGCTGTATTAATTTTTGACGTATCTATACAAAAAAAATTGAGACTTATCTTAGTCTCATTTTCCTGTAGAAAAGACCAATTTTTGGTTAAAAAAAAATCACAATCATATCCACAACCTAACCGTTAAAAACCCTCGACTCCAACTAGAAAAAGAGCTGTAACTTTTGAAAAGCTAAACAGATTTTCATGAAACATAGCTAAGATGATTTCCGATAAAACTAGAATCCAATTTAAAAAAAACTGCAATGAAATCGGTCCATCTGTTTTAGAGCTACAATGCCACAGATGCGAATACACACATATAACACCCCTCTTTTTTGTCAGGAATTAAAAGAAATTAAATACAATATGAAAGGTTATTTAAGGCCAAAATAAAGAACTCGTAAAACAAGACGAGACCATAATTTGCCTTTAAACGAGCACTGTAACATCTATGATTGAAGAGATTCTACTGTAAAAAGACTCTAAAAAAAACATAAAACCTTTTCCAAGAACTCTTCTTTGCCATCACACATTAAATATGTAATGAAGTCGAAACCACAATAAGGCTGAGTTCAGACGACACGCGCCCGCTAAGCGCACGCCACGCGCGTCAGCACCCGCGTCTAACCCACTTTGTTTTTTTTTGTATATAATTTGAGTCTTATGACACATCAATAGATCTCAAATTGCATTTATCGAAGTCCAACCGCACACGCCACGCGCCCGCCTCGCGTCAACCCCGCGCCCACCCCGCACACGCGTTGCACCCACCCGCCCCGTACGCCTTGCGCTATTTTGCTATATATACGCTGATTGCGCGTGCCGAGCGCGGGTTTCCCCCAGGTAACTGGGGGTCTCACCTAGCGGGGTACAGACCGCCTGGGTGGCGTGAAAAACTTAGGGTGTCCCTACAGAATTACTCGCAGAAATACCATAAGTTAGCATATAAAATGCACAAAGCCAACACCCGGCTTATTCTTAATTGGGCCGCGTCCGACCCCTCCAGCGAGGAACCTCATAGGTTCCGAACGAACAGGATTCCTCAGCGTAGATGTACTTGCGAGACGGTGCCGAGCGCGGGCGTAAGGCGTGGTCGGCGCGTTTCGTCTGAACGCGCCCTAACCTTTCTCTTTATTTGCGTGGTAACAAAAACAGACTATACAAACAATATTTTAGGATTTCATGTCTCAAGGAAATGGGAAGCCATATTGCTTTCACCTTTTTTTATAAAAAAATATGGAATTGGGAATGAGGATGTAGAATGAAACATGTGTAAGAGGGGCTCGTAGCTACATAGCTACCGCGCAGATCAGTCGATCAGCGAGGTTAAGCTGCGGTTGCCGCGGTCAGTCCCTGGATGGGTGACCATTTCTTCGAACATCGAGACCCCTCCGTGCCTCGGATAGCACGTTAAGCAGTTGGTCCCGGTTGTCATACGAATACCTTTGACAGTCGTTACGGGAGTCAGCAACCCAAAAAAAGTCTGACAACCGGTCTAACCTTAGGGTATCAGTGTCTCCCAGTAATTGGGTGGCGGAGGTCAGATGGCAGTCACTCTGTATAAAATACTGTTACTCATCCGCAACTGGTTTAGACTGGGAGCCGACCCCAACGTAGTTGGGATACAGGCCAGGCAGATGAATGAAACATGATTGTGTAAGGCGTGTTTGTTTAAAACTCGATGATAGCTGTGGTCTTATCAGAAAACCAGCGCTGCTTCTTGATAGAGATGTGGCACTATGCTGATCTCAGAAGCCCAATTGTCGTAAATAAAAATGTTAAAAATATAGTTCCGATCTCGTTCCGATCTAGATCAATGTCCTAAATATCACAAATGGTATTTTCCTACACTAACAAACAACGTCAAACGTGAAATTATATTGTAATGAGGTCGCAAGTTGACTGAAGCCATATCGGTTTTCTGCTAACGTTTTGACCTGAGACTTATAATAAAATTGGTATTCTTGTCCATACCTACATAAACGTCAAAAATGAGATTTAAATATGTCTGTAAGAAGATTGAATTCAAATCATACTGAAATCGGACTGAACTTTAAGAGGAGTAGAATACCGATTTTTTGTGAATTCATAATTTATTGTCAGTTCGATCAACTTTCAGTCATAGTGTAAATTAATTACGAGAATGTCTATAGCATATAGTTCGACCTAAAATGGACCCTAGAATAAATGGAGAAAAAACTAGGTAGATAATGAATTAATTCAAAACAATAAAAACCACAAGTTTCAGTAACTGTGGCCTTACACTGGCGAGCAAACAAAGGTATTACGTATGTTCTCGGAAACTCGAACGCTGAGTGTAATTAGTTTGTCCTGCAGTGTAAGATGAGGTATTTAAGGATGAGGGAGTTCATGTGTGGATCTTAAATTTAATTGATGATGTACGTTTTCAAGCGCGTTGGTTAACATGATGATACCGCCTCATGATAATCAAACATGTATCTTTTATTAACCGACTTCAAAAACGAAGGAGGGTCACAATATGATTGTTTTTATAATAATAATAATTGTTATTTTTATTAATGTTTTTATGTAATTGTAAAATGATATATAAGTATGTTAAAAAATGAATAAAGGGAATAATAATAAATCATTTATTTGCATAAAACATAGTATACAATGGTGTTAAAATATAATTATAATGGCACGAACATGTTTAGCTAGTATAAAACATAGCATGCAAAATTTCAGGGTTTTTGACAATGTCGACGATGAATGACGACGCGGTTGGCGCAGTGGCTAAGTGATTAGCCTTCTACGCTACGTGCCGCGGGTTCGATCCCCGCACGGAACAAGTATTTGTATGATCTACTGATAGTTGTTTCGGGTCTGGTTGTATGTGCATGTGACATGTATGTTTGTAAACTGTACCCTCGATACAGGAGAAATCCAAGAGAGGGGTAACGTTATCTTAAAAAAAAAAAAAAAAAATGTCACAACTTACATCAACATTTTTTATCCATAAATTCTTTTAAATTATAGAAGCTACACTCATTCAACCACTTGTACAACTTTATCATAAATAATCTAGAATTTAATGTTTTGAATTGGCTTGGTATCTTGTTATAAATACGCACGCACATTGCTAGGCAATTTTTGTTGTATATGGTAAGTAAAAAAAAATGTATGTTTGTTCACCGATATCTTCGCCAATAATGAACCGATTTTAATGATTCTTATTTTGTTTGAAAGAGTATGGAATGACTTATAGAACATCGATGATTTTTAAATGCCTTTATGGCCTACCATTTGTGGACTATATATATAAAAAAGTTGGACCCTGTGCAGAAAAGACCCATCCAACGTTTTATACTTTTGAGTAAAGGCAGTTTAGCGTTAAGCAAAGAATAAAAAAATCGTATGATACAGTACCTATTTGACAGTTAGTAGTGTAATAGGCCACAAAATATTCATTACTAGCGACCCGTCCCCGGCTTCGCACGGATGCAGTTTCTCTACTATCCTTACATTAAATATGAAAGTATTATACATATACGCCTTCCTCTTGAATCACTCTATCTATTAAAAAAAACCGCAGTAAAATCCGTTGCGTAGTTTTAAAAATCTAAGCATACATAGGGACAGACACAGATACACAGCAGGTAGCAGGGGCAGATAGCTGCGACGTACAACCCATTTGTTATTTTAGATAAATATTTTTTCTTTTACATGTTTTATTCTTTTATTTTTTGTTACTTTATCTTTAAAATTGTTTTTGTGCTGTGTCAAATAAATACTTTTTTCTTTCTTTCTGTCTTTTCAGACAGACAGCGGGAAGCGACTTTGTTTTATACTATGTAGTGAATTGAAAAAAATCTTTTGTGCAGAAATAAATAAAATTTGATGAGTATTATTATAGTACTCGATTTTACAAAAAATGCTGCTTGATTCTTTTCTGCATAACAGGGTCCAGTTTTGAGTTTGAGTCCGTCCATGTGAGAGTTATGTCTGTAAACTGTACCCACGATACCTGTGTCCTGAGGATTCTATTGTGGGTTTTTATTTTTAAACTAACTAAAACTAAACGTGCTTAAGTATTGTAAAAGAGGAGGCACTGTACCTGCACCAAAAAAAAAGGGTTAGCCACTAAACGTCCCCTTTGAGTTTGGCACTGGTTGCTCCCATAAATTTTATAGGACAGGGGACTCCAAAGAGCAATTAGTATTGTTACAGTTAATCGAGGAAAATAGAAACCTAGTTTGGCAGTGTGCCAGGAACGTGTTTCAACAAAGTTTTTTGGTTTCAATTTTTTTTATAATATTGGGGGCGAACGATCTTGCGGTTCAGTTGATAGTAAGTGACTGTATGCTCCTACTTCATATTTCTCATGTATTTTATGAGTGCATTAATTGTTAAATAAATAAACAAATAGATAAACAAATTTTACTTCTTTGTAATCATTTGTAATAATTTATTTTTATAATGACTCTCCTCAACACTGACTGACGCAACCTCAATTTTTATTCTCTTATCACCATGGCAACGCATCAACAACCCTGTATTTAAAACGCGCAATACAAATGTACTGACGGCAAAACAGTGTGATTAATGAAGCGATGAAAAGCGTAAAAGAGTACATCTTGTTTGTTCATTTAATTAAGGGACGCCATTGAATATGGGTGGCATGGAAATGTCATGGAAATGAACTGTTTTAACCCCCGAAAAAAAAGAGGAGTGTGCTAAGTTTGTAGTGTGTATCTGTCTGTGGAATCGTTGCTCCAAAATGGATGGACAGATTTCAATGCAGTTTACTTTAATCGAAAGTAAACAATGCATCCCTTTCTCGCTTATAGACGTTTCCATATGAGTATACGGAATAGGACGTTTATTTACGACAGCAACTGTCATATTTATTGCCTACGTAATGAGGAGGCGGGTTTGACAGACGACACCCGTTCACGAGCATGACGCATGCGTCAGCATCGCTGAGCTCAAGTATAATGAAGGGAATTCAATTCTTTCGTTCTACTGAAAATTTCCTAACAGAAAAACTCAATAACACTTTCCTTGGCCTGGGAATCGAACCTAGGACACGCTCAACAGTCACACTTCCGACTTTTAGACCAGAGACAGTTAGTAAGTTGATTATTTCAATAATAATTAATTCTAATCAAGAAGTCACTTGAAGCGAACGCGAATCGGAGACGAGACATTAAATAATTACGTAAAAATTAATTAATATTGTAATAATTTATCAAAAGCTCAAATGGTCATGGAAAATATGGTTAAGAAATCCCCACCTCATTTATAATGGACCCTCTATTATAATTATAATTAATTGCTGTAATAATCTGGGGCTCGGAGAAACAGAGTCACTCAGTTCCGTGTAACGTCAAAAACCACCGACTCTAACTAGAAAAAGAGCTGTAACTTTTGAACGGCTGAACGGATTTTCATGAAACATAGCTTAGATGATTCTCAAATAAATTAGCTTTCAATTAAAAAGAAATTCTTTGAAATCGATCTATCCGCTTTGGAGCTACGATGCCACAGACAGACATCAATAAATGCATTCTCATGCATAAATGTATTCTCTGTCTATGCACCTGTCCTCTTCTTATTACCTGTGTCTGTCATTCTAGTCTAGTGTGTCTTGTTTTTGTGGCAAATAAAGGATTTTTAATTCTTTTTTTTCTTTCAATATCCCTTTCTTTTTGTCGGGGGTTAAAAATAAAGTCACTTTCCGCGTCTGTCTGTCTATATATCCGCTAACTCCTCCTCAACCACGCAACGGATTTTGAGGCGGTTTTTACCATCAGTTACATAATTTTTCACGAAAGGTTTATATAATTATGTATAATACTTTAATATGATAGTAGAGAAATTGCACCCGTGCAAAGCCCACGGGTCGCTAGTATTCTACAAAAATAAAATCAAAGTTTACATTGATAGATATTAAATTACGTATCACAACTTAAATATTGCATGCCAAAATCCTTGCCACGATACAAAAAAGTTAGTGGGAAATTATAAAAAAAATATTAAAATCCCAACTTCCTCCTCGGAAAATATTCTAATTTTCACTATAAAACAAAATATTTAAAAAAAACCATCTGTACCCCATCCTCGGATGACGTAATCAGAAAAATGACGCTACCCAGTCCTTCGGGACGTCAATATTTCTCACTCAGCGAAGCTCCGAAGTTTTGCGAAGACTTTTTCTTATATAATATTTCAGTCGGAAGCCCGCGGCTAAATTTTTCATTTGTACACGTCAATCGTTTGATAGACAGACGGACAGATAGATGAGTAATTCTATCAGCCTTTTTTCAGTCTTTCCTTGTTATTATTGAGACGTGAAATTTTGTTATATTTTCATTAGGTTTTAAGAGAGTTTATTGAAAGGAATTTGTGATAAAAAATTTAATACCTATGTTGTGACTGTGTTCCCGTATTTTTTTTATTGTTTCTTTACTAATGTAATAGTAAAGTTTGTCCAAAACATAGTCATGCAGTCAAAATTAATACACTCGAGAGCAATGAATCCGGGTCACTAAATAAACCTTAATATCTCGGAAACTAAGAATGTTAGGACAATCAAATTAAATGTATTTTATAGACTACTTAATATCTATTACTTAAATAAAATTAATAAAACTTGTTAGTTATTATTTATTTTACTTATTAAAAATACATTAATTTAAAATGCGTAAATATTTCTTTTTTTTAATATCCTCACTATTTATAGAAACTTATATCATATTCTCACTTTTAGTACTTTGTATTACCTCCGTGTGTTGTCAATACAGATGTCATGCGATTCATACGGCACAAAGTGTCTGAGGCGATGTTGGGGAATATTCTCACATACCTCTATCAATGCAATGTCAAGCTCTCGAAGCGTATTATAACTTGTGTAGTATTAAATAGTCTAAAAAATACTCTTTATTTGAATGAGCTATCATTCTTAGTTTCCGAGATATTAAGGTTCATTATGTTGGTGACCCGGATTCTTTGCTCCCGAGTGTATTACAAAGAGAAAACTTTTGAATTTTTGTATGTTTGTTTCTTTGTAATGGATAAACTCAAAAACTACAGGACCGATACTAAAAATTCTTTCACCAGCAGAATGCTACATTATCTGTGAGTGACATAAGCTATAATTTATAAAGATATCAGGCGGGCGAAGCCGCTGGCGGAAGCTAGTATTATACAGGGTGGTGACAACTTTACGACAATAAATGAAACCACGTATTTGGTATCACGTTCTGTGACCGTACACAAAATATCTATCAAATCCAATCAATAGTTTAGCCACAGGAACTAATTAAAATTTTCTTAATTTTACACATATCACGATCTCTAAGTGAAATTTGAAAAGTCTCTGACTTGTTCTTACCAAAATAATCTTTATTTACACGTAAAGAATAGATAAAGATGACATAAGTTTCTACTTTGATGTCCCTTCACCTAGACGAATGAGAGTAGAGTGAAATATTATGCAAAAATTATATGCGTGAAAATCGTTGATTTTTTGTGCACGGCTTCAGAACCAGATACCTAATACGTGGTTTCATTTATTGTCGTATTGCCGTCACCACCCTGTATAATATATAAACTTATTTTTAAATTATACATTCAAGGCAGTCTTTAGTGGTACACTAACGGGGATTTGCTGACCTGCAAACTAGGAAGTACTTGTATCTTGGAGGTCAGAAGGTTTTTTATATAAAGACACAGCCCGTGTATATGCGTACGAGTTTTTTTGTTCCTGTCCTAATTACGATTATTTTTAATTATTATTTATTTTATTATTTATGTACCTACACACAACATAGAGAAATATACATAGAATAAGGAACACTTAAGTACAAAGGTACTGCTTATTTCAAAAGAAATTTCTGCCAGCAGACCTGCGACTGGAGAGGGAACAGAAGATAACGTTTAAAAGGAAACGTTTTACTATTTTTTTTTTATTTTTTTTTTACAGTGCCGTCTGCCCGCACTAGGCCAGCGTGGTGGACTAAGGCCTAACCCTTCTCATTTTGAGAAGAGGCCCGTGCCCAGCAGTGGGACAGTAATGGGCTGGATTTATTTTTATTTATATTAAATACCCTCATTGGTAAACAACTGAGAGATCACTGCCAACGGATACGAAACACTACATTCATAAATCTTTCAATAAAATCTGTCAATACAGTACTACGACAAATTCCAACTAACAATAACAAAAAAATGTATTCCCATAAAATATCAAATAGATCGTAAAATGTGTATAAATAGTTGCTGAAATCCTCTTATATGAGGAAGCAATAAAATGTACTTTTATATTTCCTGATCCACAAATAAAAATAGTCATCATTGTAGTTGTTATGCGCTGGCCACAGAAAGGACATTGCGAAACTTACTATGAGCATGGTAGAAATAATGTATACAGGATAATTTTTAATGTAATGCGCAAAATTTGCAGAGTGATTTAGTGTCCGTTCCCAAATGCAACCGCAGTACAAAAATTCACTCCAAAACAAAATCAAAACAAATTATTTTGTATGGCTTGCGCTAGTAAATTAGGCGTGTCCTCCATACTAAGTCGAATTTTCGTTTTGTTTTAAAGTGTATCCCAATACTGCGGTTGCAGTTAGGGAGAGACACTGAATCACTCTACAAATTATGTGCACTATATTAAAAATTATCCTGTTGGGATTTGGTCCAAACACAGCCCGGAAATTAAACTATTTGTATTTAGTCGCTAACGTTGACTTATGTCTAGAAATCAAACCCGATTAAAATCAGCCCGAGGACATCCATCCAAAATTATGTAGAAGTAAGGCAATTGGTAAAAAGCAGTGGTAGCCCAGCGGTTGAACGCCTTCCATGCAGGTGGGTCTGAATCCGAACCCGGCCCGCACTTCTGAATTTCCTGATTCATGTCTGAACTGTGGGCCAAAATAACCACGCAATGGAGCCCTGACACAGCAAAGCGGCGACGCGGCAGACCGCGAAAGAGATGGCGGAACGAACTAGACACATTCAGCAAGGACTGGTCATCACTAGCACAGGATAGAACAGCATGGAAATCAAGGGGGGAGGCCTTTGCCCAGCAGTGGGATGATACAGGCTAACAGTAACAGTAACAGTATGTGCGGAAGGTAGGGGACTAAGGGGACACACTCACCGAACGAAACGCAACAGTATGCATACTGTTACTTAACGTCGATATTCTGTGGGAGGGCAGTACTTCCCCTGTCGTGCCGACCCATTCATGCTGGCTTGCCAGCGAGACACTACTACATTGTGTTTCGCTGAAATTCTGTTTATCACTTGTAATAATGGTCTAAGAAAATATTGTGAGGAAACCTGCACATCTGAGAAGGCCTCTTATAGTTCCCGATGGTATTTTTAGTCCGCCAAACCGCACCAGGCCAGCGTGGAAGACTAAGGTAGAAAACCTTAGAAGGATTAGCCCTTCTCATTCTGAGAAGAAGCAGTGGTATAGTAATGAGCTGGATTTATTTTAAAGTTCTGAAAAACTGATTAAAAGAAAATTCTTACCATCACTTGAGATTAATTTGAGAGATAAAAATATCCTGTGGGCCGAGCACGAATGTTTTGACGTATGGTAACGTAAACGTAAGCAAATTTTGATTATGAAATACGATGATTCTATCGCATTTTTGTTCAATTTTATGCAACTTACACACTAGTTTCATGAAAATGAAAAAATATTGCATTTATTTCCAAAAAAATATCATAGATTAAACGTGTATTTTTAGTTATAAAAGATGGCGGACATATACGATGGACAGCAAAAAACATCCTATTCAATGCCAAGAAATAGGACCACAAATCCGTTTGCCAATCAGCACCCACCTCCACCCATCAGCACTTAAATATATTTCCACAACATTTTTTGTCAGTTTTTATTATATCTGTTACAAAAATATACATCACCCCCAAAGTCACATCCAGTGAACCGAAAATCCGCAAAACCGTCAGTAAAAATCGGGACCCTTAAATAATTCCGGTGGGAAAACATAAACAGGTATCCTTCAACGACAAAGTGTTGCAACATATCAATTTGGGAATATTGCGACGTGTGTTGGGCACGGAGTGATTGTGTTGTTTTATTCGCTGTTGTTGACAACATTTTGGTAAAGTGACTTGAAATTAATGTTTGTAAGGGAGTGGTACCTACTGTATCCGATTGTCATAATTTTAGCTGTCAAAGTTTTTAAAATTCTCAAGAAAGGCTCTGACTTTTCGGATTCATGTGCGGATTAAAATTTGACTGTCACTTGCGATAACGTTGAATGAAAACATCGTGAGGAAACCTGCACATCTGAGAGGGCCTCATAATGTTCTCGATGGGGTATATAGTCCGTCAACCCACACTAGGCTGGCGTGGTGGACTAAGGCCTAATCTTCTCATTCCGAGAAAAGGCCCGTGGCCAGCAGTGGAACAGTAATGGGCTGAATTTATTTTAATTTTATAAAGATAATTATAGATTATTTATTCTAGTCAATCATCATAGCTTAAAATTAAATATGGTATATCTTACACATTATACACGGAATTAATAGAGATGTGTATTATTTCGTCAGAACGACTTTAGTGGTAAATCTTAGATCATTTCACGCACGTTGTTAAAAAAATCACGAGAATTTTTATCTTACGGCATCCTATAATGCATAATTATCTTGCACTATGTAGGTACATGGCCCTAATAGCGATGTACATTATTTCATCTTAATTTTTTTGTTTTTTTGTTTGATAATTTTATGCATGTTGTTAAATATCAAGACGACACGGTTGGCGCAGTGGCTAAGCGATTAGCATTCTACGGTACGTACCGCGGGTTCGATCCCCGCACGGAACAAATATTTGTATGATCTGCAGATTGTTGTTTCGGATCTGGGTGTGTGTGTGCATGTGTCGCGTATGTTTGTAAACTGTACCCTTGATACAGGAAAAATTATAGAAAGTGGCAAAGTTTAAAAATAAATATGAAGATAATTTGAGGAGAATTTTTATTTTACGGCATCCTATATTGCATATCTTACACATTGGACATGGACCTAATACCGATGTACAGTAAGGGGACAAAAGTCCAGTGGCATGTTAGAGTTCATAATCGCGTGCTACGGGGCGTACGCGCTGTTTGTGTGAGTGATGACTCAACGCACACAACGTAATGAGACGTCACCACACACACTGAGAAGCACTCAGAAGTTAAATAAAACGAAAGAAAGAATACGTCTGTTTCGCTTGTCAGTATGAATGACCTTGGACGGTCCATTCCACTGTTGTAATCCTATAATTCAAGAAATTGCAATAAGCACCAATAGCTGCATGCGTTATGCGTAGGATTTCGATTTACGAGGCGTGTGGGTTCGAATCCTTGACAAAACATTGTATTTCTTTTTTTTTCATTTTTATTAATTGATGGATTCGCTTAATGATTTAATACTATAAAGTAAGTGATTATTTTCTAGGTCATTAATGCAAAATTAAGAAAAATAAAAAGAATTATAACAAAATACGTTTATTTGTTTTAATTACAATAATAATCCTTACAGTAACACTTATTAGTTATTGAGGTAAGCTTAAAGTATTCGTTTTCTTGACGAAAAGAAGATTGAAACTAAACCTCAATCTTTTAATTATTTAACTACCGACTAACTTTAATATGGCCAGCAATTACAACTTAAATCTTTTACCCCTCCATCGTTTACTAATAAACTCATGATTAAGTTTATTGTTATCTCTTTTCTTTGATATGAAAATGACAATGAGTGAATAAAAATGAAGTGTTTAATAAGGGGGTAAAACACTTGCAAATTTTCAACATTTAGTATGATCTGCATTGTTCTCGATACAGTCAAGTAAGTGTCGACACATTGAGCACAAGATTAAAACATATTTACGTTCCTCTTATATTTTCTCATATCTAAAGAAAAGAAAGAAAGAAAACACATTTATTCAGCACGGACAGTGACAACACACGAGAGAGAAATAAAATAAAAATTAACTTAACCTTTATACAGTAAAAAATAAAAATAAAACACACACTGCATGCAGTACGATATCATATAATACTTCCACATAACTATGTATTATTCACTATAGCGTGTGTTATCCTTACACCATAAATGAAGTTTTCCCTTTTGGCTAGATAGAATATTTTTTTCATCTGAAAATATAGTAGTTAATTGAGTGTCTCAGTTGAAGTAAGTATAAATATTCTCTTGCGAAACGTTCTTGATTTTCTATCAAAAAGGGAGCTGGTCTTCGGTGATGCACACCTTCAGCGTGGAGTGCATGGCGAACAGTAGTAATGACGTGTCGAATACTTCTGCAAAATATTTAGTTGGTATAAAACCACTTGTTTGATGTTTCATATTCGTTCACCATGTGTCGTCGCTGCCCGGCCTTCCACTTCGCTCTCGACTACCAAGGCTACTTTCTTCCTCATAGGTATCTCTTAACCCATCGACTCATAGTATTTTTCTAGAACAATAAAAAGAAATACTGTTAAACATCTATAAGCAAAATACTAAAACTGATTACTATTATTATTATATATTCTATATTTAATATTATTTTGTTTCTAAATTATTATATTATAATAATTTAGAAACAAAATAACATTAAATACTAATTATATTATATAACCTAACTTCCTTTTCCCTGGGGGTCTAGGGCGCCGGGGTCGGGATAATACACCGGGATTTTAAAACTTGTGAAGAAAGTCCGTTTCTATACATTATATTATAATGTATAGAAATATATTAATATATACTTATATAAAACCTATATAAGTATATATTATATATTAATATATAATAAAAATATATAATTATACTTATATATCTAATAATTAAAGAAACAAAACAATATTAAGAATAAAGTTATTAGAATTCTTATTCATCATTCAATAATCTAAATAAATAAACTTATAAATGATTTATCTTTTTCTTTTGTTTTATTTGAACATCATGATCAATAATAAACATTTGAAAAATAATTAAAGGATCATCAATCTTTGATTTAGTTTTATGTTTAATAAAATATATAAATTACTCACAGTCAGTCCGATTTCATTCGATATTTGTGTTTTATTTATAACGTCCACTTTTAGGCAGAGCAATAATAGGTATTCGCTCTCGCTTCGATAATAATACTATTGCCTGTATTTTGACAACTTTATCCACAACACCACTATAATAGATTTAACACAAATCACTAACCAACAATAACTTCCAACAAAGTTCTATCCGATCTAAATGACTGAGTCGTAACTGCATCTGTCTACCTTACAGAAATCGAAATAATTTATTAAAATTTTTGTTGTCTACCTACTTACTTTACAATTTATAATTGAACAAGACAACGCGATAGGCTTGTTATTATTATCGAACCATATTTTATAAAACTTTACAAAAACTATAACCGCACGTGAGATTCGAACCCACCGCATACCTTTTTTTATACACACCTACCACAGCACCTTACCCGCTACGCTAGCATGCCATATTCTAAGTAAATTGAAATTATGTAATACAATCGGTTGCGCAACCTTAAACAGTGCGTGTGTGTGAGTTTCTATAGTATGAACACGATATCGAGTACCTATAGAAACTCGTAAAGAAGGTCGTAAGTCAACTCATTAGTGTTAATCTATTGCTTTGTGAGACTGCTACTGCATTAATGACCGAGACTGTATATTATAATTCATCTAAAGACTTTAGTTGGAAATCTTAGGTAATTTTACGCATGTTGTTAAAAAAATCTCGACAATTTTTATTCTACGGCATCCTATGATGCTATTAAATTTCACTGCGGTAAGCAACAAGCTTATCGCCATATTTTATCGAGTTAAACCCAATCCCTGGGCGTAATTAAGGATGTTTTAATTTACAAAAGAAAAACGTTTAATGACTTAACTGGAACCTTTATAATCTGAGGATTGAGGTTAAGATTTTTGGCGTTAAACTGGTTTAGAGTTTAGCGCCATATTATGGTTAAGTATGATTATGTTACCCATTAATACCCATTTTTCCTACATGTCTTTAATAATGATCTATATTTATAATTCAATTATATACTATGAACCAATATAAATTAATGTTTATACCTACTTATTATCTGTTACTTACCTACGTCCGCGTCCATGTGTCACTGCAGGGATGCCAACTGATAATTAGCGCTGGGTGTTCCGCATCCAGCATAGGCAGTTTGATCAAAAATTACAAAATTTTGAAACTTTATTTGTAATGGAATCCTGACAAACATCATACATAGGTATTCAGCACATTTAAGTAGGTATATTTACTAATGTAAAATTTTACTTTTGTTTTATTTTCTTGTGACTGTTGTCTTGTCCTATATGGACGAAAATTATTTTTCTTTCTTCTTTCTTTCTTTATATTTGTTTCTAGATCGTGTTTACAAAATTTAATTGACTTTAGTCGGAACACACAGCGACGCGCCCCGCTCAAAATATCTAGAGGAAAAATTGTTATAGCGCCATAATCACCTACGAGCGTTTGGTTGGTTGGCCGCTCTTAAGCGACCGATTACATTGAAGACTCCACTTTAATATCCAGGAAATCGGTAACACATAAATGTATATCAGTTTGAAACATTTCTATAACTGTATTTTCCTACTGCGCGTAACTCGAAATGCCGATATATAATTTAATAGATACTTATACATATCCTATACTCGAATTTCCAAATCTCATAAAATTTTATTTCTGTAGGTTACCCTTTTATGGAGGAAATAAGAGCGGAATAGGGTTTTACAATAATATTCTTAAATAAATATAAGATTTTAGTAGACGGGTTAGATTTGATGGTGTTAGGGTTGAAACATTATTCTAAGTTTGTTTTTATTTAGAAATGGTTTTTGTGACGTTTAAAGGTCTGTTTATATCTACAGACACAGTGCGTTTCAGACAAGTACCGTGGCAGACACCGACAGACACTATTTATTTACATCTAACGTGACAGAAGTGTGCCGTGTCAGATAAATGCTGAGCTGGCTACCCTTTCGGCATGGGCATGCTTGACGACACTAATCAATAGGATGACTATTTAATTATTTTTTTTTACTTTTTTCTGTATCTCTCTTATTTTTATTTTTTTTACTGTTTATAGGTTTAAGTTAATTTTTTTTTTATTTCTCTCTCGTGTGTTGTCAATGTCCGTGCTGAATAAATGTATTTTCTTTCTTTCTTTCTTTCTTTATATTGACAGACACTAATCGACACACACAATCGGCAAAAAGAAAACAAAACACGTCTATAAGGTCCCGATACTCTATGCACACTGCCCGGCAAGTAGCCACAGACACGTACAGACAGGCCTAAAAAGGCCACATTGAGCAATTCATCTACTGATCTGCATAGTAACTGTCAAACAGGTGATTACTGAATATGAACCTTATGCTTATGCTTACATTAAGAGTTGTCAATTAAGTAGATATTTTGACATTTGTAATATGAATCATATTGTGATTCATCTAAAGCGGCCTTTTTAGCCCCCTGAACTGCGCAGACAAAAAAATCTTTCCGAGAATACCGGCCGGGTACAACCCGTGTCTGTCGGTGTCTGCGCGGCCGCCTTACGATAGATATAAATACTGTTAGGAATATCGTACGAGGAGGCGGGGCCTAGCTGTGAGTCACGATGAGGTGATAACCGACGCGACATCGGGCGACGGCTGCGCATCGCACATTCACTTCTGGATCGGCATTCGAACGCGGCGGACATCTCTAGTTGCTCAATATTCATTCCATGGTGTGACTGCTGGAGGCAACATCACTCAAGGGCCGTGAGACTTATTTTCCTAATGTTAACTTGTTCCTTAAAAGTTATGTTACGGTTGTAATAATCTGAAATTGTGTATTTGAAACAGACTAATTGTAATGGTAATTCCTTGTGTCGAGTTTACTTTCAATTTCCGCTTTTGATTGCTAATAATAGATACGTTAATACACACTGTATAGAATAATATTATTATTTTGTCTGCCACGGCACGTGTCTCACACGCTCGATGTCTGTAGATATAAACAGACCTATAAACAGCCATTTTCTAGGTCATTATTAAGGTGAGCACACACCAGAGTATTTGCATGTAATGTAACGTTCTTGCGAATGGTACAATACAAGCAATAGCTCAATAAAAAAGCATTTCGATGGAATGTAACGTTCCTGTGAATGCTCGACGCTGTGCTCGACGATGTTCACGGCGCGGCGTGTGAGCAGTTACCTACCTGTAACATTCGTTTCTGTTTTGCGTTTATTCTTCGTTGAAATGTCAGATCTAAAGGTCGCGTGCGCTGCATTTATCTCCATAAATTGTATTAAAAAGAAATAGAAAAGAATTTGGTAGAAGTTGGTTGGTTGAAAGAAAGAAAAAACATTTATTTGCCACAAACACAATACGCACTAGAATGATGGACATAGATATTAAGTAGAGGACAGGTGCATAGACAGAGAATACAATTTTAGGATGGCAACAAAGTAAAACTAAGCAGAAAAAATAATAATTTGAAAAAAATAAAAAATATGTGGGTATACTGAACTGAAATTATGTGGTTGGTGGATGGTTGGTTGGTGGATGGTTGGTTGGTGATTGGTAGTTTATTTAGAATAATAAACTCCACGTCACACGTTTTGCTCGCGTTCATGTCTTTACTCGATGAAAATATGTTATACGAATTCGCTCATTGTTTGTAAAATCAAGTTGTAACAAATGTCGAGCGTCGTTCTTGATTTTTGGTTCATCAAAGGGTGACACATTAAATAAAGAAAGAAAGAAAACGTTTATTAGACAGCACAAAACCACATACAAAAAAAAAACAAGTAAACTTAAAAATAAAAACGTAAAATAAAAACTTACTACCTACCTACTAAAATAATAACCTAACCGTCAAAAACTCCCGACTCCAACTAGAAAAAGAGCTGTAACTTTTGAACGGCTGAACAGATTTTCATGAAACTTAACTAAGATGGTACCCAATTACACTAGCTTCCAATTAAAAAAAGCTGCATTGAAATTAGTCTATCCATTTTGGAGCTACGATGCCGCAGATACAAACTTATAACCTCTATTTTTTGTCGGGAGTTAATAAAGAAATATCTCATTTTATATCCACATATATAAAAGCGAGAAAAAGATATAAAATACCCATATGCAACGTATTGTTCTTTTTTCTTTCGAGCTCATTTCCTAATGAAACACTTGAAAGAAGTGGAGATTTAAAAGATAGCACTTTCTTTTAGTGTTTTTAAAGTTGCTCTGCAGTGAATACTGATGTTTCTATGTAGAATAGTTGCTGTAGAGAAGTTTTTTGTATATCGTGTACTCATGCATTTTTATTCGGCCAAACCTTTTTCCAATTTTGGTGTCAATGTATTTAACACGGAGCGACTGTCGTTTGTACCTGTTATAAGTTTATTGATATAGAAGAAAGAAAAAGAGTTTATTAGCACAAAAAAAAAAGCAAAAAAATATAAAATAAAATGAGTTTTTGTGCCAAATATTATATATAAAAAAGATAATATATAAATTATCACTACATAGTATAAAACAAAATCGCTTCCCGCTGTCTGTCTGTCCCTATGTATGTATCTTTAAAACTACGCAACGGATTTTGATGCGGTTTTTTTAAAACACTTTTATTAGTTTCACCTGTAACTAACTAACTAACTATGTAAAATGGAAGTTAAATTTGACCCACTTCTCGGTTTCCGATAGAGCGGAATTTTTATTTTTTTTAATTGATAGAGTGATTCAAGAGAAATGTTTATATGTATAATACTTTGATATTTAATTTAAGGATAGTAGAGAAATTGCACCCGTGCGAAACAGGGGGCGGGTTGCTATAAGTAACCTATTTAAAAAAGATAATCATCATTATCTGCCTAGTCCTTTTTCCCAACTATAACGTTGTGGTCAGCTCCCAGTCTAACCAGATGCGGCTCAATATCAGTATTTTACACAGAGCGACTGCCATCTGACCTCCGACCACCCAATTACTGGGAGACACTGATACCCTAAGGTTAGACCAGTTATCAAACTTTTTAGCTTCTCAATTCGGTTTATAACGTGTTCCAGAAATGCGTGGTCATATTTAAGAGTGTAGAATAGAATAGAATAGAATAGATCTTTATTTCATGTAAACCAGATACAGGCACTTATGAAATGTCGAGACTCTAGGTGCACTAGATGCACTAGGTGGATCAGACCATCAAACTGAACAATAATTTAGTTACTCTATTTATTTTTTATGTACTGACAATTTAGGTATGTTCTGTATCGAATAAATGGTTTCTATTGTATTCTATTCTTAATATACCGTCACGCGGTTCGGTTCTTCGGTCGGAAGTCAAAAAGCCGACGCCAACATAGTTTATTTATTTATTTATTTATAATTAGGAAAACCAACAGCTGTACAAAAGTAAATAGACAGAAAGCATAAGTAATATTAAGCCAATTACAGGTTTCCACGGATAGTGGTAGACAAATTAACAGAGATTTTAACGATCACAACCATGCACAACAATATTAATAAAGCTGACAAAAATACTATATACTATAAGTCAAGGTTCAGCCGATTGCGTACCGTAAAGCCTTTAGTAGTAAATGGGTCAAATGAAAACTCTTTACATAATTTATTAAAGTCCTTGCTCGCTCGCACAATGTATGAATATATATAGTTGGGATATGTATAGTTGGGAAAAAGCTAGTCTGGTTGCCTTGTCCTATATGTATTGTACGATAATTATTTATTATTATACTCGTATAAGTTGTCTACAATAGCCATCCTACTTGTTTTAAACTATTTGAAATTTTGTATTCTTGTTACCTAATTCAATATTCAAAAAAAGAATACAAAATTAAAAACCGCAACAGACCCCATATTCCAAATTAGAATACAACATACAACCAAGTGTCTCGCTCAATTCCACACAAGCGCGGGATTACCTTTTTGGCGAAAAATTTCCCGTCTAAAATGGAAATTTTACCGCAATTTTCCCCTCAGGTCTTGCAGTGTTGTCCAAAATTGTATTTGGCAGCAAAAATGCAACGGAGGCGACGCTTGGACGAATAGTAAATGCGATGCAGTCCCGGGATTCTGGGATATAAATCCCGGGATCCTTCGACGGAGCTGTAACGTGACTGGAATGAGCACGGAACTTGAGCGTGATTATGTTAAATGCACCTCATGGTGTGATTTCGTAGTTTTCGTATGAACCTTTTCACTTTTAGAGATGTTAAGTACTGTTTCTACGTATTTCTTAGAATCTCAGATTTATAAATAGAACGAAATATTATAATAATGACTATATTATACTGGCACAAAAAATGAATGCAAGTGTGTTTATTGGCACAAAATAAAATAAGGGATCAAAAAATAAAGATACCTCATAAAAATTTAAATATGGAAACAACATTTTTTTAAAACGCTTTTATTAGCTTCACCTGTAACTAACTATGTAAAAAAATCTTGGAAGTTAAATTTGACTCACTTCCCGGTTTCCGATTGAGCTGAAATTTTGCATACACGTTTAGTTTGGATGACAAAAGCGTTTTCTTTAAAAAAAATTAAAACTATAATATTTATTATAAGGTTCTTCTTTATTACTTTAGGTCATTTATATGCATAATTGTAGTAACAGTAAAAAATGATTTTGACTTGAAATATTTTAGTTAAATGACAGTTTAGAAGATTGAAAGTGGTATCTCAACATTAAGATTTTTCTAAATTCACTCAATCTTGTACCGAAACCAATCTACTTAAAATGTGCCCTCTGATATATTTTTGGAACTAAAATTAATTTCATGATGTATTAGACTGGTAGACGGAATGAGTCTTTCTTTCATTCAGAATATTTTATCTTTCAGAATTTTTTATATACAAATGTATATAAAAAATTCTGAAATTTGATGGAGCAAGGTTAAGGTTAATCTTTTGTATGAAAAGTATGAATTATTTTTTCGCGATTTCATTGTTGGTCTCGCAGTAAAAGTTGTTCATATTGATGAGTAGTTAAAGCATTACCGGTGAATTACAAATAACCCTGTATAGTGCAGAAAGCTAATGGCTTATCCAAAGCCAAAAATCTTATAATCTTATATCTGATGGCAAGGCTAACGAGCCTTGCCATCAGATATAAGATTCCCTTTTTAATTAAACACACAAAAATTTAATACAAATTATAAAAGCTGTACTCAAACAAAAAAAAAACAAAAAACCGGCCAAGTGCGATTCGAACTCGCGCACGAAGGGGTCCGTACCATTATCTATAAAAAGGCAAAAAAAAACACGTTTGTTGTATGGGAGCCCCCTTAAATATTTATTTTATTCTGTTTTTTAGTATTTGTTGTTATAGCGGCAACAGAAATACATTATCTGTGAAAATTTCAACTGTCTTACTATCACGATTCATGAGATACAACCTGGTGACAGACGGACTGACAGACGGACAGCGGAATCTCAGTAATAGGGTCCCATTTTACCCTTTGGGTACGGAACCCTAAAAACAACTTCGAGATATTTTGTAACACTTTTGTAGCGACATCTATCGCCACATAGAAGAACTATTTAGTAAGGCAGCAAAAGCTAACTACAGTGGCGCGAAAATATGAATTGATCAATCAGATTACGAAGCCTGCATCGCGCAAGTAAAAAGATAATCGTATCTAACACATATACAACTGTCCGATATCAACCGTCGGGCTTCGGCCCGCCAGGCAATATCACCTCGCCTGGTCGGAGGATCCTCCCTTTTCAATGGAGGAACACCATACCTCGTTCCTCCACACTTTTATAAGATGTCGAGATATTTAACAAAAGGCCTCAAACAGATGAAACTTCATGCTTAAATCTTCAGTACTGAAAGATAACTGAACTTTCAAACTACACTCGAGAGCAATGAATCCGGGTCACCAGAAGAGTAAACCTTAATATCTCGGAAACTAAGAATGTTAGCTTGTTCAAATAAAAAGTATTTTATAGACCTATTTAATACTACTTAAATAATACGATTCGAGAGCTGATCATTGCGTTGATAGAGGAATGCGAGAATATTCCCCAACTTCGGCTCAGAAACTTTGTGCCGTATACCGAATCGCATGACATCTGTATTAACAATACACGGAGGTAATACAAAGTATTAAAATGTGAGAAAATGATATATTTGAAAAAAATTGAAATTTAAAAAAAAACTTGCATTAAAATTTTCGCATTTTTAATTTATGTATTTTTAATAAGTAAAACAAATGATAACTAAGTTCTTTTATTAATTTTATTTGAGTGGTATTAAATGGTCTATGAAATGCTTTTTATTTGAATAAGCTAACATTTTTAGTTTCCGAGATATTAAGGTTTATTAATGACCCGGATTCATTGCTCTCGAGTGTATAAACATTTGCATCGAGGTGGAGTGCCAGTGCAAGCGGATGCTATGAGTTATGGGACGAGGTTAAGACTATTTGTCGAGGCCAATTATTATTAGGGTTACCCTAATTGTCAGGCCATTATTATAATTGCGGCAAAGTTATGGCCTCAGTAAATAGGGTCATTTGCTGACCCTAACAATTATAATGATCTTAACATCGGTCAGTAAGGTATTACAGGATGTTATTATGAGATCAAAAGACAATATTTTGACTATTTGTTTTAGTGTTCTAGGAAAGAGGAAGGAAAGACTTGAAGAATTGACTCTTGAACGATGGATATGCAATTATAACGTTTAAGGGTATGGATCAGACTATCAAACTAATAACTTTCTCTATGGGACAACATCATAGTCGCAAAAAATAATCAGCTGTCCCCAATGACATTTTACAAATAGACGGGCCATACACCAACATTAATGCACTACAAAATGGCGTAAACTTTACTATAGCTACATAGCAGTACATATAATTATACAGTGCGCGAAGAAAGGGAAAGAAAATGAAAGCCACCATACGCCATGTCGGTTGTTAGAAAAAGATGAATATAGACGTTTAGTTACGTGGCATTAGCTGCTGCATGCTCATTCTCTCAGTCGATGCAGGACATTTACCTTGCATTTATCTTGCCAATTGGGTAATGATGATATAGATTCGTCACTATTTGGCAGATCATTCAGATGATGAAGAAATTCCTCCGATAATGGATAGCGAGATATACAAAGCTATCCAAACACAGAAAAATAGGAAAGCACCAGGGGAGGACGGAATTTCTAATGAACTTTTGAAAAGCTCATGTCAGGCTATCCTGAACCCTCTATTAGACATATTCAACGAAATTTTGGATAAAGAAGAAATACCGAAACAATGGGCGACTTCAACAATTACTTTACTTCACAAAAAAGGGAACAGAGACGATATTGGTAACTACAGGCCAATAAGTCTAATGGCTAACCTATATAAAATATTTTCAAAGATTATACTGGGCCGTATATCGAAGGTTTTAGATGAGAACCAACCAAAGGAACAAGCAGGGTTTCGTAGTGGTTTTTCAACGGTGGATCACATACATACGATAAAGCAAGTCATAGAAAAATACAGTGAATACCAAATGCCCTACTACTTAGCGTTTGTAGATTATAATAAAGCATTCGACTCTCTAAAACACGCGAAGATTTGGGAAGCTTTACAGAACCAAGGAATACACCAGAAATACATTAGACTTATAAGAAACATTTACAAGAATATGACTGCAAAAATAAGAACAGAAAAACTAGGAGGAAAAATTGATATAAAAAAGGGGTGAGACAAGGAGATCCATTGTCACCAAAACTTTTTTCGGCAACTTTAGAACAAATATTTAGAAATCTTGACTGGAGTAATTATGGAATAAAAATAAATGGAGCGTTGCTCAATCACTTGAGATTCGCTGATGATCTCATAATTATTTCTGACAATTCAGACCACCTCAGGGAAATGCTGGAACAACTAGTTTTAGAAAGTGACAAAGTAGGACTACATAAATATGAACATGTTAAAAACCAAGTTGATGACGAATCACATCAAACTGCCCATCAAAGTTTGTAACAAAAATATCGAGTATGTCGAAGAATACACTTACCTTGGCCAAATAATTTCTCCTTCACAACTCACATCTAAAGAAATACAAAATAGGATAAACTCATCATGGAAACGATTCTGGTCCCTGAAAGAAATTACAAAAAACCCATCAATACCTCTAAAACTGAAAAGACACATATTCAATTCCTGTATTCTCCCTTGTATGACTTACGGATGCCAGACGTGGCCACTAACCAAAGAAAATATAAAACGATTGGAAACATGTCAACATAGCATAGAAAGAAGCATACTAAATATAAACAGAAAAGAAAAAATAAATCTTAAACTAATAAGAAAGAAAACAAACATTGCAGACGTAACTTACACAATTAAGAAACTAAAATGGAAGTGGGCAGGCCATGTCATGAGAAGTAAACAAGAGAAATGGGCTAGAACTGTAACAGAATGGTATCCCAGAGAAGGAAAAAGAAAACGAGGAAGACCAGTACGAAGATGGGAAGATGATCTGAAAGCCACAGCAGGTGCAACATGGAGGAGGAAAACTCACGATCGTGAGACATGGAAAAGTCTGGGGGAGGCCTATGCTGAAAAGCAAAGCAATCCAATTACCGATGTCATTAGATAAAAGAAATTGTATAAATTATTTTTAAGATTGCTAATAAAGGCTATTTGTATTTGTATTGTATTGTATCTTGCCAATATAGAGCGCGGGTAACGCGTCTATTTGTATTGGCTGTCCCATACAAAACTTCAATACCTACTCGACCCAAAAGTATGAGACAGCTGACGCAATTCTGATGCACGTTGTATAGTAATTTGATTACAGATTTAAATCTTTAATTACATCCTGGCATCCAACATACGAACGCCTAGTTTGGGGTTCACCATCCAGTACTTATAACAAAAATTGTGTTTAATTACTTATGTGAGATGGTGGTCAAATACAGCACCTATACCTACCTACAAATTTAAAAAAATAAAATAATACGATAAAAAAAAAAAATTGTACACCTAATGGGGTTATAAAGAACTTTTTTGTAAAAAAAATAAAAATACACAAAATGTTTTTTTTTGTTCACCTGTACCTTTTAGGTGAACAAAAAATAAAACTTTATTGTGTACAAGAACATTTTTGTAATAAATAACAGAATTTTATCATTATTATTTATTATACAAATAAGTAACGAAACGGCTGAGCGTCCTTTTAAAAGATGGGGCGTTACTAAATCATTATAAATATAATTTTGTATCGTGGTTGCCCGTGGCATCACTGCAACGGTCCCATCAGAATACCAGCGCTGTGACATTTTCTATTTCTAAATGTCACAGCATTATGCTGAGATGGGGGCCATTTTTGGTCTCGTCCAGGTTGCTTTAATTATTATTTTTCTTTTGTTTTTATTTTTGTACTTTTGTAATTTTATATTTTGTTCCTGGCGAGTCCAGAATTAAACTGTTTTCTTTTCTTTTTTCTTCTTTTAAATGATATATTCTTTGCTCTGAACTTCGTAGTTCGATAGACCTGCGTGCTAGCTATTTATCGAAGTTCAATATATTTAGATCACGTGTCCGGGATATTCTCAGCTTTGCGAAGAAATACAGAACAACAAACTTACATAGTTAGGTCATGTTTGTCCAATATTTTGCAGCTTCCATCTTATTTTCAGCCCGTCGGCGTTGGTGGCCTTTATACAAAAGATGTTGAGGTTAAAATATTACTTTATAATTTATTTATTTTATTTAATGCACAGATAAAAAAACCATAGGCATTTTCTGACAGTCTACCTTAGGGTGATGCAGAAACAAACATGGTGGGTGCAACGTAAAATAAACGTTAATTTGAAGAAAAAAAACTATTAAAATTCAAGATCAAGGAATAAATACAAAGATATATACAATATTATTATAAACCATAAAAGAAAACATACATATAATAACACACACAGGATAATACATATTATAATGTTTGCTATTTCTTGAGGGAATTTGATTCTTTGTTTAGCCATTCCAAGCGCTTACTAGTAGTAGTGTTGTGATGATGCTGATAATTTTTATAAGATTATAAGTCATATAATCGAAATAGAGGCGAAAATTTCGACGACACGGTTGGCGCAGTGGCTAAGCGATTAGCCTTCTGCGCTTCTGCCGCGGGTTCGATCCCCGCACGGAACAGATATTTGTATGATCTACAGATAGTTGTCTGGTCTGGTTGTGTGCTCATGTGACATGTATGTTTGTAAACTGTACCCTCGATACAGGAAAAATCCTAGTGAGGGGAAAAGTAAAAAAAAAAAAAAAAACGTAGAAGCAATTCAACCGAAATCTTTTCGGTAGCTACAGTTACCAAAAGCACGTGAGGGTAGCTATTTCATTTAAAAATATACCCTGGCTATTTCCATGCACCCAAAAATCTGACCAAAGTCAAAGTCAAAGATTTTTATTTCAACTGGGCCTTTGCAGGTCCTTTCAAAGCGTCGTGATTCATGCACGGTTCCAAGTGGGTTGGTCCTGGAGAAGATACCGGCAAGAAACTCCATGGATACTCTTTTCATAAAACAAATTTACAATAATATCGGGGGCCGCAGGAGCTTCTGTTATGTCCAGATTAGATCCCAAAAATCGACCTTATGTACGGTACACACACGCAGAGTAAATACAAACTGCTCAATCCGAAAAGAAAGAGCTCAAACCACAAAAAATGGAGCCGAGTACAAAAAAATGGACTCACAGATTACCCAAAGTATTGTACAAACAATGTTCTTTATATTAGAAAAATATTATCAAACATTTTGTATCAAATGACGTTTTCATAGTAACCAGTAACGATACTGACACGACACGATACGATGACGACAGTTACGAACACAACTAAAAATATAGCGAAAATATAGAAAGAAAGAAAGGAAGAAACAAGAAAAGAAAGAAAGAAATTTAGAACCAAAAAAAACACGTTTAATCCATGATATATTTTTTTTGGAAATACACGCAATATTTTTACGTTTTCATGAAACAAGTGCGTTTGTTGCATAAAATTGAACCAAAATGCGATAGATTCATCGTATCTTATAATCAAAATACGTTACTATACGTCAAAACATTCGTGGTAGAGTGTGTGTGCATGTGACATGTAGGTATGTTTGTAAACTGCGGGTCTACCGCGTAACTAAAATTGTAATGAACATCGACATTGGTATTAAACTTCAATACGATCGTGAGAGACTAAACTTTGAGCTAACTTGTAAGAAAATTACCTATCATATAGTTGGGACTCCTATCTTCATGATCGGTAAAAAAAATACAAGTTAGCTCAATGTTTAGGCTCTCACGATCGTATTGAAGTTTAATACCGATGTCGATGTTCATTACAATTTTAGTTACGCGGTAGACCCGCTGTACCCTAGATACAGGAGAATTCTTAGTGAGGAGCAAAGTTACTGAAAGAAAAAAAAAATTTTTTTTCTTTGTCCACAGATAATCGTTACCGGTATCGTATCGTGTCGGTATCCCTATCGTCTAAATAAAAACGCTCATAGATGACATCGTCCGAAGGAGCGTTCGAAAGATATCTTAAACGGTCATAAACTGTCTCAAAAAATCCCTATAGGATAGGGCAAACTCTTGTCCACAATCCAATTTACCTTCTAAAAACAAAAAGCCATGCAATACTAAACCTTAATAAATCGAAATAAGAGCGATAAAAAATTTGGTGGGCTGCAAAACCTTTGGTGGGTTTGGGAGATATAATCTCAAATCGATGGAGGGTAGTTCGTTCGTTGTGTATCTTGATATATAAGATATTTTTTGTCAAGCGTCGACAATAGATATTCTCATTTAGTTAAGATACTTCTTGTAATAGTATTTTGATCACGGATTCGGTTTGAGGAAACTTGATGTGATCAAGAATCCACTTGTGGTGAAAATTTTTGTGTGTTTTTCTAGACGTGAGCTCTTCATCTCGATCAGCCTAAAATAACAGCTGACGATCAGCACTGTTAAGGCGGGTTTAACAGATTCGGCTTATGAAGAAGAAAGAATATACCTTTATTCAGCACGGAAAGAAGGAAACACGGGAGAAAAAATAAAATTAAAGATAGTATAAAATTTGAAACAAAACAACAGACACTTATGAACACAAAATTAAAAGGAAATAAAAATGCATTATGTTGTCAAGTATGGGCCGAAAACCCTAGCTAGCTGGTCTACCGCGTAACTAAACTGGTAATGAATATCGACTTACTTTCTTGCCGGTTCTTCTCCATAGGATCTACTATTTGGAACCGCGCACCTAGAGTCTCGACATTTCATAAGTGCCTGTATCTGGTTTACATGAAATAAAGATCTATTCTATTCTGACTTCTTCCTTGTGCATCATGTTACTTTGTACACCCAGTCGCATTGAACTTCCATCGTGTAAACTTTACCAAGGTCATCTGCCAGTCTACCAACGAGATTTTATCTTCTCCTTGCAATTTAAGTTTCGGAATTGTAAAACGTAGCCAAGTTCAAGGCACCAAACTTTGCTACCGAAGTTTGAAGTTTCAACCGTTTAATATTTATCGGATTTTAAAAGATAATACAGTCGCAAGTTGAAGGACATTGTGAGAGCTGAAAAAATATTTAGCCTCTTAATATTATGTAAAGCTGTCTTCAACCCATGTCTAGTTGTAGAAACAGTATAACACCTAGTTTCTCAAAAGAATAGCCTTTGAGAAACCGGGTGTTATACTGTTTCTCGAACTAGACATTTTTGGAGGACTTTTGGAGGACAGACTAAACATAATTATAAGCGGCAATTTTTTTTTTCTGACCAGTGGGCCGGGCACGACTGTTTTGACGATGAATCTATCGCATTTTTATTCAATTTTATGCAACAAACGTACTTGTTTCATGAAAATGTAAAAATAATAATAATGATAATGTAAAAATTTCCAAAAAAAATATCATGGGTTAAACGTGTATTTTTGGTTCTAAACAGTTCTAAATTTGGTTACATTTACGTTACTATACGTCAAAACATTCTAGCTCGGCCCACAGACATCAAATCTCTACGTTCAAAACCACAAATAAAATTAAATACATTTATTAGACATCACAAACAAATAAAAGCGTTCACATGATCTGATAAAATATAAAATTGCGAATATGATGATATAATATGATGCACGGTTCCAAATAGTAGTGCTATGGAGAAGAACCGGCAAGAAACTCCATGGTAACTCTTTTCAAATTAAAGATTACAATCATTATCAGTACAATGTTGTGGTAAGAGCTGCGAGAAAAATGTAATTTAATGTGATTAAAAATAAGAATAGGATAATAATGATTTGCCTCTGAATAAGATTGCCATGGCAGTTACAAGCTGACCAGTTCCGACAGACGGCACCCGTTCATGATAAATGTGAAATGCAGGCTCGGTGTGGTAATGTGTGTCTAATAGGCCTCGGGTCAGCATAATAAGCACAGTAAGCACATTATTTAAGGCCTTCTGTCAATCTTTTTACACCTGCAGCCTGTGGACTAGGTACACGCAGCGTACATACAGTGCTCTGCATGTACAGTACAATAACGCGTTCAGGGTGCTGTTTGGGTTGCCGCGCCACTGCAGCGCTTCAGCTATGTTTGCGGGGAAAAGCGTGGATGGTTTTCATGCCATTATGCGGAAGCGTTGTGCTTCTTTTATGAAGCGCATGCGGGCCAGCTCGAACGTCCAAGGCCTGCCGTAAGCGGGCATTCCTAGGCGGTGCCACTTTTAATTTATTTTTGTGTATGTATACTAACAATAGTTTTGTAAGGTTTTTGTATTACTGACAGTATATGGACTACCTACGTCCGAAATAAAAGTCTTATTCTTATTCTATAATGCTGCATGTATATGCAGCGCTGATTTCAGCTAAAATAAATGAATTCGGAATTATTATTCTTTCGGATGAGGAGTGTGCTCGACAATTTGCGTCATTTTTTGAGTCGGTGTATAATAAAGAGCGGCCGCGGCTGGAGGCGCGGGCGGCGGGGGCGGAGGCGGAAGCGAACAGTGCGCGAGTTCACATCGAGACCCTCAGTCTTCAAGACGTAAGGGAGGCGCTCAAAAAGCTCAAGCCAAAGCGCTCATCAGGTCCCGATGGCATTCCAGCTTTTCTGTTCAGAGACTGTGGCAGGGTGCTGGCTGAGCCCCTGCTTCATATCTTTAATACTTGCTTAAAGCAAGCTACGTTTCCGCCTAGGTGGAAAATCACGCGAGTGATTCCGGTTCCCAAGGGTAAGTCAGGTTCGGATGTCAGTGGCTACAGACCGGTGGCAGTGTTGTCGACACCTGCAAAAGTGTTCGAGTCTGCACTCCAACGCTGCGTGCAGGCTCAAGTGAGCGCACAGCTATCGGACGCGCAGCACGGGTTCAGGCCTGCGCGCAGCACTGCCACTAATCTGCTTAACGTCATGGCGAGGGTGGTGCCGGCCGTCGATGCTGGTGTGCAGGTAGACGCGGCATTTTTTGATTTTAAAAAGGCGTTTGATACTGTTGACAATGATATACTGCTAATGAAGCTGGCAAAAATTGGCTGCACTCCGCACCTGCTACAGTTTTTCGCCAGCTACTTGAAAGACCGACAGCAGTACGTGGACTATAACGGGTTCGAATCCGAGCCATACTACACCAGGTCAGGCGTGAGTCAAGGCAGCAATTTGGGTCCTCTTGAATTTATTTTAATGATAAATGACTTACCAGACGTAGTCAAACATAGTTTGTGTTTATTGTTTGCAGATGACCTCAAATTGCTGCTCGAGGTCAAGGGTGAGTCGGACTGTGAGAGATTGCAGGAAGACATAAATAAAGTGGTGGAGTGGAGCCATAAAAATAGACTCTATTTCAACACAGCGAAATGCTCAGTGATGACATTTACGCGCGCGAAGACTGCCTTAGCCTACGAATACAAAGTAGAGGATGCGCCGATGCAGCGAGTGTCTCAGGTACGAGATCTAGGAGTCCTGCTTACCCCGGATCTAACTTTCCGGGATCATATATTTAAGATTTGCAAGAAGGCGTACAGAAACCTGGGTTTCGTGCTGAGACAGTCGCAGGGCTTCACAAGCGTAACCACGCTCAGGGTGTTGTATGACGCTTTGGTAAGGAGTCATTTGGAACACAGTGCGGTAATTTGGGCTCCTCATGAAGCCAAATACAAGGTCATGCTGGAGCGAGTGCAGAATAAATTTACAAGACACTTGTATTTTAAACTATATGGGGTTTACCCATTTTACCCCCTGATGTATCCTACACTGTTTGTACTGGGTATGGTGGGGTACAACGAACTCGGAGTGCGCCGGGATTTCACACTGGCGGCGTATGCGCTGAAGCTCCTGCGTGGAGTAGCTCATAACCCGGGTGTGCTGCGTCACCTGAAGCTGTGCGTGCCAGACCGGTACGTGTGGAGGCGGCGGCGACCGCCACTGCTGGCAGTCCCTGCTGCCAAAACCAACCTGCTGTCAAAAGCACCACTCACCCGCACAATATGTGTACTAAACGAAGTGCATGAGAGAATTGACTTATTTTCATGCAATCTGAGTGAATTCGCAAGAGTTGTGTTGAATTTTGTTAGTTGTATTTAAATAGTAGTTAATAGCTGTAAGTTTATTTTTCAATTTATTTGGTGAGAGAGTGCAAACCACTATTGTATTGGGATCAACCTGTAAAGATAGTGTGTAAGTTTTAAATAAATAAATAAATTTTAAAAGGGCCTTGGCCTTGGTCGTGTATATTTACACCCATTCAAAATGTTCGGGGTCTTGAAATAGTTGATTATTTATAGTTTATTTGCCTCTTCTCATAATAAGAAGGTTTAACGCCGTAGTCTACGACTCTAGCTTGGTCGGGAACTATAACATTTTCTGTAACTCAGTAAGGAGAATGCTTAAACAATCTAGTCCGAAGTAATAATCGTTGCTTGATAGTAGTAATTTACCATCATTGTAGCTATTGCAATAATGTCATATTTCTAGTAAAACGGTTACTTACTTGGTAGGAAAGACGATCAAGCAATCAGACATTATTTTGTTCAAGTTAGATTCCATGAACTGGTCAATTCTGGGGTGCCAAGGAAAACCTTTTTACCGACTTCAAAGGAGGAGGTTCTCAATTCGGATGTTTACATTTTTTTAATGTATTTTCTGGCATAACTCCGTCATATATAAACGGATTGCAAAATCCTTCGAAAGGGTATACTTCCGAGGTGGTGATATTTTAATTTCGTGAAGATCTGATGAAGACCTTCGGAGATATACAATGGAACTCTAGAATGAATAACAGCACATCACTTGCGATTGCTGTAATCGCTTGTTTATGTATTGTTTATGCCACTTAAAGAAAATTAAAATAAACTTTATTAAAAAGCAAAATCCTGCTTCAGGAAACTATAAAGCATAATTTTTTTTTTTTTTTTTTTTACACATTGGCCCTCCCTTTGATTTCTCCTGTATCGAGGGTACAGTTTACAAATATACATGTCACATGCACACAAAATCAGACCCCAAACAACTATCTGTAAATCATACAAATTTTATATTAGTTTTATAAAATGAAATGAAAACATCAATCAACCCGCTACAATCTACTGTTTAACAAATCAAAGAGCTATATTTAATCTAGTTCCCCGTACTCATTACTCAATCGATTACCGATTCCGTATTATTGGGAAACAGAACACCATGCTTTATTTAGAAACTAACGGCTTATATTTCAGTGGGGGTTTTATGATAAATTGGTAATATAACGAATCAAAATAACCTTTTTTTTTTTTTTTCATATCCGCTCTGGTTCAGTGAAAACGCACCCTTACTGTTATTGATACTGTTAGTGGACGGCGGCAATTTTCAAAAGAAAAAATACCGTCTCATTTCTCACAATGGATATTAAGAATTTTTGGAAAAAAAACCGTAATAAAAACAACAGTCAACGGCTCGCGATCTCAAAATGAATTTGATTCAATATTATAAATGAAAAATATTTCAGTAAGAACCCGTTGGGAATGCAGTAAACATAAAATTTATTCAATTTCAATAAAATATGTAAAACGGTTGTTTATTTTTCATGTCATGTCTAGGCTGTCAAAAATACTACAAAATAATATTCCGTTTTGATAAAATATTTATGCAAATATTTGAGTAGATTGAAAAGTTATCAATTCAATTGAAATTATATTTAAAACATTTATATTTGAATGAAAATAAATTGACAGATACGTATGAGTGAAAAATATAATGTGTTGGACAGAGGTTTATGGCTTGGCACTATAATTATGTGCTTACATTGACAAAAAAGTTCAGAAGTAACCGTTCGTCGTGGTATGGGCATGTGATGAGGCGGGATAAAAATCATGTAAGTAAGGGCGGGAGAATAATAATGAATTATGTACCTCAAGGCTACCCCCCCCCCCCCCCCCCAACTTTCCCCGATGGCACGAGTGTAAATAGCCGGGTCCAAAGCGTAGAATAGAATATAATATCTTTATTTCATGTAAACCAAATACAGGCACTTATGAAATATCGAGATTCTAGGTGCGCGGTTCCAAATAGTAGATCCTATGGAGAAGAACCGGCAAAAACCTTCATGGAAACTCTTTTAAAACAATAGATTACAATTTTAATTAATACAATGTTGTGGTAGGATCTGCGAGAATAATGTAATTTAATGTGAATAAAAAATACGAATAGGATAATAATAATTTGCCTCTGAATAAGATTGTGACTCCACAGACATATTGTCTCTGGTCAGAACATCCCGATTTGAGTAAACGTAGATACAGCGGCCCATCTGGCTTCAGAGGCGGTTCAGGGATTTCCATATGACCCATAGTTGTTGGTAACCAGCTTTTCCTTGATACTGCATTCAACATTCAAAATTGAAAGGTTTTCAACGTGAATATCCGTAGATAAATATTGACATTTTCCAAGCTATAAATCAATGAAAGCTCTGTCAAAATTTATTCAACAGTCGCTCTATACCAGAGTAAACAACCACTGCGGTGGATTTGCAAACAAAGTCGCGGAACAATGTTATTATTTAACAAGCGGTACCAGGTATAAAACAGGGACTGAAAACCGCTCAAAATTACGGTACAGGTATCGTAAAATATTAGAGTTACTTCTAAGAATACGGTTACCGGTATCTGGGTAACCAAGATAAAAAAACATGTTACCTCTAAATTTAGGTAACCATTTATTACCGGTAACTTAAAACTGACCGGAGATATACACATACCTACACATAAAGGCGCTGCCCACCCTTTGACTTTATGCCGACAGCACGTGTAATTATAGAGATAATTTTTATTTCGGTTACCGGTATTAATACCGGTTGTATTCAATGTGATGAAAATACCTTAAAAATTAAGGTTACCTTTAAAAATACCTGTAAATATAATAAAGGTTGTAACTGAGAGTTACAGGTATTGGTCATACCGGTGGTGGTGGTGAGGTGGTGGTGGTGATGGTTCCGTTCTGAATAAATGTATTTTCTTTCTTTATTTCTTTTGACCGGTTTCGGTTCTTGGTATAAAGGCAATAAACATTGCAACAACGATTATAAATGGGAGAGCGTTATCAAGTTCAACAGCCAAAAAACCGAAAATGTGGTTTTTTAAATCCAAAATTATGAAGAATTTCATTAATTCTGATGAATATTTTTAAGTCGGCGAAAAGGATTGTAGTTTCATCTTCAAATCAAATCAAATCTTTATTGCATTCCATAGAGTAAAGTCAAAACAGAGGTAGGATTAAATCTATGGAAAAATTATTATGGACCTTGTCGGGCACAGCATGGTTTAGTAGGAGAGACGAAAAGCTGCTTTTTTTTAATACTTTATTTTAATATATTTGTTATAATATTCCACTGTTAGCTGGTTTCTGATATATTTTCTGGCGTATTTTTTAGTTCATTATTTTATTCGTTATGTATCTATTATTATTTTGGTAATTTATTTCTTGTATTTAAAATTATTGCACCATTTATCTGTGTTCGTTAGATGTTCTTGAAAGTTGATAGATAAAAAAATTATAATAGAAAAACATAATGTTTGATAACCTTTTTATTTGTGTTCGCACGAAAGTGCATGAATTAGAATCGATTGCTTGAGATTACAATCCTATTATAATAATTAATAACCTAACCGTCGAAAACCCCGACTCCAAGTCGAAAATGTGCTATAACATTTGAACGGCTGAACAGATTTTCATGAATTATAGTTAAGATGATAGCCGATTAAACTAGCTTTCAATTAAAAAAACTGCATAAAATCGGTTCATCCGTTTTAGAGATACGATGCCACAGACAGGCACATAGACACAGATACATATTATTTAAACAGATACTCACTACAACCTTTTAACACAATTACAATTCATTGTTTGTTTTTTAAATTGTTTATTTTTCTTCATTATTTTATTATTATCTAACAAATTTTATGGCTTTTTATGTTTTGTGTATGCATGCTATTGTCCTGTGTGCAAAAAATAAATTTATTTTCATTCTTTCTTTTTCTTTTTTTAACATTATCAATCAATTATGCTGAAAGTTGACAGACTCTTTTTTTTTTGGCTTTCTGCTCGTCGCGATTCCCGCACGGAACTAATATTTGTACGACTTACAGATGTTGCGGGTCAGAGTGTGTATGCATGTGAAGATTTATGTTTGTAAACGCACTCACGATACAGGTATAAGTAAAAGTGAGGAGCAATCTTAAAACAAAAAGAAAAAAAAAAGATGGAAGAATTAAAAAAGCCCGCTAGCAAAATTGGCTACACTTCGTAAAGTTATATTCATATTTTTTTATGAAACTGACGAATTTCAAAAGGTTCCCTGTTTAAGTTTAACTCGGCCAATAAAAACTGTCCCAACTTTTTGAGACGATGAAGTACAGGGACGAGCTGGTTATGAAATAATAGCTGATATCTTTGACTTGGTTTAACTTAGCATAAGTATATGTTTGTATTTATTTATGTATATTTTTATTAACCCCCCACAAAAAAGTGGGGTGTTATAAGTTTGTAGTGTGTATGTGTGTCTGTGTATCCAAAACAGATGGACCGATTTCAATGTAGTTTTTTTTTAATTGAAAGCTAGTTTAGTCGGGTATCATCTTAGCTATGATTCATGAAAAAAAATTCTGTCGTTCAAAAGTTACAGCTCTTTTTCTAGTTGGAGTCGGGGGTTTTTGACGGTTAGGTTATATTTAAGTGTATTTGTTTTATGTATTTTATTTATGTTTCTATTATTATTTGATTATTACTTACGTCAACTGTGAAGAAAACCATCGTGAGGAAACCTGCACATCTGAGAGGGCCTCATAAAGGCCTCGATGGTGTGTGTAGCAGTGGCGAAGGGTGACAGTTTTAAAAGGGGAAGCCGTCCCAAAAATGTCCTCTAAAAATTGCTGCAATTAATGCTGCAAGACAAAAATCCATACCGTCTCTTGTAATCTATATATAGTCATATTTGGAAGAGCTCGACCTAACTGAATAACAAGCCTTTTTTTGTCAGTTCGATGAGTAAATAATATAATATTACGTTGGTTTATGCACTAACCAATTTCCAAAGGGAAGGCGATGGGAATCGGGTTGTATGGACTCTTCGCCACTGGTGTGTAGTCCGCAGTGTACGGTCACAGAACGTGACACTAAATACGTGGTTTCATTTTATTGCCGTAACGTCGTCACCATCCTGTATAGTTCTTATTTGGCCAACCTGTATAATACTTTCATATTTAATGTAAGGATAGTAGAGAAAGTGTACCCGTGCGAAGGTCACGGGTCGCTGGTATACTATAGGTGTTTAGATTGGGCAACTCATGGTATTAATGGCATACGATTCGTCACTTCACATCACTAACGACTAGTAGCAAGTGACATTTATAAGGTCAAAAATATGGGTCAGGTGAGTCCCTTATAAGTCGAAGCGACCCTTAGTGAGCACTTATTAACTGTTACTAAACTTATTGGAAACAGTTATGTGGGAGAGAACTATGAAGATAATTGATTTTATAAAGTCTAAGAATCGAATAGATCTTTATTTCATGTAAATCAGATACAGGCACTTATGAAATGTCGAGACTCTAGGTGCGCGGTTCCAAATAGTAGATCCTATGGAGAAGAGCCGGCAAGAAACTCCATGGTAACTCTTTTCAAATAATAGATTACAATCTTTATCGGTACAATGTTGTGGTAAGAGCTGCGAGAATAATGTAATTTATTGTGAATAAAAATAAGACTAGGATAATAATGATTTGCCTCGGAATAATATTTACCATTCAAATTAATAAAATAAAAAAATCTGTCACCCAAACAGCAACAACAGACAACCACGTGTTATGATCATAAAATTCCCTATTGTTTTTTTAAAGGATTAATTTAACCGCTTCTAACTACTTATACACTGAGCACCGATAGCAGATGGGACACCAAATTATCTCCGAGCAGTGTGCGTTCGCCTTGATTGGAATTAGTTAGGTAGCTCACACAAAAGGCAGCCAGGCTAAGGTTCTCTGTATGGCCATGACGTACATTAAGCACGTCTGATTGGCTAACTGACTATAAACGCTAATAGGCATTTGCAGTTGCCTGTTACTAGGGTATAGCCAGCGTCACAATAGATCTTCGCAGGTCGCAGTGACAAAGGGGCTTAGTACCCTACCTCTTCAAATAAGTAAATATATTATTATAATCAACGCTCAAAACGGCTATACCGTTTTGAGCGTTGATTATAATAATATATTTTATAGATGACTAATGACCAGTAGGCTAATTCACGTAACTAAAGAAGTGCAGTTGCCGCGCAGTTGCAATAAAATATTGATCAAAACAACCCATTTGGTAATCTTCTTCTTCTTCTTTCGTTATGGCAATTGAGCTGATGTCGACTATTCTGCCATTTGGTCCTCTGAGCTTCAGTGAGATACGCTCGCGTCAAGTTCGAGAGTCACTGCAATACGATCGGCGTGTCTTAAAATTACGTGAATTAGCCTTCTGTCCCCGGCTCCGCACGGGTGCAGTTTTTCTACTATCCTTACATTAAATATCAAAGTATTATACATACAAACCTTCCGTGAACAATTATCTAACTGATGGTAAAAACCGCATCAAAATCCATTGGGTAGTTTAGAAAGAAAGAAAGAAAGAAAAAATGTTTATTGCCACATTAACAAAAACAAAGAAAACTTACAACTCTAATACACGTCTTAAAATTATGTAGTATGGCAATAGGAGTGGGCTCAGCGGATGTTGATCCGTGTGCAGCATGGCTACAGCACGGATCAACGCTGGTTTTCAGCCCGCCCCGTCTCTACTTAACTTATTATCTATGAGTGCGGGTGTTCAATAACATCTGGATGAAATAAAGTAGACTTATGGATAAAACAAAACAAAAAAAAAGCGAGGAGTTAGCGGATATACAGACTGACAGACGCGGAAAGCGCTTTATTTTATACTATGTAGATATTATGTAATATGCATCAGGTAACTATTAGGTGTTTTAGGAGGTAAATTTATAGGTAACAAAGAATTAATTTAGTAAAAAAAAGAGACCTCATTTTTATACGTTTTCAAAATTAATCAAAATAATTATACCTTTAGTCGATATTAATCACGAAATGTTCTCTTATTAGTCTCTTTTTTTTTCCTTAAATATCCTTTCTTTCTTTTTCTCTTTTAAAAAAAAAAACTTTACCCCACTCTAAGAATTAATCCTGTATCGTGGGTGCGTTTACAAACACAAATCTTCACATGCACAAACATCCAGACCCGTAACAACTATCTGTAGATCATACAAATATTTGTTCCGTGCGGGGATTGAACCCGCAGCACGTAGCGCAGAAAGCCAATCGCTTAACTACAGCGCCAACCGTTCCGTCAAATAAATCAACAAAATTAGAAATGATGTCAGTGCTTTATCAATACGAAACTCGAAACAAATTATACACATAGGCATACAAATAATATACCTACCTACATCCATACAAAAACACGTAACTACACTAAAGTCTCATAAAAATGAATGGCTCTTTTCAACATAGCGCTGTCCTCAATGCCTCGTCGGGCAGAATTAACTTCACTCAGTCAGTATTAAGAGATCTCGTTTACTGAGAGAAAATTAGTTTCCATATATCTTATAATAGTTAGGGTATTAGTTATGTAATTACTTATTATGGGAACAGTTATTATGTAAGTAGAATTAGTGATTGCTTTTCTGAGAGGCAGGACATGAAGGATGAAGTGAGTTTTGGGTTGGATATGTTTGTCTTCTTATTTAACCCCCGACCAAAAAGTGGGGTGTTATAAATTTGTAGTGTGTATCTGTGTACCTGTCTAGGGCATCGTAGCTCCAAAACGAATAGACCAAATTCATGCAGATTTTTTTAATTGAAAGCTAGTTTAATCGGAAATCATCGTAGCTATGTTTCATAAAAGCTCTTTTTCCAGTTGGAGTCAGGGGTTTTTGACGGTTAATAAATACTTTTTCTTTCATTCTGTCTTTCTTTCATTATAAACAAAAATAAAAATATTGATCTTGAATAAAATTGTACGTCGCAGCTGTGTCAAAAAAACTTCCGCTCAGCCTAAATAAATCCAGCCCATTACTGTCCCACTGCTGGGCAGGGGCCTCCTCTCGGAATGAGAAGGCCTTAGTCCACTACGCTGGCCTGGTGCGGGTTGGCGGACTACACACAGCATCGAGAAACTTATGAGGCCCTCTAAAATGTGCAGGTTTCCTCACGCTGTTTTTCCTTCACCATTATCACAAGTGACAATCAAATTCTAATCCGCACATGAATCCGAAAAGTCAGAGGTGCGGACCGGGTTTGAACTCAGACCCTCCTGCATGAAAAGCAAGCGTTCAACCGCTAGGCGTCATACCACCCTCGGATGTCGGTCGTCGATGAAAATCAGCGTCATTGGTGTTGCCAATGACAACAAGCTGATCGATGCCCATTTTTTTGCACATGAGGGACACACTTCCATGCATTATTTAATATATTTTTCTTTTCTTTCATAATTGTTTGCTTTTTTGTATGTTTGTTATGTGTGCATGCAATTGTGATTGTTGATTTTCTTTCTTTCTTCTTTTCTTTCTAGGCTTTCACTGCCTTTTTCTCCCCCCCCCCCCTTCTTAAAGTACATACATTAAGAATACTTACAGTTGCAAGTATCGCTCGTTACTGCAAATTTAACGATAGGAAACTTCAACTATGTAGTTCAACAAATCAGTTTTACGACCAACTTGGGCGTTCGGACCGAACTTATAATTGGTTCACGAAGGATTTTAGAATAAACTGTTGTAATTGCGTTGTATTTTGTTGTTATTTGTTGTAGTTGTATCCGTTGATTAATGTGGAAAGTGGGATAATGTGGGGAGAAGTTAAGGTACGTTGAAGTTTAGGGGTGCCAACTGAAAATCAGCGTTGGGCTCTCCGCGCCCAGCAAATGCTGAGCTAGCTACCCTTTCGGCATGGCATGCTTAACAAAAAAAAATGTTATCATTAACCTCTCTCTCTTATGTTGTCAATATGACGTCTGTGCTGAATAAATGATTTTTCTTTCTTTTTTTCTTGAAGTCATTTTATAACGTGTTTAATTAATTATCATGTTAACTATTGTTTTCAAAAATGTATTTTTTCAAAGTCGGTGTCACTGCCAAGCTAAAGTGCATTCAAGAATTAAGGGCTCCGACTTCAGAAGCTGTTAAGTATTTTAAGAAACATTTTTTTTTTACTTTTTTTAAGTTGGTTTTTACTTTTTTTTTAATAATTAATGGCCCCGACTTGAGAAGCTGTTAAGATTTTTTAAGAAAATTATTTTATACTTTTTAGTTTTTTGAAGTCGGTTTTTACTTTTCTTTTAATTTTTTTTTCTATTTTCAGTGGTATATAGAATACATAAATTTGTGTATATAGAATACATAGATTTGCTGTTATCCATTGAAAATCGCGTAACAAACATACAAAAACAGTCGGATTCGACACGTCGAGACGACACGGTTGGCGCAGTGGCTAAGCGATTAGCTTTCTGCGCTACGTGCCGCGGGTTCTATCTCCGCACGGAATAAATATTTGTATGATCTACAGATAGTTGTTTCGGGTCTGGGTGTGTGCATGTGACATGTATGTTTGTAAAACTTTACCCTCGATACAGGAGAAATCCTAGTAAGGGGCAACGTTACATAAATTGAAAAAAAACCAAAAAAAAAAAATTGTGAATCTCCTCCTTTTTGACACGGTTTTATTAGCTTCACTTGTAACTAACTATGTAAGAAAATCTTGGAAGTTAAATTTGACCCACTTCCCGGTTTCCGATTGAGCTGAAGTTTCGATGACTAAAGCGTGTTCTATAGTTTTTTTAAACAATTTTTTTTTTATTCGTTTAAAAAGATTTTATTATAGTGACGGTCAAGGAGAAACAAAGCTAAGCAAAGAAAGAGTTACAATCAAACTTTCTGAACGCGATAAAACCTTGAACAGCTATATCCGTTGAAACATTTAAGTCGCCGACAGAGCTCAAAGTTAGTAAACTTGAGGCGAGGAATTAGTAAATTAAGACTGAATCGTTTGGTGTAATCTATAGAGGAGATTCTGTAGAAACATTTAGCTAATTTGATCTTAGTTTGAGGTGATAAATTTTAGCTTTTTTAACCACCTTCTAAAAAGGAGGAAGTTCTCAATTCGCATGTTTATTTATGTTCGGGCATAACTCCGTCATATACATATATACTCCGTTTGAAATAAGATTAGACACGTTTAACAAACCCTTTTACAGTGTATTCAACCGATTTTGACTTCTATTCCGTACGCATAAGGATGGCATTAAAAGCAAAAACGTATTTACGATAACAAATGTTTACTGCAGCTGTAATTTGTCATGTCACCAACGTAGTAGAAGTCAAAATCGGTTGAATAAAGTGTAAATGGAGTTATTTAAATTTCTAATGTTATTTCGAACGGAGTATAGACGGATTTGCAAAATTCTTGTTCCAAAGGGGTTTATTTCAAAATGGTCCCATTTAAATTTGGTTAAGATCTGATGAAGAATTTCGGAGATATACAATGGAACTCTTGAATGAATAACAGCATATCACTTGCGATTGCTGTAATTGCATGTTTATGTATAGTTTATGCCACTCAAAATAGAAAAATAAATTAACTTTAAAAAAAAGTAAAAACTGACTTCAAAAACTAAAAAGTATAAAATAATTTTCTTAAAAAACTTAATAGCTTCTGAAGTCGGGGCCTTTAATTCTTCTATGCACCTAGCTTGGCAGTGGCACTGACTTCAGAAGCTGATAAGTTTTCTAAATTACACACAATTGTAAATCCAGCGTTTTTGTCTATGTGGCTCCATCTCTCCAATGACTGTGTTCTTGCCAGAAAACACACTCTCACGAATCTCTTCAATATTTTTTTCCAATCGAAAAATAGCCACTAAAATGTACTCTTTAACCCATTCGTAGCAAATTAACGAAGGTGCTCCAATTAAAGTTTTCGTTTTCAAGTTCATCGCGAGCAAGCCGCGTGTGGAATTCATTAAATCTCTGGAACGAATCCAATTTCAGAGGGTTTGTCTACATTTTGAATAGAATTACTCTTTATTGTACACCTGATAAAAAAGGAGCAATTAACATAATAATTACAATTAATCATTTTAAGATTGTACAATGGGCGGTCTTATCGCAATCGGCGATTTCTTACAGACAACCTTTGGATGGACAGTACAGCATGTAAAAAATAACTCGCGATGTAGCATAAACTAATTAACTTTAAAACATAAATAAATATATATTCTATGATAAAAACATTAATATCTAGTAGTGGTCACCCAATGGTGGAAATTCGACCGTAATTATAATATATAAAAGATTGCTTTCTGTAGGCTACTTCACGTAACTAAAGAAGTGCAGGTGCTACACAGTTGCAATAAAATTTAGACCAAAACAACACATTTACTATTCTCTTAGTTTTAGGTGAGATACGCTCGCGTCAAGTTCGAGCGTCACTGCAATATGATCGACACGTCACAAAATTACATGAATTAGCCCCCTGCATTCCTTCTCCATATAAATTTTAACTATCCCAAATCTCACTCTCCTACGTGCGCGCAATATGCTTAAAAAGGGGTACAAAGTTTTCTCTTCACGTATTTATATATACTAGTGGTCGGAATTCGACCGTAATTTTAGCTTTCGGCTCTCCTTCTCCATATAAACTTTAACTATGCCAAATTTCACACTCCATACGCGCAATATGCATAAAAAGAGGTACAAAGTTTTCACTTAACAAGGTATAGAATATTGACTATATATATAAAGCTCGATTACCACTGACTGACTCACTCACTCATTGACAGAATTGTTCTCCCAGAAGGAGCCGTGGGGGGTTAAAGTCATGTATGGGAGACATAAACCTTGAGGTCCAGTGAGTCCGGGAAAAATCCGAAATGACCTGAAAGTGGAACGTTGACCGGAACTGCCCTACGGATCTCGAAAATGAAAAGTCGAACACCCACACTGCCGGAACTAAAAATGTCAAAAAAACCTGGGCCGTTTGACGAGCCGGTGAAAAAAAGATGGCTTCCATACAAAAAAGATGGCGGCCATACAAAATTGAAACGCTCACCGTTCCGAAACCGTTGGAGATAGCGGGGGGGTGCTCGACCAAATGTCATAGAGGACGACGGGGGCTTTCCGGTAGGGGTCATAAAAATCCAAGATGGCGGATTCAAAATGGCGGCCAAAAAAAAACATGGTCTGAGCCGGCTGAAAATTGGCGTCCGGGGGTTTTCGGGGGCACCGATTCATAATCCGGGATCAAATTTTTCTTTCCGCCATTTTTCAAGATGGCCGCCATACAAGTGTTCATTTTGGATTTTCACCCAATTGTTCTCCCAGAAGGAGCCATGGGGGGTAAAAGTGATGTATCGGACTCGTATAGAGGGGGGTCTTGTGAGTTTAGGAAAAGTCCGAAATGACCTGAAAGTGGAACGCTGACCAGAACTGCCCTACGGATCTCGAAAACGGCAAGTCGCAAACCTATACCGCCTGAACTAAAAATGTCAAGGACCCTGGGCCGTTTGACAAGCCGGTGCAAAAAAGATGGTTTCCATTCAAAAAAACATGGCTGCCATACAAAATCAAAAATCATATTTTTTTAAGTTATGCTACAAGCACCACCTAAAAAGCCCTCGCGGGCCGCATGCGGCCCGCGCACCCGCGCGACCTCTAGTAGATATTATAAAAATAAATAGCTTTCGCACTCCTTCTCCATATAACTAACGGTAAATGGTTCACAATTTCTCTACTCCACTTATAGATGGCAAAAGGTATTATGTCCACAAAGCATAATTAAAAAATCATTGTTAGGCTTTTCTTTTCTCACATTTAATCGATCTTTATTTCCACACCACAATTGGACGGAGTAATTGAGCGATCCAATATAGGTACCTACCCTTAATTGGATCTTTGCGATTTTTTTGTCGCACCATATTGTGCTTTGGGTAAGAATTAATAAATAAGTAAACTATTGTGCCACCATACAATTATTTTTGTATTTAATTGAATATTCTAGCAGCATATTTTTTATTTTTTGCATTCTGTTTTACCGATGATTTTTATATGACAAACCAAACCCAACCAAAGTCGGTGCCACTGCCAAGGTAAGGTGCATTAAAGAATTAAAGGCCCCGACTTCAGAAGCTGTAAATATTTGTAAGAAAATTATTTTATACTATTTAGTTTTTTGAAGTCGGTTTTTTTAAAAGCACTAACAAATCTATGGACTGAAGTCTGAAAATAAACTTTATTTTATTTTATTTATTAACTTTAATGAAATCTTTATTTTATTTTTCTATTTTGAGTGGCATAAACAACACTTAATTATATATGCGACTATAGCAATCGTGACTGATTTGCTGTTATTCATTGAAGAGTTCCATCATCTATCTCCGAAGTTCTTCGTCAGATCTTCACCAAATTTAAATTGGACTACCTCGAGAGTATACCCTTTGAAACAAAATTGATCTGCAATTGATAGAGAAATCGGTGAACATACATAAAAAAAAAAACATACAGTCCAACAAAGAACCCCCTCGTTTTTTGAAGTCTGTTAAGCACACGCTGTATATTTACATACATCGTAAATCTAACTTGAACTTACAAGCAATAAAAAGCTTGTTAAAATTCACTTTGTACCTAGTTTTTGCGTCGTTACAGAAGCAGCTGTAACTAGAGACATAAATTATATTTTTTATCGGATTCAGGAAAAGCAAAACAGATGATTACAACTTTTCGAATACATCTTCAAGTTAGAAACAGACTTCCTAATGGGTGGAAGGAAATATCGAAAGCATCAGGTACTTATTTCGACAGCTTATACAGGATGGCCTATCTAAAGATACCAAGAAAAAATATTTTTGGGTAAAGGACATTCTGATGCTTTATTTTTAAACAACATAAGTTCTGCAGAAATCGGTAGTTTAGACGTTAAGGTATTTTGTTAAGTTTTTGAAAATCCCTTGCCCTAGTCACGGAAAAAAAAATAAAAACAAAAAAATTACACGACGCATTTTATAGAACAGCAGATTTATAGCTTAATTATAACTAGTAAATGTCGTTCATAGCAGTAGACTGCGTTGTTTATAAAGCCGAAAAAGCAAACGTAGTACAAAAACGATTTTAGTAAGTTGATAAGATTTTTTTTATATTCATCAAAGATAAATATAAAAAAAAAAAAAAAAAAATTGGTGATACTTATGTTTCCACTATTTACACTAATTTAGTTACATAAAAAATCACTCTCACTTTATCATCATAATATCTAATCAGCCCATAAATGCTCATTACTGGAAATACAAAACAAACATACCACAAAAAAATTATGTAGGTAACACTGAAGTCTACCTCTTGTTGACGACAAGAAGCCTTGTAACCAAGTAATACTAAGTAATAAGTAGCTCCAAATACATAAAAAAAACTTCATCACATACATTACGAGGTATCTAGAAGGAAAACAACAATTATTTTGAAAGCCTCCTTTGCTGAACGATCAGACAAACAAACAAAGAAAATGAAAAACAAACTCAGCTGCTATATAAATATCCTTAAGGTTATTGCACACTGTCCGTACCATACTACCACCATCTCCGCTTTCTTACTACTTATAGTATATTTATGTATATATAATTATATATATATTTATTTATGTATAGTAGTGTATATATAATACGTAGTGTATATTATATAAAAAATTATGTATAAATAGTTATAAGTAACTATGCATAATTTACTTTTTTAGTATAATTATCTTGTCCGTGCACCTACCATACTTTTTTTCTCTGCATCACCCTTAGGTTGACTGGTAGAAAATGCCTACGGCATTAAGTCCGCCTCTGTACTTAGTGTATAAATAAATAAATAAATAAATACTAGGTATAGACAGAAAGAAAAATAATTTATTTGGATGCAAAATTAAGGTACCACATGCAAAACTAATAAAATATTATAGTTTAAAAAAACTATAGAACACAATTTAGTCATCCAAACTGGAAACTGAAACCGGGAAGTGGGTCAAATTATACTATAACTTCCAAGATTTTCTTACATAGTTAGTTAGTTTTTCTTACATAGTACAGGAGAAGCTAATAAAAGCGTGTTAAAAAATAAAAACCGGCCAAGTGCGAGTCGGACTCGCGCACGTAGGGTTCCGTACCATTATCTATAAAAACGAGCGTAACAATCACGTTTGTTGTATGGGAGCCCCTTTAAATACTTATTTTATTCTGTTTTTTAGTATTTGTTGTTATAGCAGCAACAGAAATACATCATCTTTCAAATTAGAAAATTTCAACTGCTTAACTATCACGGTTCATGGGATACAGCCTGGTGACAGACGGATAGACAGACAGACAGACGTACGGACGGACAGCGGAGTCTTAGTAATAGGGTCCCGTTTTACCCTTTGGGTACGGAACCATTTTTACCTAATACGGTTATGGTATGGTACGGATAGTGGACAGACACCTTTGTACGAAAGTATTTTGAGTTGAGGAAAAGCAGTTTTTTTTTTTTCAATTTGTCGCGTGTTTACGTACGTATGTTCACGGTGTTCTGACTTTTGGGTTGGGTTGGGGACTCAAGCGTTTGTCAAGAAGTGCGTTAATATATATGAATGTTAATGTGAGAACGAAATAGTGTTTTTGCCTTTAATTAAACCATAATATACAATCTATTATAGAGGTAACTCAGAGAGAGAGAGAACGGTGGTGGTTTCTATAACAACCTGACAAAAAGTATTACTGAGCTTACTGATAAAAACTTGTCCTCATAAGGAAAGCGTATGTTGACGATGGAGACGTATGGAAGTGATTATCTTCTGTACATGCGGCTGCCCTGGTGACCCGCTGCTTCCTGTCTTCACAAACTAATTTTAATGACGCTTGCCTTGTATTCTTAATTGGGTGACTAGAGTGTTAAGTACGTACCTACTAGTATTGTTTAAATTATAGTGATACTTATGATCTTTGCTGTTCTTTTTTTTTAAATATTGTGTAAATTCAGGTCAAATTTTAGCCGGGGCTGCTCCCCCGGGGGGACACTATTGTAAACTTGGATTATAAAAATATATAGTATCCATGGAGTTTCTTGCCGGTATCTACTCCAGGACCAATCCACTCGGAACCGTGCACCTAGAATCACGACGTTTTGAAAGTGCCTGCAAAGGCCCAGTTGAAATAAAAATCTTAGAGGTGTCTTTGCAGGAATAAATTATTTTTCTTTTATAATAAAAATTATTTTTTGATGATAAAGACGATTTTTTTAAATGGGAACTTTTGTCCTTTGCTTATTATTAAAAAAAATAAGAATTTATTTGTATCTTTCACGCTTATAATATCTGGTTTTAACCCGCGGCAAAAAAGAGAGGTGTTATATGTGTGTATCTGTGTGTTTGTCTGTGGTATCGTACCTCCAAAACGTCAATACAGTTTTAGTTTAATCGGAAATCATCTTGGCTATATTTTATGAAGATCTGCTCAGCCATTCAAAAGTTACAGCTCTTTTTCTAGTTGGAGTCGGGGGTTATTAGCGCTTTGTTTCTCCATTTTTCATTTTGCTTTTTTTTAATATTATTATTATTCAGGGGCAAACGAGCTTGCTGTTCACCTGATGGCAAGTGATTACCGCCGCCCATGAACATCCGCAACACCAGAGGAGTCACCGATGCGTTGCTGACCTTTTAGGATGGTGTTAGGAAAAAGGGAGGGAAAGGAGAAGGAAGGGGACTAAGGGAGGAATTGGGCCTCCGGCGCTCCACACTCACCGAACGAAACTCAACAGTATACATACTGTCAAAGTCAAAGATTTTTATTTCAACTGAGCCTTTGCAGGTACTTTCAAAACGTCGTGATTCTAGGCGCACGGTTCCAAGTGGGTTGGTCCTCGAGAAGATATCGGCAAGAAACTCCATGGATACTCTTTTCATAAATCAAGCTTACTACACAACAAATGTGGGGCCCCGGCTAAAATTCGACCTCAATTTACATAATATTACAATAAAAAATAAAAAAAGAACAGCAGAGATCATAGGTACCACTATAATATTATAATTATACAATACTAGTAGGTGCGTACTTAACACTCAAGTCAGTCACCCAATTAAGAATAGGTACTGCTACTTAACGTCGATATTCTGTGGGAGGGTAGTACTTCCCCGGACGTGCCGATATTCATGCTGACACACTGGCATACCAGCGAGATACTACTACACTAAAAACTACTAAAACTTGTCTGTCAAGGAGACAGAGGGTAGAAAAAACGGGTTTATCCACTCGCCATGTTCGTCCTGCCGTAGATTTTACCAAAATAACTCAACGGCATAAAATAGTAAGCTACGCAATTGAAATAAGATTTCCATGGCAACGTGATAAGATCGTTCTTTGAAACTGAGAGATAATTTCACTCGCTTTGTTTTCCATTTTCAGTTCCAAATTAAAAAATACAGGTCTAAAGACCATAATTACCATTATTAATTATTAATTAAGGTAGACTGGCAGAAAATGCCTATGGCATTAAGTCCGCCTTTGTGCAGTGTTATTTTTACCTGTGCATAAAGCATTAAAAAAAAAAATTAAAAAAAAAATTACCAAAGACATAATAGATGTTTAAAATTAAAATGGCCGTAACCGTATCTATCCGTTAAGGGAGTTGTGGTGAATGTGGTGAGACAGTTGTTTGTGGACACAGGCCTCGAGCACTTTGGACAGGAATAATATGTATCACATATACAACAGTCCAATATCAATCGGTGGGCTTCAGCTCGCCAGGCAATATCACCTCGCCTGGTCGGAAGATCCTCCCTTTTCAATGGAGGAACACCATACCTCGGTCCTACATACACTGAAAAAAATGTTTCGCAAAACTTTGTCTACTAGTTACACAAATTAAATGACAATCAAACTTTATGCGAACACATAACAAAAGGTGGTTATTAAGTTTGGTGCCTATTAAGTAAGCTACTTTGCTATTTCAAATAAAGTTTGTTAATGATTAAAAAAAAATCCGGCTATTTCCTGAAATAACCGAAACAGTTCGGTTATTTCTTTTTTTCAGTGTAGCGGAAAATAGTGTGTTAAGTAAAATTAAACAAAAATTATAATCAAAATTGCTTACGTTCAACAATACGATACAGCAAAAACATTCGACCTAGTCTCTCTAGAGTGAAGCTAAGTAATGATCTAATTATTAAAAATAAAATCTGCCATGCCCAATCTAATAAAAACGCCCAAATTCATATGAAAACGTACCATATAAATATGATCGTCGCCATACTGCCCTGATATGAATACACAAAATATATTAATTCGGCCCGCCCTCAACAGATATGAATTTTTATGACCAACAAACAGTAATTACAATAAAAATGAAGGATTGACGTACCATTAATTTGTTTTTATATTCGTATTACGTACGTTATGAGCATAAATATGAGATTATGGTGTCTAATGGTTAGGCAGAGTTCTACTTAAAATTAATTACGCGTGTATGTTGTTAGTTGATAAAGTTGCAGTTTTTAACCTGTGTTGATCGGCAAATAAACAGCGTGTAAATGACGTACAATACAATGAATATATCGCATTTTTGTTTAATTTTAAACAACATACATACTTATTATTATTTCCTTTATTAAATTTTTAACATAGGTACTTTTATATATTTTTAAATAATTTTACAATTAAATAAAAAAAAGATTATAAAAACATTTAATAATATAAAAGAGTATTAGGCCACCGGCATCGGGAACAGGGTCCAAGCTACGGGTCAGGGCTCCAGAGAAAGGAACCTCCTCACAATGCGTGCCGTGTCGAGGAGTATCGCTTTCTGTATCAAGCCCTTGATCCAGCCCCCCAACGAGAGCCTCATAAGATGTTGGTCGAGGCTCTTGGCAATTAAGCCATTGGCCGTCACAACTATCGGCACTATGATTGCTGAGTCCACATCCCACATGTCGACAACCTCGTGTGCTAAGTCAAGATATTTGATTTGTTTATCTTTTTCAGCTTTCACAAGATTCTCGTCATGCGGGATAGTAACATCAACAATCACAGTGCGGCGCGCTAATCGATCTATCACCACTATATCAGGTTTATTGGTTACAATAGTCCTGTCAGTGATGATAGATTGGTCCCAGTACAACGTGGCACGACCATTTTCGAGAACTGGGTCGGGCACATACCTATAGTAGGTACGGTACTTCAAAATCCACAAGGTTGTATTTTAAAGCGAGTTGCTGGTGAATAATCCTGGCATATAATAATAATTAATAATAATAAGGAGGTTCCTCTCTCTGGAGCCCTAGCCACCGGTAGCTTGGACCCTGTTCCCGATGCCGGTTGGTTCCTATTTTTTGTGTTTTTAAATGTATATTTTATTAAGTTCTATAATATGTATTTAAAAATATAAAATATATGTATATCAATGAATAAAGGACATAATAATATTATTATTATGAGCCTGTAATGTCCCACTGCAGGACAAAGGCCTCCCCTCTTTCCATTTCTCCCGGTCCGTTGCTATCTGGGGCCAATCCTTTATACCTATAATATAAATGTCCAGCTCATCCCGCCATCTCCTTTTGGGCCTGCCGCGCTGTTGTTTCCTGCCGTTCGGGACCCACTCTGTGGTTACTTTAGCCCATGGCTCCTCCAAATCACACTTGTTTCATGAAAATTAAAAAAAAAATGCATGTTTTTAAAAAAATATTAAGGATTTAACGTGTATTTTTTTATTCTATATTTGCTTACGTTAACGTTACAGATACGCTAAAAGATTCGTGCTCGGCGCACTGCTCATCCTAGAGTGGATTAAAAGCGTGATACTATCAAATACGTGTAAATATCCTTCGTTTTATTTTTAGATTCCTGAAATATTTTCACAATTCCACGACACTACAAAAAACAATATCGAAGAACTTTACGGCGCGGTACCTTTTATTTACATAATGTGATGCGCCGAATTTAACCCTACTCTGCTACCTCACGAAGGTTAAAATATTCGTGTTGCAATATTTTACAGATTGGTGACATAAAAATATAGAATAGAATAGATCTTTATTTCATGTAGGTAAGCCAAATACAGGGGTTTATGAAATGTCGAGACTCTAGGTGCGGTTCCAAATAGTAGGTTCTATAGAGAAAAACTGGAAAGAAACTCCATGGAAACTCTTTTAAAATAATAGGTTACAGTCTTGACTAATACAATGTTGTGGTAAGAGCTGCGAGAATAATGTAGATTAATGTGAATAAAAAAATAAGAATAGGATTTTGATGTAGACTTTGATCCTTAGATAAAACTAGCTTCGACAGATTTTTGCAGTCAAAATTACTTTTGACTGTAATTTATCTAACCGTATTCAAAAATGAATTTTAGAAGAACTAGTAATTAAAATCTTCAAACATTGTTCATAATACAATCACATAAAATAAATACTTGTATTATAAAATTCGCAACCAAAACATTTTGAAAAATTCTAAGTCAAATCAGTTCAAGTCAAATTCTTTTGAATGTCGCTCCTTGTACCTTCCTATATATTTGTGTGCTCGTAAATATACACCTGTTTTAGTGATACAAATTCTGAGAATCCGTAAATATTTTAATGGATGTATAATTTATATCTTATAAAGATTTAAAAAAAAAACTTAAATAGTAAAAAAGCCGTGTAGTTATTTTCCACATTTCACCGAAATAATTAAATATATTATATCAATTCAAATTAGCTGACAATAATTTATACCGGCTGACTTTTTTTACTGTCTGGATATTAATAGGGTTTGATAGGTAAGAATGGAGAAGAAACCGATAGCAAAGTAGTTTTTCTTTTAACTCTGTGTTTATTCTTCGTTGCTTCTGATGCAAAGTTCATTGACACTGATCTAATTGTAGAAAATCTCATGTGCAACACGTCAATATATCCGCGATACAGAATGATTCCTTTTGTAGATACTTATTATCAAAAAGATACATAAAAGACAAGCCAATAAAATTTATTCAAGACCCTCGCTGAATCTTTTGATTAGGTACATTTATTGGAAAAAAGAAAACAAAATGTGCTAGCGAAAGCGAAGACTACTGAATAATTGGTACAGTAATACTCTAGGAGTATTTATGTAATAGTATTCAAATTCTCAGAATTAAATTCCTATTTCATCTGTGATTGACTGAGGAGCGTGTAATAACTGTAGGCGCCTTTCAAGATCTGAAAAAAAAAATCAAGATAGAAATAAAAATGGGAACATAAAATCAAGACTGTACAAATGGAGGACTGTACAAATAAAGAACTGTACAATAGCTTTAAGAATAATCCTTATTATATTATTATTTTTATTATAAATGCGAAAGTATGACTGTCTGCTTATTACCTTTCATGACTAAACGGCTGAACCGATCTTGATGAGAAAATAGTGCGCATCATGAAAAAAAAATTCAGAATACAGTACCTACGGCATTTTTGACATGTATTCTGTCGGTGGACAAATCAAAGACTGACGCGCGATTGGAACTCTTTTTTCGTTTTGGAACGCTTTTGGCTCGGACACTTTTGAGCGCGGATCCAATATCCATTTTAATAGTACCTTGCTCCGTTCGAAATAACATTAGAAATTTAAATAACTCCATTTACACTTTATTCAACCGATTTTGACTTCTATTACGTTGGTGACATGACAAATTACAGCTGCAGTAAACATTTGTTATCGTAAATACGTTTTTGCTTTTAATGCCATCCTTATGCGTACGGAATAGAAGTCAAAATCGGTTAAATACACTGTAAAAGGGTTTGTTAAAGATGTCTAATCTTATTTTAAACGGAGTATAGGTCAATAGTACAAATAAATTCATACATACGCTAATAAACGTAGCCACGGTCAGTTTAGTAAAAGGTCCAGCTGAGAACACCACAATAATTTTGAACTGAGCTATCAATATGTAAAGATCTTTACGGTATCTGTTGCTTTTGGCCCACCACATACTTTCATATGGGCCTCGCATCAGGTCTTCACTCTGAAATCAGAAAAAAAACATGTTAATGATTAAGAGGATACTCGGTCGGCGTTTTACTAATGCTGTTGTGTTTATATCGAGGCTGACTGCCGCAGAAGGTGCACCAGAAGATAGAATTCCAAAGACAATAAAAAGACGGCGACAGAAATACATCGTCTGAAAATTTCAACTGTCTAACTATCACGGTTCATAAGATACAGCCTGGTGACAGAGGGACGGACGGACAGTGGAGTCTTAGTAATAGGGTCCCATTTTACCCTTTGGATACGGAACCCTAAAAACATGTTTCACCATACAATTTAAGTGTATAGAACCGAAAATTATTTCATTTTCACATCAAATAGAGTTGGTTCGAGTTAATTACATTTCGAAGTTAATAGATGAAAAAACACGAGCGTTTGATGTGAAAGGGCAATTTCTAGTATTGAGAGAGATCTGTTTTGGTAGCTCTATTTGAAGTGGTGTAATTTGACGTATTCATTTATTAATCCATTTTTATTTATTTTATTATTTTTACGATACCAATTTCCCAGCACAGTTTGTAAGTCAGCAAACAAAAAAATCACGAACATTATACAACGTGTATCAGAAATGCGTGGTCATATTTTACTCACTGCAAACAAAACATCATTGCTATGCCAGCAATATATAAATAGTTGTGCAACTCCAAATACTAGGTATTCTGTAGTCAAAAATCTTTGCATAGGATTAGTTTCAATCTGAAAAATAACACATTAACTAAATAAATAATTAGGTACATTATTCTCGATTTTAAATAATAAAATGTCCCAACTCAACTACACGATATTAATACAATCAGTGAAAGCTATGCACACGTCCGCACCGTTCGGTGGCACTCGACAAAATGATCGGTCCGTCTTGTATAGACACTACAATGCGATGGGAGAACACAATTCTAGGTAGAAATATAGGTACTCACAGTTATTTGGTAGGCAGTTACACAAAGCATAACTGAGCATACAAACATGTAAAGCAACATTATTGGAGACAGACATGAGTCGAATAGACGAGCAAATCTGAAAATAAAAATAAACTAAATACACAGAACAATTGCTTAATTGATTTGCTGGGCTCTCCACGCCCAGCAAATGCTGAGCTAGCTACCCTTTCGGCATGGGCATACTTGACGACACTAATCAATAGGATGACTATTTTACATTTTTTTTTTTTACTTTGTTCTGTGTCTGTCTTATTTTTTTAGTTTTTACTGTTTAAAGGTTTAAGTTAATTATTATTTTATTTCTCTCTCGTGTGTTATCAATGTCCGTGCTGAATAAATGTATTTTCTTTCTTTCTTCTTCTTTCAAAGAAAAAGAGTTTATTAGCACAATAAAAAAAATAAAAACAAAAAGAAAGAAACATAATTATAAAATAAAAATGAGATAATGTGCCAAAAGGCCGCAGCTCAGCTTATTGCTAGGAGGCCGTAATACTGGCCACATACTTAATATAAACATAAATATCTATGATAAACTAATACATACTACAATAATATTTGAGAAATATGAGGATAGGTAGATAATGCTCTTTTACGCGACTTTTAAAACAACGAAGTTCTAGTTCAACCTACACAGGAGAAAGTAAAACCACAGAAATTAACTTTTTACCAATTCCAAAATTAGTACAAATCCGATCTTGTTCGGCTTGTACCCCAAATTGCCCTTGAACTGGTAAACCCACGTACTCCAAGTAATATAACTCCCCGTGTTAATACGTAAAACAGTAAACAAAGTTCCAAGAATTAACGTTTAGATTTAACTGTGTAAGTTAGATTGACTTCGGGAAGGTTAATTTGGATTTTGAACATGCGTTTAACAATGGAGAAACAAGTTTATCTTCGGACTTTGGCATTCGTGTTGTGGCTCTTTGTTTGAGTTTTCAGACCCGTATAGGATAGATATAGGATGCATTCTAAATCTAATATATGAAAGAAAGAAAGAAAGAAAGAAAAGAAAGAAATATCATTTATTTGGACTAGACATCAGACAACACAGTGCACAAACATAAAAAAGTAAAAATAAAAAAGCAAAAGGTAACAATAAAAACAACGTGCTGTCGGAATGCCAGTACCAAATATGTTGCCAACTCAGCATTTGCTCGGCATACGAACACCCAGCGCTGATTTTCAGTTGGCACCCCTCACTGCAGGGCCCTGCAGTGACACACGGACGAGGAAACAAATATTCATATACTTAAATATAAATATGGTAAATACTATACTATTTAAAATTATAATTAATACTTATGTTAGATAAATAAAAGAGTAATATCAAAATTAATGTTTGTTGAATAGAATAGAATAGATCTTTATTTCATGTTAACCAGATACAAGCACTTATGTAATTTGGAGGTTCTAGGTGCGCGGTTCCAAATAGTAGGTCCTATGGTGAAGAACCGGCAAGAAACGTCATGGAAACTCTTTTAAAATAATTAGTACAATGATGTGGTAAGTGTATGTTTTTGTATGTGGGGGTGTACGTGTTTTCGAATGAAGAGCAATTTTTAACCGACTTCCAAAAAAGAGGAGGTTCTCAATTTTTTTCTTCTATGTTTGTAACGAGATTACTCCGCCAATTGCAGACCGATTTCGAAAAATCTTTTTTTTTATAAACCTCGGGAGTATACCTAATAAGTACTCCCGAGGTGTATGCCACTTAAAATAGAAAAATAAAATAAACTTTAAAAATAAAGTAAAAACCGACTGAATATCAGATGTTTTTTTTTTTTTTTAAGAAATTGCTTGTTTTCTTTTTAGATTTTTGAAGTCGGTTTTTACTTTTTTTTAAAGTTTATTTTTTTATACATACCTTTAAAAAACTTAACTACTTACTTAACCAAATCAACATGTCTTCTGTGACAATCCTTCAACCTACTCATAGTAACTTCATGTTCCACCGGCGCAGATTCCTTCCCAAATATATCCTGACAATCAATCCTTAGCAACTCCAATTCAGTTCTAAAAAACACCATTATTACCATGGCGTTGGTATCGAACGATGTGATCCAACCTCCTCCATAAATCGCCGCATAGCTCTGGTAGATAGATGCCGCTAAATATCCGACTAGGGTATTCTTATCGAACGGTACCCAAGAACTGACGACTTGCAAGTATGTTTCGGTACCATTTTTTACGTTCTCTCTATAAGTCTCCGAGGATATATATTTGAAGATCGGCTGTACCATGACTATGATGACCGTTGTATACATTAACGACCAATACAGATATGTTATCTTTCTACAGTATTTTGTGAACGTGTTTATGAGATCCAGTTTTTTTTTGTCGTTCGTCGCGCGTTGGTATAAATCTGCTCTTGTGACATATTCTATAATTTCTCGCCAATATTTTTGCCAGGACAAAAATGTCGATACTTTCACAACACTAACTGTGGCTAGCATTGTGATCTTCAAATTGTTTAAAAGCAAATTCATATCCGATTTTACGAACCAAACATCTATGTATTCTGTCGCCGTGAAAATTGTTACCAATACATGCATGGAAATGTAGAAAATTTTCTTTAAAAAATTCTCAGGTAATAACAGTCCCCAAAATTGTAATGCCTTCACATTTGGACCTAGTAACGGCCGTTTTGGATTCTCCAATTTTGCTAGAATATTTTTCAGCATTTTGTCTGATCAACTCGATAGATCAGATTCGAATAATGATGCGATCCCTTATTATACGATTCCAAAGAAAGAGATAATTACGATGTTTCAAGAATAGGGGTGGGAAAAAGTCGATTTGAATATCGATTTTTTTGCTTAACTAGTTTTATAAGTAAACGAATCTTGAATAAAATACTGTTATCCGATTATGGTGATAAGTTTAGATTGTTGTGTCTGGGGGCATCAGAATTCTAAATAGTAGCAAATAAGTAGATACTTATTATCTATACAGGGTGGCGACAACGATAAGACAATAAATTATACCACGTATTTGGGATCGCTTTCTGCAGATTTCCTTAAAAAAATCTACGATTTTCATGCATGTTATTTTTACATAATTAATATTTCACTCTACTCTCATTCGTCCAGGTGAAGGGATATCGAAGTAGATGCAGAATGATGTAATCTATTCTGCACGTGTAAATAAAGATTATTTTGGTTAGAACACGTAAGATCCTTTTCAAACATCGCCTAGAGATCGTGATTTGTGCGATATTAAGAAAATTTTAATTGGTTTCAGTGGATAAATTACTGATTGGATTTGATTGTTTTTTTTTGTGTGAGATCACAGAATATGATAACAAATACGTGGTTTCATATAATATCGTTACGTTCTTACCACCCTGGATAAAAATAATGGAAAATACACAAAAGTCCGCTAAGGTACACTGATGACTTATTTATTGAATACAAAATAGATTTACCTACTTTGAATCTGCCTAAGTGTATTATTTTTTGGTCGCGGGACTTATCTCATTACCGTGACCCCGGAATGTAAAGGGCTATTGAAGGAACACCGTGGATTTTAGTCAGTACAAGTCTGACAGTCCCTCTCGCCCTGCCCGGGGTGGGAGGATCAAATCAAATCAAAAATCAAAATCAAATCATTTATTCGCCAAAAGATATCGTACATGATTCATTTGATGATTTTACCACGCTAAAAAAAAAAAAAAGAGTATTATCTTTTAGTAGCTTCTTACAATTTTAATTTTTTAAACATAAGGGTACTGAGAATAATTTGTCCAAGAAAATAATGATAGTGTTTTTTTTTAAGAATATTGTTTTTAGCGTTCATTGAAGGTAATAAAAAAAAATGATTTCGAATAAAACATAAAATTAATATGCATGTATACCATACTTACTGCCCAAACTTATTACATAAAAAGTTTATTTTGTTACGTTCCACAAAAAAATTCTTAAAAATACTATTGTGCTAAAATCTTGATTAAACAGTATTCCTGAGATGAATATTTTTACCTGGTTCTAGGAAAAATGTGGGTACCAAGAAACTTTCAACTTTTTATAATCCGCCTTGAAAAATTTAAGAGGTTTTTGTAAATTGGTATTTTCACGCCAAAATACTTTCTTTAATCCGAAAATTCTTGGAGATGAAAGTCGACGAGTAGATTTTGTAACATACAAGGTTGCTTTTTTTACCTGATTTAATAAATTTTTAAAATATCTTGGAAAACATTCTATCAGGTTATGATTTGGCACTAACAAAATAGATTTACATTTTTATAATAAAAAAAGATTTAGTTTTGTTTTCCATATTTTTTAAGTGCGTTCGTATCTGCATTCTTTTTCTTATTTTTTTCTGTTTTTTAAAACGTTGCCCCTCACTAGGATTTCTCCTGTATCGAGGGTACAGTTTACAAACATACATGTCTCATGCACACACAACCAGACCCGAAACAACTATCTGTAGATCATACAAATATTTTTGTTTCGTGCGGGGATCGAACCCGCGGCACGTAGCGCAGAAAGCTAATCGCTTAGCCACTTCGGTTATTTGCTTTTCTATCATATCAGAATGCGTTCTGATATGGAAATTCGTCATGCCATGGTGCAAAGATTAACCAGACAACAGGGTTGGTCACAAGGCTTTTTTTTTATACAACTTGACAACTTCCATACGGCCCGCAGTAAGCAGTTATCGTAACCTATGGCCGCTTGCAACACCAGGGGTACAACTTATAATAATTATTAAGATCTTGTAAAACATACATGTGATTTGTATATGAATATTTGTTTCCTCCGTCCGTGTGTCACTGCAAGGGTGCCAACTGAAAATCAGCGCTGTACGTTCCTAAGTTAGCAAATGCTGAGTTGGCAACGCATTCGGTACTGGCATACCGACAGCACATTGACTTTTTTAATTGTATTTTTTTTTTTTTTTTTTTTTTGTGCAGTGTGTTGTCTGATTTCTAGTCCGAATAAATGATTTTTCTTTCAGTAAAGAATTGAATTGAGCACTTCTTACTGTGACTGGCAACGCATTCCACAGGCGAACAACCTGAACTGTGAAAAAGCACCATTACTGACAGGATAATTTTTCCACTCCGCCATGAGCGATTTTCATGGTCGTATCAACTGGATAGAAGAAGATTAAGGGGACGCCAGAACATGCTGGATTAAGTTCAAACTTCTAATAACCTAACCGTTAAAAACCCCCGACTTCAACTAGAAAAAGAGCTGTAACTTTTGAACGGCTGATAAGATTTTCATGAAACATAGCTAAGATGATACCCGATTAAACTAGCTTTCAACTAAAAATACTGCATTGAAATCGGGCTATACATTTTGGAGCTACGATGCCACAGACAGATACACAGATACATATGTCCACAGATACACACTACAAACTTATAAGACACCTATTTTGTGTCGGGGATTAAAAAGTAAAATTTTATATTACATCAAAAAATTACTTAAATCCTCAAGTTTCCGTTATCACAAGTTATCTGAGCATAATTTATTACTTGAGCGATAAATCTTTACTTTTTGTCTCTAATTAAAATATTTTAGGATTTTCATGAAAATATTTTTATACATGCTATGATAATCTTTTTAACCCCCGACCAAAAAGAGGGGTGTTATAAGTTTGTAGTATGTATCTGTGTATTTGTGTATCGGTGTATCTATCTGTGGCATCGTAGCTCCAAAACAGAGGGACTGATTTTAATGAAGTGTTTTTTTAACACGCTTTTATTAGCTTCACCTGTAACTAACTAACTATGTAAGAAAATCTTGGAAGTTCAATTTAACCCACTTCCCGGTTTCCGATTGAGCTGAAATTTTGCATACACGTTCAGTTTTGATGACTAAAGCGTGTTCTATAGTTTTTTTTAAATATAATATTTTATTTATAATTTGAGAGCTTGTTTAATCGGTTATTGTACGGATCGCAATTTGATTATCACTTGCATTAACGTACAATCCATTTTTTATTTAAGATAAATATTTTTGTTTTTTTTTGTTTTACATGTTTTTATTCGTTTATTTTTCTGTTATATTATCTTTAAAATCGTTTTTGTGCTGTGTCAAATAAATACTTTTTCTTTCTAAGTTGTTTTATAAAAAAATAAAATATATCGATATAACACATTGTGTCCCGTCCCTATTCATTACAATTAAATAATGTCACTATATTATCACTTTCTAGACACCCGTTAATTATAACACGTAGCATAGATTTTTCAACTCATAATGATATATTAGCGTTAGCTATTATACTGGAAATGTGTGAAATAATTTCTGTCATAATAACTTAATTTTACATTCGTAGATAATTATCTTAATTTTCATTTTGATTTATTTTTGTTGCCTAGCTTTTTTTCGCGAATTCGTCTGTTAAAGTAAAGAAAATAAGCACTATGTTTTGGGTACTAAAATTATTTTAGATTTGATTTCGATATGGGCGTGCTCATTAGTGCAGTAAAATCTCGTGTTTATTTTTTATTCGTGTTTGTAATTTTTATTTTTTTGTTTCTTTGTGATCTCTTTGTTTCAATTTTTATATTTCTTAAAAAATACAGTTTCTGAAGTCGTTACGAAGAATTATTGGCCCTGACAGCAGAAGCTGTTGTTTTTTATTAAAAAAATCGTTTTGTTGTTTTTGAAGTCGGGTTTTACTTTTTTTAAAGTTTGTCCATTTTTACTGGAATAAACAAATCTACAAACCCCAGAAATAATTAGAATCCGTGAAAAGAATACAACGATGAGAATCAGGTACAAATGGATATTTCCGATTTTCTGAAAAATGTGTTTCAAGTCTTATTAAAAATAATATATTGTTATTGATTTTTAAATTCAGTTTTTACTTTTTTATTACTTATTAAAATAGTAATGTTCCGTCGGGAATCACGGAAATGTGCCCCCAAGGGACAATACCTACGTTTAAGAGCGTTTTTCCATCACTCCGTTAATTAACTGTCCGCTAAAGAAATCCATTGTTTAAGGTATTACTGTATAATTGATATCTCTGGACCAACTCACGAATACGGCAAAAAAGAGAAGTAATGTTCCATTGTTGCCATCTCTCTCTAACATCTCGAAGAAAATCACCGATTAAGTAATCAAAAAGAATTTCACAAGTATCACGATCCAATTAATGGGCACTTAAAACGGAATCTATCAAAAATCTCCTGTCCAACAGAAGTGTCATCCAAAGGGCCTTGTCCCCTCTGGCTACAATTAGTGTAGATTAGCAGGTAGGACAAATGATTGCGTCCTTAAGAACGTTTAATGAGAAAGTCATTAGGGGAGAGCGTGACCTGTTTCCTATTGCAAATGGCGGACAGTGTACAGGCGAGGACAGAAGTCTAACCCCCAAAATATTAAATGAAAAGAAAGAAAAAGAAAGAAAAAACATTTATTTGCCACAAAAACAAGACACACTAGAATGACAGACACAGGTAATAAGAAGAGGACAGGTGCATAAATAAAAATAAAAGTTTGGGACCGCGGTTTATACTAAAAAAAAGTACTCTTTCCAAGAAAATAAAAATCATTAAAATCAATTAACAAATACGAAAAAAAAACCCAAACGTCAAAAACCCCCGACTCCAACTAGAAAAAAGCTGTAACTTTTATACGACTGAACACATTTTCATGAAACAGCTAATATGATTTCAGAATAAACTAGCTTTCAATTAAAAATAAAAAGCATTGAAATCGGTCCATCCGTTTTAGAGCCACGATCCCACAGACAGACACACGGATACATAGAAAAGAAAGAAATATAGTTAATTGACTTGCTAAAAACACAGAAAAATATTAATTTGGTATACAGATAGACACTACAAACTTATAACACCCCTCTTTTTTGTCGGAGGTTAAAAAATGTCAAATTCGGTTTAAAGTACCAAACAGGGAAATTGCGAGTCCGTGTGCCGACGGCTGACGCCTTTGTATTTGTCAAAATTCTCTTCGAGGCACGAGAGATTTTCACATTATTATGTAAATAACAGTCACCCATCTAAAGACTGACCGAGGAGGAGTACTATATCGCACATAGATTTATTTTCACTGAACCTATCTAGCTGCAAACCTCTTCATCTAGTTTCACACTTGCGCCTCAAATTCCCACCGTAAATCGCACGATATCGGCATTCGATGTACCGTGCGGTTACCCACTGCACGTCGCGTCGTTACTAGTGCGAAATTGACGTCGACGTCATCGGCGCACAACAATGAACGGTTGAGTTTGACTGGCGGAACCGATTTTTGCTGTGAGAATTTCAGCGAAATCCGGCTACCAAAAATGTTTTTAAATTTGGAACATCTTGTGGTTCGACCTAGTTCAACACCGGACACTTTTTTTTTTAAACGGTTTCCCTTTGGTTTTTTCTTGGTACCTACAGTTTTGCAAATATACACACACCCAGACCCATAACAATTATCTGTAGGTCATACAAAATATTATGTTCCATGTGGGAATCGAACCCGTGACTCGTAGCGTACAGCCAATCACTTAGCTACTGCGCCAACCGTGTTATCTATTAATACTTTTTCAGATAATTATATTTTGATAATCGATTTTGCTTATTTCTAAGCGCTTATTAAATGATTACTGCTAATTTAATATCTAGTTATTAGAACGAAGTGATCAATGTTATTGTAAGGTGGGTCTTGAACCGGTTTTGAAGATGCACCTACCAAAATTTGTGGTACATTTTGTGTTGTAAACTAGTTGAGTATATTGAGGACGATAATGATATTTTTGTGGACACAGTGCTTGCAATTTGTTATTAATAAATTAAAAAGCGTTTATTTCAGATTATAGTACTTATATTTCGTCCACATACTGATAAATAACAATTAGATAATCTTTGTTGACATTGACTTAAAATGATTATGCTTGGCAATGGATTATTACCTTCTTTTGGAAAGGGAGAAACGAATTCTGAATTAACCTCGCTTTTGTGCATGTATTTGTAAATTGTATATTTTTTGTATATTCCATATTTTGTCTAAAGTAATATTATAAAAAGAAAAGATTTGATTTTTTGTTTGTTTGTTTGTAATGGATAAACTCAAAAACTAATGGACCGATTTTAAAAATTCTCTCACTAGCTCTATGCTACATTAACAGTGAGTAACATAGGCTATAATTTATAAAGATATCACGCGGGCGAAGCCGCTGGTGGAAGCTAGTGTACAAGAAAGAATAAGAATAATTGCAGATTTTTGTACTTTTGCACGCAAAGGTGTCGACTTTTTTAAAATCCGAGTCGAAATTAATATTTTTAACTGTTTCGCGACAATAGAACATAATAAATTATAATATTATCTGTGTAGGTAATTAGAAATCCCATTCTTGTAAAAGATACAAAAAAAAATACTTTATTTTTTAATATTCATTGTTTCGTATTTAATCTTCTGTTCTGTATTTGCACAGCGTCCTTTGGTTGGAGATACAAGAAACGACATTTATAGCCTTTTCATGGCTATTTTATTTATGTTATTAGGGTGACTGACTTTTTATAAAGTTATGTAACGACAGTCCTTTGAATGGAAGTCTTCCGTGACTTTTTTATTTGATTTTTCATGGGCTATTCTCTAAATTTTGAGAATGAATCTGAGATAAACCCAATTTTTTTTGGGTAGGTACTTATTATTTGCAGTCCACGATTTGTGTCCTTATGCAATCGATATGATTACATGCGTTGCCGTGCGGCAAAGCCTTGCTACGTAAAATTCTAGCCTAGTCAGCAAGGAATATAATACTCAGGGGAGCTAGTCAGTAATCGTCAGTAATGGACAGAAGACAGCACGCCACAGACGTACAAGGTAGTTTGTAGGTTACCATAATAGACTGTCAGTATTACTCGGTGCTGCCACTTAATTAATTTAATTTATGTTTTGTTTAGAAGAACAACTTTGAGTATAGATACTCAAAGCAGAACAATGACAATTTTTAGTATTAAGTGATCATGATGTGAGTTTATTTATGTTTTGTGCGTCATACTGGGCGTAGAAATAAAAACTTTTTCTTTCTTTCTTTCTTACGTGTAGGTTAATGATACAACACACTGTTACGCACGTAGCCGCGCGTTTACGCACTTCGTTGCGCTGATATAATAATACGTTGTGACAGAAACTTTTCTTTTGCATCATTGCTTTCAATAACATCCACCAAAAGCGACAAACTCAAGACAAATAACCTCTTTTAAGCATATTAAGGATATGCTTAAAAGAGGTTATTTGTCTTGTTCTGTTGCGTTGTATCAATTTTCTCGTCTTTATTTTAATGTCTATAATTTTAAAAGTATTTAACTAAGATTTCTTAAATAATTTTCTTGATAACTTTCACCACCTATCCTGTCATCCGTTTCCGACTTAACGTTGATTTTTGGGACACCCTGTATAAGCTATACGTACAGTATTCAAGGTACAACAATATCAAGCCCCCAAGGTAACACAAGATAACCGCGGTAATCAAGTTATTAACTCAAATTGAGTGCGATCCTCTTGTAAAATGGATGCCGTTAAAATGTATGAGTCTATCATTGAGGGGAGAACCGAGCTGTTGGGGTAAGGGAATGTAAACTGCGTAAGTTTAATTCAGGGTGTGTTTTAGTGATGTTGATAATCGATTATTTTCTTCGATTAAACGAACACCTTTTTGCTATTTTCTATTAAGCGCGCATGTCAATTTTATTACTATTGTTAATTGTATCTTAAACATCTAATCTAAGATTTAGATGAGAGAGATGTTATGTGTGTGATGTTATGTGTGTGTGTTATGTGTGTTATGTGATGTGATGTTGTGTTGTGATGTGAGATGTTGTTATTGTGGTGTGTGAGATGGTTTGGGTGTGTGTTGAGATGAGTTTTAGATTTGTTTTAGATTTGTGTAAGAAATAAATCGTTTTTCTTTCTTCTTTCTTTCTTTCTAATCTTATATGAAACAGACCCGATTTTTTTGTTTTTGTTTCAAGACTCTTGAACACCTATCATATGAATATACATACTAATCAATTATTGATCATTTAAATAGTTATGTAATCTGTTCACGGTTGGCGCAGTGGCTAAGCAATTAGCTTTCTGCGCTACGTGCCGCGGCTTCGATCCCCGCACGGAACAAATATTTGTATGATCTACAGATAGTTGTTTCGGGTCTGGTTGTGTGTGCATGTGACATGTATGTTTGTAAACTGTACCCTCGATACATGAGAAATCCTAGTGAGGGGAAATGTTTAAAAACTTATTTGCACAGGATCACATTATAAACATGAACCACTCTGTAAACTAATCGTAATTAAGTTGTTGGTGTGCCTTATAAAATAAAATAAACTAGAACTGTAGCCAGGAATCGATCAATAATCGATTATTTAAATCTAGAGTAGTCCGGGCAAAAGAATGTGAACTGCGTAAGTTAGATTCAGGGTGTGTTTTAGTGATGTTGATAATCGATTATATTCACTATCGATAAATCGAATACGAATTGTAGCCAGACATCGTTCAATCGATTATTTAAATGTAATAAACTAAATTCCAGATTGGCCTTAAAAACAGTAAATAAATAAATTTAGGTTCATAAATAGTGTCCAGTGGAGATCAGCTTAATGTCAAGCACCATAAAGTGCTATGATATTGGTTTTTGAATTTTTCTGACTATGATTTTGCCATGTAATTTCCTATAGGAATCCAGAATAAATATATTTTCCTTGTAATCTTTCCACCACATTTACAAAAAATTACAATATAGAGTTCATGCCGATAGGACAGAAGTGCCTTCATATACAAGAAAATATTTTATATAGTGCGCATAATTTGTAGAGTGATTCCGTCTCTGTTCCTAAATGCAACCGCAGTATTGGGATACACTTTAAAACAAAACGAAAATTCGACTTAGTTTGGGGACACACATAAGTTACTAGCGTAAGCCATACAAAATCGATTTTTTATTTTATTTTGGAGTGAATTTTAATATTGCGGTTGCATTTGGGAACGGACACTGAATCACTCTGCAAATTTTGCACACTACATAAAAAATTATTCTGTGTAACTAAAATCTGGAAAGTTTTATGGGATCTATTTCAATCCACAAAGAGAGGATACAGGTGCAACGTAATTGTCTTTGTCTCTTTTTGCCCCATGGGAAATAGTTCTGGGATAAAAAGGATGTGTTTCTAATAATAGAATGAATCCTTTACCATTGGGGATCCGGAACGTACAAGATAAATACCTGGTCTATTTATGTCTTCGAAATTTTTTTTTGGCTATCTGTAAACATTCATCAGCCATCTTCACAAGTTAATTTTAATAAACTTGTGAAGAAGTTTCCCTTGTTTTGAAAACTGGGTGGCTTGAGTGTTAAGTATGCAACTACTTGTACTGTTTAAATTGTAGTAGTATAATAAGATCTTTGCTGTTCCTTTTTTATTTTTTTTGTAATATTGTGTCAAATTCTGGTCGAATTTTAGCTAGGGCCGCTCCCGCGGCTCCATATGTTATTGTTAATTATCTTGATTTACGAAAAGAGTATCCACGGAGTTTCTTGCCGGTATCTTCTCCAGGACTAACCCACTTGGAACCGTGCACTACACTACTGTGCGTTGAAATAAAAACTTTTGACTTTGACTTTGTTACCTTTCACGTATTTATTTTCACTTAAAATCAATTCAACACACACAAGTTCTTTTATTTTTTAATTCATATTTAATTTAATTATTTTCTGTACACGTACCACACATACCGTCATGGTGGGAAGGGCAAATATCTATACTTATAATAAAATCGTAACGAAGCGAAAACTGTACATTGAATATAAAAAAAAAAAAAAAACTGCTATGTGATCTATAATCGACACTGATGCCAAAAATATAGTTTTTAGAATTTTTGTCTGTTTGTCTGTTTGTCTGTTTATCTGTTTGTCTGTTTGTCTGTCCGAGCTTCACGGCCAAACCGCTGAACAGACTTTCATGAAATTTTGCAGTAATATCTGTCAAAGGGCTGGTCAACATATAGGCTATAAATTATCACGCTATTATCTATGGGGGGTGAGCTAAAGTGCATTATGCCTGTGTACTATTATGAGCTACCATTTCATTATTAAGAGCCAAATCTTAATGAAATATTGTATTAATATAATTCATAGGTCCGGTCAAAATATGTAATAATAATCATCACCCTATTCGTCTAGGGGGCTAAGCAAAATTAATCTTCGTTTTAGTTTCACAGTTCCTGTTTTCATTTTATCTCCTCACTTGATCCAGTACTTAAATTAGTAAAATAGTATATTTAGTAATGCCCAGTATTTTTTTTTTTTACTGAAAAACGTTCTTTCTTCGGCATCTTACTTTAAGGTACGTATTTCACTGACTGCTATGCTCCAAAAGGTGAAGCGTGATGAAAGCATACGACATAATACCTTACTCACGAGATAATTACTTTTTTAAATGCGCTACCAGATATTTCGACGTAACTGTGATTTCATTATTTGTTTATTACATTTTTCTGAAACTAGATGGCGTTAATAGACTTTTTAACTAAGACCGAGATTTTGTATTTCCAGGAAATATTGAGATAAGATAATTATTAAGATTTTATTAGGATTGGGTGGATTTTTTTTTAACAAGAGAAGTTGTCGGAAACCTGTAGGATGGGCTTTTTGGAATCGAATAGGTAATTAGGAATTTCAAAGCCTTATTGGCAGTATTATAATAACGTGTGTTTGCTGTTTACTGCTGCCATTGCAAATTGATAAGGGCTAACATCGTTTGCATTCTGGAGAACAGCAAATTAAGTTCATAGAACATTCTTTTTACAACATAGCCTTTTGCCTGATGCACGGCAGCTGAAAATTCATTGACTTGAGGATACCAATTTCTCAGTGAAAAGAATAATATAATGATTACCTATTTCTTTATTATTTTCAGCACATTTCATTCTTTCATTTTTTCATTTTCATTTCATATTAATTAATAATTAAATATTATTGTGTTTCTTTAAATTTGTCTTCAGTCTCCCTAGATAGCGTTGGGATCGAAATATGTATTTGTTCTTGTTTATGACCTAAAATCATACATAAAGTTGCTATGATAAATAATGTAAAAAGAGATTAAAAAAGTGGCAACACAAAAAGTGGTAGTAAAAGAGATAAGCTGTAGGTCCATATACCGCAGTCTTAGAATATGTAAAATTACTGTTATTAAATAAAGTGTGATCTATATCCGCAAAGTTTCTATGTTCCTAAAACCCACCAGCGGCTCAACAATTGTGTGGAACATAGAATTTGGTCCTTCGAGTGAGAAAAAATTTTATCTGCAAGAAGTCACTTTGCCGTTTCGCGAGGTGATTATTCGCTTTGGAGCGGCATCAACAAGAATCACATCGCCGAGTCGCGTCGTGGAAATTATCCGCTTCAAAGCTGCATCATAAAGGTACCTAAATCATTATTCGAGGTGCATCAAGATTATAAAATTTGTTCGCCATTTTGTTGCATTGCATTTGCATCAGACCACGTGGTGCGTGCACATTTGAAAAAAGAAGACGGAAGATTTTTATTCGTCACAAGTTCCGGTGTTCTTATTTCCGGATAATATTTTTTCGGAGCGTGTATCCGAACGTTGTCACCACAGACTTCAGTGCTGCCAACTGTCAAAAGCTAACTTTTGACCGCTTTCGACCAATCGTGAACGTGTTTAGTCACGAACTTCGCCGAGCGAACCGAAGATAGCCGAAGAAGAAATGCTAACAACATATCAAGCAACAAGCAGTGTCATGGCGTCGAACATCTAGTGATTCTAGCGTATAAACTCCTACACAACTTTTGCATTTTGTATTGTGCATTGCATACACCGCTATTATATTGTAAAGTGTGAATAAGCTACATAAATAATTATTAAGTGTTACTACGCATTACACCCGGTATGTGAGACTTGTTGCATTAGAGATATTTCATTAGTGTCATATTTCCAACAAATTAACTATATTCTTCGTACTTGCATTTGTCTTAGGTTTTGTAATAGTATACAAGATGTCGACGGAAGAAAAGTTAAGGCAGTTGGTAAGCGATCGGGGTTATGTGAAAGCAAGCCTCACCAGGGTTGAAAAGTTTTGTAATTCGCCCGACGTAAAAACGGCGTCCATTGAAATGCTACGGGAAAGGCGTAGTAGGCTTGTAGACTTATTTGGAGACTACGAAAAATATAATAAGGAGATATTATTCCTAGACCCTAAAAACGGTGAAGATCCTGAAGAATATGAATGTAAGTACAGCACCAGCATATCTATACTAGATTTAGAAATTAATAAGCGCAAATCGAAAGAATTGGAGAAGCCCAAAGATAACTTTGATTTTAAAAAATTACCACGTATTGACATTAAACAATATGATGGTAAAAATATAGTTGATTATATTCCTTTTATTAATATGTTTAGGGCAGTTATTCACGAGGATCGCAATTTAAGCTTGTGTCATAAACTATATTATTTACGTACATTTTTGTCGGGGGAAGCATTGGACTTAATAAAAAACTTGCCACTAACTGATGACAATTATTTATCAGCTTTAGATTTACTTGAAAAAAGATATAACAATGTGCCTATGATAGTCAATCACCACGTCAACAGCTTGCTCGACATACCTGCATTTAACAAATGTACTGCTCAACATTTAAGATTGCTTGTAACTAATGTAAACTTGCACATAACTGCTTTGAAAGGATTAAAAGTGCCTGTTGAACACTGGGACGCACTCATCGTCAATATTTTGGCGAGGAAAATTGATGCTTATTCGAACAGAGGGTTTCATCTTGAACGAAATGAAAAAGAAGTGCCTACTTTGAAAGAGTTCCTTGATTTTTTAGACAGGCGTGCTCTTGCGATGGAAAATACCATCAGCGAGAAAGCTCCAGCTAACACACCAGCTTCAACAAACACTACAAAGCAGGGGAAGCCTGGCAAGTCTGCTAGTCTAGTTGCAACCGGTGCCTCATGTAAGTACTGTCAGAAGTCACATAAGCTATATGAGTGCGCTCTATTTAAACTCGCTACTGAGAAAGATAAAGGGGAGTTTGTAAAGAAAAATAATTTATGTGTGCTATGCTTAAATGCGCATCGTGGCAAATGTATGCTGCGCTTAAAATGCTCGGTCTGTCAAAAAGGACATAATACGCTAATGCACGCTGCTCAAGCTAGCACGAGTGAGGTAAGTAATGTTGCTGCTTCTTGCCCTACTAACCCTGAGAGTGCTGTGGTGATGTCGGGTACCTCTCAAGCAAGTGATGTGTTGCTTCCTACAGCTATGGTGCGTTTAATTGATAAAAATGGCAAATTCATTTATGCACGAGCTTTATTAGATACTGGAAGCCAGATATCTTTCATTTCAGAAAAACTAGTCAATCAGATTGACTGTGCTATATCACAAACTAATCAGTTAGTCGTAGGAATCATTCAAGGCACCAATAGTGTTCATCAAAAGGCAGATTTTGTCATATATTCGTCTATAAACGATTTTAAATTAAATATAACTGGCTACATAGCAAAAAATATAACCTGTGAACTGCCACAACAAGGTTTTGATTTAACAATGTTTAATATACCACCTTATGCCAAACTAGCAGATAAAGGCTTCAACAAATCTGGAGAGATATTGTTACTTTTAGGGTGTGATGTCTTTTTCCAGGTGCTCCAGAGGGAGTCATTGCCCCTGGCGCCGGCTGGGCCATTTTTGGTTAACACTAGCTTAGGCTATGTTGTCGCAGGCAGGCTGCCAGTATCTGCTGGCAAAGTAGCTACGTCAAATTTATGTGTAGCCGTTCAAGGTAACATTTTTAATAAAAATCATAACCATTGTGATTCACAAAATGATCAGCTAGAGGATATTAATGACACTATTTCTAATTTTTGGAAGTGTGAAAAAGTTCCTAATATCTTCAAGGAAAGTACAACGGAACACAAACTAGCTGAAGAATGCTTCCAAGATTCTGTGAAGCTTATAAACAGAAAATTTTCTGTAGCATTACCTTTAAAACTTGATTTAGATAATATTCAATTAGGTGATTCATTTACACGTGCATTGCAGAGATTTTACAATCTTGAAAAGCGGTTTTCTAAAGATGATGCTTTGCATCAGCAGTACAAAAAATTTATGCATGACTATTTAGAACAGGAACATGCCAAATACTTTAAAATCTCTGACTATGAGCCCAAGGCAGGGAATGTTTATTATTTACCCCATCATCCTGTACTCAATCCTAACAGTAAAACGACTCCGGTTCGGGCTGTCTTTGACGCTAGCATGAAAACAAATAAAAACGTTTGCTTAAATGATATCATGTTAAATGGGCCGGTGGTACAAAATGACCTTTTTGACATTTTGATACTGTTTAGGACTTATAAATTTGTTCTTCTTTGTGACATTAAGGCAATGTATAGGGGCATTCTCTTAGATAATAAATATTGTTGTTTACAAAATATTCTCTGGCGGGACTCACCTCATGACCCTGTGCAATGTCTTCAGTTGCAAACAGTCACATATGGTTTAAAAAGTTCTGCTTTTTTGGCAACACGGTGCTTAATCGAGCTTGCTAACAGATACAAAGACAAATATCCTTTGGCTTCTTTTGTTCTAAAATTCTCAAGTTATGTTGATGACATACACTGTGGTTCAAACAAGCTTTCAGAGCTTATTGAAACAAAAAAGCAGCTTGTAGAACTTTTAGGTCTAGCTAGTTTCACATTACACAAATGGTGCTCTAATTATAGTGACATTTTAAATGATATTCCTGTTGAACTTCATCAGTTAAATAATAAAGATTTTGATGGTACTTGTTCTTATGTTAAAACATTAGGTTTATCATATGATGTGAACTCTGACACTTTAAACATGAAGTGTCCTGTGACTGACAATCAGAAAACTTATACTAAAAGACAAATGTTAAGCTTTATCAGTAAATTTTTTGACCCTCTGGGTCTAGTAGGGCCTATTTTAGTCCAAGCTAAGTATTTAATGCAACAAGTCTGGTTTGAAAATTTAAAGTGGGATGATGTTTTGCCTGATCATTTAAATAAGAAATTCATTGACTTTACTAAAGGCCTGATGTGTATGTCTTGTATCTCTGTACCCAGAAATATCAATGTACAAACACCTCAAAAAATTGAGCTTATCGGTTATGCTGATGCCTCAAATATTGCACATGGTTGTTGTCTCTATTTGAGAGTAATTGGTGATGATAATAAAGTAAATGTCAATCTTTTATGTTCAAAATCTCGCATCAATCCAAAAGACAAAAACTTAACAACTCCTAGACTCGAGCTTAACAGTGCTTTATTGTTAGCCTTGTTGGCAAAAAAGGTAAATGACACTTTATCATTAAAATACCCTAATATTTATACACATTTGTACTTAGATTCAAAAATTGTTCTTTCTTGGCTTGAAATTGAACCTATAAAGCTCACTGTCTATGTTGCGAACAGAGTCAATAGGATAAGACAATTGTCATCAAATGCACAGTGGCACTATGTTAACACTCTTGAAAACCCAGCTGACTGTTTATCAAGGGGTATTAAACCAGAACAATTAAAGGATCATTTATGGTGGTTTCATGGACCGCAATACTTGCAAAATATTGACTATATTCATTGTAAGTCACAATCACAATATGCTGAAACTGAAATTCCTGAAATTAAAACGCCTTCAGCAACATGTAACACTTGTCAAAAAGGAAAGCTGTTCTATGATTTTGTAGAAAAATATTCATGTTTGGATAAAATGACTAGAATAATGGCTTATGCCAAGCGTTTTATATTTAATTGTAAAAAGGAAAATGCTAATAAAAGACAAGGTCGTTTATGTGCTGAGGAGATGACTTTTGCACTGCATGAATTAATAAAAATTGAACAACGGAAACATTTTAATAATGAGTTTAATAATTTAAAGTTGAAAATAAATATAAAATCTTTTTTAAGCAGTCTTAACCCTTTCATTGATGGCCATGGGATTTTAAGAGTGGGTGGGCGCTTACAAAATGCTAACTTATCATTTCAGCAGAAACACCCCATTACCCATTACATTATTAGGCTCAAACATGCAGGGCAAAAGCTAACTCTTAGTAGTCTACACGAACAATATTGGCTGATCAATGCCAACAGAGAAGTAAAAGCTGTATTACATAAATGTGTGTTATGTTTCAGATTCAAAGCTAAAGTTTCTAGCCAACTTATGGGATCTCTGCCACTTGATCGTGTCAATATTACTCGTCCTTTTCAAATTGTAGGTACTGATTATGCCGGGCCTTTCAATGTTAAACAAACAAGGGTACGAAATCCTGTAATTACGAAGGCATATATTGTAATATTCATATGTTTCGTTACTAAAGCGATTCACATAGAATTGGCATCCGACATGACTACCAATACATTTCTAGCATGTTTAAAAAGATTTATAAGCCGTAGAAATAAACCTACAAAAATATATTGTGATAATGGTAGTTATTATAGAGGTACTGATAATGTACTTAAGGATTTACATAATTTACTGAATTCCTCAGATCACCAAAACAAAGTATTTGATTATGGTAGTTCAGAGAGAATTTCTATGCATTTTATTCCAGCTTATTCACCTGTTTTTGGCGGTCTGTGGGAGGCAGGAGTAAAGAGCATTAAATATCACATAAAACGCGTAGTTGGAAATATTGTACTCACCTTTGAGGAATTGTACACGGTTTTAGTTCAGATTGAAGGCATTTTAAATTCAAGGCCATTGACACCTATGTCAAGGGACTGCAATGACATGACTTACCTCACACCTGCACACTTCCTCACTGGTGCTCCGTTGACCTCATACCCTGAATTAAATTTAATGGATGTAAATGTAGGAAAACTTAGTTTTTGGAAACAATGTACTCAAATGCAGCAGCATTTTTGGCGACAATGGCATAAACAATATTTGGTTCTGCTGCAGAATCGCCCTAAATGGAAAAATCCACAGCAAAATTTAGAAAAGGGTACCATGGTACTACTTAGATCTGATAATGTATCACCATTAAACTGGCCTGTGGGCAGAATTGTTAAGGTAATACCAGGGAAAGATAATTTTGTTCGTGCTTTAGATATAAAAACTGCTAAAGGTTCTGTAATTAGAACAAGTGTGATGAAAGTTTGCCCACTGCCTATAGATTATAATTAGTGAGTTATTATTTTGTAAAGAGTTTGTTTTTAGTTTTATTCTGAGAAAACTTTCTTTTTAGTTTAGATATAGTATTTGTTTTCATCAGTACATGTTAGTATAAATTTCTGTTTTAAATTAAAATGTTATACAAATATCATGGCCGAGGCCCCAGTATGTTTATGACCTAAAATCATACATAAAGTTGCTATGATAAATAATGTAAAAAGAGATTAAAAAAGTGGCAACACAAAAAGTGGTAGTAAAAGAGATAAGCTGTAGGTCCATATACCGCAGTCTTAGAATATGTAAAATTACTGTTATTAAATAAAGTGTGATCTATATCCGCAAAGTTTCTATGTTCCTAAAACCCACCAGCGGCTCAACAATTGTGTGGAACAGTTCTTTTAATTGGGTTTATGTGTTTACGAAAATGTAAAGTTTATAATTTGGATGTTTTCTCCAAGTATTTTAAATAGCTACTATTGTTAGATTCAAGACGATAAAATCATTACGAGGGGCAGTAACGGTCACCGAATTCTCACCGACTACGTCGTTGTCGTTGTTAGTCGTTAGTAGAGTGTAGGCAAAATAAAGGTATCGCTAGATCACCTACTTTGTATTTATGGGATGAAAGTCTGAGAGCCAACAAAAAAAAAAGAAGTTACCCCATCTCGGGAAAACAGCGAAAAATATTTCAATGAAACTTTACAGTAATCATATAGTTATTAGTCTAACTTAACAACTATCATTTGCAACAGTTGACTAGATCCGTAGATACAGCTTGATCGCTCTATTGTAAGCAGTCCCATACAAAGCAGAGGTCACGATTGATTGGTTAAACAAAATAATGTTGTATTGGACCTACTTTGATGTGACTTTCACTGTAGTATAATTTATTAGGGATCGAGGACTTATAGTAAACATATTTCAACGCACTATCACTCATTGGAGTCGAGCAATGTAACATATTTTGTGTATAATGTATGATGGTGATGAAACGTAAGAATTTAACAATTTCGATAGGACTTTCACAGTAGCGCTACTAAGGGGTCGACTTTTTAACATAAATTTGTATCATCACGCTACGATACGCTCACAGGAACTGAACAGTGTAACATTTTTTTTTGTGTTCACACGGCTACTATCAAGCTATACATTTCCAGTAAAAGCTGACCACGTATTGTATAGGCTTCCCTTACAATAAGAGGTCAGCTTATTATACTGAAAATTTATAGCTCGATATGTATACGTGGGTACTAAGGTATATTTAACATTTTCGGTAAAAAAACATCACGGCAAATTACTATACATATGATGGAAACTAGATAGTTTTTCAACATTAGAAATGTTTATTTCAACACCCATCGTAACTAGCTAAGTGGAGCGGTAAATAGTAGAATAGAAGACGACAAATATCAGGTTCAAATCCGGTCCCCGTGTTTTTATTTTTTGTATTTAATACTAATTGATAAAATTTTACATTATTAGAAACATGTATTTTCAAAACCTAATTCGAGCACCCCTACAACACGCGAACGAAGTCGCGGGCACAGCTAGTATATATATAAAACGGCAAATACTACGAGTATGAAAAACCATATTCTTTCTTTCTTTCATATTAAATACCGACATCCAACCTTGATAGCTACCTCAGTTAGGCTCATTTTATTGAGAAATACATACAAAAGTAAGAAGCCGGATAGTCGGCGCTCTTTGCCGAATAGTCGCCGACTACGAAAGTGACCGGATAGTCGGCTTTACCGTCTAGTCGGAACATCTCTAGTTCGTACATTTTCATACATTACTGTTACTGTTACTGTCAGCCTACATCATCCCACTGCTGGGCAAAGGCCTCCCCCCATGATTTCCAGGCTTTTCGGTCTAGAGCCAGTGTGAACCATTCGTTGTTCGTGTTATCAAGTTCGTCCCGCCATCTCTTTCGTGGTCTGCCGCGTCGCCTTCTCGTCATGTCAGGGCTCCACTTAGTGGTTACCTTGGCCCACAGTTCATCGGGCATCCGGCAGACATAGCCAGCCCAATCCCACTTCAACTTTGCAGCCTTATGAGCTACGTCAGTAATTTATGTTTTGGAGCGGAGTGTAGTGTTTCGAACACGGTCTGTTAATTCATACTAATCTAAATGAATCAATCCTATGCATACAACTCAACCAATGTAAACGCTATAACCAAATCTTTCCTCTCATGGGCTATTATTATGAATCCCGGTCATAACTCATGGCGGATTACATATATCTGGGTAACCCCGGGATCCCTTCTTGTACTTGTATGGGCGATGATACAGCAAGAAATGTGATGGGGAAGCTCCGAAATGTAGCTCAATTGTCGTTTATATTATACTAGATCGGGCTACGGATTGGCATGGTTAGGTAATATCTGGCCCGCTATAAATATTTTCCGCGGCTTAATTGATAACTTTTCAAGGTTAATGTTACCTATTGCTAGCTTGCATCATCCCACTGCTGAACAAAGGCGTCCATGTTCAAAGTTGTATAATTATAATGATGACTACAATGACCCCTTATAGGGATCGTGACTAGAAAGGTAGGACCTAATTAATTCAACGTTTATTTCAATGAACCCAAAACCTAACACACTCCAATTATAATTATAAAGACTATCTGGTTAAAAAAATTAATCAGTAACCAAAATTTCTAAGTTTTTTAAAGTTAACTATTATTTTTAAGAAAATAGTTTTGAGCCTGGCATTAATACTGCATTTAAAATCGAATCTTATTGGCTTAAAATAAGCTTTAATTTTCTTTGGCTCAATCGAGAGCCGGTTTGGCAATACTTTTATATAAACACACTTTAAATTAAAAGTTAGATACTGAAAATGATTCAGTAGTCAATTATGTTACCGAAAATGTATGAAATCTAGGAATTGACCACAATTATTTGAATTTAATTTATTTTGAAATATTATTATGCAATTCTTTTTAATCCTGTAATCTTCACTTTTGTTCAGTTTCATATTCGCGGGATAGGGGGCCCAAGGGCCACCCCAGCCGCACCTTAACCTACTATGACAGAGTTCATGTTTAGCTGAAATTATTTTAGCTATATATTATACACAATTTCGTAGGAATTGTATACAATGACGGATTACATACTTTTCCGTTAACAAAATACACTTTATTCAGGTTTTCCGTTTATTAAATTATACCATGTATATCAAACAGACAAACAAACACAATTTTCTAGCATAAAACCTACAGACTTCTTACCTAAAAATATTAGACCTTACAGCTTATCAACGTAACATAACGTCATCCTAATTCTATCCTACGATATCTAGATAAGAATAGATAACCGTTACTGTAACTTTTCCAGACTCATCCGAATGCTGGCAGTATGCCAGGGTACAAGGTCAAGGACAGTGTTATTTTCACATGTAAGTTGTCGCGAAGTACCTCCCTCTACGTCCCTCTGGTGTTCCTAAAAACACGCTTTTGTCATCCAAACTGAACGTGTATGCAAAATTTCAGCTCAATCGGAAACCGGGAAGTGGGTCAAATTTAACTACCAAGATTTTCTTACATAGTTACAGGTGAAGCTAATAAAAGCGTGTTAAAAATTGTTAAAAATTGTCACCTATATTTTAGGTAGAAGTCAGGTCAATTAATGATAGATTGTAGACGAATAAACAAATGAAACTCGAAAACAAAATGGACCATTACATCACAAACAACTTTGAAACAAGTTAAAAATAAAAAATAAACTCCGTCAAATTAATACGAAGTTTCTAAGGTATTGTTGTAAAATGTAAGGTTATTTAAGCAATAGTCGTTTAATTATTTAATATAATTATTTTATTGCTTCATTATATTTCTAAATGAAATACTGCTTGTAAAGTTTCCCTGTAATTGAATTATATAGCCCGTTAAGAGGCTATAACATAAACTTTTGGTAACGCAGCGTTTAGTGGGTAACGCTAAACTTAGATGAACTTTGGCAATACATACTTGGCTTATATTAACTTACATGGTTGGAATGGAGTGCCGTTAAACCCAAATAAGTTAATGTAGGTACCTACTAGGACATACATGTTCATACTTTGTACATAGTGCGCATAATTTGTAGAGTGGTTCAGTCTCTGTTCCTAAATGCAACCGCAGTATTAGGATACACTTTAAAACAAAACGAAAATTCGACTTAGTATGGGGTACATAACATGAATGTGAAAGAAGTGAATCTGGAAATGACGTGTGATAGAGATGAATGGAAGAAAAATACATATTGCGCCGACCACAAGTAAAATGGGATAAAGGCAGGAGAATGATTACTTAGTATGGGGGACAAGCATAATTTTACTAGCGCAAACCATACAAAATCAAATTTTTATTTTGTTTTGGATTGAATTTTAGTATTGCGGTTGCATTTGGGAACGGACACTGAATCACTTTGCAAATTTTGCACACTACATAAAAAAATATTCTGTAGGTATAATCAGTGGACATAGAAGAATATTAATTAATAAAAAACATCTTACCAACGAAACGCAGCGAAACGTTGCCCACGCCTGAAACGCCTTAACAGAAAAACGAGAGGAACATTTTATAGTTTGAATTAATAATTACCGTTTTTGAAGCCTGCTACAGATGTTAGCACTCTTCGTAAATTAAAGCAGTTTTTGTACAAATAAACCTTTGAACGTTCTTTGAGAACTCGCAATTTGTATTTAATTGTACCTAAAAGATAGTATTTTTAAGTCGCTTTTTGCTTGTAACAGCGTGGTTGAAATGGATATGTCGAAGTCAAATTGTAGAATCCGTCACATTGCAAAACGGCAGCTGAATTGTACAATCCACCGCAATATAAAACGGCTAGCTGATTTACAAAACAGCTGTAAGTTCTATTATAAAGTTCGTCGCAGTTACTATACTCCGTTTGAAATAAGATTAGACACGTTTAACAAACCCTTTTACAGTGTATTCAACCGATTTTGACTTCTATTCCGTACGCATAAGGATGGCATTAAAAGCAAAAACGTATTTACGATAACAAATGTTTACTGCAGCTGTAATTTGTCATGTCACCAACGTAATAGAATAGAGTAAAATCGGTTGAATAAAGTGTAAATGGAGTTATTTTTCTAATGTTATTTCGAACGGAGTATAGATAAGGCACCCCGAGCAGATCAGAGGTTAGGTTATTTGCCAATTAATATATATGTGGTACCACTTTGATAATGTGGGTGTGGTACGGTTGATCAGAAGGGTGGCAAAGAAAAGAATGTTCTTAGTGCGAGGTTTATAGGACAACTGAGTAACAGTGGTTGCTGGTTTTTTTTTTTTTTTTTTTACCGTGGTAAAATCATCAAATGAGTCCTCCCACCCCGGGCAGGGCGGGAGGGACTGTCAGACTTGTACTGACTAAAATCCACGGTGTTCCTTCAATAGCCCTTTACGTTCCGGGGTCACGGTAATGAGATAAGTCCCGCGACCAGTGGTTGCTGGCTTGGATATGGATACAATTATAGTTCTTATTAGCTACGTCATTGTTTATCTTAGTTACATAGACTAACAAAACTCATTATGCCTACACGTTAGTTACAGTTAGAACTGCGATGAAATGCGCGCGAGCCGAGCGAACAAACCAAGCGGTGCTGTGGCCAAGGCCGGCGAGCGCTTGATCCAAGTTGGTCGCAGTTTCTAGATTAGGGTACCCTGAGCGTTACTATACGTCAAAACATTCGTGCTCGGCCCACAGGTATTTTGTCTTATAAAAAAAAATCCTTGGCCTTCTCTAGGATTTCTCCTTTATTGCGGGTACAGTTTACAAACATACATGTCACATGCACACATACCCACATTCAGATTTGAAGATTCTGATACACTTTTCCTATCCAAGAGTCAAAGCTTAATCAAGTTGATATGACGTCATAGTGGCAATTTATTCCTACACATATACGTAGCAATAATAATTCCTAACTTATAACAATAATCCGTAAGCCTACTTAAGTTTGTTGTTCAAATATATGATATATAAGTTATACCAATACCGGATGTATTAACGGAACTAATCTCAATCAAAGTTGGAGCAAGCTTAAGTTAAGGAAACAACAAGAATTTCTTCTGGATACTTCATATTTGAGGGCTCGTAGCTACATAGCTACCGCGCAGATCAGTCGATCAGCGAGGTTAAGCTGCAGTTGCCACGGTCAGTCCCTGGATGGGTGACCATTTCTTCGAACATCGAGACTCCGTGCCTCGGATAGCACGTTAAGCAGTTGGTCCCGGTTGTCATACGGAATACCTTTGACAGTCGTTACGGAAGTCAGCAACCCAAAAAATCTGACAACCGGTCTAACCTTAGGGTATCAGTGTCTCCCAGTAATTGGGTGGCGGAGGTCAGATGGCAGTCGCTCCGTATAAAATACTGTTATTCAGCCGCATCTGGTTAGACTGGGAGCCGACCCCAACGTAGTTGGGATACAGGCCAGGCAGATGATGATGACTTCATATTTGGGGTAAAAGATGGCAAAAGGCTCGAATAATTGGACCCTGTTAAGCAGAATATATCCAACCAACGTTTTATACTTTTGAGTAAAGGCAGTTTTACGTTAGGCCAAGAATAAAAAAATCGTATGATACAGTACCTATTTGAAAGTTAGTAGTTCTAATAGGCCATACCATTTTGTGCATATGAAATTTAATGTGTATTTTTATGGATACGTAATTACCTCGATTTTACAAAAAAAAATGGTTGGATCTTTTCTGCTCAGGGACTAATTGTAGGTATATGCATCCGAGCGACCGAATGGTTGGCCGTTCTTACTACTGTTACTGTTAGACTTATTAAAAAAAAAAAAAGTGTTTATACAAATCAATTTTGAAAAGAATAAAGGTATTTTTAACACCCGACAAAAAAGGGGAGTATTACAAGTTTGTAATATGTATCTCTCTGTGGCATCGCAGCTCCAAAACGGATGGACCGATTTCAATGCAGTTTTTTTTATTGAAAGCCAGTTTAATCGGGTATCATCTTAGTTATATTTCATGAAAATCTGTTCAGCCGTTCAAAAGTTACAGTTCTTTTTCATAGTTGGAGTCGGGGGTTTTTGACGGTTAGGTTATTTATTATCTTTAATCGTCGCTCTCTTGTTGTCAATGTGTTCATCTTGAATAAATGTTTTTCTTTCTCCTTCTTTCTTTCTTTTAATAAATATTATGCTAATGACGTCACGACATCTAACATGATCAACATCTCCTTTGGAATGCGCTCCTGCTGAACATCAGGATGGCAACCAGTCGGCTTTCTTATAAAGTGTATTCGCGTGATCACATTCGTGGGAACTTGGCAGAATTGACCCAGCGATGACTTGCTGGATTCGTTTTTCACTATTTTGTATTTTGTGTATCTTGACGCAGTATATCAATATGTATGTTTTCTTTTATAGTTTATAATATTAAATGTATGTATCTATGTATTTATTCCTTGATCTTAAATTTTATTTTCTTCCTTCAAATGATCGTTTATTTTACGTTGCACCCACCATATTTTACGTTGTTTCTGCATCACCCTAAGGTAGACAGACTGGCAGAAAATGCCTATGTCCGCTTTGTGCAGTGTTATTTTTTACGTCTGTCAAGAAAGTCATGAAAAGGATTGAGGGCGCCACTTGTATATTCTCTTGTTTATTTTTAATATATATAATGCCGAAAACATTTTTTTATCACAAAAAATCTACACAGAATAGTAAAATAAACACATCGTTGTACCCAAACTGACACCTACGGTACTTATTTAGGGTTGCGAGCGAAGAAGAATTTTAGTTCCTTCAAAAACCTTTTCATGACTTTCTTGACAGACATTAAATAAATATCAGCAAAAACAACGCTTACCTACTCACCCTCTAGAAAATACTCACAGGAAATAAAGGACCTATTACATACAGGGTGGTGACGTCGTTAAGATATTTAATGAAACCACGTATTTGGTAAGCTGTACACAAAATTCAACGACTTTTACGCGTTATTTTTGTATAATATTTCACTATACTTTTATTCGTCTAGGTGTATGAAGGGACATCAAAGTAGAAACTTATATTGTCATCTTTGTCTATTCTATACGTGTAAATAAAGATTATCTCGGTAAGACCAGCAGGGTAATCACGATACATACTCGCAAACGGAATCGATTCAATTTTGACAGTCCAACAAACTACATTGCGCGGTATGCTTTTAAAACCACTCCGCCAGACAATTGGAGCAGCGCAATGAACACTGTTGTAGTGTCAAAATTGAGTCGATTCCGATTACGAGCGTGCATCGTGATTAGCTAGCAGGTTAAAGGCTTTTCAAATTTCGCCTAGATATCGTGATATAAGTAAAATTAAGAAAATTTAAATTAGTTACTGTGGCTGAACTACTGATTGGATTTGATAGATTTTTTGTATATGGTCACAAAACTTGATACCAAATACGTTTCATATTTTTTATTTATTTAAAAAAAATTTGCGGCTTCTCTAGGTTTTCTCCTGTATCGGGGCACAGAGGGCCGAGCACGAATGTTTTGACGTATGGTAATGTAAACGTAAGCAAATTTTGATTATAAAATACAATGAATCTATCGCATTTTTGTTCAATTTTATGCAACAAACACACTTGTTTCATGAAAAAGAAAAAATATTGCATGTATCTCCAAAAAATATCATAGATTAAACGTGTATTTTTGGTTCTAAATTTGGTTACATTTACGTAATGATACGTCAAAACATTCGTGCTCGGCCCACAGTTTACAAACACACATGACAAACACATGTTACATGCACACACACCCAGACCAGAAACAACTATCTGAAGATCATACAAATATTTGTTCCGTGCGCGGATCGAACTCGCGGCACGTAGCGGAGAAAGCTAATCGCATAGCCACTGCGCCAACCGTGTCTTCATTTACTGCAATAACGTCACCATTCTCAGTATACGCCAATAACATTGCTATTCTCATCGAAATCCTTTGTAATAAAAAATCTTCCGAAGCTTAACTGCTCATACCCATTGAGATTTCCAATAGCAACGGATTATCTGAGATGAACTAACTTCTGTATATGAAATAAGGCAGCTTTAGGCGTCTTTAAGTCGGTGTATTTGTTTAGGATGCGTCGAGGACTTAGAAAACGGTAATGATGTACTTTGAGTTTGTTTTAAGATTGTTCTTTGCGGTTTGGTTTGTTGGAATTGCTTGTAATCTTGTACGTTTAGATGGCCTGAATTGGCAAATTTTATTGCTACGTTCTCTCGATTCCGTGTTTCGTTTGATGGTTTCTGCGTAGTATGAGCCTTTGGTATAGGAAGCATTAACACAAAAAAATATAATTAATTAATAAGATATTGTAATTAGGTACTAATAGCTTAGATATCGCTTGCTATCCATGCAGAAGTTCAAACTTGTACATGAACCACCAATGTTATATCTGGTAACACCCGTTTTCTATGCAAATAAATAATTTCTTATTTCTGAACTTTCAAATTGATGTGTGGATCAGAATTTGATTGCCTAGAATTGACTTGCGTTAAAGGTGAAGGGACTCGTAACTACATAGCTACCGCGCAGATCAATCGATCAACAAGGTTAAACACCGCTTGCCGCGGTCAGTCCTTGGATGGGTGACCGTTTCTTCGAACATTGAAAAAAGAAAGAAAAGAAAAGAAAAATCATTTATTTGCCACAAAAAAACAAGACACACTATAATGATCATTTTATTTCTTTAAATTTCCCTAAATGTATTTGTTAATTTGGTTACTATTTTTCGCATGCTTGCATTACCATAATATGTCTTCGTACTACTCAACTGTATCATTGAAAGTCGCTGGTACTTATAGCTCAGGGTTTCCTTTTTTAAGTACCAGCAGTACATTATCTGTTTATTCTTGTACACAATTCTGTATCAAATTTATATGTAACCTACTTAATGTGAAACAATAAATTCATTCAACTATTCATTCAAAAAAAAAAAGAGAGGCATAGGTAGTATAAGAAGAGGACAGGTACATAGACAGAGAAGACATTTTTCTTAGGATGGCAACAGTGTAAAATTGAGAGATTTTTTTTTACAAAAATAAAAAATATGTAGTTATACTGCACCGAATGAGCATCACTTTGCCTTTTGACTATTCGGTGTGTGTCCCGAGCTGTAGCAAATGGGTATCCAGCTCAGCATGTGCCAGGCTATGATACCTGAGGCTGATATTCTGCTGGATCCCGGATCTAAAACCCTCGCCTCGGATAGCACATTAAGCAGTTGGTCCCGGTTGTCATATGAATACCTATACCAGTCATTACGGGAGTCAGCAACCCAAAAAGTCTGACAACCGGTCTGACCTTAGGGAATCAGTGTCTCCCAGTAATTATTGTGTGGCGGAGGTCAGATTGCAGTCGCTCCGTGTAGAATACTGATATTCAGCCGTATCTGGTTAGACTGGGAGTCGACCCCAGCTTAGTTGGGAAAAGGCTAGGCAGATGATGAAGCGTTAAAATTAAAGAAAACCATTGAGAGGAAACCTGTACATCTGAGAGGGCCTCATAAAGTTCTCGATGGTGTGTATAGTCCACCAACCCGCACTAGACCAGCGTGGTGGACTAAGGCCTAACCCTTCTTAATCTGAAAATAGGCCCGTGCCCAGCAGTGGGACAGTAATGAGCTGGATTTATTTATTTAATTGATATAGAATTTGTTGCATTATATGGTGTATACTTTGTTTTGTCTTCAAAAGCTTTTGTTAAGAGGCCAGATTTAACATGAGTTTTAGACTACTGCTTACCCCATTCAACTCAAAAGCGTGAAACATACACGGTTTTATCAGGAACCGCCTATCGTTACCCCAAGTCGGCTCGCAAAGTTTAAATTACTTTCCTGATAAGAAATGATTTAACTTTAAAGCGATTTAAATTTAAATATTTCAGACCTTAAATTTATGTTTTGAATCGATTGCTCTGTTGTTACCATGGAGGAAATTGGATGATTTTTGACTTGTTCCGTAATAAGACGTTATACGGCTCGAAAGATTGACTAATTCCTCCGACCTGGGGGGCTAAAAAGGCCGCTTTAGATGGATCGTAATAAGATTCATATTACGAATGTCAAAATATCTACTTAATTGACGACTCTTAATGTCATCCGCATAAGGTTCATATTCAGTAATCATCTGTTTGACAGTTACTAAGCAGATCATTAGATGAATTGCTCAATGTGACCTTTTTAGGCCCCCTGTACGGTGTTTGGGGCTCTAGAGACTTCTTTTTAAAACATTGTTGTGTCAATTATGAAAATGAAAGAACAATAGAAAAATAATGATAATAATAAAAATAGAGTCAGCAATCATTGTAGACTCGACCAAAACGTAGATGGGAAAAGGCTAGCCACCTGATAGAATACTATTTTTTATTTAAAAGCAAAGTTGTTGAATAAATTCATTTCTGCATTTTTTTCCGGACACTTCGCTTTCAGAAATTTTTAAGCATGGACCGAAATAAAAACCTTAAAATGTATTCTGAAAAACAGCTTTGTATGATCAAAAGAAAACATAAAGCGTACCGACACAATGTTTTATTTTTGCCAAAAGGTAAACGAACCAATGGAATAAGAAAAATGTATCGGAAAAACTATATTTTTCTTTTGATTTGTACTCGGATTTGAACCTCGTTATAGAAGCACTGTAGCGCATTCCCAGTCCACGCTACTCAAAAAATACTCAATAGTTTATTGCGTTCTATAAAATAAGGTGGACTATAAAATATAAAATTTTACAATAATACTTATAATATCTAGTAATAAAATCGAACTAACAAAGCAAATCATTAATATCCTATTCTTATTTTTTTATTTACATTAAATTACATTATTCTCGCAGCTCTTACCACAACATTGTATTAAGAAAATTGTAATCTTATTAAGAAAAGAAGAGTTTCCATGGAGTTTTTTGCCGGTTCTTCTTCATAGGATCTACTATTTAGAACCGTGCACCTAGAGTCTCGACATTTCATAAGTGCCTGTATTTGGTTTACACGAAATAAAGATCTACTAGTGGTCGCCCTGTGGTCGAAATTCGACCGTAATTTTAGCTTTCTGCACTCCTTCTACATGTAAACTTTAATTATACCAAATCTCACACACCTTCGTGCGCGCAATATGTTTAAAAAGGGCTACAAAATTTTCTCTTCACGTATTATAAAGATCTATTCCATTCTATAACATCCGGTTCCGACACTAACACACGACTCTCTATAATTTACTAGGTCAGCACAAAATTTTCCGGTGGAATATTCCCGTTGACGCCAACCGTTGAGTGAAATTCATAATTAGCGAAGCCTTTCATCGGACGGCAACTGTTATAATCCATATTGTCAACACTGATTGTGTAAACGCAATTAAAAGTTTCGGTGGGACGGCGCAAATATGAAAGGTCAGCGGTTTTGTTAGTATAGAATAGAATAGATCTTTATTTCATGTAAACCAGATACAGGCACTTATGGAATGTCAAGATTCTAGGTCGGTTCCAAATAGTAGGTCGTATAGAGAAGAACCGGCAAGAAACTCCATGGAAACTCTTTTAAAATAATAGATTACAATCTTGATTAGTACAATGTTGTGGTAAGAGCTGCGAGATCAATGTAGTTTAATGTGAATAAAAAATAAGAATAGGATATTAAGCATATTGCGCGCACGGAGGAGTGTGAGATTTGGCATAGTTAAAGTTTATATGCAGAAGGAGTGCTAAAAGCTAAAATTAAAAGAAAAAAGAAAAATCATTTATTTGGACTAGACATCAGACAACACAGTGCACAAACAAAAAAAAGTAAAAAAAATGAAGCAAAAAGTAACAATAAAAACAACCTTCTTCTTCTTTTTTCTTTCTTTTCTTTCTAAAAGCTAAAATTACAGTCGAATTTCGACCAAAAAATAAATCTGCAACAACATTATTTATGCTTCTAATAAAAAAAATCCAGCTCTGAGCGAGTTTGCATGTGAGATACGTATGTTTGTAAATTGCCAAACACGCACCACAGCAAAAAACCAGAAAATGCGGGACTATTTCATATAAAATATATTCTAGCTTAAGGCAGTACCCTGACCAAAACGCCGTTTTACATCACCATCTCCTCCGCAATTATACCATATACAAATAAAAAAAAAATACAGTCTTAAAGTTCAAGATTTCTACTTCAAATCCAACGTTTCAAATATTTTTTTTAAGTAGATTATACTATAGTAATTGGCGATTATAAAACACCTAAATCAGAATTTAAACCTTCATCTTCTTCGGAACTTGAAGCTTAATTTATTTCTGATTTGCAGCAATAGATAAATAATTCTTTTATTTATAAGTCCAACGTTTAACATTTAAAAAAAAGTCATTTTTCAATTTTTCCTTGAATTTAAACGTAAATCTGTGCCAATTTTCAGCGAAGGGTCGTGTTCGGGCGACGGGCGGCAGTCTGCCGCTGGCTCTCGGACGTGATACCCGTGTCGATCGAGGCTATCGCGTTCGATTTATAAATTCAGAATTTATTTTGCTCTCTAGACACAATATTGTGTAGAGGGGGCAACCTATATAACTTGCCTCAGTAGTATGGCATGTACTTCTATAAACATATTTTGATTTTTTTTGAGTACATATTTGAAATATTATTATTTTAGTAAAATCAGATATAGATAGAGTCTACTGATCTGTCACTTTATCTGTCAAGTCAATACAAATTGTGTTTCATCTTCTAAAATATACTTTGTCTAAAAATATAGAGACCATCTTTTTGATGTTTTCTATAACATAAATTCAAATTCAGTATGTGACCACGTGAACGTGACCGAATGTTTGAAAGCTCTAAACTATGGGACGGAGTCCCATCATGTTGGTATTCAAACTTCATGTTTTGGTGAGATCTATGTGACCACGTGACTAAAACTTTGAAAGTTTATATCTCCTAAACTATGGGACGCAGTCCCATCATGTTGGTATTCAAACTTCATGTTTTGGTGAGGTCTATTCATATAAACCGTGACCACGTGACTACGTGACCAAAATTCAGAGCTACCTTCTATTAATGAATTGATAATTTGTCATAATCAACGTTTAAAATAGTAAGTAATAATATGTTGATGACGATGTTGATCTAATTTAATATAACATTGTCCCTCACTAGGATTTCTCCTGTATCGTGGGTAGAGTTTACAGACATTATCTCACATGCACACACACCCAGACTAATATTTGTTCCGTGCGCGTATCGAACCCGCGGCACGTAGCGTAGAAAACCACTACACTACTTGTAACAACCCTAGCCTCCATGCACTATCGACACACTGTCTTGACGTTGTCGGCGAGATCAAAGGCGCCGTCCTACTGTTGTTTATCTTTATACTATTCCTTTACTATATATAATAGTAAATACTATGTACCAACCTAGTTTTATTTTAATTCTTATCGATTATACTTTATATATTACTATTCACCAACACTGCTATAATAATAATAATAAATTTATTCAGTTCTGCGTTACATTGTATGTGATCTTAATTTAAATTAAACAGAAATTTTTAAAAACTAAAACATCTTGTAACTTAACACAATTGTTGTGGTATTGTTAGACGGCGGCCCCCAAACTAGGCGTTTGCCTGTATCTTGGGAGCCAGAATATTCCCATTCCCAGACTATTCCCATTTTAATCGACTTCCAAAAAAGAAAATTCTCAATTCAACTGTATGTTTTTTTTTTGTACGTTTGTTACGCTATTACTCCGCCAATTGCATACCGATTTTGAAAATTCTTTTTTTATTTCAAAGGGTACTCTCAAGATGGCATTTAAATTTGTTGAAGATTTGATGAAGAACTTCGGAGATATACAATGGAACTCTTGAATGAATAACAGCATGTCACTTGCGATTTCTGTAATCGCATGATTATGAATTGTTTAAACCACTAAAAATAGAAATATAAAATAAACGTTAAAAAATAGTATAAACCGACCTCAAAAAACTAAAAAGTATAATACATATAATTTTCTTAAAAAACTTATGAGCTTCTGAAGTCGTTGCCACTGCCAAGCTAGGTGCATTGAAGAATTTAAGAAAATTATTTACACTGTTTAGTTTTTTGAAGTCGGTTTTTACTTTTTTTAATGCTAGGATATCTAATAATCGTGATATATTTATATGAGTGAATATTAAATGAATCAAGCAATTCTTCAAATAAAAGAGCAAGTTATAATTAGTTAATACCAAATCATCTAACAACTCGGCAAGTGTAATGGGCCTTTTTTGCTCGTTCACGAAGCATAAATTTTTTATTTCCCTTTTTTATAAAATCATTCATCATAGTATTAATTTTCTAGTAGTAACTCTGTTACTATATAGACCTATAAGTGAAACAATCTACAAATATATATTTTACATTGCCACCTCTATTTATTATATAGTTTTTTAGTGTCTGGCGCGATGCTCGCGATGACATGCTCCGAGCGGTTTCCGTAATATTACAGGGGGTCGCGCGGGTTGCGCGGGTGGAGGAAGCGAAATCGACAAATTCGTTACCTCACTGACGCGCCTTAATAAATCCGATATATTTTTTGAAATATTATATTTCTTTATTGTAAACTTTTGTTTTTTATCTTTAATCTTCTCTCTTGTGTTGTCAATGTGTGAGTGCTGAATAAATGTTTTTCTTTCTTTTCTTTTTTCTTTCCTCTCTAAATATCATTTCACTTGGACCAAACCCGTGACCGCCAATTTGTCTACCAAGCCTGTTTACTAAACTATTCATGTTCTTTCAATTAATTAACCTAAAATTCTGTTATTAATGATTTTAAATTCATAATTTAAAACTTTCCACGATTTGAGCGGATATTGGTGGTTTTATTAGTGATTCTGTTTATACACACTAGCACACAAATACACACTAGCACACAAATACACACTAGCTATCAATATATACAGCTAAAGGTGGTATTCCAAAGTCAAAGTCAAAGATTTTTATTTCAATTCAATTCAATTCAATTCTTTATTCGCATAATATGGGTTTACATAAGATGTCACATAATAAAGTAGTTCCACCACATTCAGCCTATGAGCATGCAAAATTTTAATTGTTAAAAAAATACATTTAGATTATCAAATTCATTTCAATAAAATTAAAAATTATAACACATGTCAAGAAATATAATATAAAAAAAGGGAAATGTCAATAGTATGTTAGTCATTAAGTATTCAAATTTAAAATTATTCAATTAAGTAAATTTCCATGAATTCAGGTACCTAATTCAGATCCTCCATATAGTCTGTGACTGAATAGTATGCATTTTCCATAAGTAGAGTGTGCAACCTCCTTTTAAACAAAGTAAAGCTACTTTCATTTCGTAAATAAGATGGCATCTTGTTGTATATTTTTGGACCCATACAATATATACTTTTATGTAAGAGTGTTGTCTTGGAAGGCCGAATGCATAATTTGTCCAAGTGACGCTTTCTAGTGCGATGCTCAAACAAATGCAAATTTGATTTCAACTGGGCCTTTGCAGGCACTTTCAAAACGTCGTGATTCTAGGTGCACGGTTCCAAGTGAGTTTGTCCTGGAGAAGATACCGGCAAGAAACTCCATGGATACTCTTTTCATAAATCAAGCTTAGGTACTACACAACAAATGTGGGGGCCGCGGGAGCGGCCCCGGCTAAAATTCGTCCACTCGTCTAATATCTTTGTCCAATGTAACTTTAAATTTTGTGAAGATCTGATGAAGACCTTCGGAGATAGACAATAAAACTCTTCAAGGGATAACAGCAAATCACTTGCAATTGCTATAGTCGCATATTTATTTACCTATTGTTTATGCCACTCAAAATAGAAAAATAAAAAAAAGTTTAAAAAAAGTAAAAACCGACTTCAAAATACTAAAAAGTATAAAATCATTTTCTTAAAAAACTTAGCAGCTTCTGAAGTCGGGGCCTTTAATTATTCAATGATCTTAGCTTGGTAGTGGCACCAACTTTAGAAGCTGTTAAGATTTTTAAGAAAATTATTTTATACTTTTTAGTCTTTTGAAATTGGTTTTAAATTTTTTATTGTTAATTATTTAAGCTTATAATTAATATTTTCAGGTATTGGTAACAATTAACTGACTTATACTTTGACAGTTTTTATTGAGTAGAACTGGAATTAATTCCAATCAAATCGTACACAATAATTACCATCTCTCTAATCCACGAAATCGAAAACCAAACCACTACAATTACACATCGGATGCCGAATCACCCGATCCGGATATCAAACACTAAAGCAACCTTTATCCAATACGGATAACCGGGTAACCGGAAAAGTTTTTGAGTAACCCAGTTATTACTGGAAAATACCGCTTAAAACTAGTTGCAACCGGATAAAAGCGGTTATATCCGGAATACAAAAATTTTGTCGCCTCAACTTTTGTTTGTTTGGTATTTGTTAGAGTGGTGTTTCGTTTTTCCGTTGTGGGATGGAGAATAGTTTAGAAACTGAATAAATATTGAAACAACTCAGCGTTAGAATTTTGCTTCTGTGTTTTTGAAAAACAAATTACGATTTTGTCAGCAATATTTATTGTTAGTAATTAAATTTTCAAATAAAATCGACTCGACGGTTGAAAGGCTATGTTTTGTACAATGCGAACAGTTGTTTAATTACATTTTTTCGTAATTCGAAAAAGTTATTTAATACTGCGGTTGCATTTAGGAACAGAGACTGAATCACTCTACAAATTATACGGACTACCTACATAAAAAAATATCCTGTATTTTATTATGATAAAAATAATACGCTCGGGCAACAGCTATAGTCTGCGCGGAACTAGTTGGCCTCGCCTTAGGTATGTGAGCGGTGGGACGGAGGGGCGGGGCGCTTTGTCATTACTCAGTACGGCGCCGTCAATAATATGCAACCCGCCGCCCTCACCGGGGGTCCCTACCTAAGGCGCGGCCTACTAGTTCCACGCGGACTAATTAGTTTCACTATTTTATATTTTTGTGTGAGTTTGTAACCCAGGAGTCCAACTTTTTTCAATTATGTAACGAACATAGTTCTAGGCATTGTATTGTGCATAATTCAGGCACTTGTTCTACTTTGGCTACTTCGGTATTCAGGCCTCGACCACCAAGCTGTCAGTAGTACATTAGTACTGAGTTACTAACACATGTTTTTTGGCCCTAACTTTGGATACAGCTGCTAAAGTACGTTTTACTCGGGTAGTTTCTTTCGCCTAATGTGGCAAAAGCAACATTAATTTTCTTTTCATGGAGACGAGTCAAAATATTTCCGATTTATTTATAATAATAATATTTATTACTATTTCCTTTATTCAACTTTCTAACATACATTTATATATTTTTAAATATCTTTTATTCTTCTTAAAAAAAAGAGTACCTACTATAGTCCACCGGCATCGGGAACAGGGTCTAAGCTACCGGTGGTCAGGGCTCTAGAGAGAGAAACCTCCTAACAATGCGCGCAGTATCAAGGAGTACTGCTTTCTGAATCAAGTCCTTGATCCAGCCACCTAGCGAGAGCCTCTCGAGGTGTTGGTCAAGACTCTTGGCAAGCGACTATCGGCACAATGATTGCTGACTCCACGTCCCACATATCGACAACCTCGCGAGCCAAGTCCAGATATTTGATTTATTTATCTTTTTCGGCTCTATGAATCATTATTATTATTCAGCCCATTACTATCCCACTGCTGGGCATGAGCCTCTTTTCAGAATAAGAAGACCTTAGTCCACCACATGGGCCTTGTCGTTGCTGGTCTACACATAATATCGAGAACTTTATGACGCCCTCTCAAGTCAGCAGATTTCGTTCGCTCCTCACGTAAATCTAAAATTCAGGGTTGCGGGCTCGTTTTGAACTAGGTTCCTCCTGCGTGGAAGGCAAACTTTCATTTAAAAACTCAGTAATCAAAACTCGAACTCTGTAATTACTAGATACCAGTGGCGAAGCGTGAAAATTCTCATAGGGGAACCCGTTCCAATAAAGCCCTCCAAAAAAAGCACACACTCCAATTAATGCTGCAAGACATCCAAAATCCATACCTTCTCTTGTAATCTATATAGAAGAAGAGCTCGACCTAACTGAATAACATGCCTTTTTTATTAGTAGGCTGAGTAAATAATATAATATTACGTTGGTCTATGCATTAACCAATTCCTAAAGGGAAGCCGATGGGAATCGGGTTGTATGGACTCTTCGCCACTGCTAGATACACTCCTAATTTACATATACGAAAATAATGGATGTGTTTATGACTATAGAACCGAGATTTCTGACTGCAGGTTGTCGTTACCTCAAGTCTACAGCCACTCCCGGACAATCTACGAGTGAAATTTAATTACATAATTATATAATTGTTGTCCTTACTATCATATATCATATATCCATATTAAATGTTTATTTATATTCTATTTTTATTTCAATAATTATGTGGTCCTTCTCGTTTATAAGATTATATACCTGTATAATTAATATGTACCTATCAGTGGGGAAGAGAACATACAACCCAATTCCCATCGGCTTCCCTTTAGGAATTGGTTAGTGCATAGACCAACGTAATATTATATTATTTACTCATCCGACTGACAAACAAAGGCTTTTTATTCAGTTAGGTTGAGCTGTTCCAGACGTGACTATATATAGATTACAAGAGACGGTATGGATTTTTGTCTTGCAGCATTGATTGCAGCAATTTTGGGGCGGTTTCCCCTTTTAAAACTGTCACCCTTCGCCACTGGTGCCTATAACTTGTATGTGTAGATTTACTGTTAGTATACCTAAGTTGGTCGCGGGACTTATCTCATTACCGTGACCCCGGAACGTAAAGGGCTATCGAAGGAACACCGTGGATTTTAGTCAGTACATGTCTGACAGTCCCTCCCGCCCTGCCCGGGGTGGGAGGACTCATATAATGATTTTACCACGCTAAAAAAAAAAAAAAAAAGTCTACCTAAGTTGGTAAATAAATAAATATGCATGTTCTCCTCATCATTCTACACAACTTTAGTTATAGAAACAACACAGAAGTCGTGAAAAAATGACGACGATTTAGTTCGTAGTTTTTATAAATAACCGTATCATAATTCAATTCAATTCAATTTCCAATCAATTTTATTCAGGAACAATATACATTGTGTTTGAATAAAACATGCTATAAAACATAATAATACAATACAACAAAAAATATACAAAAAAAGAAAAAATAATAAAAATACATAAGACATACAATTTACCTATAATATTACCCTCATACACATAGGATGATGATTATAATTCATCTATGGAGTAGAGACATTTATTATTCTTATTTATTATTTCGTATTCTTTAATATTATCCGGTATTCAATTGCAGTCTGCCATTTATTGGAAACACGCAGAAAGAATACGTCGCTAATATAAAATACTCACGCTGCAAGTTCCCTTTTAGCTGAGTAACCGAACGCAAAAAAGCCGTAATACGGTTCAAAACACACCCGGATATATCGTCCGGTTATCGAAACCTGAAACTCCATTAACCGTCCGCTGCTGCGTCTAGAATATTGAGTGAATGTGTCCAATTAACCCCCTAGCCGTTTCCACCCTTGACGGCGTAGAAAATCTTACCCTTGTTAGTGTCAACCCTTAAATTCGGATAATCCGGATATCGACAAGCGTTGAACCGGTTAAGATACCTTTTGGGCCACTGTATTGGGCGGGCAAAATATCGTGTTTTTTCTTTTGTTTTGTGTCGGTTTCTGTGTGGAGTGGGTTTTTAGGGGTTAATTGTTAACCGGGTGGATATCTCCGGCTTTTTTGGAGGTAATTGCCATTTTATTGGTTACAATTTTTTTTTTAAATTGTTCGTCTGTTTTCTCGCCATACAAATATTATTTTGTGCCATCCAGGACTCGAATATAAACGTGCCGTCTCAATACATAGATCCTGAAATACAGTCTGACCTCTATATTGTACGGGACTACCATACAAAGCAGAGATCACGATTGATTGGTTGGGTAAAATAATGGTGTATTGGTCCGATTTTGATGGGACTTTCACTGTAGCGTAACTTACGGGTCAAGGGATTATAGGATAAATTTAATTTTTAATTGAATAAGATAAAAAAATATAAATTTAATTTAAATATTTAATCCTTTCGTAGTAAAATATTTTAATTTTTAAAAGATAGAAACCAACCTGGCTTTCACCGGTTTGAACTAAACTAAAACTAAACTAAAATTTAAGCACCCGAATTTCACGCGAATGAAGCAGCGGGCGCAGCTTGTGTTAAAATAAATCCTTCAACATGAAAATGGTAAATAGGCTTCAAAAATGACTGAACTCAAAACTTCAAACTTTTCGAGATTTGTATCAGACAATTTGAAAATTGTCGAAACTTAAATATTAATTATTCAGAATGCTTAAAATGTAAAAGATGTACTAATTCAGGGAGATGCCACACGGTGCGTCGACGCGACGCAACGCAGAAAATTTTCATACAAAAGTCATTGACATGACACACGGTGCCCTGCGTCGACGTAGCGCAGACCAACGCATGCAGCAAACTAGCTAAGCTCCGCTTAGTTTAGCTTACCGCTTGGTTTAGCTAAGCTCCGCTTAGCTTTGGGTGTCACAGCAAAGCGGTGTTGCCAACCCTATCGAATTTTTGGTATTTCTAGCAATATGAAATAGGTACTGACTAGTTAGGAACAGATTTATTTATCAAATCAAATCAAATCAAATCTTTATTGCTGAACACAGGTACAATTTAGTACATTGCAAGAAGGGTGAATGCGCAGTTCACTATGTTCTACCAGTTTAGGCATGCAACATTAATACTTGCTCACTATTATGCTACATTAACTGCCCATCGACTGCCGGGAAATATCGTAAGTATAAAATTACACTTTGATACATTATTTACCTGAGGAGATAAGTAAGTAACGTATATTCCTACTCATGCCTTGTCGGTTAACAATTACATTTTTCCGAGCAGCTGGAAGAGAAAGAAGTAAATGCACTCTTCCATTAAAAAAATACATCTAGTTAGGATAAGTAGTTGAAAAATGATTATAATTTTTATTATTTTTGACCGTTATCAGTATTTTTTTATGACAACATCGATAGTCAGCTATCATAATGATATGTCAATATGTCATGCCAACGTATAATTTTTAATATTCTTACTGGCTTGGTAACAGTGTCCTTTAGCAATGATTTGATTAATCTGCCTGCTGTCCTGCTACTGCTGGATAGACTACAGCTGAATAATACCTATCTTTTATAAAACTAGATCAGAATACGCCGATTAACTTAGTATTTCCGAAATCCTAAATGTATAAGTATTACTAATTAATACCTTAGAGCAAGGACATCCTTCCTCTGAGACTAATACTAAGTTTATGGTAATAGTATATTACGTCTATGGTGGTCACAACATAGATTACAAAAATCTGCTGTTCCATACGTTTTAGTCGAAGGTTTTAGTCGAGTAATATTGAATTATTTGTGTGAAACAGCAGATTTTTATTTCGCGTCTTCGCGGTTGGTACCATAGTAAAAGTTGTTCATAATTATTACTACATTATCACCTTCAAGGGATCGGGACTAGAAACGTAGGACATTGTATATTGTTTTTTATGTAATTGATTAAAAAAATCATTTTGATTTTCATATCAAAAAGTAGCTCTGCCATATAGATATCCAAGAAAATATCACCTGTATAAAGAAACTAGTTCCCTCTTTAAGGAGGATATTTTTTGAAGAATGCATATGGAAATATGGATTAGTGGAAGGAGGATAGTGATTGATCTTGATCACAAATCCAGCAACAATCAATTTAGTATACTATTTATAATTCTTTAGTCTGAGAGATTACTACAGTGTCAGACCTAGCACTAGTGAAATCTTTAGTCTATGACTACAGTCACGGTAACCATGGTAACCGTCAAGGCATTTGCTCTGACAGGCTCTGACTTTATGAAATTATCCACTAAGATAAGACTAAGATCCACTACGTTATAATAAATTATTGATTGCTAAAAGAGGAAAGATTATTATTAATATTGTTCAGTGTTTTAAAGAAGTCCCTCAGAACAATTACTAAGAAGTCCTATCAAGCGACGTAAAGTAGACTCAATGGAAAATCTATTGTATGCGGGTAATAGCAACCGTTTGCAGCTGAGCTAATAGATTATTATCACACATGAATCGCACAATGAAGCATTGGATCTTAGAGAAGAATGAATTTTTGTCCCGAAAACTTTTTACAATATCTAATTAGATCTAATTATTATTATTCTCTTCAATAACAATGTTAAATAGTCCAGTAGGTATCTGGTTGTTTATGTAACATAATTTGAAATCAATAAAAGTTATCTGCATTATTATGTATTCATTTTGAAGAAAATATAAATATATAGGTATCTACTATGTATTTCACAAAAAATCACCACTACATTTTGCTTATGGCCTGAAATCAAAATATAGGACAAGTGGATTTTTTATACTACCTACCTAACGTGTTTGTAAACTTAAGCTTGGCGAATAGTTAAAGATAGGTCTATTGAAAACAGAAAAGTTGTGTGAACTCATTGCTTGGAGTATTCTTGGTTAGGTTAATAAAGAAATCAAATTGGTGTTGATTATTTATTTCAATACAATGCAATCACATGATATTTTACACACATTTATCACCACAAACCCATTTTCTGGTCAATTATTCTACAATACCTATAGATATTGGTACGTATATACGTAAATAAATGAAATATGAACGTGGTTCACAAATCGGTTTGCCATTCGTGGTGGTTGTGGCAATATAAAGAACCCAAGCCCGTATTCGTTGGAGTCGCTTTTGTCCAACAGTGAACGTTTTCTAGCTGAAGATAAGAGACACCAGTAGCAGGCTAGATTTTCTAAACCGTAACAGATTACAAAAGTTAATGAAATACCATCCTATGACTTTCTTCTGCGACACTTTTATACATCGACTCCATCGCGCCGAATACATAACTACACGCCACTGTTACGATGCCAGGCACTGCTCCAAGTAGTTCTGATCGTGGATGATTATTCCATGGGCATTGTTTCGTGATTCTCATTAATATAGATAAAACACTGGGCAGGCACAATCACGTTGACTGTAAGATGGAATGCATTGAAAATGTTTCTATCTTATCGTCTATTTCCAAGAGAAATATTATAATCCTTGCGGCCGTAGTTCAATAGCAGCCATTTGTGTGATAGGTAGATAAAAACGCGAGTAAAAGAAAAATATAGGCCTTTCACGACCCATATTTATCGACTGAGTGCCATTTGACAGTGACAAATCGCAATGACATAACGTGCGTCGACGCGACGCAACGCAGATTTCTGCGCTGCGTTGCTCGAACGGACCCCGTTCGCACCTCGCTCGCGTCACTCGTGTGGCACCCTCAATTTTGCGCTGCGCTGCGTTACGTCGACGCAGCGCAGCGCAGCGCACCGTGTGGCATCACCCTCATGAATATTAAATTAATTAAAAATAAGTTTATATTTTACTGTTTTTTTACCTCTTATTTTTCTCCTGTATCAAAGGTTCAGTACAGAGATAAATCTTACATCCACAGACACTCAGATCTGAAACAATTATACCTACAACGTGTATCAGAAACGCGTAGTCAATGGTCATATTTAAGGGTGTGGATCAGACCATCAAACTGAACAACTTTCTCTATGGGACCAACATCGTAATCACGAAAAAATTACCAGCTGTTCCATACATTTGAGTCCAGTAGATATTGATGTTTTTTATGGAATAGAATAGAATAGAATAGAAATAATTTATTCGATACAGGACATACATTGACAGCACAAAAAAAAATTGAAACAGAGATCACAAAGAAACAAAAAAATAATAACAAACACGAATAAAAAATAAACAGGAGATTTTCTGGAACAACTGATTATTTTTTCGCGATTACGATATTGATCTCATAAAGAAAGTTTTTCAGTTTGATGGGCTGATCCACACCCTTTAATAAAACCACACATTTCTGGCGCACGTCGTATAAAGGATACAGTTTAATTTTTTCCGTGTGGGAATAGTTATATATAATAGTAAGTGGCTTAGCCACAACGCCAAATATTTTGTTTCGTATTATTTGAAACGCCGTCGCGGCAGATCAGGAAGGAGATGGAGAGAAGAGCTGGATAAAATTAATAAGGAATGGTCCACACTCGCTCTGGACCGGAAGACCTGGAAGTCATGGGGGGAGGCCTTTGCTCAGCAGTGGGATGTTATAGGCCAGGGGTGGCGAACCATTGGTACGCGTGCCACTGTTGGCACGGGGCAAGATATTGCACGGCTGAATTTATTGAGCCACCTACTTTTAGTATTTTAATGATTTATTCCAATAAGCTAAGATTGTTATTTGGCACATTATTTTATGCTACATTAAATATTTCTTTAAAAAAATTGGCAAGGTTCGCCATCCCTGATATATAGGCTAACAGTATCAGTAACAGTATTATTTCAAATCGCTAACTGAATCCCTCAATATCTCCCTCAACTCAAAGTCAAAGTCAAGTCAAAGTCAAAAGTTTTTATTTCAACTGGGCCTTTGCAGGCACTTTCAAAACGTCGTAGATTCTAGGTGCACGGTTTCAAGTGGGTTGGTCCTGGAGAAGATACCGGCAAGAAACTCCATGGATACTCTTTTCATAAATCAAGATAATTGTCTAACAATAACATATGGAGCCGCGGGAGCGGCCCTAGATAAAATTCGACCAGAATTTACACAATATTACAAAAAAAAAACGAACAGCAAAGATATTAAGTAGGTACTACTACAATTTAAACAGTACAAGTACAAGCATACTCAACACTCAAGCCACCCAGTTTTCAAAACAAGGGAAACGTTATTAAAATTAGCTTATTAGCTTGTAAGGACAGGAAGCAGCGGGTCACCAGGGAAGCCACATGTGCAGAAAATAGTCACTTCCATACGTCTCCATCGTCAACATAGTCTTTGATCTTGTAATTGGCTTTCTTTATGAGGACAAGTTTAACGCGAGTTTTAAACTTTTTATCAGTAAGATCGGTTATACTTTTTGGCAGTTTGTTGTAGAAGCGTACACCGTTCCCTAGAAATGATTTATTTGTTTTGGTCCACTATTTTGTGTTTATTTCTAGTATTAATGCCATGAAAATTGCTATTGATATTAAACAACATAAACGTGATATTAAACACACAAACAACTAAAAATAAGTTAACCCTATATCTTCATCATCTTACCCCTTTCTCAAGTATGTCACGGTTAGCCTGAATATTTGACATCAAAGATCGTACCGGCAAACTTTACGGCATAATTATTAACCTACGTTCAAGTTTTCGGCGTCAACCGATGGACTGCGGTTACCCAGATATTACACCTCGTCTAACCAGATTAACAAAAGTTCTGGAAACTTTGTGACATGCTTAATTATCTATAAACCACTGTTAAATTAATTAGGCTTCAATCAATGAACGTTCATTGTAATCTTGAATGGCTAAATAAAAAAATAAGAAAGAAAAATTGTTAGAAATGGAGGTGGTTGACAAATATCACTGGTTTGACAATATCCCTGCGACATATCAAACAATTAAATATGTGTTCAAATACAAACATACGCAAAATACAGGAATAATAAAAATCGTAATAAAAAACGTGGCGGGGCGTACTTTTTTTTAAATGAAACACGATTTTTTACCCAACTACGGAGAGTTTTATTACTCTACAACAAGTAGGTAACACAGGTTCTCCACATATCCTAAAGAATTTTTTTAACCCCCGACAAAAAAGAGGGGTGTTATAAGTTTAACGTATCTGTCTGTGGTATCGTAGCTCCCAAACGGATGAACCGATTTTCGTTTAATTTCTTTTGTGTCATAGATAATTTTATCCCGAGTGTTCTTAGCCATGTTTCATGAAAATCTGTTCAGCCGTTCAAAAGTTACAGCTCTTTTTCTAGTTGGAGTCCGTTTTTGACGGTTAGGTTATTTCGACTCAAATTGTCTTACAAGAACATTGATTTCAATCTAAAAATTCTAAATCCAAGAAAGCTGATTAGGTATATTTGTTTCAAACTGGATTCTTGGAAGGGACTCAGATGAAAGTCACAATAATTAATCCTTGACATTCTCACGAGAAAGGTACTGGGATTTGTCACGACAAGAAAAAAGGTGTAACGAAGAGATTTATCTCGTAAATCTTAGAAATTATTTCTTCAAAATTTTTAAGAAATACGCGCGTCTGGTTTATCGGTTAAACCTTATTTTTATCACGCGCTGAGGAGTTTAAGGGATAAGCTGTTTCGTTATGTCATCAGTTCGGTAGCTAACGTACACACATATTTTTTATTATTTTAATTTATTATTTTTTCTACTCAATTTTACACTGTTGGCATCTTAAGAAAAATGTATTCTCTATCTTTGCACCTGTCCGCTTCTTATAACCTATATCTATCATTCTAGTGTGTCTTGTTTTTGTGGCAAATAAATGATTTTTCTTTCTTTCTTTTCTTTCAACGTTAACTTTAAAAAAATATTTTGTATAAAAATGTTGGATATTCAATCGGTTCTTTTTACCACATTTTTATTTTTGTTATAAGTGTGTAGTGTGTATCTGTGTATCAGTCAGTGGCATTGAAATCGGTTAAAAATATAAAAAAAGACCTGAAATTATACCGAAATTTTAAATAAATTGTTGCGTTACCAGCCATTTGGTTCCACTTTCAGATAACCAAAAACAATTTAACTAATCAATTTTCAGACGAAATTGCAAAATATTATCCTGTTCAGGAAAATTGCTTTTACAATTGCTTACTTTTTGCTCTCGAAACTGTCATAAGATCTGATATTTTATCGATAAACCGGAAATTGTTACTTAGGAAATTGTGAATTACAATTGTTTACCTTAGGTATTTTTTTATTTTTATTTATCTTTTATTTCTTATTTGAGGAGAACAAATCCTCACTTTTCTACTTTTTCTAATTTTGGAGAAAACAGTCAAATGTTAATGGGAGACTGATTTTTTTAGAGTCTACAGTGTGGTTTTGTTCCAAACTCTCTATTTCAAATGAAAAATTTTATAAGAAAAGAGGTGTTTTTGATAAGGTTTTACTTATTTGCTTTTATCATTTTATTCCACATAGACCTTTTTTTTTTTTTATTTGCTTTTTGTTTTTCACCTCCTCATTTGTCTCTTTTTGTACTGTTATATTTTATATCTTTCTCTCTCTTGTGTTGTGAATGTATCCATACTGAATAAATGTCATTAATTTCTTTTTTTTTAATTAAAATTTTAATTTAATTGTAGCTATTTGGCAATTACCATCTCGGGTCTTTTCGGGGTAAGCGAATGCTATCGCTTAGTGTAGGCAAACTCAAAATCACCAATTTATTATAAAAATAAATTAAGGCTACTGTCACAATAGATCTTTGCAGGTCGCAATGACAAATGGGCTTAGTACCCTACCTCTTCGAATAAATAAATAAATGATACAGTTCTAAACACATGACATTTAGACATTGACATTATTGTATTGGCGTGCGTATTTTTTTTATGGTTATTTTATTATGATTTGACATTTCTAAATAATAATAATTGTAATAGCATGGTTTAACATTTTGTATGCCTATCGGCGAAACATGGTGATCTTATCTTTTATCTTATAACAACTCTGTACCTGTGTTTTACAAAATAAATGATGATTGATTGATTGATTAAAAAACAAGGTTTTTATTTCAGTTCAGTATTCTTTGGTGACATTAAGAAAAAGATAAATTGCGTTTGACATTTTGTCATTAGGTATTCGAGCTCGAAGCGTGTCGACGCTCGTTTTGTTATTTATTTAAAATACTTCACGCGCAATGTACAAAGGTGGTTTTAATGCCGGTCGCTACGAAATTTCTATACCTACTCGACCCAAACGTAAGTACAGTTGATTATTTTTACGCGATAACGATATTGGTCCAATAGAGAAAGTTGTTCAGTTTGATGGTCTGACCCACACCCTTAAATATGACCACGCATTTCTGTTACACATTGTATAATAAAGGCCATACAAATATTTGTTCCGTAATGCAATCGATCCTAAGACCAACCGTGCCGTTAATGTCTTGCTCCCATTTAAATTAAAAAAGTTACAAGAATTGTCTTCCAAAAAATTGGTTTGTAAATCAAGTTAAACGTGAATACAATCGCGGATGGAAGGACCAGAGAATAAATAAATTATTTGAATCTCTCGCAGACTTATCAACGGGATCTTAAAGATCCAATACATAACGAAAAGGGAACGAAATACGTTTAACTTTGGCACAAATAAGACACTTGACGAATCTTTCACGTTTCTCTTGCACCTATTTCGTGTATATACAGGGGAGGAAGTTATTTGAACGAATATAAATGTTTAAGGTAAATACGAGTGTTTTTAACCCCCGACAAAAAGAGGGGTGTTATAAGTTTGAACTGTGTCTCTGTGGATCTATGTATCTGTGTATCTGTCTGTGGCATCGTAGCTCCAAAATAGATACACCGATTTCTATGCAGTTTGTTTTAGTTGAAAGCTCGTTAATCGGGTATCGTATTAGCTATGATTCATGAAAAAAAATTCTGCCATTCAAAAGATACAGCTCTTTATCTAGTTGGAGTCGGGGGATTTTGACGGTTAGGTTATTATTAACAAAAAAAAACCGTCACCTTTTTCAACATCCACTAAAACAAAACGCGTGTCTTCAGATCCGGAAAAAAAAACAAATCTGTTTCAAACATAAATATATACAAAAGCCTTCAATGTTGTCTGTCACCTGGTTTAGTACTTTGTACGTCTATTTAAGAGTTGTAAACAGAAGGTGAAGGCTGTTCGGGCGAAGACATCTTTTTCCAATTTTTATGAGGGAAACTTTTATAGCAGGAAATGTCTTGGGTGTAATGATTTTGTTTGTACAGGGAAATTTTATCAGTGTTTATTATGGAACATGCATCTAAATTATATTCATAAATTATTTAAAAAAATCATAAATCAATATTTAAAAAAAAATGTTTTATATAATATATTTATATTATTTATTATATTTATAAAATTTACCTTTTTTTTACAAATTATCTTAATTACGTAAAACGAAACGTTATTTAAAACACCATCATCGAGTTTATGACGTCACTCCTTCGTGTTTCCTTGACATTTACACGCTATGGACGACCGATGCAATGAATTCACGTCATATGACTCTGTATTTTGGCGCGAACATTTGAAAGTGTTATTCCATCTAGCTAAAATAGGTTTTACCGACCACAAAGAAAGAGTTTTGACCACTTTTAAGCAGAACGAGTTCGTTATTAACTATTTTTACTCGTTCAGTCCTCTCCGCTAGAGTCTTTGTTGGTGGAAGCACTTCTATGAAGTTTACCGTTGCGAGTTAAGCGGAGTCCGTATACAGCATGTAACGGAATAAACGCAAGACCTCAGACACGCCAATTAGAATATTAAATTATAAAACTAAAATAACATCTGTAATTTAATTTAGTTAAACCAAACCAAATCACATAATATAAAATAGTTGTCCTGACTAAACGTAAAACGTTTGAGCATACTATTCTCTACGCACACACTCATAGCAACTGTTTATAGCAGCGAGCGCACACCAGCGCACACCAGTTCGCCCGCCATCAGCTGGCTAAGCACTGCAAGTGTAGTCACTAGGTACGTCAGTTCAATGACCGAAAATTATGATTCCATCTTTCCATCACACTTTCACAGGCTTTGGACTGGCGGTTTTGAATAATTTAATTTAATTTTACGATTGTATTAAATAATCTACATTAGCAATACGAATCTAAGATATTAGGCTTAGTAACGGGGATGTATTTTTAAACCAAGCGACATTTTGCCCGACTGTGATGTATCAGTAAAGTAGGGCGGAGCACCCGGGCGGCGGCGCCCGCGCCGCCAATCGCACGCCCCCCGCCGCGCGCCGCCGGCCGCCGCGCCGACACGTGTAGGTAGGTACTATCATCGGACACCGGGGAACGCAGAACTTTTTTATCTCAGACGCGTAACTTTCGCGACATTACCCTCTAAACCCTGATAAGTCGTGTTTACCGTTTATTACGTGTAAAAAATATTCAAAGTCGGCGTGTTTAAAAGATTTGAATCATAATATTTACAGTAATTAAAATAAAATCGTATTAATAGGTACTTACAGAATTTACACTAATTTACACTACTTCTTCGTCCCATTTTCATTAAACTTTCAAAATGACCACCGCCTTGTTCGATGCACTTTGTAGCACGCTTTCTTAAATTTAATTTTAGTTTGCTAAGAACCTCAGTGTCATTTTTCACTATCACAAATGCGTGTTCGATTTTTTGTTTGAGGTCATCGACACTTGTTGCCTCGTTTACATACACAAGGGATTTTATTCGACCCCACAAATAAAAGTCTAACGGCGTTAGGTCAGCCGATCTGGGAGGCCACTGTACAGGTCCCCCACGACCAATCCAACGCGTGCCATATTCCGCATCAAGATGCCGTCGAACGGTCCACGTGAAATGCGCGGGAGCACCATCGTGTTGGTAAAAGACTTGTCGTAAAAGTACGAGAGGGACGTCGTCTAATAACACCGGCAATGTCTCCTGCAAGAACTGTAGGTAGGTATCTCCAGTCAACCTCGGTAGAAAAACGGGGCCGAGTACGTGTGTACCGATGACGCCCGCCCACACGTTTACAGAGAATCTGTGCTGGAATGAATCCACACGGCATGCATGTGGATTCTCGTGCCTCCACAAATGTTGATTATGTTGGTTGTACATCCCAACACGAGTGAATGTACTCTCGTCGGTCCAAATAATATTTTGTTGCCAGTTCTCCAACACCCATCTACAAAACTCTAGACGTGGCAAGTAGTCGCTCGGCGTTAGCTCCTGACAACGTCGTAGGTGGAACGGGTGTTCTCCATCAGCATGTAATGTTCGCCACACGTACATGTGACTGCAGTCGAACAATGGCGCTGCCTCTCTCGTGCTACTCTCTGGATGCTCGTCGAAATAATCGAGAATGTTTGCTTGCAAACGAGTACTGCGCACATTTGTCCCTCTATCCAAGGCCGTGTTAGGACGAAACGTCCCGGAGTCCCTCAGACGCTGAGTTGCACTTAGCATCGTCCTGGCGCTCACTCTGGTGCCATATCGTTCATTCATCACTCGACAAGCTAACTCGACATTATCGTCACAACGAGCCAGTGTCCTCACCATCTCCGTGTACTGGATATTGGTATAAGGGAAAGCCATCGCGCGCGTAAACAATAAAATGTGACAACAACAACGAAACACAACCACTGAAACATGTCAAACATGTCAAACGTCAAAGGGGTAGCTGGTAAATCGACATCGGCTCAATTGCCATATCGAAAGAAGAAGAAGAAGAAGAATGCATCTCGCTCTTTCACATTATTCTTACTATTGCAAAAAACATTTTGGCATTTCTCAACAAAACTTTGTGAAATGCGAACTACAAATTCTGTCGTGCATTTAAATAAGCCTTATTGGTTGGTAATAAGGGTTAAATTTCCTTAAATTAACTATTTTATTTAATGCACACTACCTCAAATGTAAAATGCATTGATATTATTTACGTGTGTGTATGGATATCTATGAACGAACTACAAATTCGCTCGTGCATTCAAGAAGGCTTTATTACTTTGGAATAAGGCTTAAATTTTCTTAAAGCAAAGATTTTATTAACTTGTTACGACGCGGTGGTTCTAATTTAAGATAAATAAAAGATTTTTTAGGGAAAAATTAACATATATAAATTATGATGGAAATCGATTCAGAAGCCGATTCTGAACAAACAACTTTCAGGTCTTGCGTTTATTCTGTTACAGGTTGTAGAGCCAGCTCCGCTGTCAGTGGAAGCCCGGAATGTCTAAAAGTCAATAAAGACTGTACCTAATTCCAAAACAAAGTCTGAAAAGAAAAAGAAAGAAAGAAAAGCAATTTATTTTACACAAAAAAAAGTTATAAATAAAACACGTTCCAAAAAATTTATTTTTTTACAAAATTTTCTAATATTAAGTATCTGTGGACTGATGGTCTGTGGTGATGTATGTGTCTGAGCAAAGTCTAAGTATGCTCTATACATCTCAGCCTATTATGTAGCAGTCAAGGTTATCATTAAAACACAAATGCCAAAGGTTACATTAATTAATTCAAATAAGTTAATTTTGTTAATGGGTTAACTTGCCTCCGGGTATTTTAATGATAAAGTTATTTCCATGGAGTTTTTTGCCGGTTTTTCTCCATAGGACCTACTATTTGGAACCCTGCACCTAGAGTCTCGACATTTCATAAGTGCCTGTATCTGGTTTACATGAAATAAAGATACATTGTATTCTATTCTATTCATAAATGTCTGTACCTGTCTGTATGTGGGATGATTTGATTAGATTTAATCGTTTTCACATTATCGATACTTACACCGATATTTTCAGTTGTTCATTTACTGCCACCGACATATCGGTATCGTTATCGGCAAACGTGAAGATACCCGATCGCACAGCAGTATTTTCTTCTTTTTTACAGCTTACAACGGACATGATTTTTTACGATAACTGACAGACTGTCGTAAAATACGACAGGATCGACATCTACACGCTATAGATGGCGTGACAGACGGATGTTTGTTTTTTAAATTTATGTCTTGGGGTTTTTAATAGGCTGTCTAGAGACGAGCATTTGTTTTTAACCGAATTCAAAAAAGGAGGAGGTTCTCAATTCGTCTGTATGTATAATTGTATTTTTTTTGTCAAATCCTCGCCCACTTTGAACCGATTTTAATGGTTTCATTTTTAGTTTCAAAGAATATTCTTCATAGGTGGACCCATTTAAATTTGGTGAAGATCTGATGTAGGACTTTGGACATCTTAGACGATGGAACTCTTCAATGAATTACAGCAATTTACTCGCGATTACAATAATGGCATGTGTATTATTTATGCCACTCAAAATGGAAAAATAAATAATAAACCTTTAAATAAAGTAAAAACTATTTCTTATAAAAATAATTTTAATAAAAACTTAACAGCTTCTGAAGTCGGGGCGTTTAATTCATCAATGCACCTTATGCTTGGCAGTGGCACTGACTTTAGAAGCTGTTAAGTTTTTTATGAAAATTATTTCATACTTTTTAGTTTTTTGGAGTCGGCTTTTACGTTTTTTTTTAAATTTATTACTAGCCACGTTTATAATGATGAACCTTCGACGGCCGTTTCGAATCATAACTACGTAGTGGGTACTTATTAGTTAAATGACTGTAGTCTGTTTTGTGTGCCATTAATTGATAACGAATAGGTAATTTTACTAACCTGAAAAGTTAATTGTAGCGGTCCAGTTGACCGCAATAATTTACTATAGGTATCCATGAATTACTGTACACAATTAGCATAAAAGCAGTACCTAGCAAAATGAATTATAGGCAGCTCATTAACTGTATATAAAATTTATTAAACGCGCCCTATTAAATTAATTTTACCAAACCATTAAATCAGAAATAGCGGTGAGGCGTATTTATCGTCACAGTTAAAAATAACAGATATTTAAAGATAACAGTTAACAATATTGTTCTTACCAATGCCAATTATCTGTTATAACAAACAACAGACACAAACATTAACAGCGAACCTTTGTATTGCTCTCATTCTTACTAACTGGATTAACGCTTGCTAGAAAGAGAGACACCTAGTATTTAATACATAAACAGAAATAAGTAATTAGTTAGTGGGTTTTAGTCTGGTAGTATGAAAATAACAGGCTATTATTTAGTAACAGATATTTCATCCAGTTAATTTTTATGTAACAGTAACAGGATAACAGGTAACACAATTGACTGTTATAACCCATCGCTAATCAGTAACAGGATTCCAAAACAATAATCTAGTGGCAATTATAATATCAGTTTTAAAATTGCCTGTATTTTCCGATATTGTATAAACGAAACGAAATTTAATTCTATTATTCATGGTTCGTTGAAGCACGTTGGCAGCAGTTTAAAATGTTGATGTTATTATAAATTGAATAAATACGTATTTTTTTTACACTACTTTATGTTTTTTCTTTTTCTGTCGCGATCACGTAAGAAATTTCTCTCATACTGTGGAGGACAGATAATCCAGTCAGTATGGTTTGAAATGGTTCTGACCCGGCGGAGTCACGATTCGAAAATATCAATCCCATAAATTTTGCTAGTACCTATTTCTATTCTCAAGCGGTTGTAGATTAAAACTTGTACAGATTGCGCTAGACTTTGTGCATCTTAAAAGCGTAAAAGTGGGTCAAAAACATAAAGCAACATACCTACGTACAAATTATTTATAAGAGGTCTTTACCAGTCATTTTGCGAACTACACTTGAAAATGCCTACATTTTTAATATACGCACCTTGAAAATATACGAATGGGTAGCGCGGACTGACTTTTAATTGCGGATTATTCATTAAACTAACATTTTGAAACACTGAAAATTGAACTGTATAACCCTTGCTTTATGGTTCGAAAACGTCGGTACATAATTTCGGAGCTTGGTCCTTTTACCTTTTTTGGTCTTTTGGAACGTTGCCAGAGACTAAAATCTGTGACCGCGGTACATTTTAATCTAAATTATTCTAGCCCAAAATAATTCTGACCATAAAGTTTATGACGTGGAAACTCTTGGTGAATTTTAAGTGGTAGATGTCCGAGGACTACGCACTCTACGAACTACGAATTCTATAGTTTTTGAAATAGTTTGACGCTGAATTTTCATAATATGGATGGGATTGTGCTTACATTTAAATTATTTCGGTAATGGCTTTACTGTCTTGCATTACTGTTTAAAGGAAATCTTAGCGTAGTAAATAGGGTTGTAAGCCGAAGAAGTATGATGTTCCCAGAAATAATTTAATTTTGACGATAAGTGAAAATGCTTATATTTTGGTCGTAGTAATTGCTTTACTGTCTTATATTTCTCTTTAAAAGATAAGTAAATATCTTAGCGTAGTAAGTACACTTCCTCAGCTAACACCCCCGTAAGCTGAAGAAGTGAGACGTTCTCAGAATGAATTTGTTTAATTTTGACGACGTGAAACATGCTTACATTTTCTTTAATTTATTCATGTGCTGATAGATATTATGATAATATAATTCTATTTGTAACGGGATATAGCTACGGTCTAGACGACAATCTAGGTCATCGACTAAATAAAGTTAATAATAACTATAAATCCACCAAAGGTTTTTTTTTTTTCGCTTTCCAGCATTAGTTTTGAAAGACATTATTATTTTTCTTCTTCTCTTCTTTCTTGTTTTTTTATTAATTGCTTGTTCCATGGTGTGTATATTAGCCAGTCACCAAGGTTTGTAACATAGGTACATTTTATCGTCACTAGGAGAGGAATTTTCCGTGAACCCAAACATTATAATACTCAAAAGAAATAAAATCTATTCGCGACTCAAAGGACCAAATAATAAATCTAGAAAACCTGATACTTTTATTTACTCCTTAAAAGCTTTGAATACCTATATACAAGACCTCACTTGAAAAGGGGTTCGGCCCACAGTTGAGGCTGGCTATTTACGTCATCAATACGTCATCATCTATCATACTGGGGACAAATGGCTCAAGTGTCGGATTCCGGGCCTTAGGTACTTATTTTCGTAAAATGACCCACAAGAAAGCATTATTGTTAGATAAATATCTGTTGTAAGGTTTTGATAAAGGGATAAAGGTTTTTGTTACAATTGGATTTTTGGGTCAAAAGATTATAGAAGTAACTCGACTGTCTGTGTGGTTTAATGCTTATAAGCGCGGCTGTAGAGCGTGAGGTCTATACCCAGGACGGAAAAGTTTTACTAGGATTTTTCGTTACGAACTTCTCAGTAGCAGCCTGGAATGTGCCTTAAGGATATAGGATCACCCCCTATTCTATGGGACTTAATAACTGTTTTTATGACTTTTAAACAATTAAATCAAGATCCAAAATTTCTGAATGACATTTTCCGTACTTACTAGTGTACCTATCTAGAGCTTAGACCAAGAAGAAGTTCCTGAAATTTGAAAACCATCATACATTATATTCGGACGACAAACTTCTTCTGTTGAGTCAACACGAGCTAAAAATCGCTCTTGGCGTAGTGGAAAGAGTACCAAGTCTGCAATGGTGGTATGGAGGCTGACTACTCAGGATGCACCGGATGCTCTCATGTTTCTTCACTGGTAGAATAATCTTTCCTTACTCTCTATATTGGATGGCAACCGATAACCTATTATGGATAGTCTACTATGCTATGTTGATAAGAAGATTATACTGTACAATGTTGTAACTCTCTTTTGTGTAGCAATAAATAAATAAATCATCGAGGTACGTCAGGATTTCTTAGCGGTGGAACATGTAAATTATATTCAATTTTTCTTCCCCGCAAATAAAATAGTTTGCACAGAATCATATATTCCTCATCATTTTGCATACAGATCGGTAGCTTGAACTCAACTATTGTGATTCTCTCTGGTATACCTAGTTTTAGTTCTATAGAGCTACTGATCTGTTATGGGTGTACAGTACTAACAATTCACGAGCGCGCGTAAATCACTTGAATTTAAACCTTATCTCAATGTAATAAAACTCACACGACGCTTGTGAATCGCAAGAGCTGTATTTTCAAATGCAATCCATAGTTGATATAATATTATAATAGAAGCAGGGAATGGATTTGATTTTGAGGAACCCAGTATTCACGTTACTGTTAGAATTAGTTATTTATTTCACGATTTTCATACAATTAAGTACAAAGGCGGTCTTAATGCCAAAGGCATTCTCTGCCAGACAACCTTAGGGTGATGCAGAGACAAAAACATGGTAGATGCACTAGTCTACCTAAGTAATTCAATACACATATTAATACTTATATACAGTATACACATGGTTAGCGATATTAATAAATACTAACACGTACCTACATACTATATAAATATGACAGCCTTAGGATTCCTAAGGCATCTGGGATAAACACTTTTGTGATAAGATATATATAAATAATTAAATAATATATATATATATATATTTTATTATAGAATATTAGATATAAACATTTTCACATAACTTAAATATAATATTAATGTTACCGCCTGTTCTAATACTTGCAACACCCTAACAGGGTCATGTACCAGGTTAGTTTATAACAACTTATGTGTACATTGTGCAATAAATAAATAAATAAGATCTTGATTATTAAATGTATGTATAATTATTAGGATATAAAAGACCTGGAAATAAAGAAATTTTCTTCGAAATACGAACTTATTAAAAAGGAGGAAAGAATTAGTAAATATTAGATAATCTATATTATCTAATATTTACTAATTCTTTCCTCCTTTTTTCCTTTTTGTGTAACTACCTATGTAGCTACACAAAAAGTATCATAACAAAATAAATTCTCTCAATAATATTACAAATCATTATCCTCTGACACTGAAGTAATCTTAGGCGGATTATACACTAGCGACGGTGAAATTTTGCCGAACTGATAAAAAGATCAAACATAACACAGCTCCAGTACTTTTATGTCTATATTCAGTAGCCACTCCCTCCAGCTAATACCTTAAAAGCCTCGTAACAAACAGAGCTTAACAAGGGATCTGTAGGAAATCGGATGTAGGACTGCCCACGCAGACCCGACTTTTAGCAATTAGATAAATTTAAACTAATATTAAAAAGAGAAAAGGTTTGATTTTTTGTATGTTTGTTTGTAATAGATAAAATAAAAAACTACTGGACCAATTTTAAAAATTCTTTCACCAACCGCATGCTATACTATCACTGAAAAACATCATCATCACGATGTAGTATAAAACAAAGTCGCTTCCCGCTGTCTGTTCCTATGTATGCTTAAATCTTTAAAACTACGCAACGGATTTTGATGCGGTTTTTTTTAATAGATAGAATGATTCAAGAGGAAGGTTTATATGTATAATACTTTCATATTTAATGTAAGGATAATAGAGAAATTGCACCCGGGCGTAGCAGGGGACGGGTCGCTAGTAGGGTATAATTTATAAATATATCATGCGGGCGAAAGTCAGCGGCGGAATGGCGGAAGTCAGTTTTACATAAGCAGTGATAGCCTAGCGGTTGCCGTCCTTGCAGGATGGTCCGAGTTAAAAACCAACCATCTTGGACTTTTTGAATTCATGCGCGGATCTGTACTTGATATCATTTGAAGAGGAAAACACCAGGAAACCTGCACGTCTGTGAAGGCTCCATACAATTCTCAATGGTTGTGTACTCCATCAACCCGCACTAGACGAGGTGGTGAACTAAGAAATTAATCCTTCTCATTCTGAGAATAGGCCCGAGCCCAGCAGTGGGACAGTAATGGGTTGAATTATTAATATACGTCATAAATTATCTACAATATTCTTGACTTTAGATACCATAATCTATCATATGGTAAATTCGATATCTAGTGGAAGGCAAGCCGCATATATTTACACTGTAATAACAAGCTGCAAATTTTGATGTCCCTAATTCCCTAAAGCAATCTGCGCATTGCGGTGCAACTTGATAGGTAGACATTGATAGGTTTAGTTGATTGATCAATCAATCAATAAAAGCAATCATTCCTTCTAGAGTTGCTTGCCAATATCTTCCCCATAGGACTCCACTTGGAACCGTGCACCTAGAGTTGAAACAAGGCCCCAGTTGTTTTTATTTTTATTTTTTACTTTCACTTCTAATATATGAATACGGATAATTATGGCTACCCACATCTCAATTAAGTTTGTTTTTTGGTGCATCTACCTTCATTGTTTCTGCATCACCCTAAGGTTGTCTGGTAGAGAATGCCTACGGCATTAAGACCGCCTTTGTATATTGTACATGAAGCATTTTAAATAAATAAATAAATCAATATCAGTTATACTCCGTTTGAAATAAGATTAGACACGTTTAACAAACCCTTTTACAGTGTATTCAACCGATTTTGACTTCTATTCCGTACGCATAAGAATGGCATTAAAAGCAAAAACGTATTTACGATAACAAATGTTTACTGCAGCTGTAATTTGTCATGTCACCAACGTAATAGAAGTCAAAATCGATTGAATAAAGTGTAAATGGAGTTTTTTAAATTTCTAATGTTATTTCGAACGGAGTATAGTAAGGTACAATCATTTCTATAGACTTAGAATTTCGCGGAACTTAGCAATAAAAAAAAAATTATGGACAATTATTCCGAGTCAACGTTTGGCGACTGCTAGCCTGTTAGAGAAAATAGGAAAGAAATAATACGACAAAAAGTCGCAAGCATGTAACCAGCTTCAAGCCAAGCTTTTTCACTAACGATAAGTCTCTGAAGAGAAAATAATTAATTGTTACCGTTAAAAAGGTTACAAGTCAGATACAAAATTTTACAGTAGAATTCATATTTAACGCGGACCTCGTAGAAATGGTAAACACAGACAACTTTAATAATGTAGTCATTATTTCTTTGGCTGAGAATAATGAAACAGTTTGTTATTTTTAACAAAAATGTTGTCTACCCTCCTATTAATTATAATAATTCCCCTTATATTATCCGTTGAGATTTTTCGTTATAAAGTAGACCACTCTATCATTTGTGTGACTGTTGACAGAAGAGATTGTTCATTATTTATTTTGTAAGGACTTTTCCCAACCAAAATTGTTGGGATTTTCTTTAGGAAATTCTCAGTAGTAGTTAAGTACCTAGTTATAGGCATATTATGCCCAGAGGTGGCAAAAGATTCGCTCTCATTACATGCGGCGTAATAATGACATCGACGAAATTTTATCGTAGGTACATTATTAGGTAATTTTAATAAGGTAGCAATATTTTCAGGATTGATTGTACTCGTCACTATGAACAACTTTGACGACACAGTTGGCGCAGTGGCTAAGCGATTAGCTTTCTGCGCTACGTGCCGCGGATTCGATCCTCGCACCGCAATTATTTGTATGATCTACAGATAATTGTTTCGGGTCTGGGTGTGTGTGCATGTGACATGTATGTTTGTAAACTGTACCCTCGATACAGGAGAAATCCTAGTGAGGAGCAACGTTTTTATAAAACAAAAAAAAACTAAATTTTACTAAGGAACACTAGATACTGAAATCGCGATATAAAAAATCTGCTGTTTCATACAAATAATTCTCGACTAAACTCGACTAAATGTATGATTCAGCAGTTTCTTTTTTATTCTAGTATTTTCAGTCAATAGAGTGATGTTATTGTGATTCTAGAAAAAATACTGATTATTTATAAATCGGTATACCTACAATATTAGTCGTTTATTGAACTAATTTATCTTTAAATTCAAGGCATTTATTTTATAACAAAAATTCAAGGCATTTATTTTATAACAAAAATCTAATTAGTTAATGTTTATTTTGACCCTAAAAGTCTCACACAGTTCTGTTTACAGTGCCAAAAACTTAACTGACCCGGTGACCAAAATTGGAACTAACGTCGCTACGGAACAAAAATGACTCCAAAATGTCATTTTTGTAGGGAGATGACATTGGTAAAAGCGACACTCTGACCGGGTCGGATAAGTTTGTGGCTCTATACGCTTTTGTGATGTGGTTTTATCTGTAGAGATCCCCCATAGAACCTCCACCATATAAGTTCTATAGAACACGACAACACACACAAAACAAAATGGCTGATAGGGGAAACGATGCGTAAGTTGGCAAGTCGCGGCTTGTTGCAAACTTAGGAAATTTGACGCGCGCGCCACTGGAATACTAAGTTATGGAGGAAACCTCGCTACCTTTTGGATAGTCTATACCTACTTGGTGGACATTTGGGTTTGCTTGCATTCATTTGAAAGAAAATATAGAAATAAATCTATATACAGGGTGGCGACGACGTTACGACATTAAATGAAACCACGTATTTGGTATCACGTTCTGAAGCTGTACGCAAAAAATCAACGATATTCACGCATGTTATTTTTGCATAATATTTCACTCTACTCTCATTCGTCTAGGTGAAGGGACATCAAAGTAGAAACTTATGTCATCTTTATTTATTCTATACGTGTAAATAAAGACTATTTTGATAACAACGGGTTAGAGACTTTCCAAATTTCGCCTAGAGATCGTGATATGTGTAAAATTAAGAAAATTTTAATCAGTTCCCGTGGTTATACTACTAATTCGATTGGATTGATTTTTTGTGTACGGTCACAGAACGTGATACCAAATATGTGGTTTCATTTATTGTCGTAACGTCGTCTCCACCCTGTATATATATTGTAATGTAAGTAGGTATATGTGTATTGTATTGTTTAGGTTCTACATAAGTAGGTATATTATTATCCTCACCTAATAATGATGACTAGTGCATCTACCATGTTTTTGTCTCTGCATCACCCTAAGGTTGTCTGGCAGAGAATGCCTTTGGCATTAAGACCGCCTTTGTACATAATTGTATGAAAAGCATTAAATAATTAAATATATTTACGTGAGGAGAAAACTTTGTACCCCTTTTTAAGCACATTGCGCGCACGGAGGATTGTGAGATTTGGCATAGTTAAAGTTTATATAGAGAAGCAGTGCAGAAAGCTAAAATTACGGTTGAATTTCGACCACTGGGCGACCACTAGTAAGATTTATTAGTCAACATAATTCATAGTTATTTGGGTAGATACATTGTTTTTTGTTTAACGTTTTGAGAACCCTCATAGGTTGTCCAGAGGGGGAGGGATGGACCGGACTCACCACGCTGGTCCGCTTATGCACCTACAGATGGACTTTGAGTACTCTTCTTAGAAGACCGCGCCGAAACCAACCTCGGTGCCACGCCTTGCCTTGTGTTAGGGAACTTCTCGGGGGGGGTGAGACTGTAGAAAGGTCTCCCCCCTAGGCACCTCCCGGGGAAGACTTTATTTGGGTACCTATTCCAATGTCTAAAAAGTATTAAATATATTTGCAGCTAACGACTGAGTGAGTCCAATGGACGATTAACGTTTGGCTTTACTTAAAGTAATTATGTTACAAGCCTACCGCTTAAGTCAGGCGATTGTTGTCTGAGGTTGAGGTAGTTGCGCGGTGGGGGGAGGGACTCGCGTGACACCCATCCCGCACCGTGTAATTACTTCATAAGCTTAGGCACCGACCTATAACTGAGATAGTAACACAGTAGGCCTGTAGTTGTATTGTATAGATGTTGATGAAACAATAGTGTGTAAGAATCGTAGCATAGATTCTGCCTACTTCCGTAGGGAAAAAGTGTGATGTTATGTATGTAAGTTGGTTCTTCTCAAAGAGGGATTGGGCCGCAGATTGGTGATTATAATATACGGCTGATAATAATAATAATTTTAAAATAACCTAAACGTAAAAACCCCCGACTCCAACTAGAAAAAGAGCTGTAACTTTTGAACGGCTAAACAGATTTTCATGAAACATAGCTTTTTTTTTTTTTTTTTTTTATCGTGGTAAAATCATCAAATGAGTCCTCCCACCCCGGGCAGGGCGGGAGGGACTGTCAGACTTGTACTGACTAAAATCCACGGTGTTCCTTCAATAGCCCTTTACGTTCCGGGGTCACGGTAATGAGATAAGCCCCGCGACCATGAAACATAGCTAAGATGATTTCCGATTAAACTAGCTTTCAATTAAATAAACTGCATTGAAATCGGTCCATTCGTTTTGGAGATACGATGCCACAGACACAGATACACAAATACACAGTACAAACTTATAACACTCCTCTGTTTTGTTGGGGGTTAACAAACAAATTATTCGATAGATGACTGACTTTCGGAAAAACATCTTCTATATACATACGGACATCTCCACCTACTATAGTAATTCTACTATTATGGTCTAAACTCCACACGTTATTGCCCTCTGTTCGCTACTGACTTACATTTCTACATTGAGCAATGTTTTCTATACAGGGTGTAAGTGACATCGTAACGAAAACTGATACCATGGATTCAGTACATAATTCTAGACACCTCAGCGAAAGAATTATGCGTCGGTCTTTTCAAAAAAATTACGAATTTGTTCGCAGATTTTTTAGGTAGTATAGAAACTGGAACAAAATCATTTTTTTTTTAAAGATCGACTCCTTTTTTTGTTGCTGAGGTGTTCAGATTCATGTACTGAATTAATGGGATCAGTTTTCGTAACGATGTCCCTTACATCCTGTATACTATTGTTTTTTTGGCTTAGAATTTTGTAAAATTGGCTAAAAATATAAATTATTCGATGACTGTTATTATCAAGGTCAATGATACATTCAGAATTAAACAGTATTACATTATTAGTATATTTGTAATCCAAAATATAACTAAATCAAGAAAATATACATATAATAGAATACTGGTAACAATCCCTAGATCAACAAAGTATAAGCTTTTATTACATTAATGCATTCTCGGATTACTTCCAGAAGTTTCTATCTAAGATCTAAGATAAACAGCGCCCGTGTGGAGTTCTGCAACTCGTATTAAGATAAAACTGTCTCTCTCACACAATGGATAGATGAGAGAGACACAGATATTTATCTTAGGACATTCGCTCATCCCCACACGCATACATACGCAGTTGTTGTTCACACAGAATTCTACGGATTTTACGTCCGTACAATTCCGTGTAAACGTACTTTGTGTATGTGTGGGTGTGTGAATAAACGAATGTTCTAAGATACCAGTCTGTTTCCATTATAATATGAAAACATCCATCATAAACTTTAGAAATCTTCACGTATATTATATATCTGATAACCCTACATACTTTGTTCGTGTACTACTTTCATTAATGTCCCTCACATTCTACATTCCATCTACAGAGAAATGGATTAATATCTCAAGGTTCCGCCACGCATACGAAATACCCTTCTTCTTTATGACTTTCGTCTTATTTGCTTGAACTACGTGCAAGTCGCAACTCGCAACTCGCATCTAAGCCAAATTTTCTTACACCACTAACTTCAACAAATTCATAAAGGGGAGAAATTTCCCAGTAGTGACACAACACAAGTCCACAAAAAATGGCATCTCTTGTCTCACTTAGTTCACGGTAACGATTTAAATATGGATGCCACAGATCAGATTCATCTAAATTAAAACCCTATTAAAGTTCCTACAGCTGAGACGCAATACTCCTGTCTAAGAGATCAAGGTTTCCTTTAATTTTATATTAATCGTTTACCTACTCACAACATCATACTGTATAGAGAAAGGGTTACACCCTCTGGTCCATAAGCACCACCCCAACAGACGAATGGATTAATATTCCCGTTCCGCGCTACGCATACGAATAATCTGCCCGTTTATTATTCACGTCTTCGGTTGTTCTGACTCACACGTTACAAGATTTATACGAATTCGACGTTCTAAATTTTGGTCTTTTATTGCATGAAAATCTTGGTCCTTCGAGTCTTGTTTTTATTTTTGGTCCTAATGTTTTATTGTGTATTAATTTCATGACAAATTTGGTACTTCGAGTATGATTCGAATTGTATTTCATGTTAATCAATTAACAAAGATTCTCTCTCATCGTCTCTCTTGACTCTTATGGAGAAAGACGTCAGTTAGGTGTATCAGCACCAGCGGTTATCAAACTACAAAGGTGATTAGTTCTACAAGAGCAATTTGATCTGTACAATACAGTTTTTAGCCCACCTTCCATCCTGCGCCATGTGCCATGCCACTTGCACACGTGAAGCCCTAATATCCGCTACTGAAACTGCAGTCCTCATGGTAGAATACTGAGCCAAACAAAAGGATACAGTTTTTTTTAATAAGTTTTGGTGTTTCCGTACTGGTTTGGCGAATACAATAAAGCTTGATATCTGAAGCGTACAATATTTTCAGATCAATTTCAAGATATTCACCAATGTTATTTCATTTGTCGATTCACACTCCATTGCTAACACCGTTTCTCTTTTTATACGCTCGTGCTACATGAGGGTTTTTTCGGAATAATTGAATTCAAATTGTATCGATACTCAATATTTACTTATAACGTGAATGTTCTCATCAGGACTTTTCGCTTGTGTTTACTTGAGCCCCAAGATTTTGATACTTTCTTTTTGTTCACTTTTTGGTACAAATATATTATTGATAATTTATTTATTTAGCTCGTTAACATCAGAACAAAATGTTGAGGTACAATTAATTATGTTCAATGAGTTATAGAAATACAACCAAAAAATACTTGAAAATGATTGACACGTGCGGGGTTTATACCTCAACCTCGACCTCGTGCCAACCATCCCTCTTATAACAACTGAGCTACCGAACCGCTGCCCATATCAACGAATTTTTTTAGCAATCCACACCGATCCCGCATATTGTAAACGCCATTAGTGCTATCACACGGTGCCGCTGGTACAAGTACATTAATTTAAGCTAATGTTAGCCTATGCACATGCAGTTTATGTAAATAGGTTCGTATTATTATATTAAACACAGCATGAAAAAATATAGTAACTGTAAACCTCAATCTTATGATACAACATTTAGCAAAGAAAAACGAAATCTTATCAAAATATTTTCTTTATACAAGGTCAAACGTTTCTAGTCCCGATCTCTTATAGGGGTTGTTGTTATTGTCATTATGAACAGCTGTATTATTTTAATGGGATTTCAGAATTGGTACCATAATAAATTTAAAAAATAAAAATCTTATATTCATACTCATCAGACAGCACAATACACAAACATAAAAAGTACAAAAATACTAAAATTAACAATGAAAAAAACAATGTGCTGTCGTTGTGCCAGTACCGAATAGGTTGGTTAAAATTTGTTGTTCGTAATGATGGGTATTATATCCAAATGATGATGATGGATCAAAGGACCACCGCTAGTAAAGAAGGACCAAACTAAATCTGTCGAAATCCATCTCATCAACTCCTTCCATTACATCTACGCATTTGTGAGTCAGCCTGATCATAACAAAGTGTTGCTCGTCTCCGCTAACTTTTCAATTAATCTTATCTGCGAAACTGAAACGTGGTTTAAATAAATTTTATGGATGGAACAGCCTTATGCGCATGAGTTGACATGGGAAATGTATGATTTGTTTTGGTGTATCTCTTTCGTTTTAATACTTAAATTGAACTTCTAGCTTCTATTATAATCAAAGATAAAAGCGTGGTAGAATTTTTTTAAGGGATTATACTATCGCAAAATCATCTCGTTCCCTAAATATCGCGAGTTTTATCTGTAGCACACTCCGGTACCAACTCATAATTTTACTATGCAAGGGGTAGTTCTCACTAACTAATAATTAAAAGCCGGCACGTCGCGCCTGCTTGTGCATAAGTAATGTATTGCTGTTTATATGTTACGGGGTAAGTACAGAGGCTGATATTTAGTCCAAAAGAATTTTAATGCAGTGTGTCTACCGCGTAACAAAATGGACACCATTTTGTTACGCGGTAGCCCACAGATTTGATCTATACAGCGTGAAATAAAAATGACCAGCCAAATTTCCCCAAGGAACATAAGTCGAAATCTGAAAACTTAAATTCAACGTCTCATAAATACTTGAGTCACGTGATCTTACTGGTCACGAACCGCAAAAAATATTTAAAAACAACGTGCGCGCGCATGTCAGTGAAATTCTATTGAAAACGCGAGCACAATTTTTCATACATGGCTTCAAAAATTTCGGTATAGGGGTAAGATCTCTATGTTCGACTGTACTAAGAAATGGAGTATCAGTTTCTTAGCCTATTACCACACTTGCAATCTCCATTCAATCTACAAGTAAACTAAACTTGTACAAGCAATTCACACACTAAAAGTACGAATACATACATGTCAACTTGCAGTTGTAAACCGTTTACGAGAGAACTTCTCAGTCATAAAGTTTGGACTGCGACTGAGTTCAGAACAGTATCTTAAGTTGCCAACACAAGATACACTTCAACTGGTAGTTCGGACTTGTGTCATGTAAGGAACGTATTGTCGACCTGTACAGAAGGACCAAGTGCTTGAAATGGAATACCATAATTATTATTTTTTGGTTCATCCTTGTTTAATGAGCTTGTTCGCTCTATAATGCGAGGAAACAGTGTACAAATAAACTGATGTACTTAACTAAATGATTATATAATTTAACTAAATTAATTAGCTCTGTAGTTTTATCGCTTAGTGGATATGAAAGAACAAAGTTCTGCATTACGTCTTTATTTTTCTGATTTTTATTTGATTTTAAACCTTTTATGTAATAGATTGTATGTATAGTCTCTTTCGAGGTCGAGTGAAGATACGCGGTCTTCTTATCCGTGGTCCTTATAAACTATAAAGGCACTGAAAAACTTGAGCATTCAAATAGAATAGATCTTTATTTCATGTAAACCAGATACAGGCATTTATGAAATGTCGTGACTCTAGCTGCGCGGTTCCAAATAGTAGGTCCTATGGAGAAGAACCGGTAAGAAACTCCATGGAAATTTATAATAATAAACTCGTAATGACCACTCCATTAAAGCCCAGCATCTGAACTAAACTAAAATAACCACGAATCTAAAACTATTTCCCCTTTCAAAAAACGCGATAAAAATCCTATCCTTATAATCGGTATTTATATTTATTATAATATAAAATGTGGAATCAACTAACATCAGCGGTTTTCCCGAACACATACGACATGGGGACTTTTAAGAAAAGAGCCTACACCATCCCAAAAGGTCGGCAACGCATCGGTGACTTCTCTGGTGTTGCGGATGTTCATGGGCGGCGGTGATCACTTACCAACGTGGTGGAATTATGATTTTCTGAGATATAAGCAAACATCTCTGTACTGACAAAGAAAACCAGAGGCCCAATTCTCGTAATTAAAAATGTTCAAAATATCGTTCCGATCTACTACCAATGTCATAAATGTCACAAATGGTATTCTCCTACCCTAACAAACAACCTCAAATGTAACATTATATTGTAATGAGGTCGAAAGTTGAATAAAAGGCAAATCGGTATTCTGCTAACATTTTGAACTGACACAGATATTAAAATTGATACTCTCGTACTCTCGTACTCTGACATTTATGTATGGACGACCATACATAAATGTCAAAAATGAGATTGAAATGAGTTTGTAAGAAGATTGAATTCAAATCATACTGGAATCGGACTGAACAGGAGTAGAATACACGACTTTTTGTCAATTCATAATATAATCTCAGTTCGGTCAACTTACACTCTTATTATAAATTAATTACGAGAATTGGGCTTCTGAGTAAAATATACTCGAATACTATTCTTTCTGACGTAGTGTCTGCTGTAACAATTGAACAGAATGTTCCCGAGTTGAGACAATTGCAGTGAAAAGTATAATTTTGCAGACATGTCGAGTCTTGTCGCAAATTCGCAATAACTTTAAATGGCAGACAAGTTGGAAATGTTCAATATTGCGTTTGTGCGACACACTGTGCAATATGCACTGTGAGAAATGAAAATAGTTTTATTCGTGTTTCCATTGCGCTTCAGGAAGAGATAAAGTTACTTATTTTTTACCGACACTGTACCAAAAATTCTGTTATGTTAAGTTATCAATTACCGGTATTTTTTACCGTTACTGTAACGATACATTCTATTTTTCCACTTCTCCATAACAATGATGCCGCACTCGTAACAAAAAATTCTGTTACGTTAAGTTGAGTTACCAATTACCGGTATTTTTTACCGTTACTGTAACGTTACTTTCCATTTGTCAACTTTTCCATTTCTATGACGATGCACTCCAAAGCAATGATAAAATGTTAAATTTAATACTTCTCATAGTCGATACCGTAGGTATCATGAGCCAACGATAAGCACAAATAAAATACACTGTCAGACTGAGACAGCGAGTGGAGTACGTAATTAAAAGCGATCACAAATAGAAAAGAGAAAGCACTATAATTGATAACGTTACAAATAATGTTATTTTTTAACGCAACTAAAAATTATAAAATTCTCGTTATAATCGTAACATACATTTTTACCGGTAATTCGGTTCATGTTGCGCTTTTTAATTTTTGAAGAGGTTGGCAGAAATGATAATTAGTAATTGCGCCATCTAGTGTTACATGAAATAACTACTAGCAACGTGACAATACAAAGCAGAGGAAGCCTAGCGGTTGAACGCTTGCCTTCCATGCAGGAGGGTCTGAGATCGAACCCGACCCACACCTCGAATTTGTGCGAATCACAATTTGATTATCACTTGCATTAACGGTGTAGGAAAACATCGTGAGGAAACTTGCACAGTGCACACCCGAGAGGGCGAAAAAGTTCACGATGGTGTGTGTAGTCCGCCAACCCACACTAAGCCAGCGGCAGCGTGGCGAACTAAGGCCTAACCCTTCTCATTCTGAGAAGAGGCCCGTGCCCAGCAGTGGGACAGTAATGGGCTGAATTTATTATTTTTCTATTCTTGTGTCATTTGTGCAAAAAAAATATTTTTTTGTTTATTTTATTTTTTTGTTTCTACTCATAGACTAAAGTTATGTTGCACAATTAATTATGCTGCACTTAACCAACAGACAACTAAGCTGTAATAAATATCCTAAATACTTTATAATAAGACCACGGAACGTGATCTGGACCATGTCCAAGTTCCAAAACAGTTTACTCGTGTTTTGTGGCGGTGCAAGTCAAAAGCTTGTAGTAAAACCTTTCAAGCTTCATTAAGGTCATGTAAGGAACTAAATCAGTTAGTTAAGGCGACACATTGTTAAGCAATTAATCTCAAATCGGTTGCACACAAAAACGCGCGCGAGCTAACTTGTGTGTATTGCGTCAAAGCAGTATTTTTAACCCCCGACAAAAAGAGGGGTGTTATAAAAGTGTGTTTATGTGTATCTGTCTGTGGCACCCTAGCTCCAAAACTGATAGACCGATTTCAATGCAGATTTTTTTATTCGAAAGCTAGTTTAATCAAGTATCATCTTAGCTATGTTTCATTAAAATCTGTTCAGCCGTTCAAAAGTTACAGCTCTTGTTATAGTTGGAGTCGGGTGTGTTTGACGGTTCTGTTATTGTCGAAAACAAGCTGTAACTTTTGAACGGCTGAACAGATTTTCATTAAATGTGGCTAAAACGGTCACTGCAACGGTCTCATCAGAATACCAGCGCTGTGACATTTTCTATTTCTAAATGTCACAGCATTATGCTGAGATGGGAGCCATTTTTGGTCTCGTCCAGGTTGCTTTAATTATTATTTTTCTTTTGTTATTATTTCAGTTTTTTTTTTATGTACTTTTATAATTTTATTTGTTCTTGGCAAGTCCAGAATAAAACTGATTTCTTTCTTTCTAAAATGATTTTCGATTAAACTAGCTTTCAGTTTAAAAAACTACATTGAAATCAGTTCATCCGTTTTGGAGCTACGAAGCCACAGACAGATACACAGATACACACTACAAACTTATAACACCCTTCTTTTTTGTCGGGGGTTAAAAACATTCGAACCCAAATAGATAAGTTCTCAACTTGAACCACTTATTCAAATTACGTCGAATATACGACTAAAAACTGAAAACTTGATCGTCCAAACTCAAACATCGACTTAACACAAAGGCAGCTGATCTCTTTGACTGCTACACGATGCAAAAGGTACCGCTTTAGAGTATAAATAAGACAAGCTGTCCCGGAGTCCTTCCCTCTACGTGCCTCGGTTATGCTCAGTCTCTGGGAGGGAGGACTCGCGGAACAACGTTGAGAAGTGGAACAGGAAATAAATCAGGAATACGCAGGAGAATAGTAGGTATATATTTGTGATTTGTAGTATTACATTTCGTTATGAAGAAAGAAAGAAAGAAAGAAATCATTTATTTGCATAAATAAAGTAGAGAAAGTTCTTAAAATAATTACATCGATCACTTATTATGCCAGTAATGTCGGCGTGCAAATTTTACATACTATTAAATATTATTTTAAAATTAATTAATTAACTTGAATAATGCATGCGATTATGGTTCTGTTATAATATAATTGATAGAAATAATTAATACAAAAGATAACTGTTAAAACATGATTTGATAAAATTTATGGAAACTTGTAAAAATATATAATATACAAGTAAAATATTGGACAACAGCTGTGTCTTGGTCTATAACAGAGTGCAGATAGTCTGAAAAATATGAGGCACAATGTTTTAATTTTGAATTTTTTTGTAGGTTAAGGTGGCCAGTTATAAGATTATTGCCAGGAATAAATGGTAAATGAGGTGATAAAGGAGGACTTCGTCACAAAATAAATATATAATATTATCTAGCCAACAGCCTATTCTTAGGCAAGTTCAGCACGTTACACACGTTGCACGTATAAGGGCTGATATAATTCATACTCTTAGGTCACCCAATAGCTGTGCAGTGATTAAATTTGTTCATAAAAGATTATGGCGAAGTTTGACTCGGAGGGTAATTAAGATGAGTTTCCCGAGGATCAGGGTATGTTGTGGAAAGTTTCAGGAAAGGCAAGTAGACTTAATCTTTGTAAGCAGTATCGCAGTATTGAGCAGGTTTAGCAAGTGTGTTGTAGTTACATAGTATATAGGTCCTATCCTACCTTTCTATTCCCGCACCCTAATTACCTAAAAATCACCTGACAGCGACCCGACAGCCACGCGACAGCTGTAGAAGGAGCGGGATCGGTCGCGAACTGTGAAATTAATTCGTATTATGTACGGCATTCGTCCACCTGTGGCTACTTGTCGCGTTTGCAGCGCAAAGTATGAAAGAAAGAAAGAAAGAAAGAAGAAAGAAAATTCATTTATTTGCCACAAAAACAAGACACACTGGAATGACAGATACAGGTAATAAGAAGAGGACAGGTGCATAGACAGAGAAGACATTATTTTAGGATGGCAACAATGTAAAATTGAGTAGAAAAAATAATAATTTAAAATAATAAAAAATATGTGGGTATCTGCGACTGCGCATCACCTAATCAGTATGCACTTTCTAGTTCGTTTATTGACCGCCAGAGGGCGAACCAGTGTGCGGTGGCTGTTGCGTCGCTATCGGCAAATACGTAATACCAAAAAGTGATGTTTGACAGCAGCTACCGCGCGATTTATGCCTGTCGCAAACTGTCTGCTTCATCGATAATTAGGGACCGGATCCCTTTAAGACAGTGGCTCCCAACCTTTTCATTACCAGGGATTACTAAGACTTTTGTGTAAGGAGCAACGATCCCAAGGTTGAAATAAAATTCTAAGAATATGAAAATAAACTTTAATCATAAACAATAAACTTAGAATAGTATTAGAATATACTCGTATGTTTTTACAATATAGAACTTTTAATTGAAAATTAATGAGATTTTTGAGCCACCTGCGTAAATATTTAGTATCTAATATGGGTTTATATAACTTCAAGGTCAAAGTAAAAGTTTTTTATATCAACTGGGCCTTTGCAGGCACTTTCAAAACGTCGTGATTCTAGGTGCACTTGTTTCGCAGACCATAATTTAGTTTACGCGAACTACAGGTTCACGTGAACTAAATTATGGTCCACGGACCACCGATTGGGAACCACTGCTTTAAGGGGTTAATATACTCATCATTATGAACAAATCATACCTTTTTTTTGTTTTTTTTTTTTAGCGTGGTAAAATCATCAAATGATTCCTCCCACCCCGGGCAGGGCGGGAGGGACTGTCAGACTTGTACTGACTAAAACCCACGGTGTTCCTTCAATAGCCCTTTACGTTCCGGGGTCACGGTAATGAGATAAGTCCCGCGACCCCGGCAGGCTTCGGCCCTCTACAGGGGGGGGCAACAACTTATACCTTAGGACCAAAATCAGTAATCGCGAAGAAAAAACAGTTATTATTATTATTATTTATTTATTAGTTACCATAACATATTTTCTTATGAACTAAATACAATGTCCCACAAAACTGTACAGTGTACACACAGTTCGTACCCACTGTTATCCCATACGTTCAGGTCGAGTCGGTATTGAAAACAGTATGGGACGGTCGATTATTTTTTCACGATGACGATGTTGGTCCCACATAGAAAGTTGTTCAGTTTGATGGTCTGATCCACACCCGATATGACGACTCATTTCTGAGACACGTTGTATTTAGGGTCTAAACTTAGGGAATCTATCAGTGTCTCCCAGTAATTGGATGGCGGAGGTCAGATGGTAGTCGCTCCGTGTACAATACTGATATTCAGCCGCATCCTGTTAGACTGAGAGCCGACCCCAACGTGGTTGGGCAAATGGCTAGACTGATGAATGATGTCCATAATATTTAGGGACCGACTGTGCTCAGTGACCTTAAATGTGACTTATAAATTGCTATCATGTCAATAGGTGCGTATATTATTTATTTTTCATGCAAATAAAGATCATTCTGATTCTGCTTCTGTATCACCGCCTTTTATTATTGGTTGGATAATAATTATGCTGGGTGGTGATTAAGATAAGATAAAATTTATTCAAAATTACTTATGGTAAAAAACACAATTATACCCGTAAATCTTAATAATAAGATAGGTATCAGGTGCCACTGGCGGTCTGGTGGTGGTGGTGGTGGTGGGGTCTGGTGGTGGTGGTACTGGTTGGTGGTGGTGGGGTCTGGTGGTGGTGGTACTGGTTGGTGGTAGGTGGTGGTGATTAGGTGATTGGCTGTTGCTAATCTTTTAATATAACTGTTTTTATATTATTTATCTTAGTAATCTACTGAATATTCTTATACCATATTTATTCACATATTTATTTTATTTATTTATGAACACACAAGGAAACATGGTAATAAAAATGTTACAGACAAATGAGCACAATGGAACTACTTATTTCTAAAGAAATTTCTTCCAGTAGTCCCGCGATTGGAAATAAGGATGATAGACACGTAGACACAGTCGTAGTCATATTTCATTATGATTAACGAATATTATGTATCTTTTATTATCGTTTTTTAAAACGCTTTTATTAGGTTCACCTGTAACTATGTAAAAAAATCTTGGAAGTTAAATTTGACCCACTTCCCGGTTTCGGATTGAGCTGAAATTTTGCATACATGTATAGTTTGGGTGACAAAAGCGTGTTCTATAGTTTTTTTTAAATTATAATATTATTTAATTGCCTTCGTCCGTGTGTCACTGCAGGGGTGCCAACTGAAAATCAGCGCTGGGTGTCCCACGCCTAGCACATGCTGAGTTGGTAACCATTTCTACATGGGCATGCTCGACACCACATTTAGGTATGTACCAATGTAAAATTTTACTTTTGTGTTATTTTCTTGTGACTGTTATGTTGTCCTGTGTGGAATAAATAATTTTTCATTCTGTCTTCTTTCAAACGTCATATTCGTAATATTACGTTTAATTGAAATTTTTGACGGCATGGTTGGCGCAGTGGCTAAACAATTAGCTTTCTGCGCCACGTGCCGCGGGTACGATCCCCGCACGGAACAAATATTTGTATGAACTACATATAGTTGTTCTGGCTCTGGGCGTGTGTGCATGTGACATGTTTGTAGACTGTACCCTCGATACAGGAGAAATCCTAGTGAGGGGCAAGGTTTAAAAAAAAAGAAAACATATATATATCTAAGAAACGTAAAACATAAACACAATCAGATTAAGTAGGCCACAACAGAAAATGGATTACCTAAGGAATGAAGACGGTAAGAATACGCACACAGTTGGTAATTATTCTTTGTCAAATTACACATAATATTATTATATTAAAACGTGATTAGGACATGTTCTAATAAAGTTTATTCGCGTGAAGATGGTAATTATTTTCACTCACTGTTAGCTTCGTTATTCTTATGGATAAAGAAAAGGAATAGAATAGAAGAGAAAACATTGACATAGTTGTCAATATATACCTAGTAAATATAATAGTTTAAAAAAAAAAACTCAAGAAATTTTAACTTTAACTTCCAAGATTTTTTTACCTAGTTAGTTACAAGACAAAAGGGTAGGTTAAGTTTGATATTGTGACCACACCGCACGAGCCGAGCGAGCGAAGCAAGCGTGCTACAGCGGTGACCTGCGTTTGCCATAACCAATTTTGAGGCTTAGTATGGAGCTTAGTGTGGATCTGCGTATTTGTGGATCTGTGTATTTGTGTATCTGTTTGTGGCATCGTAGCTCCAACACGGGTGGACCGATATCGATGCATTTTTTTTGATTGAACGCTAGGTTAATCGGGTATCATCGTAGTTATGTTTCATAAAAATCTGTTGAGCCGTTCAAAAGTTACAGTTTTGCTAATTGGAGTCGGGGTTTTGACGGTTAAGTTATGTTTAGATAAAAATAAAACACACGAGTGAAACAGTTATGTTGTATAACTGAAGGCATTTACACAGCATCATTTGCCGTGGTCTATTCTCATCTCTATTTACATCAGTAATTTCCGAGACCACACTAAAGCCTCAGTCACACGTAGCGATTTATAGCTGCTATTTTCCGCCAGCGAAAATTTCGTGTGAGCGTGCATGAGCTACAAATCGCTGACCGAAAAATAGCCGCTATAAAATTAAGCATGTTCAATATTTTCGCTTGCGAAAAATAGCCGAGCGGTGAATAGTTACGTGTAACAGGACAGTTGCTAAAATTAGCGCCAGTAGCGAAGCTTTTTTACTCTGTGGTTTGTGTTGTGACTACGACACACTACATTTCGACTACACGGCACCAATCGAATGAGGTTTTTGGCTACTTAAAACTGCATGTAGTTGACAGCGGTCATACGGTAGCGGCGTTTTATAGCTGCTAGTAATCGCAAGTAGAAAACAGCAGCAATAAATCGCTTCGTGTGACTGAGGCTTAACATTTATACATCTTAGAATATTACACGTTATAACAGTAATGAAGCCGTCCTTACGGCGTCCATCACTGCCTTCCATAAACGATGGCTTACAAGCATCACCATTATAATAATCATTAAAGTAATGCACTATTAGACCGCAATGGTCTCGAGTTTGGGTCGGCTTTCAGTGTACATAGATGCGGCTAAATATCAGTATTTTATACGGAGCAACTTCCATCTTACAGGGCCTATAATAGTGGAATAATCCTAATAAAAATGTAAATATAAAATCTTTATTTCGGATAAGTGGCATCCATAGTGGATTGGTTTATATATACTTTTTATATATTTACAAAAATTTAATTAAATTTTATTAGTAATTTTATTAAACATATTAGTATTTTATAATAAAAATTTTAAATACTAATCTACACAAGTAAATAATAATCGCTTTATGATCGGGCCGCCCATCGTACTTTAAATTGTAATCTCCTTTACTTACAAAATTGTTCTATTCAGGTGTACAATAAAGTAAATAATAATAATAAATCTCGCGAAAAGTTTTTATATCAGTTTCATTTAATTTAAAGTTATTTTATTCTTTTTACAGCATTTAAATGATCATCTCCATCAGACGTCATTTCCGGATTCAATTCTTTCACATTCATGGGTATGGAAATTAAAAAGCTGGCGTTTACAAGTAGGATGTTATTCCACTTTCCTCTTATCTCATTCCTCCCAGCCTTTTTCAAACAATAACTACATCAAGTAACACATTGACATTTTAATGTTTTCCTATAATTACTATGTAGGGTACTTGAAGTCACCTAAATTCTTCCACGATCGTGCTCTCCGAAAAGTTTGTCTTGAACAAGCTGCAAATGGTTAGGGTGGATACACTTTTGTCCAAAAAAGGCACATAGAAAACCAAATTCAATAGTCAATAATATTTAAATTAATATGGAACTGGGCTGGTCACATCCACATGCCGGAGGAGCTTTGGGCAAAAACAACTAAACAGGGGATCCAAATAGCAGAAAACGGTAACGCGGCAGGCCGTCATGGAGATGGCGTGATGAACTGGACTTATATCTAAAGGATTGGCCCCAAATTGCCATAAACCGGTGAAAGTGGAAGGAGGGAAGGGAGGCATTTGCCCTGCAGTAAGATACTACAGGCTTGTAATCTATATATTAATACGTAAAAAGAAAACTTTGCACCCCTTTATAAGCATATTGCGTGCACGGAGGAATGTGAAATTTGGCACAGTTAAAGTTTATATGGAGAAGGAGTGCAGAAAGCTAAAATTATGGTCGAATTTCAACCACAGGATGATCACTAGTAATAACAAATACTTAGAGATCATTCTGAGAAGAGGTCCGGGCCTAGCAGCGGGACAATAAGGGCTAAGGCTAGGTAAGTAAATGCAAATCTATCTGGTATAAAAAGAAAATAAATAAATCCAGCCCATTTCTGTCCCACTGCTGGGCACGGGCCTCTTCACAGAATGAGAAGGGTTAGGCCTTAATCCACCACGCTAGCCTAGTGCGGGTTGGCGGACTACACACATCATCGAGAACTTTATGATGCCCTCTCAGATGTGCAGGTTTCCTCACGATGTTTTCCTTCACCGTTATCACAAGTGATAATTATGTGATAATTAAAAAGAAAATAACAAAAGAAAAAGAATTAATAGATCCTCCGAGGCTAAATGTCATACTGAAGCGACTCTGCAAAATAGCTTCTAACAGATTATTTAAAAGAAAATCTAGAACGAAATTGAATTTAAAATTAAAGAAACGTCTGCAAAGTTTCTTCATCTTCATTTTTAAGTCTTGACTTTTAAGTTCATTTGCAACCAGGAACGCTAAGAAGTACTTGAAATGTTGAAATTGTTTTCGAATATTCGAATAAAATTTGACAATATTATACCAGTAATTGTTATAACTAAATCATCTCATTCATAATTATCATAAGCACGACTATTTTCATTACTCTAGAAGTCAAGAAAAACGATGAGATCTGCCAATGTCAAGCTAATTTATGAGAATTTATGAATTTGCCAAAATATCATTTTTTTTAATCCTAATTTAAATGTAAGGCCTTTATTAACCTAAACTGACAATCCTCTCTATATCAGGTCATTACTTTTACATGCTCTTCTATAATTCAATGTGTATTGATTTTTCTTACATTGATGACATTATACTTTTTCGAGCTGTCCTAAAACTTCTCAACCTATAGCCACTTTACTCCGGACACCGCCATTTCCGACTGAAGAACTTACACAAGCACCAAGTTTGGCTCGTAACTTCCTTTTAACAAAAAAATGGGGGCATTTTCATCCGTCTTCCGTTAATTTAGAATCGCAACCTATTTAGAACATCATTATTTTTTTATTACTCTCTTGAATGTCCGGGATTTCTTTGAGAATTGGGTCACGTACAGATGGTTTTCGGATTGTAATAGTGTTTTTATGAGGAGGCTCGAAATTGAGTTTTATTATTTTGACTTTACCTTTTTTATCGAGATTACATGTTAGAGATAAGTCCGTATCATTTTTGTTTTCTGTCTCTTCTTATTAACGTTACCGTATTACTGTTCCACTGCTAAGCACGGGCTTCTTCTTAGAATGAGAAGGGTTAGGCCTTAGTTCACCATGCTGGCTTATTACGGGTTGGCGGTCTACACACACCATTGAGAACTTTATGAGGCCCTCTCAGGTGTGCAGGTTTCCTCGCGATGTTTTTGCTTCACCGATATCGCAAGTGATAATCAAATTCTAATCCGCACATGAATCTGAAAAGTCAGAGGTGCGGGCCGGGTTCGAACTCAGACCCTGCATGGAAGGCATGCGTTCAACCGCTAGGCTATCACCGCTTTGTATGAACCTACGTACCTATAGTTGGTTGATATTCACGAAATTGCATATTCACGCCCAGATGGCGTCGACAGACCAACACAGAATGAAAATAAAAAAACAAAAAACTACAGAGAGGATAACTAAAAGAAAAATATTCGGTTCAAATCCAGTGCCGTTCACATATTCCACAAAAAACACTGTCAAAATCCGTTAATAGTTTTCATATGACATGGAAATAAAGCAACAAAAACCCCCGACTCCAACTAGAAAAAGAGCTGTAACTTTTGAACGGCTGAACAGATTTTCATGAAACATAGCTAAGATGATACCGGATTAAACTAGCTTTCAATTACTCTTCCTCCATTGGCCCCTGTGGCCCCTGATATTAATGTAAATTTGTTTTATGAAAAGAGTATCCATGGAGTTGCTTGCCGGTATCTTCTCCAGGACCAACCCACTTGGAACCAGGCACCTAGAATCACGACGTTTTGAAAGTGCCTGCAAAGGCCCAGTTGAAATAAAAAAACTTTAACTTTGATTAAAAAAATGGATTGAAATCGGTCGATCCGTTTTGGAGCTACGATGCCACAGACAGATACACCAATAGACATATAAGATCCACAGATATATTGATGCACGGATACACACTAAAAACTTAAAACACCCTTCTTTTTTGTTGGCAGTTAAAAATAATTCAAAGAATTCACATAGGTGTTCCCAACACTTTTATGATAAATATTTTTATGAGAATTCTGCCTGAATTTTCTGAAGGCATAGTTTTGACACAAATGCCATAAGGTGCAGCAGATATTGCAAAACAAATACATGAATAATGTAGAAAGGGGAGCTGTTATAAAACTTGGTGAGCTCAAGTTGAAGCAAGTTATGAGAGGCGAGGTGAATAGTTGAATATTGCAACTGAGAAAACTGTATGATCTCATGGCAGAATATTGTAATACAGAATATAGTGTTGAGATAAGTTTTAGTAAGAAATTACTGTAATTTAAGGTACTAACTTGCTAATCCCGATCCCTTCAAGGGGTTATCCCCTTAAATGAATCGGGACAAGAAAGGTAGGACCTGATAAACTGACCTCGCATTGCTTTGGCTTTCCGCACAATGAGAGGTCAGCTTATGCTGAATATGTGCTTATAATGACTGACCACAGCAAGCGCTGTGCTGTGGCTATTTAGCTAGATTGTTGTTTAATGGTAGTAGTGTCTCGCTGGCATGCCAGCATGAATTGGTCGGCACGACCGGAGAAGTACTGCCCTCCCACAGAATATCGACGTTAAGTAGCAGTATGCATACTGTTGCAGTTCGTTCGGTGTGTGTGGAGCGCCGGAGTACCAATTCCTCCCTTAATCCCCTTCCTTCTCCTTTCCCTCCCTTTTTCCTAACACCATCCTAAAAGGTCAGCAACGCATCGGTAACTCCTCTGGTGTTGCGGATGTTCATGACCGGGGTGATCACTTACCATCAGGTGAACCGCAGGCTCGTTTGCCCCCAATTAAAGTATAGTAGGTACATTGACATAGAATACTAAAGATTGACACTATGTTTAACTATTTTATTGAATTATAATTATAGAAGTATTGTTAATAATTTGAAAATTTTCATTGATTGATTACTTGAATTTATTTGACTGATTGGTATAATTTATTTCAACTGCACAATTTGTACGTATATTTGTGCACCAGTAACTGTGGTAGAATTTATAATAGTTCTACTTATATTAATTTAACATCACACTCTGTAATACTACATTTTGAAAAATAAATGAGTCTGATTCTGATATAGGTATCTACTATTTAAAAAGAAAACTCTCAATTCATATTTTACAACAGCCAACGTTATAAAAGCGATGGTTATTTTACCATCATAGAATATAATAGAATAGATCTTTATTTCATGTAAACCAGATACAGGCACTTATGAAATGTCGAGACTCTAGGTGCACGGTTCCAAATAGTAGGTCCTATGGAGAAGAACCGGCAAGAATAAATAAATGCAGGAAGACTTCTTACTTATAAAGTTTGATGCGGTTGCTCATGCTGTAAAATAAAAGTTCCAACTTGCAGCTACTTACGAACAGAAGTTGTAATTCACCGGCTTACTTATAATTAGTTTGCAAATAAACTAGCCTTCTTTGTTGTTATTAAAAATTACAATGCAGGTTGTTAGTATCTTGCTTTATGCTCGGCTTCCACTGCGAAAGGGTAATGAGCTAGCTGAACTAGCTGAAATAGATTTTTCATCCCACCATCTCGGAAAGAGTATTTTTAATCTTCAATATCTGAGTGGAAAAGCCGTTTTTATTCTCTAGAGGATAAAGTAAATTTTCATCCCACCATCTCGGAAAGAGTATTTTTAATCTTCAATATCTGAGTGGAAAAGCCGTTTTTATTCTCTAGAGGATAAAGTAAATTGAATTTAGAACATCGTGTGCACTAAGTTTGTGAATTAAACGTTTTTTTTTTGCATTTAGTCATTTCCTCGCTGAGGTGGAATGAAAAGTTACGTGTTGCACTCGAGTGCAAAGATTTTTCACCTCGTGCCCTTTTGATTCCCTCGCTAACGCTCAGGATTCTAATTTTGAATCACTCGCTGCGCTCGTGATTCAATTTTAGAATCCTTCGCTTGCTCGGTCATCAAAAATGAACACGCGGTTAAAAAGCAACTTTGCACTCTTGTATAACAAATAACTATTATCATCCATTATGAAAGAGTTTTGACAATTGCCTTCCACTGCAAAAGAGAAATGAAGAACGAGTAACTATTAACTATTTTTACTCGTTCAGTCCTCTCCGCTACTCTTTGTTGGTGGAAGCACTTCTATGAAGTTTACCGTTGCGAGTCAAACGGAGTCCGTATGGAGCCCGCTCCGCTGCCAGTGGAAGCCTTAAGGGTTGATATTGTTTGATTTTTTATTAACAGACTTCAAAAAAGGGGGTTATCAATTCGGCTGTGTTTTTTGTGGTTGTTCAGGGTTCACCGTCATTTCGCCAAATTGTGAACCGGTTTTAATATTTTTTTAAGAGTACCTACGTGCATTTAATATTGAAAACAGATTTTTTATTCGCGATTTCATGGTTGGTGCTGTAGTAAAAGTTATCCATAATAATGAGCACAATAATGTAGTCATCATTATGAACAACTTTCATTATGGAAACAAACAAGAAATAGTTAAACCAAAAATCTGCTGTTCCATAGATTTGGCCGAGTAATATTTTGTTTAAATTATTTGTATGGAATAGCAGTTCTTTTTTTGCCATTTCACAGTAGGTTCAAGATAAAAGATAAAAAGATAAAAGATATTTAATTTTGCAAACATGGGTACAATAACATGGTGGTATACATAAAATAAATCAGGATCAGCCATATTTTACCTGTTGGCATGCAAAAAATTAGGGTAAATTTTAATTTATGACATTCCACTAAACATTAAACATAGATCATTATTTGATATCATTGATAGTTCATTAGTAAAAGTTGTTCTTATGGTACAATAAGCCCTTAAAGGGATTGGGACTACAACGGTAGAACAATATACCATGTGTACCAAACTTAAATAACACAAAACCTCATACACCCCAAATTAATCTAAATTAATATTAAAAAGAGAAAAGATTTGATTATGTTTGTTTGTAGTGGATAAACTCGAAAACTAATGTACCGATTTTAAAAATTCTTTCACCAGCACTATGCTATATTATCCATCGATGTCTATAGATACGCTCTGTCATACAAATGGAAGCTAAAAAAATGAGACGTATTTTTTGAAGACGTCAAATTCTAAATTCAACAATGTTCGAATTATATTTAAATAGAACAGCGTTACATGCACTAATGGAACTACTGTTATTATCTATTTTTTATTCAATACACAAATTAATAATTATGTTTGTAAACGGCATTTGACTAGTGATCAACAACTCCATTTTTCTGAAAATGGAGTACCTGACACGTCTCACTTTTTGAGTTCACTAAGCATATCTATAGACATCGATGATATTATCATCGAGTAACAGGCTATATTATATTTATTTATAAAGATATCACGCGGGCGAAGCCGCTGGCGGAATCTAGTAGTTAAAAATCTTCTAGGTATTCTATTCTATTCTAGATCATGATAATCAAAATTTATGAATTTTAAACCTAACTTTTATTTTTAAGTAATTAATGTTGATTTTTGCACCATTTACTGTATTTGAAATTGAGTCTTAATTCTTTGAAATAAGTTTTAATTTCCTTTGGCTCGATCGACCGTCAATTTGGTGAAATTCATTTTTTTTTTTTTTAAAAACCTACTTTAAGAATTACTGAAATCAATTCTATTGTCATTATTGAACAAACTAATTTCACGACTTGCGTTTATTATGTTACATGTTGTATCAAAGTCAAAGGTTTTTATTTCAACTGGGCCTTTGCAGGCACTTTCAAAACGTCGTGATTCTAAGTGCACGGTTCCAAGTGGGTTGGGTTGTATAGTTTGATATATTGTAGCCGAATTCAAGAACTATGCATACCTATTAATTTTATTGTACCGGAGATAGGGAACATTTAGTTTGAATAATTGTTTCTCTTGTATATTAATGTGAGAGGAGCGATCTAAACATTAAAGATTTTGAAGAATATCAAAGGTATATACCAAATATTTTAGGAGGCGAATCTATAGGTAACAAACACTCGTTTTAGCAAAAAATAATAATTAAAATAATATCACGTTTTCAAAATTAATTAAAATAGTGGATGTTTCCGTTTGCATAAAACCTTTATTCCTGTATGATTATGAACGGCACTAAGGTCATGAACTTGACCACATGACCTGGCGGGCTCGGCTACTCTGACACACACACGCATCGCATCGCCGCGCCGCTTACCTACATCATTTTTGAATCTACTGCAGCTTTCATTTGATATCTGAAATGAATTCTACACCATTCATAGAGCCAAGCTTTAAAATGTTTTGGATTATTAAAATAAGACCTTATATTAAAAAATTATATATATATATATTTATTATATTCTATAATAATTGTAAAATGTTATATTATTCATTTCATAATTTCTTATAATAATATTGTAAACTTAGGAATTAGCTGATCTGTACCTACCTGCATTATTGACTTGTAATCTATATTACCAATAAATGTGTTTATCTGTTTATCTGTTTATTTAATAGAAACGTGAATTTTATAAGCAAGGATATTAATTTTATTGTACCGGAGCTAGGCAACATTAAGTTTGAATTGTTTTTCTCAATAAATAAGGAGCCAATGATCTAAGCAATGAAGATGTTATATTTATAGATTGTCTGAAGGGCAGAATAGTTTATTATGGAAACCAAATCCTAGAAATACGATAACAAAATAGTTCAGTGAATTATCTATTTTAGTAAGGACTACTTACACTACTACTGACTACTGTCAGTGGACCGATGACAGATGATAGTAAGATAAGATAATAATAAATAAATTCAGCCCATTACTGTCCCACTGCTGGGCACGGGCCTCTCCTCAGAATGAGAAGGGTTAGGCCTTAGTCCACCACGCTGGCCTAGTGCGGGTTGGCGGACTACACACACCATCGAAAACTTTATGAGGCCCTCTCAGTTTTGCAGGTTTCCTCACGATGTTTTCCTTCACCGTTATCGCAAGTGATAATCAAATTCTAATCCGCACATGAATCCGAAAAGTCAGACCTGCATGGGAGGCAAGCGTTCAACCGCTAGGCTATCACTGCTTACTAACATAATAATAATATTATTTATTTATTTATTTATAATAAGTAAGATCAAACGCAATCGACCGTAATCAAACCGTAATCGACAGAGTTTTTATTAGTGTTATAATTTAACGAGGTTTATTTTTATTTTCATATTTTATTTTTGCTCGGTGTCTCGGTGTTGCCACTTAATTAATTTAATTAAGTTTTGCTTAGCAGAACAATGGTAATATTTAGTAATAAGTGGTCTTGGTGTCAGGGTAAAATTAAGTATCGTGCGTCATACTGGGCGTAAAAATAAAAACATTTTCATTCTTTCTTGCTCTCTAACTATTTGTCTGAAGTAAATAACATAGAAATAATAAGATAATAAGTCTATGGTAAATAATGAAAAAAATGCAGATAATCTTTGAAATGAAAAGCTTGTAGGTTGTCTGAAAGCCTTGTCTAATTATATTTTTAAACTCCGACAAAGTAGAGAGATGTTATAAGTTTGTAGTGTGTAACTGTGGCATCGTAGCTCCAAAAATGAAGGATCGATTTCAATGGAGCTTTTTTAAATTAAAAGCTAGTTTAATCTGGTATCATCTTAGCTATGTTTCATGAAAATCTGTTGAGCCGTTCAAAAGTTACAGTTCTTTTTCTAGTTAGAGTCGGGGGTTCTTGACGATTAGGTTATGAATAAATTAGTTCTTTTTAGCAAGTCTTAAGTAGAATCCTCCTTAATATAGGATAATGGAATGCTGTGACTGTCAGAGCCTTGGATGTACTAAATAGATGTTGTCTAGACTGTCTGAGGTCACTTACTTTTTATTAGGTACTCTGAGAATTCGTACAACGCAATATTGCGAAACAAAAGTTGAGATTCGCTAAAGACAAGACAAAATACTGTCAGTTTATTTTCAAAAAAAAAAAACCAAGCCAAAATAACAGACTGTCTTTGGTCTTTTTCTAATTATTCTTTACCGACACTGTCATGATCATGACCATAGAAATATTAAGTGGGGCTCCCTATGGTCATGTCATCTATATAGATAATATCAGTGGATATATCGCAGCCGAATTTGAAAACAGCTGTTAGTTTCCAACGATCTGCTCAGGGTGCGACCAACTTGGATCAAGCGCTCGCCGGCCGCTTCTGCGGCATCGCTTCACTCGCGCGCTTTTGGTCGCAGTTCTAACCTAACTTGACTGATCTGCTCGGGGTGCTCTACTCTAGTAACAGCGACCAACTTTGTTTATTGCGTTGCTACCACTTTAAAGACCTACCAGCTGTATTGTAAAATGGCTAGCCGTTGTATATCGCGGCGGATTCTACAATTCAGCTGCCGTTTTGTAATGCGTCGGATTCTACAATTTGGCTTCAACAGATAATTTATAAGTAGAATCTCATGCATTTATTACTTACTTACAAACATTGTCGACGCCGATATTGATGTTTTCGTTATTAACGTCACTTCCTCGTATCGCGTCAACCAGGGTTGACAACTATAGAACATTTTTCCTCGTACATTATACACCAAAAAATCTCGTAGGTATATACATTCCTCAAGCATAGAAATTGTAACATTTTACACAAAATAAGACACATGAAGTGAGGTCGTCTGCCACGGCGTTTGTTTTCTCAAAGAGATATATTATATTATTATGTTATAGACAGACTGGCCGGTGGGCCAGTGTATCTATATTTCATTTAGTACACCCATGTAGTCCAAATTGTGAAAACCCATTATAAAATTTCCTATATCAAAAATCTGGTACAAAACTGTACGAGCCTCATTGTATCCTCGTACCACGTACAGTAGACCATAAATCTCGTATTTAAACGAGGAACCTCGTACGATTGGCAACCCTTGTCGTCAACATCAAAACCTACTCAAGATAAAAAGCACTACACCATAAAAAAATGTTTTTCTTCAATCTGTAACGTCATCAAAATTCTTTTGTTTTTCTTTTATTACACATATAATTTACTTTACCTACCGTCCCAAATTCAGTTCTAAATGAAACCTTTCTTCCAAACAAACAGGCTTGTAAAGGCTCGGAAAAACAAAAGGGGTAGGTAGGTAGATAATACAATAAATAGTAGGAGCATGTGTCATGGGTACAAGATAACTTTGTATCGTCGATACGTTAAAATAAACAGATGAGGCCTTTGTTATCGGGTTTCGGGGGTCGAATTTGGAGCTGTAATTTTTGTAGGATGTTGCGAAGTTTTGTCAGAATTTTTGACCTAGTTATTGTTTGGGTTTGTCAAGGTTTCACTTAAAAAGTTTTTAGGGACACTTTAGAATAATGAGTTAGATTTGATGATTAATATAATTTAGATAGAAAATAAAATATAATCATAAAATAGAAATTATAAAATAAAGTATAATTTATAATACTAAATAAAAATCTAGATAGAGTTTAATAAACGTGAAAAAGTTGAATGATTATTACGTGAAATATTCCCAAAAAATTAATACATAATTGAAATCGAAAGTACCTAGCTAAAACTATGTTTATTTAATATGAATACTCGCTTTTCTTAACTCCAGTCCAGCTGCTATTATAAGTCTACAGGCACTGGCGTGCACTCCATAAAGTCAAAAAGACACTGCCTACCCTTATGAATTAAGTATTACCTATGTAAAAGAAACGATAACAAGTATGTAATATCAGCTAATATAAGTCTTAGGGTGAGTTGGCTGATCAAAAACATCATTTAACTTGAAAATACAGCACTAAGTTGTTTTGTCTGGTCGCGGGATTTATCTCGTTACCGTGACCCCGGAACGTAAAGGGCTATTGAAGGAACACCGTGGATTTTAGTCAGTACAAGTCTGACAGTCCCTCCCGCCCTGCCCGGGGTGGGAGGACTCATTTGATGATTTCACCACGCTAAAAAAAAAAAAAAAAAAAAAAAAAGTTGTTTTGTTTGTCCTGTAAGAAATTTCTGTGCACGCCACTGTCTACAGGAATATATTAAATTATGTATATATGTCCAAAATGTTACCACATTTTATCTGACAAGTATCTGGTGCAGGACAATCAACAAAATTAAATTTCCGTTCCCTATTCAAACGGAAATTATTAACCTAATTCCCTTTTACAACTTTTATCGCACAACAAGCAACAAATTGCAATATTTCTCTCTCACCGCTAAAAATAATCACTTCTTCCTCGCCATCAGTATAAAATCTTCCCACCGTACCGGGAATATTCGACCCAGCCTGTCATAACTTTGTACCCTCGTATTTTAAGTTTTCTTTGGCAGCCATAACTTTTTCATTTGTTTTGTCTGCTACTGAAATAGAAAATTCCGGTGAAAATGTAACGTTAACTTTAGCAGAAAATTTTAGTGTAATTGCTGGACAACTGAGAGGAACTGAAATTAGACCGTAAGTAATGAATAAGTTTAAAAGAGGACTTTTTTTTTTCTTCATTATTGCATATTACATGTTTGTATTACAAGATCTTAATAATAGTTATAAGTTCACATGGACCTGTCGGGCACAAAATTTTTAACAATTTATTTATTATAATTTAATTTGAGTAGTAGAATTAAATAAACTCTTGTTTCTCTTGAAACCTTAGTTTTCTTGTAATTAAAACTAATTATTTTTATAAATTTTACTATTCGGCTGAAAGCGATCATCATTTAATTTTACGTAATGACACACCTATAAAATTCACTAATTATTTATTGTTTTCTTCAAGTATCTACACAACGATATTTTTTTTATCTAATAAATAATGTTTTGTTACCTTTTATTCTATTCATAACTCAATCACCCCATTAAATAATAACATTTTAATATTATAATTGTATTGTCTCAGTATTTATTCCACTATCACATACACTTCCATTTGTACTGTCCAATCCTTCTACACTCCAAATTACTATAAACAAAGGTCGGAGAAAGGTCTCTTCCCAAACATGGCCAAAGATACTACGCTAAGTAAGCTGCCTATATGAAATAAGACCATAAGAGAGAGGGAGAGAGATAAAAAAGAAAGATAAATAAAAATATCATCGTAGGCCATAAACATAGTAGTTTTGATCACGGGAAAGCCTGCAGCTAGTGCCGTAATAAATCCAATCTGATATAGACATGACGTACATTCGTAACATCATGCTAATGATCACTAACGGGGAACAGAGTTACAATTAGTGCCTCATACTACTTGAAAGCTTGTTTGCATAAATGCGGGTTACAAGTTCGTTGAATTGCACTAGGAATATTTGAGGTTGCAACCCTATTGCTTCACTCATGTAACAGAGAATCATTTCCTTAGCTGAATATTACAATAATGTAGAATTAGGGATGGTTTGACGCTGGTGGAGTATTATTGTATCGAAGATTATATTAAAATAAAAAAATTGTAGGTACTGGCTGTTTGATACTTTAGTAATCACGAGAATGACCAATGTTCAGTGGTGTACATCTTAATTCTGATAAAATAAGTGTACAGTCTTAAGAATCGTTAATTATTCGCATTCGCTCTACAACCTATAAGTACCTATCTTTATAGCTCCGATCCCTTTATGGGGTTAATATAATAATCATTATGAACAACTTTTACTATGTGGCCAACCCAGAAATCGTGTCAAAATAATCATAAGAGTCTACCAGTCTATAATCATCCACCGTTGAACGTAAGTCTCCGTAAAGACTAATAATTATTTGCTGTATCCAATTGAGAATAACAAATATCAGAAATACATGAACCCAAACATTTGTATCCAAATCAAAGTCTAAATAACACACCGCCGCTCTAATTGGGTCATTAGAATAGTTTTGAACAACTATCATGTCGTCAACATACAAACTACTTACACTCTGCCGTACAAAATTTGTGATTGATGTATTTGCGAACGTTCATTGCGTACAGGTAACTCTGTCACAGATGCTCTAATTAAAGTTTCAATTGCTTTTAAAGTGTTCAGGAATCTACAAGAAGTTTCTTCATTGATATCTGTGAGAAGTTGAAGACTAAGTCTAGATGGATTATGGAATCGATAATAAATTGATATGAATTATGAGAAAAATGTGAGTTGCTTGTATTCGATATTTATAATGATGATTGTATCTTAAGAAATTATGCTGCTCGCAGACAATGTATACAGTTACAAAATAATTTTATTAGAAAAAATTGTCTGATTTTATTCTTATTTCATTGCCCAACATGGTTAGTTTTGGCTTTCAGTCAAAGAAAATGCCACACAAAGTAAGTATTTTATGCAAAACAACTGTTAACCTTGTTTTACAACTACAGTACATTAAAATAATAAATAATCTAGGCATAATCACTGAGTTTCCAGTTAACGCCGTAGTTGGCATTGTCGGTTCAATTTCATTGCCAACTCAATTCGAACAGACGTCAAAGTACTAAGTAACCAAACATATACTCTGAAATGTGTCCAATACAGTGTTATGTAGGAGACCGAGAGCCATTATTGCTACGTGTTTCTCGAAACTACCCTCATTTAGCGTCAAACAGTTCTAGGCTGTGCTAACTTTGGATTGTATTTACCCTACGGTAGCGTTTCCCAAACTTTTGTACTCAAAGACCCCGAGGAAATTCGCAGACCCCCATTAAAACCATTTCTTATTATTCATATAAAATATTATGATCATAACTTGGAGATATCTGCGGGCTATTCAGATTATCTCACACATCCTCAGAAGATCTTGGACCACAGTTTAGGAAATACTGTCCTAACATGAATCAAAGAGCGATGGATGATGGAATAATTAATGTAAATGTCGAGTCATGCTGAGCTGGACACCCATTTGCTCGAGACACACACCGAATAGTCAAAAGGCAAGGTGATGTTCAGTCGGTGCAGTATACCCACATAATTTTTATCTTCATCAAATTATTATTTTTTCTGCTTAATTTTTTTTTATTCTCTGTCTATGCACCTGTCCTCTTCTTAATATCTATGTCCATCATTCTAGTGCGTCTTGTGTTTGTGGCAAATTAATGGTTTTTCTTTCTTTCTTTTTTAGTCACACGCGGCTACCAATCGCGTGTTCTTTCAAAGTCACAGCGATTTCTGAGCCGCGGTCATGCCAATGGGTATGGTATATGACTTATTTGAATAATTAGTAGTAAATAATAATAATAATATTCCATTTATTTCAGGCAACTTGGCTCATACAGTAAAATACAAAAATATACACAAATATAAAACAATAACAAAATTAATAAACTAATACATAATACATAATAACAATAAATTTTAAACTACTGCTGCACAGTAGATGACGGCGTCATGTTTCGCTGACTGGTGTCGCGCAGCCGGCTGCGAAACCGATGATACACGACACCCTTCGGCCAAAACTCTCCTTTGAGGCAGGTCTCGAGATAAAGATTTGGAACCCGCACCACGAACCGAAATAAAAAGCGCGGCCGACTGCCTGCGAGTTGTCGCTTAGTGGAAAATAGGCAATAATATTTAATATTGCGTCGGCATCAGCCTTATCGCTAACGGAACGCCCGTATGAACGGTCCATAGACACGTAATATATTTTACAAGCTATTTTTGTATTGTATATCAGTACAAATAATAATATAGTATTACCAATTACAGACTTCCTACGAAAGTTGAGAAAGCAAAATGCTAATATTGAATTCAGTATTCTCAAACATAATTTATTTGTGAATACATAACTCCATATCGGTTTCGTTATTTCCGTAGGTGTCAGACAATATGGGTAAGGGAACATAATTATTGGCATTTTCATAATAAACATTACATTGACATAAAATCGATAAAAATTTCGATATACATCATTGAAATCTAAATTATATTGTGTGCGTCGTGAACGGGTGCCGCCTGTCGCGACTGGTCAGCTTGTATCTGCCATGGCAATCTCATTCAGAGGTCAATCATTACTATCCTGTTCTTATTTTTTATTCACATTAAATTACAATATTATCGCAGCTCTTACCATAATATTATTTATGTTTGTGAACCGATTTTAATAATAAAGAATTATTGCGAAAGACATAGTGCAATACTTTGGGGGACACTCTTTATATGCCTGGCCCTTGTGCCCACTCAGAAATAAATCCTGGATCCGCCACATAACATTGTAGTAATAAATAGGCATTTCCCATGTTACGTCATAACACCTGGTTCTCCACTATCCACATCTAGTCTGGCTCAGCTACCGTCCTCAGATCATCGGTCCAATTAGCCAGGGTACCACACTACGTTTTCCGATTCGCGGTTTCAACGGCTATTGGTCCTTCGACAGACATACCTAGCCCATTGCTACTTCAACTTAAGAACTTGCTAATTCTGCAAGCTATGTCGGTGACTCCGGTTATTCTCTGGATTATCTCATTTCGGATCTTATCCACCAACGAAACTCCAAACATAGCTCGCTCAATAGCTCGCTGAGCGACTTCAAATTTAATTAATTTTGATGAAGGTAAAGCTATTAATAATAATTATTATTGTAAATGTATTGTAAAAGTTTACTATCTAACACAAGTCAGCGAAAACGTCCCAAATTCGGCACATTTATAGTTGGCCCTAGTTTTCCTAACGGATTAACATATTATAGGATTTATCACAAAAGTTTTGTTTGTAGTTACACTAAATCCTACACAAGCAAATTCGTGTTTAGTACAAATGTACTGTAATGCTTTGTTTCAGAAGTTAAAATATACATCGTGAATTATAAGTCATTTCGGATACATTATCGAATGATTATACAGATAGTGAACAGTGAGTCTACCGCGTAACTAAAATGGTAATGAACATCGACTCTGGTAATAAACCTCATTAATATGATCATGAGATATTAAACTTCAAGCTGCCTTGAAAAAAAATTACACATCATGAAGTTGGGACACCCATCCCATAAACTCGTAGATATCTACGAGTTCGATACGAGTACGATATATTTAATCATTTTTACACATTATAATAATATTATTATAATGTGTAAAAATGATTAAAATAACTTAATTAGAACTCTTAAACTTTATAGATAACAAATACTTCTGTTCGTGCAAGTTTTATGTGTATAATATTTGTTTTTACTGGTGTACAATAAAGAATATATAAAATAAATAATAAATAAATACGATAAACTATTTATATAACGTAAATACTTATCTAAATATTTAATTGTGTACATACATAATTATAATTATATTCTAATGGATTGCCAGCCTCCTAGGCACTATGCCCCACAGCAGTGCTCTGGAAGAGATTTTTTATTTCTAGATATATTTACCTAATATTTAATTATAATATTGTTTAGTTATAGATTTAAGTTTGTGTATTTTTAACATTTAGTTCTAATTCTAATGGACTATAATTGCAAAGTAGACAGGCAATGATCTTTGACACATTTCTTAAAAACGAAAAGTTATAGAATTATCTACTTTGATTTGACAGATTTATTTTTAGAACTATTACTGTAATAACTTCAGTTAGGTATTATCGGCCCGCAAAAAATTTGGACCATTTGTAACCTACTACGTTTGTAAATTTATTAATTGGGCCGCTGACAAAGCTTTTAGCAGGCCAGATAATACCTAAGCCTCACTCAATTCATAACTGGCTAAAAACGGTATATTAAAAAGCATTTTTGCTCTGCTATATCGATGATGTCCTATTTTCCGGCGCAACTGAGATGTTAAAAACATTTTGCTCATTGCTTTAAAAATTGGAAAAATATATTATACAGAAAAAAAGATCTACTGGTAAAAATTGTATTGCAATACCTCATTTTAGAAGTAGATCATTGCGATCTGTACTCAGTAAGGGTAAATCGTAATTGATTTGGCCTGCCAGAGCAACCCAAAATCCAATTTGGAGAGTGCCACGGACAACCTACGGACACTATTACCGAATGAAATTTTGATTGGGAAAAACATCAGTATTTTTGCTATTTATTTCACGCGGGTTTGTTCATAGTGGGTCGGGCTTTTTTTGTATTTTTTATTTTTTGATTTTTTGTTTGAACATGTTTATTTTCACCATCTGTCCTCCACCATGCAATTGCTTATTAGTTACCCCACTTTTTCATACAATTTGCTATGTGACTAATTCCAGATTTTTTTACTTAGCATCGGAACGAGACTTTGTGAGCCACACACCCATGTTATCGCATTAAATAAAACCACATATTTAGGAAAGAAAGAAAGAAGAAAGAAAGAAAGGAAAGAAAGAAAAATACTTTATTAGCACAACAAAAAATTAATAAAACCAATAATAAAGAAAACATATTAAATAAAAGAGTTATTGTGCCAAAAGGCCGCAGCTCAGCATAATGTCAGGAGGCAATGATACTGGCCACCTGACGCTGGTTTTTAGTTGCAACCCACGAGTGCCATACGCTCGAAACTATCAATATTATATTATATAGGATCATGTTCTGAAGCCGTTCTCAAAAAATATGGGATTTTTACGCAAGCTTTTTTTGCAATAATTAACACTCTGCTGTCATTTCTAGATAAATGACAGCAGAGTGTTAATTTACGGGACATTGAAGTAAAAATTAATGTCATCTTTATCTGTTCTATACGTGTTAATAATAATTTTGGTTAGAACACTTTGGAGACTTTTTAAACTTTGCCTAGAGAAAAATATGTGTAACATTATGAAATTTTAAATTAATTCCTGTGGCTAAACTACTAATTGGATTTGATTGTTTTTTATATACGGTCACAGAACATGATACCTACTGAATACGTGGTTTCATTTAATGTGATAACTTCACAAATGTTCACATTTATAATATTAGTGTGATAAACAGACAGAATCCCAATATTTTTATTAGTGAACACTGAATGAATATTTTAGTAGATTGATTCATCGGAATCATGAAATTGAAATTGACCCACATCTTTGGTTCTGCTAAACATAGCTTCAGATGTTTCATTCCAATTTATATTTATGAAAATTCTGAAGGCTTTTGTGTGATCACATGGAAATGGAAGATAAGCAAAATGTACCGACTAGATCAGATGAAAATGGAAAATGTATAAACAGAGGATAGATGTGGTATTTGCGAGTAATAAAGTAGATAAAACACACAATTTGCGTAGAATTTCCATTACTTTGATGTTGACTTTAATGTACCGAATTATAATATTTTTTTGGTTTGATTCATGATAATTATTTAATGATATATCATTTTTAACCCCCGACAAAAAAAGAGGAGTGTTATAAGTTTGTAGTGTGTATCTGTGGATCTGTGTTCTGTGTAGCTGTCTGTGGCATCGTAGCTCCAAAACGAATGGACTTATTTCAATGCAGTTTATTAAAATCGAAAGCTAGTGTAATCAGGTATCATCTTAGCTATATTTCATGAAAATCTGTTCAGCCGTTTAAAAGATGCAGCTCTTTTTCTAGTTGGAGTCGGGGGGCTATTGACGTTTAGGTTAGGTATTTTTGCAATTTCATGTTTATTACCAAAGTAAAAGTTGTTCTTAATGATGAGTACAAGAACTTGCTTTCGACTTTGTATTCTTTTACCGACTAAAATAGTCATAGTCAATTTATTGGTAACAATAAATAATACGTCAGAAAAAATAATTAAAAATACAAAATAATAAAAATTTCACAATTATAACAATTTGGTATAATATAAATAGTTTAAAAAAAATATAAAGAAAACGCTTTTGTCATCCAAACTAAACGTGTATGCAAAATTTCAGCTCCATCGGAAACCGGGAAGTGGGTTAAAACTTCCAAGATTTTTTTACATAGTTAGTTAGTTACAAGTGAAGCCAATAAAAGATTTTAAAGATAGCAGCTAAAATTAAAAAGTCGATAACTATCCAATTCTGACATAATCGATTTCAACAGTTTCTAAAAAGCTACTTCGAGTAAAACCAGTTAAAATAAAATGGTGTCAACTTACTTACTTAAAAGTGAGAGACGCGCAAATAAATTGATTTATTAGTGAGAAGCCGCGACGATACAAAGTTGTTATTGAGAAGCGCATTAAAATGCAACCGACGGAGCTGTGGAGGCGAATACGAAGATATATATGGAGATATAGCGGTGCTAGATGTGATCACGACGGACGACATTGATTATTAACCCCCGACAAAAAAGAGGGTGTTTTATGTTTGTCTGTGGTATCGTAGCTCCAAAACGGATGGACCGATTTCAATGTAGTTACATTATTGGAGATTTCGTAGGATTCCCTAATATTTAAAAAAATAAAACATTATCAAATTATTATTAGTGTAGGTAACCTAACCGTCGTAGTCGTAAGTCGTAGTCTTAAAATCTCGTTGCGTGCTCGTCTGCTGCAATGCTACATCTGGCCGGTTCTTTTATACGGATGCGAGTCTTGGACTATTAAAAAAGATCTCAGGAAACGTATAGAAGCTTTCGAAATGTGGGCCTACAGACGAATGCTACGAATTAGTTGGACTCAGAAGGTTACCAACGAGGAGGTCCTGCGACGAATCGGTAAGAAGCGCGAGCTTTGGGATACCATCAAACGAAGGAAAGTTGCATATCTGGATCACGTATTTAGACACGATAGATACAGCCTTCTGCAACTTATTATGATGGGCAAAGTAGCCGGCAAGAGACACGTTGGTCGCAGGAAGAAGTCGTGGCTGAGGAACCTTCGGGAGTGGACTGGAGTCTCGAGTGCTGCACAACTGTTTCGCCTCGCAAGAGACAGAAAGAAATATGCAGAGCTGACTGCCAACCTTCGCTAGTCGGAGAGGCACTCTAAGAAGAGAAGAAGAACCTAACCGTCAAAAACCTCCCGATTACAACTAGAATAAGAGCTGTAACTTTTGAACGCCTGAATATATTTTCATGAAACATAGCTAAGAAAATTAAACTAGCTTTTAATAAAAAAAAACTGCATTGAAATCGGTCTATCCGTTTTGGAGCTACGATGCCACAGACAGATACACAGATAAAAACTACAAACTTATAACACTCCTCTTTTTTGACACATTGTCGAGAACTATCCCGACAATGTCATCCGTAAAAAAACAAACTGTAGGCAAATTTAAACTAGACTTTTATTTTCACTTTCCTGATCAAAACTTCCCTTTAAGTGAACTAGTGGTCGCCCGGTGGTCGAAATTCGACTGTAATTTTAGCTTTCTGCACTCCTTCTCCATATAAACTTTAACTATGCCAAATCCCACACTCCTCCGTGCACGTAATATGCTTAAAAAGGAGTACAAAGTTTTCCCTTCACATATTAATATATAGATATACTATAGATGTGCATAGAAGCCACTTCTTGCAAAACTTTACTTCCTGAAATAACTACTAGGAAGATCTGGGTTCGAGTTCGTGAATTTGAAACTACGGAACTGTGGTTTGCACTTCGGCGTGCAAGGGCGATACATTGATAACTATTGACGCATAGTTGGATAACGAGGTTGTTGAAATCATATTCCATACTGTGACGATACTTAAGTATCTACGGCGCACCTACCTAACCTACCTACCTACCCTATCTAACCTACCTACCTACCTACCCTACCTAACCCACCTGTCCTTCCTACCCTACCTACCTACTACTCTACCTACCATACTACCCTACCTACCTACCTACCCTACCTAACCCACCTGTCCTTCCTGCCCTACCTACCTACTACTCTACCTACCCTACTTACCATACTACCCTACCTACCTACTACTCTACCTACCCTACCTACCATACAGATGGCTATGCTGTCCTGGTAGTTTTCTACGATTTGAGTTTCGTTTAGTTATTGTATGAGAAAGTAAAAGTATGCTCGGGGCACCCCGGGCTGTACCATTATACTCCAAATGCAGCTATTATTCCATACATTTAGCTGAGTAATATGTTTTTTTTTTGTATGGAACACTGATATTTTTTTGCGATTTCAGTATTTGTCCCATAGTAAAAGTTGTTTAAGTATAAAAATACCAGCGTTAGAGCATTGAAATGTTATGAAGACAGTTTTTACTGACTTCATACAATAATTATTACTAGTATTAGAAGGTGATAAGTTTTTTAAGAATTATTTTTTATTTCTTTTTTTTTTTCTTTTTTTTAAGTAACTTTTGAACGCAGTTCATGTCAGTTTAAGAAAATTGATTTGTACTTTATAGTTTTTTGAAGTCGGTTTTTACTTTTTTTAAAGTTTATTTTATAAACCAACAAAAATGTTTCCTAAATTACAAGCACATTAAAGTAGACTCCATTTAAGTTTTGTGAATCCACAACGTTCTATTATTACATTTAGCACATTCATCATAAGTCCTGTCTGGATTTTCTTCAGCGACGAATCCTAAGTGTCATCAAAGTTTTCGACAAAAAATCCGGTGAAGAGCTTTATGACATAAAGTCTACGGGATCCGTAAATAGTACTATTGTTTAAAGAATGACGGGACTGGTTTCTGTATAGATTAGTCTAATCACGATAGTCCATAGACTTATTATCTAAGGGGCGAGCCCTACTTATTATTTCTATGCGATAGTCTTTATTTTAATGACAATAACCTAACCGTCAAAATCCCCCGACTCCAACTAGAAAAAGAGCTGTAACTTTTGAACGGCTGAACAAATTTTCTTGAAACATAGGTAAGTTGATACCCGATTAAACTAGCTTTCAAATAAAAAAAAAGCATTGAAATCCGACTATCCGATTTGGAACTACGGTGCCACAGACAGATACACAAATACACGGGTACATACTACAAACTCACAACACCCCTCTTTTTTGTAGGGGGTTAAAAATCGAGGATAACAACATTTATTTACCGTTTTCATTTGTGATTTTATCCAAATTACATTTCAAAATAAATTATACATTAATTGCACATATCATTTAACTATTACGAACATAGGCATAATGAAAACAGTCAAAACAAATGTTCTTATTAGGACAAAATTCAATTAGATATGAAAATATGTATTGTGTATGTAATACCTATTTCTTAATTTTATATACTGTATGCCCTAATGGATATATTTTTGAGTTGCCATAAATTATAAGTACTATACAGGGTGTAAGTGACATCGTAACGAAAACTGATACCATGGATTTAGTACATGATTCTGGACACCTCAGAGTAAGAATATTGCGTTGGTCTTTTAAAAAAAATTACGATTTTGTTCACAGTTTTGATAACTACCTAAAAAATCAGTGAACAAAATCGTAAAATTTTTGAAAAGACCGACGCAATTTTCTTACGCTGAGGTGTCCAGAATCATGTACTGTATCCATGGTATCAGTTTTCGTTACGATGTCTCATACACCCTGTATACCTACTATAAGAGTTTTGGTGATACACTAGGTATCACCAAAACTCACACTAATAAATACTTTAACTTTGACTTTAAAATTTGAGAAACCAAACCGTTTTGCGGTACCCCATAACCACAAGTGGAACCCTACAATATCTTTAACATAACGAGTACTCGACGAAACTCCCCGACTTCCCGTGGCTGCCTATAGAGTACGTCCGGGAGGCATTGTACTCTGAACAAACTTCTGTGGCTGTATCTTCAAACTTAGCTTCAAGTGTGGCCATCTTGTATTTCTGTTGGAAGGCGAAGTGGAATGAATTATAACAAGCGCATAATAGTAGTAGGAATGAGAATTTCCGAATTTTTTATATCATTCGTTGTACTACAAGTAGGGTTACTCCTATAACGTGAGTGTTTATGACCTAAATCATACATAAGGTTATAATTTAATATATGTAACTAAACGCAGTTTTTTATTGCTACAATAAATAATGACATAGATGTTGAAGTAATGGCAACCCAAAAAACACTGTAATTAGAAGAGATTAAAGATGGTGTAAGCTGTAGGTCTATAATCCACAGTTATTAAATTAAACGAGATAGATACTATATCAGCAAGTTGTTTCTATGTTCCTCCAACCCACCCGCGGCTCAATAATTGTGTGGAACAGTGGGCACATCCGGAAAGGTATTATCTGGACCAAAAAAAAAAAAATTGTTCACGGGCAAATTTTTGACGATTTTTTTATTCTATTTGTAACCTTTGCCCCTCACTAGGATTTCTCCTGTATCAAGGGTACAGTTTACAAACATATGCGCACACTCCAACCGAAATAACGATCTATAGATCATACAAATAATTGCTCCGTGCGAGGATCGACCCGCGGCAAGCTTATTGAATCTCGCTTAGCCACTGCGTGTCGTATCGTTGAAAGTAGTAGGGTATCAAAATGGTCCAAATTGGTCTTGTTATGGGGCCAAATCAACAAGCCGAGATTACGTTAGGGTTGATATAGTGATCACACCGGACGAGCCGAGCGAGCGAAGCAGACGTGCCACGGCAGCTGCCGACGAGTGCCAGAACCAATTCGGACCATTTCATACATACCTACTACTTTGAAAAATAATTAACGGGGCCGTGGACACTATTTTTTGCGGGCCTGATAATGCCTAACCTAGGAACAACTTCCTTTAAGTTAATATCATAGCATAAAATGTGCCGAAGTCAGCCTGCTGAAATGTGCAACTGCTATGTCACTCCCGGTATTTGTGTTTCTGTTATATGAAGTTTTTTTTTTTTTTTCAGATCATATCTTTTATTTCTTTTTTTCCCTATGTAATACTAAGGTGAGAAAATAAAACATTATCTTATCTTATCTTATCTTATCGTATCTTATCTTACCTTATCTTATTTCCAAAAAAATCATAAAATAGTAGGATTTCCATTGGCCCCAAACTAGGCAAGCCTGTACCTATCTTCGGAACCAATTAATTACACATGTCCATATTGGTTGAGATATTCGAATGTACCTACTACATAATAATATGGTAATTAGAAATAAAAATAAAATAATTTTAAAAATAAACAGAAAGCAACTGTACTGTAGGTTTTAAATCTAATCTTAGTCTAAAGTTAATACCTATTAGTAATTAAAGACAGACGAATAAATGAAAAAGTAAAAAAAAATAACTTTTACTACCTATGTATTGTGTTGACCAATAAACCTTATATTCTTTTTCTTTTAATCTGTTGCAGGCTGCCCAGCGCATTGTGCCATATTTGTCACTGTGCAAATGGATTCAAAATCAAAAGTTTTTATTTCAACTGGGCCTTTGCAGGCACTTTCAAAACGTCGTGATTCTAGGTGCACGGTTCCAAGTGGGTTGGTCCTGGAGAAGATACCGGCAAGAAACTCCATGGATACTCTTTACATAAATCAAGATAATTAATAATAACATATGGAGCCGTGGGAGCGGCCCTAGCTGAAATTTGACCAGAATTTACACAATATTACAAAAAAATTAAAAAGGAACAGCAAAGATCTTATTAAGTACTACTACCATTTAAACAGTACAAGTAGTTGCATACTTAACACTCAAGCCACCCAGTTTTCAAAACAAGGGAAACGTTATTAAAATTAACTTGTGAAGACAGGAAGCAGCGGGTCACCGGGGAAGCCGCATGTGCAGAAAATAGTCACTTCCATACGTCTCCATCGTCAACATAGTCTTTGATCTTGTAATAGGTTTTCTTTATGAGGACAAGTTTAACGCGAGTTTTAAACTTTTTATCAGTAAAATCGGTTATACTTTTTGGCAGTTTGACAATGCGTATACAGACTATCCTTGTAGGTATTATTATCTTAACAAACACTCGCGTCTCAAAAGCTGCTGTAGGTACAAGCTGAACCGTTAATTTGTCATTGTCATCGCTTTAATTTCGACGTAGATTTAGGTGGGGTGTCTTTGAGAGCGTGACGATAAGGGTGGAGTCTATATTTGAAGGAATATTTGAACTTTTGAAGAATGTCGGGACTTTGTTTTTGTACAATCGTATTATATTGTCTTTGCTGCTGTGTCGTTCACTGCCACATATGGGCGTTCTAATGACTCCTACAATCAGAAATTGAGTTCCCTTAATTATGATTGAGCTTAGCGATTCTGTCGCATGTGTCATGCCGTCTGTCGAGACTGGTCAGCTTGTAACTGCCATGACAATCTTATTCAGCGGCAAATCATTATTATCCTATTCTCATTTTCTATTCACATTAAATTACATTATTCTCGCAGCTCTTATCAAATCAAGATTGTAATCTATTATTATTTTAAAAGAGTTTCCATGGATTTTTTGCCGTGTCTTCTCCATAGGACCTACAGTTTGGAACCATGCACCTAGAGTCTCGACATTTCATTAGTGCCTGTATCTGGTTCACATGAAATAAAGTTCTATTCTATTCTAATTACTACACTAAGGAAACAGAATGGTGATCATAAAAAATTGTTACTAACCCAATGGAAGATGCTGCTCTGCCTCATCTTTTCATTATCACTTAATCATTTTTTACAATAGGTACTCAAACCATGTATAGATTAAGGTGGCTTATGCAAAACGAGGAGAAGCAGTGTGACTATCGTAAGGGATGTAGTTGTGTCGATTTTTCGGTGTCGTAGTAGCGTGTATACGACCTACAGTGAGTCTCATTTCAGTTTTGTCGTACTTCAGTTGTTTGACCATCCGTTTGTCGCACTGACTTCGTGGACTCCGTTAAGGGGTAAGCATACAATAGTCTCCTCAGACATAAACTGTACCGTTTTCCCTGTTATAGACCACCAAGGCTTACATAATTAGTTTGACACTGTTGGTTAATTGCCATCCGAAGAAAAATGTCTTCTCTGTCTATGCACCTGTCCTCTTCTTAATATCTATGTCTATCATTCTAGTGTGTCTTGTATTTGTGGCAAATAAATGATTTTTCATTCTTTCTTTCTTTCAAGAGTCTGAAGACGGCAGATGGTGGTGCAACAATTCAGCCATTGTCGGAGAGCAGTGTCTATCACATTGACCAGCATAGTAGTATGACTTCTATTTGACTTTTCTTCCATTTTAGCTCTGCCTATGGCTAGCAATGGGCTGCTTTGACAGACTCAGTTTCTTTTTTGGATATTTTGTGTATTTGATATTAGAACCCCAAGATAAAAGATTTTTTCTAGCAAAAATAAAATTACCTTGCAGTTTGCGTTCTTACGCAACTGGCAAGTTTTCGCAAACTACTTAAGGTGCCACTTGAACTGTTAATTTGTCATTGTCATCACTTTAATTTGAACGTGGATTTGGGTGGGGTCCCACTGATGGCATAACTAATAATAACTCGGGTAGGTATAAGCCTCAGAACGTGTTTTATAACGGATAGTGTATTAAGTTTCCCATCTTTGGCTTCAGCTGAAGTGCAATCATGCTGTTGGGACTTCCATTTTCATGATCAGTATTTTTTTTACAAGGTAGCTCGTTGTTAGGCCTCTCGCGATTGTATCGAAGTTTATTACCATAGTCGATGTTCATTACTGTTTTAGTTACGCGTTAGACCCATGGATTCGGACCGTCCTTCATGGATGGCAAGATTTCAACCGCTATGCTATCTTCTAGCTCGCTTTACCTAATCATACAACACACAAGTTCTTTTATTTTTTAATTCATATTTTATTTATATTTATTTTCTGTACACGTCACTCGATGTGGCTCCCGCTGAAAACCAGCGTTGTCGGGTTGCTCGCAGCGCGACAGCATACGCGGAATCCTTGTTGACACAGCTGCGATGTACAATCCATTTTACTTAGATTAATTTTTATTTTTCTGTTGTATCTTTAAAATCGTTTCTATACTGTGTCAAATAAATACTTTTTTCTTTCTTTCTTTCCAATTTGACATTTTAAGTCGCTGTCACTAAGACTGCACCTCGTGTCGGCGACTTTAATAGCTTCTGCGGTAACTTGTGAGTCACGCTCCATTTAAATGGGTAGATGAAGAAAAGTTGCGTATATGTGATCCACGAAAGGTTGGATGGAGTTTATAATATTTTTTGATTTGATTTATTTAGGACGTAGTGTAAAGTCAAAGATTTTTATTTAAACCCGAACTTTACAGGGTCTTTTTAACCCCCGACAAAAAATAAGGGTGTTATAAGTTAGTGTGTATCGGCGTGTCTGTCTCTGGCATCGTAGCTCCAAAACGTATAAACCGATTTCAATGCAGTTTTTTTATTTCAAAGCTAGTTTAATCGGGTATCATCTTAGCTATTTTTCATGAAAATCTGTTCAGCTGTTCAAAAGTTACAGCTCATTTTCTAGATGGAGTCGGGGTAGTGGGGGTTTTTGACGGTTAGGTTATAAAACGTTCCGAAATGGGTTGGTCCTATGGAGAAGAGACTGCCAAGACCTATAACTGTGTTAGTATAATAGAATAAAATAAAATAGAATATCTAATTATTTATAATTATGTGTGTTTTATTTATTATGTTATAATATGTATTAAAAATACATATGCGGGTCGCAAACACTTGCATTAACGGTGAAGGAAAACATCGTGAGGAAACCTGCACACCTGAGAGGGCATCATAAATTTCTCGATGTTGTGTGTAGTCCGTTTCTCATTCCGAGAAGAGGCCCGTGCTCAGCAGTGGGACAGTAATGGGCTGAATTTATATAATTTATACTAAAAATGTAAATAAAATTAAATCAATTCTTCATTATAAATCTCTCATTCAAAACCAATCTCTTAAGTAAATCTCTACTTTCAAAATGAAATAAATCCGTACCTAGTTCAAAAGCGCATTCTATTCAGAATTGCTGCCAATAAATCTTTTAAAAAGGCGAAGTGGCGATTTCAGTAAAGAACGTCGGTGTTCGTGACAGGAGCATTGATGGCATTTTGTGACAAATTATACCCTGCCACCCACAGGTAAATGGTTCATTAAACAGGGAAACTATACTTTGAGAATTTATTATGCATGTAAGGATATTGATAAAAACTTGAGAGGTGACTGTGGATAATGATACGTTATTTTTAAGAGATTGGCAGTTGATCTGAATGGCCATTATAGACCTAAAAGTAATCTGCGCAGACCAGGGAAATATGATGCAAAAGAGAAGGAAGAAAAGAAAGAAAAGAACATATATTCGGCACAGGCATATTGACAAAATAAGAGAGAGAAGATAAAAAAAAAAAAAAAACACGTCAATAGTTGGCAAATAAGAAATAAAACGAAATAAAATATTTTTAAATAGGTATATGCTGTCAAGCATGCCATGCCGAAGAGTAGCCAGCTCAGCATTTGCTGGGCGCAGAGAGCCCAACGCTGATTTTCAGTTGGCACCCGTTCAGTGACGCAAACCAAACCCGCCCCAACAGACGGCACCCGTTCACGAGCATGACGCATGCGTCAGCATTGCTAAGCTCAACCATAATGCCTTCATTATCAACTCAACGACCCGACACACAACGCCACCATCAACGAGACATTTAAGTGAGCATGACAAACCTATTTCCAATATCGAATAAACAGTAACACTACATTGGATATGTTCCATTGCGTGTGATTCTCGCATCCTCTCTCCGGAATAAATCTCAGAGTGTCAGCTACAGAAGCACTGATAACACGCTGAAATATATCACCTGCTCTTGGCGTGAACACTGAAATGCAAAATGACTTCGCAGGTGAAAATGGAATGGATGAGCAGGAGGAATGATAAATGATCAGAAGAAAAGATTAGAATAGAATAGAATAGAATAGATCTTTATTTCATGTAAACCAAATACAGGCACTTATGAAATGTCGAGACTCTAGGTGCACGATTAAGACATAAATAATTAACATTATTATTAGAGTTAAGAATGGGGTAAAAGAAAGAAAGAAAAAACGTTTATTAGACATCACAAAGTAACCGACACCGAAACAATAAAATATAACATAAAAAATATTAAGAAAAAATAAAAAATAATTAACCAAAAAACAACAATTAAAATTAATTATAATAGTAAAACTATTCATAAACATACATAATTTTTTAATTCGGCATTGCAGTCTCGGTGTCTTTATGGTGTGTCTAATAGTGTGGTGTGTGTGTGGGTATTTACCATGTTTAGAGTAGATCTTTATTTCATGTAAACCAAATACAGACACTTATGAAATGTCGAGACTTTAGGTGCACGGTTCCAAATAGTAGATCCGTGAGTAGATCCTATGAAGAAGAACCGGCAAAAATTCCATGGAAAAACTTAAAAAAAAAAACTTTTTTGCAATCTTCCAATAATTTGGATCTGTTGCAAGCTAAATTTTTTTTTTTTTTATTGTGTAAACATGGTAAATACTCCGTTAATAACTCTAATAATAATGTTAGTGACCATGACAGTTTAAAAACTTATAAAACCAGTTAACACTTAAAAAATTACAAAATGATTTTCCGGCACTAAAATTGAGATCTATAGTCCGTACTTTGACTTAGCTCAGACTTGTTTATATGCTAAGCAATTCGAGCGACTTTTAAGAAATGTCAGGCTCAACTTTTCCAGATATACTTAAATACTACTCGAACTTTTTGGTGATGAGGGTTATCACCAAGCAAATAAAAAAATAAGACGCGCATTGCGTAGTAAGCTACTGCTTATAGAAAACGTTGGTTACCCAACGTTCAATAGAGAATGACCCTTCAAATTAAATCAAATCAAATCTTTATTGCATTCCATAATGTAAAGTTAAAACAGGATCAATTATGGACCCTGTCGGGCACAGCATGGTTTGGTAGGAGAGAGGAAAAGCTGCTTTATTAATACTTTATTTATTTTAATGTAGTTGTTATTTATTATTTCACTGTTGCCGATATATTTTATGACATACTTTTTGTTCAATATTTATTAGTTATCCATTTATGATTATTATTTTGGTAAATTATTTAATATAAGTATAATTTTTGCATTATTTAGTATTTATTTGTGTTCTTTAGATATTTATTAATAGGATTTAATTTATTCTACTTTATATCATTTGTTGTTATAGGTAATTATTTTTTTAATTGTACTGAAAATTATTGCACTATTTATTATTTAATCTTCTTTAATCTTACCACAATAATGCTGGATATTACCTCCATAAACAACTTGGAGTTAGCTCGAAAATCCGGCCATAAACTAGAATCATGAACTATCAAACTCAGCTAAGAATTATAAAACTCAGCGAGGACATAGCCTGAGTTACGATCGGAACTGAGATATTGCTCGTTCCTTGTTCGTTTCGCACCTTTCATGTGACCCCGATGTCGCAGACTTAAATGTGAAGACATATTGGCTTTGAACTGAGAAAGGAACGCTTTCTGAAGATTTTGGTGCTGATTTTAAAGGTTGGAAATAAAAATTGTTGCCAATATTTCAGTGCTTTATATGGGTTTGTATTTAAACTGCTTACTAGAAATACCTTTTTAATATTCAAAAATTGCTGCCAAAACCTAGACCTAGATGGGTACCTATTAATAACCGACTTCAAAAAATTCTCAATTTGACTTGATTTGATTTATATTTGTTTCGCGATTTCTCCGACAATTACAAACTGATTTTGAAAATTCTTTTTTTGTTTGAATGGGTCTCGAGGTTAAGCTATTTTTTTTTTTTTGAAGATCTGATGAAGGTCTTAAGAGATAGGCAATGGAACTCTTGAATGAATAACACTATATCACTCCCGGTTGCTGTAATCGCATGTTTATGTATTGTTTATACCACTCAAAATAGAAACATAAATAAAACTTTAAAAAATGTAAAAGCCGACTTCAAAAAACAAAAAAAAAATTTTTTTTAATTCGTAATAACCATCAACATCCCCCGACTCCAACCAGAAAAAGAGCTGTAAGTTTTTTGAACGGCTAAACAGATTTTCATGAAACATATCGTCTGAAGTTGGTGCCTTCAATTCTTCAATGCACCTAGCTTGGCAGTGGCACCGACTTCAGAAGCTGTTATGTTTTTGAAAATTATTTTATTCTTTTTAGTTTTTTGAGGTCAGTTTTTACTTTCCTTTAAAGTTTATTTATTTTACTATTACCCAAGTTCCGTAGGATTATATCTTTTCATGTATCTAGTTGGATAAACACGATGATAGGACGCAATTACTCTGTTATATCTATTCCACGTACTTGACACACCATTTATTATTTTCCAGACGGTAAAAAAGTCATCCAGTATACATTATAATTACAAGTAACACATTTTTGTAAGTAGGTAATTCGATCGCTATGTATCTAGTAAGGAACTGACACCATATGTCACGATCGAGGGCAGAATAGACTGTATGGGACAAAGGATTTATGAGCTCACAAGTAATAATGTTGTTTCGGAGATAGACTGAGTACAAGTATTTTCAGAGACTTTATACTTTCAACTGTGTGACAGAATTAGAACAGAATAGAATAGAATAGACATACTTTTTATTTTACCCCTGATTAAAGAGGAGCAATAAATTAAAAATTAATAATCCAGCCCATTACTGTCCCATTATTAGGCACGGGCCGCTTCTTGGAATGACAAGGGTTAGGCCTTAGTCCACCACGCTAGCCTAGTACGGGTTGGTAGACTACTCACACCGTCGAGAACTTTATGAGACCCTCTCAGGTGTGTAGGTTTCCTCACGATGTTTTCCTTCACCGTTAACGCAAGTGATAATCAAATTCTGATCCGCATATAAATTCGAAAAGTCAGAGGTGAGGGCTGGATTCGTACTCAGACTCTCCTGCATGGAAGGCAAGCGTTCAACCGCTAGGCTATAATTGATGCATCTCTTAACTAAAAAGTAAAAACCTTTCAAATACCACATTTAAGTTAAATAAATATTGAAACAACATCTAAAGATCCTTTATAAAAAAATAATTCTTAAACGCGTATTCAATTCAACATGTGTTAAACTATTTTAAACCCCCGACAAATAAGAGGGGTGTTATAAATTTGTAGTGTGTATCTGTGTATTAGTGTGTCTGTGTATCTGTGGACCGAATTCAATGCAGTTTTTTAACTGAAATCTAGTTTAATCGGTTTCTAGTTGGAGTCGGGGGTTTTTGACGATTAGGTGTAAAAATTCCATCATTTGAATCATATCTACCTAATACAATTTATTTCATCAAAATTAAATACACACAAGATAACGTTATCAAAAGTTTACTGTATCAAAGCCTACATACGTCAGCCGTCAATTCTATTTGAGTGTAACTTTTTATGTATTTTCCACTTCGTCGCGATTCGTATCAGTCTGTTTGTTTGGATCGTGTTTCGATAAAATATATGTTTGTCTGTGTGTTGAGACGGAATTTTATATGTCGATATAATATATGTCTTTGTGTACAAGTACATAGTCTATAGATAGCGCCTTTTGAAGTAGCTAAAATATAGTAACATTTATTTATACTATCGCCCAGTCGTCGAAATACGACCCTAATTCATAAAAAAGTTAAGGTTGAACGTCATTGAGGTTCTTTTGTCAAAGAGTAACATCTATAAGCCCATCACAAATGTAGCTATAAATATAAATTTTCTATTACGTCACCAAAATATGTGGATAGAAATAGCAAGCTCAGCGATCGAAATTTGACCGTAATTTTAGCTTTCTGCACTCCTTCTCCATATAAACCTTACCTATAGCAAATCTCACATACTCCCGTGCACGCTTAGGCATAAAAAGGTATACAAAGATTTCTCTTCGCGTAATAATATATAGATTAAGTTAGTCGATCGAAGTGCGTCACTGCAGGGGTGTATTGAATAATGCTTCGATTATGGACTGTAGGTTTTTATTAAATATGATTTACAATGGTGTAAATGAATAGCACACAATTAGATGCGTAACGTGGTTCGCGGGAGGTTCCAAGAGATGGAGTGCGGTGCCGCTGCGCCCGGAGTGTTGAAGGGCGGTGGCGCGCCCGCGCAGCGGTCCCAGCCGCGGTGCGATGTTTCGATGTGTGTATTGAGTGGGGTGAGGCTTGGATTATGAACATGCCCCCCGGCGTTGAAAGGGTTCCTTTCAACTGGATTCGTCTCTGTCTTCAATTTGCAATGGGCATATTTTGTTGAATGCCCGTCGTATGACTCCTTTGCTCGTTTGTATATCTGCTACTCGTCCCACGCCGTCACGTCCAGTATGGATTTGTCGAATTCGACCGATACTCCACTTCATGGGAGGCAAGGCGTCTTCCTTTATCACCACCATGGTTCCCTCCTTCAGAGTTCCCTTTGAGAACCTCCACTTGGTCTTCTGTTGTAATTCAGACACGTATTCTTTTTGCCAACGGGTCAAAAAATGTTGACGCAGTTGTTCAACTCGCTCCCAACGCTGCAGCCTATTCAATTCCTCTAGGTTTGGAGTAGGTAAAGCAGTCAGAGGTCGTCCAACCAAGAAGTGTCCGGGAGTTAGTGGGATAAGATCATTTGGATCTGGAGAAATGGGGGATAGCGGTCTAGAATTAAGAATTGCTTCTATTTGAGTTAATGTTGTATATAATTCCTCGAAAGTAAGATGTGAATTACCTAAAACGCGTTCTAAATGAAATTTAACTGATTTCACTCCTGCCTCCCACAGGCCTCCAAAATGAGGAGCGTATGCGGGAATGAACTTGAATTCTATACTATAGTGAGACATGTCTTGAATTAACTCTGCTGAATGCTCTTTGAAAAATCTACAAATTTCATTTTTGGCTCCCACAAATTGAGTGCCATTATCGGAATACATGACATATGGTTTTGAACGTCGCGCTATAAACCTGCGCAAAGCAGCGATGTAAGCATCTTTCGTCAAATCGCTCACCAACTCTAAGTGTATGGCCTTTGTGGTGAAACATACGAAAACTGCAATATACACTTTGACAAGCCTGCATCCACGCCCTCGTCTATCGGCAGCAAGCAAAGGACCAGCGTAGTCGACACCTGTCGTTTGAAATGGGTACCCGGGATTGACACGTGAACCAGGCAATTGTCCCATTATCGGACTGATCGTTTGAGCTCTCATCCTAACACACTTAACACATTTGTGCGTGACTTGTTTTGCGAGATTGCGTCCCCCTAAGGGCCAAAATTGTTGCCTTACTGATGACAGAAGTAGTTGTGGAGCAGCGTGGAATAATTTAATGTGTTCATCCATGAATATGAGTTTAGCCAGTGGGTGTTTACAAGAGATAAGAATTGGATGTTTTGTTTCATAACTAAGTTGTGCCATTGCTAATCTACCACCTACTCTAATTATGCCTTTATTGTCCATAAATGGTGACAATCGTAACAATGTATTTTTACTTGGTAGATTTCGTTTCCTTTGTAATAGCTCGTACTCGATGAATGATTGACGTTGCGATAAAATGATTAACAAATCCATTGAATTGTTTAACTCACTGATAGTTAAAGGACCTGTAAGTTTACTGTTTTTGTTTTCTTTTCTACAGTTATGTATAAATCTTAAAGCGTATGCACATGATCGTTTTAACTTAAGCAATTTGGAATATCCACTCATGTCTATTAATCCTTTGGTGTCTGATTCTGATATTGCAATGTGTGTAATAACCTCGGGTAAATTACGATTATTGTTGTCACTTTGACTAAAATGTTTGTTTGGCCAGTCGATTTCTGGTTCACCCAAAAACGATGGACCGGTCCACCAGAAGTCCAAGCTTCCTATATCGGACATGTTAACTCCACGCGTGATTAAATCCGCTGGATTGTGATGAGTGGGTACATGGCGCCATTCATAGTTTTGTGTGAGTTCCTGAATCTCAATTACACGGTTTCGAACAAACTGTTTTAATTTATTAGGCGTGGTTTTCAACCACCCCAACACGATAGATGAGTCTGTCCAAAAGATACATCTACTTATATGCAACGGAAAGCTTTTAGTACCTTATTCGTAAGACGTGCAGCTACTAATGCACCGCATAGTTCCAACCGCGGTATCGTCAATGTCTTTAACGGAGCCACCTTACTTTTCGCACACAATAAACGTACCAGTTGATTATTATGATTATGTGATGTAGATCTAATATAAATACACGCTCCGTATGCATCCTGCGACGAATCACAGAAGGTATGAATTTCAATCATATCTGGATCGTCACAGGTCACGCAGCGAGGTATACGTAAACTGTTTAAATGTATCAAACCGGATATAAATTTTGACCAGATCGGAAGTATGTCTATAGGTAAGGGCTCATCCCAAGAAATTTTGTATAGCCAAAGTTTTTGTAACATAATTTTGGCTTGAATAATGAAAATACTGAGTATACCGAGCGGATCAAATATCTGTCCAATAGTGGACAAAACAGACCGCTTTGTATGGACACTACTATGAGTACTATGAGTTGACAGTTGTAGCTGAGAAAAGCACAACTCGTCACTTAAAGATGACCAACCGAGACCCAAAGTCGTAGTGGTTTCTTGTCCTAAATTAAGTGGTGTGTATGTATCAGAATCAGTAGTCATAAAATCTTGTATGTTGGATTTAATTTTACGTAAATTGAAATTACCTTTGGATAAAACTTGACAAACATCTTCATGAATTTTTGACAGCTGAGATTTACACTGACTGCCCGTTACGAGATCGTCAACATAAAAATCCTCATTTATTATTTGCGAAATCAAACTGTCTTCGGTTTCAATAGCGAGTTGCCTTAAACACCTGACGGCTAAGAACGGCGCTGACGCTGTACCGTAAGTTACCGTGTTCAGTTGATACGTTTGTAGTTCATGAGTTGAATCATCTCGCCATATTATTTGTTGGAGATGTCTTTGATTTTTATGTATTAATACCTGTCTGTACATTTTTTCAATGTCACCGGTCAATACGTATTTATAATGTCTGAATCTTAATAGAATAGAAATCAAATCACTTTGTATTGTGGGTCCAACCATCTGTAAATCATTTGATGATACGCCTGTGGATGTAGGCGCGCTAGCGTTGAACACCACTCTTAATTTTGTAGTTGTACTACTCTCTCGCAATACGCCATGATGCGGGAGGTAGTATGGGTGTAGTTTAGAGAATAGTTGACTATTTTCATGTGTATGAATGGATTTCGAATCGGACACAAGTGACATATGTCCTAATTCTTTGTATTCGGAAATAAATTCTTTGTACATTTGCTGTAACTTTGGTTGTTTTTGTAATCTACGTTCCATTGATAGAAAACATTGTTTTGCCTTCTCATATGAATCTCCTAAACATGATGTAGGTAATTTTAATGGTACGGCGACAGAGAATCTGCCGTCAGACGTACGCAAATGGTTATCAATAAAATGTTCCTCACAACGTTTTTCCTCCGATGAGTATGTATATTCTAAACTGTTTGGTGGCTCTTCAATGACCCAAAACTTTGCTAGTGAATCTTGAATATCTGCTTCTGTGTTTTGTATATAATTGCATGTGAGTGAATCTTTTTTGTCTGCGGATGAATGAATGAGACCACTGGTGGGCCCTGACACAATATAACCTAATTTTGTTTTCTGTAGCACTGGTTTGTTTGTTCCTAGACGAATTTGATCTTGATCTAGCAGGTCCCAAAAAATGTCTGCGCCAAGCAACATGTCGATACTTGACGGACTGTAATACTTGGGATCTGCTAGTTGATTATGTGTGGGTAAATCTAACTTCTGTATGTGTAAACTTCCTTTGCATAAATTGGATATGTTTTGTAACACTAAGAACGACACCTCAGTTGTATATGTTGAAACCTTGGATTCTATAACTGTATTGCAACGTTTTGTGATTCGTGACACTGAATTATTTATGCCTACCACTGATATGTGTGTATCTATGTATGCGAGTTTCAACTTCTGATTTAAAGACTCTGTGATGAATGAGGCTTGGCTCCCTGAGTCGAGAACAGCTCTGACTTCATAACGTCGATTGTCTTTATCCTTTATGTATACCACTGCAGTCGACAGCAGGACTTGCTCCGTCACCTGAACTGAGAGCGCCGTAGCTGTGTCGACCGGTGGTTTTGTGTTCCCTTGTGTATTTGTGTCATCATGTAATAGTGTATTGTGTTTGTTCGAACATTTGGTACAAGTGCCGAGCATACAAGAGTGTACTCGGTGACCCGCTCGTAAACAATTCAGACATAACTTCAGGTTACGAACACATTCGATTCTTTCTTTGATTGATTTGTTTAAAAATGTATCACACTTAAAGATACGATGATCTTTTTTACAAACTGGACAACTGCGTGACCAACTTGTAGTTGTGAGCGAACTTATACCTGATGTGCGTTCCTTATTGTGTACATATTTGTCTGGTTTATTATTCATTTGTACTGTATCTAACAAATCAGCCCTGTTCTTCAAAAAAGACATGAATTCTTTTAGTGTTATGTTTTCAATTATCGATTTCCTTTCTTCCCATTCTCTGGACGTCCTGGGATCTAGTTTAGAATTAATGAGATAAATGACAAGTGTATCCCAAGAGGTCACAGGTTCACCTAATACTTCTAGTGATCGTAAATTTTTGGAAACGAGATCTATCAATTTGCGTATAGATTGAGATGATTCTCGCTTTAAGGATTCTAACGAATAAAGTGATCGCACATGATTTTGTGTCAACAATCTGTCATTATTGTATCTATCGCATAACAAATCCCAGGCGATATTATAATTGCATGATGAGAACTCTAACGATCGAATTACCTGGGCAGCGCCACCCTCCAAACACGCTCTTAGATAGTGAAACTTTTGTATGTCATTAATGGACTCATTACTATGAATCATCGATACGAAGGTGTCGCGAAACTCGAGCCAGTCCTCATACTGTCCGCTGAACTTGGGAACCTGAATCGTAGGCAGCTTGATACCGCGCACACGGTTATTGTTCCTCGTATGTTTCACCACGGACGACTGATTGCCTGCAACACACGAATCACTGGATGAATCATCATCATTATGCATTTTATATTTATCAATTAGTTGTTGAGCTTTTGCCACAATTGCGTAGTACTGATTCTCGAAATCATGTCTCTCTGTATACTGAGCTACAGTTTCTTTATCATCGACAGCACACTCAATGCAACTCTGAATTTCATCATACTGTGTAAATAACTGATCCATTTTATTTATACGAAGCTGTAGTTCGGTTATTAGTGAAGAAGTCATGCTATCCAAACTGCCGACGTAATTGACAAATGCCGTTAGGCGACCCTTTATGGAGCCACGCTTTTTAATGAACTCTTTAACGTCACTCATTTTGGTAGCTATGCAATAGAAGAAGTGAAATCAGTACAATAAATGAAACTATAAATTACCTAATAAAGCAAACTATGTAAATAATTTCCTCTGCCTACCCCTTCTGGAATAACTAATTTAAGATATAACTTATCTATTAGAATTTGAACTAGAAAACTGTTTTAATTCATTGAACGTATTAGTACTTTACTGCCATAAAATATCTAATAGATAAATTAATTCATTAACAAATTGAACCTTACGCCTACGACATAAAACTACTTGTTTACTTCAAAGTCGTGCAAAAGTTCATATAGAAAAAATGCATTCCAATGCAGCCGGCCGGTCTACGAAACAATAGGACTCACCGCCGCTCACTACGGCGTAACCGGTTTCTGTGCAACTAATTATGTCGTAAAAATTAGCGACGATTTATAACTTTTATCATCTGATATGATAATTTGCATAAATGTTCTAATATTGATTAAATACTGATTATAATTAGAAATTAATTAAATGTATAATAATAATAACGATATTTTGTGACTATGATCTTTAATAAGAAGTGTAAATAATGAATTTATTTGTTCTATGCCTTTTTATGTATATTACTAAGTAATCAATATGTAATAAATTCAAAGCTTAATTGGATTGGATTAAATAAACAATTAGATTCGATTTTATAAGAACTTTGGATAACTTTTTGCTTGTATTTAACACTTTTGGTTAAAATTAATGGATTAGGTGGGTATATTTTTATAGAAAATTGGAATGGACTCACTCCGAACAACTCCCTGAATATCCTTATGGTATAAATTGAATACTCGTGTATTATGGCTGATTCCTTCACTTATGGCTGTGCTTCTGGATACTGCATATCATGTAGGTAACTGGATATCCTTATGCGGCGACGAAGGTCCACTTTTGTATTGAATAATGCTTCGATTATGGACTGTAGGTTTTTATTAAATATGATTTACAATGGTGTAAATGAATAGCACACAATTAGATGCGTAACGTGGTTCGCGGGAGGTTCCAAGAGATGGAGTGCGGTGCCGCTGCGCCCGGAGTGTTGAAGGACGGTGACGACGACAAGCCCCGCGCGCCCGCGCAGCGGTCCCAGCCGCGGTGCGATGTTTCGATGTGTGTATTGAGTGGGGTGAGGCTTGGATTATGAACAGGGGTGTCAACTGAAAATCAGCGTTGGGCTCTCTGCGCCCAGCAAATGCTGAGCTGGCTACCCTTTCGGCATGGCATGCTTGACAGCGTATACCTATTTAAAAATATTTTATTTCGTTTTATTTCATAATTGTCAACTTTTGATGAGTGTTATTTTTTTTTTTTTTTTTTTTCTTTTTTTATCTTCTCTCTCTTATGTTGTCAATATGTCTGTGCCGAATAAATGTTCTTTTTCTTTTCTTTCTTTCTTTCTATCCAGAAAGATAAATGTTTAACTAAGATTGACACATGTAATTTAAAATATTTTTTTTGTAAATACAGCTAAAGATACTTGTCACGTATCTTTGCGCACATCGGCGCTAAAAGCTATTAATCTTCCATATCTTTCAAGTTCATCTTTACCGAAGTAATTAAACGCTTTCAAAGTTATGTGTAGCAAAAAAGTTTTAAATTACATCGTTGAGAACTCATCTTTTCGAGTCAAGCGTGAGTTGGGCTTGTGTTATTTGTGCTTCTAACAAAGAAAAGGGAGTCTCCATTTTTAAAATTCGTTTTAAAATTTTCTATTTGTAAAATGATTACGGTTAGGCTTTTTATTGACTTTTCATAACACAAAATATAACATAAAATACGACAATAACGTATAAGGTGATTCAAAACTAAGAAACCAGGAAATGACAACGTCTCTGCTATCAAATCAGTAAAATAATAAAACAATTAATTGATTATCAAGTCATAAATTGAGTGATTATGATTTGGTGTCCCCCAAGGGTCTATCTTTGGTCAATCACCGCGCAAATCGTCTCTAACCCAAATTTTAATGTCTGAGGTAGTAAAATATAACTTTAACATCGTTTTCACATCTTTATTACGGGCTCCTAAAAACCCGAATATTATCACTACGCTTAGTCATTGATTTCTTTTGAGACTTAGCCCAACGAGCTTTCACAATGCATTTTATTGGTTCTCAATGACTATTGAAAAGAGAGGTTTAGTTCGAAAAATGCTATTCAAGTTTTGAAGTATTTGGGATTATTGTAATTGGCTCTAACCAAAAATTATTCTGTTTGACTTAGCATTGTATTATTCAGTTCGTCGATCAGTCTAAGCATAGGCCCTTTTAAAATCACGTTCCATTAATTTTTATTTCTTTTTTATTTACGTAGGGCGATCATAGATCCAGCCCTTTTCATTGATGGTGTAGTTTATTTAGAAAATTTTAATAAACTAAACCTCCTTCATTGGTTAAATGGTAGCAAGCACGTCTGCAGCAGAGCTTGAGGTCGTGAGTTCGGATCTGAGTCAGGTGTTATTTGGATTTACTGCTAGGAAATGATCAGAAGCAGTTAACTTATTATCTGCCAGTCATCAGAACTTAAAAGTCCTGTAGGCTAGATCGTATTTTATATTGAGGTGCTAATTTTAAACTCAAATCTTCAACATTTAAAAGAGTCAAAATCTCGTGTGTCACCTTCTCTATCTCTATTTTCTATATATGTAATATAAAATAAAGTTGCTTTCCGCGTCTGTCTGTCTATCTGTCTATATTATATCCACTAATTCCTCCTAAACCAGGCAACGGATTTTGATGCGATTTTAATCATCAGTTAGATAGTTTTTCACGGAAGGTTTATACGTATAATACTTTGATATTTAATGTATGGATGGTACAGAAATTGCATTCGTGCGAAGACGGGGACGGGTTGCTAGTTTAATATAAGATAAATAAGTACGATATCGTTCTAACAATAGAGACCCACTTACACAAACATTGCCATGAAAAAAATACTACAACAACCAATAACTAAAAATAGAAAAATCTCCCTAAGTATCAGTAAATAAAGGCACTAACCCATTAACTCACAAACAACTTTGAAACTCGTCTAGTATAACAAACAACTCACTATTTTTCTTTTGCTCAGAAATGAGAGCAAAGAGGTACTGACTTAATTATTTTGAATGGCCTGCATTTGTAAAGAAACAATGGCGACGACCTTCAAAGGTACAAAAGAAAGTTTAAATTAGCTCAGATTTTATGAAAAAATCCTGTCAAGTGCGAACCGGACTTTTTATTAAAATACTATTAAAGTTACGTCAAGCGTTCGCGCATAATTGAGTATAATACAGGATATTTTTTAAATAGTGCGTTTTTACAGAGTGATTCAGTGTCTGCACCCAATGCAACTGCAGTACTAAAAATTCACTCCAAAATGAAATAAAAATTTCATTTTGTATGGATTGCGCTTATAAATTATGCGTGTGTCTCATACTAAATCGAATATTCGTTTTTTTTTAACTGTAACCCAATACTACGATTGCCTTTAGGAACAGAGACTGAATCACTCTACAAATTACGCGCTAATGTAGGGGACTGGAATCGCCCAATACATGTTATCGTGTAGATAACCTAACCATCAAAAACCCCCGACTCCAACTAGAAAAAGAGCTGTATGTTTTGAACGGGTCAACAGATTTTCATAAAACATAGATAAGATGATACCCAATTAAACTAGCTTTGAATTTAAAAAAACTGCATTGAAATCGGTCCATCCCTTTTGGAGCTATGACGCCACAAACAGATACCGACACATATCTACAGACACACACTACAAACTTATAACACTCCTCTTTTTTGTCGGGGGTTAAAAATAGACTCATAATGTACTTTAATCTTGCTGGAAATAAACAATGCTATCATATCAGACGAGACTATTATGGACTAAAATAAAAATCACTGAATACAGGACTATATACCTACTAGAGGTGTGCGCCGATGCCCGCAGCGGCGTCATCGGCGTGGATTGTGAAAATCTTATTAAAAACAAAATATTGCAGACCTATTCGCCAAACGACTGTGACGGACGAAGTTATCGGCAAAACATGCTATTTAAATTATGGTCATATAAAAATGGTATTTTATTGAATTTGCGTAAACAAATACGTCGAAATAAACCAATAAGCATATATTTAGATATTTCTAGTGTTTAGTTGACTAGTATATGTCTGCATTGTATCTAAAACAACCATATCCGTCCGACCATCCACGCCGATGACGCCGATGACGCCGAAGCCGGCATCGGCGCACATGTCTAATACCTACTAGCAAATAATCGTGCAACAGATACAAACTTATTATTTATTTCACTTCCGTATCAAGCGAGGACATACATGTATAGTTTATGAGATCGAAATATAACAAATAGACGTATCAACAGACTGATTCTATTTTCATCCCATTTTCCCAATTTTGGGGACCGGGGTACGGACAGAGGTGCAAAAAAGATTCGATGACAGGTGGTCCGAAGGGTATCCTTCTTTAGAGTATGAATAAGACAGGCTATAGATGTGTGTCATCTTAAATCAATCCGTAAAATGCTGTAAAACCGTGGACTGATACCAAATTTGGGATTTGTTAGATACCACCATTGGTGGGTGAATATTACTACCTTATTGGGTAGACCAATAAGGTAGTCTAGTGGCCAGAAATGTGGCTGCTGAGCGTGAGATACTAGTTTTGATTACCAAATTGGAACAAGTGTTATTGGGTTTGCTATAAGTAAATTCCGAGTAACAGTCTGGAGTTTGGAATGGTGCTTGATGATTGTCAATAAGTTCGCTCAAATAGTAGGGCCTATGGAGAAGAACCGGCAAGAAATCCAGCGCAAACTTTTTTTAAATAATAGATTACAATGTTGTGGTAAGAGCTGCGAGAATAATGTAATTTTATGTGAATAAAAATAAATTAGAATAGGATAGTAATGATGATTTGCCTTTAAATAAGAATGCCTTCGGTAAATACGTGCGCGAAGCGGTGTAGTAACACCGCCTCAGTACTCGTGACAGTTTCCATCCAAAAATCAATAAAGAAAGAAGAAGAGTTTATTAGCACAACAAAAAAAAAACAAAGAAAACATATAAAATAAAATGAGTTATTGTGCCAAAAGGCCGCAGGTCAGGTCATATCACGAGGCAGTGATACTGGCCACCTGACACTGGTTTTCAGCTGCTACCCACGAGTGCCATACGCTTACCTTAGTACTCAGAAAATGTTGGCGCGCGCTCAATACCTTGTCAAATTCATACCCTTATGTATGACTGTTATTTGATTTTCTGATCTCATGCTTTGCATCTTTTTTTGTGAAAACGGTAGCATTTGTTACCGAAATTTGGCGAAAGTCGCCATCGTGTGATCGTTATCGGACTTTTACCGTTTGAAATTCGGTGCAAAATGAATTATTTTTCTTCTGTTTTGAACTGTGACGAGTTTTGAAGTTTAAAATACGAGGGTCAGCATTTTATGAAATTGGAGGAAAAAAATTCACGTCAAAAGACTCAATCTTGTTATGATTTAAGCAGTTTTACTCTTGAATTTTATGCTTTTTTTTGCATTTGTAACCCCCAACGAAAAAAGGGGGTGTTAGAAGTTTGTGGAATTGTGGAATTGTAGCTCCAAAACGGATGGACTGATTTCAACGCGGTTTTATTAAATGAAATTTAGTTTAATCGGGTATCATCTTAGCTATGTTTCATGAAAATCTGTTTAGCCGTTCAAAAGTTACAGCTCTTTTTCTAGTTAGAGTCGGGGGTTTTTGACGGTTACGGATAGTGATGACGTCCACTACAGAAGCGATAAATCTTATAAAGATAAACAAATGCTACATTAAAAATAATTGATGCATTAAACAATAACAAAACACCCCTCTGTTTAAACACCAAAAAAAACAGTAGGTATTTTTATTTGTCAAAACAATCACAATCCGCGTATTACCAAATTATACAATTTAAAAAGCCGCTCCGAAATTGAGCTGTAAATCCTACCGCCGTTCAAATTCTGCGTCATATTTTGACATTAGCCTCACAATAAAAACTGAAAAGTTATTTGTTTAAAACGCCGTTAATATGTTGGGTATTATGTAAATTCGCCGCCCGTGATTTGAATAAAGAATTGTTTTTTTTTTTTGTTTTTTGCTTCGTCATATCTGTTGCGTACAAATTGGTTTAATTTGAATATAAAATTAAACTCGACTGTAGTATTCCACGTTTTTCAAAACGATAGAAAGTGATGGAGATATAACCTTTGTATAAGTCCGTCTCTTTCTTTTAGGGGGTAACAAGTGCCTTATTTGTGTAATATAGTTGAAAACCTTATTTTTGTCATATTTTATACCAAATTAGGGTAGTTTTACCATTTACATTCATGACGTTCTTTGTAATATTTTTTGTAACATTTTGAACATTAGGGTGCGTGTTTAATTACTAAATAAAAACATTAATTATTACATTTATAAAGAAATCACGTACCACCAAATTGTTTAGTATTAAACTAGAAATTTTTAACCGACTACCAGAAAGGAGGATGTCAAATCGATTGTATGTTGTTTTTTTTTCAACTAAATTTTTCACTCAAAATAGAAAAATTATAATAAACTTTAAAAAATAGTCAAAACCGACTTTATATAAAACTAAAAAGTATAAATCATTAAAAACTTAACAGCTTCTGAAGTCGACTACCACAAACTAAGGTGCATTGAAAAAGGCCTCGAATCCAAATGCAGTTTTTTTAATTGAAAGCTAATTTGATTGGGTATCATCTTAGCTATGTTTCATGAAAATCTGTTCAGCCGCTCAAAAGTTACAGCTCTTTTTCTAGTTGGAGTCGGGGGATTTGACGGTTACGTTAGGTTATTTAATTTTAATTAATTATCAAATAAAAATTATAAATATAGGTACACGTTTCTAGTCGAGAAGAGCCGGTATGTGATTAACAAAGCAAGTAATACAATCTATCTGTCTTAAATTTCTCAAAATATAATTACCTAACTCAGCCTCCATTTCCATTAAACAATATCATAACGAAATTCAATAAAACGAAACGGTAATTCTATATACAAAAACTATTAACGAATAAAACTTAGTTAAAATCTGTTTGCGAAGTTAAAAGCAAAAACGACACAAAATAGGTTCAGAAGGCTCACTCATATTAAACTTGTTTATTTTAATATTAGAGTTCAAAACGGGGTATTTACCATGTTTATATCTTGTATTGAGTTCTCTTGTGAGAGTGGGGAACTCAATACAAGATAAATATAAACATGGTAAATACCCCGTTTTGAACTCTAATACTAATGTTAGTGAACGGCTGGACCAATTTTGCTAATTCTTTTTTTGTTGTGTTTGTTATAATTGGAAGGAGAAAGTTGGGTAGGGTAGGTAGGTAAGTAGGGTAGGTAGGTAGGTAGGGTAGGTAGGTAGGTAGGGTAGGTAGGTAGGTAGGGTAGGTAGGTAGGTAGGGTAGGTAGGTAGGTAGGTAGGGTAGGTAGGTAGGTAGGGTAGGTAGGTAGGTAGGGTAGGTAGGTAGGTAGGGTAGGTAGGTAGGTAGGTAGGGTAGGTAGGTAGGTAGGTAGGTGCACAGTTCTTTTATTGGCGGTACGAAGTTCGGCGGGTCAGCTAGTATTATTCTATTTAAGCGTGGAGTGGATTTTCTACACCTACCTACATTGTGCCGCAAGTCTCCTCTGGCCGCGCTACGCAACAATTTTGAAGACTAGGCCTTCATTCAAACTTTGGCAATTTTACCCCTGATATTTTTAACCAACTTAAACGAGATGGTATTATATGAAATGAAATTTATTCCACATAAAAAAAAAAAACAATAAACTTGAGTTTTAATTTAGTAGTTAGTAAGTTTTTCTTTTTCGTTTTTGTAAATTAGGTTTACTTTTTTTTTTTTTTTTTTTTACTTGTTTGGTTTTACGTGTTTTGTATTTTTTTTTTTTTTTTGTATATTTGTGGTTTTGTGCTGTCTAATAAACGTATTTCTTTCTTTCTATAATGTCAAAAACCCCCGACTCCAACTAGAAAAAGAGCTGTAACTTTTGAACGGCTGAACAGATTTCCATGAAACATGGCTAAGAACACTTGGGATAAAATTATCTATGACACAAAAAAAACTAAACGAAAATCGGTTCATCCGTTTGGGAGCTACGATGCCACAGACAGATACACTCATACACAGATACACAAACTCCCCTCTTTTTTGTCGGGGGTTAAAAATAGTTGAGTATAAATAGTTCTTCTATTTTGCCACGACGAGACATCTTATAATATAAAACCCTAATGTCGCCTGCGTAAAGTCGTTCAGTGAAAATCAAACAAATCTAACCTGTCGGCCACTGCGTTGAGCGTGCACAGCACGCGCACAGTGCTCGCTGGAGCAGGTTGGTGCGCGCACGGCACCACCAGCAGCCGCGGGCTGCCTTCACCTGTTCATATACTCGTTCGGTACGCACAGCCGAAATTCCCTTAGAATGGCCATATTACAAAAAAAAAAACAAAAAAAAATCATAATCATTTATTCCCATGAAATATTTTTACAATCAATATTTTCTATTGGTCCCAAACTAGGCTAGGCCTGTATCTTGGGCACCATCAGGTGGTAGTTGCCATAGTGTTATCAGCTACGGTTACGACACGGTTGGGTATTACGACAACGACGACACGGACGACACGGTGGGCGCAGTGGTTAAGCTATTAGCTTTCTACGCTACGTGCCGCGGGTTCGATCCCCGCACGGAACAAATATTTGTATGATCTACAGATAGTTGTTTCGGGTCTGGTTGTGTGTGCATGTGACATGTATGTTTGTAAACTGTACTCTCGATACAGGAGAAATCCTAGTGAGGGGCAACGTTAAAAAAAAGAAGAAAGAAAGAAGAAAGAGATTAGAAATTTTACCCCGTAATACCTGGAACAAATATCTGATATACTATGATAGCAATATATGTACAGTTTCAACACATGCCCGACTGATTTCTTCACATCAAAGAAATATTCTTCTTACCTTTTCAACCATTTTTATTCTGATACCAAAAATATTATCGAGCGCTCTTTGTGCAATTTACAAATTGATTACATAAAGTCAACAATTTATTGTAAGCGTGCTCAATTTGAGACAGGAATGGGAATGCGAAAAAATAACAGACGTCTCTCATCTGGGGTTGTATAAAAACATCTGATATTTTTGCAACAGATTTTTTTATAACCTCTTCGGTTGCTTTTTGGTGCTGAATGTGTGATATTATGGAGAGACGGAAAGTCGCGTGGCGATCAAAGCGGAGTGTGGCTCTCTCGCTCACTCACCATGAACGAAGATATACGCCTTTTTCCGCCCTTAGTCCCGATTCGGGCAAAATGCTATTGGGTCAAAACGTTTTAGAGTTTTCCAGTAAATAATTATATTCTTATTACCAGCCCAGAGTCTTTAATGCGCGGCGCACACGAATGACAGCCGAGAATAGGAAATTTTACGACAAAAAAATTTCGGCATGGATTCAACGCACACGACCATCACTTTGTTCCTAATTGTCATTAGAACTCTAGTGTCCTCACTGGTAACAACTACCAACCACAATAATTCGTGACCGCGGCTGACCGCTGGACAAAATGTTTGTGGTCTGCGCCGAACATAAAATAATGCGCGCTGTTAAAGATAACCTACCTAACCGTCAAAAACCCCCGACTCCAACTAGAAAAAGACCTGTAACCTTTGAACGGCTGAACGGATATACATGAAACATAGCTAAGATGATACCCGATTAAAATAGCTTTCAATTAAAAAATAGGTACTGCGTTGAAATCGGTTTCGACGGCAAACGGCTCAAATATCTGCTACTGCTACCTAACTGCTGATAAGGTTATTATACAGGTTTTTTTTTTGTGCGCAGAATCGACAGTCTGATTCAGTGTCCGTTCCCAAATGCAACCGCAGTACTAAAATTCACTCCAAAACAAAATAAAAAAATATTATAGTTTAAAAAAAACTAAAGAAAACGCTTTTGTCATTCAAACTAAACGTGTATGCAAAACGAAACGGGGAAATGGGTCAAATTTAACTTCCAAGATTTTTTTACATAGTTAGTTACAGGTGAAGCTAATAAAAACGTTTTAAAATTTGATTTTGTATGGCTTGCATACTAAGTCGAATTTTTGTTTTGTTTTAAAGTGTATCCCAATACTGCGGTTGCATTTAGGAACAGAAACTGAATCACTCTACAAATTATGCGCACTACATAAAAAAAATATCCTGTATTTACGTCGTTTGAGTCTATTGAATGTCCAGGGGGGGCTAAAAAGGCCGCTTTAGATGAATCACAATATGATTCATATTACAAATGTCAAAATACCTACTTAATTGACAACTCTTAATGTCATCCGCATAAGGTTCATATTCAGTAATCATCTGTTTGACAGTTACTATGCAGATCAGTAGATGAATTGCTCAATGTGGCCTTTTTAGGCCCTGTTATCCGTTTACTGTAAATAACTACTAATGATTCCATTCGATCAACCTTTAAATAGATCGAAATTGCCAAAACATCTGTTGTTAGCCGAAGGCCAAATAAACTCGTCTTATTTGTACAATCACAATTCAATGTTTAATCTTAACAAATCCTATATCATCACAGCTCTGTATTCTGATAATAGACTGCCAATATATCGTCAATGTATCGTCAATTACCTCCAAAGGTGCCCAAGATACAGGCCTAGCCTAGTTTGGGACCAATGGAAGGTATTTTATATTTTAAATATTTATTGAAATAAATTGATAATAAATAAATTGAATTAAATATTGTTCTACAGTCAATTTATTTTTCCTAGCTGGTTTATAAAAATATAATTATACGTATAGGATGGCAAACATTTCTACGTCCCGCCTGAATGGTAAGCGGTACCGTAATCTATGGACGCTTGCAACACCAGGGGCATGACTCACGCATTGCAGACCATTGTTAAATTAATTTTCTCTATTCATAGAAGAACGTCCTATTTTTTTTTATAAAATCGAAAGATTTTTGTAAACGTATAGGTAGTGGTTACATACTCTATGGATTTTTGTCTATTCTGAAAAAAAAATCTCGGTTCATAGAAGAACGTCCCATTTTTTTTTAGTAAACTTGAAAGTGTTTTTATCTTTCCTGTAAAATTTTGTTTTCTTGATATTGGATCCTTTTTCGTTTCGCGTCTTCAATTCTGTTCAAAGATATATCATATAAAACCACAATGTTTATAAAAAAACATGAATAGGTATAACCTTGAAGTTGATATAGATAACTATTTCCAAAACTACGACTTTTAATCTCACAAATTCGTCGGTTTCTGTTTGTTGTATATACGTGGTCCAATATGGAAAAGAAAGCGGTTAATTTTATATTTCTACTCTATCGACTGATGCTCTAAAATTCTACAACATGTAACATAATAAAACAAAAATACACGTTTAATATATGATATTTTTTTGGAAATACATGCAATATTTTTACATTTTCATGAAACAAGTGCGTTTGTAGCATAAAATTGAACAAAAATGCGATAGATTCATCGTATTTTATAATCAAAATTTGCTTACGTTTACGTTACTATACGTCAAAACATTCGTGCTCGGCCCACTGAAATTAGATTGGTTATGTACAACATGTAACATAATTACCACTCGAGAAAAGTTTGAATTAGAACTCGCACTCCAGTGCTTCATCTTTGATTGCAGACCTTCATCTCAAGTTTTTAAGCCCCGACAAAAATGAGGGGTGTTATTAGTTTGTAGTGTTAATCTGTGTACCTGTCTGTGGCATCGTAGCTACAAAACGGATGGGCCGATTTCAATGCAGTTTTTATTAATTGAAAGCTAGTTTAATCGGGAATCATCTTGGCTATGTTTCATGAAAATCTGTTCAGCCGTTCAAAAGTTACAGCTCTTTTTCTAGTTGGAGTCAGGGGTTTTTGCCGGTAAAACCTAAATATCAAAACTGAGTTTCACAGTCTTCGCTCCTCCTCTCCCTTGGACCAACCCCTAAGGTGGGGGGCTCGGTCGGGCCCGGTCCCACATAACAATCGTAGCTATTTGACATTAACGACCAAACTTCTGCCATTAAATGAGATTACTCCGCCAGTTAAAATACTTACAGAGCAACTAAAGGATTTTAGAGGTCTGAAAAATGCTCGTATATTTTATCTGCAACTCTGTTTAGGGATCATTGCGTTTGTAATGGGTTGGTATTAGGTCTTGATGGCTGGGGCGGAGTCTATTTAGTATAATTGTTTTTCTTAAGTAATATTATCTGTGACTGTCTATCACGTCTGTCGCATGTCTGACGAGCTATGGGCCAAAAGAACAACTGAATGGATCCCAGTAATTTTTACGTTTAAAATAAATAAAATAAAAAATAATTAACATATAAAACAAAAAACAACAATTAAAATTAATACATTTAATTCGAAAAAGCAGACTCGGTGTCGTTATGGTGTGTCTAATAGGCCTCAGCTCAGCAAAAAGCTGCAGCTAGCTGCAGCGCTGATTTTCAGCTTGTGGAGGTACGAGGTATGGTGTTCCTCCATTGAAAAGGGAGGATCCTCCGACCAGGCGAGGTGATATTGCCTGGCGGGCCGAAGCCCGACGGTTGTTGTCGGACAGTTGTATATGTGCTAGATACGAATATCATTTTCCTTGCGCGATGCAGGCTTCGTAATCTGATAGTAGTTATTCTATGTGGCGATAGATGTCGCTACAAGCTGTTTTCACGTTCGTTGGCTGCCTTTTGCTTACAAAAAGTGAATAACGAACGACAAACGCGAGATTCTGCTGTTAAAAGTATCAAGTGTGGTTGAGCCCTTAGACACTCCAAACAATTTTTTATTTTTTTTTTATACATTGCCCCTCACTACGATTTCTCCTGTGTCGAGGGTACAGTTTACAAACATACATGTCACATGCACACACAACCAGACACCAAACAACTATCTGTAGATCATACAAATATTTGTTCCGTGCGGGGATCGAACCCGCGGCACGTAGCGCAGAAAGCTAATCGCTTAGCCACTGCGCCAACCGTGTCGTCAAACAAAACAACAAAAGAATAAAAACAAAAGACGATCCTAATTATTTTCTCTACATATTTAATTGCCAAACGTTGTACCCGACAATTAAGACTAAGTTGCCACGTCCAAATTATCCAAATTCTTGTCACAATGGCATTATGAGCAATTATTTGGAACTAAGGCATTAATCTTAGGATTTGTCTAATACTACATGGGTTCAGCTGAGTAGTTGGTAAGCTCTAGGATTTAAGGTAATTGTTTATTGTCTGAAATTGAGTACTAAGTTAATCTTTGTTTATCTTGTTTGAATCAGTACTATTAATATAAGCTGGATAAATATCATTTACATAATTAAATTCATGTCATTTTCAGTGGTAGTTACAGTGTTTCGCTGGCATGCCAGCATGAATGGGTCGGCACGACCGGGGAAGTACTACCCTCCCACAGAATATCGACGTTAAGTAGCAGTATGCATACTGTTGCGTTTCGTTCGGTGAGTGTGGAGCGCCGGAGGCCCAATTCCTCCCTTAGTCCCCTTCCTTCTCCTTTCCCTCCCTTTTGCCCAACACCATCCTAAAAGGTCCGGCAATGCATCGGTGACTCTGGTGTTGCGGATGTTCATGGGCGGCGGTGATCACTTAATAATATTAATAAATCTTTTATTCACAGACCACAGAGTTCCAAAACAGTGTTAGTAAAGAAAACCTAAATCAAATGTAAGTAACCTAATCATAATCCTATGCTAAAGTCCGGAGTCGGACCTCACACTATCCACGCAGTAAGTAGTGTGTACCTGGCGACGTATGAAGTCCGATCCAGTGACGCAGCATCGGACAATCAAGAATAGTAGAATAGTAGAACTACCTCACTGCCTCCTGACATTATGCTGAGCTGCGGCCTTTTGGCACAACAACTTTTTTATTTTATATGTTTTCTTTGTTATTGGTTTTATTTATTTTTTGTTGTGCTAATAAAGTATTTTTCTTTCTTTCTTTTCTTTCTTTCTAGAATAGATCTTTATTTTATGTAAACCAGATACAGGCACTTATGAAATGTCGAGACTCTAGGTGCGCGGTTCCAAATAGTAGATCCTATGGAGAAGAACCGGCAAGAAACTCCATGGAAACTCTTTTCAAATAAATAATAGATCTTGACAATCTTTATCAGTACAATGTTGTGGTAAGATCTGCGAGAATAATGCAATTCAATGCGAATACAAATAAAACTAGGATAATAATGAATTGCCTCTGAATAAGATTGCCATGGCAGTTACGAGCTGACCAGTTCCGACAGACGGCACCCGTTCACGAGCATGACGCATGTGTCAGCCTCGCCAAGCTCGACCACAATGAAGGGAACTCAACGACCCGACACACAACGTGCTCAGGATGCTGTGGGAGCTGGCACGCATTCTGCGAAATTTAAATATTTTAAATACATAAGTTTAGTTTGCTAATAAAGTTGAATCACATATTCCAGAAATATATCTACCATACTTCAAATAGTTGCCATTTGAACTGAAACTGACCAAACACAAACAGACAAATATTGGGTGCGCAACAAAAATGAAATCCTTTAGCCGATAGTAAATACGAATGATTGATTATTTCATACAGTTCAAATACAGAACAAAGTGAAAAAGATCAGTACAAATGTCAATATTTAGTTTTCATATTGGTGTGAGTGAATAAGCGATATTAATTCAGTTATTTACTGATGCAGAACCGGCGCGAGAGGATTAACTCAGAGAGATCCATGAATCTACCGCGTAACTAAAATGGTAATGAACATCGATTCTGGTAATAAACTTCAATACGATCGTGAGAGACTGAACTTCGAGCTACCTTGTAAAATCTTTACCGATCATGAAGATGAGAGTCCTAAATTCATGCTCGGGAAAATATTTACAAAGCTAGCTCAAAGATTAGTCTCTTACGATCGTGTTAAAATTCATTACCAGAGTCGATTTTCATTACCATTTTAATTACGCAGTAGACCCCCAGAATACCAGTCATCATGATCATCAGCTCATATTCGGCTAATGCTGGACATAAGCCTTTCCCAGTAAGCGCCGTTGAGCACGGTCTATGGCTCTCCGCATCTTCTTTCTGCCAGCCACCTTAGGGCTAGCGGGCTGAAGTGGAAGTAGGCTGGTCACAAACCGCGGGTCTACCGCGTACCTAACTAAAATTGTAATGAACATCGACACTGGTATTAAACTTCAATACGATCGTGAGCACTATGTGAAGCCCAGACACAGCTAGACGGCGTCGCGGCAGACCACGAAGGAGATGGAGAGACGAGCTAGATAGAACTAATAAAGAATGGTTCACACTGGCTCTGGACCGGAAGACCTGGAAGTCATGGGGGGAGACCTTTTTTCAGCAGTGGGATGATATAGGCTAACAACAACAACAACGATCGTGAGAGCCTAAACTTTAAGCTAACTTTTATTTTTTTTACCGATCATGAAGATAGGAGTCCCAACTATATGATAGGTAATTTTTTTACAAGTTAGCACAAAGTTTAGGCTCTCACGATCGTATTGAAGTTTAATACCAGTGTCGATGTCCATTACAATTTTAGTTACGCGGTAGACCCGCTGAAGACCCGATGATCGTAAGGGTAGACGACTTCTCGAGTGAAGATTGCGAGTAGGCAGTTGTAGTGTAGTACGCCCTGGTCAGTCAGAGCGACAACTTGCGGTAGGCAGCTGGCGGAATGGAAGTCGCTTCGTGAAAAATATTGAATGGTATTTGCACTATTTGCAAGCACTGATAGCCTAGCGGTAGAACGCTTGCTTTCCATGTAGAAGGGTCTGAGTTTGATCCAGGTCTGCCGCTATGCCTTTTCGTATTAATATGCGAAAAAAAATTCGATTACCACTCGCGGTAACGGTTAAGGAAAACATCGTGAGGAAACCTGCACACCTAAGAGGACCTCTTAATGTCGCATCAGCCCAGAGTGGTGGATTAAGGCCTAACCCTTCTAATTCTGAGAAGAGGCCTGTGCAGTGAGATAATGGACGGGATTTTTTTTAAATACTTATTTTATCATATATCCATGAATGATAATTATTAGTCAAAGTCGTCAATTAAGTGGATATTTAGAAGACATTTTGTAATGTGAATCATATTATGATTCATCTAAAGCGGCCTTATTAAACACCCTGTGCTCAAATACAAACGTCATTTTAAAATACGGGCCTTATTGAAACCAGGCGGCGTACGAAGTCATAGTAACAACCAATTTGATTCTATTATAAGAATTGTAATGAAGTCACAAAGGCCTTATTACGCGCAGAGTAAATATAATGTAATTAGGTTAATAGGCCGGGCGGATAAGGGTGGCTTTCAAAGGTTAAAGGATTTTAAACGGGGTTTTAAGACATCGCTATAGGCATTTAATTCTATAGACACAAAGATTGTGCCTTTTGAAGTTACATTTAGGACTCTGTAACGAAATTGATAAAACAGAAGATACTTTTTCAATCATTTTCTATAAGGATATACCGATATCTAGTGAAACAAAAGAAAGTCATGCTCGTGAACGGGTGCCGTCTGTCGGAACTGGTCAGCTTGTAACTGCCATGGCAATCTTATTCAGAGGCAAATCATTATTATCCTAGTCTTATTTGAATTCACATTAAATTACATTATTCTCGCAGTTCTTACCACAACATTGTACTGATCAAGATTGTAATCTATTACTTTAAAAGAGTTTCCATGGAGTTTCTTGTCGGTTCTTCTCCATAGGACCTACTATTTGGAACCGCGCACCTAGGAGTCTCAACATTTCATAAGTGCCTATATCTGGTTTACATGAAATAAAGATCTATTCTCTTCTATTATATCATCACATATTTGCTAAATATTTATTTATTTTTAATATTTGTGTATCCATAAGTAACAGTACAAGCAGGTGATAGGCTTAAGTTTATGGTAACAATTATGGACCCTGTCGGGCACAGCACAGTTAAGTAGGAGAGAGGAAGAGCGCTTAAGTTTTAATGTCTAATTATTATAGGATAAATTGTTATTAGATTATTTTATTAAATGTGTAACTGTTATTTTAGAATTAATATTATTTGTTATTTTAGAATTTATATTGTGTGTTTGTATATTTGTGCTGTTTACCGTTTATTATCCAGTATTCAGGATAATATTTACCTACAATTTCATCCTAACGATCTCTAAGCATTCCATTTATTAATAATTGTATGACCAATTGATTTCTGTAGCCGTAATCCAATCATTTAATATTTATTTAGGATTTCATAATTTACTATGCAAACCCTAAGTAAATATTGCTTAATTGGGTGAATAGAACGAAGGGTTGTTGGAAATAAATTATGTATGATTTTACACAGATTCCCGATTTCCGGGATCAAAGAATTGAGGGTAACCAGAAATGTTGGCGCACTGGCTAAGCGATTGACTTTCTGCGCCACGTGCCGCGATTTTCGGCCTACTGATAGTTGTTCCGGGTCTGGGTGTGTGTGCATGAGACATGTGTGTTTGTAAACTGTACCCTCGATACAGGAGAAACTCAAATGTTTTAAAAAGGATTAAAAAAAGGATTAAAAATAAATGAAAAAAAAAATGAATTAAAGAAAAATCACACACGACCCCTCATTCCATGTCCACCCCAACCTTTTGAGTCAGGGCGCTGACCCATTAGGGCTCAATTATGGCGACGCGGAACATTGAGCGGAGCCGCGCGCTCAACGCGGAGAAAGACGCTTATCTCCGTTGATGGAGAGCGAGCGAGAGAGCGAAGCGCTGTTTTGCGCGCCGCGCGACGCTCCACGTCTCCTTAATTGAGCCCTTAGTCTTAAAACAAAATAATTTAATAAACATAACCAGATCCAGCAAGTCCCATCGTATTGTTCCCCCAAAAAGAGGGGTTGCTGGGGGAACAACACGATGGGACTTGCTAAGGGAAGCCCACTATGGGGCGCCCTTAGCCATGCTGTTTCTTAAAATCTTGCTGCCTGGATGGAGGCCCTTTCGTCTTGCCCCAGGGAATGCTCACTGAGCCTCAAGCGATTATTAAAAAAAAACATAGACCAAATGAACGTAAATCAGCCTTTCTTATTAGTTACACCACTTCCACATATAATTACAGAATATTGTCAATGAGTGATATCTAGAACGCAATATAATAATATTGAAAAATTCCTGGTAGAAATAGTTCCGTTCCATTTCAGTCCGCATATGTTGACTTTATTGGACACTGGCATCTTCTACCCGGTTTCACTTGGCCTTATTTGAATATAGAATGTTAGTATTTCCTTCGGCTTCACTCGGGTGGAATTCGAAAAACGAACCCGCGGCCATTACGAATGTTTTGATGTTTGGTAACATGAACGTAAGCAAATTTTGTTTAAAAAATAACAATGAATCAATTGCAATTTTTTTTTTCAATTTTATGCTTCAATAGCATCCCGCTCCTGGTTTCGTACAGATACAATTTATAATTAATTAATTTATTTAATTTTTTTTTTCTTTTTTTTTTTAAAGTAATATACATAATAAACCTTCCGGAGGAAATGATCAAAATTATGGTGAAACCACATCAAAATCCGTTGCGTAGTTTAGGAGGAGATACAGACAGACAGACGCGACAGATGTAAAGAAGAAGAAGAAGATGCACACCTTGTTTTATGAAAATGTAAAATAATAAATGTATTTTACAAAAATAGTATGAATTATCGTGTATTTTTTTTTAATTCTAAATTTGCTTACGTTAACGGTACGATACGTCCAAACATTCGCGCTCGGCCCACAGAAAGTTATCCCTCAGCCATTACTCTAACCGTGACGTCACTTTAGAGTAAAAGAGTTCAGTTTTTCAGTCAAATCAATCCTAAAAAACCCCCGACTCCAACTAGAAAAAGAGCTGTAACTTTTGTACGGCTAAACAGATTTTCATGAAACATAGCTAATATGATAACTGATTAAACTAGCTTTCAATTACAAAAACTGCATTGAAATCGGTTCATCCGTTTTGGAGTTACGACGCTATAGATACACAGATACACACTACTTTATGATACCGCTCTATTTTGTCGGGTGTTCAAAATAAATGTAACAAACATACAAATCTCCACTTTATGTATGTAGGGAATTCATATTAGATTCAGTAGAACGTTCTGGTCGATAAAAGATGCTGAATATCAGGAGTTCTAGCAATAATACACTGGTTGGCATCTTTGGTATTTCAGATTTGCATGAAATAGAATGCCCGAACATTATTCTAAACTAGTTTTTGGTCGCGGTTTCCCCCGCGCATTTTATTTAATCCCGACATAAAATAGGGTTGTTATAAGTTTTTAGTGTATCTGTATGTCTGTCTGTGGCATCGTGGTTCCAAAACGGATGGACGAATTTCAATGCAGTATTGCTAATGAAAATGGATTTATATCTAGATTCTAGGCTAACAATATCATTAAGGAACAATTATAGTTGTGTAATTTACGCTGCAATTGATTAACTATATCGGTCTTATCAAATTTTAATCAATTTGATTGCATAATTGATGGATGGATGTCAGCGCAGTTTATTTCAAAGCTAGTTTAATCGGGATTCATCTTAGCTATATGTTATGAAAATCTGTTCAGCCGTTCAAAAGTTACAGCTCTTTTTCTAGTTGAAGTCGGGAGTAATTTTAAACAAAAAAAAATAACCTCTAGAAATAATAATTTCATCGCGGTCTCACGAGAACAAGACTGTTGAAAATAAATTCAGATTCTCCAGAAATAGTGGAAAACAAAATAGGTACATACATAGAGTGAGGTGAAGTCGCTTGTTATCGGCTTCTCAGAATACCGGTATTTTTAGAATTCTAAGAAGATTATTAGATCTAAGAAAATCGTGTAAGTGTACCTATAATTATTTCTAATAAGTAAGTAATATTTCTTCTAATCAATAATATTAATAAGTTCAAGAAAATTTTGATTTGAGTTATTCGTCGATTCGTTTCGCATGAAATTCACCTAGAGACGAATGGAGACTTTTAAATAATAATAATTTTGTTGTAGAATAGAATTAAATTCTATTCTATTCTATTATTAAATTTTAATAGAATAGATCGTTTTTTTATATAAACTAGATACAGGCACTTATGAAATGTCAAGACTCTAGATGCGTGGTTCCAAATAGTAGGTCCTATGGAGAAGTACCGGCAAGAAACTTCATTAAAACTCTTTTAAAATAATAGATTACAATCCTACCATATTTCAACACGGTTGGTGCAGTGGCTAAGCGATTAACTTTCGACTCTACGTGCCGCGGGTTCGATCCCCGCACGAAACAAATATTTGTATGATCTACAGATAGACAGAAAGAAATAACGCTTATTGGTCAATACAATACATGGTTAAATCACACCATATACAATACAGAATCAAAAAAGCCGGGAGTGACACAGCAATAATTTCACATAGCAGCAGGCTCACTTGCGCACATAAATGTAAGCTATGATATTAAATTAGGCTCGGTGTGGCATTGCGTGACCAAAAGGCCTCAGCGCAGGTCAGGTCTCAGTGTGTGTGCATGTGAGATGTGTTTTTGTAAACTGTACCCCGATACAGCAGAAATCCTAGTGAGGGGAAATTTTTGAAGAAAAAGTAAAGAACACCGAATAACAACCCAATTTTAACAGTCGGTCCAAAGTTTCGGTGCGAAGTAGCTACATTGTTCGGTGTTCATTCAGCCCAAATTGGATTAAAAATTCACTTTATACCACTTCTCTGAACATAATGGAATTAAAATATTTAATTAGTAACACCAAACACGCCAGCGAAAAATATTTAAATTAAAATAATTCAACTTATCGTTCGTTACAATTTGATTACTGAGTCAATTATTTTTGTTTTGTATTGGATATATTCTGGCTTTTTCCTGTAAAAACGTAAAATCTATTGAAAGAAAGAAAAAAGAAAGAATTATTATATATTTGACACAGTACAAAAACAATTTTAATGATAGCAAACAGAAAACAAAAAAATAATAATTTAATAATATGGATTGTACGTCGCAGCTGTGTCAAAAACGCTTCCGCTCAGCATATGCTGCCGCGCTGCGAGCAACCCGACAGCGCTGATTTTCAGCGGGAGCCACATCGAGTGACGGTAAGTGTGCCTACGTGTACAGAAAATAAATAAATAAAATTCATGAATTAAAAAATAAAAGAACTTGTGTGTGTTGAAATGATTTGTGTACGAAAATAAATACGTGAAGGTAACATCAATGTTACATTGATTTATTATATAGGTTGAATTTTCGGCCGTTTCGATCGGATACGTGAACTGCCGCCTGATGACGTATGATTAACATGACAGTTGCTGTTGCAAATATACGTCCTATTTCGTATCCTCATATGCTATAAGCGAGAAAGGGATGGATTGTTTCTTGGTCGCTGTGGCTGTCAGACTAAAGGTTTTCCTTTTGCAAAGGTTTTCGAAACGACTTAAAAACCACCGTGTATAGCTATAGATATCCGATAAAATATCCTATCATCTTATTCTTATTTATATTCACATTAAATTACATTATTCTCGCAGCTCTTACCACAACATTTGTATGAACCAAGATTGTAATTTCCATTTAGTTTTTTGTCGGTTCTTCTCCATAGGACCTATCTACTATTTGGAACCGCGCACCTAGAGTTTCGATTCAAGTGCCTGTATCTGGTTTACATGAAATAAAGATCTATTCTATTCTAGGTGGTATGTAAAAAATCATCGATATATACATACGCTTAACGTACTCAAAAAGTGAGACCGATTCCAAAAAAGAGGAGGTTTTCAATTTGAATGTTGGTTTTTTTTTGTTTATTTGTTCAGCGATGCCTTCGCCAATTGCTTACCAATTTTAATGTTTTTTTTCGTTTGAAAGTGTATTATTCTTCTATTGGTAATTAACTAATCGTACTTTAAGGGGTTAGTGTACTCATCATGAAATAAAGATATATTCTATTCTATTATATTCTTAATTTCTTCTATTAGTCACAGTACCGATAACTAGTGCCTTCACCTTGTCTTCCGGAAATCCGTCCTTAGGTGCACATACCCACTTTATCCCCATTTTATCTAGATACTTTATTATTCGTAAACCTTTTTCCTAGATTGCTCACAAAGAGGTTTCAATCTGAAAGGTTGTGTTTGTCAATACTATAGGGGATTATGATACGGATTCGTTAGAAAAAGGTACCGCTATCTGGCAGTGAAAGTACCGCGCCGACCGCGATTTCAGGTTTGATATTTAATTATGAGGGAACAGGCCCCCCCCCCCCCCCCGGCCACTTAGCGCTTATTTTAGCCGGGGCCGCTCCTGCGGCCCCACATTTGTTGTGTAGTACCTAAGCTTAATTTATGAAAAGAGTATCCATGGAGTTTCTTGCCGGTATCTTCTCCAGGACCAACCCACTTGGAACCGTGCGCCTAGAATCACGACGTTTTGAAAGTGCCTGCAAAGGCCCAGTTGAAATAAAAATCTTTGACTTTGACTTTGACTTTGGGGCCTAAAAAGGCCACATTGAGCAATTCACCTAATGATCTGCTTAGTAACTGTCAAACAGATGATTACTGAATATGAACCTTAAGCGGGTGACATTAAGAGTGGTCAATTAAGTAGATATTTTGACATTCGTAATATGAATCATATTATTTCTATGGAATCATATTATGATTCACCTAAAGCGGCCTTTTTAGCCCCCCAGATGAACAGCATACATACATACATACTGGTCAAACATATAACCCTCTCCGTAGTCGGGTGAAAATAAACTGAAATTGTTTCTCACGGGAAATGAAAAATTTATCTAATATTAAGTACTATTTATACCAAACGTCTATCATTCGCATAATGAAATAGTAATGCAATTAATAATTATTATAAGAAAGTTAGTGTAAGAAAATAAAGGTTAACTAGGTATGGACAGAAATTATACTTTTTAATCGGTTTTATTTTTATTAACACGCTTTTATTAGCTTCACCTGTAATTAACTATGTAAGAAAATCTTGGAAGTTAAATTTGACCCACTTCCCGGTTTCCGATTGACCTGAAATTTTGCATACACATTCAGTTTGGATGACTAAAGCTCGTTCTATAGTTTTTTTTTTAAACTATAATATATTTTTATTTTTTTTCCAAAGGAATATCATTGTAACTGCGGCTCGCTTCAGCTTTACTTTGCCATTATATGGCCCTTGTCTGCTAAAATACAAGGAAAAGTGTTTCCCTTACGAAAATATACAGAAAAAACGACATGTATCATCATTGTTTTCTGAGATAACAAACTGCAAAACTGAGGCCCAATTCTCGTAATTAAAAATGTTCAAAATATAGTTCGGATCTCATTCCGATCTACTACCAATGTCATAAATGTCACAAATGGTATTCTCCTACCCTAACAAACAACGTCAAACGTGACATTATATTGTAATGAGATCGAAAGTTGAATAAAAGGCAAATCGGTATTCTGCTAACATTTTGAACTGACACTGATAATAAAATTTACACTCTCGTCTATACACAAACGTCAAAAATGAGATTGAAATGAGTTTGTAAGAAGATTGAATCCAAATCATACTGGAATCGGACTGAACTTTAAGAGGAGTAGAATACATGACTTTTTGTCAATTCATAATATAATCTCAGTTCGGTCAACTTTCAGTCATATTATAAATTAATTACGAGAATTGGGCTTCTGGTGTCATTTTCAACGTACGTAAGCAACACATATCAACGTGTCAAGGCTCCTACGAGACGGGAACGGGAAAAGGAAGTCGGCTTATCTCTCGTCTCGTTCTGATAATGGTGCAAGTTGTGAGAGAGAGCGGGATGGAAGTCATTAGCAATTAGTAGAGCTCACTGTTAAATATTAAAACACTACAACACTCAATTTTATTTTATTTTTATTATTATTTTTATGAACACAGCACTCGTCACCTCAATGAGGCTTCTGCTGAAAATCAGCGCTGCAGTGTTGCAAGCGCAGAGCAGCAGCAATAATGATGACTGGAAGCCTTTTTGACACAATTGCGAAGTACAAATCTTATACAATATGGTCATCAATACCAGCCCTAATAGTTCATACTGTGGAGAAACGAGGTATGGTGTTCCTCCATTGAAAAGGGAGGATCCTCCGGCCAGGCGAAGTGATATTGCCTGGCGGGCCGAAGCCCGACGGTTGATGTCGAACAGTTGTATTACGTGTTAAATACGATTATCTTTTTCCTTGCGCGATGCAGGCCTCGTAATCTGATTGGTTGAAGTCATATTTAAGCGCCACTGTGCACTGTAATTAACTTGCTGCCTTGCTAAGTAGTTATTCTATCTGGCGATAGATGTCGCTACAATACAACATTTTAATATTAACTGGATTTTATTCTGTAAATCATATCGAAGATTGGCAATTTCTTTAAATATTTTCTTAAAACGTCTCCCTTTGTTAATTTTTTTATTTTGGTGGCCATGTTTATAACTTGTTCCATACCCATGACATGAGACATGTTGGTTTCAACTGTACTAACGACTTGATGACGTAATTATTAACTTGCAAGTGGCTTTGGATGAAGCGCTTAAAAGTTTAGAGCAGCTTTTAAAAGCTCTTATTGGGGCCCTGTTTTATGATGATGGAAGGAATCGCTCACCTGGGAATTTACAGCTTTCTCTTCATTTTAATTCTACTCTACTCAAATTATTGTAGTTATATACGGGAATAACAATACAATAAACTTTTTATTCAAAAAAACTCATTATTCAAAAAAAAAAAACAATACAGCGTTCTGTTCTTTTCGGTACGCAAAGAAATAAAAATAAACAACTTTTTAACCCCCGATAAAAAAGAGGAAGAGAATCTGTGGATCTGTGGATCTGTGTATCTGTATATCTGTGTATCTGTCTGCGGCATCGTAGCTCCAAAAGCGATGGACTGATTTCAATGCAGTTTTTTTAATTGTAAGCTAGTTTAATTGGGTATCATATCATCTTATCTGTGTATTATGAAAATCTGTACAGCCGTTCAAAAGGTACAGCTCTTTTTCTAGTTGGAGTCCTCCTCTTTTTTGGAATCGGTTAAGATTAGAGTAGGTCCTTAACATGTCTCACTATTTGAATACGATAATATCTATAGACATCGATGATATTTTACATACCACCTAGAATAGAATAGAATAGATCTTTATTTCATGTAAACCTAATACAGGCACTTATGAAATGTCGAGACTCTAGGTGCGCGGTTCCAAATAGTAAGTCTTATGGAGAAGAACCGGCAAGAAACACCATGGAAACTAATAAATATTACAATCTTGATTAGTACAATGTTGTGGTAAGAGCTGCGAGAATAATCTAATCTAATGTGAATAATAATAATGATTTTCCTTTAAATAAAAATGCCATGGCAGTTACAAGCTGACCAGGCCCGACATACGGCACCCGTTCACGAGCATGACTCATGTGTCAGCATCGCTAAGCTCAACCATAATGAAGGGAACTCAACGACCCGACACACAACGCCACCATCAGCGAGACATTTAAGTGAGCATGACAAACTCATAGTACCTACCAGACAACAGGCAGGTATTTAGTAAATATCTATAGATATCATTATTATTTACAATATTATGCTCACTTTTTACAGGTTTTGTGTGTATACAAACTACAATAAAATTATTTATAATATTAGGTAATTCCATGGCAGTTATAAGCTGACCAGGCTGAACAGACGGCACCCGTTGACGATCATAACTCAAGCGTCAGCATCGCTAGGCTTTGACCATATTGAAGGGAACTCAACGACCCGACACACACCTTAGTGGTTATATAAAAATAATACAAAATAAACAGAGTGTATATAAAATAAAGTGTATATAAAATAAATACAGTGGAGTAAGCAACAAAAAATAAACCAAACAACATAATATCCGGTAGCTGATCTAATTTTGAAAACTAGATTCCTTTTAGAAAAACAAAAGAAAATCCTTAGAAAACAAATTGGTGCTAACTCAAGGGAAATACATCAAGATTCCCTTTCAGAATTAATTATTTACGGGAAACAATTCCCTAAGGTGACGCATGTAAGGGCGAGAATGCCGTGTCCGATTGATAGGTTGAAAATGAGTCCGCAGTTAGAAAATGTCTTTATTGTAGGTACAAACTTTTTCGTTTGTCAATAATGGTTATTGGTTAATTTGCCCATTGAACCGTATAATGGCTTGGAAGGGTAAAAATGTCAATGATTGGGATCCATTTGATATTTTCTTTCGGAGTTTTCCTTGATATTTTGCTTGTCTATCCGGAAGCGAAAATCTGTTACAATTTTATTTTAATTCGTTTATTGTGTTGACTTTTTTATAATAAAATATCAGAAGCCCAATTCTCGTAATTAATCTATACTTATAATAAAATCGTAACGAAGCGAAAACTGTACATTAAATATACCTTGAAAAAAAAAAAAGGCATGTGCTCTATATTCGACACTGATGCCAAAAATATAGTTTTTAGAATTTTTGTCTGTTTGTCTGTTTGTCTGTCCGAGCTTCACGGCCAAACCGCCGAACAGATCTTCATGAAATTTAAAAGTAAAATCCGTTAATAGCCTGGTCAACATATAGGATACAAATTATTACGCTATTGTCAAAGGGGGGTGAGCAATAAACCAATATGTCTGTGTACAATTATTAGTCGCTACCTATATGACGAATCCATTTGAAATATTGGATGATTGTAGATAATAGGTCCGATTAACATTTTATATACAATAGAAATCATTTTGCATTTTTTTAAACGTACTTTTTCATTTATTCTTTAGCCTTATATATTTTAATTCGTCTGTTTATACCTAGATGGCATTAGTAGTAATTTATAGGCGAGTTATTAATTTCCAATATTTTTAAAAGCGATTTTTTTATTGATACGGCATCCAGACTCCTAAAGGCAGAGTTCTTTATAATAATTTAATTTGTAATGTTCAAATATTCTCAATAAAGGTAAGTATTTAAGGGTTATCAAAATACTTATAGGCGTAAGGCATATTAATGACGACATCTGGTATGGCACTTGTGGGTTGCAGCTGAAAACCAGCGTCAGGTGGCCAGTATCACTGCCTCCTGACAATATGCTTTATATGCTTTAGTACAATAACTCAACTTATTTGATATGTTTTCTTTGCTTTTCCGTTTATTTTATGTTGTGCTATAAACTCTTTTTCTTTCTTTCTTGCTTTTACTTTTTTCCGATTTTATTGCTCATGGTTCAGGAGTAGCGTAATTTCGGAGTGTTGGAACAGCGTCTGTCGAAGAAGAGTTTGTCAACGTTAAGTTTTCGAGTGGGATCAGGGCTGAAATCACCGTAGGGTTCGAAATTAATCACATCAATACCCCTGGGAGTCACCCTGGACAGAACGTTAACTTTAAAAAACCATTATATGAAAATCAAATAAAAAGAACTAGGTACCTAAAAGTTTCGGTCAGCTAAATGACACATGTTGAACTAACACCGGCTGACTTAAACTGATCACTCTCAATATGGGTATACCGTATCCTACGGTGAGCATAGCACTTCTACAAATTCGCAGAGACGTTGCGTACAAAAACACAAAAAGGAGTCCAACACCAGACATCCAATATTCAGAAGTCAATTCAGTGCTTAATTATCAGCACAGCCTTTAAAAAGTCAGCTCAGTTTCCTTAGAACACTAGAGAGGCACTATCGGGTGGTTCAGCCGATGCCCATTGCAAATACATTGTGGTTGGAGAAACTTTCTTCACCAGTAATCAAGCCCGCGGTGAGTAATTTTCTGCCAGATACGATCCGATCGAACGATCATCTCTTGGATCACATGAAAGTTATTTAACCGACTCTGGACCCAATTAGGCAGATGCAAGTGCAGTATGAGCAAATGAGCAAGTGGGGCTATATCGAGGAAACAGCGGTAGGGTGGAGATGTGGTATTGTCCCACAAACGATGTCACAGCTACTGTGTTGCTCAATATGCCCCAATATGTGCACATTGAGCCACCTCTATTTTGCCAATAATAACATCATAGAGGTGGCAAAATTTGCAGATTATACAAGCCTAGGGACGTAGTACCATTGACACAAAGAAGAAGGACTAAAGTCATTTGCAATCCGGAGAACAGCTGAATCTTCTTCTGTTGCGTCGTCAAGAGTGTTCATATTGAATTCGCTCATGATGTAGTGGATAGATGAGTCAGCAATTTTCGTAACAGCTCACTGCCCAAGAAGCGCCGGACAGAATTACAATCAGATGAGATTGTTGATGTAATCAAGGCGTTGTTATGACAGTCGGCATCAGACTCTGCACTCATTACCCATTTCGTAGAGAATATTCATACAATAGATTTAAATAATTAAACTTTAAATATTTTTTTCCTATTGTTTCTTAGCGGAGAATCAGGTTTCGTAAACTTTAATAACACACAAAATAGCGAGCAAGCGTAGTCTTAACGGTGCACGGTGGCAGTAAAAACTGGTTATATTTAAACCTGAAGGCTGAAGGCACGGTTTTGTCTTTTTGAGTGCCTAACCATTACCACTATCATAGATTATTCGTTTAAAATAGTCGTGAATGCGACCTGCCGTGCTCTTTCAGGGGTCTCAAGTAAAGAACGATCACCCATCCAAGTAACGTGTAGATTGTTTTCACTCCCATACGTGCTCACCATAAGACAAGGCATTTTATTGCACAGATCTCATATTATGTAAGTTTTCGTCAATACAAATTCTGAAAACTATCGTTCCTTTTCTTTAATTTCAAGTGACTATCATAGTTTAATCGAATATTGTCACGTGGGCAAAGCCGCGGGTACAGCTAGTTTATAATATAACTGAAAGTTGACCGAACTGAGATTATATTATGAATTGACAAAAAGTCATGTATTCTACCCCTCTTAAAGTTCAGTACGATTCCAGTATGATTTGGATTCAATCTTCTTACAAACTCATTTCAATCTCATTTTTGACGTTTGTGTATAGACGAGAGTGTCAATTTTATTATCTGTGTCAGTTCAAAATGTTAGCAGAATACCGATTTGCCTTTTATTCAACTTTCGATCTCATTACAATATAATGTCGTTTGACGTTGTTTGTTAGGGGGTAGGAGAATACCATTTGTGACATTTATGACATTGGTAGTAGATCGGAATGAGATCCGAACTATATTTTGAACATTTTTAATTAACTACGAGAATTGGGCCTCTGATCTAATATCGTCATTGGCTTTGCTTATTGTTACAACTGCGTAACTTTACAAATACATAATAATAATTTAAATACATACAATAAAATCTACTTTCCATCTTGTCGGTATCTGAGAAATTGGCGTAAAGACTTTTGTATAAAAATGTTTCTAGAATTAAATCTATAGTCAATATTAAAAAAAACATATTTAAAAGTAATCTTATTTAGAGATACAATGATTAAAATGTTTAATTAGAAAAAAAAATAGCAGGAAACGGAATTCGGCCCAGAAGGACATACAGGATATTTTTAACCGACTTCAAAAAAGGAGGAAGTTCTCAATTCGACGCGATTTTTTTATGTAGTGCGCATAATTTTTAGTGTGATTAAGTCTCTGTTCCTAAATGCAACCGCAGTATTGAAGTAAGTTTGGAGCGTCATACTGGGTGTAAAAATTAAAACTGAAAATTCGACTTAGTATGGGTGATACGCATAATTTATTAGCGCAAGCCATACAAAATCATATTTTTATTTTATTTTGGATCTAATTTTAGTACTGCGGTTGCATTTGGGAACGGACACTGAAATCGTCCCTCACAAATTGATGAGGTCCCAACAACCGTCCAAGGAAACAAGGTTTCCAAGCGACTATGAAAGTATTATGAACTATCAAAGTACAGGTAAATTGGCGGAAAATCTTAACACCGCCATTCAGGATGATGTACTAGGCGGTACAACGCCATCTAGGGAAGCGAACGTTAAACTTTACACTGAACACAAATTCAAACCTTCGCAAGCAAAACATAAAAACCCCCACTGAAAATATCTAGATCCCAATCAGCCTTATCGAAGTATTGAAAACTTTCCTAACACCATCTACAAAGGATTTTCAACTCATTCTCATTTTTCCCGAAGTTTGAATAACTTTTTTTTTATCGACTCTCTAATAAAAGTTTCGACAGACCAGCGTTTTTCGATTTATATGCAAATTTATTCTTGCCAGCTACTTGTGGACGTATCAGTGTATTTTTAGGTAGACAGGTAAACGTGGGAAGATATTGCCCATTATAATTGTTTGGGCTCCAGCACCCTACCCCGGCGTGTAACAATCTGACGTTGAATAAAGTTAATGAAGGGACGTAGACTGTATACTGGTTACATTAAAATAATAATAAATAAATCCAGCCCATTACTGTCCAACTGCAGGGCACGGGTCTCTTCTCAGAATTAGAAGGATTAGTCCTTAGTCCACCACGCAGGCCTGATGCGAGTGGACTACACACACCATCGAGAACTTTATGAGGCCCTCTCAGATGCGCATTTTTCCTTACGATGTTTTCTTTCACCGGTAACGCAAGTGATAATCAAATTGTGGGTGTCAGTGTGGGCCGGGTTCGAATTCAGGCTCTCCTGCATGGAAGGCAAGCGTTCAACTGCTAGGCTATCACTGCTTTACTAAAGAAAAAAATTAAATCAAAATAAATTCTTCTACCTTTAGGACTATCAAAAATCAGATCCTGGAGGTGCAATTATAAATTTAACACAAAATGCTTGACCTCCCCCTCACTTTGAGATCGGCCAATATAACGGCGCCTGAGGGAAATTAATTCCCACTTTATTGGTTTTCGTCCACAGTTCGAGTTTTTTCGTTCGGAAGCGAAACAGATAAAGATTTCAATACCGAGTTGAGATTAAATTGTAGTTTTGGATCAGTTTTGTAGCGCTACTTTTAGATGAGATATTGTTGTTTGTTATCGCTGCTGTTGTAAAAAACTAAGTGCCTTTTTACAGTTCTACTTTTTCTATAAAACGTGTATCAGAAATACGTGATCATATTTAAGGGTGTGGATCAGACCATCAAACTGAACAACTTTCTCTACGGGACCAACATCGTAATCGCGAAAAATTAATCAGCTGGCAACGTTTAGGTCGAATACGGATTGACATTTTTTAATGGGACAGCTGATATTGAATGATATGATGTTAAAGCTCATAAACCAAAATTGATTCAACCTGTCCCCGATAGATGGCGTTGTGCCTATGACGCGTTTTTGTACATGGCGGTGTCAAGATTTTTCTCGAGTTAACGACTCTCCGGCACTGTTTATAATAAATGCTCTCGACCTGACCTAGGTGTTTTCTTTGATTCCATCATAAATACCTGGGCACCCTGTGGGATCGGTTTGGAAACTTAACATGGTCCTTCGAGCCGGATGACAAAGAGTTGGAAGCGGCAAATCGGATCGGAGAAGTCACGAAATTGCCGAGAGTTGTGTTGGGCCACGAAAAGGTGAAGTGAGATTATTATTCAAAGTAAGGACTAAGTGTGAAAACTGTGAGTACTCCTATATTGTCTTAGAAAATTCAAGAAATTTAGGACTTAGAATAATTTCACAAAAAGTGAAATACGGGGAATCCACGCCGGTTTTCCTATAGGTGTTCAAACACTTAGAAAATTTGGAGCAAAAAGTCCATTGACTTAGAATTTTTTTGGAATTATTTCAACTTTGGAAATTTCATTAAAGTTGTACAAGATGGAGACGTATAGTACATTCCAAGAAGATACAAAACTAAAAATTGAAAAAGCCAGGGTGAATTTCAAAAAATCTCCCAAAGATAGGATTACACAATCGTACGTGGAAACTCGACTAGAAACATTGGAAAGCTATTGGAACTCCTTTCGTGATACGCATAAACTAATTATTTCGGAGTTTGACATCAGAGATTTGACAAAGTCAACTTACTACAAGACAGATGCGTATGACGTTACTGAGGAATTATATACAGATTACAAGACAGAACTAAAAGAAGCTTTGTGTAGTTTTAAGAATGTTTGTGATCCTCTTGTTTTGTCTGATTCAGCTGTATCCAATGCAGGCAAAAGTCAATCCTTTAGTGTCAAGTTACCAAAGATTTCAATTCCTATCTTTAGCGGCAAATATATTGAATGGACTAGTTTCCGAGACTTGTTCACATCATTGGTTCACAACAATAAAGGATTGGACGATGTTCAACGGCTGCATTATTTGAAGAGTCAATTGACGGGCGAAGCTGAACAACTTCTTCGGCATATTCCAATCACTGCATTGAATTATAAAGCGTGTTGGGATCAATTAGAGCATCGGTATAATAATAAAAAACATTTGTCTAATTGTATCTTGCAACGATTTATGAATCAAAAAAGTGTATTAACTGAGTCGTCCAGTGCTATCAAAGAGTTATTAGATACAACCAATGAATGTCTAAACGCGCTTCAGAATTTAAATATTGATGTTTCTACTTGGGACATAATTATAATTTATATTGTTAGTCTGAAGCTGGATACAGAGTCTAGGAAAATAAGGGAAGCTCAAGTAAGTAAAGTCAATGATGAATTGCCAAAGTTATGTGAATTTAAAGATTTCTTGAATCAACGTTTTAGGTCACTTGAATTTCTAGATAATAAAGTCAGTAAGACAATTAGTACTCGCGTTCCAAAGGTTATGCATGTAACCTCATTTTCAACAACTTGCAATTTCTGTTCAGAAAATCATAGGTTATTCAATTGCAAGAAATTTGCTAAAGAGGATGTCGATGCACGTCGTAACTTTGCCCAAACCAATAGATTGTGTTTTAATTGTCTTGGTTCAAACCACTCGGTATTTTCATGTCGCTATTCAACCACTTGTCGTATATGCAGAAAGAGACATCACTCTTTACTTCATCCAAAACCGGTCCCTAGTAGTGATCACAACACTAGTGATCAAAAGGAAGTTGGTGTGAATCCCTCTTCAACTTCACCATCAACTTCCCAAGGCGAGACGCCAAAGATTGTGACTTGTTTCTCGAATTTGAACAGCCAAGTGTTATTGGCCACTGCCTTAGTTAAGGTAGATTCGAGAACAGGCACGTATCATCTCAGATCTCTTTTAGATCAGGGGTCGCAAGCATCATTTATTACGGAGTCAGCAGTTCAGATGCTTGGACTCAAGAAAGTTTTAGGTATGAGTCATATTTCAGGAGTCGGCGGTAGTGATCAGACTGCAACATTGCAGTCTAAATGGTTTGTAAACATTAATATTCAATCACGCCACGATCCCAACTTTATAGTTCAGGTAAAGGCTCATGTCTTAAACAAACTCACCTCACTTCTTCCTGAAAGGAAGATTGTGATCAAAGATTGGTCGTTACAAATTTCAGGAATGAAATTAGCAGATCCTTTATTTGATACACCAAACAAAGTTGATCTTTTATTAGGTGCAGAAGTGTATGGTCAGATTTTATTGGAAGGTATTGTCAAGGGTCCACCAGGTTCTCCTGTTGCACAAAATTCCAAACTTGGTTGGATTCTCTCTGGCTGTATACACTCACCACAAAATATTTATTTGCAGCGAGATATCATAAGCATGCACACTCATGTAAGTACTGATTATGTCAATAAAGTCATGATAGTAGGTCAGAGGCTTCAACCTGATATGAAGCATATCATCATGCACAGGCGTTGTTACCCAATATGTCTTGTTGCTGACGTTTTAAAAATGTACAAGCTAGTGAAAGTGTCTGAGGACGATGTTGATGTTCAACGCTATTTGCGGCGTAGGGACTTATATTCAGAACTTCAACATCTCAGGTTATTGCGGATTACATTTTACATATCCTCAGCACCTAACTTGGCTGTACAATCACTGCAACAGATCACTTATGATGAGATTAAAAAATATCCATTACTTGTGTACAGGGTCTCTGAAATAGAATTTTGGAGAAACATCCCTAAGTGGCTACAAGAAACTACGGTTCACTACAGTAAAGGAAGTTATAAGAAAACCAAATTAGAAGGAAAGAAAGGTACAGTTGTACGTCACGTATCTACTCAAAACACAGGTATTATATCTAGGTTTTCTAATTTAAAAAGATTATTGCATGGAATATATTATTGTAAAGAATTTCTTAATTTAAAGAGTAGTGTAAATTCTAAACCTAAAACTACGTGGTGGCTAACTGCAAAAGAAATAAATAATTCATTACTTACCTGTATCCGGTTGTGTCAAGAAGAAGCTTTCCTAGAGGAAATGCCAAGTTTACAAAGATTAGGTATAGTAAATAAAAAAAATAGACTTACCTCGCTTAATCCGTTCTTTGATGGCAATAGAATCCTCAGAGTTGGTGGGCGATTGCAGAAGGCTAACTTAGTGGAAGACACGAAACATCCAATACTGCTTATTTATAAGTCGCATCTGACTAATCTGATGGTAACAGATGCTCATGATCGTACTCTTCATGAGGGTCCTCAATTAATAATCACACAGTATTGGATCGTAAACGCGAAGAATCTCGTTCGACAGCATGTTCGTAAATGTGTTGTTTGCATTCGGCATTCTGCTCGAACAAATCAGCAGTTGATGGGTCAATTAGGTACCATCAGCTCGTGTCACAGCTTGTCGTCCTTTTCATCAAAGCGGTGTTGATTACGTCGGACCTATCGCTATTAGGCCCACCAAGGGACGTGGTTATCGCTCCACAAAAGGTTATATTGTTTTATTCATCTGCATGGCCACTCGTGCAATACATCTCGAAGTAGTGAGTGATCTTACTTCGAAAGCATTTTTGGCCGCTTTTAAGCGTTTTGTCGCACGGAGAGGGCACTGTGAAGACTTGTGGAGTGATAATGGTTCCAACTTCGTTGGAGCGAATAGGGAGTTAAAGAATCTTTTCGACCAAGAGGATGATCTGCCGCCGGCAAGATGGTTGTATGGCATCATAACCGAGAAACACACTGGTTCAGACAACATTACGCGTGTTGTCGCTTTAAAATGTAAAGATACAACAATCAAGAGATCTGTATCCAGGCTCATTATTTTACTTGTTACAACTTTAGTTGTATAATGCTGTTGTATTTTTGTTTTAAAGTTTTAATTCCTACATTTGATGTTTTGGTTTGCTAGTGTTGTTATGATGTTTTTATAAGTTTATATTGTAGTGCAGTGAATTTGTTGTTTTAGATTTTTATTAAGGTTAGGTACATAATATGATTCTTGTGTTTGAACCACAGCAGTTACCTGCTGTTATGGTGGGCGGTTTTGTTGTAGTGTTTAACAACTGTGTAGTTTTATGGACAGCCTGTCCATGGTGGGCGGAATGTTAAAGCTCATAAACCAAAATTGATTCAACCTGTCCCCGATAGATGGCGTTGTGCCTATGACGCGTTTTTGTACATGGCGGTGTCAAGATTTTTCTCGAGTTAACGACTCTCCGGCACTGTTTATAATAAATGCTCTCGACCTGACCTAGGTGTTTTCTTTGATTCCATCATAAATACCTGGGCACCCTGTGGGATCGGTTTGGAAACTTAACAATGATGATATGAAGCCTTAACGTCACTGCACAAAGCCAATGACCAAAGAAGCCTCTCAGAACAATGTTTTTTTTTTTTTTGTATTAATTAAGCTTAGATATTTTTATGTTTTGTGCGTCATACTGGGCGTAGAAATAAAAACTTTTTCTTTCTTTCTTTCTTATTTTTTTCGCGATTACGATGTTGGTCCCATAGAGAAAGTTATTCAGTTTGATGGTCTGATCCACACCCTTAAATATGACCGCGCATTTCTGGTACACGTTGTATATCTTCTATTTGAAACCGCGTACCTAAAGACTCAACATTTCATAAGTGCCTGTATTATGGTTTACATGAAATGAAGATCTATTCTATTCTATTATATAGGTACCATTACTGACTTGTATAATCCATTCAACAATAATGACGTCATCAACCTCAACAAGTCAACAAACAGCGCCACCAAATCAACTGATTGAATTACACAGTCTGTTTGTCAGTTTGTAAACAGATATACAGAACGACCGATTGCACTAATTGAACTAATTCCTTATCTGATTACTGGATTATCGCGATGTGTTAGTTAGATATTAGGGGCCTATAGTAAATTGATCTAGATTATGTCTTAGTGTTTAGCTTGATTCGCGGTGGATTTTAGAAATACATTAATTTTTGGATAATTATTATAGAATTTCTCTCTAAATAAAGCGAATACAGATTGAGAACATTGAGATATCATCATTAATAATTCTCTTCTCGAAAAGAACAAGATCAAAATACGTGATGGCATGGTTTGTACAGTGGCTAAACGATTAGCTTTCTACGCTACGTGCCGCGGGTTCGATCCCTGCACGGAGCAATTATTTATAATAGAGGTCGTCAAGTGGTCGTAATTCGACCGTAATTTTAGCTTCCTTCACTCTTTATCCATATAAACTTTAACTGTGCCAAATTTCATAGTCCTCCGTACGCGCAAAAAGCTTAAAAAGGGGTATAAAGCTTTCACTTCACGTATTAATATATACATAGATGATCTATTAGCATGTGACACGTATGTATGTAAACTGTACCCTCGATACAGCAGAAATCACAGAGAGGGGTTATGTTTAAAAAAAAATAAGAAAGAAAATATCCGTACACGAGCACCTTATCCAATCTCCATTCGGGTCACGAACACACACATGTACTAAAAAATACTTGAAAAATCCGAGTTGAACCCTTGTCTAATTTACATTCCATACTTAATACCTCTCCGCAAGTTGTGAGATAGCGCTGAACTAACGGCTTATGTTCGTGGACTTTTGGTCTTAGGGTACGGAGCCAGTGGCATCGGATTACAAGATTTATTTTTTAATTTTTTAATATACCACGTTTTTGAACCGAACTAAAAAGTATATAACTTAACCGTCAAAAACCCTCGAGTCAAACTAGAAAAAGAGCTGTAACTTTTGAACGGCTGAACAGATTTTTATAATACTTAGCTAGGAACCAACCCGATTAAACTAGCTTTCAATTAAAAAACTGCATTTAATTCGGACATCTGTGTTGCCACACACGATGCCACAGTAAGATACACAGATACACACTACAAACTTATAACAGCATAGCTTACTCAGGTAAGCTAGCTTATTTGGTTGGCCATTGTTTTTGCTTTTGCTATTTAATCGTTCAAGGCAACGAACTGAAAATGATGGCGGAAGGGTTCTCGATTTTTTTGAAGTTGATTTTTATACCGAAGCAAATTAAAAGGCTTATTACCTCGCTGCTATTGAGACCGTACCCAAACTCGAGGATTAAGACAGGACCAAACTTAACGGTGTTACGTAGTCACACGATAAGAGCTTCAGTGGAAAAACTCCGAATTAAAAACTTTGTGCAGATAACTGCGGCGATCTTGTGGACCATGGAAACTGGACCAATTTGTGCCAGGAGAAGATTATGAGAACTTTCTTTAAGGAAATAAAATATCTAGATAAAAGAGTTGGCTTTTAAATTTGTTATCACAGTCAGCTGTCGACGTTTTGTTTTGCCTTTTCCACACCAGCTTTTGGTTTCTGTTACTAAACACCAAAATTAGTCATTTATTTCTGAATATCGTTCGTTTTATGAAAAGTCTATCCATTGAGTTTCTTCCCGGTATCTTCTCCAGGACCAACCCACTTGGAACCGTGCACCTAGAATCACGACGTTTTGAAAGTGCCTGCAAAGGCCCATTTTAAATAAAAAACATTGACTTTGACTTTATCAAGCAATACACATCAAAATTACTATAGATTATGTTATAGATATCAGAATTCTGACTGCCCAGCAGAGCTAGCACGGTTTAAGAACAACCCTAGCTTTATTACAATAACCTTGATAATGACTACAAGTTTGTATTGGATTTAAAAACCACGCCATCCAGTTCGGCTACAGGGCCACGCGGCTCACTTCCATACGCGTTTTGTTTCATAGCTGCAATCTATGGCTTGTAGGAAGCGTTTACGTAGGACCTCTCACGCGGCTCACGGGTGACCCCCATGGCTCAAATGGTTCAGTAAGATAAGGCTCACCGGTGAGCCCCGTGGCCTGAATGGAAATACTCGATTTTTCATATGACGTTCAACGTGTTAAATGAGGAGAGAGAAAATCGGGGACATAATAGGTATTTTCATTTTTTCAAGGAGTCAAAGGGTTGAAAATACGTGTTTGTCCACCTGCCGTACTAGCCGTGCAGGGAAGAACATAGGTCGTAGATAGTTAGATTTCATCATTCGGGTCGCAATAGCTCTGTCACGCGTTTACTCATTTTTTATAAGTACAGTTTGTATTACTACAAGGCAAGATGGTTTGTGGTGCTTGTCTCTTACGCAAAATTGTAGAAGCAAACATTAAAGTGGCAATGACACGTAAAAAGTACCTACTCATAATGTGTATTCAAGTTAAATTGTTTAAGATATTGCGTAGTCAAAATAATAAACTAACACAAATATTTTTTTTATGAAATACATACATTTACGTGGTCCTGGGATCCGCAAAGCAGTCCTTAGCAAATTGGAGGATTTTTTTATTTTACTTTTACAAAATCTTTTTTATTAAATAGTAGATTTTTCATTCATTTATTTAATTCAGATAAAAATCCATAACATTTTTTACTGTCTTCAAATACCTACCTTTTTTATTTTTTTACTTCTAGAATTTTCCTTGTCGATTATAAACATGGAGTACAATAACCGTATTATAAATGACGACACGGTTGGCACAGTGGCTAAGCGATTAGCTTTCTGCGCTACGTGCCGCCGGGTTCGATCCCCGCACGGGACAAATAAATATTTGTATGATCTACAGATAGTTGCTTCGGGTCTGGGTGTGTGTGTGCATGTGACTATGTTTGTAAACTGTGTCCTCGATACAGAAGAAATCCTAGAAGGGCAACGTTAATCTTAAAAAAAAATTGTGTATTAAAATCGAACTAACACATTAGCAGAACATTACACACTTGCACTGTAAGCGATTAGGAGAGAGGGCGGGGCGCGTCTTCGTGGATGCCACTATCTATACCATTTACTCTTTTTCTCCTAGATCTAGCTAACCAGATTATTTTAATCAGTCAACCGAAAAATCTCCATGAAAAACCGCTTCAGATTACAGATCTCCTTCTAAGATCACAGAAGAAAGCAACTTAATTAAGAAATATACAATAATTCAATTACTTAAACCGCGAAGTGTCTTGTTGTTGCCGTCTCGCTCTAATAACACTTTCTAATTTTCCGTCTCTTTCGCGCACGGCCTTCGCGGAAACGTGAGCCGTTTGGTGTGTGGTACAAGTGGTGAGTGACTGCCTGGCTTTGATGAAATCATGAAAATATGTTCACGTATCTGTTTAAAGGTATTAGCAGATTTCTACTAGATACTGCTAATGTGAAAGAAATAATAATAATTATTATTATGAGCCCGTAATGTCTCACTGCAGGAAAAAGGCCTCTCTTCCCTCTTTCCATTTCTCACGGTCAGTTGAGATCTGGGGCCAATCCTTTATGAAAATGTCCAGGTCATCCCGTCTCATCCCATCTCCTTTTGGGCCTGCCGCGCTGTCGTTTCCTGCCGTTCGGGACCCACTCTGTGGTTACTTTAGCCCATGGCTCCTCCGACATGCGGCAGATGTGGCCAGCCCAATTCCACTTCAATTTGGCAGCTGTTTGGCCTACGTCAGCAATTTGTGTTTTGGAACGAAGCATCGAGTTTCTTATGCGGTCCGTAAGTTTGACTCCCAGGATGCTTCGTTCCATAGCTCGTTGGCAAACCCCGAGTGCGGACTTCTGACGGAGCGTTAGTGACCATGTCTGTGCTCCATAGGTGAGGGTGGAGAGAATGCATATGTCCATGAGTTTTCTTTTAAGTGAAAGAGGTAGAGGTCCTTTCAGTAGTTCTTTCATCGACCAATAGCTCTTCCAGGCATTTTCGGTGCGTCGAGCAACTTCTTTATCTTGTCTCGCCTGGAAGGAGACTATTTGGCCGAGGTATATGTATTCATGGACATATTCAATCCCCACACCCCCAATTTCTATCTTGCGTTCTGTGCGTCATTAATTTGGTCTTAGACATGTTCATCGTGAGTCCGACCTCGAGGCTGGCGTAGCTCAGCTGTTCGAGCATTAGGCCTAGTTCAGCTGCCGAAGAAGAAAAAAGTACAATGTCATCGGCGAAGCGAAGATTGGTCAATCTCTTTTCTCCGACGATAATGCCCTTATCCCACCAGAGTGTATTTAAGTTTTGGAAGATTTCTTCAAGCGTGGCTGTGAAGAGCTTTGGAGATAGCGGGTTCTCTTGCTTGACTCCTTTCTGGATTGGAAAGGATGGCCCAGATGTGATGATGGATCAGAATGTGAAAGAAATAATATACATTTATTTTGTTCCCATGCTTTCACAGATAGAGGGATGAGGTTATGCCTCACCGCGAAAAACCCCCGACTCCAACTAGAAAAAGAGCTGTAACTTTTGAACGGATGAACAGATTTTCATAATACATAGCTAAAATGATACCCGATTAAACTAGCTTTGAAATAAAAAAAACTGCATTGAAATCGGTTTATCTGTTTTGGAGCTATGATGCCACAGGCAGATACACAGATCCACAGATACACAGATATACAGATACACACTACAAACTTATAACACCCCTCTTTTTTGTCGGGGGTAAAAATCAATATTCGAAGACTAATACAAAACATTCAATTAAAGTATAATAAAGTATAAAGGTATATTATATTATGTAAACCGCCAAGTATGATAAGACCGCACTTTGGACATCTTTTTAATACGCTTTTATATTAGCTTCACCTGTAACTAACTATGTAAAAAAATATTGGAAGTTAAATTTGACCCACTTCCCGGTTTCCGATTGAGCTGCATACTCGTTTAGTTTGGATAACAAAAGCGTATGTTTTATTTTTTTTTAAACTATAGATAATATTTTCTATTTATTCTAACTTTTCTTCTCTTTCTAGTAAGCAATAAAGTGTAGTTTAATTAGTTATTGTGAAAAAATAATCAGCTGTCTTAAACTTAAAGGCCGACCACTAGTTAAAAAAAATCTTGTGTCGCTTATCGCTTATACCGCGTCACAAAGACAATAAGTGCGGATCGCTGCGCGATTACATACCGCTTCATGTGAAGATATTCGGTCAAGTTTAATATGAGTTCTGTTTCAAAAGCTTTGTTTGTTTTGTCGCCTTGTTGAGGCATTGATGCGAAAACTTTGTATTGTAACATTGATGACGTCACAGTATATGTCAGCCAGTTATGTTTATGATCTGTATAACCAGAATAATAAATAATAAGTAATTATTAATGTTCTTATAAATATATATAATATATATACAGGGTGTAAGGGACATCGTAACGAAAACTGATAACATTAATTCAGTACATGAATCTAAACACCTCAGCATAGAAATAAGGCGTCGCGTAAGTCTTTTCAAAAAAAATTACGATTTAGTTCGCAGATTTTATAACGATTTAAAAAATCTGCGAACGAAATCGTAAAATTTTTGAAAAGACCGACGCAATATTTTTACTCTGATGTGTCCAGAATCATGTACTGAATCCATGGTATCAGTTTTCGTTACGATGTCACTTACACCCTGTATATATAATAGAAAACTTTAAAAAAAAAAAAAACCCGACTTCAAATATTGAAAAGTATAAAATAATTTTCTTAAAATCATAACAGCTTCTGAAGTCGGTGCCAGTTCCAAGTTAGGTGCATTAAAGAATTAAAAGCCCCGACTTCAGAAGCTCTAAGTTTTTTAGTTTTCCGCACATCTCTAATGATGTTGTTGTTGTTAGCCTATAATTATCATCCCACTGCTGAGCAAAGGCCTCCCCCCATGACTTCCAGGTCTTCCGGTCCAGAGCCAGTGTGGACCATTCTATATTAATTCTATCCAGCTCGTCTCTCCATCTCCTTCGTGGTCTGCCTCGACGCCGTCTAGCTGTGTCAGGGCTCCACATAGTGGCAATTTTAGCCCACAGCTCATCAGGCATACGGCAGATGTGGCCAGCCCAATCCCACTCAAACTCAATGATTATGTATTATATAAGTTATTATTTAGTACATTATTGTGACTGTATGTGCAAGATACTACATGCAATCTGGACAAACCCCTGTGATTTTTACATTGTAATAATTAATATTTCGTAAGAATTTTGTTTAAATAAATAACCTATGACATTTAAAACAGTCACTTTGGAACCTAATGTCAATGACCTGTACCTATAGTATGGCACAACTAAAAAGTCGCATCGTTAAACTTCGTAAAACCGATCTCTTCCGAACTGAATGCGACTTCAAGACCACGACTGATATTTACGCTGACACAAGAAGTTGTAAAATTATCTTAGCGAGTGACTGCCACTGATTGTGCGGTCAAGTGCATCGATATAAAAGAAAGAAAGAAAATAAATTTATTTTTTGCACACAGGACACCGCAATCACAAATAGCATGCACACATAACAAACATAAAAAAAACAGAAAATTACTTATAACAAAACAATGATGATAGAAAAGAAGAATATCCAAAATAATGCATGGCAGTGTGTGTCCCTCATGTGCAAAAAAATGGGCATCGATCAGCTTGTTATCATTGGCAACACCAATGACGCTGGTTAAATATAAGTAACTTCTTAGTTGTGTCGTACTATACCTAAGTAAAAGAGCGTTTAGATACTAGATGCAAGTTCTTACATAAGCCTTGCAGCATTTAGCAATGTTCCGGTTCTTGACCAGTCTATATAGACGACCTAGTAGTTTACGCAAGTTATCTTTAAGTGAGAATAGGTTGGTACTTGATTAAGCGTTATTGTCTGATAATAGATATCGAAATTTAAGTAGATGCTTTGTAATGTTATAAAAGAGTTTTAATTTACTTATAAAAGTGTTATTGGGTTTTCTGTTACGAAATTTTCAGCAGAGTTATGAATGTCTTCTATTTCTTAAGAAACGTTGGTTATAATTATAGCAATAATTAATAAAAAAATGAAAAATCACGTAAAACTTTTGTGAACCCATGATTATTTTATCTTATCTTTTATTCGTTTTAAATTAGAATTATATGTTTTTTATTTTATATTTTAAATATATATTTTATTAACCAATTATTTATTAATAAAAAAATAAAATAAAAAAAAAATTATCACATGGAGGATTGCCTAATTTTATTGGATTTTTCCCAAAATTAATTGTTATTATTTTTTAATTTTTAATTATATATAATTATATGTTAACTTTTATTTTTATTATGTCCTATACAACCGTGGACGGGTATACAACGCAAAGTTCATGCTTGGCTGGTTATTAAGAAAAGTTGTTTTCCAATTAGAATAAAATATATTATATTTATTTCATGTAACCAAATACAGGCACGTCGAGACTCTAGATTTACGGTTCCAAACAGTAGTTCCAAGTAGTAGTCCGACTTTATTTTATACTATATAGAGATTAAGTAAAATAAATGTTTTGGTACACCAATAATAACGTCCGAGTCGCCCTGTGGTCGAAAATCGACCAAAATTTTAGCTTTCTGCACTCCTTCTTCATATAAACTTTAACTATGCCAAATCTCACACTCCTCCGTGCACGCAATATGCTTAAAAAGGGGTACAAAGTTTTCTCTTCACGTATTAATATTTTATTTTTTTATTTTTTAAAAACGTTGCCCTTCACTAGGATTTCTCCTGTATCGAGGGTACAGTTTACAAACATACATGTCACATGCACACACAACCAGACCCGAAACAACTATCTGTTGATCATACAAATATTTGTTTCGTGCGGGGATCGAACCCGCGGCACGTAGCGCAGAAGGCTAATCGCTTAGCCACAACGCCAACCGTGTCGTCGATATATAGATAGGGACATTTATATATTACGACACAAAATAATAACTACCCAGTTAAGTACCCAGTTATAAAATTTCCTTACATCTCACGTGGAAAAGTAAATACAGGTTATCCATAGACCGGAACGCTGGTTGCAAACACGTTGGGTAATAGGTATTGTATGGGATCAAAAATGGACTGTATGAAAACGTGATTGAAAGTGTTTTAAAATGGTTTAATAATATAATAATGAAATGGGAACAAAAATAGGATCGAACCGAACCAAAGCACCTGCTGTCAGACAATAATTATTTTACAATGACATATGTTAAAAAAAAATATATAAAAAGAATTTAAAAAATAGACAAATAATATTAATTAGGTAGCAAGGAGTTTGCAACAGGTATGTAGGTACATTTTAGTAATTCTTACAGCCCTAAGTAATTTAAAAACATGCTGATTTCGCAGTGTATAAGTATGTTCATTTATTGCTAGTTTTATACAGGGTGTCCCAGGAAACCTGTACCAGCGAAGGTCTGTGGTCAGGGGACACTAATACTTATTGATTGAACCCCCATGTATGTTCTACGATATTTTGTAGTTTTCGAGAAATTAATTTTGTTGTAATAATTTCAGATTTTTCAAAATTGTAGGCGGTTTTAGATATAACTTTTTCTGGGTGGCATTTCTTTGAGATTTTTCTTGTCAGTATTATGGCTGTGTGTTCACCTGTTAAAAACACAAAACAACCAAATTCTAACTACTAGTAGCTCAGAATATGATCACAAGATAAAAAAATCTGTTTCGGAGAAAATATTACAAAATAATTAATTTCTCGAAAACTACAAAATATCGTAGAACATACATCGGGGTTCAATCGATGAGTATTAGTGTCCCCTGACCACAGACCTTCGCTGGTACAGGTTTCCTGGGACACCCTGTATATGTCAAAAGTTGTGCAATTCTAGGTAATCGTTTTAAAATTATAAACAAACATAATATGACCGATTTATATATTTTTATTGCAATTCGGTTAGTCGACTCTACGTATGATCCGAGGGCTGGCCTATTCTTTGGTCAAAGAATAAGTACTGCCATTCAACGTGGCAATGCTGCCAGTCTTCTGGGCACGCTACCAATTGACAGCGATGAGGAGGAGTACTTTGACGCCTGGGTGCTCAGTTTTATATTTGTAATTTTTTTTTATGTACTAAGTAATTAGGCTGTGTACGTAGTTAAGTTTAATTGGCAAATAAAGTTTAGTGACCGAATAAAAATATTTATTTATTTGTTTTAGGAAAACTTGCAGTTAATAGTTTTGTATGCAATTAAATAAGTTATAAATGAACAATTAAAAGTTTCCACTTATAATTCCTATGGAATTGTGAAAATCCTATGTGAAATTGTGTAAATCCCATTTTCATAATTCCAAAGTCAAAATCAAAGATTTTTATTTCAACTGGGCCTTTGCAGGCACTTTCAAAACGTTGTGATTCTAGGTGCACGGTTCCAAGTGGGTTGGTCCTAGAAGATATAAGTTCCATAGTATATAATACTCATCTTAATAATTAATGGTAATTGCTTTGATAGAAAAATCATAGACTGCTTCGTTGTAAATAGGTATGTAATTAAAAATAACGAGGAAATCATTTCCAACATGTTTTTACAAAGTCATTACCGTGACGATCTATACACGATAGATACGATTACTGTGGTCTTCTTCTGTCGTGTGAGTATTGCTCCGTGGTCATTCTATTACGTGGTATTTTTTTTTTTTGTTTTTTTTTTTTTTTTTTTACCTTCTGTATACCCGGGAAAAAATAAGGCACCCGTTACTAACCGCGGATGACGTAAAAAATTAATCCACTGTCGTGTGTTGGGTCAGAAAAGTGTTGACAAAAAGATGGAGATTTCAATAAAAGTCCGGACATTTTAGTCACAAAATGAAATAATAAATCCCGCGCGCAGCGCACGTTTTACAGAGATAGCGGGCTATTTTAACACGCTTTTATTAGCTTCACTTGTAACTAACTATGTAAAAAAAATCTTGTAATTTAAATTTCACCCAATTCCTGGTTTCCGATTGAGCTGAAATTTTGCATACACGTTCAGTTTGGATGACAAAAGCGTTTTCTTTAGTTTTTTTTTTTTAAACTATAATATTATTTTCTATCACCTGGTTAAGAGACTGCAGATGATCAGTGGTGGAGAGGCCACGGCGAAATCCAGCCTGTTCTGGAGGTTGGTGGAGGTCCAACTGGCCAGATATACGGCTTTCGAGAACCATAATAAAAACTTTGTATAGATGTGAGATAAGGCTAATGGGACGGTAATTGCTAATATCGGTTTTGTCTCCTTTTTTGTGTAAGAGAATATTATTTGAATGACAGAAAGTATTTGGGAATATACCTGTTTTTAAGATTGTTGATTGTTGATTTGATGGAACGAAGCATCCTGGGAGTCAAACTTACGGACCGCATAAGAAACTCGATGCTTCGTTCCAAAACACAAATTGCTGACGTAGGCCAAACAGCTGCCAAATTGAAGTGGAATTGGGCTGGCCACATCTGCCGCATGTCGGAGGAGCTATGGGCTAAAGTAACCACAGAGTGGGTCCCGAACGGCAGGAAACGACAGCGCGGCAGGCCCAAAAGGAGATGGCGGGATGAGCTGGACATTTTCATAAAGGATTGGCCCCAGATCGCAACTGACCGTGAGAAATGGAAAGAGGGAAGGGAGGCCTTTGCCCTGCAGTGGGACATTACGGGCTCATAATAATAAATAATAAAATAATAATAATAATATTATTTTATTATGTCTGAACTAGAAGTTGATTGTTTTGAGATGTAACTGATTATAACTACGAGTATAGTGTCATTAAATAAAGAATGAAGACTGATTAAAAAACGAAAAACATTCAGTCAATTTTTGTCAAACTAAATAAAAAATCGTCCGGACGGAAGCCCGAATGTCGGAATTTGTATGGACAAATTCTGACGAATGGTAACCCTAGTCATGTCGTAGTGTCACATTAAAAATAATTATTACCGATTAAAGACATCAACTAAAAAAAAATGTGAACCACCTACTACGTTATTGACTTGACCATCGCCTTTTCATAGTGTAATATGACCATAAAACAAACAGTTTGAGACTGCTTTAAGCTATGTAGGACACTTCGTATTTCACCATGGAAATGAAAGAAAGAAAGAAAAATGATTTATTTGGCTGCAAAATTCAGGCACCACATGCAAAAATAAAAATAAGAAAAACAAAAATTAAAATAATCACATAGATATTATGTAAAGTATATATGTAGGATAATATACCACAATTGTGTGGGCCTCACGGCTGCACCAAAAAGGTTCAGTTCAGCGTATGCCAGACATCAATGCTCCGCGCTGATTTTCAACTGAACCCGTGATATGACAACAATGATGGCAATCCAAGTTCATGAGTGTACGATTGGCACATTCTTAATGTAGGTTCCACGCATGACCAGTGGTTGCAACTTGCGAGGAAGGATATCATTACAAAGTAAGCAAACCGACTCTGAACGATTAAGTAACTGCAGTTTATTTGCTCATAAAACTCTAAGAATTGTTGAAAGGATATTTCAATAAAGAATTTTAGTGATTGGTAATAAAAATAATAATAAATAAATGTCTTTATTTTGAAGTGAAACTTTTATAGGTATTAGGATTTTCCGTCACGAAAAAGAGCGTTACGGCCGCGTGGAGGGGGTAGACGATTTATCCGTTGAAGTTTCACTTCTACTATGTGTCCCAGCACACATATCGTTTTATTTTTTGTGTAAAAATATTTATGAATTTAAAAAAGTAGGTATTTAAATAATTGAATGAAGAAAATAACAATAATATTTTTGTTCCACAGAAATGACGGTCAATCACAAAAAGTAGAATGTAAGGGTTGACAAACTAATTTGGTTTTTATTTATTTATTGATAATCTGTCATTTAAAGTACAAATATTATTAATCTTTTAACAAGTAAATAGACACATGGACTTTTATTTCTTTAATAATAAATATTATTCCTGGAGAACAGGCTATAATTATTACGACTCATAGAGTTGAGTAATGATCTCATATTTACGATCGGGACTAGAAAGGTTGGTCCTTGTATTTTTCTTGATGTGTCGTCCCATGTCTCTTATAATTTTTTAACCCCCAACAAAAAAGAGGGTAGCATCGTAGCTCGAAAACGGATAGACCGATTTTAATGCAGTTTTTTTAATTGAAAGCGAGTTTAGTCCGGTATCATCTTAGCTATATTTCATGAAAATCTGTTTAGCCGTTCGAAAGTCGGCTCTTTATCTAGTTGAAGTCGGGGGTTTTTGACGGTTAGGTTATTTTATCTAACTTACCTTACCTACTATTGTTTATACTACATTTTATACGTATCTTTTGGCCAATAAAGATGTATTATTTTTTTTTTTTTATATTTTTTTTTTTTTTTATTATTTATAATTTTATATATTATTTTTATATATTATTAATTTTACATACTTTTTGACATTTTTAAATAGTTTTACAATTAAATTAAAAAAAAATACATTTAAAAATATAAAAGAGTAGTAGGCCACCGGCATCGGGAACAGGGTCCAAGCTACCGGTGGTCAGGGCTCTAGAGAGAGAAACCTCCTAACAATGCGCGCAGTGTCAAGGAGTACTGCTTTCTGAATCAGGCCCTTGATCCAGCCACCTAGCGAGAGCCATTCTTATTATTATTACTTGTGATTATGTCTGATCATCTTAGAAAGAAAGAAAGAAAGAAAAATCATTTATTTGGACTAGACATCAGACAACACAGTGCACAAACATAAAAAAGTAAAAATAAAAAAAGCGTTCTAACGTTCGTACATTCATGTGGCTCTTTCCACACCCGTGGAAACTGACATGGTAGTAGACCACAACCTTTTAACAAAATAAACAAGTTATGAATAATAAACGATATCGCACTATTACTGGACTTTGTTAATGTTAACCCCTTCCTTGCAATTGGTTGCGAAAACATAACAGTGCGCTATTCGCGCGTTTATCGCGACAGTCGGATAGGCGCAGGCGCAATGTGGTGGTTCATAGTGTTTTGTGTTTTTAGTGTTTATGGACAAAATGTTACGGAGAGAGGTAAGTTTTTATGAACTTTACTTGGGCAACAAGTCCCTAACACTAAGAAATTGATAGTGTTTTTTTTTTTTTTTTCAATCAATTTTGTGATGAATTTTTTAGGTGAACTAGATCAAATGTGTTATAGGAACAATTTTTTTTTTACTAACTTTTCGGAAATCTAATTAGCGCTTAGCCGGTTGTAATCAGTATAAAGAAGTAATGATAAGGATTTTTTTTTAAATTAAGTGAAGAAACGATTGTAATTTGAAAGGTTAAAAGGGTATCCATGGAGTTTCTTACCGGTCTCTTCTCCATTAAAACCAAACCTACTTTGGAACCGCATTATTTTTTAAATTAATTTCTTTCTCACTTTCCACTTAAAACTTCTTCGAAAGTACTTGAAAACTGTTCATAATATTAAATTTCAACCCATAGTAAAAATGTCAAAAATTTAAATCAATCTCTAAAGAACATAATTGTCTACTTGCTGAAAGGAGAAACAAAACAATAAAAAATTACATGGAAAAAGTAGTTCCGTCATGCAAAAAAAACCTCTATAATCAATATTCAATACCTATCAAAAGTTTTTTAATTCAACTTGCACGGTCCCATACTACACAGACACAGCAAGCCCTTTCTTGTTGTCCCATCAGCGTCACCCTAAGCCGAGGCCCGTGTCCCACTAGGAGTCGCCCTTAGCTGCGTTACGCTTAAAATCACTCTTTAATTAGGTTGGAGGCCCTTCAGACCTCACCGAAAACCCGGTAAAACAATTGGCTCAATGAGACATTTGTGAGATAATTACAAAAAAAAAATGGGTAAAAAATTCAACCCTTTGCTGTCCCACTGCTACCACGGGCCTCTTCTCAGAATAAGAAGGGTTAGGGTCTTAGTCCACCACGCTGGCCTTGTGTGGGTTGGCGGACTACACATACCATCGAGGACTTTATAACGCCCTCTCGGATGTGCAGGTTTCTTCATGATGTTTTCTTTAATCGTTAACACAAGTGATAAATTAAGTTTTTCTGTTATGGAAAATAATTAATAAGCCAGATAAGAGGTAATTCAATGATAAAATCAGTTTTTGTTACACATTACGTAAAATTTGAAATCCATCATTCATCTTCAAGAAAGTTGGCACTAATCACCGGATATGCACTTATTTCATTTTAATTAAAGGATATTGCAAGTCAATACAGTAGCTACAAAGTATGCTCAGTATTCGTGTTTGCGTTTCTTGCGTGTTGTACGAATGTTCGTTAAAAATGTATGGAATTGGATGTATGGATTTATATAATCGTGTATGATTGTATTAGCATCTAGAGTCTACATCAATACTTCGGTTTACAAAGGGCGTGAAGGACATAACATGACTTTTAGGAGAAGCAAAAACGAAAATACTTATACATAATAATAATTACTAGTGGTTGCCCAGTGGTCGAAAATTCGAAATTCGACCGTAATTTTAACTTTCTGCACTCCTTTTCCATATAGACTATAACTATGCCAAATCTCTCTATGTGTGCATGTGACATGTATGTTTGTGAACTGTACCCTCGATTCAGGAGAATTTAATAAACATAAAAAAATATTACCATCTCAAATATATCTAACTTTTATATTCTACCCACTGAAATCTGTTGGGTTACCAAATAAAAACTAAAATAAAAAATATTAAAAACTACCGAAAATATTCTATCACAAATATTTGAGCCAACATGACCAACTGTGTAGGTTGTGTAGGTTTAGTACCTACTTGTGTAGTACTAAAATTATAAAAAGCTAGCTCGCAAACATTTGATCAAACGCAACTCACTGTAAAGTCAAACAGTAATTCTTTAAACTAGATGGTCGTTACGAAAACATCAGACTTCTCTGGCACTGAGAAATTCTAGAAATGAACAAGCTGACGCAACTGAACCACTTGAGATTAAAGTGAACTTCGCTCCACTCGATTGCGTTTGAGAAATTTTGCAAACTTTTTTTGTCTACACTTTTCGTGGTGTCATTGCTAGATGATTTACTTTGTTAGGACACACATTTCAAGCCTTTTTTTATTTATACAAGATATAAAGAGTTCAGTTTTTCCTCATTATATTATTATCTTTCTTTCCTTTTATTTCATTCTTTTTTTAGCCCCTGATAAAAAAGAGGGGTGTTATATGTTTGTAGTTTGTATCTGTGATCCGTGGCATCTGTGGCATTAGCTCCAAAACAGATGGACCGATTTCAATGCAGTTTTTTTAATTAAAAGCTAGTTTAATCGGGTATCATCTTATCTATGTTTCATGAAAATCTGTTCAGCCGTTCAAAAATTACAGCTTCTTTTCTAGTTGGAGTCGGGGGTTTTGCATAGCATGCCAGCATGAATGGGTCGGCACGACCGGGGAAATACTACCCTCCCACCAAATATATGCATACTGTTACGTTTCGTTCATAAAGTGTGGAGCGCCGGAGGCCCAATTCCTCCCTTAGTCCCCTTCCAGGAGGAAAGAAGGGAAAGGAGGACCTTTCCCTCCCTTTTTCCTAACACCAGCCTAAAAAGTCGGCAACGCATCGGTGACGGTGTTACGGATTTTCATGGCCGGCAGTGATCACTTAGTATCTGGTGAATCGCAAGCTCGTATGCCGAATATACATAAAAACAAAAGTTCAATAATGTAGATACCATCACATACGAGTAAGTAGGTATTTTCACTCGGCCATTTGTTTTCACATATTCCGTGCGACCCAACCTACTTGGTCAAGGCAAAAATCTGCCTAAGCCATGAATTCAGGTAGGTCGCGGGACTTATCTCATTACCGTGACCCCGGAACGTAAAGGGCTATTGAAGGAACACCGTGGATTTTAGTCAGTACAAGTCTGACAGTCCCTCCCGCCCTGCCCGGGGTGGGAGGACTCATTTGATGATTTTACCACGCAAAAAAAACCATAAATTCAGGTGTGTCAGTATGTACATATAATATGTTTATTTTCTAAGGTTTAGTATTATTTCAATCTGGGTGAAGGACAGTTTAAAAAAAAATGTAGGTCGTAATTTTTTATAGATATTTTTTTGACATCATAATCAGCTTAAAGTTACGTAGGGAGTGTCACTATAATCACTCACTCACTCATAAATAAGCTGATAGTTTACCTGCTTAGTTCAAAACATTCTTTGCACTTACATAAATAAATAAACCCGTCCCACTGCCGGGCACGGGCCTCTTCTCAGAATGAGAACGGTTAGGCCTTAGTCCACCACGCTGGCCTGGTGCGGGCGGACTACACACACCATCGAGAACTTTATGAGGCCCTCTCAGATGTGCAGGTTTCTTCACGATTTTTCCTTCACTGTTATCGCAAGGTATACTCAAATTCTAATCAGCACATAAATCCGAAAAGTCAGAGGTGCGGGGCGGGTTTGAACTCATACCCTTAAACATGGAAGGCGAGCGCTGAACCGCTAGGCTATCAACCGCTAGGTACTTACATTATTATGAAAATTATTTTTTTTTATCTTGACCTACTGCGACTTTAACTGTGTTGGACGTATTACGTCACTCAGCATGGTCTATTGATTTCGTTCGTTGACCACTTCACGTAAAATTTTAAACCATCGTCATAAACATGGGTAAAGGAAATTGTTTCTAAGCTTGTTTATAATAACCGTCAAAAACCCCCGACTCCAACTAGAAAAAGAGCTGTAACTTTTGAACGGCTCAACAGATTTTCATTAGACATAGCTAAGATGATTCCTGATTAAACTAGCTTTCAAACAAATTGCATTGAAGTCGGTCCATCGGTTTTTAAGCTACGATGCCAGAGGCAGTACACAGATACACACTACAAACTAATACACACTTCTTTTTTGTCGGGGGTTCGGGTGTCATCTTACGGCTCAACAGATTTTCATTAGACATAGCTAAGATGATACACGATTAAACTAGCTTTCAATTAAAAAAACTGCATTGAAATTTGTCCATCCGTTTTTAAGCTACGATGCCAGAGGCAGTACACAGATACACAGATACACACTACAAACTAATACACACTTCTTTTTTGTCGGGGGTTCGGGTATCATCTTAGCAATTTTTCATGAAAATCTGTGCAGCCGACAGCTCTTTTTCTAGTTGGAGTCAGGGGTTTTTGACGGCGGGACACCCTGTATAAATACATTATACAGGTTGGAATTTTAAAATAGCCATAAAAGTACAGGATGCTATTTTTTCGGATTTTAGTCAGTTCGAATCCCGGGTGTAGCAAGCGTATTTAAAAAAATATTTAAAAGCAGTTTTGTTTCTTTTTAAAAATAAAGGAATGTTTCCTTTGAGTAAAATTTGCTGTCTTCAGTATTTAGAGTACTTTTCCTCCAGGTACGCTTCTAAAATTCCACCCTGTATAGATACTTTTCAGATATACAGCTTGAACCGCTCGTTCACATGAATCGAAGAAACATTTTTCCTAAATATCTGAAACGACCTCAATAAAGATTTCTAATGGTACAGATACTTTGAGGTCATAAAACTGAGATATACTTTTAAAACGATTGGATCTTTTGAAATAGAATAGAATAGAATAGATCTTTATTTCATGTAAACCAGATACAGGCACTTATGAAATGTCGAGACTCTAGGTGCACGGTTCCAAATAGTAGATCCTATGGAGAAGAACCGGCAAGAAACTCCATGGAAACTCTTTTCAAATAAATAATAGATCTTGACAATCTTTATCAGTACAATGTTGTGGTAAGATCTGCGAGAATAATGCAATTCAATGCGAATATAAATAAAACTAGGATAATAATGAATTGCCTCTGAATAAGATTGCCATGGCAGTTACGAGCTGACCAGTTCCGACAGACGGCACCCGTTCACGAGCATGACGCTGACACATGCGTCAATCATGGCAATCTTATTCAGAGGCAATTCATTATTATCCTAGTTTTATTTATATTCGCATTGAATTGCATTATTCTCGCAGATCTTACCACAACATCGTACTGATAAAGATTGTCAAGATCTATTATTTATTTGAAAAGAGTTTCCATGGAGTTTCTCTCGAAATGGGATGGCTTGTACGTTATGCTTTAAACTTATAACTAGAACTTATGTGCAATCTATAGATTCGAATTGCTCTATTCAGCCAGAATAGAATAGAATTTCCTTTTATTGATTCAGTGTTACATTTAAATTAACAATACTTGTTCTTCATTACTTTATTTTTTATTTTTTTTATTCACATTTTTGTTGAGGCTTCAGTTCACCATGGTTCATAATGATATTTTTTTTACATTTTTTTTTTTTTTTTTTTTTTTTATGATAAGTACAAGAACTTCACGAAATTCTTGAGATTTATTTTTTTGCATCTCGCATAATGTTTGCCATGGTGTCAAGATGATTCACCCATTTCTCTTCTACAGATGAACCACCAGAATCGACATTCGACTACCACTCCATGCCAGTTCTATCAGAGCTGGATGACTACGATCTGTGTCTTAAGAAACCTGACGCTGTCTACTGCATCGTAGACCTGGTGCTCTTGGAAGACGATTCGCCCCTGTATCAGTTTATTAAGGTAAGGTGGTGCCAACGTAGCTGATGCGATCTCGTCATGCCGACTATATCATGCTCTACCAAAAGCTCTTCGATTTCGGTATTCATCCGGACTCTCCACCTGCCATCCATGTTTTTTGCCTTTACTATATGTTATGTACTCAAGTGAAGGTACATTATAAAACTGTCAGTATGAGCTGGCAACACTGAACCAGAGTGAATTGTGCTACATGATTTAATGGATTTAGTGAGTATATAATAGTGGCGACGAGGATGGGATCGGTATAACGGTAAACAAGAAGTGAAATTAGTGAAAATAAACATAAATAAATAATATAACTATGGGTATCAAATTTAACGAATTTGACTTAGCATATGGGTGTTGGCAAAATTATATCGAAAGATTTTGTTATTGCCTTCAGGCTAGTGAAATCCAAGATGATACAAAGAAAAAAGCGAATTTATTGGCGGTTTGTGGCCCTGATTTGTATGACTTGGTAATTTCTTTGATTTCTCCGAAAAAAGTAAGTGAGGTTAGTTTCACTTTGATAGTAGGCACTTTAAACGGCCATTTCCATCCGAAACCCAACGAAACCGTAGAATCATATAAGTTTCACACTAGAAACCAAGAAGACGATGAAAAGATGAGGAATTATATTGCACAATTGCGGAAACTAAGTATAAATTGTAATTTCGCTGATTTAAATCGTACTTTAAGGGATAGATTGGTATGTGGTATATTGGATAAAGATATTCAAAAGAAACTGTTACAACAAAGTCAATTAACATTTGAACAGGCTTGTGACATTGCATTATCACATGAAACTGCAAATATTGATGCAAAGGTCATCATACAATCGAGTCCAAGCACAAGCAGTCCAGCACAGGATACGGTGGAACCTATGGACATAAATAAGGTAATAAGTAAAAAAATACCTAATCATGAAGGGAAACCAAGTTGTTCTCGTTGTGGAAAGTTTCATAAAGGGGAATGCAGGTTTCGTTGGAGCAAATGTCATCATTGTGGCAAAACAGGACATGTAGAAGCAGTTTGTTTTACTAAATCCAAACAAAAGCAGAAAGACAATTCCGAATGTAATGGGTTGTATGAGGTAGGCATTAATAATATTAGACAAGGGAAAGTGGATCCATTCATAATTAGAGTGTTACTTAATGGCACCGAATTGCAAATGGAGGTGGATTCAGGCTGCCCATACACCATAATTAATGAGGCCACAGCCAGACTCATATGGAAAAATAAATTACCCAAATTAGAAATATCAGATATTGCATTAAAATCTTACACTGAGGGTAAATTAATATTACTTGGACAAGCGGCAGTACAGGTTAGGTATAGGGAAGTCATTAAAAGTATGGAAATACTGATAACAAAAGGTAACGGGTCAAGTTTGATTGGAAGAAACTGGTTTGCTGATTTGGGAATAATTATACAAGGAATAAATTTGGTAAAAGTATCGGCAAGTGAAAAGGGTCATATCACTCAATTAGTTACTAAATATAAACAGGTATTTGAGCCAGGGCTAGGCAGGTATACTGGACCAGTGGTGAATATAACACCGAAGGAAGGCTCTGTGCCAAAATTTCTAAAAAGTAGACCGATTCCATTTGCAATAAAAGAAAGAGTTTTTAAGGAAATTGACAGACTAGTCAAAGAAGGAGTGTTAGAACCAACAGCACATTCTGATTGGGCAACGCCAATAGTTCCAGTATTAAAACCAAATGGAAGAGTCCGATTATGTGGAGATTACCGGTCCACAGTAAACGCAGTTACAAACACTGATTCTTATCCACTACCTACCCTCAATGAAGCTTTTGTGGAGCTGCAAGGGGGGGTAATATTCTCAAAGATTGATTTAGAGCAAGCATATACACAGTTGGTGGTGGATGATAAAACAGCTGATTTACTTACCTTAAATACACCTAAAGGACTGTATAAAGTGAAACGTTTAGCTTTTGGAGTCAAGGCTTGTCCCGGGATATTCCAGAGACTAATGACTTCTTTACTGGCAGGGATCCAGGGCATAGCTATACTGTTAGACGATGTGGTAATTTGTGGAAAGGATATAGAGTCACACAATGCTAGATTGGATATGGTTTTACAGAAATTACAGGAAGCCGGTCTTAGAGTGAACAAAGGGAAATGTATGTTTGCCGTACCAAGAGTGAAATTTTTGGGCTATGTGATAGATGAGTCCGGAATACATCCATCTAAAGAGAAAATTGATTCTATTGAGAAGACTCCTGCACCAAAAAATATAAAGGAACTACAGGCATTTTTAGGACTTCTTAATTTTTATGACAGATTTTTACCTCACAAAGCAACCACTGCTGAGCCTTTATATAGGTTATTGGAGAAAGAGTCCGCGTGGAAATGGGGTAAAGAACATCAGGCAGCTTTTAAGATATTGAAGACAATGTTGTCTAGTGACGATACTTTGGTTCACTATGATGGCAAGAGGAAGTTAATTATGTCTTGTGATGCATCTCAATTTGGACTTGGAGCAGTTTTAGAGCATGAAATGGATGATGGGACGGTAAGACCGATTATGTTTGCATCAAGAACATTGAATATCCATGAGCGGAACTACGCACAGATAGACAAAGAAGCGGCTGCGATAATTTTCGGATTGAAGAAATTTCACCAGTATATAAGTGGTCGGAAGGTAGTTATTAAAACTGATCATAGACCACTATTGGGCATTTTTGGAACCGGTAAGCCAATTCCCAACATTATATCGCCAAGAATGTTGAGATGGGCGTTATTACTGAATTCATATGAGTATGAGATTCAGTATGTAGAAGGGAAAAAGTTAGGGAATGCAGATGCCCTAAGTCGTTGGACGTCAGAAGAAACAGGTACTGAAGAAGAATATTCTGGGGTACTATTAATAGAAGAGACTCCACTGGAGCTGGATTTCACTGCAATAGAAGTGGCAAAATTCACAAAAAAGGATAGAGTATTATGTAAAGTATTATATTGGATAAGAAATGGATGGCCAACAAAGGTAGACATAGACTACCAAATGTTTTGGCAGAGGAGAGAAGAATTATCGGTACATAGTAACTGCATATTATGGGGTAGTAGAGTTGTGGTGCCGGAGAAGATGCGATCACACATCCTAGAAGAGTTACATAGAAATCACGATGGTATAGTCATCACGAAAGCATTAGCAAGAAGCTATTTTTGGTGGCCTTCCATGGATAAACACATAGAAGGAATAATAAAAAATTGTATTACCTGTGCAGAGAATCGAAACATGCCAACTGCGGTGACTCATCAGTGGATACAACCTGATAAAGCTTGGTCTAGGCTACATATAGACTATGCGGGACCATTTCAAGGAAAATCTTTTTTGATTCTGATAGATGCATATTCAAAATGGCCAGAAGTTAAAATAGTCAATGACTTGAGTAGTGCCACTTTAATCAGGACGTTGAGGAACATTTTTGCAGAACAAGGTTTACCGGACTGTATTGTAAGTGACAACGGCAGGAGTTTTATATCGGAAGAGTTTAAGAAGTACCTGAAGAGCCATGGTATTAGACAGATATTGGTAGCACCGTACCATCCTGCTTCAAATGGGCAAGCTGAACGTACAGTTCAGACAGTAAAAAATAAATTGAAGAAAATAACATCAGAACCGTGGCATGTGCGTTTGCCTAATATACTGTACGGATTACGAGCCACACCTAATAGTGTAAATGAAAAAACACCAGCTGAACTCCTGAACAACCGTCGTTTCAGAACCAAGTTTGATTACCTAAACCCTTTATCATATAAAACTAAGAGAGAGAGTGTCATAGAAAAAAATGAGGCGATTAAATTACGTTGTTTCGATATTGGTCAATCGGTATATGTTCGGAATTATGGTAAAGGGCCTCGTTGGTTACTAGGAATAGTAGAGAAGAGAGTAGGAGTGTGCAGATACATGGTGCGATGGAACGGAAGACTGCTACTAAGACACATTAACCAGATACATAGCAGTGGGGTGGCGAATGATACAAGGAAATCAAAACAGATGTCACAGCCGGATATAACAATAAATAATAGCGATGATGATGAAGATCACATAGTCATACCGTCACCACAGAAATGGGCTGACATAATTGGAATATCAGGGCCACAAGATATTGTAATGCCTGAGCACTCAGGAGAAGGAACTAGGAATAAGCGGGCGTTATCTGTCTCACCACAATCATCTATGTCAAAGAAGATAAGATCTGGGGAACGATACAGCATAGATTCTAGCCTAACAGATGAAGATTCTGTTTATTCAGATGTGTATCCTGATACAGAATAGACACCGTAAAATTCCCAAAAAACCCATAAGATTAATATAGTTAATACCCATAGTATAATAAGTATTAGTATAAAAATAAGGTAGGAACAATAAATCGAAAGTGGACTTTTTATAAGTGTTAAATAGTGCATGAAACTGTTTAAATGAAAAGTGAAAATTACCGTGTTAATGGACTATCTCGGGGGGAAGGCATGTTATGTACTCAAGTGAAGGTACATTATAAAACTGTCAGTATGAGCTGGCAACACTGAACCAGAGTGAATTGTGCTACATGATTTAATGGATTTAGTGAGTATATAATACTATTAGTTAGTACCCCTCTCTCTCTATAAGATAAGATAAGATAAGATAAGATAAGATAAGATAAGATAAGATAAGATAAGATAAGATAAGATTTATTCAAAAATTACTATGGTAAAAACACAATTCAATATAAATCTTAGTAATAACATAGGTATCAACACTATCAACACAGAACACAGAAAAGAGCCTCTTTCTGTGTTCTTATTCTGTGTTCTGTGGGTATCATACTGATAGGTGCCTGTAGTATTAGGATAAACCTGTGTCACAGGCGACAGGAGTGCTTACAATACTGTACATAAAAGGTAGGTACATAGTTTTTTTTTAACAATATTTAACATTAGCAATCGTAAAATTAAATACAAATATAAATAAATTTCTTATGATAACCATTGTAAAATAAGTAATATATAGGTTTTTTTTTTTTTTTTATTTTTTTTTTTTATAAAAACATTGCCCCTCACTAGGATTTCTCCTGTATCGAGGGTACAGTTTACAAACATACATGTCACATGCACACACAACCAGACCCACACACACACAATTAGGTCTATCATAAGAAATTAATTTATTTTTGTATTAAATTTTACGATTGCTAATGTTAAATATTGTTAAAAACTATGTACCTTTTATGTACAGTATTGTAAGCACTCCTGCCGCCTGTGGCACAGGTTGATGATAGTAGGCTATAACGGTTGGTGCGCAAGGTGGAATAAAAATAAAAATATTTTTATAAATAATTATTTGTTGCGAACCACGCGGGTGCTCTATGTGGAATACTATAACTGGTGCGGTTCGAATTGGTGCGCATCAAATTAGTGCGCTAAATGGCATGCCTCGGCGGGAAGGGGGAAGTAGGTGGCTTAGAAGCTCATCTGCTATAAAAAATGGACCGGGACGGTCATAATTATTTTAAAAAACGGACCTCATATGGAACTTCTTGGCGCTCCCTGGTCTAGTGTCGTAAACTTTTGCTTAAAGATTAGCAATCAGATAAACATTAACCGTACAAAAGTGATGGTTAAACTGAGACCTTAAACCACCGAATGCCTTTGTAGGCACTAATTTGTTTGTCCTGGCTGCTGCAATCGCGGACTAAGCTTGTAAACATTACCTTGACATAGTACGAGTGCACGTTCGCGTTACTCGTATAATATTTACCCACTCGATTTATGTGAGATAGCCAGAATTGTGCACCTAGAGTCTCGACATTTCATAAGTGCCTGTATCTGGTTTACATAAAATAAAGATCTATTCTATTCTGTGAGTCAACTTACTTTGACGACACGGTTGGCGCAGTGGCTAAGCGGTTAGCTTTCTGCGCTACGTGCCGTGGGTTCGATCCCGCACGGAACAAATATTTGTATGATCTACAGATAGTTGTTTCGGGTCTGGTTGTGTGTTCATGTGACATGTATGTTTGTAAATTGTACCCTCGATTCAGGAGAAATCCTAGAGAGGCGCAATGTTTTTAAAACAAAAAAACAACATAAGTTGTCGATGAGGAGGAATTTTGTATATTATGTACCTATGTATTTTTAATACGCTTATTACCCGACTGGGCGACGCAATGGAGGGTAATGTGTTTATCAGCCTATGTAGGTATGTTCGTTTGTTCCTTTGTGGCGATCTAGAGACCAAACGCGTGGGATTTTGATGATTCTTACTTCAATCGTTTTGTCTTAATCTTGCAAGTGTCACTAAAGACATGACAGTTATCAAAATTCAATATGGCGACAACCAGACACCATATAGTGAAAAAGAAAAAAAAAGTCAGCGAACTATGATAAATGGGGTATCATTGAATAGGTATTTGAAAATCATTATTTGGCTTCTCATATTTCTTATTTTCTCATATTTATTTTTCATTCATTTAGGACCTATAACGATTTAAAGTTGGTTAGCAACCAAATGCCTAAATATACAGGTTGGTGATATTTAGTATCACGTTCCGAGCGTACAAAAAAAGTCAACGATTTTTACGCAATTTATTTTTGTATAATATTCCACTCTACTCTCATTCCTCTAGATGAAGGGACATCAAAGTAAAAACTTATATCATCTTTATGTATTCTATACGTGTAAGTAAATATTATTTTGGTAAGAATAGGTTAGAGACTTTTCAAATTTCACCTAGAGATCGTGATAAATAAGTGTAAAATTAAGAAAATTTAATTCTTATTCTTTATTGTACACATAAACACAAATAAAATACATAAAAGGAAAAACTTGTAGATAGGCGAGCTTAACTCAAAATTGAGTTTTCTTACAGCAAACCAAAAAAATTTTAAAAGGAAACAGGTTCAGAGGATAGACACAAGTACACAACAGAAGATAAACATACTTTCTAACAATATTAATATACTATAACTAAAATATATAAATAATAGCTCACAGTGAATGAATGATGAATGAATTTAAATAAGTTCCTATGACCAAACTACTGATTGGATTTGATAGATATTTTGTGTACGATCACAGAACGTGATACCAAATACGTGGATTCATTTAATAACTTCACATCGCTACCACCCTGTATAACGTCGCATCTCAATGTTAAGTGATATACCAAATATGAAGTCAGTGCTTGTGATGTTGCAGAATCTGTTGATTATCCATTTAACATTACTTAGTATTTTTGACTTAAAGTTTGTACATGACTGATCTTGTCCAACTTAAAATCAAGGTCTCACTTGATAGGTTACTAATCACAGTAGAATAGAATAGAATAGAATAGATATAGGTACAGGCACTTATGAAATGTCGAGACTCTAGGTGCGCGGTTCCAAATAGAAGGTCCTATTTGGAACAGCGCACCCAGATTCTTGACATTTCATAAGTGCCTGTATCTGGTTTACATGACATAAAGATCTATTCTATTCTAAGACAGTGCGCTTGGTTTCTTGCGCTAACGTTCGTGGGTTCCATCCCTGCTCAAAACAAATACACGTGTTGTACGGTTCACGTACACACCGTCAGGCTGCAAACGCAGCAACCTACTTTTTTATCGTATTTAAATAATGTTTGATGTAATTTAGAGTTCAGTTGACAATATTACTTACTTACTTACGCGGACACTGCGGATTAGCATCCAAATTATATATATATATATATATGCATATATCCATATATATATGTTATATTATTTATCCGTGTTTGTTTGTATTATTTCTTATTATTATTTTTGTTTCTTTCTGATCTCTGTGTTTCAATTTTATTTTATTTCTGTACTGACGATGTGTCATTTATCGAATAAATATTTTCTATTCTATTCTATTTTCTTATTCAACAAACTTTACTGTAATTATTTAGTTGTGATCGGTATCTCTAATAAACTTTTATTGTTACAAATCTAAAGAAAGAAGAAAGAAATCAATTTTATTCTGGACTCGCCAGGAACAAAATATAAAATTACAAAAGTACAAAAATAATAACAAAAGAAAAATAATAATTAAAGCAACCTGGACGAGACCAAAAATGGCCCCCATCTCAGCATAATGCTGTGACATTTAGAAATAGAAAATGTCACAGCGCTGGTATTCTGATGGGACCGTTCTATGGGAATCTGTGTGTTTACGTCACTCAACTCACTCAAACTTACAATTTATACTGCAAGTGTAAGGTGCCTACTACTACGGGATCTTACACGTGTGGCCACTATGGCCTGTTGATAGTGATAGTTTCTGGGGTTGGATGTTTGTGGATGGTAGATGTCTATCAACTGTTCCCATGATACAGGAGCCGTCTTAGTGTCAGATACATCCATCGCAATCCATCCCAAGAAGCACCGTTTATTTACCCCCTACAAAAAGAGGGGTGTTATAAGTTTGTAGTCTGTATCCTGTGTATCGGTATATCTGTGTATCTGTGAATATGTGTATCTGTCTGTGGCATCGTAGCTCCAAAACGGATGTACCGATTTCAATGCAGTATTTTTTAATCAAAAGCTAGTTTAATCGGGTACCAGCTTACCTATGTTTCATGAAAATCTGTACAGCCGTTCAAAAGCTACAGCTCTTTTTAAAACGCTTTTATCAGCTTCACTTGTAACTAACTAACTATGTAAAAAAATCTTGGAAGTTAAATTTGACCCACTTCCCGGTTTCCGATTGAGCTGAAATTTTACATACACGTTTAGTTTGGATGACAAAAGCGTTTTCTTTAAACTATAATATTGTTAGTTGGAGTCCGGGATTTTTGACGGTTAGATTATTTACCAAGAATGATCGAAATTACCCTTTTTTCTGAACAGAACTTCTCCTCGCTCTCCTACAAGAATTATCAGCACACAAAGCTGCATCGAGGAGTATGTGGCTCCAAGCATTGTGGTATGAACACCAGTCATGCTGACGCTGGAGAGTCAGCTGCGAATGTATTGAAAGACTGCCTCAACGCTACCATACATCAAGGGTACGGGCTGCAGGTGAGATTAAGAACTTACATTTTATAAGAGATGAATGCGATATCAAGTCACATGTATAAATAATCGATATTTTAAAATCATTTCGTCTTGCAATGACAAAGACAAAATCATCAATTTACGACCATCCACATACGGTTAAGATTTTTTTTAAATTCGGGTATTTAAAATTGGTTTTGCCCTGGGCTAATAATTTATCATCGTAACTAATCAAAATTAATAAATTAAAAATAATAATATGCTATCCATATTTATAATATAGGAGCAAAATATAGGAGAGAGGAAGATGGTACCATCTTCCTCTCTCCTATATTTTGCTGTACCCTACAGGGTCCATGATTGTAACCTACCAAATTTTATTTTTACCACCTTATGTACATTGTGGAATGCAAATAAAGAATATGAATATGAATATAACTGTACTTTGGGGGTCGAGAGGAAACTAAAACTGGCTGGAAAATAAAATCCACTGTCGACACCCAATTTAAGGGTCGAGAATAAACTATAGTTAGGGGGTCCAGTGGACACATTATTTATTGGGGGTCGAGAGGTCGAGAGTGGACTAAACAAAATCATCACTAATTATTGGCATGAGTGAATGAACGTGGACTTCGGTTTCGGATGTGACATGACAATGATAAGATGACAACATGCAATGTGTGAATGAGGTGACAGTTAAAAAAAATCATTAATTATTTTGTCATTGTTCCCGTCATCGATATTTTTTTGTCATTGTCATAGAAAAATCATCACTTTCTAATTTTGTAGAGGTTTTATTGATAAAATGTATTTATTTAATAATTTATGGACACACATGAAAGGCACAGAAAACAAAGTACATAAGTACTGTTTATTTCACAAAAGAAATCTCTACCAGCAGACCTGCGAGAGGAGAATTTAAAAAAAGTAGACAGCGATCGATGTACAGAACTACAAATTAAATAAGCTTATTAAAAAATTGGATGACAATGTATCGCACTCAGGATTGGTGCTCAAATTGACAGATTAATTGAATACCTACATTGAAAGGAAAATTTCAATAATTTATTCAGTTCGCTAAAGGGTTGATAATGGAACATTATATGTATGGTATGGAATGAATGCTTTTTTTGTGGCCATTACTAATCCAATTCAACCGTCAATATTGTGACGGAAAGTTTTGTTTATAGATCTAATTTCGTTAATCCCCAACAAAAAAGATGGATGTTATAAGTTTGTAGTGTATCTGTCTGTGGCATCTTAGCTCCCAAACTGATAGACCGATTTTAATGCATTTTTTTTTAATCAGGTACAAAGTTAAATAAGCTTCATGAAAATCCGTTCAGCCGTTCAGAAGTTACAGCTCTTTTTCTAGTTGGAGTCGGGGGTTTTTGACGGTTAGGTTATATTATAATTATGTGCCCAACAGGTGGACTCGCTATCAGTGCGGTACTGCAAGACCCAAGATGACTACATACCACCTGATGTCCTGGACTACGTCATCGGAGCCCTGCTTGTATTACTGCTGCTGGTCAACTTGGGATGTTCAGCTTACTACTTCTTCTGGCCTCGAGATAAAGGAGAAGGTACAGTCAAAGTGCTGCGCTGTGACATTTTCTATTTCTAAATGCCACAGCATTATGCTGAGATGGGGGCCATTTTTGGTCTCGTCCAGGTTGCTTTAATTATTGTTTTTCTTTTGTTATTATTTTTGTACTTTTGTACTTTTATTTGTTCCTGGCGAGTCCAGAATAAAACTGTTTTCTTTCTTTCTTTCAAAGTCAAAGTCAAAGCTTTTTATTTCAACTGGGCCTTTGCAGGCACTTTCAAAACGTCGTAATTGTAGGTGTACGATACATTTTACTTAGTCTATTTTTAGAATCCCACATTGAAATATTTTAGGAAAAGATACAGTTTGGTACACATGACTACATAATTCAAGCTACACATATCCAGTAAAAGCTAAAACAGAAAGAAAGAAAGAAAGATAAATAATTATATTCCACATAGGACAACGCAACAGTCACAAGAAAATAACACAAAAGTAAAACTTTACATTGGTAATACCTAAATGTACTGTCGAGCATGCCCATGTAGAAATGGTTACCAACTCAGCATGTGCTAGGCGTGGGACACCCAGCGCTGATTTTCAGTTGACACCCCTGCAGTGACACACGGCCGAAGGAAATTAAATAAAAATTGCTAAGATAAATTAATAAAAAAGTGCGCATAATTTGTAGAGTGATTCAGCCTCTGTTCTTACCTAAATGCAACCGCAATACAGACCATGGTCGGTCATAGTATAATTTGCCTCATAAGATCATTCGCTATGGTAGACCACGAGGCAGGCCCTATTAACTAATACAGGCTTTAAAAGCTAAAATTACTAAGATTTTTTTTGTTCCAGCTAACAAATTCATGCTGGCTTTCTGTGTTCAGAAGAACTGGAAAGCTTTGAAACATGGAGGCAGCGCTGAAGGTGGACTGTTCAAATGCTTCCAGGCTTTGAGGTAAAGTCTTCAAAATAGAATATATTTTAGATAATATTATGGATTTATTTATTTAATTAAATGCTTCATGTACTTACTATGTACAAATGCGGTCTTAATGCCATAGGCATTCTCTACCAGACAACCTTAGGGTGATGCAGACACAATGAATTTGGATGCACCAAAAAACAAATTTAATTGAGTGGTGGGCAGATATAATTAGACTTGTATATTATTACAAGTAAACGACTACATAAACATAAATAAACATTACCTACATAATACATAAATATGTAAACATTTATTGTATGTTCAATAAACACAATAATTATAAAGTCATTTTCCAAATGTCGCAGCATTATGATAAGATAGGGGGCTAATATAATTGGTCCCGTACAAGTTGCTTAATTTTATATTAAAATTTTATGTGTTTTTGTATTTTTCTTGTGTTATCTCCTGTGCGAATCCAAAATAGAATAGAATAGATCTTTATCTTTATTTATAGAGAGGTAAAGTTAAAAAAAAAAAAACCCTCTTTTTCACCCCTATTTTTGGTCGGGGGTTAAAAACCAATTTCTGTTACATGTTGTATATTTTGTTACAGATTCTACACAATGGTGATGATCCTCGGTCTTCATTCCATGATCTTCATCGGTTACGGATACACGGCTAACCCTGAGTTTATTGAACACGTAAGTAATAGTGTGGCGTACTTGTACTAGCTAATATTTGAGCAATACGACACCACGGGGATCCATTTTTTTTTTTACTTGATGAGATCCCGTCCTTGCGCGGTCCTCCGTCTGGGGGGGGCGGAGGGGTGTGCCGGACTCCTACCGGCTAAACTCACCACGGTGGTCCACTTCGGCACCTACAGGTGGGCCTCGGGTACTCTTAAATGACCGCGCCGAAACCCACCTCTGTGCCATGCCTGTTAGGGCACGTCTCTAGGAGGAGACTGTAAAGAGGTCCCCCTACCAAGCACGTCCCGGGGGAGACTGTAAAGAGGTCCCCCCGGTACCCTCGCTGTGCGGTGCACGGCGCGTAGGACCGACCAGTGCACGCCGTCTTCTCGGGGGTCGCTTCGGTGAGAGCGCACCAAAGTCTTCACTGTTCTGTGGTCTTCACTATAGAGTGAGCGCATAGGCGCTCGCGACCCCGGAGGCCCTCCGCCAGGTGATGTCCGGCGGGGGGACCACAGGGATCCTAATTTAACTCATCGTCACCTCAGTGCATAGTGCTGTCCACCAATGGTTATTTATACCTCCCCAGTGTCACATGGTGACAGTCGGCATACTAAAATTGCCCCATCAAAGTCAAAGTCAAAGTTTTTTATTTCAACTGGGCCTTTGCAAGCACTTTCAAAACGTCGTGATCCTAGGTGCACGGTTCCAAGTGGGTTGGTCCTTTGGAATGTCAGCCGCCGACTCTCGCCGCGATCTGTTAAGCCGCGTTCCATTTGCATTAGTTCAAAAACGACTGCTCTGATGTGTCTCTCGTTTGATGGCATATTGTTCAGTAAAGATGAGGATACAAGTAAACACGTTAAGTAAAAATAAACCGGCCAAGTGCGAGTCGGACTCGCGCACGAAGGGTTCCGTACCATTATCTATAAAAACGGCAAAAAAATCATGTTTGTTGTATGAGAGCCCCCTTAAATATTTATTTTATTCTGTTTTTTAGGTTTGTTGGTATAGCGGCAACAGAAATACATTATCTGTGAAAATTTCAACTGTCTAACTACCACGGTTCATGAGATACAGCCTGGTGATAGAGGGACAGACAGACGGACGGACGGACGGACAGCGGAGTCTTAGTAATAGGGTCCCGTTAAACTTTGGGTACGGAACTCTAAAAACAAACGTCAATCCGATAATATAGACATGACGTCACGCGGAGTCACGCCCCTGGACGTGGGCTCGACACTAATTCGTAAAAGCATGCTTTTTGATTTCTGACACTGTATGGGAATATCTCAATTTCACTTTGCCTGACCCGGGGATAGAACCCATGATCTGACGCTCGGCAACCTCACGTACGTCCACTACACTAATGAGGTAGTCAGAATTAAATTTTAAACCCGAAATGGATAACAAATTGCATAAAGCTGAAAGCGTTTAGTTAGTACCATAAGAGTATAAAATATATAGAGCGCCCTACAGAAGTATGAACCGAGAGCTCGGGTATCAGTGGCGAAGGGTGACAGTTTTAAAAAGGGAAGCCGTCCCAAAAATGCCCTCTAAAAATTGCTGCAATTAATGCTGCAAGACAAAAATCTCTTGTAATCTATATATAGTCATGTCTGGAAAAGCTCGGCCTAACTGAATAACAAGCCATATTACGTTGGTCTATGCACTAACCAATTCCTAAAGGGAAGCCGATGAGAATCGGGTTGTATGGACTCTTCGCCACTGTCGGGTATAAACAACGCAGCCGCGACACGAACTCCGCGTTCATGGTTCGAATGACCGCGAGTCGAGTAGGTTTTCGGCGCGAAAAACGTAGTGCTTAGCCGTAAAAATGGTGAATTATTCGGTAAAATTATGTAAGAATGATTCAAGATAACATAATAAACGAATTGATAAATTAACAATTCACCAATTTTTCTTATTTCTAACGATACTTTTAATGAGAACTAATGACGAAAAGCTCTTTCGACGTTTTTTCGTACGACGTTATGTCACAAATATTTAACTCACTCACTTTATAACTCATTTTATGTTTTCTTTGATTTGTTTTATTTATTTTTTATTGTGCTAATAAACTCTTTTTCTTTCTTTTCTTTATTTAAGCATATTGCGCGCACGGAGGAGTGTGAGATTTGGCATAGTTAAAGTTTATATGGAGAAGGAGTGCAGAAAGCTAAAATTACGGTCGAATTTGGACCAGTGGACGATCACTAGTATGTATAAATGCATCATCTACATGCAAACTGCTCACACTTTGCATAAAGTAATGTAGTTTACTTTATCACTCTATACGTTTTATACTCTAAGGATTGTAAAATAATTAATTATTCACAAATCACTGGCATTGTCAGAAACTTAAATTTATTACAATAACAATAATTGAACTAAAATTATACGTGATTTATTTGTCTATTTTATTCGGGTCAATGCTCATTTAATGAATAATGTTTGCTCATTAGCGATTCGTAATAAAATACTGGTAGATAAACTTTATAATTAATCATATTGTTTATACCTCACTGTATTTTTGAATCAGAAAATTTATTTACGAGTTAGTCGAAAAGGGTAGATATTAAAGCCGAAAGTATTGTATGTTTATTGTACTTATTATTTAAACAACATTTACTATGAGACGAAAAATTAAATCGCAAAAAAAAAAGTCTGCTGTTCAATACATACAGCAGATTCTGATAATCATAATATCAAAGTCAAAGTCAAAAGTTTATATTTCAACTGGGCCTTTGCAGGCACTTTCAAAACGTCGTGATTCTAGGTGCACGGTTCCAAGTGGGTTGGTCCTGGAGAAGATACCGGCATGAAACTCCATGGATACTCTTTTCATAAATCAAGTTATTTAACAATAACATATGGAGCCTAGCTAAAATTCGACCAGAATTTATACAATATTACAAAAAAAAAAAATTGCTGACCGTACATAAGATAATGTTGTTTAGTAGACAATTTAAACCTGGGAGCTCACTATGAACTCTAATAGCAGGCCTGATATTGAACCGCCATTTCCAGTATGAGCTAACCTCGCACTGTATAGGCTTTTCGTGCAATGAAAGGTCAGCTTATTCTGGCAATTTCTGGGCAGTTCAATTTCTGCACTGCTATAAGATCTCGTAGTAGGCCCCCAGGTCATTGCACTGGCTAAACAGGTTATACTGCTAATGCAATATACCTCCCGTTTATGCAGAATTGCGTTAGAACCAATAGGTTACAGCTGTCTTACTCGTTTCCCGTACATAATATTAGTATTCAGTACCTCTATCATGAGTTTTCCGTGCCGTCTAACGTTCACGTTCACATGCAATATTTGTATAGTGACTTTAGTTCACTATTTATTCTGCTAGAGGCGCTGAAAAAATTCCCATACAAATATTGCATGTGAACGTTAGACGGCACGGAAAACTCATGGTATTATAGAGGTACAGAATCCGACATACATCCTGTGGTGGTGGTGTGTGGTGTGTGGTGTGTGATTTATGATTTATTTATGTGGCATCATAATTTATAATGTCCTACATATCTAGTCTTAATCCCTTTAAGGAATTATTGTACTCATCATTATGAACAACTTTTACCATTTGACGATAGAAGAAATCGCGAAAAACAAACCTGCTGTTCAAAAGCTTTTTTTTTTTTTTTTTAGCGTGGTAAAATCATCTTATGAGTCCTCCCACCCCGGGCAGGGCGGGAGGGACTGTCAGACTTGTACTGACTAAAATCCACGGTGTTCCTTCGATAGCCCTTTACGTTCCGGGGTCACGGTAATGAGATAAGTCCCGCGACCCCGGCAGGCTTCGGCCCTCTACAGGGGGGGCCCCGTCATTGCTGTTCAATAGCTAATAAATTTTTTTTGCGAGTACGATTTTGGTCCTTTAGAGAAAGTTGTTCAGTTTAATGGTCTGATTCACACCCTTAAATATGACCACAGAAGACAGAAAAGAATTTTCAATAATTATGACCATGCATTTCTTTTGTATACAGGATATTTTTTTATATAGTGCGCATAATTTGTAGTGATTCAGTCTCTGTTCCTAAATGCAACCGCAGTATTGCGGACACTTTAAAACAAAACGAAAATTCGAGTTAGTACGGGGACACGCATAATTTACTAGCGCAAGCCATACAAAATCATATTTTGTTTTGGAGTAAATTTTAGTACTGCGGTTGCATTTGGAAACGGACACAGATTTTTTTTTTCTTTTTTTATACATTAGGTGAGTTCATAAATTACAAATTACCATAATTATATAGGTAGGTAGGTACACATATTATAAACGAATACTCATTACCAATCTATGCTATTTTAATTTCTCTTATCACTAGGATTACTTAATATTACCTTAGAATTGTTTAAAAAAAACATTACATTCGTTTTAATCTCATATTTGTAGCCTGTAAGGCAAAACATAGCGTACCACCTATTTGGTTTTTCAGATCTTCACCAAACTACCTTTGTTCAAATAAATAATTTTGATTAAATTTGACGCTGGAAATTTTGCGCACTACATAAAAAAAATCCTGTGTAGCAGTGGCGAAGGGTGACAGTTTTAAAAGGGGAAGCCGTCCCAAACATGCCCTCTAAATGTAGCTGCAATTAATGCTGCCAGACAAAAATCCATACCGTCTCTTGTAATCTATATAAAGTCATGACTGGAAGAGTTGGAACTATCTGAATAACAAGCCATATTACGTTGGTCTATGCGCTAACCAATATTCCTAAAGGGAAGTCGATGGGAATCGGGTTGTATGGACTCTTCGCCACTGCTGTGTAGCCTTTGTACCACCTATTAGGCCTAATACAAAGTAAAAACAACCCAGTACCTACATAACCGCAAAAACCATTGACCTAGACATGTCAATGACCTCTTAAGACACCGCATGGCAACCGGTTTGAACTAGAACTGAGACTACGAGCGTGTTTGTTTACTTTTGTACAGATGACAGATGTGTAGGTATACAGGGTGTGGAGAAGGGATGCGTGGTTTGGGGTAGATAGACTTTGAAAATAGATAAAAACAGATTTAAGTTTTTTTTAATGTCGTTATTGTTTACTTACATATACAGTGACACACACGCTAACTATTTTTTACTGCTTTGCTCGACATCCGTATGTCATAACCGGGATCCAGCAGAAGATCAGCGTCAGGTGTCATAGCCTGGCACATGCTGAGCTGGACACCCATTTGCTACAGCTCGAGACACATACTGAACAGTCAAAAGGCTGTTGATGTTCAATCGGTGCAGTATACCCACATAATTTTTATTTTTTTCAAATTATTATTTTTTCTGCTTAGTTTTGCCATCCTAAAATTGTATTCTCTGTCTATGCACCTGTCCTCTTCTTAATATCTATGTCTATCATTCTAGTGCGTCTTGTGTTTATGGCAATTAAATGATTTTTCTTTCTTTTCTTTTCTTTCTTTATTTAATATTAGAGTTCAAAACGGGGTATTTACCATGTTTGTAGATTGTTATGAGCTTCCGATATTTCGGCACTGTTGTAAGCACCGTCTATTCGGCTACACATTGTAAAGTGAGATTGGGTATGGTGTTGTCCGGTGTAAATAAATATTTATTATTACAAATAGCCTAGCGGCAGCCTGCGTTCGAACCCGGCCCGCACCTCTGACTTTTCGGATTCATGTGCGGATTAGAATTTGATTATCACTTGCGATAGCGATGAAGAAAAAACATCGCGAGGAAACCTGTACATCTGAGAGGGCCTCATAAAGTTCTCGATCGTGTGTGTAGTCTGCCAACCCGCACTAAGCCAGCGTCCCTTCTCATTCCGAGAAGAGGCCCGTGCCCAGCAGTGGGAGAGTAATGGGCTGGATTTATTTTATTTTATTTGTTACAAATAATTAAACATGCCTTCAGTTATAGCTACTAAAGAAAGAAAGAAAGAAAGAAAGAAAGAAAGAAAGAAAGAAAGAAAGAAAGAAATCATTTATTTGCTTATAATGCAGGTGTACATATAAGTTGGAATATTAATTGTTAGGTGTCCCGATACATTTTACCTTACGGCATGCAACATATTTGGTTTGTATTAAATAATAGAATAGTAAGAAAAAAAATAACAATATTAATAATCAAAATAATCAATGAATTAAATATAAATCTCTCGCAAATCATATAATTAAGAATAAATGTCGCATTGTGTAATGTTAAGAAGCTTCATGTCAAAATAATCCAAAAACATTAACGACAAACACAATTATCACTAGTTATAATCTATACATAATCTGGTAATGTCAATATCTGTTTATCAAATTATAGTATAGCAACAACAATAACATAGTCCAAGTATTATTAACAAGTATGTGGATCATAATGTGTAAATAATATCTATTTTTTTACACCAAATATGTAAGTAGGTGTACTTATTCAATATCACTTAAGTAACATACATCATAGTCCATTAAAACATTCGCACTTAAAACTTAAACTTAAGTGCATTCAATCAAACTAAATGCATTTTATTATTGCTAATTTGATGTATAACCGCAGTGATGAAACACCGCGATCATTTATGAAGCCAATTGCTTCCGTTCGGCGCTCGCGCACCTTGTTAGAGTAACCGCATACGTATCAAATGCACTTTTGTTGTTTTATGATACGAAATTTTAAACAAGTTTTTAATGGGGTACCAACATCATACAAACTGGGTAAGATTGGCTGCAAAGCAGTATAGAATAGATCTTTATTTTATGTAAATACAGGCACTTATTAAATGTCGAGACTCTAGGTGCGCGGTTCCAAATAGTAGGTCCTATGGAGAAGAACCAGCAAGAAACTCCACGGAAACTCTTTTAAAATAATAGATTACAATCTTGATTAGTACAATGTTGTGGTAAGAGCTGCGAGAATAATGTAATTTAATGTGAATAAAAATAAATTAGAATAGGATAATAATAATGATTGCCTTTAAATAAGAATGCCATGGCATGGCAGTTACAAGCTGACGAAGCTGAAGCTGAGGGATAATCAAATTCTACTACTAATAATAAATCTCTTTCCAGTCCTACGACGACTTCTTCAAGTCCCTTCTCTTCAATGCTCGCGTGATAGTCCAAATCTTCTTCGTGATGGGAGGGTTCCTCATGGCTTACAAGATGCTGGTGTACGCTGAGTCTCATCCATTTACGTTGAAGACTGTTCCCATGGCGCTTGTGAACAGATGGTTAAGGTAAGATAGTAGGTATACCTATCATCATAATATCAGTCTGTTGTGATCCACTTCATCATTCATCTCTGATGCTGTTGCCATCACAGAAAAAGCTACGCTGAACTCTGGTAGGTTGGTATACTGAAAATTGTAGTATGTTACGCCTATAATAGTCCTCCTCATCGGTTTCGATGACGGCGACCTTAGAACAATTTATCATCCAGCGTGAGCCCTGACGTGGCTCGCTAGACCAAACTTGGTTTTAAATCCTGATTAGAAGACAGGCAATATAGTTGGCCCGTAGAGTTATAGGTGTACGTATAGGAGGGCTTAGCAGGGCCGCGCCGACCCCCCACAGCGCCTGTGTACGAAAACTATGAAGCGCCTCTTTTTCTCACGAATATTCATGTTTCAACTTATTTTTTTTTTATATTTGTTAATTTTGACCGAAATAAATGTTCTCCAGTTTTATATATGTAAGTTAGTGTAACAAAAATAATTTCGATGGCGGCGCCGGAGCCCCTATGGTCATGGGCCGCACACTTCGCACATAGGGGCGTCGCGGCCCTGGGCTTAGATCTCTCTTACGTATAAGATTTTGTGTTTTTCGTCAAGTATCACGAGTCGACTTTCTTCGAACGTTTTTATCCTTTTGTAGATGGTAGAAATCCAAGACGATCTTTGCGAAGAGAGCTCCTCCCAGTATGTAGGGACAATAGCGCAAGCGTTCAGGTGTCTCCATACCCACCATACCACCATACTTCCAGCGCTCCACACTCACCGAACGAAGCGCAACAGTATGCATACTGTTACTTAACGTTGATATTCTGTGAGAGGGTAGTACTTCCTCGGTCGTGCCGACCCATTCATGCTGGCATGCCAGCGAGACACTACTACCACCAATAGGTTTTTGCCAGATCACCTTCAGTCTTAATAATCCTAGCATTTATCTTCCAGGTTGATGCCAGCAGTCTTAGTAGTGATGGGTCTAGCTATGACCTGGGTGCCTCACCTGGGATCAGGACCGATGTGGGATGCAGTAGTGAGGAGAGAACGAGAGATGTGCAGGATGAATTGGTGGCAGCTGGTGATTCTAAGCCCTAATCTGTTCCCGTTCGAGCATCTGTGCTTGCCTCAGGCTTGGTGAGCTGAAATTTTATTTTGGAGCATTCTATAATTTAGACCAGTGCTTCTCAAAGTTTATAGCCTTACGTACCCCTTAGTAAATTTTAGAGACAACTGCGAACCCCTTGAAAAAAGAAAATAAAGGAATCTAACTGTAGATTCTAGTGTAGAAGAGAAGTTAGTTTTTTATTTGTATTTTTAATAAAAGGTAATATAGTGACAAAAATTAATGCTATGAGTGGGCTTCTTTTTTGTCGCAAATTAAGTCGAGTTTAGGAAAAAAAATTACTCCCGAAAAAATTGAGGGGTGATATAACTTTGTAGTGTGTATCTGTCTGTGGCATCGTAGTTCCAAAACGGATAAACCGATTTCAATGCAGTTTTTGCTAGTTTAATCAGGTATCATCTTAGCTATGCTTCATGAAAATCTGTTTAGCAGTTCAAAAGTTACAGCTCTTTTTCTACTTGAATTCGGGAGTTTTTGACGGTTAGGTTATGTTCAATTTCAATCATAATTCTGACTCGGCAGCAAGTTGATTTTTATATTTTGTTGGAAGCTACCCGGCAGCCATGACGTAAATCGCGGCGCGAACTGCCTACGATCAACTGGTGAACCCTTAGGGGATCGCGTACCCCACTTTGAGAAACACTGGTTTAGACCTATCACTATATGAAAGGATAGTTCGTTGCTTTTTAAATACCTCTCAGAGAGACCTGAGTGCCAGACTTGAGAACACCTGACCTGAAAATTACATCAAAGTCATTCAACCCAAAGATAAAACTATTCTAAATTCAAACGAACAATTAATTCTAAAGGAAAAGGAAACCACTTATGTTATTCAGAGACGCGTAACTCTAATGTCGCAATGTTTGCAGTGTCCGTGAAATTGCCAGTTTTGTTGCAATGGCAATGAAGCGCAACGGTGTAGGGTCTATTAGCACATTAGTGTCTAAAAAACAATAAATAATTGTTTTAAATCAATGTCAGGTTGAGTACTTTCTAACTTTTTATAAAATCAAGCAAAATATTGGCAATGTCGTTATAATATGGCTTTTTTTATGTAGTGCGCATAATTTGTAGAGTGATTCAGTCTCTGTTCCTGAATGCAACCGCAGTATTGGGATACACTTTAAAACAAAACGAAAATTCGGCTTAGTATGGGGGACACGCATAATTTACTAGCGCAAGCCATACAAAGTCAAATTTTTTATTAGTTTAAGAATGAATTTTCGATCTGCGTTTGCATTTGGGAACGGACACTGAATCACTCTGCAAATTTTGCGCACTACATATATCGCTAAAGAGGATGCTCCTGCAGATTCGTAGACGAAAACCCTTTTATAATATACATGGATAGGGTCCAATTCTGTACCGGAAACCAAACAGTAAAGTAACATTCAGTGCAGCCAGCTAAAATCTTTCCTGCGATGGATGTCTTCCTTCCGGACGGAAGTGACATTTCAACGTGAATTATGCTGTTCTGTCTACATATGGCCACAGATTATAATGTGCTACTGTGTATTTGTGAAGTTCCGTAAGGACCTTAGAGATGGTTTTAGTAAGCCTGTAAGGTCTATACCTATTTCAATTAAGTTTATTAAAACGCTTTTATTCGCTTCACTTGTAACTATGTAAAAAAATCTTGGAAGTTAAATTTGACCCACTTCCCGGTTTCCGATTGAGCTGAAATTTTGCATACACGTTTAGTTTGGATGACAAAAGCGTTTTCTTTAGTTTTTTTTTTTAAACTATAATATTTTTATTATTAAAAGTTCCCTACACTTTAAACTTCAACTGGTGTCATGATTTGTTTTTTTTTATAAGTTAAAACCAAAACTATATTATACAAGATATTTTTAATGTAGTGAGCAAAATTTGCAGAGTGATTCAGTGTCCGTTCCCAAATGCAACCAACATGCTATTATTTTTCATGTTTGAGTGGCATGAACAATACATAATCATGCAAATACAGTAATCGCGAGTGATGTGCTGTTATTCATTCAAGAGTTCCATTGTATATCTCCGAAATTCTTCATCAGATCTTCACCAAATTTAAATGGTGGTCCCATTGGATTATGCTCAAACCATTTCTCATCACTAATTTGTACGCCACTATATGCGGCTGAACATGACGGAACATAATTTATTGTTGTTTAATATCTTGCATGCTTTGTATGTACACCATGTTTAAACAAATAAAGAATATCTTATCTTATCTTATCTTATCTTATCTTGGAAGTATACCCTTTCGAACAAAAAATAAATTTGCAAATCTGTCTCTATATGACGAAATTATGCCCGATTTTTTTTTTTTTTTATAACATCTGAATTGAGAACCTCCTCCCTTTTTGAATATATCGAGGGTTCACGGGCTATTTGCATTAAGCGACATTTTTGGAACTTTACAGGAGAACATTTCAAAGTTTCATTTTTCGGAAATAATAATTATCATTTTAAAAAAAGTATCAACATGTTTACGAAAAAGTGACCTATGTGTGTTTTTCCTTTACAAAATCCGCACAATTTAGTCTACTTCTTCTTCAATCTAGTCTTTTTATAAAGCTGTTATTACCAGAAATAAATTTCGCTTAATACAAATAGCCCGTGAACCCTCGATATAATCTTTTGAAAATATTGTTACCGCTTACCATCAACTATGCCAAGGTGACAAGTCATTATTTTTATTACTCTGTCAAGCACGGTTAATAGATTAAGATACCCTCTTTCTACAAATTTCTCAACTGCAATTACACCAACCAAGGCTTTATCTACCAAGAGTGCATTTAGACTGAATGACGAAATTACGCAACGCTGCTAAATTAATCCTTATGGCGTAAACAGAAGCCCAATTACTGTAATTAATAATTTACACTATGACTGAAAGTTAACCGAACTCAAATTATAATTGATTGACAAAAAATCGGTACCTATTCTACTCCCCTTAAAGTTCAGTCCAATTTCAGTATGATTTGAATTCAATCTTCTTACAGACTCATTTGCACCCAATTTTTGATGTTTCTATATGGAGGAGCATACCAATTAAAATTTGTGTCGGTTCAAAACGTTAGCAGAATACCGATTTAGCTTCAGTCAACTTTTGACCTCATTACAATACATTAATTTTTATGTAGTGCGCAAAATTTGCAGAGTGATTCAGTGTCCGTTCCCAAATGCAATCGCAGTACAAAAATTCACTCCAAAACAAAATAAAAATTTGATTTTGTATGGCTTGCGCTAGTAAATTATGCGTGTCTGATACTAAGTCGAATTTTCGTTTTATTTTAAGAACACTGAATCACTCTACAAATTATGCACACTACATTATAAATTATCCTGTATAATTTCATTACTAGACTTGTCTTACGTGACTTCGCTGACACATTCAAACCTCAATAAATATTATAGTTTAAAAAAAACTAAAGAAAACGCTTTTGTCATCCAAACTAAACGTGAATGCAAAATTTCAGCTCATTCGGAAACCGGGAAGTGGGTCAAATTTTACTTCCAATTTTTTTTTACATAGTTAGTTACAAGTGAAGCTAATAAAAGCGTTTTAAAAACGAGATGTCACGTCACATATTTGCGTCTACTATAAATATTGCGTAGTTCGTCTCATTTAAATAGCTTTAAGTTTGCGCATGATGTGTTATCTTAAATATTTGTCGTAATTTCATAGTTTTTGTACGAAAACAATGTGTTTTATGCAATATTTGAAGGTTAGGAAAGATGGAAAGTTGTTTAACCTTCTAAAAGTTGGTAATAGAAAAATGTAAGCTTGAACAAACAAAGTATTAGTAATTGAGGTAATTTTAAGCATGAAAGATACGCGGACGTTGGTTCAAAAGAAACTAGTTCACCAGCCTGGCCTTTTTTCCAAATACGTTGTGGTCGGCTCCCAGTCTAAGGCTGAGCCCTTATTAGTGCGTTGCGTCGTCACAAAGGATCAACGCATTGTATGTCACACCTGCGTTACGACGATGCACGACATCGCAACGCAAGAGGGCGACGCACGCCATCGCAGCGCAGCGTCTTAGCGTGGATTTCCGTCTTCACTTCAATACAAATCTACTTATATCGATATCTTCCACACACATGCTGAGATAAAAATTGTCGTGTACGCACGTCTAGTTTGTCTGTTTGGTATTGTAACTCCAAAATGGATGGACCGAGTCCAATGCAGTTTTTTTTTAATTGCTCACGCAATACAAGTCAATATAGGTTTAACGACACTGCAAAAACAAACAATGACGAAACCATTCTGATACGATTGAGACAGAATTAGGGCTCAGTACGAGCTCTTATAGCAGGGTAGAAATTAAACTGCCCAGAGAAATCCAGAATAAGTTGACCTTTCACTGTACGAAAAGCCAAACAGTGCGAGGTCAGCTCATACTGGATTTGTCTGGGCAGTTCAATTGTAGCCCTGCTATAAGACTTCGCAGTAAGGCCCCAGTTCCACTTCCGTGCACGCCACCGCACTTACATTGAAGCGATCAAATCTTACAAAAAAAAACACATTTTCCAGGTACCTCGGCACCGATACCCAGCTGTTCCTGATAACCCTGATGATCCTGCTCATCATCTGGAGGTGGCCGAAGAGTGGAGTCCCGATCATCACAGCAGTCATGATCATCAGCCTCCTCATACCGTTCCTCCAGAGTTACTTCATGAATCTCTTGCCGATTCGAGTTAGCATATTTCCTGAGTAAGTGATGTTTATTTTACCCCCGACAATAAAGAGGGGTGTTATAAGTTTGAAGTGTGTATCTGTGTATCTGTCAGTAGCATCATAGCTCCAAAATGGATAGACCGATTTATCATTCATATCATTTACCAAATCTATAGGTGTTAAAAAGACTCTTTTTAGCAAAGAAAAAATTATAATAAATTATCAACATATAGGTATTCTGAAACGTTTTCAAAATTAATCAAAAATATTGATGTTTCCGTTTGCATAAAACTTTTATTTCCTCTATGATTATGAACAGCGCTAAGGTCATGAACTCGACCACATGACCTGGCGGGCTCGGCTACTCTGACACACACGCATCGCGTCGTCGCGCCGTCCGGTCTTAATGCCTACATCATTTTTTAATCTACTGCAGCTTTCATTTGATATTTGAATTGAATTCTATACCATTCATAGACCTTATATAGATACCTACGGCACAATACTTCAAAATGTGCTTAAACCATAATAGAAATCGTGACACACATTACTCGTGCACGTGACTCCGAAGGATATCCAAAATACACTCGCAACTTTTCTACCAAACCAAAAAGGTTCAACTGACAGGTTTTGCTTATTTAAATTTGAACTTTATTTACAGGTCCATAAGAGATATATTCGGGTATAACGATACGTTCTACCATGCATATGTGTCAGCTCAAGGCAATTGGGCTGGATATCATCTTGGAGTGTTGACAGCTTACTTTTACCATAAGGCACAACAGAAGAAATGGGATCTGAGAGAATCTTTAGTAAGTTAATTTTTTTTTTTGCTATACATCATCATCATAATTATTAACATCGGCCTGTTCATCATCATTTTTAACTAATAAGTACGTAAACGTTAACTGAGAATGTAAATGATAATTTTGTTTGCACGCAACATGGAACAAAAATGGTGTTACAAAAAAAAGTCGCATAACATGATTCGCCAGGAGCTTTAACAAAATACATAATTATGAAAATTTAAAGTAAATATACAGGATAATTTTCTATGTAGTGCGCATAATTTGCAGAGTAATTCAGTGTTCGTTCCCAAATGCAACCACAGTAATAAAATTCACTACAAAACAAAATAAAAAATTGATTTTGTATGGCTTGCGCTAATAAAAGATGCGTGTCTCGCATACTAAGTCGAATTTTCGTTTTGTTAAAGTGTATCCCAATACTGCGGTTGCATTTAGGTACAGAGACTGAATAACTCTACAAATTATGCGCACTGCATAAAAAAATATTAACAATAAGCAATTTATAATAAAATTCTTATCGGCACATAAATTCGAAAAGAAGTGCGGGCCGGTGTTGAACTCGGGCTTTCCCGCATGGAAGGCAAGCGTTCAAGCGCTAGGCTATCAATGCCGAAGAATGAAGATTTTTTTATCAACATTTATATTATTTTCAGCTGATGAAGCTTCTTTTCCTCTCCTCAATTCCCATCGCGATGGGTGCAGTCCTCATGGGCTGGGACCTCCACCAACGTGAATCTTCAGCCTTCGAGTCTGCAGTCTTCAATGCGCTGAACCAGAACTTCTTTGCTCTGGCCATCTGCGTTTTTATTATTGGATACTTCTTTAAGTGTAACAGTAAGTACATTTTCATCCACTTGATCGGAAACTGCTTTATTATTAAAAAAAAAATATAAATCAGCTCTTTTCAGTACGCAACGAAATAACACGCCAGCAATTTCCAACACGACAGTAATATAAATTGCTGGATAGTTTTATTATTTTTAGTACTAGCGAGATTTTTTAAGTACATGCTAGGCTCAAAACAATTTTCTTCAAAATAATAGATAACTTTAAAAATCTTTAAATTTTGGTTATTGAATTATGCTTAAAACTAGATAATAATATTCTAATTTGGGTATGTGAAGTTTTGCGTTACTTAAAATAAGTACACGTTGTATACAGGATATTTTTTTATGTAGTGCGCATAATTTGTAGTGATTCAGTCTCTGTTCCTAAATGCAACCGCAGTATTGGGATACACTTTAAAACAAAACGAAAATGGGGGATATTCAATAATTTACTAGCGCAAGCCATACAAAATCAAATTTTATTTTTGTTTTGTAGTGAATTTTAGTACTGCGGTTGCATTTGGGAACGGACAATGAATCAATCTGCAAATTTTGCGCACTACATAAAAAATTACGCTGTAAATTATTACCTTCTACATAATTCTATGGAAACTTGTTCTATCAGCCGCCTTAGGTTTCAGTTGAAAACCAGCGCTGTAGCGTTACTTCAGCATATGCTGAGCTGAAACTTTATGGTCAATCAATACCACACCGAGCCTAATTTAATGTTATATCATAAATTTATGTGCTGAAGTAAAGTGCAAATTATGCACACTGAACAAAAAAATATCCTGTATTTATGATTTTAAACTGAACTTTCTTCAGATATCTACGTCAACGCCGTGGAATGGGGTCCACTGCAGCCGCTAGGACGGATGTCCTACTGCGCCATGTTGTTACATGCGACGATATTGAGAACCTACGGAGGACAGATGAGGAGATCTTTTTATGCTACTGATTATACTGCTGTGAGTATTATACCAATATTAACATCTCAGATACTAGAATAGAATAAAAGTACTCTTTATTGAACACCTGTTAAAAGAGTAGAAAAAACATGTGTCATGTTTGCCCTTAAATTCTAATAAAACCAACAAAGAACAATGGCGACAATATTGTTGATGGAATTATTAAGCGTCTGCATATGTTACCGTCGAAATAATTTACTAAGTTTTATCAAATCAAGCTTAGATATGGCCTATCAAAGTCGGGCAAAAAAATCGTTATAATTGGAAACTTAATTGACTAATACCTAACTTACTTGACTTAATTGACTAGTTTATTGATTGTAAAAAATAATCATGAGGTAATTTTCTTTTATAATGCAAACAACACTGCATCAATGAAGAATTACGATTTAAATTTTAAAATGAAATATCTAAGCGCAATGTGGATTGGATGCTTTTCGTGTAACTACGTCCTATTAAGTTTAAGTACCACAGGATGGACTTAGCAAGATTGAATTAAAATTCTATAATTATAATTGCTAATTATAATCTTCATTTTAATTTCAGATAATGCTATACGCCGGCATCGTAAGCACAACATACCTCTTCGCTCTCCCACTTTACCTGTTCGTTGAGGCTCCGGCCTGTCAGCTCCAGAAACTCCTTCTTGGCCCAAAGAGGAGACCGAAAGAGACGGAAGATACTAACGGCAACCAAGTCAAGCCTGGAATTTCTAACGTATCTGTGAATACTGTTTCTACCCACATTTAAACTAGAGTCCCATACGTTTGGGTCGATTAGGTATTGAGGATTTGTATGGGATAGCTGATTATTTTTTCGAGATTACTATGTTGGTCCCATAGAGAAAGTTAATGTCAGTTTGATGGTCTGATCCACTCACTTAAATATGACCACACATTTCTAATACACGTTGTATAGTTATCGGCCTCAAAATGGATTAAAATAATTTCTGGCCTTGGGACTGTACTCATTAGGCCTGGTATTAAATTGTATTATTTTTATTTTTATTATGTATAGGTAATAAGGTGTAGTGAAACGAAATATGGGATTAAAAACTGAGATTTTAGCGAGTAAAATTATATTAAGAAAGAATAGGAATTATTTTGCTTTAACTAAAATCTTTTTGGACTGGTATCAGTAACCACATATTAGGTTTATAATGGCTGGCCTTATGAAGTGTAATTAGTTGGTTATCAAAATGGGTAATGTAGATTTGTGAATAGATGAAAATTGTTTAATCAAAAATAACACTTAATAGAGAGATTTCGAGTGAAATTTGCGCCCGAAAATGTGGTTAAAGCCTGGCCTTGTATTACATTAAACATTATGTATTCACTAGACAGGCTCTTCAGTACCAAGAAATTTTACACTCGATTGATGACTATCGTCATATTCTGTGCATCTAGATGTACATCGTCAAATTATGTACATTTAGAAGGACATCAAAATATTATGTAGGTACATTTAGATATACATTGTCATATTTTGTATATTTAGATGGACATCAAAATAGAAAAAATACAAGTTGATTTTCCTACTCAATTTATAAAGATGTTTTAAAATTCACAACAAATTTTACAGCTTTTGGCCTCATAAGGCCACCTTTTCTACAATATTACAAACTGAGTCGCAATGGCCTGGTTATGGAAGGCGAAAGACAGTCCCATGTGGCCATCCTGTAAATATGAATATTGGTGTAATTGTGTTAAAATTTAAGGAAAATGTATTAAAGATAAAACAAGACTTGTACATAGTATTAATGTTTAGGACATGTAATATTTTTTAAATAAATGTTTTGTATATATGTTTGGTTTATTGTTATCTAGCGGCCCGTCCAGACTTTGCGCCAGTGATTGGAGTTTTCGTAGGGAACCCAATTAAAAAAAAATTAATATAGCCTTTTTCTCAGTGATAACATAGGATTCTACAAGTGTTTTTTTTTTAATGGGTCCATTACTTTTTGAGTTTATTCATTACAAACAATAACCTAACCGTCAAAAACCCCCGACTCCAACTAGAACAAGAGCTGTAACTTTTAAACTGCTGAACAGATTTTCATGAAACATAGCTAAGATGATACCCGATTAAATTAAACTGCATTGAAATCGGTCCATCGGTTTTTGAGCTACGTTGCCACGGACAGATTCATAGATACACAGATCCACAGATACACTCTACAACCTTATAACACCCCTTTTTTTTGTCGGGTATTAACAATTTACAACATACTCATACACATTTACCAGAACACTTCTACCTTGTAGAAAATTTAACTCCAAATTAATCCCACCGGCAACCCTGTTTACGTCTCTCAACTACACACAACAATTTTTACCCTCAATCAAATATCAACCTTCGCCACCTACGATTAAAGTTGAAATTCTAATAGCATAGGTGTGTGGACTAAGCCTAGCACTGCATATCGATTATCGACACGCGATTAAGGATGTCACTTGCATGGGATTTGCCTAATTCATAGTGCATGTGTCGTCGCGTCAGGCTGTGACGTAGTACGATATGGGCGGCGTTTACACCGCAGCGTAACGGTAAAAAAGTATTATTACAACATCGTTGAGGGTTAGTACTTATATGTAGAAAGAAGAAAGAAAGAAAATAATTTATTCAGCACGGACAGTGACAACACATGAGAGAAAAATAAAATAAAAGATATCATAAACCTTTAAAAAAAACAGACACAATGAGAGAACAAAATTAGAGAAAAAATAAAAGAAAGATAGTCATTATAAAATAACATTATAGTTTAAAAAAAACTAAAGAAAACGCTTTTGTCATCCAAACTAAACGTGTATGCAAAATTTCAGCTCAATCGGAAACCGGCAAGTGGGTATTGTGAGTGGGTGAACTTCCAAGATTTTTTACATAGTTAGTTAGTTACAGATGAAGCTAATAAAAGCGTTTTAATATTGCAATAAGTTGTCAAGTATGCCCATGCTCAAAGGGTAGCCAGCTCAGCATTTGCTGGGTGCGGAGAGCCCAGCGCTGATTATTAATTGGCTGTAAAAGTTGTTTATAGTTCGACCGCATAACTCAGATGGATGGTGCCGGAGTTTTTGAAGAAGTTGCGCGGTGCGGGAGGGTTGTGACGTGAGATGTCAGTCACAGGCCCATGATACGTACCATAAAGCTTAGCGTAGCGGTCCTATAGATGATTTGGAAGAAATGAGGTTGATCACCTGCCTCCCATGCAGGATAGAAGGAACTTTTCGAATTCATGTGTGGATCTGAAACTTGGTCTTCTTCTTACCTCTCCAACTAGCGAAGTTTGGTAGTCAGCTCCACATATTTCTGTCCGTCTCTCGCGAGGCGAAACAGTTTTGCACTCCCGAAGATTTCTTAGCAACGACTTCTTCCTGCGACCATCGTGTATCATGCCGGCGACTTTGCCCAACATAATAATTTTCAAAAGGCCGTATCTGTGGAGTCTAAATATGTGTCCCAGATAAGCAACTTTCTTTCGTCTGATGGTATCTTAAAGCTCACGGTTCTTACCGATACGACACAGTACCCCCTTGTCTGAGTCCAACTAATTCGTAGCATTCGTCATTAGGCCCACATTTCGAAGACGATTCATTTTTTGAGATTTTCTTTAATAGTCCAAGACTCGCATCTGGATAGAAGAACTGGACAGATATAGCAGACGAGTACGGTAGTTATAGAGCAGGGGTGGCCAACCGGTCAATCGGCTATTAATTCAGTCGATCGTGGCAAGGCAAAAACCATATAAGTATATTCATTTAAGAAGTATATAATTGGTAAATCACACAGGATTTCGTCAGTAAACAGTAGATCTTGGGTCTAATCTGATTGACTACCCCTGTTATAGAGCAACTCAGTACCTATTTGTTAATCAGAAACTACTATTTATTTGATGGCCAACATAAAGTGCGTTATGTCACACAGCGCATGTAAGCCTCGCGGGCGGGATGTGCGGCGCAGCGAGCGGCGTCCCGGCCTTTACCCTAATAAGATGAGTTGTCTGCATTACACTGTGGTGTGAGAGGCAGCCGTTTTAAGCCCACACTGTAGCCGTACATTGTACTTGTGACAATCAATCCATCACAGCTGTTACTACTATATTATCGAGGAGCTGTCGAGCGATACGGAGAGGTTTGATTTCGGACATAGAGATTGAGTGGCGTACCTAATCTAAGTGACCATCTAGGATAGAATTCTACTCGGCTGAATAGAGAGTAGAATCCTAAAGTAGACAGTGATACTTAGATTAAACTACAGAAAAGAAACGTTAAGGATCTGCATTTGTCCTTGTCGCACGAAGTTGAGGGCGGACCGCTCGCAGAGCGACAGCGATAGTTTCTTAAAATACCTAATTTTCAAAAGTCTCCCCGCCCGCATTTTCAGACTTTTTAGACTGTTGCAGATCAAAGTCAAAGTTTTATTATTTTAACGGGGCTTTCGCAAGCACTTTCAAAACGTCGTGATTCTACTAACACGGTTCCAAGTAGGTTGGTCCTGGAGGAGATACCGGCAAGAAACTCCATGGATACACTTTTCATAAAACAAAATTACAATATCTAGGACCGCAGAAGCGGCCCCGGCTAAAATTCAGTCTGAATTTACACAATAATACAAAAAAAGAAACAGCAAAGATCAAAGATCATAATAAGTACCACTATAATTTAAACATTGCTAGTAGGTACATACTTAACACTCAAGCCATCCAATTATGATAACTCGGTATACTGAAATATTTTATAATATTTTAACGCACCTTCGGTAAGACAAGGTCCGAAGTGCTAATTTTCAAAATTTTCAGGTCTTTGTTCCTACAGGTAGAAATTAGATTTTAAGGCACTTTGGCATATTTAACTCATTTTCAGAAATTTTAGCACTTCGGCCCTTGTCTTACAGAAGGTGCGATATATACTATTTTATACTTATATAATATTATTATAATTATATTAAATTATTAATTTATGACATAATAAAAACACTGAAAAATACAAAATCAGCAGGCTATGACAATATCACTACTGACCTTTTAAAGCTACGTGCCGCGGGTTCGATCCCCGCACGGAACAAATATTTGTATGATCTACAAATAGTTGTTTCGGGTCTGGTTGTGTGTGCATGTGACATGTATGTTTGTAAACTGTACCCTCGATACAGGAGAAATCCTAGTGAGGAGCAATATTTTTAAAAAAAAAAAAAAAAAAAAAGCTAATTTCCCAATACATAGCAAAACCATTGGCTTATCCTATTAATTTGTCATTAGAACAGGGATGTTTTGTTGTTGTGTTATTAACTGTTAAATTATCTACAACCACAGAACATATGTTCTGTGTCTACAACCCACATACAGTTTCATTCATGCCGCTAGCTCTATTATTTTATATTATATATTTTATTATTATTATTTTATATTTTATTTATTTTCGCGGGCATGCGGACAGCGAGTAAAGGGCAACTCGCTGTCCGACCATGGACCATGCCCGGGTCGACGGCGCGTTGTGTTCCACGCGCGCCTCAAAGAACGTCAGCAAGATGACGGGGCCCCCCCTGTAGAGGGCCGAAGCCTGCCGGGGTCGCGGGACTTATCTCATTACCGTGACCCCGGAACGTAAAGGGCTATTGAAGGAACACCGTGGATTTTAGTCAGTACAAGTCTGACAGTCCCTCCCGCCCTGCCCGGGGTGGGAGGACTCATTTGATGACTTTACCACGCTAAAAAAAAAAAAAAAGCTCTATTATTTTAAGAGTAATTTTAGTTTTTCGGACCGACCCGTACCTATTATTAATCCGCGAGTGTATTTATCTTTTCAAACCGCTTAAAAATAATAAACAAAACATCACAAAACCAACTAAATCTTCTCTCAGATGTCGTTTTAAACAACCTTTTAAAAAGAAAACTTCGGCTAAACCAATATATTTCCCGTTCAACTTTTAATGTTTCACCATTTTTCTTCAAGAGTTGTCTAAATGGGGGCGGGCAGGGCCGCTTACATAACAATCTACGCGTTTTGAAAAATGTTTCAAGTTTTGATTAGAATGTTTGTGCTTCAAAAGGGACGCGTCTTTTTAAGCCAGTAATAGGCACCTATTTAATAGATTATAATCTTAACTAATAGATAAAAGAGAAAAGATTTGATTTTTTGTTTGTTTGTTTGTAATGGATAAACAAATCTGTGTGTCTGTCTGTGGCATCGTAGCTCCAAGACAAAAGGACCGATTTCAATGCAGTTAGCTAGTTGAATCAAAAATCTGTTCAGCCGTTCAAAAGTTACAGCTCTTTTTCTAGTTGGAGTCGGGGGTTTTTGACAGATCAGTTATATTCTATTCATAACTGACCGTATCATAAAGTTATTATTACTATTACGTTTATGGACCGTATACGCAATACATGACTACTAATCAAGAATATTAGATAGAACTTACTAATAGACGCTGGGATAATTAGTTAATTATCTGTCAATTATGTCAAAACGCCTGTGACAATCGTTATAGCAAAGGAACAATTTGTAATGATTAATTAAACATGTTACAGGCGCTTAGCAATATTAATATTCATAGCCACCTGTAGATAATATTAATAATCAACTAAACTCTAACATGTACTTTAATAATTTAATATCATAATAATAATTCACGCACTTCGTATAGGTTACCATCCGTCCGAATTTCACCGGATTTGTCCTAGTTTGAAGAGCGTCCGGGGTGCGTCCCGGTTTTCTATACCATCCGTAAAACCTACCACCATAAACTACAATGTTGCTCCACACTACATTTTATCCTGTATCAAGAGTACAGTTTACAAACATACATGTCACATGCACACCCAGACCGGGAAAACCAACTGTAGGGCATACAGGTACCTATTCGTTTCTTGCGGGGATCGAACCCGTAGCACGTAGCGCAGACAGTCAATCGCTTAACCACTGCGCCAACCGTGCCGTCAAAGTCAGTGCCTAATTAAAAAGAAATCACCCAATGACGGGAACAATTTGGAGGATTTCTTTAAACACACATCAACAAAATTACGACCGCTTGCAGCAATTTGCTATAACAATTCCAGTAGGCGTTAATCAACATTTAATATTTGCTTAATTAACCTAACCGTGAAAAACCCCGACTGCAACTAGAAAAAGAGCTGTAACTTTATAACAGATTTTTATGAAACAGCCAAGATGATACCCGATTATACTAGCTATTATTTATAAAACTGCATTGAAATCGGTCTATCCGTTTTGGAGCTACCATGGCACAGTCTGATACACACAACTTAACTCCGGACATAAAAGAGGGGTGTTATAAGTTTGTAGTGTGTAGTGTGTAGTGTGTAGTGTGTATCTGTGGATCTGTGTATCTGTAGATCTGTGTATCTGTCTGTGGCATCGTAGCTCCAAAACGGAAGGAGCGATTTAAATATAGTTTTTTTTTAATTGAAAGGTGGTTTAATCGTGTATTCGTGTTTCATGAAAATCTGTTGAGCCGAGCAAAAGTTAGGTACAGCTCTTTTCTAGTTGGAGTCGTGATTTTTTGACGTTAAAAAAATCGTCGGGGGTTAAAAATAAATAGTATTAATGGTCGCCCAGTGGTCTAAATTCAACCCTAATTTTAGCTTTCTGCACTCCTTCTCCATATAAACTTTAACTATGCCAAATCACACACTCCTCCGTGCGCGCAATATGCTTAAAAAGAGTTACAATGTTTTCTCTTCACGTATTAATATACACGCATATAATTTCACTCACTCATAACTCACTCGCTGACGTTTCTGCGTCAAAAATTACTCACTTCTAATAAAGAGGGCCGTAATTTTTCTCAGGACAACAGGCGGATGAAAAAAATATATAAATTGCCCCCTTGCTCTTGACAGAACAGTCGTTATGCTGAAGTTTTATGTGCGGCACTTTATCAGGGGATGAGAGAATGTACTAAGGTTTTCAGAAAGTTGGTCGGAAATATGGGTGAGCAGAGATATAGGTAGGTACTGTTGGTTAAGCGAGAAATGTTATTATAGTATAATTATAAGACGACACGGTTGGCGCAGTGGCTAAGCGATTAGCTTTCTGCGCCACGTGCCGCGGGTTCGATCCCTGCACGGAACAAATATTTGTATGATCTACAGATAGTTGTTTCGGGTCTGGTTGTATTATTTGCATGTGACATGTATGTTTGTAAACTGTACCCTCGATACAGGAGAAATTCTAGAGAGGGGCAAGGTTTAAAAAAATAAATAAATAAAAAATAAAAAAAGTTGAGTAGATACTTAATATTGAATAACTAAAAAAAAAAAAAGATATTTTTAATCCTCGACAAAAAATATGAGTTTTCTAAGTTTGTAGTGTGTATCTGTGTATGGCATCGTAACTATAAAAGAGTTAGACCGATTACAATGTAATTTTTTTAATTGAAAGCTAGTTTAATCAGGTATCATCTTAGCTATGTTACATGAAAATCTATTCAGCTGTTCAGGTAGTTTACTAGGCCCACAGATATAGACAGATATCCCTTTATGCGTCGTACAATCCATTTTTTATTTTAAATAATATTTTTTTTTTTTTTTTTTGTTTTACATGTTTTATTCTTTTATTTTTGTTATATTATCTTTAAAATTATTTTTGTGCTGTGTCAAATAAATACATTTTTTCTTTCTTTCTTTCTTTTTTTCCTATGTTACTGCGACCTGCGTGGATCAATTAATCTATTATCCGTACATTTAGTCGAGTACCTAATAATTCGTATGGAAAAGCAGTTTTATTTTGCGATTTCAGCTTTGGTTCCATAGTAAAAGTTGTTCATAATGATGAGTACAATAACCTCTAAAATAAATAAATAAATATTTATTTATTTATTTATTTTATTTATTTATAGGTACTTCAAAGACTAAGGGCGACTTGCACCTAAGTTATTTAAGCTAAACACATTTGGATATCTTTCTCTCCCTTTCTATTTGTATACTGTGAGATAGAGACAGACTGATGGTTAAACGTGTTTAGCTTAAATATGATTTAAATGACTTTGGTGCAAGTCGCCCTTATCCACTAACAGACATTAAATTATAATGTATTAACAAGGTTCCAGATTGTGGTGAATTTGTCACTTATAGAATAGAAGTACATCACTAACTACTTGCCTGTTGCTATGGAAATAATATTTTGTCATTGTCTACGTAGAAACGTGAGTAGATGTCGAAATGGATAGAAAGGGCTTTGTCTATTCTTGGAGGAATAGAAATAGAAATGGTCATGCTACGGCGCTGGGGAATTCAGTGTCACTAAATGATATTAGTAGCACCCAGAAGTATTTTTATTTAATATTATCAGCTACCTCAGTTGAATAACGCATAATCATCGTTTATAAGTAAAATAATGTACATGATACTTACTTCGATTTCACAACATTCGACAAAATGCACACACGCAAACTCCTTTACTGCTTTGCTCGACATCCGTATGTCATAGCCGGGATCCAGCAGAATAGCAGCGTCAGGTGTCATAGCCTGGCACATGCTGAGCTGGACACCCATTTGCTACAGCTCGGGACACACTGATTAGGTGATGCGCAGTCGCAGATACCCACATATTTTTTATTCTTTTAAATTATTATTTTTTCTACTCAATTTTACATTGTTGCCATCCTAAAATAATGTCTTCTCTGTCTATGCACCTGTCCTCTTCTTATTACCTGTATCTGTCATTCTAGTGTGTCTTGTTTTTGTGGCAAATAAATGATTTTTCTTTCTTTCTTTCTTTCTTTAAGGACATTTTTTTTTCTTGCCTGAATTAATCCACGCCTGTGTAGCCGCAGGCAGTAACCAGTTTATAATAAAGTTACATATACGTATACAGTTACCTACATGAAAGAAAAGCTTTCCTTGTATTTCTACCTTAATTAAAAACAAACAAAATTTTAATATTTTTTTATGCATGTATTTTGTTTATTTTTAATCAAAATTTATAACGTAGGTTCATGAAAGGGGTTCGTTTAAGGCGATGTTTATTTACGTGGGAATTTTTAATTTTCGTTTTTGGATTTAATAATATATCTTGTTTGTTTAAAAGGGATGATTATTATAAATAACCTAAACGTCAAAAACCCCCGACTCCAACTAGAAAAAGGACTGTTACTTTTGAACTTAGTAGTCAATTAAAAAAAACTCCATTGAAATCGGTCTATCCGTTTTGGAGTTACGATGCTACAGACAGATATACAGGTAGGTACATCATATACACATATCCACAGATACACAGATACACACTACAAACTTATAACACCCCTCTTTTTGTCGTTGGTTAAAAACGATGTAGATTAACTTGATTTCTAATTTAATTTAATAACTTTATTTAAGACATAATTATTATATAATATAGTCCATAAATTTTACAAAAATTGCGTTAGTAGTGTTGTTAGTAATAAAATGGTTGACATTTGCGTAGGAGTGATCGGGAGTCATTTGGTTGCAAATGATCTCTTCTACATCCCCATAACGGATTGCCGTCATATTACCAGTAACCCTGTATATATTATATAAAATACAAATATAAGATGTTAGTAAACAAAACAGGTTAAAACATAATCACTAAAATCTACTTCCTATTTGTGTGCAGGTGTACACCTGCCCAGTACACATTAAAAGGATTGTCGATCTTGTACGCTAACGCTCTGAGGACAGTGTTGGTGCTACCACGGACCCTGCTCATCATCGATGCCGTTCTTTTCCTTATGATGGCAAAGAAGTCATCGATGGATGCATCTGCAAACATTGCGGACTGTAAGAAGGTTTAGATACCTTTGTGGTATCACTAAAGTGCGGCCGCCGAGAGAATGCGTTCCTGACACCTGTCAGTTGAACATGTTTCTTTTTTATTAAAGATTATATTTAGCGCTAAACTATTTTAGTTTATTATAGGTTAATTTTAATAGAATTTTGTATCAGTAGTGCATGTAAACGATAGATATCTACTATTATGTAATAATGTTTCGATAACAAAAATTTCTCGTTTGTTCGTAACTGACAGGTGTCAAAAACACATTCTCTCGGCGGCCGCACTATAACGGCACTGGCCGGTCAAGGAATTCAAAGTGTGACATTCTGTAGATCGGCTATCTCGATTGTTTGATACTTTTGTCAACCTATGCTTGTAAAAGTAGGTATAATTATATTTAACTTTGTATAATCCTTAATCTGTGTTTCTTTATACACGGACCTCTGTGTGGCTACCAGAGGGCAGTTCACACATGGACGCACTGCAGTATTGAGGTTTTCGTAGTAGTAGCGTCGTCGTACTGCACGCAGGGCGTAGTAAGCCTCTAATGACCTTTGTTATTAAAGTACGAACTTATTATATTATTGATCTTTTATCTGCATTATTTCTACTTATGTACAAGTATGTTTCCACAAGTAAATATCTTGAATAAAAGGTTAACATTTACATAACCCAAATATGATAATAATATGATACGATAACGAAGTCAGCATCCTGGAACCGGTATATTTTTTGTTATGTAAATCATTAGGGTTCTTTAGCAAAATGGTAAAAAAATACTCGACACGGCACAGTGAGTAAGCGATGCTTTAGCTACGTGCCGGGGGTTCGATCCTCGCACGGAACCAATATTTGTATGATCTACAGATAGTTGTTCCGGGTCTGAGTGTGTGTGCATGTGAGACGTAGGTATATTTGTAACGTAAACAGGAAAAATCGTAGTGAAAAGTTAAAAATTAAATTAAATTTTATAATTAGAATAATTAAAATAATTAAATTAAAATCATAAATCCGTATCTTTCTAACCTTTATACCTACGCTTAACATTTCGGTTTCTGTTTGTCCATCATACCCTAAACTTAGGAACAGTTATTAGAATTAGAACATTGACTGACACAAACTATGAATTTTTATTTTATTAAAATATATTTTTTTGTGAGAACTAAGTGAGGTGTTAAAATGTGTGGTAGTATGTGGTGTTAAATAGTGTATGGGTAGGTAATTGTTTTTATCAAAATATAAAAATAAAAATTAAATAATATTTTCAAAATATTTTTGTTTGGGTTTAGACCGCAAAGTTTTCTATTTATGACGCCATATTTTGAAAAACCCAGGATTTTTACGAAGATAGAAGAAAATTTAGGTACTTCTGAATCAATTGAAAAATGTTACATATTATATTTTAGAAAGAAAGAATAAGTATTTATTTGACACAGCACAAAAACGATTTTAAAGATAAATTAACAGAAAAATAAAAAATTAAAACATGTAAAACAAAAATAAAATATTTTTATCTTAAATAAAATTCATTGTACGTCGCAGCTGTGTCAAAAAGCACAAATTTATTTAATTTATTATTTTTTTAAATTTTTTAAATTATGAAATTTATGTTGGTTTAAATTAATAATAACCTTTTTTATGAGTATTATTTACGCTTATTTGCATGTAGGTAAGGAAGCAGCGGTGCGCGACGCATTCGGACTTGACTTGTTTATTTCTAACGTGCATCTTACCTATTGAATAACTTATTAAAAAAAAAAGTAAATGCACAACACCGAAAAACAACACATTAAACAGAAACAGATAAAAGTGTTATTCCATTCTAGAATTTAGTAGTTCATACCTACATTCGGCATAATGAGTATCAAACTGAGAATTGATAACTTAGAAAAATGTTTAGGTTTTAAAAATGAAATTAATTGGGTGAATTCAATCTTTCTCATTTTTTACCACATTTTTGGTGTATACTGGTGTTGGTATTATGCTTTTCCTGTGAATCTGTTTACTGTCGCATTTGGTAAGTTCATAAGATATTTTTTTAAAAGCCTAATACTTAAACCCCTTTTTATTGATAAAAAAAATGGCAAGATTGTTAAGAATCGTCACATTCTGGACAACATTATACATTTGTGTCAAATAGGTATTGAAGCTTTGTATGGGACAGATGAAATTTTTTTCGTGATTACGATATTGGTCCCACAGAGAAAGTTGTTCAGTTTGATGGTCTGATCCACACCCTTAAGGGGGTCCTTTACAGAAATGCCGCAAAAACCGATTTGAATTTACAATTTTTTGAATAGAAATTCTTATTTTTTTGCCCCGAAAAAAATGTATATCAAACTTGAAGATGTGAGAATCATTGCACGGTTGTCCGATACATGATTGGAAGAAGTTGGCTCGATAAAGAAAATTCGCAAAGTTACCCCTTTTAAAAATATTTTTACAAGATTATTTCTAAAAAATTATAGTATTTCAAATAATTTTTACATCACAATATTGGTCGCAAGTATACCAAGGCAGAGCGGTTGTTATATGACCACGTATTTTTGTTACATGTACTATTTATACAAATACTAACTAAACTAACTATGCTATTCCGATTTGTCTTATTACCTACTAATTTTTTAATTCTTATTTTAAGAAAATATTCTAGTTTCCACCCAGTATTTGCAAGCCTAAATAACAAAACAGCTCACCACCTATTTTCAAGATCCTCATAGAAATAAGATTTATACAGGGTGCCACAGATGTTATCAAATTAAATGAAACTTGAAAGCTAGTTTAATCGGCTATCATCTTATGTGTGTTTTATGAATATCAGTTTAGCCGTTCAAAAGTTACAGCTCTTTTTCTAGATTGAGTCGGGAGTTTTTGACGGTTAGGTCATTCATGTTAGAATCACCTTATTAATAGGTATTAATTTTTGTTTCAGCTATGATCATGTACATTATAAGTGGCATGGGAATTACCTGTGGAGTTCATAGACTGTTCGCGCATAAATCTTACAAAGTTAATACGTCACTGAAAATATGGCTAATATTCTGCTTCTGTTCATCTATTCAGGTACGAGAAACTATAATTGAATAGGCTATTCAGTCTCACCGAGGCACACCGAGATAAGCTGCGAGAATGTGCTAGGCTAGGCTAATGTGCTAGGCTAGGCTAACGTGCTAGGCTTTTTTTTTTTTTTTTTTTTTTTTTTTTTTTTTTTTATCGTGGTAAAATCATCAAATGAGTCCTCCCACCCCGGGCAGGGCGGGAGGGACTGTCAGACTTGTACTGACTAAAATCCACGGTGTTCCTTCAATAGCCCTTTACGTTCCGGGGTCACGGTAATGAGATAAGCCCCGCGACCCCGGCAGGCTTCGGCCCTCTACAGGGGGGGCCCCGTCATCTTGCTGACGTTCTTTGAGGCGCGCGTGGAACACAACGCGCCGTCGACCCGGGCATGGTCCATGGTCGGACAGCGAGTTGCCCTTTACTCGCTGTCCGCATGCCCGCGCCTACGGTGGCCGGAGATCGTCGGCCGGCGCCCGACGCCGTGGGCGACCACCACTGCGGCTGGGCTGGAGGGAGGACGCCATCCTCTCCCTCAAGCGGCCCGCCTCCTCCTTCGATAGCATGACTGCTTCGCAGAAGGAGGCGACCGCTTCCCACTCCGTCTCGCCCCGCAGCATGGCCTCGACCAATGCCGGGCGCGAGAGGTCTCCGCCTATCGCCGCCCTGAGGACACGTCGGTGCTCTGCCCAAGCGGGGCAGTCTTGCACCGTATGCTCTACTGTGTCCTCAGGGCGATCCTCGCAGTGGTGACACCCAGGCGTTTCTGCCTTCCTCATCAGACACAGGTACCTCCCGAAACTTCCGTGTCCGGTGAGGACCTGCGTCACGCGGTAGGTCAGGACGCCGTGCCGCCGATCCAGCCACTCCTCAAAGAGGGGTCTTACCGCCGCGATTGCGGCGTGCCCGGCCGTCGGTTGCGACAATCGTCCCCTCCATACTGAACGTGCTAGGCTAGGCTAATGTGCTCGGCTAGGCTAGGCTAATGTGCTAGGCTAGGCTAATGTGCTAGGCTAGGCTACTAGGCGACTAGGGATGCACAATTACATAATTTTACCGAAAAGGAGCGCAAAATACGGTTAAAATTACCGTATTTTTACTTTCTTTTTATACCGTTCTTTTTACTTTCAAACAAATAAATTACAAGTTTTTCAATTTATCAAATCGTTTTAGAGACTAGTAAAGTTAAAAGTTTTTAAACTGTCATGATCACTAACATTATCTATTTACCATGTTTATAGTTGGGGGGTGTGTGTGTGTGGTGTGTGTGTAGTTAGTATGTATATCCATGATTGTCCGTGTTTCGTCGTTGCTGAATGCTCTTCTGACATCAGCACCGGAGTGTGATCAGAGGCCCGTGCTTCGCGATGGATGGATGTGTGTTGTGATTGTTTAAATTTTTGTGAAAGGATGGATGGTGTTTAATCATATCGTATTATATACCTATATATTTATTTCATTAAATTTACTTTGCGTCTTGTTTTAATATCTATAGTTTAATAATTTTGGTGTTTTCGTACTTATTGTATTATTATTTATCATTAGTTAGTCTCATTATTTTTTATTTTTTTTATTTTACTTTTTTTAATTTCTTTATATTAATCTTGTTTTGTGTTACTTAGTGTTCATAACTGAACTACACAACGCCTTGGTGTTACACTGTTATGTTGTATATTATGTGTGTAAATAAAAGAAATGATCATGGCAGATTTTTTTTTCGCGATTTCAAAATTGATCCCATAGTAAAAGTTGTTCATAATGATGAGTAAAGGGTTCCTTCAACCAGTCACCCTGTATTTAATCTTTGCTTACAGAATACCATTTACCAATGGGTTCGCGACCATCGCCTTCACCACAAGTACAGTGACACAGACGCAGATCCACACAATATGAACCGAGGCTTTTTCTTCTGCCATATTGGCTGGCTGATGATGAAGAAGAATGAGAAAATAAGGCAAATAAGGAAAAAGATTGATATGAGTGACATCGTAGGTGATAGACACATTATGTTTCAGGAAAAGTAAGTTTTCATTTCTTTCATCAGATTATTAATACCTACCTAATTACCTATTGATATCATAAACGTTAATAAATATTATAGTTTAAAAAAAAAACTAAAGATAACGCTTTTGTCATCCAAATTGAACGTGTATGCAAAATTTCAGCCCAATCGGAAAGCGGGAAGTGGGTCAATTTTAACTTCCAAGATTTTCTTACATAGTTAGTTACAGGTGAAGCTAATAAAAGCATGTTAAAAACCCCTGACCCCAACTAGAAAAAAAGCTGTAACTTTTGAACGGCTGAACAGATTTTCATGAAACATAGCTAAGAAGATACCCAATTAAACTAAAAAATAATAAATTAATTAATTTAAAAAACCTGCATTGAAATTGGTCCATCTGTTTTGGAGCTACGATGCCACTGACAGATACTTTGATACACAATAAACCGATACACAAATACACAGATACCCTACAAACTTATAATACCTACCCCTCTATTTTGGCAGGCTTAAAAAAAACACACGCATCACGCATTTGTTCGGGAAATGCTGATTTTACAATTATAATTATGATCCACTGCGATAATGATAAACGATCTCTCTGTGTGATTTTTAACCCCAAAGAGGGGCGTGATAAGCTTGTAGTGTGTATCGGTGTATCTGTGGATCTGTGCATTTGTTTGTGGCATCGTAACTCCAAATCGGATTCACCGATTTCAATTCAGTTTTTTAAATTGAAAGCTAGTTTAATCAGGTATCATCTTATCTATGTTTCATGAAAATCTGTTCAGCCGTTTACAAGTTACATCCCTTTTTCTAGTTGGAGTCGGGGGTATTTGACGGTTAGGTTAGTGAGATATTTGCTTTTGAACGTTTTAAATGGCGAAGGAAAACTCAAATTTTAACGAAAGAAATTTTAAACATTCATTATTACAGCTGTGGAGGAACGAGGTATGGTGTTCCTCCATTGAAAAGGGAGGATCCTCTGACCAGGCGAGGTGATATTGCCTGGCCGGCCGAAACCCGACTGTTGATGTCGCATAGTTGTATATGTGTTAGAATACGATATTCTTTATCCTTGCGCGATGCAGGCCTCGTAATCTGATTGGTCAATTTATATTCTAGCGCCACTGTAGTTAGCTTTTGCTGCCTTACTAAGTAGTTCTTCTATGTGGCGATAGATGTCGCTGTATCACTAGATGGACACTACATTATTGTGTGTTACAATTTCCACAGGTACAGCATCCCTTTAAAACTGTTATTCTCCTGTATCTTGCCGACAATCTTAAATATGTATTTGTGGAGCGAAGGATGGAAATGTGCGGTCGCCTGGCAAGTCTTCATAAAAAATCTGTTGCTTCTTCATAGTGAATTGTCTGTCAATAGCCTGGCTCATATGCATGGATATACGCCTTATAATAAGTAAGTTTATTGTTATTCATCTTGTATACTATACAGCAAATGCTAGCTTCCATGCAGGATGGTCTGAGTTCAAATCCGGCCGCACCTCTGACTTTTCAAAATTATGTGCGAATTGCAATTCGATTATCACTTGCGTTGACGGTGAAGGAAAACATCGTGAGGAAACCTTCACACCTGAGAGTTCCTCATAATTGTATCGATGGTGTGTGTAGTCTGCTATAACCCGCACCAGGCCAGCGTGGTGGACTAAGGCCTTACCCTTTTCATTCCAAGAAGAGGCCCCAGCCCAGCAGTGGGACAGTAATGTGTTGGATTTATTTATTCATTAACCCCCTACCAAAAAAGAGGGGTGCTATAAGTTTGTAGTGTGTATCTGTGTATCTGTCTGTGGCATCGTAGCTCCATTTTGCAGTTTAATAGGGTATCATCTTAGCTGCTATGTTTCATGAAAATCTGTTCACCCGTTCAAAAGTTACAGCTCTTTTTCTAGTTGGAGTCGTGGGTTTATAACGGTTAGGATAGTTACTTGAACTATTGATATACGAGCCTTTTTTAAGTACACTATATTTTTTTATTAATTTCAGGAACATTAAACCAAAACAAAATAGATTAGTTTCAACTATCACGTTTGGAGAGGGTTGGCACAACTACCACCACGTTTTTCCTTATGACTACAAGACAGCCGAATTCTTCGACGTGTTGAACTGGTCTGCTTCTATGATCAGATGGTGGGCAAAGATGGGTTGGGCCTATGATTTAAAAGAAGCCAGCCCGGATATAGTATGCTCAGTGAAGAACAGAATCGGTGAAGGAGTAAGCAGTAATGTTAAAAATGATTAAAAATGGACAATTCTTAAATATTATGAAGGCACCTATGCTTCGATGGTTTGGTCATGTGGGAACGTTATATGATAGGCAAATAACGAAAAGGATTTTATAGCTCGAATCAAGTGGAAATTCCAGGAGCTGCTGGGGACATCTTGGAAGGACATAAACTGACATCACCGGTTATGTCCTTTACAAAGGTCAGCTGCAAAAAATAGACAGATCGATTATATTATGGATGCTTAGGTTTGGGCATAAGATTATTAAATAATACAATTATAGAATGTTAATGGACGCTAGACCGTAGGCTATTATCGTGACCTTAAACGTCGTCTTAAGAGTTTCGATTCTATACTCATATACATATACATCATATACTCATATTATTATTAGTAGTATAAGTATAAATTCATAGTATAAGAAGAATGAAAAGTAATTTATTTGAATGCAAAATTAAGGCAACAACAAAAACAAAAATTTTAAAAATCAATAATTTAGATTATCACACAAATATTATATAAAGTATATAATATATGTAGGATATACCACAATCATGTGGGCCTCACGGATGCACCAAAAAGGTTCAGTTCAGCGTATGCCAGACATAGCCCGGCGCTGATTTTCAACTGAACCGGTCGTTTTCTATGGTTTGGGTACGTGGAGAGGATGAATTAAAGTCGATTAACGAAAGGAATTTAAGTACCTATAGCGTGAATGAAGTGGAAATGCCGGAGCTGGGAATGCCTTAGAAAGACAAACTGACCTCATTGGTGATGTCCTTTAAAAAGGTCAGGTACGAAAACTAGACAGTTCGAAATTATTTATGAATCCTTTGGTGGTTTGGTCACGTGGAGAGAATAAAAATGATAGGCGATTGACAAAAGGGATTTAAGTATTTATAGCGCGAATTTTTAAGAAAACTTGTAAGTATATTTTTGTCACACAATATTACGAAAATTATTAAACTTGTAAAAAATTAAAGTAGATTATTCTTATTTCATAATTGATAATCCTGTTACTGCGTGTTGAAACTGTATATAATAAAATAAAAAAATCCATACAAGAGTGTATTTTTATAAATATTTATAAGTTGGCTACCCTTAATTTAAAAAAAAAATCGGAAATGTTTCATTTTTGTATAAAACAATAAATTATTACTATAGGGAATAACGTGTCCTACAATCCTTTCAAGGGATCATGACATAATTATAACCTGTAACCATGTATAATATATTCTTTCTTAGAACAGAAAAAAAAGGAAACCGTCTTCAGAATATTAAAAGCTACAAAATAATTTTCTTACAAAACATAACAACTTCTGAAATCGAGGCCTTTAACTCTTCAAAGCACCTAATTTGGCAGTGGCACCGACTTCAGAAGCTGATAAGTTTTTTAAGAAAATTATTTTATACTTTTTAGTTTTTTGATCCCAGTTTTTCTTTTTATACTTTTAATTACCTGATTCATCAATCCCATCTTCCTGAATAAATATCTGATTAACCATCCAACCCGTTTGTCAATGAACTATTTGATTTATTAATCACTAAGGTGTGGCGTTCCGACAGATATAGAACCCTTCCCCGAACCATTATTGGCAATGGGTTTCCTTAAGGGCTGAGATCAATAGATTAACTGTACCATTGTGTGGAGCTATTGTGGTTTGGGTTATCGGACGGAGCTCAAGTGGAAACGGTCTGAATTTGGGATTTAAATTAAAAATTAATGGAGTTTTAGGATGAAATTATGTTAAAGTTTTGATTTTTCGCATCAACTCTGCGAGATTAAAATAGGTTAAAGTCTTTTTATATCCATTTTGTCTCTTCTTTAAGATAAGATAAAATTTATTCAAAATTACTATGGTAAAAACACAAACTAAGATTTATATTGTATTGCAATATAAATTTTAGTAATAACATAGGTATCATACTGATAGGTGCCTGTACTAGAATAAACTTGTGCCACAGGCGGCTTTATCTCTACATAGTATAAAATAAAGTCGCTTTCCGCGTCTGTCCGTCTGTATATCTGCTAACTCCTCCTAAACCACGCAACAGATTTCTATGCAGTTTTCACCATCACTTAGATAATTTTTCACGGAAAGTTTATAATTATGTGAAATACTTTCATATTTAATGTAAGGATAGTAGAGAAATTGCACCTGTGCAAAGCCGGGGACGGATAGCTAGTATAAGATAATTGATTTTAAAAAATTGAAATTCATCATAATATTTGGTATTTTATACCATTTCAGATATTGTAAAAAAAAAAAAGTTTTACCAAATTACTAAGCATACGATATTGCTTATATATGTTATATATTTTTACAATCCATAAAATATTATTATTTTCATGTTTTAAAGTGTATCCCAATACTGCGGTTGCTCTACATCACTTACAATCACTCTACAAATTATGCGCACTTCATAAAAAATATCCTGTAGGTATAGTTTAACAGAATTTTTATTTTATTCATTTCTCAATTTATTTAACAGTGTATCCTGCTCCTAATCTCGAAACTAATTTCCATAACCGTGCAAACTGGGGTACATTTTAGTCCCCTCAAAGATTTCTTCAAGACCGTTGGCTCGCAAATCTTTGAACAAATTTCACAGCTCGCCTGACCTCACTGACTCAGTCCCTAGACTTTCTTACAAGTCGTGTTCGGCCACCCGTTCAATTCGCTTCAAAGACCTATGAAAATAGTTCTAAGTTTTCTTAGTAGTTTGTCTCCTTGAATATTCTTTGAAAATATGAATATTTTATACATTATGTCTTGGCGACTAATTATGTGCATTCGCTCGACTGAGTGACCTGCAGGCTAGTGACAGTTCTAGTATGTTCATTGCGTTGTTCCAATTCTCGAGCGGTGTTATTTTATAAGCTTTTATTTAACTTGCAGTTTGTATGTTCTAGTCAAATCTTGCAACTGAATTTTAAAGCCAATATCCTCAACAGATTGAGATGAAATTCTGCATACACGTTTAGTTGGAGTAACAAACTAACAATGCATGGTTAATTAAGTGACGTCTTTCTAAATCCAATATGGCGGACGGCCCAAGATGGCGGACTAGTTACTTTCTACGCACTCCTTTAATATGGGTATCAAATTAAAGGGTTTTGCTGAGAAGAATAAGACTAAACTGGCGTCTGCTTTCAACCCTTCGAGAAGACAGCGATAACCAAAATATTAAAAATAAATGAATAGTAAAAAAACATTTTTAAACAAGCTTATCACAGCAAATCATTTGCGATTGCTGTAATCGCATGTTTATGTCATTCAAAATAGATAAATGAATAATATACTTTAAAAAAAAGGAAAAAACCGACCTCAAAAAACTAAAAAGTATAAAATAATTTTCATAACGTCGGTGTGTTCTGAAGTAGGTGCCTTTAATTCCTTAATGCACCCTAGTTTGGCAATGGCACCGACTTCAGAAGCTGCTAATTTTTTTTATGAAAAATATTTTATACGGTTTCTACTTCTTTTTTATTTGAAAATTGATATTTACGTATTATACCACTGTTGCCTTTCATAACACACTGAAAAGTCGAAGCAAAAAAAAGGGTTATGAATATAATTAGTACCTTGTCACATTGTCCTGAAAGTTGCTAAATGTAACAGTTATTTCCCCGGGGGGAGTTTAACTCACCTCGGAGAGATCATAAATAACAAAAATCTCACTTTAACAAAATAATTTTATTAAAGATAGGTAGTTACCTAAGTATAATATATTTCAAAATGATTTTCAGTAAGGGGACGGTGGCTCTTATTGGCTGTTACTATTTAAATAGTTTATAAATATTTATACGTTAAGTTAAAAGTTACGTTAAAGTTTACGTTGAAAATTTAAATTAAAGTAAAAAATAATAATGATAAAGGTGACTCAAAGGTCACGGTAAAAGTTCCTATATAAAGGTAACCCAAGAGTACCTACTTCAAGCTCTTCTACATCAGCACCAGACAGAGAGTTTCCATGGAGTTTCTTGCCGGTTCTTCTCCATAGGACGTACTATTTGGAACCACGCACCTAGTCTCGATATTTCATAACTGGCTGTATTTGGTTTACATGAAATAGATCTTGAATGATGAATTGACGACACGGTTGGCGCAGTGGCTAAGCAATTAGCTTTCTGCGCTACGTGCCGCGGGTTCGATCCCCGCACGGAACAAATATTTGTATGATCTACAGATATGTAGTTGTTTCGGGTCTGGTTGTGTGTGCATGTGGCATGTATGTCACATGTTGTAAACTGTACCCTCGATACAGGAGAAATCCTAGTGAGGGGCAATGATTTAAAAAAAAAAACTATCCTATTCTATTCTAAACACGTCCACTACAGGATAAGCAGACCCTGTGCGGGTATGCCTCCGGCTTTAAACCGGCATTATGCTCAGTCCAAACAAGAAAACTCATTTTTTTTAACCTTTTACCTTTTTTTACTCACAGAATAATTTAATCAGCTTCATTAAGATATTTATCTAAGTACATTCTTCTGGTCACGGGACTTATCTCATTACCGTGACCCCGGAACGTAAAGGGCTATTGAAGGAACACCGTGGATTTTAGTCAGTACAAGTCTGACAGTCCCTCCCGCCCTGCCCGGGGTGGGAGGACTCATTTGATGATTTTACCACGATAAAAAATAAAATAAAAAAAAGTACATTCTTCTGCCATCCAAGTGTCTAAAACTCAAACAGAAATAGAAGCATTATTCTGAAATATTTAAGACAGCTAGAAACAAATGAAGTGTCTGAGAATTTTCGTAATTAATAATTTTATGGAAGGCTCTCTAATTAGGTAGGTTCAGCAAGAATGATTTATTTTAATTAGTAACAAGATATTCCTTTTGCGGTTAATGAAATATTTTGGGATAATCTGGGTATAGAAGTATAACCTAACCGTCAAAAACCCCGGCTCCAACTAGAAAACGAGCTGTAACTTTTGATCGGCTGAACAGATTGTCATGAAAAATAGCTAAGATGATAACCGATTAAACTAGCTTTCGATAAAAAATACATCATACAACAATCCATCCGTTTTGGGTGGGTTTCGTTGGGTTTTTGACGGTTAGGTTGTGTCCAATGTTGAGACAGAACGAAGCTAATTCCTCGGACTAAAGATCATAATTTTTTTAACCCACCCACCCACTTGGAACGCGCCTAGAATCACGACGTTTTGAAAGTGCCTGCAAAGGCCCAGTTGAAATAAAAAACTTTGACTTTATGTCTTGGGCCCATATCATCGTATACCTACCGCGCAGCGCGCATGTATAAAAAAAACATTACGTTTAATTTATAATTGTTATTTTATCTTAATCCTTTAAATATATTGCTATTGCAGTCTTGATAACAGACTATGGTCTGCGCTAAACATTGTCTTTGGTCTGCGCAGACCCTAAATTCGAAACTTAAGTCTTTAAGCTAGCCTAATAACAGTAGTCTAGATATTACACAGACACAGAACACGAATTACCGTATGTAATGGCTATTAAACTACGCAGTAAGACAATATCAGATGATATTTGTACTATATTATACACTATCATGGAACATTGCGACCGTACCTAAATTAGGTCGAGGTCACAATGTGATAATTCTAAATTCTAAACAAATAAATAAAATTGAAGTTTCTGTTTGTAATGTCAAATTTAACAGCTTTTTATAGCGCCACAAACTTATCTGACCCGGTGACCAAAATTGGAACTAACGTCGCTACGGAACAAAAATGACTACCAAATGTCATTTTTGTAGGGAGATGACATTGGTAAAAGCGACGGCAGCGACGCCACGACCGGCGGGGTAATCACGATACACACTCGCAATCGGAATCGATTCAATTTTGACAGTCCAACAACATTGCGCGGTATGCTTTTAAAACCACTACGCCCTACAATTTGAGCAACGCAATGAACACTGTTGTAGTGTCAAAATTGAGTCGATTCCGATTACGAGCGTGCATCGTGATTAGGTACCTGGTCATATAAGTTTGTGGCACTGTAGTTGGAATTACTCTAAAGACTGATTTTGAATGATGTTATGTTGATTACGAATTTTCGCATTCTGTAGACAACTTCATATCGATCATCGCATCTGACAGTTAGCAAAATCTCGACTTACCTATTTATAGTGCCACAAACTTATCTGACCCGGTCGTGGCGTCGCTGCCGTCGCTTTTACCAATGTCATCTCCCTACAAAAAAGACATTTTGAAGTCATTTTTGTTCCGTAGCGACGTTAGTTCCAATTTTGGTCACCGGATCAGATAAGTTTGTGGCACTGTAACTTTTGAACGGCTGTTTTTCATGAAACATACCTAAGATGATACCCGATAAAACAAGCTTTCAATTTAAAAAATCTTCATCGAAATCGGTTCATTTGGTTTAGAGCTACGATGCCACAGACGGATACACAAATACACATAACTACAGATACATAGATACCCCAATACATAGATACACAGATACACATTACAAACTTATAACACCCCTCTTTTTTGTGGAAGGTTATAAAACATAATGATATACATAATTTCAACCTCCATTCTACTCCAACCCTAACTTAGTTAGTGCGCACGTCCCGCTTAATGACGTCACGTCCGCCCGGACATCTAGCGACCAAAACTTATGAACGATGATCTCGTACCCTTGATGGGACATTCAAAATTTAGTGGGGAATTTATTTGAAAAATACCGACCTTTAGCTAAGGTCGGAATGTTAATATGAGGGTACGTAGAAATTAATTTTTATGTCGGAGGGTAGTCGTGGAAGGTCAGGAAAGTTGATAGTTAGGGTTGCGTCCGTGATTTTATAGGTTGCTCGAGGAGTTAAACAACATAGTAGTTTAGGAGTGAATGCTTATCCTTACATAGTATAAAATAACGACACTTCCGCGTCTGCTTGTCTGTCTGTCTATCTCTATATCCGCTAACTCCTCCTGAACCACGCAACGGGTTTTGATGCGATTTTGACTATAATTTTGAACATTTCTTCCCGAAGGCTTAAATGTACTAGTGGTCGTCCAGTGGTCGAAATTCGACCGTAATTTTAGCTTTCTGCACTCCTTCTTCATATAAACTTTAACTATGCCAAATTTTACACTCCTCCGTGCGCGCAATATGCTTCAAAAGGGGTACCAAGTTTTCTCTTCACGTATTAAATATAGATAATATCAGGTCTTTACCTATGAAATTGCCGTATTGTATAGGAAAATTCAAAAAAATATTTTTTTCTAGAAAAATGTCTTTATTCAATCGATATATTTACCTAAACTATTTACGCACTCTTGCCATTTTGTGGGCAGTTTGTGGATGCCCGTGCTGTAAAAGTCTTCTGCACGGGAATCGATGAACTTTTCGAAGGCGTCTTTCAGCGAGTCTTGAGAATTGAAGTTTTTTCCTAACAAAAAGTTATCTAAACTCCGAAAAAAGCGAAAGTCTGTTGGGGCAAGATCTGGGGAATATGGTGAATGAAGAAGAGTCTCCAGGTTCAACTCTTGCAATTTTACCAACGTCTGTTGTGCAGTATGTGGCCGGGCGTTGTCATGATGTAGCAATGGCGAAGAACAGTTCACCAGTCTCGGTTGTAAGACTGCAAGGTTCTCCATCGTTATTTGCAATTCTTGACGGTAACAGTCAGCAGTAATTGTGGCACCAGATGGCAAGAAGCTGTACTGAATAACACCAGCACTGGTCCACCAAACTGTCACCATAAGGTTATTCTGGCTAATCTTGCGTTTTGGGCACTGTTTGGCTTGGGCACCTGTATCTGACCATTGTGATAAACGTTTACGATTATCGTATAGCATCCACTTTTCATCGTAGGTAACAATTCGATTCAAATTCACTCGTTTCTATGTCGATTCAGTAATTTGATGCAGGCTTGGAAGCAGGTTTCTCGTTGAGGATAGCTCAGTTCGTGAGGTACCCCTTTGTCAAGCTTCTTTATTTTGCCGATTTGTCACAAATGAATTACTATTGTTTTGACAGTAACATCAAAGGCCGAAGCCAGCTCAGACGTAGTTTCAGATTGATCCGCTCCCACTATCGCCTCCAATTCGTCATTATCAACCTTGTTCTCCGGGCGTCCACGGGGTTGGTTTGACGGATCAAAATTTCCAGAACGAAAACGATTAAACCAATAACGAATTGTTCATTCGTTAGCAGTGTTGGGTCCATACACGTCGTTAATATTGTGTGCTCGTTGAGATGCGTTATTTCCACGTCAGAAATTATATTCGAAAATAGCACGAGTTTTCTTAGAGCCCATGGTTGTAAATCTAATAAAATTGAAGGGAAAATAAAAAATAAAAAAACTAATGAATTATGTTTTTTACAAAAAGAATAACGTGCCAAACAATTAAAATTTATTTCAATTTAAAATTCCTAGTCAAACCGCAGATATTTTAATTCAAAGTATCCAGTTCGACAAAACGGCAATTTCATAGGTAAAGACCTAATACTTTCATATTTAATGTATGGATAGTAGACACTGAAGTATGAAACCTAAGGTCTATGATAGTAGAGTAATAGCACTCGTGTGAAGCCTGGGGCGGGTCGTTAGAAGTATCATAAGTATTGTCTTGGGCAATCAGCAAATTATTGTTTAACATATTCGCCACTAGATTCTAGATGAATGAGATGAGAACGGATGCTGATACCTTAGGGCCGGGATACATCACCACAACACAACGTCGTCATCACACGCCGCGCCACGTGTTTTTTCCGTATGTATTTCTTAACATGAAGAGGAGAATTCCCTTTTACCTTCTCTCTCTAATACTATTTTACTTTCACTATCACTCAAAGGTTTGCTGGTAGAAAACTGTGTGCAATATTATTTACATACCATCTCAATTGTATTTGTCTTACTATCTCATTTCATGTACAAAAAAGAATTAAGAATTCGTCTAGTGCGGTCAACGAGAGAAAAAAAGAAAGAAAGAAAATAAATTTATTTTTTGCACACAGGACACCAAAATTACAATGTATACATAACAAACATAAAAAAACACAAAATTACTTTAAAATTAATAAAAAATGAAGAAAGAAAATCCGGTCCATATTAACATGTTGTCGTACGATGCAGCGCGTCATAGTTTTTTATGTCGCGGAATCGCAACGTGTCACGACGTCGACCTAGTGTTGTGGTAATGTGTTCCAATCCTTAGGTGTGAACCAAACGACAATAAATTAAGGATTTAATTTAAATTTAAAAATACATTACCCTCCTTTTGTCCTTCGCAGCAAACAGGTTTTAAAGGTTAATCTTTGTTAGAATATAAGTATTATTAGTCATATTATTCCCATTTTTATGCGTAGATACATAATGAATGCAGACGTGATGGGATGCAGTCGCAAGTCTGTCTCAATTTGCATATACAGTGGTGATATTTACCAATGTAATGTAGCATGTGGCTTGGATTAACTGAGTGCTGACGCTTCTGCTGACCTCTCAAGGGTATAGACTTTATGAACTAGTAGGTTATCTAGAATTTTGACCTGCAATCTAGGAAACTGAATTGATGCGTATTTTTCAGCATTCTTGTATTTATTAACCTCCGACAAAAAAGAGGCGTTATAAGTTTGTAGTGTCTATCTGTGGGTCTGTCTGTGGTATTGTAGCTCCAAAACGGATGGACCGATTGCAATGCAGTTTTTTTAATTGAAAGCTAGTTTAATCGGGAATTATCTTACCTATATTTCATGGAAATCTGTTCAGCCTTTCAAAAGTTACAGCTCTTTTTCTAGTTGGAGTCGGGCGTTTTTAATACGCTTTTATTAGCTTCACCTGTAACTATGTAAGAAAATCTTGGAAGTTAAATTTGACCCACTTCCCGGTTTCCGATTGAGCTGAAATTTTGCATACACGTTCAGTTTGGATGACAAAAGCGTTTTCTTTAGTTTTTTTAAACTATAATATTATTGACAATTAGGTTAGGATAAGATGCAATATTTCAATATACTAAATCGGGAACAAAGTCGAAAAATAATTCCAGCCCATCGATAACGAGTGGTTGGCCACCCCTGTAATAAAGTACTTGTCCCATACGAATGTGAGTGCGTGAGTGCAGTCCACTATTGAACTACAAAAGGACTTCACAATAATGGCATGCTTCGGCGAACACTTTTGAAATTGAACACAATATGGCCTTAGAAAACCGAAGTTAGATTTTGAGGAATGGTGGAGGACGAATATATTTTTATTTTTCCCACTGCGCGACAGCAAAAGCATAGGAAAATACTTACTTACTTCTATGGATGTATAGTCCGAAATAAATATTTTGAATTGAATTTTTGAATTGAAAATCTTTCACCTTTAGAATTATTATACTAAAGTGCGGCCGCCGAGAGAATGCGTTCCTGACACCTGTCACCTGTCAGTTGAACATGTTTCTTTTTTATTAAAGATTATATTTAGCGCTAAACTATTTTAGTTTATTATAGGTTAATTTTAATAGAATTTTGTATCAGTAGTGCATGTAAACGATAGATATCTACTATTATGTAATAATGTTTCGATAACAAAAAATTCTCGTTTGTTCGTAACTGACAGGTGTCAAAAACGCATTCTCTCGGCAGCCGCACTATAGCGACCGATCCCTGGCATCACACGGGTGCAATTTCTCTACTATCTTTTAAATTAAATATCAAAGTATTATGCATACTAGTGGTCGCCTAGTGGTGAAAACCAAAATTGTTAATTTATTAATCATTATCTCATGTACCTACTTATTAGTTTTAAAAATTAAATTATTGTAATCTCTTATTGTGCATGGACTTAACTGTTAGCAATAAAATGTCTATGAATTTTTATTTTTTTAAATAAAATTACCCTCACTATGATTTCTCCTGTATCGAGGGTACAGTTTACAAACATACATGTCACATGCACACACAACCAGACTCGAAACAACTGTCTGTAGATCATACAAATATTTGTTCCGTGCGGGGATCGAACCCGCGGCACGTAGCGCAGAAAGCTAATCGCTTAGCGACTGCGCCAACCGTGTCGTCAATTTATTTAAATAAATAAATTAATGAACCATTGTGTTTGACTGGACTAAACTAAAAACTAATTAAAAAGTTAATGTTACTCAAAAAACTGCTGATGAAAAAGCTGCTAAAACTAATGAGGCAGTCGTGAACTGGCCTTGTCAAAAAACTAAACTTAACTAATTTTCTTTTCCAACTTTAATTGAAAGCGCTGTGCTGCAACTTAAAAAAGCAACGAGTTAAGTAAAGGCAAAGACTAACTTTTTTTTAAATTAATAGCCCTGATACATTTTTTTATGATTTTCTTTCTTTGAGCATTATGCGAAGTGCTTGGACAAAACAAAAATTGGTCATAACTTTTGAACCGTTAAAAATGTCGGTACATTACCAGAAATAAAAAGTTTGGAAATGACCTTGCCCACGCCCCTATAACATTTGATACATACTTTAAGGGACACCCTGTATAGAAATTTCAAAAGCTTATAACTTTATTTATTTATTTACCGATTTCTTTAACAATTTTTTTATATTTTTTCATTTATGGCTTGCTTTATCAGTCTGTAAGGGAATTTAAAATATTTGTCCATTTTTAATAGTAGTCCACTAAAGAAGGGCATGCGGACAGCGAGTAAAGGGCAACTCGCTGACAGTCCCTCCCGCCCTGCCCGGGGTGGGAGGACTCATTTGATGATTTTACCACGCTAAAAAAAAAAAAGTCCTCTAAAGAAAGAAAGAAAAGCAATTTATTTTTACACAAATTACGACACTAATAAAAAAATACAAAATTAAAACAAAAAAAGTAAAAAATTAAAAATAGGTTCCAAAAAAAAAAAAACAATTATTAATATTAAATGTCTGTGGACTCAATGAGTAGGATCCTATAATTCTCTGTCTACTTTAAACTCATTATGCGTCGCATTTGTGCAAAAAATAGGTGATCGTTCAGCATATTGCTGAGGTATTGGAACGCGACTAACTACCACACTCACACTAACTAACACTACTCTATTATTATAATTAAAGTGAACGATACCGTTAATTTTGCTCACAGAATCTATAAAAACAATGAAACGGCTGAACCGTTTATTATTCAACCATTTGAAATCACCATGGCCAGAATGAAAATCAATTCAACTGCCTTACTATTCATTTTGCTAACATTCCGTTCACAGCCTCAGCGCAATACAAACGTGAATCATTTTCAATAGCGGACCATTTGAGTCCATGGACTGGCCTTAACAAAACAACCATTGTTTCAAATTCAGCTTTAAAGTCGACCATTGCCCATTGCAACTGGAAAAACAAAAGCGAATCAATCTATAAATGGTCTACAATTTTAGGGCCCGTTCAGACGAGCTACTTTTAGCATCGGCGACTAGCGATCTGCTGCAGGGTAATCACGATGCACACTCGAAATCGGAATCGATTCAATTTTGACAATTCAACATTGTACATTGCGCAGTATGCTTTAAAAATTATACTGAACGACAATTGGAGCAACGCAAGGAACACTGTTGTAGTGTCAAAATTAAGTCGATTACGAGCGTGCATCGTGATTAGCTAGCTGGATGCAGCGATCGATCGCTACCACGTTCACACGCGATACTTTTAGCAACCGCGATCGGACGCAGCAAGTCGCTAATACGTGATACAGCATCGATGCTATCACAAAATCGCCGATGCTAAAAGTAGCTCGTGTGTACGGGCCCAGCTTATATAATTATTTACTAGCTTCCGCCAGCGGCTTCACCCCCGTGATATCTGTATAAATTATAGCCTGTGCTACTCACTGATAGTATAGCAGGCTGCTAGTGAAAGAATTTTTAAAATCAGTGGTAGGAGTTTTTTAGTTTAACCATTACAAACAAACAAAGAACCAAATATTTTCTCTTATTATATTAATATTAAAGAAAGAAGAAAGAAAGAAAGAAAGAAAAGAACATTTATTCGGCACAGACATATTGACAACATAAGAGAGAGAGGATAAAAAAAAAAAAAAAAAAAAAAAAACACTATTAGTACCTATATTAGTAATTAGTAAGTATAGATTGTTTTTTTAGGAAGACAAACACTACAAATTCACTAAAAAAAGACACTAACAATAGTCGACCAATTACAGTCATGTCCTTACAATTACTAACATAGGAACACTTTTGCTAGAGCAGATAATTATCTATTTATACTAAAAAATAATCAGCTGTCCTATACAAAACTTTAGTACCTACCACCTACTCGACCCAAACGACAGCTGATTATTTTTCCGCGATTACGATGTTGGTCCCGTAGAGAAAGTTGTTCAGTTTGATGGTCTGATCCACACCCTTATACAAGGTGGCGCAGATGTTATAAAGAATGGAACGACATATTAAGTATGACGTTCTGTGACCATACACAAAAAAAACTGTAAACTTGTTATTAATAAGAAATTCGATAAATAATGTAATAACGATTATATTAGCTGGGTAGTGTAACGTAGGTAGCGATGCAAATTGTATAGAATCTATGCTTAAATGACCCTGTAATTTGGCTGATAACTTACATGATTAGTAATAACTGTAAATGTAAGTTGGTTAATAAAAAAATAATAAAAACTATCAAATCCAATCAGTAGTTTATAATTATAATAAAATAGAAATGTTTATTTGCAAGAAACATGGTTATAGGATGCTAACAATATTAGAGGTACATCATGTTCCGCCTGTTATGGGCATGCAACAGTAATTTTTTCAGTTTTTTTTTTATTTAAGTATCCTATGGTACATACTACACACACTATGCCCATTGCGCTATTAATAATTTAATTAAATAATGACCATTTATTTACTCATGTTACAGATTTGTTGTTTGTTTATTCACAGGATTTAATTTAAAATTTTAAAATTTTATATATTTTAACTCGATCTCTACGCAAAAATTAAAAATCTCCGACGTATTCTAACTACAATTATTTTCATTGCCACGTGTAGAACTGATGAAGGTGACATAAATATCTTCGATGTCCCTACACCTAGACAAACGATAGCAGTGTGAAATTGATTCAAAAAAATTGTGTAAAAATCGCAGATCGCCTGTGGACTGTGTTTTATTAATTTTGCAACCAAATAAATAATTTTTCTTGCTTTCTTTCTTTCTTCGTTATCTGTGGCACCCTGTCTAAATGTCCATTTGCCTCAACCGTGGACACAATCGATCCTATTGGCCTCCACCCCACGTGGTTGCCCCAACAATACACACTAACGAGATATTTGAGGCACGTCTGACGGCTGAATTCAAATTCACTACGAAACGTTATTCAAATTCGAAATTATGGAGCTATATTTAAATCTGTATAGAGATGGTGAGTAGTGTTGATCAGTTCTAAATTGTGCTTTGTGGTGTTTTCGGAGAGTAAATTATAAGCGTTTATGTAAAGGTGACTTTATTGATCATTATATTATTTAATTAGTTGTAATAATAATTTATATACTAAGTATTTATTTTGTAGTAAGTATATAAATAAATAATACAAAATAGAACAATAAAATAAACTTTTCAAAAAGTAAAAACCGACTTCAAAAAACTAAAAAGTAGATAGGTATAAAATGATTATCATCAAAAACATAACAGCTTCTGAAGTCGGGGCTTTTAATTCTCCAATGCCTAGCTTGACAGTGGCACCGACTTTAGAAGCTGTTAAGTTTTTTAAGAAAATTATTTTATATTTGTTTTAGATTTTTGAAATCGGTTTTTACTTTTTTTAATATCATTGTGAATTTATTCGATTGTAACTATGGAACGGCTTAACCGTCTACAGTTTACTAAACAGTTAGTTATAACTATGGGATAGCATTGGAACATTGGGACACAGACAATATAACTTCGCTAACTAGCTATCGACCGCGGTTTCGTCACTTTAACTTTAGATTTTGTGGGTCCCATGAGTGTTATTCGCTTGTGGTAAAAAAGAGATTTCTTTTTAGTAGACTAGTGGGTTATGTGACCTGCATAGCTATTCTGTAAATCTCGCCTCTTGATTCGAATCTCACTTTTAAAGTCGGATAATATTTGACGAACTGACATACCGTAACGTAACTTTATTTATTTTATTTATTTAATGCTTTATGCACAGGTAAAAAAACACTGCACAAAGGCGGACTTAATGCCATAGGCATTTTCTGCCAGTCTACCTTAGGGTGATGCAGAGACAAACATGGTGGGTGCAACGTAACATAAACGAAAATTCGAAAGTAAAATAAAATTCAAGATGAAGTAATAAATACATAGATACATACATATATTATATTATTATACACCATAAAAGAAAACCTACATATTGATATACTGCGTCAAAATACACAAAAATACGAAATAGTGAAAAACGAATCCAGCAAGTCATCGCTGGGCCAATTCTGCCAACTTCCCACGAATGTGATCACGTTCACTTTAAAAGAAAGCCGACTGGTTGCCATCCTGATGTTCAGCGGGAGCGCATTCCAAAGGAGGATAGACTGGACAAAAAAGGACGAGTGTATGAAATCAGTGCGGTGAGAGGGACATTGTAGAAGACGATTATGGGTGGAGCGAAGATTTAAATTGTGAGCAGTACATAAATATTGAAAATGAGAAGTCAAATAAGAACCCCGGAAGTGGGTCTGTCGAGGATAGAGAACAGGGTAACTTTACAATTGCAAGCGGCTATATCAGGCCATCATCATCATCAGCAGCATTGCGGCATGTTATACCCATTTTTGGGTGCAGGCCTCCTCCAAATTCCTCCACTGTTGGCGGTCTTGAGCCCTTGCCATCCAATCCAGACCTGCGTGTCGCCGAATGTCATCCACCGGGCCTTAAATAAAGTAATTATTAATGTCTGTGTTTCGTCATTAACGCAGCTGTGAACATGGTCATGGCTCCTGTTATTACGTTATTTCAATTTTTTAAATGGCAACTTTATACAATATTAATTGTATGCCAGTCATTGGTGAAACATGGAGAGCAAATTCCTGTGTTGACTGTACCATCTTATAAATCATGTTTCTAGCAAACAATTTACTTTGACTTTGAGTTTGACTACCAAAAGGTTGAACCGAAACAGTGTGCATTGTGAAGAGAGACAAAGGCAATTTTTGTTCACTAGAGTAATTGAGTCCGATATCATAAATCATAGATATTTTAAAATCATTTCGTCATGCAGTGACGACAAAATCATCACTCTATAATGACCATGACTGAATGAACGTGAACTTTGGCTTGGGCTGTGACATGACAATGATAAGATGACATCATGCAATGTGTGAATGCAGTGACAGTCAATGATTTGTCTTGATCATTCTTATCATCGATAACAGGTTATCGATATTTTTTGTCATTGATATCGAAAAATCATCACTCATCCCATCTCTATTGCCTACGCTGACGGATTTGTCACAGCTAATTTTTAATAACCCATAAGATTTGACGTATCTACATATTTTTTAAAACTTAATCAGTGCACGAAGTGATGTATGAAAAAGCCTATGAAATCCTCGAAAAATATAACTTTAATATTTACAATATAAAAATCTCATTTTCACGGTCTAAGTCATAAAGTTTGTACGTTGTATCTGTAAAAAGTATACTGAAATTCACCAGGCCGATTCTTATTTATTATAGCAATGACGCTAGAGTTGGGCCGTGTTGTCCCGGAACGGGATTCGAATGTTCCTATCGCAGCGGGATGATCAAGTTCCCGGATATCGCATCTAATCTTTTTAAACAGACGAAAAGATAACGATAAGATACGCTACTGCTATTGCATATTAAATTTTATGATTCTATGTGAAGCCAGGATCAATATAAGTCACAAAACATAAAGCGTTAAGTGTCTGTCCACACGTTGCGTTGCGGCAAAGGCGCGACGATTGAATCGTGCCGCTGCGACATCCTACACAGGAATATCCATCGTAGGCTGAGGAATCATTAGTGCGTTGCGTTGCGTCGTCGCAACGGATCAACGCATTGTTTGCCACACCGGCGTTGCGACGACGCACGACGCGACGGCGCAATGTAATATTGTCACTGTAATGTTTATGACCTTTATCCCAATATGATCGGTCTTTCTTGCACCAAGTAGATGAGAAAATCCATAACGATATTCTCCACACTTTTGATCTAAGTAAGTTGGATGGCGATTCTAGGGTTGCCAACTTTTTTATAGTAATAAAGTATATCTGAGTTCGCGGCGCAGGACCAGCGCGCGAAGTGATCGCATTATGTAATCCACGCGTGCAGCTTGGGAGTCTTTCGCAAACAGGTGCATTCGCGGCGCATTCCTAAAATGTGTACAGTTAGTTAAACACCCTATTATTTCAAATAAATAATCCCAAAAATATTTTCCTACTTCCCATCCCTAGTAGCGTTTATTATGAGTAGTGTGTATCGTAAAATTTTATTGTACCAATTTATTTAGAGATATTTCTATCCACGTTGATTTAGTAATAAAAAGAAAAATATATCAGCTGATCATAGCGCGATGGGAGTATCTATGAGGTACCCATATAAACGAAATTTTTGTCGGATAAAGAAGATATTGATCAAGGATTTAGGAAGAACATTTTATAGGTAACGGCTGCGGAGTGACTAATTATAATAACTATTGTGGGTAGTGGTGTTAATATTGTATTGGTTCTTAGCTAAGTGACAATGATTGTGTTATGTTATTTTGATAGATATCATTTGTTAGTGCAGAATGTTATTCACTGCAATCGGGACAAACCCCCGTGGTTTTTAGATTGTAAGTTAGATGTATATTTTGAAAGAAAATTGTTATAATAAAGAAAAAATTAAAAAAAAAAGGTATTCCGTCACCTATAGTAGATATTCACCCTAAGCGTAAGTTTTTTTATAAAAAAAAAATACTTTTTACGTAAACGTTGGAACGTAACGTTTGTATCTGGGGGCACAGTAGTGCCCCCGCCAAGACGAGACAAGCGAAACTCTAGGGCAATACCTACCTTTCTCGAAGCGTTTCGTTGTTTTTTTGAACCCTTATAACTTGGGTTTGGATTATACCAGATATTGGAATTTACTATGCGATTTTTTATGATATGATTGAATTTAGTGTTTTATTTTTTATGTATTTATAATTTCTAATGTCTGCACGCTGAATGGCCGTTTATGATGATACTTACCATAATTATGTAACAACGTAAAACCCATATTCGCAAATTAATTAATTGAAATTAAAATTGAACGTCTTTCGTGCACATTCACCAATTAGAGCGCCGAGCGCGGAAAATACAACGCACTGGCGTTTTCGTAAACAATAATTTAAATTATGACTTCTCAGACTGAGAAGGGCCTTAGCCCACTACGCTGGCCTAGTGCGGGCTGGCGGACTACACACATCATCGAGAACTTTACGAGCCCCTATCAGATGTGCAGGTTTCCTCACGATGTTTCCCTTCAACGTTATCACAAGTGATAATCAAAATCTAATCCACACATGACTCCGAAAAGTCAGAGATGCGGGCCGGGTTTGAACTCAGACTCTCCTGCATGGAAGGCGAGAATACAACCGCTAGGCTATCGCTGCTTTTTCCACGATAATGAAACTAAAACCATGAAAAAACCATTAATGCTATTAATAGGCCATTAAACATCCCAGAAACACCGATAACCCATTATTTATCCGAGACTCGTACTTACTATCGATATTGATATAAAAAATCAAGATACACCAATTTCCTGGTGGCGTTGTGTGTCGGGTCGTTGAGTTCCCTTCATTACTTATGGTTGAACTTAGCGATGCTGACGCATGCGTCATGCTCGTGAACGGGTGCTGTCTGTTGGGCTTGGTCAGCTTGTAACTGCCATGGCAATCTTCACATCACATCACATTAAATTACATTATTCTCGCAGCTCTTACCACAACATTGTACTGATCAAGATTGTAATCTATTATTTTTAAAGTTTCCATAGAATTTCTTGCCGGTTCTTCTCCATAGGACCTGCTATTTGGAACCGCGCACCTAGAGTCTCGACATTTCATAAGTGCCTGTGTCTAGTTTACATGAAATAAAGATATATTTTATAGTCCTACAAAACTTCAGAAACTGTTAAGTTTTTTAAGAAAATTATTTTATACTTTTTAGTTTTTGAAGTCGGTTTTTACTTTTTTATAAAGTTTATTTTATTTTTCAATTTTGAGTGGCATAAATTACATATAAACATGAGATTACAGCAATCGCGACTGATGTGTGTGTGTGTTATTTATTCAAGAGTTCCATTGTATATCTCTGAAGGTCTTCATCAGATCTTCACCAAATTTAAGTGGGACCACTTCGGAAGTACTATACTCTTTTGAACTAAAAAAGGTCTCAATGAACAAACACAAAAAAAAAACATACAGATGAACATAGAACCTCCTCTTTTTTTGAAGTTGGTTAAAAAAATAGCAGCACTATAAGGCTTACATTCAGAGACGACAGAAACGAGTCTAAGCGTGAACTTACGCTTCCATATGTCAATTTTACGAACAAATTTTGACAGATGGAAGCGTAAGTTCACGCTTAGACTCGTTTCTGTCGTCTCTGAATGTAAGCCTAAGATCTGTACGCGTATTTTTCTCGGATATTTTTGAATCACTGAAACTGTGCATCTTAGGCAGTTTATATCTTTAGCTAACAAGCAGTTTTTACACCCCTTTCCCTGTTTTACGAGTCCACCTGACTATAAAAACTATCCAACCAGTGTTGTTTGGACCAGAATGGTTTACAAGACTACTAGGGGTGTTTAGGGTTAAGAAAAATATTTATGTTTTGACCGGAAATTCATGTGACCTCATTGTTCTGTTTTAGATCAGATTTTTTTACGTTGTAAAAAATTAAAACAACTCAATACAGAATACGCGCGAATGTAACATCGGTCGACATTTCAAATTCATTCAAATAATTTATTATTATTATTGTGATATTGTTAATAATTTGAATAATTTCATTGACTTTAATTGACTGATTGGTTTAATTTTATTTCAACTGCACAATTTGTATGTAGGTATATTTGTACACCAGTAACTGGTAGAATGTATAGATCTACTTATATTAATTTAACACCATACTATGTAATACTACATTCTCAACACAACAACAACAACACAACAACAACAACAACACAACAACAACAACAACAACAACACAACAACAACACAACAACAACAACAACATTTCAACAACAACAACATTTCAACATTCAACATTCAAAAATAAAATTAATTTTAATAATAATACTACTATCTACCTATAGTTACATTTTTTTTTTTCATTCGTTTTTCATCATTTCTAATTGTCAACTTTTGATGTGTTTTTTTTTTTTTTTTTTTTTTCTTCTCTCTTATGTTGTCAATATGTCTGTGCCGAATAAATGTTGTTTTCTTTCTTTCTTTATTCTGACAAATTAATGATTCTGATTCTGAAATGTAGGTACACATACATAATGCACGGGAATACAGATTCGTCGGTATAAGATGGTTCGTGGATACCAAACGTTTTGTATTTGAATAGATTAATTTATCGGTGAACGGTTTCTATGATAACCTAAACTTCAAACACTCCCGACTCCAACTAGAAAAAGAGCTGTAACTTTTGAACGGCTGATCAGATTTTCATGAAACAAAGCTAAGATGATACCCGATTAAACTAGCATTCAATTAATGAAAATGCATTGAATTCAGTCTATCCTTTTTGGAGCTACGATGCCACAGACAATACACGTTTGCCCCTTATACTATAAAAAAAGTATAAAACAATTTAAAAAATAGTGAATAATAAACAGTAATCCAGCATAAAGAAATAAAAAAAAAAGAAGTAAAACGGGACCCTATTACTAAGACTCCGCTGTCTGTCAGTCTGTCACCCGGCTGTATCTCATGAACCGTGATAGTTAGACCGGATATCTATGTAGTTAAACAGTTGTAATTTTCACAGATGATGTATTTCTGTTGCCGCTATAACAAAAAATACTAAAAAACAGAATAAAATAAATATTTAAGGGGGCTCCCATACAACAAACGTGATTTTTTGCTCGTTTTTATACATAATGGTACGGAACTCTTCGTGCGCGAGTCCGACTAGCACTTGGCCGGTTTTCCTTCCTCTGCAAACTTATATGGAAATCTTACAAAACAATTCCATTTTCTAAAGTGCAATCTCTTATAGGTAAGATCTGCGGTCTACTTTACATTCTCCTACAATAAGATCATACAATGTTGAGTGAGTATGCAATCTCTATGCAACATAATAACAATCTATATACAGGATGCAAATAGAGACGTCCAAAGGAAATTTTTGAATTACTCATAGATAATAAAATATTATAGTTTCAAAAAACTATAGAACACGCTTTTGTCATCCAAACTGAACGTGTATGCAAAACTTCAGCTCAATCGGAAACCGGGAAGTGGGTCAAAAACTTCCAAGATTTTCTTACATACCTAATTAGTTAGTTAGTTACAGGTGAAGCTAATAAAAGCGTGTTAAAAAAAAAAGAAAATGTATGACAATGTAATGTAATGAGAACCGACAATAAGGGTGAGATAGGTGAGGTTTCCCCTCGTACGTTATCGGTGAGGCGTATTTATCGTCACAGTTTAAAATAACAGATACCTATTTATAGATAACAGATAACAATTGTTCCTGCCAATGCCAATATTATGTTATAACAAAAAACAGACACTTTCATTCACAGCTAACCTAACTTGTTATTTTGTTAAATAACAGTTTTGCTCACATTCTTACTAACTGAATTGACGCTTGCTAGAAAGAGAGACACCTAGTACTTAATACCACCTACATAAACAGATTTAAGTACTTAGTTGGTGGGTTATAGTGTGGTAATATGAAAATAACAGGCTGTTATTTAGTAACTGATATTTCATTCTGTTATTTTTGTGTAACAACAACAGAGATAACAGGTAACACAATTGACTGTTATAATCCATCGCTATCTAGGATTTCTCCTGTACGAGGGTACAGGTTACAAACATACATCTCACATGCACACACACCCCCGATGATGTCCCCGAGATGCGGGATGTGTTACACAATAGGTATTGATTTATTTATTTAATGCTTTATGCACAGGTAAAAAAATCACTGCACAAAGGCGGACTTAATGCCATAGGCATTTTCTGCCAGTCTACCTTAGGGCTTACAGTTAAAAATCTACCACCTCCAAAACTCATGGCTCCTGGTCTTCATTGAGCCGCGTTATCTTTGTACACCCAGTCCCCCTAATTCCAATGTTGAAAGTAATTCATAACAGTGACGTCACACGGCGCCATTTTGTGTCCAAAAAGTTTTATATCCCGATTTGATTGGAAAGGACGACGGTACATTTATATTTAAGATTATGGGTATTATTATTTAATTAGCTATTGTGTTATATTTGTGGCATTTCACCAAAAAGTTTTATATCCCGATTTAATTGAAAGAAAGAAAGAAAAGAAAGAAAATTCATTTATTTGCCACCTTTTGTCACAAATACAAGACACACTAGAATGATATACACAGGTATTAAGAAGAGGACAGGTGCATAGACAGAGGGACATTATTCTTAGGATGGCAACAGTGTAAAATAAAGTAGAAAATAAACTTAAAAAAAAAGTAAAAACCGACTTCAAAAACTAAAAAGTATAAAATAATTTTCTTAAAAAACTTAACAGCTTCTGAAGTCGGAGCCTATATATACTCGTCAAAACAAAATAAGGGCCACTTGCAAATTTCGACATTATGGGCGATTTAATGACCATTAACTATATCCATGTGGTAAATTGTACAGCGTTGTATTGTCTTCGAACACTTTAACAGCATTCCGACTGAAAAACCGTTAAAATGGGTAGATTTTATCAATTTTTTTGAAACCAATTAATTTTACCTTGTTTTTAACGTGAACTTTAGCCTCATTTAACATTTGTATTGTACTGAGAACAGTTAAGTGTGTCGAGTTAGTGCCTACATCGGCATTTTAAGAACGTAATTCCACAGGTTCGACTTCAAATAGACTTGACTACAACGACCAGGACCATAACACTCATCCAAGAAGGCTATTAGTAGCGATCTGTAGTTTTACAGCCGAGATTTTCGCAGCGAGCGATTCAGAATGCCTGGAACTGCTTTTATGAGATCCAAAATTTTGTCAGAAGTCAGGAATTAGGCAGAGTCAGAGGAACCACCGCTCAGGAAGACGGCTACATAGACTTACATGCACGGAGAGAGAGTACCGTCACTTCCCGCTCTTTGCAAACCCGCTTGTGCCTGACCACAGGCACGTGACTTAGTAACCAAACAATTAGAAACCAGTTTTATGAAGACCAGCAATTGTCCAGGAGTCAAGTGGTGTGAATTCCATAGACCAGTATTCATCATGCAAATCAATAAACATCCGCAAGGCAACAATTGGACTGTAGCGTAAGTGACTGAAGCACATTGCGTTTTACAGATGAGAGCAAAGTAAAAGTTTTTGGTGTTGACCGTTGCATAAGGGTGTGCAGATGAAAAGGGAGCAATTTGCAGAAGCCTGCATCCACAACAGTGATCGATTTGGGGGGCCCAATATTATGGTGTGGGGAAGCATAAGCCAAACTGGAAGAACTGAGCCTATAATTCAGAACCAGGGTACAGTAACATCTTAACGATACATCCAGGAGGTCATAAGACTCTATGTGGTGCCATTTGCATCGCAAGTGGGTGCAGGTTTCAAACTGTTGCACGGCCATGCACGCGCTTATACTGTTAGAGCCACCAGAGAGAGACTAGAAGAGGCTTGTATACAAGTGTTGCCGAGGCCAGCGAACAGTTCGGGCTTGAACACAATTGAAAACATGTGGGATCTGTTGAAAAAAATAAAATGAGACACAGATTGATCACTGGACAATGAAAGACAGCCCTTAAACGTCCTAAAATCGAGCTAGGAACAATTCTCTCAAGAAACAATGCGCCATCTGATAGAAAATGCCCTCTAGGCTTCAAGAATATGTTCAGAAAAGAGGAAGGTACACCAGATATTGATTCAAAAAGGAAGAAGTATAAACGCCCTGGAATTTCATTTTTAATTGCATTTTTAGTCCAAGTGTACTTTTTGCTGAAATTGCACTTTTTCTCGAAAATGTTGTAAAATTGTTTTTCTTTCCTGTGGATTGTGTAAAATTTAAGCCCATTTCATTAAAAACAAATCATTGCAATGAATTTTACAACTTAGAAACCTAGGAACCTCATAATTTGCCCAGAAGATCAAAAATATAAGGTGGCCCTTATTTTGTTTTGACGAGTATATATATCTTCAATGCACCTAGCTTGGCAGTGGCCCCGACTTCAGAAGCTGTTAAGTTTTTTATTTATTTATTTATTTATTTAATGCTTTTCATACAAATATGTACAAAGGCGGTCTTAATGCCAAAGGCATTCTCTGCCAGACAACCTTAGGGTGATGCAGAGACAAAACATGGTAGATGCACTAGTCATTAATATTAGGTGAGGATAATAATATACCTACTTATGTAAAACCTAAGCAATTCAATACACATATACCTACTTACATTACAATATATAATTACCTACACTATTAGATACATCACGTACCTACATACTATACAAATAATATACATACATATTAATATATATAATATCAAGATAAATCAAAGTCGAGATGAATCCGCCAAAGTCTTATCACGAAAGTGCTTACGTAACTTAAACTTAAACGAAAGCCGACTGTTAGCCATCCTAATTACCAGCGGAAGCGCATTCCATAATAGAATCGACTGGACAAAGAATGTCGAATGGACGAAGTCAGAGCGGTGAGAGGGACATTGAAGAAGACGGATATTAGAAGAACGAAGATATTTAGCGTGATTGGTAGACACGTACTGAAAGTGAGAAGTAAGGTAAGACGGAGGATTTTTAAGAAAATTATTTTATACTTTTTAGTTTTTTGAAGTCGGTTTTTACTTTTTTTTATAAATGATTAATATCGGTAAGAAAAAGATACTGAATTCATTGAACTCATTGTGTCAAAATAGGAAGCACGGCTGACAATAATAAAAGTACCGTTGAAAAAATGGATTAGTGATAATAAAACCTATCATTCCTCCCTTATCAAAATTGAAAATGAAGAAAACAATTACCATTAAGAATCTAGAGCTAAGTTTCTCTGTAACCTAATATTCACTCCGTAACTAGAAAGCGTCGATGGCAAAGAAACCAATACCAACGAACTAAAAAACATAAAACTGCATTGCCTTTTAAACCGTCGCCTGAGAAGCGATCCTTTCTTGTTTGCAGGGACAAATTTAGTAGGGGTGCATAGGGAACAAAATTAAAATATACCCTGTTAATTTTTTTACACAAACACACATAAATTATTATTATCATTATAAACGTGAAGAGAAAACTTTGTACCCCTTTATAAGCATATTGCGCGCACGGAGGAGTGTGAGATTTGGCAAAGTTAGTTTATATGGAGAAGGAGTGCAGAAAGCTAAAATTACGATCGAATTTCGACCAATGGGCGATCACTAGTCATCATAATTCTGTGGCCTAGAACCATAAGTACCCACACCTGTAATATCCAGATTGAATGATCAAAATAATAGCTCAACGTAGCTTAGGTAACTCATCCTAGCGCAGTGCACTGGTGGTCAAAGGTTTTCTAAGATGCGCCCCAATACCTGGTTGTTCACCCTCCACATCCAGTTTATATTAGCTACTTCTTCAGTTTAATAGTCTATCTCCTGGAGGTCCAATTACGTTTGACGATTCACGGTTGGGCTCTTAAATATTCATTCAAGTACATATCCATTTAGATATGCACAGGTTCCCGGTACTTCAATTTATCGAAACGCTAAAACTGATTTTGCTACCTATTCTCTTGAGGTTATCCCTCAGTTGCTTTTAGATATCCAAGGGAAGAGAAAAATCATTATATTACCAAGAACCAAGTTGATAGCATACCGATAGACATTTTTTTTTTTTTTTTTTTTTTTTATTAAAATCTTGCACCCCTAATTCGACCCCGATCCGGCCCTGTTAGCCGTCCAATTTAAATATTTCACGGCTTAAGATCGAACAAACTGGGTTCCGCTATTGATAAGAAAAGAAAAAGAAACAACATAGAGACTGATTTTCCAATCTAGGAGTCAAAGGAAACACAGAATCTGTGAGAGTTTTTGAGGGTATTTCAAAATGTAAATATAACCTATTTCTTGTTATTGATATTGCAAGAATTCTATATAAAAATTGTTCAATCCGTTGTTCCACTAACAAAATATATTTGTTTTGTCCTCATTAGCAAGCGAAAGAGATATTGCGGACCAAAGGACCAAAATAATCCAGCTTAATAACATCCCAAAGACGGGCACGGGTTTCTTCTAAGAATTATATAGGTCTATTTATTTAAATATATTCTTTAATGTACACCAGGTAATTATTGTTATTATTGATTGAAGATAACATGACAATGGCGGTCTTATCGCACACAGCGATCTGTTTCAGACAACCTTTGGATAGATAATGAGAGAATAGAAACAGATAACGGGCAGTGTAGGTGTACAAGTGGGTACATTGGTTTGAAGGTATGATAATAATGTTTTAGGTGTGAGTCCTCCATGTCAGCCTGGTGCCGATTGCCGGACTAAACACAGTATCGTGAGCTTTATCGTTAACGCAAGTGATAATCATATTTTGATTGGCAGATGTATGCGAAAAGTCTGAGATTCGGGCCAGTATTGAACGCAGTACTTCCTGCTTGGAAGGTAGGCGTTCAAACACTAGGATATCTAAATTAAAGTATCAAATAATCTTACCAAACAAAAAAAATTATAACAGTTTGTAAAACATGTACCTTCAGCCAGCTTCAAATACACTGGAAAACGGTTCAGCAAAAGTATTCATTTATAGTGCCAGTACAAGAATTTTAATCAAATTTTCCATTACTATCAAAGTACTCGTAACAGATGAAAAAATAAACCATAGTTCGTTAAAAAAGTTTTTTTATAGGTGTCAATGGGTAAGATATAACGACAGTGCTAAAACAGAATAAAATTACTTCCAGTGTATTTAACGTTGTCTGTTCATACATAATCAAATCCAACAGCGTCTCCTCCCTATCCATTCTAATTAATTAATAAAACCCATCCTAAGACCCATATTAAGACTATTCCAGGAACACTAAACTAACTAATACTACAAAGGTTTAGTACAGCAATGAAATCCTGCTACCTGAACGTTTATGGAGCTATGAATCTTCAGTATTACCTACAACACTTTACATTGTTGTTCCACTGTTTTATGGGGAAACGGAAGAGAAACGCGATAAATTGGAATTGATGTATTTCTGTTGTATAATTGTTAGTGTAGCAGGATTATCATCTACCTAGCCTTTTTCCAACTATCTTTGGTTAACTCAATACTCAATTCTTTATTGCGTTCCACAATGTAGGCTTAGGTGGTAAACATTTTTAGTAACAATCATGGACCCTGTAGGGCACAGCAAAAGTAAGAAATTTTGAGAGGACCTATCAAGGATCTTAAATAATTTATTTCTTTGCAAACATGGGTATATAAATTGGTGCATTGATGTTGATAAGGAAGTTAGTTCTCCATTGTTCTGCCATCACAAATGGGTATGCAAAATCATTATCAATTAATTTAGGCTTAGATAACAGTTAAATTATTACTAAAATTCATGTCAAATTATTCAAATCACAATAAATATAAATATAAAAATGTCATAATATTACATCAAACGTCACTGTGTAGTTGGGAATTTTAAGTAGGTGTGTCAGTGGGTACAATACAAGTCAGTTTAAATTAGTAATAAAATAAATAATTAATTCTATCTTAAAGTCCAATTACATTAATTACATTTTAATTATTATTAGTTAGCTACCGTAGCTACCAGTCTATCCAGATGTGGCTGAATATCAGTATTTTATACACTTAGTAACCCAAATACTGAAAATACTAATACCGAGAGGTAGAGCATAGTGGGACTTTCCGCTATAAATTGAAACCACCTGACTAGGAAACTATCTGCACTTTGCAGAATATCATAGCCAAATAATACTGCTCTTTTGAACTATTATGTTCCTAACGGTGAACAAGGCCGCCAGTGCTCCTTGGGGAAGCGTTGTATTGGCGACGCTAGTAGTATGGTCGGTAACGCGCAAGCGATGCCCCTGGCGTTGCAAGCGTCCATAGGTTACAGTAACCGTTTACCAACAGGCGGGACAAATGCTTTTTTGCCACCTTATTGATAAAAAAAATTCCTAAGATTCAACCGGTTGACTGGTTTTTTGGGCTACTGACAGCCTGTAATATCTGTTATATGTGTATTGAGGCATTGAAGACTCATGCCAGACTTTCGGACGCCTTGTATTATTTTTTACAATATACCTAAATTACCCAACATGTTGATCTAAAAAATAAATATAAAACAAAATCAAAATGGTTTTAGAGCGGAAATAAATCTATGAGGAAGTACTAGGCAAGCAGAAAATATCAGAAGATCTTTAGCCGATCCCTCGCAACAAAATAAACGGACGCGAGACGCAGTTTCATTGCTCCCATAAATTTCTGTGAACACTAAATAGACTCCATTCTTTAACGTAGCCCTATTGCTGAGCTAAGACTTTTATATTGGTTCTAGGATAGGGTGGTTAGTCTTCTAGCGTTTTTACGGATCAGCAAGCATCTAAGTGGACTTCTTTTTCATTTCAGCGCGCTTGAAGTTTTTCGTTTGCTGGGAATAGCTTTTCAAACTTTGCATATTATTTTTATTCTATCACTTTAGTAATTTTTGTCATAATTCAGTTTAGGGACTGAACAAAGTAAAATAGCGACATATTCACCTCGATGAATATTTCATGATCGTCATTTGGTCCTTTTTCTGCGGTTATTCCACTATCCGCATTCGATTCGACAAATTGACAAATTTATTAAAGCACTGTTTTCTTATAGCACTTACTAACTACTTAGCTAACAAGCATACATATGTTAACTTGGCTAACAAGCATACGACCCGCCTGATGGTAAGCGGTTACTGTAACCTATGGACGCTTGCAACACCAGGGGCATCGCTCGCGCGTTGCCGACCCTACTACTAGCGTCGTCAACACGACGGTTCCCCAAGGAGCACTGGCGACCTTGTTTACCTTTAGGAACACAATACTTCAAAAGAGCAGTGTTATTTGGCTATGATATTTTGCAAGGTGATACTTCCCCAGTCGAGCATCTCGAAGTTTGAATGAAGAGTTCCGCTATGCCCTACCTCTTTTAAGATCTTGTGTGTCCTCCCAAAATCGTTCTTTATAGTAAACTTAATATGGTATAGCTAAAGTAAACTTCTACGGGCATGCAAAATGCTAATTTGTTAAAAAATCTGCCATCCAGAAAGTTACAAGCATTTTATTTCTCACAATACTGCTTACCCTCTAAACTTTCTTAACCTTAAACATAACAAAGGCCAGTATAAAATCCTCAGTACAATGTGTCTTAGTTTAACCGACGCGGCGGGATCACATTTTTTATTGTACGATATAAATTGCGCGTACTGGGGGTAATCTCGACCTAGTTTATACGCAAAGATTTAAGGCCAGCAGTGGACATTAAATAGACTCTTGTGAATAAATATGCTTTCTTGGTATGTGAGTGTGGGTGGTTCTTCGCAGAAAATGGCAATTATCACAGGTACTCACCATTTTTGAGGACAAGAACTTTGTCGAGAATTCTATTCCATGGCCTGATGGCCAACTAGAGGTGCCAACTGAAAATCAGCGTTGGGCTCTCCGCGCCCAGCAAATGCTGAGCTGGCTACCCTTTCAGCATAGCATGCTTGACAGCATACCTATATACCTATTTTTATTTATTTATTTCTTATTTGTTTATTTGTTACTTTTGAAGTGTGTTATTTTTTTATATTCTTTTTTTATCTTTAATTTTCTCTCTCTTATGTTGTCAATATTTCTGTGCTTAATAAATATTTTTAATCCATGGAACTGAATGAGGGAATCGGCAAAATTCGGGTGTACATTATCCAAAAGTAGATCTCTATTTAACCTGTAGCGGCATCTAGTGCTACATGAAATAACTAGCAAGCTAAATACAATGGGCGTTTACAATACGAATTCGATCAATCAGATTACGAAGGTTGCATCACGCAACCAAAAAGATTATCGCATCTAACAGATATACAATTGTCCAACATTAACCGTCGGGCTACGACTGACGATGATCCCTCCTTTTTAATGGAGGAATACCATACCTCGTTCCTTCACAAACCTCTCACGGAATACAGGCTGTATTATGTAATTGGTCCTTTTATCCGGAACTTATAATCTCTCTAGCTGGATCAATTTGCGTGTGTCGTCTAGTGTGATAGTTTTAGTATTATCAACTAATAATACGTAATAAGTTGTGGATCAAAACAATATTAGACCGACATTGTCCACTGTCTTTGCTCCGATGAAGCGAGAAATTGCACACCAAATCCTGTTGTAACGCTAAGTGTCTGTCCATGAAAGCTGAAGCTGTGATCGTTGGTTGAATAAATATTAATAGCATTTGTATACGACTCTTCTTATCTTCTACCTATTAAGTTTGAGATGGCTATTAAAAATAATCTCATCGAAATTCTATCACTATTTTCCAAGTATTTATAAAAACATCAATGACTACAAACCGCCGCATGTCATATTGAGGTTCCCGGTATTTTAACTAGAACACTTATGTTCAGTAAATGTTCATATAAGGTGTTAAAAAATTAACTCGAAAAATTTAGAATTTCGTGAAGTTGTTGTACCTATGAACAACTTTGATTATGGGACAAACCCTGAAATCGTGAAAAAAAATCTGCTGTCCCATAAATTTAGTCGAGTAATAACGAATAATTGGTATTGAACAGCAGATTTTTATTTTTCGACTTCAGGCTTCGTCCCGTAGTAAAAGTTGTTCATAACAATTTCACGAAATTCTTAGACTGAATTTCTTAACACCTTATATTGATGATAGCTATAACTTCAAATATTCAGACAAACACTACCAGAAGTAAGACGGCTGGTACTGCCTCCTCTACTTAAAATTTTGTTATAAAGTAGAACATGAAAGATTTAAAAATTCGTCGAAATTTCCATTTAAATAACATTCAAATTAGTTTAATCTGATAAATCACTCCTCTATTCCTTTTAATCGCTGTTACCATCACGCCATTTTCGAGGCCATGTCTCTCCAAAGCACCAATCTTTGTTTGTCCAAATTCCAAGGATTTCCTAAGACGTTTTCTCGCTACGCCTAATCTCGTTGTGTGTTCTAAAGACCACCAAAAGTCCTTTGATCGTGGGTAAATATTTGGCTCCAAGGACCAATAGGCGTTAATATTTATTAAATCGTTGATATTGCCTTCTGTTTTGTGACTGTTACTTCTAACTGTTGAGAAATAGAATTTAGATTTCAATTTAGAGATTTTGCTTTGAGTTAATTATGTATTGAGTTTATATTTGAGGTTACTGCCTAGTTGCAAGCGTAAGGTTCGATCCCGGGTCAGGCAGAATGTTATTCGGTTTTTTCTGTATCGAATCTCAGTAGCAGCCTGGGGTTTCGAATTATTGTTATGACAATAATATGGTGTTCGGTTTAAGAGTTTTATTTCTCAAAAAGAATTCCATTCACATGTGAGAAGAAGTAATTTCTTGAGAATTATTAAGCAATTATACCTTGTGTCGTCTTTGCTATTTAATTGTAATTATTCTTCACACTGTGTGTACATAAATATAAAAATAATTACATGCCCGTAATCTCGTACCCACTCGTAATTTAAGAATGTCCATTGCGTTGTTGGAATTGTCGTTCAGTATAAGTTTTAAAGCATACTCCGCAATGTACTTGTACATTGTTGAACTGTCAAAATTGAATCGATTCCGATTTCGAGTGAACATTGTGATTACCCCTGCCGATACCGGTGGGATATCTACTTTTTATACTTTTAAATGCTTTCTTATTTATTTTTATATTTTTGGGAAATGTGTAAAGTATGTGTTTATTATTTAACGGAAATAAAGAAAGAAATATAGTTTATTGGCACATACATGCTAAAACACAGAAAAAATATCTGTAGATTAGTACCAAAGGGGCCAGCAGCTCAGCATAATGTTGGGTGTCAGTACGGTAATACTGATCACCCAACGCTGATTTTCAGCTGCAACCCAGGGTGCCATACACTCGAAACAAAATACAAAGATACATCAAGTAGACAAATGAATTGAAAACAGTAAAATCTAGTGTGAATAGTAGTGAATAAATTAAAGTATTAAAAGTTAAAGGAATAGTAATGGAATCGGCTGAATATCAACAGATTAGTCATCTAACTTACATAACCCTGCTAGTGCTAATATCCGCATAATCTCCACCCAAAATCCGCATAATTATACCACGTTATCGAAATCTAGATTGGTTTAGTTCACTGATCCATTTCACCCGTTATGAAACAATAGTTCTGTGAAATAATATCCCGGAATGAGAATTGAATGCTGGGATTTAAAGTGTCACATAGATAATAATTTATTGTATATTAGTGGTAGCCGAGTGGTCGAAATTCGACCGTAATTATAGCTTTCTGCACTCCTTCTCCATATAAACTTTAACTATGCCAAATTTCACACTCCTCCGTGCGCGCATACAAAGTTATATAGACATAATATATAGGTACATATTGTCATTCGGGGATGAAATTTTTAAGACCATGGAATGTTAAAATACTTAATAAAAATCGACTTCAAACAGTAAAACAAATAAAATAATTTTCATAAAAAACTTAACAGCTCTGTAAATACTCAGTGCCACATTGAAAAATTAAAGGCCCGGATTATAATTCAGATTTTTTTATTCTTTATTAATTTTATACTCATATTATATTTAATATTTATTTATTCTTATTATTTATTTTATTCGTTTTATGTTTTTAATGTCGGTTTCTTTTATTATGTTTAAGTATTTATTTTTCCATTTTTATTGGAATAAACAATTACACAAGACCAGTACCTACCAATCTCTTATCCAACCTTCTCCAGGTTTCTATGAAAAACAACTTCCTCAAAGGTAAATACAGTAATTTCATCTACAAACACAAACTTCCCTATTTTGCATTCAAGCGACAAAATTGTTTATAAATTCGCGAATTTGATTACAAACTTGCCAACGTCGTCGGTGGATATTAAATAAAAAGTAAACGTAAATAGGTACGGGTTTTGTTTTGTTTCAGTGGTTCTGTAGGAACCTTGTAGTTATTATCTATGACTACCGCACGTTAAGCAGCGCTTGTCAGTTCTTGGATGGGTAACCGTTTTTTTAACACGCGACAATAAATAAGGGTGTTATAAGTTTGTAGTATGTATCTGTGTATCTGTGTATTTGTCTCTAGCATCATAGCTCCAAAACGGATGGACCGATTTCAATGCAGCTTGTTTTTAATTGAAAGCTGGTTTAATTGGAAATCATCTTAGATATGTTTCATGAAAATTTGTTGAGCCGTTCAAAAGTTACAGTTCTTTTTCTAGTTAGAGTCGGGGGTTTTTGACGGTTAGGTTATTTACACCATCGAGACGATTTCCTCGGAAAGTAAGTTAATCAAGTGAGTCCCGGCTGTCATAAAGTCAAAGTCAAAGATTTTTATTTCAACTGGGCCTTTGCAGTCACTTTCAAAACGTGATTCTAGGTGCACGGTTTCAAGTGGGTTGGTCCTGGAGAAGATACCGGCAAGAAACTCCATGGACAAATACCTATAACAGTAATTACGTGCAGTCAGCGGTCCATAAAGTCTGACATTTCCAAAAAGGCCGCTTTAAATGAAATGATTCATGTTACAAATGTCAAAATCTCCACTTAATTGATGACTCTTAATATCATACGCGTAAGGTTCATATTCAGCAATCATCTGTTCGACAGTTACTATGGAGATTCGTAGGTGAATTGGTAATTGTAGCCTTTTTATGCCCCCTGATGACAGTTGTTCCGTCTACAGTTCCACAAACTTATCTGACCCGGTGACCAAAATTGGAACTAATTTATTTATTTAATTTTACTTTTATTAAAACGGTACGAAACCAATTACAATAATAAAAGATAGGCACATAGGTAATTAATTACACATATAAACAAAACAACACAGTCATACAACTCTCTCACAAAAAAGCAGACACTCCGACAATATATCCGCCCATCCATCCGCAAACAAGTCACAGTAAGGATGTCGCTACGGAACAAAAATGACATCAAAATGTAATTTTTGTAGGGAGATGACATTGGTAAAAGTGACGGCAGCGACACCATGACCGGGTCAGATAAGTTTGTGGCATTATAAAATACTGATATTCAGCCGCATCTGGTTAGACTGGGAGCCGACCCCAACATAGTTAGTTGGGAAAATGCTTACCAGATGAGATCTGTACTAAGTAAGTACAGAAAAGGTTTTATTTAAGTACCTGTTTGAATATTCTATGACCACTTTTACTTTTAAAAGTAGTAGCAACATTTTATTTTTAGAATTCTCTTTCGGCAAGCTCTTTGTAACCCACAAAGAGCTAGTACTTTTGTAGATCTTTCTTGAGTTTATTTACGTCAGTAAATGTTATTAAGTATCTAACATTTGTTATGCTATGTGTAAATACAAAATGTATGTAATAAAAACAAAAATGTAAAAAATATTATAGTTTAAAAAAAAACAATAGAACACGCTTTAGTCATCCAAACTGAACGTGTATGCAAAATTTCAGCTCAATCGGAAACCGGGAAGTGGGTCAAATGTAACTTCCAAGATTTTCTTACATAGTTAGTTAGTTAGTTACAAGTGAAGCTAGTAAAAAAAAAGCGTGTTAATAAAATACAATTAACAAGCGGGCGCGGCAGCAAAAATCCGCCATGTTGGTTTATTCAAAATCCATATAGCCAGTGTTAGTCAGTATTTTTTTTACAAGTTAGCTCGAAGTTTAATCTCTCACGATCGTATTGAAGTTTATTACCAGACTCGATGTTCATTACCATTTTGATACACGGTAGACTCTCTGGTCTCGATGTTGTCTATTCACGACTGCGTAAAATTACCTATAGTGCCACAAACTTATCTGACCCGGTGACCAAAATTGGAACTAACGTCGCTACGGAACAAAAATGTCATCAAAATTTCATTTTTGTACGGAGATGACATTGGTAAAAGCGACGGCAGCGACGCCACGACCAGCTACCTAATCACGATGCACGCTCGTAATCGGAATCGACTCAATTTTGACACTACAACAGTGTTCATTGCTATGCTCAAATTGTAGGGCGTAGTGGTTTTAAAAGCTTACCGCGCAATGTAGTTTGTTGGACTGTCAAAATTGAATCGATGCCGATTGCGAGTGTGTATTGTGATTACCCTGCGGGTCAGATAAGTTTGTGGCGGTGGCACTATACTTGTCTCTTGCAAGTACTCTCCATAGACCTTTTTCATACTTCAGTAGTAGGTACTCTCGCACTTGCTTGATTGGGCACGGCATAGATTATATAAATTAATTTATGTTTTTAATTACTGATAGAGTTTCTAATCTATTATTTATTTGAAAAGAGTTACCATGGAGTTTGTTGCCGGTTCTTATCCATAGGATCTACTATTCGGAACCGCGCACCGAGAGTCTCGACATTTCATAAGTGCCTGTATCTGGTTTACATGAAATAAAGATCTATTCTATTCGACACAAAATTTGTGTTACGGTCGGTCGGTATATTCAGTGTTGCTGGTGTGACAAATATTTGGTATGAATACTGCTATTCGTAATCTATGTGCGTCGTGTTTTGTAGAAATAAATTCTTTTTAACACGCTTTTATTAGCTTCACCTATAACTAACTGTCTAACTAACTATGTAAGAAAATCTTGGAAGCTAAATTTTACCCACTTCCCAGTTTCCGATTGAGCTGAAAGGGATATGCCCATTCGTTAAGGAGGTTTTGGCCAAGTGGCGTCCATAAATACAGCAAATCATAGGCATTAGGGTTGACATCATAGATACAAAATCAACCACAATTTTTTACATAGAACTTGGACAGAATTTTAAAATTGTATGAAAATAAATTCAAGGTTTATATAAAACAAACATGGAGTTGACTGGCTAGCCAGTGTCGTCGTGGTAAGCGGGTACGGAATCCAATGTAAAGCCAAGGTTGTCATCGCCATAATACTAATCAAAGTCATCGGATAGAAAATAGCAAAACCGTGTAGGAAAAATCACAATTCACAAAGCACAACAAACAACCCGCAATAAACAAAATGTTAACTGTCATGACGTAGTGATGGCGATTCGGCATCGATTTATCAAAAACCGATGTTATAGAGCTATGAATCGATATTTTTAATAAACTTGAACCAGCACTGCATAGATTTCGGAAGACAATCAATAGACATTTATTTTACCTATTCTATAGAAATTAAACGTTTTAATATAGGAAGCGAAACAAAAGAAAAAAGTTTTTCAGAAGATCATTCAGTTCTCGATTTATTTGATTTCGATTTTTTGTGACATTTGCCATCACTACTTTTATAAGATTGACATAACGTGCGGAAATGAAGATTGCATCATAAGCATAATTGATTGAATGTCTTTTTATTATAAGTTTGTAATTCCCGAGTGTTACAAACAAATAAATAGTAACAATATTTTAGTTACTAAATAAGATTTTTTTTTGTATTTTTCACATTGGCGTAACGAACCTGCCTACCTACTGGCCAAGAGTGGGCATTTGCCTTTTGCACACACGTTTAGCTTGGATGACAAAAGCGTTTTCTTTAGTTTTTTTTAAACTATAATATTTCTTTCTTTATTTACTGTACCCTAAAACAAAAGAAACCTTGTATTCACGCGTCTCCAACTAATTTGCACGTAAACACGAAAGTTGTTCCCGTAAACAATGGCATTTCAAGTAATATGTCTTGTTGTGATTAATCAATTTGCTGTTTGTTTTTCTTTGATGTTGAGGATTTGTGTGTTGATAAGTTTACGAGGATTTTGATTGAATTTGTTTTGTTTTTTCCGATTATTCAAGGTTTACCGTCAATACCGTCATTCATGCTGAAGGGAACAGGGCAAAATGGCGGAGTAGTTCAGAAGAAGGTGCTACTTACATAGAGGTCACGATCCTCATCAGTGACTAATGGAGGGTACCGTGCGCGCAATATGCTTAAAAAGGGGTACAAAGTTTTCTCTTCAAGTATAGAATATAATCAAACAACTTAGTGGTCGCCCAGTGGTCGAAATTCGACCATAATTTTAGCTTTCTGCACTCCTTCTCCATACAAACTTTAACTATGCCAAATCTCATACTCCTCCGTGGGCGCAATATGCTTTAAAAGGGGTACAAAGTTTTCTCTTCACTAATTCTTTGATAAATTAATTTGAAAATTACCAAAATTTCATCTACTTATTTCGCTGACTGTACAATTTCAATAGAATAGAATTATTTGTTTATGTCCACTCAAGGACACATGGTAATAAAAATGCACAATGGAACTACTTATTTCTAAAGAAATTTCTTCCAGTAATCCCGCGACTGGAAATATGGATGATAGACACGTAGACACAGTGTGCAGATCTTTATTTCATGTAAACCAAATATAGGCACTTATGAATAGTCGAGACTCTAGGTGCGCAGTTCCAAATAGTAGGTCCTATGGAGAAGAACCAGCAAGAATCAGACCCATATCAAACCAAGATCACGTATCCGCTATCTTGAACCCACCAGATGCGTTCGGGTCGCTTCTATCGATCAATCAAAAATATTTAATAACGTGCATCCTGACATGACAAACATAATATCTGACAAGGACGAATATGATATATTGTGAGTGATATTCTCTATTTATAGAAAAAATAAGTAGGCAACATTTATACCGACCGACGTCTAAAGACGCAAATAGATTGGGCTTATAAAGAAAGAAATACATGTACCTACTTATGTGTTGCTCCGACATCTGGGACAATTTTTGTCCCAGAAAAAATGTTGTCGCAAGGAAGTCCCCACTTTTTGTCTCTGTGCCTCGAAGTTTAGGTGAATTAGCACCACCTGTTCCGATCACTGGTGATAAAACAAAAGAGAACTAACCTAACCGTCAAAAACCCCCGACTCTAAACTAGAAAAAGAGCTGTAACTAACTTTTGAACAGTTGAACAGATTTTCATAAAATATAGCTAAGATGATACCCGATTAAACTAGCTTTCAACTAATAATAACTGCATTGTAATCTATCCATCTGTTTTGGAGCTACGATGCTACAGACAGATACACAAAAAATACAGCTCTTTTTTGTCGTGGGTTAATAATAAAACATAACATAAAAACAAAAATAAAATCAAAACACGTAACAGATAAAAAAATTAAAAAGAAAAAAAAAAGTATAAAACAAAATATTAAAATATTATGCTGTCAAGTATGCTCATGCTGAAAGGGTAGCCAGCTCAGCATTTGCTGGGCGCGAAGAGCCTAGAGCGGATTTACAGTGAGCACCCCTGCAGTGCAACACGGACAAAGGCACGTCGAAGGGACGAAGGAAAATTAATTACCAGATTTCCCATAACAAATTTCACCCTCTGTTTTACCCCCGTAAGGATTAATTTCACAAAAACACTGAAACGTGTATTTCATTATTTTCAACCAAAAACTCGAAACCAATCTATCTTCAAAAATGACAGATTTTTATACAAACTTTCAACCCCTATTTTACCCCTTAGGGGTGAAATTTCTAAAAATCCTTCTTAGTTTGTTTTACGGTGTATCCCAATACTGCGGTTGCATTTAGGAACTGACACTAAATCAATCTACAACTTATGTGAACCACATAAAAAAATATCCTGTATTATAATAGAAGATAGATAAATTAGATTATTGATTGGTTGTCGCAGCCGCTCCAACTAGATTCCGCCGGCGTACTAATAAAATGCGGCAAAACATACTACGCAAGAATAGGCGTACTCGAGTGAGTCGGTCAGATTAAAATGCCAGTTTGCGTAGTAAAACTGTGCAAAAACAATACAACCAAAATTTAAAAAACACTGGGACATGTACCATCAATAAAGATTGTATAATTTCCGAAATAATTTCATAATTTCAACGATTTCAACAATAAATGACAATCACCACATGACAATCACATGTCAATACATGAGTTGACGCATTCAAGGAGCCATTTTTCTAATGCGATATCTAGTTGAAGCGGCCGCGACATCCAATCAATATAATCTAAGATAGATAAATAGGATCTACCAAACACTTGACTGTGATACCAAATTAACAAAACGAAAAGCTAAATTATTTAAAAGCTTATATATCCGAAAAATTAAGCCTTATATTATTATAGTGCCACTTGACATTAGATCTAACATGAAGCCCTCTCGAAGAGTCCACTCGAGTGCAAGTACACTTATCTGACCAACTCGAGTGGCTAAAGTGACACTCGTAGGCAAATAAAGGACAAACAGAGCTCAATATGTGGTTCCTAAGATATCTGCGGTTTATTACCATACTGTGGCAGTTGTGTTTTATTGCCATTCTGTGAGTTAGGTAGGGGGGCAAGTGAAGAGAAGCAGCGGTATACCGGAACAATTTATATGCCGTTTTTTTTTAATTGAAAGCTAGTATAAGGCCTATTCAGACCTAAGCGGTATTCGCTACCGTCTGCGGCAGAGAAAACCCAGTGGGTACCTATGCGGTAATATTACTGTTCACACCAAAACGGATTTCGCTATCCTTGTGGGTAGAATAACGCGCGGTAGTCGAGTTTCGCTCAGAGAGGTAAGAAATTTTCGCCAGTTAGTCATTTCTGAGTCGCTAAAGAATATATGTACATACTAAATACCTGAGCGAAACCCGCGCGATATGTACCTCTACCCACAGCGGCAGCGAATATCGCTCAGGTCGCCCTAGCCGCGGTACTTGATACTAAATACCTGAGCAAAACCCGCGCGGTATGTACCTCTACCCACAGCGGCAGCGGATATCGCTCAGGTTTGAATAGACCTTTAATCGGTTATCATCTTAGCTGTTTTTAAACTGTCATGGTCACTAACATTAGTAATCAATTGTGTAAGAACAGGAAAAGTGCCGTGAGAAGTGCGCGAGCGGACACAGTGAGTTTCGTTTGTCGAGAACAGAATCGATTTGTGAGTGACTTATGTGATAGTGGTACCGGACCCGAGCGCACAAAACGTAAAGGCCTATTCAAACCTGCGCGATATTCGCTGCCGCTGTGGGTAGAGGTACATACCGCGCGGGTTTCGCTCTGGTATTAAGTATCAAGTACCGCGGCTAGGGCGACCTGAGCGATATTCGCTGCCGCTGTGGGTAGCGGTACATACCGCGCGGGATAGCGAAATCCGTTTTGGTGTGAACAGTAATATTACCGCATACCCACTGGGTTTTCTCTGCCGCAGACGGTAGCGAATACCGCTTAGGTCTGAACAGTAATATTACCGCATACCCACTGGGTTTTCGCTGCCGCAGACGGTAGCGAATACCGCTTAGGTCTGAATAGGCCTTAACAGAAGGAGGGTAGACCGTTTTGTCTGCCAATAAACATCCACCCGCAAATACTTTTAGTTTATCCGTGACCATGGCGCTTGCAACAGTGCCGAAATATCGGGAACTCAATACAAGATATAAACATGGTAAATACCCCGTTTTGAACTCATATTAGCTATATTTCATGAAAATTCAGCCATTCAAAAGTTACAGTTCTTTTTCTAGTTGGTGTCGGGGGTCTTTGACGGTTAGGTTATTTACCAACATTGTTGCAATAAAGCATATGGCCCGCCTGATGGTAAGCGATTGCCATACCCTATGGATGCTTGCAACACCAAAAGCATCAATCATGCGCTGCCGACCCTTTAAAAATCTACCTACAACTAGAACCTTAACAATCTTAATCTAAGACGACACGGTTAGCGCAGTGGCTAAACGATTAGCTGTCTACACTACGTGCCGCGGGTTCGATCCCCATACGGAAATATTTGTATTGAATAGAATAGTTCTATAATTCATTTTAACCAGATACAGGCACTTATGACAAATGTCGAGACTCTAGGTGCACGGTTCCAAATAGTAGGGTCCTATAGAAAAGAAACTCCATGGAAACTCTTTTAAAATAAAAAATTACAAGCTTGTTTGTAGTAGGAGCTGCGAGAATAATGTTATTTAATGTGAATAAAAATTAGAATAAGTTAATAATGATTTCCCTGTGATTAAGATCGCCATGGCAAGCTGACCAGTTCCGACAGACGGCACCCGTTCACGAGCATGACGCATACGTCATGATCTACAGATTGTTGTACCGGGTCTGGGTGCGTGCATGTTACATGTATATTTGTGAACTGTACCCTCGATACAGGAGAAATCCTAGTGAGGGGCACCGTTTACTTTAAAAAAAACGAAAAATCTTAGACACTCCACATCTTACAACTTGTGCCCCCACCATTTCTAGGACGCACAATTGACCTTCGCTGGGCTAGCTAATAAAAAGGGGTTTTACGCGAAAACTTGGTGGCACACAGTTTTTCTTCTTCGTTTATTTGTTGCGAATACGACCAGACAATTTTTATGTAACACTAGCTGTGCCTTGCAATGCCTCGTTTTTATCAGAAATCTTCCCGGGCGCGCGCACGAGAACTCACTAAAGTTTCATCGTAATCGGATGAATGGTATATTAACATAACCGTCAAAGACCCCCGACTCGCAACTAGAAAAAGAGCTGTAACTTTTGAACGGCTGAACAGATTTTTATAAAACATAGCTAAGAGCTTTCAATTCTAAAAATGCATTGAAATCGGTCCATCCGTTTTGAAGCTACGATCCTACAGACGGATACACATATACATAGATACACAGTACACAGATACACACTACAAACTTACAACACCCCTCTTTTTTGTCGGAGGTTAAAAACGCATAGAAATGGTATTTTTTTCAGATGCCTTTGCTGACTCGTGCACAACAACTTTCATGATAATCGAATGAATGGTATAGGAACGCATAGAAGACAAACAAACAAACATTTTTATATGCCTATTAGATTTGAATAAAAATTTCAATGTCAGATCATGTTTAATAACTAGCCGAAAAGTTATCTAATAAGTTTATCTATATCTTGAAGAAGCTTATTTCGCTTTCAATGTAAATAAAATGAAAATTGATTTGCATTGAATTGGGAGGCTGAGTTTTTAAAATTACTGAATATTTTCGTCTCAGGGCATATAAAACTATTAAAATCTTAGACCAGAAAGTGTACCTAAAGGTTTTCCAAATTAATCAAACTTGGTGTCCTGCCACCGACGGGGCTCCGGTATCATCAGGTCTGGCACGACACCTGTTCTACTTGGTAGCCGAAATTCGCCAGGCTGTACAGCAGCAGCAGCAGATCGGGTGCAAGAGAACTGACTATATGATCACCAGGTCGCTGGCAAAAGTATAGTTTACTGCATACCCGAGCCATCTCTAAGCGACCTTCTCCAAGAGCGAGAGTCTCGCCTCAATGCGGCCAAAACGCATTGAAAATATTGCTGTGTAGAGACCAGCTAAGAGTTAATATTAATTAATAAAATAAGGTTCACACAAAAATATTTATCTTAAATAAAAAAAGAATTGTACGTCGCAGCTGTGTCAAAAAGACTTCCGCTCAGCTTAAGCGGCCGCGCTGCGAGCAGCCCGACAGCGCTGGTTTTCAGCGGGAGCCACTATCTAACTAACAACTATCTGTACATCATTCAAATAATTACTCTGTGCGGGGATCAAATCCGCAGCACGTAGCGTACTCGTAGCTAAGCGCTAAGCCACTTCACGAAACGTCCGTGTCGTTTTTATTAGAGGGTTAAAAACGGGTATTTGAGATTATTTTGAACCTCCTAGGTATATTAGTTGTGTTATCCCTGTAGTATACCAAGATATATCAAGAATTTTAGAAAAAAAAAATGTGTCTGAACAATGACAAAATCAATGAAAATATTTTATACTTACAATCTGACCAAAACAGTCTGACAACTGGTCTAACCTTAGAGTATTAGTGTCTCCCAGTAATTGGGTGGTCGGAGGTCAGATGGCAGTCGCTCTGTATAAAATACTGTTACTCAGCCGCATCTGGTTAGACTGGGAGCCGACCCCAACCAAACAGATAAAGGGATAAAGACCAGGTAGATGATGATGATGATACCTGTAGTATAGGTACCTAACACATTTTATTAAATTTTTTCAGCTTTCACGAAGTTCCTAATAAGTACCTTTTTTTCTCTGATATTAAAACACCCGTTTCAATATTAGGCAGTAACGAGTTATTAAATAATTTTTACGGCTCAATTTTACGCAGTAATACATAAAATTTTCGTCTGTCCGTCCGTAAATTACGTTTCGGCACAAATTCAGTTGTTTATTATCACAATAAAGTGGGATCGTTACAATTGTGTAAAGTTTTATTGGTAGGATACTTGGCTTTGGACGTGACTTTGCTCGGGGCTGTATGGCTAACAATTTGTGATACGCCAAACTTCCGAATGACTTAAGAGAAGTTTCTCCCTAGCGCGTCCCATACAAACGAAAATTGACCCTTTTTTTAATATAAACCAATATTTTTTTTAAATACCAGCTAGAAACTAACATCTCTGCTGAGGAAGAGTACTTTGACGCCTAGGTGCTCAGTTTTATATTATTATTATAAGCCTATGCTGTCCCAATACTGGGCAAAGGCCTCCCTCTCTTTCCTCCACTTCTCGAGATCCCGCGCTGTATCGGGCCAGTCTATAAGGAAGGCATCCAATTCGTCCCGCCATCTCCTTCGTGGTCTGCCGCAACCCCGTCTTACTGTCTCAGGACACCAGTTCTGTGCTATGTGGGCCCACAGTTCGACGGGCATACGGCAGACATGTCCTGCCCAGTCCCACTTAAGCTGAGCGGCTTTTTGAGCTACATCAACTATCTGCGTTTTGGAGCGCAGTAAGGTGTTTCGAACTCGATCCGTTAATTGTTCACCAGTTTTATAATATTTTTATTTTATGTTTTATTTATTTAACAATAGTTAGTGTACATATTTATGCTTATATATTTTATTATGGTTGTAGAATAGAATAGAATAGAATAGATCTTTATTTCATGTAAACCAGATACAGGCACTTATGAAATGTCGAGACTCTAGGTGCACGGTTCCAAATAGTAGACCCTATAGAGAAGAACCGGCAAGAAACTCCATGGTAACTCTTTAAAAAAATAGATTATAATCTTTATCAGTACAATGTTGTGGTAAGAGCTGCGAGAATAATGTAATTTAATGTGAATAAAAATAAGACTAGGATAATAATGATTTACCTGTGAATAAGATTGCCATGGCAGTTACAAGCTGACCAGTTCCGACAGACGGCACCCGTTCACGAGTATGACGCATGCGTCAGCGTCGCCAAGCTCGACCACAATGAAGGGTAGATAGGTGATCAGGTGAAGGGTAGGTTGTAGATAGTTTATAAGAATATAATGATATTAACATTATAGGGCAAATACATCTCTGCTATTATACATGCATTACCACACCGAGCCTACCACGCATCGCACAAACTATCGGTAGCCTGTAGGCTAATTCACGTAACTAAAGTAGTGCAGTTGCCGCGCAGTTGTAATAAAATATTGATCAAAATGACACATTTGGTAATCTTCTGCTTCTTCTTTCGTTATGGCAATTGAGCCGATGTCGACTATTCTGCCATTTGGTAACCTCTGAGCTTCAGTGAGATACGCTCGCGTCAAGTTCCAGCGTCACTGCAATACGATCGGCGCTTCTTAAAATTACGTGAATTAGCCCTCTGATACCGTCGATCATTGTTGTTGTACTTCTTTTGTTTATCTGTGTGCGTAATTTTTATTGAATTTTTTTATTTTATTTCAGTGTGTTTTGGTTTTTGTGATGTCTAATAAATGTTAAATAAATAAACCAAAGTTTCATCGTAATGGTAAAAGTAAGCATAGAAGACGAACATACAAACAAACATTAGTTTTTATTTAAGATATAACAAGCAATAAAATATAAATGTATTTTGGCTATATTTTAACTGTTAAACACGGGAACTTGTTCAATTGCCTGTTAAGTCTTTACGGGGCATTTTACAGGCAGTTTTAATTGTTCCTCTAGCTAACTGTTAAGTTTAACTGATCAAGGCATAAAATGACAACTTTTCGTTGATTAATTTGAGAATTTGGAAATGGCCGAGGCTTATAATATCTTTGACTGCCCTGGCATTCTTATTTTAAAGGTAAATCATTATTATTATCCTATTCTAATTTGGTTTTATTCACATTAAATTAGGTACATTATTCTCGCAACTGTTACCACAACATTGTACTAATTAATATTATAGTTTAAGTAGTCTAAAGTAGTTACTTTGTAATTTTTACACACTGTGTCTACGTGTCTATCATCCTTATTTCCAATCGCGGGACTACTGGAAGAAATTTCTTTAGAAATAAGTAGTTCCATTGTGCTCATTTGTCTGTAACATTTTTATTACCATGTTTCCTTGTGTGTACATAAATAAATAAAATAAATAAATAAGCTATTATTTTAAAAGAGTTTCCGTGGATTTTCTTGCCGGTTCTTCTCCATAAGACCTACTATTTGGAACCGCGCACCTAGAGTCTCGACATTTCATAAGTACCTGTATTTGGTTCAACATGAAATAAAGATCTATGCTATTCTATTCTATTCTTTCTACGTTTCTACTAAACTAAATGCCGCGTAAATTCTGACAAATAATTGGCAAAAACGTCGTATTGTTGCCACGTAAATTCTGACAAATACCTAATTGGCAAAAACGTCGTGTTATTGTTGTATATATTACGTTCGTGGCGCTATTTTTGCATGGGAGTAGGCAGAATCTAAAGATCGATAGTCCGATTCTCATATACCTACGTACCTACTTCTTTGGTTTCATTTACATTCATGCATCATTTTATATTATTTTCTTTCTTTCATACAATGCACGCCAGTTCCGAGTACTGCGCCTTTTATGACCTCTCCGCTCGATTTAGGTCCGGATCCGGTCCAGAAGGATCGGATGGCGAACATAATAGATTTCTCAGAATTGAGCTCAAAAAGATATCACCAATGAGTTGTTATGTCACAATTGTTTACATAATAATTGTAGTGTCAGGTAATATAGTGGGTAGCAAACAATATTATTAACACATTACCTATGTGAGCCTGTATTCCCCAAAGAGTTAGGTAGAGATGTAGTGATACAGCTATACACCCACCATTTCGCCGATAAAGCTATTATTGAGTCTAATGTAAGGATATTGCCATCTACCGGACACAATTACCATCAATGAGCTCTAGCAAGAACCCTTTCGTCAACCCAGGAATCGAAGCGCGGACCTCAACCATAATAGTCTTTGCCTCAACACTCAACACGGCAACACTAGCTCTTATAAATTTATTTCTGTCCAAAACTTATAAAAGCGACATCTAGCACCAATGTTTTGTACTACAGAGTTACTTGACGCAACAAGTTTGAACATAGTATTAGTTAAGTCAACTAGATGGCGCTTGACTAAGAACGAATTATGTCTTAATTAATTTTTATATTTACGATTTTATATTACTACTCATTCTTAACATTCAGATTAAATATATTATTGTGATTTCATTTAATAGATCATTACTAGTTTCATTGGAATGCACGTCACATCTCTTTGTATGCTAATGCAATAATTGAACAATAGATGGCACTATTCTTAATTTTTTATATACCTACTTGGAATTTTCATTTTCGAGTTATGGTTTCCTAGATTTACTCCTGGGTTTTCCATAGTTAGGAACCTACTATGTGCCCGTCAGGTTCAAAAACGATGCCTATTAAGTCTGGTTAACAGATCACGATAATCGACCGGAGAAAATTACAATCAGAGCCTCACAATAATAGACAGCCATTCTTACAACCATGAAACCAGTGGTGATAACAAAGAGACTGTGTATGATTACATTGTCGCGGTTATGTTTAGGATGGGTGTTCTAAGCACTTCGAGGGTCCTCAGTGCCTCGAACATACAGTGGTCAGACAGTGAGAATCCCAAGACTGACAACCGGTCTAACCTTACAGTATCGATATCTCCCACTAACTGGATTGCGAAGGTCAGAAAGTCGTGAAAAATCTCGTCAGAATTAAAACTTTTAACACTGTGTGCGGGCAAAGTAGCCGGCAAGAGACACGTTGGTCGCAGGAAGAAGTCGTGGCTGAGGAACCTTCGGGAGTGGACTGGAGTCTCGAGTGCTGCACAACTGTTTCGCCTCGCGAGAGATAGAAAGAAATATGCAGCGCTGACTGCCAACCTTCGCTACCTAGTCGGAGAGGCACTCCAAGAAGAAGAAGAACACTAGTCAGTGTTCTTCTTCTTCTTGGAGTGCTGAGTTGGAGTTGGATTTTAATTGATACAGGAATACAGTCGTATTCCTGTATCAATTAAAATTTAAAACAAAAGCCGCTAGCATGTAACTCCCGTTACCGTCAACGCATTATACCCACAACTTGAACGTATACAATACCTCTTATTTCTAGTATCTCGCACAGAAGTCGTGCATACAGTCGGGGAGATAACGAGCGACCAATATGGATGCCGTAATGAGGTGGAGGGACCATATGTGGAATACTGTGGGAATAGGAACGGGGTGGAAACGGGATTGGATGTTGAATAGATTTTTAAAACTGATAAAATACTATTTACATTTGATTAATCAAAAAACTAAAAAATATAAAATAATTTTCTTAAAAAACTTCAGTTTTCGAAGACGGTGCCACTGCCAAGCTAGGTGCATTGAAGAGTTATAGGCCCCGACTTAAGAAGCTGTTAAGTTTTTTAAGAAAAATATTTTATACTTTTTAGATTTTTATTTCGGTTTCAACTTTTTTTTGTTATTTTTTTATTTTTCTCTTATGAGTGGCGTAAACATGCGATTACAGCAATCTCAACTGATATGCTGTTATTCATTCAAAAGTTCCATTGTCTATCTCCGAAGGTCTTCATCAGATCTTCACCAAATTTATTGAAATCCATCCGTTTTGGAGCTACGATGCCACAGACAGGTACACATATCCAGAGTTACACACTACAAACTTATTACACTCCTCTTTATTGTTGGGGATTAAAAAGAGGTCACAGGAAAATTCATCAGGCTCAATCAAACCCGAAATATAAATAAAATTCCGTTCTCTGCCTATCAGCTGTCTGTCTGTCTACCAGGCAGAAATTTAAAATTTCTATCAACAGTCAAAACTCCGTTGTACTACACTTCAATACAGAATTAAAAATCTTTATCCATATTTCAAAAAAACAACGGCAAAGATTAGCTCAGCTTCATGAAATACTTCTTAAACAAAATTCCTTTCATGAACGCATTAATATTCAAATGAGAGATGTTTGTCCGTTCGTTGATACGAAGTTCTTCTGGCATTCTTAACGAGGAGTTCAGCACGATAGACTTGCGAACTACTTGTTATGTGTTTTAACTTTTAATTTCTGTGCGCAGTGGGGCGACTTGGTACACTTTGGAGATGACGAAATTATTGGTACATAGGTACTTTTTTTTTAAACATTGCCCCTCACTAGGATTAAAAATATAATTTTATCGACAAAATGAGCCTAAAGCAGACCATTTTCATAGACAATAAACTTAATGGATCAGTGTACGGTACAGTAAGTATGTTTTCATAGAAAATGTATGGGAAATAGTATTTTATATTTTTCTTAATTTTAGTTAGAACGATTTTGTTCGTTGTTAGGAGGAAACATTACTGTTGGGAAATAGAGTCGATTGAGCCCCAATCAAGTTTTTTGAGAAATATGGATTAACTCGCGGCCTTTTTCAAAAAATCATTAAATGGACTTTTTATTATCTTAAAAATATCACCTAAAGTTTCATAAGGAGAGAACTCTCTATACTATAACAGAACGGGTAGCCACCCTTAATGCCCCAAAATTTTATGCCACCTGTACCTATATCTTTTCGAACTGTGTAAATTTTCCCCTTTAGGGTCAGTTGACACCAAGACGTGCCGCGACGCGACTACGCGCATACACTATAGAACTTATATACTGTATCTAGTCTTTTTATGCACAAAAAGGTACAAATTTTAGTGACTTAAAGGCTGAAGTCACACATTTTATCTTATCTTTAAAAAAAAATCTTATCCGCAATGCCTTTCTGAATTCATTATCTGAATTCATATTATTAATCAAGAAAGCCCGGAATTGCATACTTTATGCTCCACACACATTCAGATTTTTTCAGATTATGATTTTCTCAGATCGAGGATGAATCCAGTGTATTCTTTTGCGTTTCTTTTTTTTTATTATTTAAAGCTAAAACTAGTGCGATGAGTATTAATTCCTCTTTCATTTCCAAGACGTTTGCCTGAGTCAAGAAACACGAGACTACTGATTTATCTGAATTTTTAAGATTTAAGAAAGAAGAAAGAATATGGGTTTATTAGCACCACAAAAAATAAATAAAACCAATAACAAAGAAAACATATAAAATAAAATAAGTTATTGTGCCAAAAGGCCGCAGCTCAACATAATGTCAGGAGGCAGAGATACTGGCCACCTGACGCTGGTTTTCAGCTGCAACCCACGAGTGCCATACCCTCGAAACTATCATTATTATATTATAATAGATATGTGTGAGGCAGCTTGCCGGAATTCAAATTATGAATTCCGACTCTGAATTCAAAGAGGCATTCCAGCCATAGACGCGTTGCCCGCGCTCTATATTGGCAAGATAAATGCAAGGTAAATGCCCTGCACCGACTGAGAGAATGAGCATACAGCAGCTAATGCCACGTAACTAAACGTCTATATTCATCTTTTTCTAACAACCGACATGGCTTATGGTGGCTTTCATTTTCTTTCCCTTTCTTCGTGCACTGTATAATAATTATATGTACTGCTATGTAGCTATAGTAAAGTTTACGCCATTTTTTAGTGCATTAATGTTGGTGTATTGGCCCGTCTATTTGTAAAATGTCGTTGATTCCGGCTGTCTGATGCCGCCCTAAAAGTAGGTAGTCCAAAGCTATCGTGTTCACCCTAGCTAGTTAATTACGAGCAACTTTGTCCACACGAAGCTGAACAAAAGTATAAGTAGAAAACTTGATAATGACTACAACTTGTCTGAGTTTTAGTAGAGTTAGGTACTATAAAATTTTATGCATTTTCTGCTGCAGAAATATTTTCCATTGATAACGTTTATGGTAATGCGCAAATGGTAATGAACATCGATGTCTATAGATACGCTCTGTCATACAAAGGGAAGCTAAAAAAATGAGACGTATTTTTTGAAGACGTCAAATTTTAAATTCAACAATGTTCTAATTATATTTAAATAGAACAGCGATACATGCACTAATGGAATAGCTACTGTTATTATATATTTTTTATTCAATACACAAATTAATAATTATGTTTGTAAACGGCATTTGACTGGTGATCAACCACTCCATTTTTCTGAAAATGGAGTACCTGACACGTCTCACTTTTTGACTTCACTAAGCATATCTATAGACATCGATGGTAATGAATTATTAATGTATACAGGATATTTTTTTATGTAGTGCACATAATTTGTAGTGTGATTCAGTCTCTGTTCCTAAATGCAACCGCAGTATTGGGATACACTTTAAAACTAAACGAAAATTCGACTTAGTATGGGGGACACGCATAATTTACTAGCGCAAGCCATTTTGTTTTGGTGTGAATTTTAGTACTGCGGTTGCATTTGGGAACGGGCACTGAATCAATTTGCAAATTTTGCGCACTACATATAAAAAATGACCCTTCAAGGGGTGATTAACTCATCATTATGAACAACTTTTACTATGGGACCAAACCTGAAATCACGAAAATAGATACAGTTTTTCCATACATTTAGTCGAGTAATATTGAATTTATTTTATGGAACAGCAGTTCCACAGCAACAGCAGTGTGACTTGGTTTAACGGTGAAGGAAAACATCGTGAGGAAACCTGCACATCTGAGAGGGCCTCATAAAGTTATCGATGGTGTGTGTAGTCCGCCAACCCACACTAAGCCAGCGTGGTGGACTAAAGCCCAACCTTTCTCATTCTGAGAAGAGGCCCGTGCCCAGCAAATGCTGAGCTGGCTACCCTTTCGGCATGGCATGCTTGACAGCATATACCTATTTAAAAATATTTTATTTCGTTTTATTTCATAATTGTCTTTTGTGTTTTTTTTTTTTTGTTTTTTTATCTTCTCTCTCTTATGTTGTCAATATGTCTGTGCCGAATAAATGTTCTTTTCTTTCTTTCTTTCTTCAGCAGTGGGTCAGTAAAGGGCTGGATTTATTTATTTTATAGTCTACTTTTGTTGCTGACTCTAGCTAATGTAGGTACAGGAAAAATCCGTTACTGTAAAATAAGAATACCTTCAATACAGTTTGCATGTTTTCAAAAGTCGGGTTTTTACGTTTCCAGGGATCCCAGTGTAGACCCATAAAAATTTAAAGAGGTCTCGCAGATTTTTGGACAATATACGTTTACATGTCGCGATGTAAAAGAAAGTGTGAAACGAACGGTATTTTTTTTACCGAACAAAACTCAATACAAATCAATGGTATTTGATTTAGATATTTAAAGTATGACCTCTGTATTTATAGACTCTGGTAATCACATATTTTGCTCCTAATCATGTTTGACAATAACCTAACCGTCAAAAACCCCCGACTCCAACTAGAAAAAGAGCTGTAACTTTTGAACGGTTGAACAGATTTTCATGAAACATAGCTAAGATGATACCCGATTAAATTAGCTTTCAATTTTAAAAACTGCATTGAAATCGGTCCATCCGTTTTGGAGCTACGACGCTAGAAACAGATACACACTACAAACTTAGAACACCCCTCTTTTTTTTGACCGCTTTGTCCTACGAACAAACCTACACAAAGCAAATAACTCGACCCAAATTCCATGTAAGCCCTCCTTAAGAATTCTTTTATTTTCCTGTCTGTCCCGGATTTCGAAACACCTCTACAAGACTCTCACAAGGCAACATTTTTTGTTGTTGAAGATTAATAGCTGTATTTTGGAATTCGTATTTTTTTAACCACTCATTCTATAAAGGAATTTTTTTTATGTAGTGCGCAAAAGAAAGGTTTCTTGCGTCATACTGGCCGTAAAAATAAAAACATTTTCTTTCTTTTCAAACTTTGCACAGCGATTCAGTGTCCGTACCCAAATGCAACCGCAGTACTAAAATTAATTCCAAAACAAAGGTAGCATTGCTTGTCAAAAAAGCCTCAGCTCAGCAAAGTGCTGCAGCTAGCTACAGCGGTGATTTTCAGCTGAAGCCTCTACATATAAAAGGAAAAAAAAGAAAGAAAGAAAAATCATTTACCTAATTGCCCCAAAAATATCAAAAAAAAAAAAAAAAAAAAAAAGAATGAAAGAAAAATCATTTACCTAATTGCCCCAAAAACAAGAAAATAATATAAAAAATAAAAAAATAAAGAAAGAAAGAAAAATCATTTATCTGCCACAAAAACAAGACGCACTAGAATGATAGACTTAGGTAATAAGAAGAGGACAGGTGCATAGACAGAGAAGACATTACATTAGGATGGCAACAGTGTAAAATTGAGTAGAAAAAATAATAAAAAATATGTGGTTATACAGAAAATATATTCTATTTAATGTTCTAAAATAACTTTGAATTATGGTATTCTACGGTGGTGGCGTAGGATCAACGAGCGGAAATTAGTTTCTATTTTAAGAAGAAAGCTCATGGTAAACGATACAGCCTTTACCTTTGCACTTTGATTTTTTTTCCAAGCGTGATTATACCTCAATATGTATTATATAACGGATGTAATAACCCAACCGTCAAAAACCCTCAGCTTCAACTAGAAAATGAGCTGTAACCTTTGAACGGCTGAACAGATTTTCATGAAACATAATCTGGGGGCACAGCAGTGCCCCAGCCAAGTCTCGAGCAAAACGGGCACGGCCGTACCATCTTTTCTCGATGCGATTCGCGGCTGTTTCGCCCCCCCTATATCTTCGACGTGGACAAAGCTACGAGTTTAGGTTTTCGGTGAATAATAGTAGGCATTAGAACAAGCTTAAGTTCGAAATTACATGCCAATTGAATTAATAGTTTAGGAGTTACGGTCGATCAAAGTTACACCATTTTGTCACTCACTGACTCATTGACTCACTGACTCACTGACTCACTGACCGATCATCAAAAATCTAAGGTACTTCTAGCAGACTTAGAAACTTCAAATTTTGCACCAAGATCATTAGCCACATATAAAGGAAAAATTAAAAAAACATTAAAAATAATTATAAAAACATTAAAAAATAATATACCATAGAAAACAATTTTATATTTGCGGTTTGGCAAGAACATTGTGTATGGATTTTGACTGCATTGTAAACTTTGTTCGTTGTTTAACTATTCAATTGGATGAATAAATACATAGAATAGAAAAGAATAATATATACTGTGGTCAAGCATACGTGGCCCTTTCAAGAGTGACTAAAAACATTAAAAAATAATATACCATAGAAAACAATTTTATATTTGCGGTTTGGCAAGATTATTGTGTATGGATTTTGACTGCATTGTTAACTTTGTTCGTTGTTTAAGTATTCAATTGGATGAATAAATACATAGAATAGAAAAGAATAATATAAACTGTGGTCAAGCATACGTGGCCCTTTCAAGAGTGACTAGTTTGGGTGGATTACATTTAATAAATGTGAATTTTAGTAGTATCAAAGCTCAGGAGATAGCAATAGCTGAATATAATCGACTCCGAAGTATATATCGCCCAGACTTGTCTACCTTAGAAGTAACGAAGCCTCAGAAAAGAAACAAAAGAGATAGAGATAGAGAATGGGTTCTAAGCAAAGCAGTAGCTGAAGTCCAAGAAATTATGAGGTCACCTAAAAAACAAGAAAGAAATACACTTACAAAAAATAAATGAGATCCCAACAAAAACATTAAATGTAAAAAAATGCCAAGTCTCTCGATGCAGTCTTTCCGTCGTAAAAAGTTTTGAGATCTCATAGAAGCCAAGTCCTATTCAAATTATTTTGTAGTTATAAATCAACATTTAGTAATTGTATCAATAGTTTTTTTTATATTATAATTATAGTGACTTGGCAATGAGCACAAATTAAAAGCTGCTTGCTGCCTGGAATTATATGCAAATGTTACTGACGAGACCTGTGATCAGATTATCCTGCGCAGTTTACTAGTCTTGGATGAGACTGACTGCCGTTGCCGAAATTCGGTTGGGACGACACGGATAAACCAAAAGAAAATTAATTTTGTGATATTAATGTTTACGCATGCGGTGTGTGACTTTCAACTCCTCCAAATATGCCGTTTTATATGTTTCTTCTTGTGCTCATTGCCAAGTCACTATAATTATAATATAAAGAAAACTATTGATACAATTACTAAATGTTGATTTATAACTACAAAATAATTTGAATAGGACTTGGCTTCTATGAGATCTCAAAACTTTTTACGATGGAAAGACTGCATCGAGAGACTTGGCATTTTTTTACATTTAATGTTTTTTTTGTTATAGTTATACATGAAATATAGTTCTGTCGCAACTGGTCAGCTTGTAACTGCCATGGTAATCTCATTCACAGGCAAATCATTATTATCCTAGTCTTATTTTTATTCACATTAAATTACATTATTCTCGCAGCTCTTACCACAACATTGTACTGATAAAGATTATAATCTATTTTTTGAAAAGAGTTACCATGGAGTTTCTTGCCGGTTCTTCTCCATAGGGTCTACTATTTGGAACCGCGCACCTAGAGTCTCGACATTTCATAAGTGCCTGTATCTGGTTTACATGAAATAAAGATCTATTCTATTCTATTCTATTCTATTCTAAAATAGCATAGATGATACCGGAATAAATTAGCTTTCAATGTAGTCCGCCAACCCGCACTAGACCAGCGTGGTAGAGTAAGGCCTAACCCTTCTGATTCCGAGAAGGGACCCGAGACCAGAAGCGGGCCGTTTTTAAAAAAAAATATTCTATTGTCTTAGTGGTTTCTTAAGAAAGACATTCCTAAAGCCTAGATTCTTGGTTTTGGGTGGATAAATAAAGAATTCGGCGAAAAAATTATTGGACAAGTAAGCTACGTTCACGAATCTATTCAAATAAATCGATCATTAAAATATTGCCTACAAGCAGAGATGTGACTTATTTTAGATACAAGTATTTGAAATATAGATACAAAATACGTATTTTCATCTTGTATTTGAAATCCTTTTTCAAATTTTTATTTTGTGTCTTGTATTTAGATACGTTCTTTTAGTATTTTGTTAATACTAAAATGACACTTGGTCATGTACCAGGTTAGTTTATAACAACTTATGTGTACATTGTGCAATAAATAAATAATACTAAGTTTCCTAAGATTCTTTTACTAATTATTACCCATGCATATTTTTACATTACGGCATCCCATCATATACCTACACAAAACTAAACGAACCCTTAATATTTTAATTTATCAACTTACAAAAGACTGCATTGTCTATGGTCTAGTTACTTTTGTCTGGCGTACTCGCCGCGCTAATAATAATTTTTATTTATTTTTCTCTCCACAATATTTCTTACATATGAATAGAATTTTTACTAACATAAATCGTCTATTGTGGGAGACTGGTGCCTAAACTAGGTAAAACCTGTATTTCAGGACACCAGCGGGTCTACCACGTAACTAAAATTGTAATGAACATCGACATCGGTATTAAACTTCAATACGATCGTGAGAGCCTAAACTTTGAGTTAACTTGTATTTTTTTTACCGATCATGAAGATAGGAGTCCCAACTATATGATAGGTAATTTTTTTACAAGTTTGCTCAAAGTTTAGGCTCTCACGATCGTATTGAAGTTTAAAACCAATGTCGATGTTCATTACAATTTTAGTTACGCGGTAGACGCGGCAGGTCTCACCATCTGGGGGCACGGAAGTGCCCCCGACAAGACGAGCCAAGCGAAACGCAAAGGCACTACCTACATTTTCCCGAAGCGCTTCGTCGTTTTTTTGAACCCTTTATTGTATTGTGTGTCAAATTGTTAAAGTTAAATTATGTAATGTATGTAAAAATATGTTTTTTTTTTTAAAGTATTTAGAAAATACGTTTTTTATATCTAGTATTTCAAATACCATTTCCAAAGTATTTTGTATCTGATATCTAAAATACTTTACTTAAAAGTATCTTGTAACTGGTATTCCAAATACTTTTTATGAAGTGTCTTGTATATCTCTGCTTACAAAAGTCAGAGACACGGAAATATCGTAACCTAAACTGAAGTAAGTCGTGATTTTAACAGTAAATCTATGAATGAAGAGGCTTCGAGATCCCGTTTTCTGTTAATCTAGATCTGTGTGAATTGTTTGAAGCACGCAATCGGTCTGAATCTTAAAATAAATGTGGCGGTTTGATAAACGAAAATGCAAACTTATTTATACAAACTTCGGGGAGGATATAAACCCGGAAACAAAGTCAAAAGTCAAAGTCAAAGGTTTTTATTTCAACATTCAAAACGTCGTGATTCTAGGTGCACGGTTCCAAGTGGGTTGGTCCTGGAGAAGAACGGAAACGGTTAGTGTTACTCATCACTATGAACATCTTTTACTATAGGACCAACACTGAAATCGACAATAAACAGCTGTTCCATACACATAATCACTACAACAACACTCACTACAATTCGGTCCCATCAGAATACCAGCGCTGTGACATTTTCTATTTCTAAATGCCACAGCAATATGATGAGATGGGGGCCATTTTTGGTCTCGTCCAGGTTGCTTTATAATATTGTTTTTCTTTTGTTATTTGTTTTTATTTTTGTACTTTTGTACTTTTATTTGTTCCTGGCGAGTCTTTTTTATTTAATTTTTTTTTTTTTTTTCTCTTCTTTTTTCTTTTCTTTTTTTTTTTTTCGTGTTGTTTTCTTTTTTTTACTTTTATTTTGTGTCGTAATTTGTGTAAAATAATTTGCTTTCTTTCTTTTCTTTTACCTACCTTCCCAGAAAATGACACCAAACACCAAACAAACATTAAAACCTGACCTTGATAATAATTCATGCTGGCGTGTTCCTATTTTAGCCGTGACATTGCGATGTACTCACCCTTATATTTTGTCACGCGATCCCGCTTCCTCGGTAATTATGTACGCGACTTTATTATAATAGTGTAGTAATTAAATAAATATACTTGCGGATTATGTTACTGATAGAAGTAAACGGTGGTTAGATCTTTGATCTATACAAATAAATATAAATGAAGTACCTATCTGTTTGTAATTTCAAAATTATATACGAAAGTATTATACGGTATTTATAACAAAAAAATTTTTTTTTTTAAATTTGTCAGTCTGTTTTATCCGGTTAATCTTCGAAACAGCTGGACCGATTTTGACGGGACTTTCACTGGCCGATAGCTGATGTTATAAGGAGTAACTTGGATTACTTTTATTTTCGAAAAAGAAAAAGAAATATTAGGATTTCGGAAAAAAAATCAGCACATAAAATTAGAATTACATCAACTTATAATATAAACAGCAGTAGTTAAATCTTGGAAACGGCTCAACCGATTTTGACGGGAGTTTAACTGGCAGATAGCTGATGTTATAAGGAGTAACTGAGGCTACTTTTTTTCTTAAATCCACGCGGTCTTTCTCTCGTGATCAGCTGGTAGTAAATAAGAAGTTGCATAGCGTAACCCTTGGAACTAGAAGGGTTATGACGAGATTTTCCGACTTTTAGCAAATTTTGATCATTTTTTAACTACTTTTATGATAAGCCCAGAATTTTGAAATTGGTATTATATCAAAATTTAACATTATTATCTCGTCTTTCGGAGAGACAGAAATGTGATTAGTAACAATTTACTCTATAGAAAAAAAAGATACTCCTAATTTATGCTTTATAATAATTCGTTTTACTTCAATGGACATAAAAGTGTGACCAACAGCACCATATCAAACTCCTATGACATTAAGAAACAAACCTAAATTAACTAAATTGCAACTGCGATAGCTAATTACAGTATAACACGAAACAGTGTTAATTATATTGTCATCTTCTTCACGCTATGTTAAGGCTATGGCACGCTATGTTAAGGCTATGTTAAGCTACTTTTAGCAGCGGCGACTAGCGATTCAGTCGCTTTTCGGAAGCTAGGTGCAGCGATCGATCGTTACCCCGTTCCCACGCGATACTTTTAGCATCGGCGTCTAGCGACTCGGAGGCCCGTTCACAAGAGCTACTTTTAGCATCGGTGACTAGTGATCGGAAGCTAGATGCAGCGATCGATCGCTACCCCGTTCACAGGCAATACTTTTAGCAACCGCGATTGGACGCAGTAAGTCGCCAATTCGCGATGCAGAATTGATGCAGTTGTTAAATCGCGCGATTTCGCAACCACGATCGGACGCAGCGAGTCGCTAAAACGCGATGCAGCATCGATGCTATCGCAAAATCGCTAGTCGCCGATGCTAAAAGTAGCTCGTGTGAACGGGCCTAAATTATGAATTTCATAGAACTAGGAATAAAATTTACATAAAATAGATATTTCTGTCAGAAAGGCATGAGCTATTATATGACAATTAATGATACCTATAACCTAACTGTCAAACACCCCCGATTCCAACTAGAAAAAGAGCTGTAACTTTTGAACGGCTGAACAGATTGTCATGAAACATAGCTAAGATGATTCCCGATTAAACTAGCTTTCAATAAAATAAAAACATTGATATTGGTTCATCCATTTTGGAGCTACAATGCCACAGATACACAGATAAATAGATACACACTGTTAACGGGTACCGTCTCTCGGGTCTGGTAAGCTTATAACTGCCATGGCATTCTTATTCAGAGATTAATCATTATTATCCTATTCTTATGTTTTTATCTACATTAAATAAAATTATTCTCTCAGCTCTTACAACAACATTGTACTAATCAAGATTGTAATCTATTATTTAGAAAGAGTTTCCATGGAGTTTCTTGCCGATTCTTCTCAATAGGACCTACTATTTGGAACCGCGCACCTAGAGTCTCGACATTTCAAGTGCCTGTATTTAGTTTACATGAAATTAAGATCTATTCTATTTTATTCTAAGACACTAAAGTGTCTACGTTCGCACCAGAGGACTAATTCGCGTAATTTTATGACGCGCCGATTATATTGCAGTGATGCTCGAACTTGACGCGAGCGTATCTCACTGAAGCTAAGAGAATACCAAATGTGTTTTGAACATAATTTTACTGCAACTGCGCGGCATCGATGTCTATAGATACGCTCTGTCATACAAAGGGAAGCTAAAAAAATGAGACGTATTTTTTGAAGACGTCAATTTCTAAATTCAACAATGTTCGAATTATATTTAAATAGAACACCGATACATGCACTAATGGAATAGCTACTGTTATTATATATTTTTTATTCAATACACAAATTAAGTGGTTGATCACCAGTCAAATGCCGTTTGCATTTGACTGGTGATCAACCACTCTATTTTTCTGAAAATAGAGTACCTGACACGTCTCACTTTTTGAGTTCACTAAGCATATCTATAGACATCGATGCTGCGCGGCAATTACACTTCTTTAGTTACGTGAATTAGCCTACAGGTCGCCACGAAAATGGTTTACAGTTAAACTTTTGAAACTAATCTACTCCATTACAATTTAAAACTAGATAGAAAACTTTATAATCACACTGAAAACTAGCAAAGTTTATATTTATTTTAACATTTGACGATAATTAGAACATTTCGTGTGTAGCCACGATTAGCCGTAATGCTCGGAAGACAAACTTTTTGGACTAAATTTAGACTTTGGAATAAACATTCCTAACTAAACAGTTTCGCGACTAGGTATATGGCCAGCTGAATAATAATATGTCGCTGCGCCTAACAGGTTCCATTTGTGTATTATTTTTATTTGGATTTTTTCATAAAAATAATCTTTACAATGTCTATCAAAAATGCGTGGTCATATTTAAGGGTGTGGATCAGACCATCAAACTGAACAACTTTCCCTATGAGACCAACACTCGTATGTAATTACGAAAAAGTTATCATTTTTGACCCCCGACAACAAAAGAAGGGTACCTTACCTATTATAAGTTTGTAGTGTGTATCTGATGTGTTTTGTATCTGTCTGTGGCATTGTAGCTCCAAAATGGATGAACCGATTTCAATGCAGGTTTTTTAGTTGAAAGCTAGCTTAATCGGGTATCATCTTAGCTATATTTCATGAAAATATATTCAGCCGTTCAAAAGTTACAGCTCTTTTTCTAGTTGGAGTCGGGGGTTTTTGGCGGTTAGGTTATGTCCAATACGTTTGGGTCGAGTAGATATTGAAGTTTTGTATGGAATAGCTGATCTCCCAACAGCTTCCAAAGTTTCCTCTCCTTTGCCTTCGCTTTCCAGTATTATCCAGTAAGTTTTTTTATTTCATCAATCCAGCGTTTTCTTGGTTATTCTCTAGCTCTGTGGCCACTTGGCCATGATCTGACTTTTTGAGTCCATAAAAAGAAAGAAAGAAAAATCATTTATTTGCCACAAAAACAAGACACTAGAATGATAGACATAGGTAATAAGAAGATGACCGTTGCATGGAAAGACAAGACATTTTTCTTAGGATGGCAACAGTGTAAAATTAAGTAAAAAAAAAAATGCGGGTATACTGCACCGACTGAGCATCACCTTGCCTTTTGACTATTCGGTGTGTTCCAAGCTGTAGCAAATGGGTGTCCAGCTCAGCATGTGCCAGGCTATGATACCTGACGCTGATATTCCCGGATGTCGAGCAAAGCAGTAAAATTGCGTGTGTGTATAGTGCCACAGGACAGCACAAAGACATATAGTGCAAAGTGAAGTGCTACTAACATAGTCCTAAGCTTTATTTGCTTTAATTTATTTGTATTTAATTTATAATATTTATGTTCGTCTGTAAGGTATTATTGGGCCATGAAAGTCCGTAATAAATGATTATTAATTTATTATCTATTATATTAATAAGTGAAGAGATTTTTTTTTACCCATTTTTAATAATATTGCGCGCACGGAGGAGTGTGAGATTTGGCATAGTTAAAGTATCAATAGAGAAGGAGTGCAGAAAGCTAAAATTTACATATATCTATGTATAATATTACGGTCGAATTGCGACTACTGGGCAACCACTAGTTATTATTATTATATCTCTTCAAATTCATCTGTAACTAACACATTCGATCTTGTCACTCAAGCGTACCAATTCATGCCACCACAAACAAACAGCATGCTTAACGACGTTATGACACGCATGTCGAAAAAAGAGGTTGCTCATTTGATATTTATCTGGTAAAGAACACAAAATCACTTCTATATTTAGCCGTAACAATACGCCGAACAAACACGCCCAATAGATTCCAAACTTTTTTATTATTTTCGGATTCCTATCAAGTTATACGACCGGAAGAATGTGAGCATAGACACACAATTTCTAGGTCAACAAAGTATAGTCTTTTTTTCTTCACCTTGGCAAGAATGTAAACAACTGTCACAGTGACATGTGTAGGTACAACCTTGAATGGTTAAAGGGCTTATTCGACCGCGTTCGGCGCTTGGATTGGCGAAGAGCTAAGAGCGAGCACGAAGAACGCCGTCGATGCGTAAAATTGAAATTATTCACCACGGTTCCTGAAGAAGGTACCGACAAGAAACTCCGTGGATACTCTTTTCAAACTAACACAATAATATCAGGGGCGGCGGCAGCGGCCCCGGCCAAAATTCAATCTGAATTTACACAATATTTCAAAAATAAAAAGAACAGCAAAGATCATCAAGAATTGCGTCACTGCAAAGAAGTCCTATAAAACTATCTGGAAACTGGTCAAATCATTATTATCCTATTCTTATTTTTTATTCACATTAAATTAAATTATTCTCGTAGCTCTTACCACAACATTGTACTGATCAAGGTTGCAATCTATTATTTGAAAAGAATTTCCATGAAGTTTCTTGCCGGTTCTTCTCCATAGGAACTACTATTTGGAACCGCGCACCTGGAGTCTCGACCTTTCATAAGTGCCTGTATCTGGTTTACAGTACTACCAACTTATCTGTGAAGTGGCAGAAAATGGAATTACAACAAATTCATACGATTTGACAGTTGAAGTCTTGTCAAAAATGCTTTTTCTTAGCCAACAGCGCCATCACTCTGTTCACGGATAACGTGGTGTCACTGTACATGAATTAAAGATTATATTCTATTTTATCGTTTGTTTACAAAGTTGGCAACATGAAAAGAAACATACTTTACACATTTTTATCTCCTAACTAGGAGCCAATAAATAATAAGAACATACTCCATTCCCAACATATTCGTGTCGGCATCAACTTCTGTATGTTTTTCAGAATCAAGGCCTCTAAGCATACGACTGTGTGTTACTCGATTTTGAACCTTATTTCGGAGGATATAAAGCTATAGTAAATGCATTACTAATATAGTTTTTATAAGGAGGGTAGGCTCGACAATACATCAATGATTTAATGTATCAGTTTATGTTTGGATTTATGGCTGCTAATAGTTTTTTGGTGAGGTGGTGGTTTATAAAGGAGTAAAAACCTGGTTAGAATTTTTATCCCCCGACAAAATAGAGGGGTATTTTAAGTTTGTAAATTGTAGTGTGTACCTGTGTATCTTAGTGTCTGTGGCATCATAGCTCCAAACTGGATGGACTGATACTTTTTTCAATGCAGTTTTTAGGGTTCCGTACCCAAAGGGTAAAACGGGACCCTATTACTAAGGCTCCGCTGTCTGTCCATCTGTCATCAGGCTGTATCTCATGAACCGTGATAGTTAGACAGTTGAAATTTAACAGATGATGTATTTCTGTTGCCGCTTTAGCAACAAATACAAAAAAACAGAATAAAATAAATATTTATGGGGGCTCCCATACAACAAACATGCTTTGCCGTTTTTATAGCTAATGGTACAGAACACTTCGTGCGCGAGTCCGACTCGCACTTGGCCGGTTTTTTATTTTATTGAAAGCTAGTTTAATCGCGTGTCATCTCAGCTATGTTTCATGAAAATCTGCTCAGCAGTTCAAAAGTTACAGTTCTTTTTCAAGTTGGAGTCGGGGGTTTTTGACGGTAAGGGTATAGCTATTTATAGGTATAGTACGCGCAAATCTTTATGAGCCCTGAACTGAGCTCTAAACTCTCTCTATCCCCCTCTAGCACCTATATTAAGCTTACTATTATAAGTGCTAGTGGGAGAGAGGGAGAGAGTTCGAGGACTCATAAAGATTTGCGTGTACTATACTCCTAGTAGCTTTTTGCTTACTTTCCCATTTATAACTGACTTCAATATTTGCAAAACCTCAAATCATAATAATATTCTCTTACAAAATATTTGTCAGTACACTATGACGTCACTACCGCACCCTGTTTACAACCCTGTATAATGGGATGTCGTTACATTTGCCCATTAGATGGCAGGTGACATAATTAACCAAACATTGGTCAGGTCATGGAAGGGTCAGATGGGTGGAGTCAGACAGAATGTTATTGTGTAGTTTTTATGTTTTCATGACGCAATATCACATAATATAAGGTCTTATTTTAATAATGCAGAATATTTTAAAGCTATACGAGTATGAAGGGTATGGAAGTCATTCCTAATATAAGCTGCAGTAGATTAAAAAAATATGTAGGCATTAAGATCGGGCGGTACGGCGACGCAATGCGTGTGTGTCTGCGTAGCCGAGTCCGCGGTCGTGGTCGAGTTCATGACTTTAGTACCATTCATAATCATAGAGGAATAAAGGTTTTATGCAAACGGAAACATTACGATGTTGGTCCCATTATAGAGAAAGTTGTTCAGTTTGATGGTCTGATCCACACCCTTAATTACTATGACAACTGGAGTTGAATCCGATATCATGTCACATGTATAAATCATTGATATTTTAAAATCATTTCGTCATGCAGTGACAACGACAAAATCATCAATGCTTAAAATCATCACTCGATAATGACCATGACTGAATGAACGTGAACTTTGGCTTCAGATGTGACATGACAATGACCAGCTGACAACATGAAATTTGTGAATTCGGTGACATGATTTTGTCATAGTTCCCGTCATCGATATTTTTTTGTCATTGTCATGTAGTAATTGATATCGAAAAATCATCATTAAGCCCATTTCTAATGACCACGCATTTCCGATACACGTCTATTTTGGATGAACTCACTTTTCCTCTAACCATAAACAACAATTCAAAATTATTATTCATACAACAAGAGCTATAGACAAATACTTTCTTTCTAAAACAAAGCTACTCGCACAAAAATAAACGTTTTGTTTCGAACACCGCCGCCTTTACTAATTAGCAGCCACCTCTAGATAATGTACTCTTTGGACCATAGACTCATCAATAGTTTTAGATAGATCTATTAGATTATAATTTTAAATAGTATCGTATTTATCATATTATTATTTCTATGTAGGTATATGAATTGGCAATAAACTACATGAATTCTCTTTTTTTAAAACGCTTTTATTAGCTTCACTTGTAACTAACTATGTAAAAAAATCTTGGAAGTTAAATATGACCCACTTCCCGGTTTCCGATTGAGCTGAAATTTTGCATACATGTTTAGTTTGGATGACAAAAGCGTTTTCTTTAGTTTTTTTTTTAAACTATAATATTTTTGAAACAACTAAACAGTAATATCTGGGGGGCCTCGGCCAAATTCGACCTGAATTTACACAATATTACAAAAAATAAAAAGAACAGCAAAGATCATAATTAGTACCACTATAAGTTAAATAATACAAGTACAAACAACAGTAGCGAAGGGTGACAGTTTTAAAAGGGGAAGCTGTCACAAAAATTCCCTCTAAAAATTGCTGCAATTAATGCTGTAAGACAAAAATCCATACCGTCTCTTGTAATCTAAGTCATGTCTGGAAGAGCTCGACCTAACCGAATAACAAGCCATATTACGTTGGTCTATGCACTAACCAATTCTTAAAGGGAAGCCGATGGGAATTGGGTTGTATCATCGAGCACGGTAGTTGTGCTCCATGGGTTGTATAGACTCTTCGCCACTGACAAACAATAACATCTGGCCAAAATTCAACCTGAATTTACAAAACTGGAACTAAAGAGCCGTTTCTAAAAAAAAATCACTAATAGACGGCTAATATTATCCCTGAGTGATAATAATAGATACGCTATATTTTATTTTAGTAACAACCTAACCGTCAAAAACCCCCGACACCAACTAGAAAAAGAGCTGTAACTTTTGAACGGCGGAACAGATTTTCATGAAACATAGCTAAACTTATACCCGATTAAACTAGCTTTCGATTAAAAAAACTGCATTGAAATCGGTCCATCCGTTTTGGAGCTACGATGCCACAGACGGATACGCAGATACACACTACAACTTATAACACCGCTCTTTTTTGTTGGGGGTTAAAAATTAAACGCGCGGACGAAAGCGCGGGCGACAAATATGTCAAAAAAAAAACGAAATGTGTTCTGGGACACATAGTAGAAGTGAAACTTCAACGGACAATATATCGTCTACCCCCTCCACGCGGCTGTATCGCTTTTTCGTTACAGAAAAATCCTAATACCCCCCGAGTGGCGAAGGGTGACAGTTTTAAAATGGGAAGCCGTCTCAAAAATGCACTCTAAAAGTTGCTGCAATTAAGAGGAAGACAAAAATCTCCGTCTCTTCTAATCTATATACGAGTAGAAGAAGAGCTAGACCTAACTGAATAACATTATCTTTTTTTATAAGTAGGATGAGTAAATAATATATTAATACGTTGGTCTATGCATTAACCAATTCCTAAAGGGAAGCAGATGGGAATCGAGTTGTATGGACTCTTCGCCACTGCCGTCTATATAGAAGTTTCCCTTCAATAAATTCGTGTAACTTCTCTGTGCCTTCTAAGTGTAAGATACACTTATATTATCCTTTTACTTTTAGTTCTTAGAAGTGTTAGCAGGCGCTTGCTCTTAAGTTGGTGACGCACAAAGCTTTGACATTTTGTTTTCACAACTTCTAAAATGATACCTTGTACCCTAAGTCTTTCCTCTAGATCCCAGAGCAGGGGTCGGCAACCTGCGGCTCTTTGGAAGTGAAGCTGCGGCTCTTTAGTTCCATACGCAAATATTATTTAACGTTTAAAAAAAAAGTAAAAAAAAACGTAAAAACCGACTTCTAAAAACTAAAAAGTATAAAATAATTTTCATAAAAAACTTAACAGCTTCTGAAGTCGGGGCCTTTAATTCTTCAATGCACCTAGCTTGGCAGTGGCACCGACTTCAGAAGCTGTTAAGTTTTTTAAGAAATTTATTTTAAACTTTTTAGTTTTTTGAAGTCGGTTTTTACTTTTTTTTTATTAATGTACCTATGTGTGTCGTGTTTATGCAGAAATAAATTACTTTTCTTTCTTTCTTTCTTCTTTCTCTCTTACTAGATGAGGCTGAGAACCAATATTTTACAGCCACGGTCCTAATTCCGCCTTTTAATTCGTGTCTCAATCGTGTCAGACTGATATCGTAATTGTTGGTTTTCGCAGTGTCGTTCAACCTATTTTGAATTATATTGCATAGATAATAGAAGTAAAAGTCGGTTATTTACCAGTTATTAAGTGACATCCTATACATTTTGACTACCGATTTTCCTATCAAAATGTTCTTATTACATGTAAATTATATATGTACATATACTGGCTCCCAGTGGCGAAGGGTGACAGTTTGAAAAGGGGAAGCCATCCCAAAAATTCTCTAAAAATTTCTGTAATTAATGCTGCAAGACAAAAATCCATACCGCCTCTTGTAATCTATATATAGCCATGTCTGGAAGAGCTCGACCTAACTGAATAACAAGCCATATTACGTTGGTCTATGCACTAACCAATTCGTAAAGGGAAGCCGATGGGAATCGGGTTGTATGGACTCTTTGCCACTGAATGGTATAGACGGCATGATTGGCGCAGTAGCTTTCTACGCTATGTGCCGCGGGTTCGATCCCCGCACGGAGCAATTATTTGTATGATCTACAAATAGTTGTTTCGGGTCTGGGTGTGTGTACATGTGAAATGTAAGTTTGTAAACTGTACCCTCGATACAGGAGAAATCCTAGTGAAAAAAAAAACTATACCGAGCTTATATCCTCTGCGAAGTTTGTATTAAATAAGTTTGCATTTTCGTTTATTAAGTCAAAATCAAGCAGCCACATTCATTTTAAGATTCAGACCGATTGCGTGTTCCAAACAATTCACACAGATCTAGATTAACAGAAAACGGGAAACCAATTCGTAAAGGGAAGCCGATGGGAATCGGGTTGTAAGGACTCTTCGCCACTGCTGGCTCCCAAGATACAGGCGAACGCCTTGTTTGGGAGCCGCCGTCCAAAAATACAACAACAATTGTGTTAAGTTACAAGATGTTTTAGTTTTTATTATAATTTTCTGTACACCTAAAATTAAGATCACATACAATGTAACGCAGAACTGAATAAATTTATTTATCAATTATTATTATTTATCCATTATTGTATCACATTGCGTGCTGTCTTACATGTACCTAATTAATCTATTCTTGTAATATTGCAATAATTCCGAGTAACGATTGTAATAATAATAGATAGTTGAGTAAATGTAGTTCATTAAAATTATAGAAACACACAACAAATATATTTAAAGGTTGACTGGTAGAACTAGGGAATCATTGAAGGAGGGTATTGAACTATTAATTATGAACAACTTTTACTATGGGACCAAAGCTGAAATCGCGAAAAGAAAATCAGCTAAGTAATATTATATAATCGGCTAAGTAATATTGGAAGCACGAGCTTAAGCCGAGTAATTCCGAAATTCATGAGATACTTACAGCCTGGTGACAGACGGACAGCGGAGTTTTAGTAATAGGGTCCCGTTTTACCCTTTGGGTACGGAACCCTAGACATGAAACTGTCCAGCAATTTCTATTATTGTCGTGTTGGAAATTGCTGGCGTGTTATTTCGTCTGATTTCGTTACGTCCCGAAAAGAGCCGATTTATGTATTGTTTTTTTTTTAATAATTACCCATGTAGTGTCCGAGCAAGTGGATGAAAATAAAATTAATATTAGAATGTTCCATGTGTACCACAATCCTAAACAAAGTTAACTTTAGCTACAATGTAGAGAAGATGCATATTATGTTATGTTCTTTTTATTTTCAAAGTGCTAACCTTTCGTTTTTAGATAAATTTATTTTCACACCATAATAAGGAAAATTGATATTTTAGTCAGGAATTGCAGATAAATAATCATTATTTGATATAAAAGGTCCAAACTTTCTAATCCTGGGGGCCTAAAAAGGCCACATTGAGGAATTCATCTACCGATCTGCATAGTAACTGTCAAACAGATGATTACTGAATATGAACCTTATGCGGATGACATTAAGAGTTGTCAATTTAGTAGATATTTTGACATTTGTAATATGAATCATATTGTGATTAATCTAAAGCGGCCTTTTTAGGCCCTTGTACTCATCATTATGAACAGCTTTTATTATGGGACAAACACAGAATTACGATTTCCACCATCCAACATTCCAGCATCAGAGTGGAAGTATATGGCTATGGCACTGATACTTTTAGCCTGTATCATCCCACTGCTGGGCAAAGGCCTCCCCCTTGATTTCCATGCTGTTCGATCATGGGCAAATGATGACCAGTCCTTGCTGAATGTGCCTAGTTCGTCCCACCATCTGTTTCGCGGTCTGTCGCGTCGCCGTTTCGCTGTGTCAGGGCTCCACTGCGTGGTTATTTTGGCCCACAATTTAGACTACATACGGCACTGTAGGAAATTAACTTCTGGTCCACTTCGGGGTCCACTTCGGGCCCACTTCGGGCATCCTCGGGTCTCAGATAATACTCACCCAGCATTACTGCATTAAACTTCACATTATCTGAAAATAGCGCTATACAAGAAATACAAAACAATTTCTTTTTTTAAATAACAAAAAAAAACACCTTTTTACAAAACCGTTGCACTTGCGCATCACATCATACGACTTACCTATTGTTAAACGGGTTTTAGCGGGAGCCGACAACACTATAACTATCTCCCTCATTCATAAACAAAATTGTATGTCCGTCTCTATCCCTCGCGGTGTCGTGTTAAGGATGGAGGCACAGGAGACGTTTTTTTATTTAAATTTGAATAAATTTACACTTTTAAAGAAAGGTTTTGAGTTTATATAGGGTTTTTGAACTCTTGCGCAGTTCGTCACTATGTGTTGCGATTATAAAACCGATGTTATGGTGTTTATAACTGTTTCTTTTTATTGGTTATGAAATGTGATTGGCACCTGTATAAGTTATAACTTTTAAGTTTACAATAAATCTTTGAGATACAGAAACCAGTTTTTTGTTGAAGATTAACACTGAATGAAATCGCACAACAAAATAACTGCTTTTGTTGAACATTTCGAGTTATATTTAATTATTTGTATGGAACAGCAGTTTTTTTTTTCGCATTTTCTTTCTTATTCCCATAATAAAAATTGTTCATGAAGTACGAGTACCCTTTCAGCCTTAAATAAGTTCCTATCCTTTTAATCCCGAGCCCTTTACAGGGTTTATTGTACTCATCATTATGAACAACTTTTACTATGGGACCAACCCTGAAACCGCGGAAAAAACAGCTTTTCCATAAAATAATTCAATATCGACTAGATAAAAAGTAAAAGATATGCAAAACGACCAACTAATCAAATGAGTGATTCATTTTAGGGTTGAAACCATATCTTTTTTATTTCTTAAAAGATTAAAAGCTGTAGTTTTGATAGCATGATTTGTGGAGTCCCTAATCAAAGTCTTGCTTTTATTTTTAATTCTTAATTACTTTTTCTTTTTTTTACTGAGAACTGTTCCCATCGTGATTTTGTGTAAAAAGAAGACAGATATACTCAAGTATGTGTAGAGATCGAGATTAAATACCGTAGGATTTTGACTTTCTGGTAACAGTCAATCAAATCTTTACTATATTAATACGTGAAGAGAAAACTATTTTTTTTGTTTTGGAGTGAATTTTAGTACTGCGGTTGCATTTGGGAACGGACACTGAATCACTCTGCAAATTATGCGCACTACATAAAAAAATATCCTGTATACATATAGTGGTGATACAAATTTTTGATAATTTGAACTCTGCAATCTGCATAGTAGTTATTTTTTTTGAAAATACCGAGTACCTCCCTTTAAAGTTTCAAATCTGCTAATCTTTTAAAAGTTAATACAAACAAACATTAATAAGACAAGAACAGATCGTAATTTAATTAAATCACGACATGTACCACTAAATCTTTAACGGAATTTACTCTCCGTGGGCACTCAGCCTAATTTAATGTTACATTGTGACATTGATTATAAAATTCAAGATGCACAACGAATAAAATAATTTTCATACAAAATTTAACAGCTTTTGCAGCCGGGCAGTTTTGCCTTTAATTCTTCAAAAGTAGTTAACTTGAAAAAAAAGTCGTTTTCTTTTATTATCTCGGACGTTTCTGACGTCACCTTTTGAATCTTGAAATTTATCATGGTTCAACAATTATAAAACCAATCCTTTCATTAAAATCTAAATAGGTAATTAAAATCGTTTCCTAGAAATTGCTAAACATATATAAAATAACCACCCCCTCGAATATAGACTCCTCCATTTTTGAAGTCTGTTAAAAAATACACGCACACATTGAAAATGAACGCCTGTTTTGTAAATTCTTGTGTTTGTTTCAATAAACACTAAACTGAAACAACTCCTTTATGATTTTAAATTACAGTATAAATGCATTGCACGACCATTGGGAGCCATAATGATTGCAATTAGCTAATGATTACAATTATCAACAAAGCTTCCTACTACAATAAATTTGCCCGTTGTTTGCCGTTAATACAGCGGGATTTCTTACTAGGAAATATTATCCAGACATTAAGTTATTAAAAATCTTATAAGTTACTTATGAACAATAGACAACGCTTTTATGTAACACTAGCTTCAGCGGCTTCGCCCGCGTGTTATATTTATAAATTCTTCCCTATGATATCCACTGATAAATATAGCATTCTGCTGGTGGAAGAATTTTTAAAATAGGTCCAGTAGTTTTGAGTTTACTCATTACAAACAAACAAACAAATCGTATCTCTTTGTAATATTACTAGATTCTGCCAGCGGCTTCGCTCGCTCTCTTTCTCTCGCTTATATCTTTATAAATTATAGTCTATGTTACTCAGTAATAATATAACATATAGAAAGAATTTTTAAAATCGGTCCTGTCGTTTTTGAGTTTATACAAACATACAAAAAATCAAAACTTTTCTGTTTATAATATTAGGTTAGATTAATAATATTTATATTTTATATATGTTATATTAATAATATAATATATATGGAGAGATATAGATTAATAGGGATCTCTGCATCTCGAGTTTTTATATCAAAGTACTGTGGTTCAAAAACCCGAAACTGAATCATTTGAGAATGTTTCTTGGAAGGCAAAATAACCAATTGCTTACCTTCATTTTATTATGTAAGCACAAATGAGGAAGTCGAGATAATATATTAAAGAGCAATGCTTAGTTTTCAATAATTGCGAAAGGAGATCGCATCCATTATTGGCCTCAATTTTTTCAATTCAATCTTTGGTTTCTGGGACTCAATTATAGAATTTGCGGCGTGTTTGTCTTTGGTACATCCATTTCATTGTTTACATTATATTTCGGAATTTGTATCTATAGATATACCTATATGTATAATACTATAAAAATTGTGTTCTATTCAACGCATGACTGGCTTGGACAGAATATCAGCAGTTGAGCATGCCTCGCGCTGCCAATTACTATGCTGAGTCCAAGACCTTTTTGTCTTTTACCTTCTTGTATGATGTGTCTCCTTGCTACCTATATAATTTGAAAGACAATAAATCTTCTATTCTATTCAATTCAATTCAATTTATTTCATAATAGTTTAACATTGTGTTGAAAATAAATTACAGAATTCATTATTCATTCAATTACATTACTTACATAATTATTTAATTTTTCCATGTTTATCACTTACAAGTTATTACTATATATGACATTCCATAACATTCATATGTCACGATCATTGCACTTCAAGAATTGATAAGTTTTTTTTTTTTTTAAAGTATGAAAAAAAATAAAAAATTGCCACAAATACAAGACACACTAGAATGATAGACATAGGTAATAAGAAGAGGACAGGTGCATAGACAGAGAATTCAATACAATTCAATTTTATTTGCTGACCACAAATAAAATTTACTTCTAGAGATGGATCTTGGTAAAAGGAATATATTAGATTGTGGCTCCAACTAGCTATCATAAGGAACCAAGATATACAGGATGTTAGTGACATTATAACGAAAACTGATACCGTGGATTCAGTACATCATTTTGGACCCCTCAGCGAGATTTTTTTTTAGTTATGAACAATATAAGTATATGAAATCAAAGTCAAATTAAATTCTTTATTTGCTGAAAGTAGGTAAGTACATAAAAGGTGACAATGACTTAAAAACTTCCATACATTCAACCACAATTTGGGATGCAAATATAAAAATAACATAATTTCGTAATAGACATTAAATAGCAATAATAAACATAATGTACAATAATTTCGTAATAGACAATAAATATACTGTCAATATCCAATAAAAAAACCCAATAAAATTTAAAAAAAAGTCTGATGTGTTTTCTCGGAAGTAGTCGGGAGCCGATTGAGTATTTCATTTTATTTCCACTTACCAATGATATTGTTGAAGTCAACTAATATATTCAGCATTAATTAAATATCGTCACAGTCTATTAATTCTATTAGAATATCTTTATGACGCATGTGGTTAAAAAAAAACTGAATCATTTGAGATTTTTTCTTGGAAGCTTAATTCTACTTAGAGTATACGTCATTACGGCTTATGAGAAAATTCATGAATACCCTCGGTCAGAATGGCAACTATTGCCTCTAGGTACTAGGTACCTTTTATTGGGAGAGTCCTAACTTCAGCATTTGTGTAAAGCCCTCAAGATAAATGGAGCAGACTCCTAACAGAATGGTACCCTAGAGATGGCAAACGTAACAAAGGTCGCTATGTTTCATGAAAATCTGTTGAGCCGTTCAAAAGTTACAGCTCTTTTTCTAGTTGGAGTCGGGGGTTTTTAGAATAGAATAGAATAGACCTTTATTTCATGTAAACCAGATACAGGCACTTATGAAATGTCGAGACTCTAGGTGCACGGTTCCAAATAGTACACCCTATGGAGAAGACCCGGCAAGAAACTCCGTGGTAACTATTTAAAAAAATAGATTATAATATTTATCAGTAGGTACAATGTTGTGGTAAGAGCTGCGAGAAGAATGTAATTTAATGTGAATAAAAATAAGACTAGGATAATAATGATTTGCCTGTGAATAAGATTGCCATGGCAGTTACAAGCTGACCAGTTCAGTTTTGACGGTTAGGTTATTATTATTATTAAGATTTCAGAAAATCTCATAACCGACTGACGTCTGACCTCCATAACACTGAGAGGATACCGGTATCCTAAAGTGATCAAAGGATCTATTAACTAAATCACCGTATATTTTTTGTATTGCATCATTTATTATTTCAAATGATCCGCAGAATATGACTATTGTTCTTTTTTCTTGATTAAACAAAAACATATTTGAACTTTTACATTTATTGCTAACTGGTTTTGTAACTTGGTTTCACTTGTTCATCGATATTTTATTCTATAAATATAATCTAATTTGCTAATTTTAAGTGTGGGTGAATTAATGCGGATCATAGCGACTTTAACAGACGGGACTCATTAAAAATCGAGACCGGCTCAAATCTTCCCAGTAATAGGTCCCCCGACTATTAAAGTCGCTATAATATGCTCCCGCCTTAGAATGCTATTGTTTGTGACTTGTTTTTTAACACGCTTCTATTAGCTTCACCTGTAACTAACTACCTAACTAACTATGTAAGAAAATCTTGGAAGTTAAATTTGACCCACTTCCCGGTATCCGATTGAGCTGAAATATTGCATACACGTTCAGTTTGGATGACTAAAGCGTGTTCTATAGTTTTTTTAAACTATAATATTTTATTTCTTTCCAATTTTTATTTAAAGTGATTTTTTAATTTAACTTTTTTTATTCTTTTCAATGAGCTATATCGCTATATCACCCATGTTTTTCTAACAAAACATTGCATTCCTAGTAATCTACCAATTGGTTTTCATCCATATTATTTCTATACATTTCTGTATTTATTATGTCTACCTTTTAACTATCTTTCCCTTAATCATCTGTTGCTAAATATGGGCCCATATACCGTTAGACCACTATAAATAATTACTGGTTTTAGATCTTTGGCGATGGTGCTGATTCTGTTGTTTACAAACTGAAACTAAATTGGTCTCACTGTATCTTTCTAACAAAAACAAGAGAATAGAATAGAAAGCATTTATTCGATACAGGAAATACACAGATACAGGAGGATTTTGTGCGATATGCATATGATCGGCACCATTATCATCAGCATTATAATAATATATTTAGAACACCTTTACATTTAAAAATAAATCAAAACAAACTTCTAACTTAGTTTTAAACAAACATACAATCAAACTTATTATCTATATTTAAGTAACTACCTACCTACCTTAGTTAACTTTTTACAAATATTTCTTATCATTAATTCGTGACCCAATAAAAGAAACGAAGAATAGAAAAATTCTCGTTTGTTAATAAAAAACTTGTTTAGCAATCAAATAGTTTTGAAACCTATGCCAGTGGTTCTACCAAACCTGTACCTAACTTTAATAATAAAAGTTTCATCAATAAATCAGTTCGTAAATGTTTACTATTAGAAGAAAAATGGAAAGAAAAATAATTTATTTGATTTCAAAATTGATAATAATATAATTATGTATTTAAAAATGTAAAAAGTTTGTATTTGTATATTTAATGAATTCAGCAAATGCTCAGCTAGTAGCCGTTTCGATATGGGCGTGCTCGTCAGTGCAGTAAAATCTCCTGTTTATTTTTTATCCGTGTTTGTTATTTTTTTGTTTCTTTGTGATCTCTGTGTTTCAATTTTTTTATTTTTTTGTACTGACAATGTATGTCCTGTATCGAATAAATGCTTTCTATTCTATTCTATTCTATTCTAATAAAGGAAATAAATAGTAGTAATATCGAAGTCATCATCACTACATATTATAAAACAAAGTCGCTTCCCGCTGTCTGTCCCTCCCTATGTATATAGGCAGACATATATATGTATATATGTAGACAGACAGCGGGAAGCGGCTTAGATGGATTTAAATCCGTTTTTTTAAATAGATAGAGTGATTCAAGAGGAAGGTTTATATGTATAATACTTTCATATTTAATGTAAGGATAGTAGAGAAACTGCACCCGTGCGAAACCGGGGACGGGTCGCTAGTAATCTATATATTAATACGTGAAGAGAAAACTTTGTACCCTTGTGAGATTTAGCATAGTTAAAGTTTTTATTGAGAAGGAGTACAGCATGTTCAAATTTCGGTAAGCTGCTTAATAACCAGTACAATGAGTTCTTTGGTCACCTTTCTTGATCCTATTTTAATTCTCATATCATGGATGACATCCTTGACAAAATCTTTAGAATAGAAATAACAGAAATAGAAATAGAAATTTGACGACACGGATGGCGCAGTGGCTAAGCGATTAGCCTTTTGCGCTACGTGCCGCGGGTTCGATCCCCGCACGGAACAAATATTTGTATGATCTACAGATAGTTGTTTCGGGTCTGGTTGTGTGTGCATGTGACATGTATGTTTGTAAACTGTACCCTCGATACAGGAGAAATACTAGTGAGGGGCAAAAAAAAAAAAAAAAAATAGAATAGAATATATTTTTATTTATTATAAACCTGATACAGGCACATAAGAAATGACGAAACTGGGTGCGCTGTTCCAAATAGTAGGTCCTATGGAGAAGAACCGCATAGAAACTCCATGGAAACTCTTTTAAAATGATAGATTGCCTCTATCCGACACAAAAATCTAGTAAACCCTTACCACGGAGCCGATATTTACACCACATACACCTCTACTTACATCAGAAATACAACCCACCGTGATAATAGTCACAAACCAAAAAACCCTCTGCACTGAAGTATGAGTGAGGGAAAAAGAAAAAGAAGTACTACTTTTGCCTAAAGCGAACCGGTCTACAGCCAACTTCGCTCTACTGCGTTTGATTAAACGAAGGTCAAGCATTTTGCCAGATGCTAACCGAGTCTCGGGGAGGACGCACGATTCCCTCCGCGCCGACATAAAAAACTTTTACGTATCAAAAATAAATCGAACAAGTAATTTTAAATAAAGAATAAGTGTTCAACGAGTCGTATTTGAGTTTAGAATGCCGTTTTTGTTTTAATTTCTAGTGCAAAAGTGTTTTAAAGTTGTTGAGCCAAAGTAGAAAGTTACATTGCATTGACAGGAATCTAAATGGTTCTCATGTGTTTTAAGTTTAGTGCAGTGTCTGTGTTTTAAACTAAGGAAGTTTCGCCGTGTTTTGGTAAGTACATAATCTAATTTAGTATTTTTTTAGCGACTGAGATGGCTTTTATTTCTTTTAAAAAGTTTTGTATTGTGCCGTGCTTGTATTCAAGACTATTGTTGCAAACGTATTTAGTTCTGATTGATAGTATAGCGTAATACAGTATTACGATATAATTTCATTTGTACAATTTGTATTACAAAACAGAATTCTTATTATGTTACCAATTACTTGGTAATTTCTTTACACGAAACAACTTTTATTGTGAAGTAAAGAATATATTTCTTTCTCGCCTTTTGCTGCTAAATGTGGACAGATCTTGAAGCAACTATAAGATAACTTCAAGCCATACAACTTTCAACTTGAGTGCAAGTTCATGGAGACACAAAAATAAATACATTTCAAACAAAACTGTTCTTTATTTGTAGCGACATAGAACACTTTTTTAAATGTAACTTTTGCATATATCCGGTGTCTTATAAATCAACATAGGTTCGTTCAGGCCGTATGTTTTCGGCCATAGAAAGGCCACCTCATTTCTTGTCATGGGTACCATTAAACTCAACTATTTCAAGAGGATGGAAAGAAACCTTCTTTCTTTCTTTCCAAAATACTTATTCACCAATAAATACTTACTGAACTTTTTATTCGTCTGCCAAATCTGGTGATTGTGGCAATATTCCCTCAAGAACGTTCATTGTAGCGGTGGTATATGAGGAGGATGACATTGGGCAGTGGATGTATTGGCTATTTTAAATAAGTTGTAATCAGTTTATGTCAAGGGGTTCCCCAAGGAACAATAGCTTAGTAAGTAAAATGCTTGCGAAGGATCCTTTTACGTTTATTCTTTTAAAATCTGACTTTTTTAGTTCAATAGTACTTACTGTAGATTTAGACTCGGCTTGATAGACTTCTCTTAAAAAGGGATGTAGTTCCCGTAATGGTGCAAAGAAACTGGCTTCGCAGTCACCAACCCTAGATTAGCATGGTAATTCTAAGCAATACGATTCATTTCATAGAATTCTTCTTCCAGACTTACTGCGATACGATATTTATGTTACAGCATACTCATCATTTTATTTTTATATCCTTATTTTATTCGTAAACTAATAATGTCTCTGATTCTTCCTTTCTAAGCGGATATTTTGTGAAAATTCCAGTTAGATAAAGTTGTGCAATGTGTCCTCTGCTTTAGTAATAAAAATTAAGTTCTCAAATGTCCTAGGACATTTCAATTTTACAAGATACTAGATCTGTTTTTTTTCTCAACAGTTTTTATGCTGTTTTCATTATTTTGCACTGGCATTCTTAGTGTTTAGTATGTTTATTTAAAACGCTTTTAGTAGCTTCACTTGTAACTAACTATGTAAAAAAATCTTGGAAGTTAAATTTGACCCACTTCCCGGTTTCCGATTGAGCTGAAATTTTGCATACACGTTTAGTTTGGACGATAAAAGCGTTTTCTTTAGTTTTTTTTTTTAAGTATAATATTTTTGATATTGTCAGTTCATGTCTATTTCCTTTATTTAGGCTGTACATCGCTGTGATAAAATTAAATCTGTTTCTTCTTTTGTCTCAATCTTTTTATATAACGCTTGTATGACGGGTTTAATCCGATTTCCAGTATTCGAGATAAAACCACTTTGAATTATACTAACATAATTAACGATCGTGCGATGATCACCACGTTTGGCAAACTGGTTGGTGATTACTTTGTTAGAGGATGACAATTCTGTTTTACAAGTATGAGACGAAAACCATGTCACACCTAAAATGGGCATATAGATACTTTGATAAATGTACCAAAATAAAAACTTAGTCGAAAATTATTAAGTGCTAATTGTAGCGGTCATTAGGAGGCCTATCTTCAGCAGTGGCTGTTCACGGACTGATTCCTAATAATCATTTTCTCCTTTTCAACTCTTATTACTTGAAGATGCTAGCTACCACTTCGACCAAGAATATTACATAGACTTCGACACATTATTTTGTACCTACCTATCAATACAGAAAACCTCAAATTAACAAAAGAAAACTTCATTCTAATTTTAAAAATAAACAAATCATCAATTTTATTACGTTGTCGAACTTGGCAACCACATTCGAAATTTGAATGAAATAAGAAAAAAATGTACTGGTAAAGGTTGACAGTCACATAACTAGTTTTTTTTCGCGTCTTCGCTCGCTCATCGTCTGTCAGTTGATATACTATAGGTACTTTTATTATGACTTTTCACATAGACAATAAAAGTACCTATAGTGCCACAAACTTATGCCGTCGCTTTTACCAATGTCATCTCCCTACAAAAATGACATTTTGAAGTCATTTTTGTTCCGTAGCGACGTTAGTTCCAATTTTGGTGACCGGGTCAGATGAGTTTGTGGCACTATTAGGTACTTATTATTTCTATGACTTTTCAATATAGGCTTGTCATTATTTGACTTTTGACGGTTATACATTTTTATTAATATTTTGCATTTCTTTTTTTATGATCCTGAAAAATGTATGTAAAAATACTGTTGATAACCTAGTTTTTATACGAAAAACCTAAACCAAAATCTCTTTACAACTTTTTTTTATTGGCTGTTAAATGAACCTAGTTAACACTCTACTGGTATAAAAGCAGATAGTTCCTTTTTCAAACTTGAAATATCAAACTAGCCTTGGCGGTTACATTTCGTGACGTCATTTGTCACTATGAGTTATAGTGCTTTAAACTTAACTTTGTTCTTGTGGTCTAATGTGCCAATCCCATCTATGTGTCACAGCCGAATTTTAGAATCCGCTGCAATACAAAACGACTAGCCGGTTTACAAAACAGCTAGTTCCCAACGATCTTGACGCTGCCGGCCGCTGCCGTTTTACAGAACATAGCTTATTTATACCGCCACACGGAAAATACCTTTCCGTGCACCCAAATTCTTTCAAGTTCTTTTTTAAAAAACGTTGCCCCTCACTAGGATTTCTCCTGTATCGAGAGTAAAGGGGGTCTAAAAAGGCCACATTGAGCAATTCATCTAATGATCTGCATAGTAACTGTCGAGCAGATGATTACTGAATATGAACCTTATGCGGATGACATTAAGAGTCGTCAATTAAGTAGATATTTTGAGATTCGTAATATGAATCATATTATGATTCATCTAAAGCGGCCTTTTTAGCCCCCCAGTTTACAAACATACATGTCACATGCACACAAACCCAGACCCGGAACAACTATCAGCAGATCATACAAATATTTTTTCCGTGCGGGGATCGAAACCGCGGCACGTAGCGCAGAAAGCTAATCGCTTAGCCACTGCACCAACCGTGTCGTCAACGATTCCTACTAGCATTCATAAACGTGCTAAAAACGTAACAATACGCGTTAAAATTTTATAAATAATTTTGTCCTTGAAAAAATAGGTGAATACGAAATCGATAAGATTTCAAATTTATCAGTAAAGGCCCATCCACACTCGATACTTTTAGCTGCAGAATCGAGAGTTTCCGCGTTCGTTATCCACTTTTTGTAAGCAAAAGGCAGCAAACGAACGCGAATTCGCGCGTTTCTGCTGCTATAAAAACCCCCCGACACAAAAAATAAACTCTAAAAACTAACAAATAATATTTTAAACCTTTATAATTATTATCGTCATATATTTATTATGTAAGTTCAAATATTTTTCCATATTTCCAATCGCGGGACTACTGGAAGAAATTTCTTTAGAAATAAGTAGTTCCATTGTGCTCATATGTCTATAACATTTTTATTACCATGTTTCCTTGTGTGTACATAAATAAATAATATATTTTTTAAAGAGCTGATGATCTTCAAACGTCTGAACAGATTTTCATGAAACATGGCTAAGAACAATCGGGATAAAATTATCTATGACACAAAAAAAAACTAAACGAAAATCGGTTCCTCCATTTGGGAGCTACGATACCACAGACAGACCCCTCTTTTTGCGTCGGGTATTAAAAAGTATCGAGTGTGAATGAACGCTAAGATAATTATAATGATTATGAAAGATAATTCGTTTGTCCAAGACCTGGATTTACTTCAGTACAAAAGTAAGACGTATTTTTTCCCGGAAGGGTAAGTTAGGTGTGCTCTGTCACACCCACAGTATACTGATGACGATATTCGGTCATTTATGTATCATTCCGATCCTAGGACTGTAGGAATGAATTTCGTAGAAGCGTAGAATTTGTGAGAAATATAATTCTACTAGCTGATCCGGCGAACTTCGTACCGCCAATAAAAGGACAGTACACCTACCTACCTACCCTATCCTATCTACCTACCTCAACCCCCGACTAAAAAAGAGGGGTGTTAAAAGTTTGTAGTGTGCATCTATGTATCTGTGTGTCTATCTGTGGCATCGTAGCTCCAAAAGGGATGGATTAATTTCAATGCAGTTTTTTATCTCAGCTATGTTTCATAAAAATCTTTTTAGCCGTTCAAAAGTTACAGCTCCTGTACTATGTAGTTGGAATCGGGGGTTTTATTTAAATTATATATTATCTACCCATCCACATCCTATTCCTATATAGAAGCTTCGCCATTTCATAAGTATATGATATATTATTTTCCAGACGGTAAAAACAGAAATCAGTATAATTTTTCAATTGTTTCAACTTCATTCAATAAAACCTGTTTTGTTGTGGTTTTTAATCAATTCAACGGATATTAAAAGCCTGTCCGACCTCTTTTGTCCTCTACATTAAGTAATCAAATTAATGTTAAGTAGAAAGCAGATAATTATGATAAATTAATCATAATTGAGTTGGCAATGACCTGCAGATATTAATCAACTCTTTTGATTATGTTGGTTATATTATTATACTGAATTTAAAGTAATATCAATAGTTTATTGACCAACCCACTACAAACTTATAACACCCCTCTTTTTTGTCGGGGGTTAATAAACGTTTCTTTCTTTCTTTTAATAAGCTATACAAAGAAAGAAAGAAAATTTTATATTTTTATTCAGCACGGACAGTGACAACACACGAGAGAACAATAAAATAAAAGTTTATATTAACCACAAACCACAAACAATAAAAAATAAAAAGAACAGACAGATAAGAGAACATCATAAAAATAAAAATACCAGTAAAATAGTCATAATAAAATATTGCATTATGTTGTCAAGTATGCCCCATACCAATTACCAATATCAATATATCTACCAATAATTTTTAATTTTTTTTTAGTAATATAGCAATTATTTATCTTTATAAATAACGTCTCTAAAATGATAATAATTCCTTAAATTTCTTTTTCTACGCAAGCAAAACCGTGACTTGTATAATACTTTTACCAATTAGGCTAATTAGTTGCGGAGATCGTAACAGTTAGTCATTGTTGTGTTAACCTGGACTGAAATCTTCACACATTATGTTTGAATATGTAATAAAAACTGAGACTCTTAGCCTAGTAGCAGCACTCAATGGCTATTCTTCTAGCTGCTAATGATAGGCTGATTTTTTCAACGGTGTCATAATAGGTGACTAGGATGGAACCCAATAGAATAGAATAGGTAGATCTTTATTTTATGTAAACCAGATACAGGCACTTATGAAATGTCGATACTCTAGATGCGCAATATTCTATCTATCGGATGTGGGTAGATAATCCATAATAATTTAAAAAAAAACCCCGACTCCAACTAGAAAAAGAGCTGTGACTTTTGAACGGCTGAAAAGATTTTTATGAAACATAGCTAAGATAAAAAACTGTATTGAAATCGGTGCATCCGTTTTGGAGCTACGATGCCACAGTTAGATTCAAAGATACACAGATACACAGGCACACACTACAAACTTATAACAACCCTCTTTTTTGTCGGGGGCTTAAATTAAAAGTATGAGGGAAAACGAAACACTTACCATAAATGCATTGACTTGTGATGAACCTATACTTCTAGGCATAACAGATGTACATAATGCTCAATGAAAACAATAGCTCGAACGAGGAAGTTGGACAAATCGGTCAAGGCAGAGTCATACATATTCATACACTAATGATATACATAGCAAGATTCATTGTTTTACATAAACGGTACTTCTAAATGAACTTTGCGGGTTATTTAGAATGTATAATTTTTGCGTTGTATAAGAAATGTAACGGTTTTTAGATTTTGGGTTATTGTGGCAATCTTTTTGTATCATCTTAGTATGAACAGGGAACTTCCATTGGTGTCGTGAGTAAGGAGTTAGGGATATATTAATGTATTATATCAAAAGATGCTTATTTTCCGACCAAAGACGCAGATCTGGGGTTTCCGCCACAAAACACAAATCATCAACGTACATGATCTCGATTATTATGTCGCACGAAACCTTTGTGTAGGCTATAATGTGGCCAAGTTGAAAAGACTGCTGTCGGTTTAAAAACGCATCAACGCCCTCGCATCGTCTCTCAAGGTCTCCCCTCACAACAATTGAGAAATACAAGGCGAAAAGGGTAGGTTATACAAATTCATGTTTACGCCGGTGTTGAGAGAAAATACCTAATATGGAAAATATACGTCAAAAGGTATACTAGCGTTGCAGCCCTAAAAATCTAAGATGTGTGCCATTAGATAGATTGTATCCAAGATCTTCTCTGAGAAAAGGCCTGAGTGAAGATGCCTAGATAGATGGTGTGTGTAATCCACTAACTCGCACAAGGCAAGCGCTGTTGACAAAAGCATCAACCATTCTCATTATGAGAAGAGGCCCATGCCCAGCAATGGGACAGTAATCGGCTGAGAATGATATTCAAAGTCAAAGTTTTTTATTTCAACTGGGCCTTTGCAGGCACTTTCAAATCGTCGTGATTCTAAGTGCACGGTTCCGAATGGGTTGGTGGTATTTATACCTATAATATAAAACAAAGTCGGGTTAGTTACACAATTTATAACTCAAGAACGGCTGGACCGATTTTTATGATCTTTGATTTGTTGGATTTGTTGCCCCGAATAGCAGAATAACTATTAAAAACATTGGAAAATTGACGATAGCAAAAATTATGAAGAAAATTCATTTTCTCATCCAAACGAAATTCAAACCGTACACGATGTGGTCAATATTATCGATCTCAATGAATTGGAGTTGGAAGGTTGATAAGGATTAATAATGAAGAGTTACTATCACCAGTTACAGAAAAGCTGCAAAGTAACCGATTGTCGTGGTATGGACATGTAATGCGGAGAGATGAAAATCATGTTATAAGAAGAGTTGTAAGTATGAATGTGGATGGCTATCAGAGTAGGGGCAGACCAAAGAAAAGATGGATGGACTGTGTGAAACATGACATGAATGAGAAGGAAGTAAATCTGGAAATGACGTCTGATAGAGATGAATGGAAGAAAAAGACATATTGCGCCGACCCCAAATAAAATGGGATAAGGGCAGGAGAATGATGAATGAAGAGTTACTATCAAATCAATTTTAGATGGTACAAAGTCCACCGGGTCATCTAGTTTATGATAAAGGAAAATTCTAGTATGAGGCATCGATTCAAAAAACTTATAAGCGTGCTTAAAGTCATGATCTTTTAACACGATCTCACGCATCTCATAACGTATCTTCTCGCGTAGGGTCGGTTAACACCTCATCTTTTTATGTTAATATAGCATCCGTATTTAAAAACAATAATACTTTAATGTTCGGATTGAGAATGACTAACGTTTTTCTGTCACGATCTACCTAGAAACTTTGAGGTCAAGATGACTGGGGTCTAACCAAGTGGCGTCATTGAGGTTTTAATATTGAAATTACAAGAAATATTGCAATTGATTTCTGCCTATACTACATAGGTATCTTAACTATGAATAAGTTTTTTGTGTTTTTCCTTTTGATCTGTTCCTCTTTTAGTATCTCCTTTATTCAACACAGACTATGTTGCTGCTAAACACTAATTGAAGTAATGGTTTAAAAGATTTTCGTGCCTTGCTGGACCACTTTTTTTTTACTATTAAGGTTAACTACCATACAGCCCGCCTGATGGTAAGCGGTTACCGTAAATTATGGACGCTTTCAACACCAGAGGCATCACCTATGCGTATAGCGACGTGTTGGCAGGAGGGGGAACCCCCGAAGCTTCCCCAAGGAGCACTGGCGACCTTGCTCACTGTTAAAAAGACAACACTACATAAGAGCAGTGTTACTTTTATCTATTATTATAATACCTAAATGAAGGATCATAGTGATATTATATCTCCTTTTGGGAGTACCAACTTTGAACAATCTTAGCGCCTACTTTGTGATAACAAACGCTTCAATTTTGTTACTATCGAAAATTCTAATCAAAATACTTTATCGTTACGTCACATTTTCTAGAAATTGATTACAACCAATCTATCAGCGACACTAGAAAGTTTCTAGAATTTTCGATGTTATTAAAGGAATTATATTAAATCATGTGAGTCAGATACTACGTTCCGCTATTATCTTAGGCTTATAACAAACACGATGATTATAATACGAAAAACCCACCCGAACGAAGATAGGACCACAAAACTAAATACACTACATATCCTCTCTCTCTCTCTTCCCCACTGTCAATCCCACATGGTTGATGGGGTCAGTCTTCCTTATGTTTCGCTTCCATTTCTCTCTATTCTTGACATCCGTGTGTGAAACTATGCATGTCTCTACATAGTCTAGAACCAAAAATTCTAAAACTGGTGACACCACCAATCAGCACTGGGTTCTGTGTTCGTTTTCGTCCGAGTCCCTCCTTCAGAGAGGAGTTCTAGTGGGAACATTAATAGGCCGATGTCAATGGTTTTATGAAGGTATCAAACCTGCCCCAAGACAAGTTACAGCAAAATATATGGGAATAGATTTACGAAACACTTGAGACTTTTCGTCAGCTTATGTCAATTCAGTACATTTTTCTGGTGTATCTGTTCTCAAGCCATTGTAGATGGTACAACTTGTCGGTACTGGGTCCTCAATATCATCATCTGCCTAGCCTTTTCTTAAGTATGTTAGGGTTCCAGTCTAAGTAGATGTGTCTAAATATCATCCGCTGGCCTCCGCCACTCAATTACTGGGAGATACTGATTTCCTGAGAATTAGACCGATTGTCAGACTTTTTGGACTATTGATGTAAATAATTTTTTGTCCTCCTCTTTCTGAATTTGTTGTGTAGGCACTATTGCCTTCAAATATTATAGGTACCATCAAGGCTTTATAGAGCTATTATCTTTAAGCTGATGCACTAACTATCGATTTTTGATACCGTGGTAGGTGCGTCTTTGTACGGAAATACTTTTATATTATTAGATACTTAAGTTTAAAGGTCAAGAGTTTTGAAACCGTCATTCTATCCTAGTGTTTTAAGTTCAAATTGTGGTTTTATATCTATTCAATGTTATACTGTATTATCAGACGTGTACGGTTCAGTTTCGTATGTGTGTGGTTTATTATATTTGAGATTTGTGTCATTGCAAATTGTAGTGGTAATATGAGATTTTCGTCAGTATTATTTGCCTCTTATTCTTGTATATCGTTAAGTAGGCACTCATTGGTCTAGTAGGTAATAGTAAAGACCTTGTGATCCTCGTTTTCTTTTGTCAGGGTCAGTAATATTGGATTTAGATTTTTATCAGAGATAGGGCATAGCGAGTCATTCCGCTCAAAATTGGAGCTGCCCGGCAGGGGAACTAACTCCACCATGCAGAATATTGTAGCCAAATAATAGAGCTCTTTTGCAGTGTTGTGTTCCTAACGGTGAGCAAGGTCGCCAGTGCTCCTTGGGGAAGCGTCGTGGTGGCACTTGGCAGTATAGTAGATATATTTTTCTGCAAACCTATAGAGACATAACTTCGGCATCCAATTGGGTCATTCGCTACTTTATGCACACTGATAAGGTGTTACTTTATCATCAATTGGTCACAACTGGCGACCCAATTTACGTGCTTGACGTTTATGACTTGTGTTGTGTGATAAGCATTCGATACTCTAAAATATAATATAGAATAGAAAGCATTTATTCGATACAGTACATAAAATTTCAGCACATAAAAATAAAAATTGAAACAAAGAGAAAGAATTTACAACATCAACTGATTTATAGGATTGTTTTTGTTTGTGTTTTACGGCAAACATACCAAACAAAGCCACAAAAATGTAATAAAGCAATTTAACTGTAATTCAGTCGATTTCAGCCCTACGGGAATACATGCACCTGATACGACCTGATTTCAGTACTATCCCGGTTTCCCATGGCAACTGTTAGGATAGATCAATAGTGTTGGGGATATTGCATGCCTGGATCACAGAATAGTTAGGTTCAGTACCTCTACCATGAGTTTTCCGTGCCGTCTAACGTCCACGTTCACATGCAATATTTGTATGGGAATTTTTTCAGCGCCTCTAGCGGTATAAATAGTGAACTAAAGTCACTATACAAATATTGCACGTGAACGTGAACATTAGACGGCACGGAAAACTCACGGTAGAGGTACAAAAGGCCGAGTTCATATAACGATAACAGACACACATATAGTATAATTCTTAATTCACTGGAGTAATCTGAAGTTTACGATGTTAGCCCTCCCTCCCCCTCCTCGTCAGCAAAAGTAAGTAAAGCTCTTACCCCCCCTCCATGCTTACGTAAGCATTGGTACATGCATTTTTCAATGTGTTATCTGTATTGATTCATGAGGAGCAGGTATAAATCTGGAAATAAGGAATAGGTCTGAAATAGAGGATTTTAACGCACATAATATTTATTTATGCAAGTTTAAAAAAAAAAGCAAAATCGACTAAATTTTGTAGAAAATCCGAAAACTTAAAAAAGTTATACTGCTGACGTAATCACCATCCAGACCACCCTATTCCCCATGTCATCAAATATGAGCAAAGGAAAGACCCCCCGCCCCCCTGTAGTGCTTACGTAACACTTAAATGGCCCCAATTATTTGAGTTTAGTTGTAATATAAATTTAATTTCATCAGTACTACAAACAGCTGTCGCCCAAATATTTCATAAACAATCATCCAAACAGATAGATGACTAATAAAAGCAAATTGTCTGATCACCAAGCGACAATCTCGATCACGTACTAACTTGACCTAGATACCTACCTTAAAAAAAACAAAAAACAGTGTTTATTTTTTTTATTCCTACAAGCCTAATTAATTAACTCTTTTTCTATTCAGGCCATGTCTGTCCTGGGCATAGGCCTTTTCTCAAAATAAGAAGGGTTAAGACTTATACCAACACGCTTATTAATAAAAATAAAATAAATTCAGCCCATTACTGTTCCACTGCTAAGCACGGGCCTCTTCTCAGAATGAGAAGGGTCTAAGCCTTAGTCCACCACGCTGGCCTAGTGCGGGTTGGCGGACTACACACACCATCGAGAACTTTATGAGGCCCTCTCAGGTAGGGAATGCAATCTCGAGCTATTTTTCGAGATTTAGAAAGAAAGAAAGAAAACACATTTATTCAGCACGGACATTGATAACACACGAGAGAGAAATAAAATAAAAATTAACAACATTATTAATAAAAAAAAAAATATTAGTTATTTATTATTAGATCTAATCTCGTGGGTAGGCACTCTCGATTTTGAAATCTCGTTCGTTATCTCGACGAAACAGGTCGATATCTCGAACAAAATTTTTTGGCTGTCGAATTGTCTGTCGAAGTTTTTGCCGTCGCGACACTGACTTAGTCAGTGCAGAATATACTACTATAAGATTCATGGTTCCAAAATCTACCATCCATCTTACCATACCACCACCCACACACGTAACTATACTATATTTAAAAAAAAATTTAGAAGAGCTCAAAACGCGACTTTCAGAAAAACTGGCTATCGCCATGAGAAAGCGTATCTATTGCTGATCGTCGAAATAATGCAATTATTTCCAAAATAATTCGCGGTAATAATGCGGTGTGAAAAACTAGGAGGCGACCACAACATAATTGGGAATATGCTAGACCAGGGGTCGGCAACCTTTTGAGTCGGAAGTGTCAAAAATTACCATTTACAAAATTTCAAAGTTCCAAAGAGCCACAATTTTTTTTCTTGCCAACAATAACACAAAAAATAAATAATAATAATAATAAATTATACTTGCATAAATAAAGTTTTTTGATAAAAAAACTGGATCTGGTCCGCTAGACGCCCGGCGGGATAAATATATGCAATATACGCTAGGGTTTCAATCTGTACTAAACCTACATAGAATTACATTCATACTAATCGATTTGTTACCTGTTGTAATGGCCTAATAAAATATAAAAAAAAATATATGCGTATTAATATATTTGCGTATGGAACTAATGAGCCGCATGTGGCTCGCGAGCCGCAGGTTACCGACACCTGGGCTAGACAAATCACAAAGTACAGTAACTCACTACCACCACTGTTACCGCTGTTCCAAAGTATTACTAATATCAAATATCACACTTTTTTCATGAAAAATAACCTTATTTCGATGTCGGTCGCTTTAAATGTCTGATCATCAAAATAGCGACCATACAACCCACTTGGTCACGTACAACTTGACCCAGATAAAACGAAGTTAAAAATAAACGTAGCGACAATTTAATTAAACTATCAATAATGTTCCTATTTAGAGCTAGACGGTTTTAGAACGGGGCGTATTATGAAAAACTGTTTTTTTTCCAAGATAAAATAAATTAAAAGTAAAAAACTTTTTTAACAAGCTTTTATTTAAATGTGCTAAAAAGAATAAAATAAAATTTTGATTTAAAACTTTTACTATTAAAAGCTTGTCGCGAGAAGTACTCGTATTTACTTAGTTTGAATATACTATTAAAAAATTAAATCAATCAGATCAAGTTATTTAATAAACTTGTTTATCTACACAGGTAAATCTCACGACAAGCTTTTATATCATATAAATTGTGTAATGACGGTATAAGTTGATAGTTTTAAATTAAAAATTTATTTTATTCTTATTAGCGCATTTAAACTTGTTTTAAAAAAAAGTTTTTTACTTTTTAATTTTTTACTTTTTAGTTATTTTAACTCGCAATAGTATTCTCAGCAAGTCCTTTCATTTGATACCGATATTGTAGGAAAGCTTAAAAAAATTAGTCCGCCATCTTTAGAAGTCTGCCTTATTAGAATTAGAGTGACATCACTTTATTTTTCGAGTTATTCTCAGCAAACCCTTTCATTTGATACCCATAATGTAGGAGTGCATTAAAAATGACATGTCCGCCATTTTGGGTGTTCCGCCATGTTGGATTTAGAATGACGTCATACAACTAGCCATGCATTGTCATCCGAACTAAACGTGTATAAAAAATTTCAGCTCACACGATGTATAAAAAATATTATATTTATGGGGAGGATTTTATGGGATTCTCTCAGGAGTGCAGGTTTCTTCACCGTTGTTGCAAGTTGGAAAAAATACGAATGTAACTTTTTTTTTCATTCATACATGTCACATGCACACACAACCAGACCCGGAACAACTATCTGTAGATCATACAAATATTTGTTCCGTGCGGGGATCGAACCCGCGGCACGTAGCGCAGAAAGCTAATCGCTTAGCCACTGCGCCAACCGTGTCGTCGCCTTATTTGCCTACCTACCTTACCTTATTTGCTTGATATCGGTTTCGGGTCGAGCCTTATGCATTAAATTTTGGTATTTTAATGACAATCTCAGGCTTTACTATCATGTTCCTACATACGGCTAAATATCAAGCTATACATAATCCAGTTTAGGCTGATCTCGTATTTTGTAGACTTTCCCTACAATGAGAGGTCAGTTTATACTGAAAATGTAAACCTTTATATGTAGCCGTGCGTACGCCGTGACATTTAAAAACCTATTAAAAGTTAAAAATACTGGTCTAATCTAAATAAGCATTTAAAAATATTTAACATTAAAATAACTTGTTTTTTTTTTAAATATTTGAACGTAAATCAAGATCCGGTTAATATTTTCTTAATCACTGTTATCTCATTTAATCACTGTGCGTTATCAGTGTGAGAATTGATAAAATAATTATGCCTCGTTTGCTTGAGGCGAGTAAATTGGTCAAGTTCTGCCAAGTGTATAAAAAATTTAAATGTTTGTCAATTTACTAGGTACCGGTTGTCTGTCAGAGATCGCTATTTCGCTAACACAATATTGTACAGATAATTGTCATGCGCTGTATTGGAAAGAAAGAAAGAAATATTCGCTTATGAAACTGTTGCATAATAGCTGTTATTAAAACACGAGTGTATGTTTACAAACCGAGCTGCAGGCGAGGTTTTTAATAGTATTGCACGAGTGTTTTAATACCTAGTCATGTGCAGTTTCCTACACTGCTTTATTCAAGGGTTGGCGTTACTTTCGCAGTTAAGTCAAAGTCAAAGATTTTTATTTCAACTGGGCCTTTGCAGTCACTTTCAAAACGTCGTGATTCTAGGCGCACGGTTCCAAGTGGGTTGGTCCTGGAGAAGATACCGGCAAGAAACTCAATGGATACTCTTTTCATAAAACAAGCTTACAATAAATGTGGGGGCCACGGGAGCGGCCCTGCCTAAAATTCGGCCTGAATTTACACAATATTACCTACATAAAAAAAAGAACAGCAAAAATCATTAGTACCACTATAATATTATATACAATACTAGTAGGTGCGTACTTAACACTTAAGTCAGTTATACTATCAATAAGGATAAGGTTTGTTTTGGAGTACCACTGGATGAATTGCAACATCCTTCTAATGTAATCGTCTAATAGAGATGATTAGCAGCATACAAAGTAAACATATTAAGAATTTTTTGTTTGTTTGTGGCTTTATTTCCTCTAGACAATTAAGCTTCCAACGATACCTCATTTTTCGAATTATGATAAGTGCCTAGTTTAAAAGTTATGAGGGAACAGATGTACATACATACCGGTCAAACATGTAACCCTCTCCGTAGTCGGGTATTAGGGTATTAATGGACTGTCAAAAATTGGCCACTAAACCTATTTTAATCGAATATTCATATTCTGGCCATTGACCTAACAATAAGGTAAAACAGAATACATCTACAAAACAAAAATCGTTTAGATAATTGCTTATTTTTATCTGCATTCAACTTTGATAAAAATAAACTTATTTCTGAAAGTATGCCACTGAATACCTACCGATGTCAAATTTAAAAATCGAATTGAAATCGAGCGACATCTATTAGAAGTTGGATAAAAAATAAAACAAAAAATCGATAGTGCACTCTACTGTCCAATATTTCGGTACTAAACGGTCATTCGATAACAATTCGTCGATAGATAACCTGAATTGTTATCGATAACAATGTTTATATATTTTATCGACATGTGAAAGTGAAAATTTTTAGCACTTGACCGAAATCTAGATTTTATCTAGGTGACCTAATATTTGGTGATTTGTGTACCTAAATTCTGTTTTGATATCAGCGGAATTTTTATTGGAACGAATGTTTATGTTATCATTTTTAACCGACTTCAAAAAAGGCAGAGGTTCTCAATTCGACTGTATTTTTTCTTAACCTTGCCGCATACTAAGATTTCTCTAGAATCGTGGTACAAATATTTGTATGATCTACAGATATTTACTTCGGGTCTGGGTGTGTGTACATGTATGTTTGTTAACTGTACCCTCGATATAGGAGAAGTTCTAGTAAGGGGCAAAGTTTTATTTTTAAAAAAGTATCAAATTCCCTCTCAGCTTGATAACCACCTGTTGAACATTATCCTTAATACTCAACTCTAGCATACCTCCAGAATCGCCTGGAATCCTTAACGGTAGTGGCTACTAATCAATTCGAAGGACAGGCTAATTACCCCGCGTAATGATAAACATTAGCAATTAATCACATGTGCCGGCTATTCTGAGTATTCGCCGGCTAAGGGCTTATATAGACACGATGCTTGTATCGACGACGACGCATTACAAAATGACATTGCCAGGAATTGGTTCAAATGACACCCAGAATCAACTGAAACATCATACCATTATTCACCATAAGAAAATAAAATATCATAAACCCGAAAAAAAAAAGTTACGTAAGTCTTAACAAATCTACTCGTGGTGAATTTTGACTAAGTCTCTTACTGCGAAGAGTACAGAATCCCAACAGTGGCAATATTAAAAAAAAACGTGTATTTCAGACTATCAATCCATATTTGACGACGCGGTTGGCGCAGTGGCTAAGCGATTAGCTTTCTACACTACGTGCCGCGGGAACGAACCCCGCACGGAGCAATTATTTGTATAATCTATAAATAGTCATTAGGGTCTGGGTGTGTGTGACATGTATATTTGTAAACTACCCTCGATGCAGGAGAAATAACAAAGAGGAGCAAATTTATAAAAAAAGTATTGTTATTGGAACAAACTTAAAACTATAATAGTGATAGAAATAACCAAAATAGACATTAAAATAAAAATCAAGGCTAACGATGATCGAACGCAAAGTCGCCGAAACGCATCGATGCAGCCGCAAAGTCGCCAAAACGCACCGATACAGCCGCAAAGTCGCCAAAACGCATCGATGCAGTCGCAAAGTCGCCAAAACGCATCGATGCAAATCTCAAAATCGGCGATCGCTGATACTAAGAGTATTACGTCTGTGTTGGCCCTAAGGTAATCTTAGTAATGCTAGTCATTTTACAATGGAAGGATAAATTGTCGAGATTATTGTTAAAGAATCTGTGCGTGTGATTGGTTGTAATCAAATGATATTAAGCTAATGAAGATAAATTATTCAATGACTTAATGAGTTTCTGTTGCATATTTTTCTGGTGCCTCTCATCTGGTTAGAATGGCAGCTGATCCTAACATACTTAGAGAAGCAAGCAGACTGGGTTAGGTTTTGATGGTGCTGTCGGGTTTTTTAACCAACTTCCAAAAAAAGAGGAGGTTCTCAATTCAACTGTTTTTTTTTTTGTATGTTTGTTACGCGATTACTCTGCCAATTGCAGACCGATATTGTTTTTTTTTTTGAAAGGGTATACTCTCGAAGTGGTCCCATTTAAATATGGTGAAGATCTGATGAAGAACTTCGGAGATATACAATGGAACTGTTGAATGAATAACAGCATGTCACTAGCGATTGCTGTAATCGCATGTTTATAGTATTGTTTATGCCAAACAAAATAGAAAAAAATAAATAAAAAAAATACCGTCTTCAAAAAAAAGAATATTATACTGTTTATTTTTTCGAGGTCAGTTATTACTTTTTTTAATTGTCTGTACCTATTTCTAGTATTTCATTAATAAACAAAACAAAATCAACTAATATTTAACGATAATAACCTTATCATATTCTCGTACACGTGGAAAAACCTAATTAAGATTTTTTTTTTCATTTTTCTGAAATAAATACGATATTTTACAAAAATACGGTAATTTTATGAACTGAATAAAAGTAAATATTGCGTATGGATCACAATATGATGACCTAAGAATTGGCCACGCTATCGCTTTCCGTCAGAGTCAAGAATAATAACTTATGTCCTAATAATGATGCTTTGGGTATTAGCGTCGATAACGACATCATCAAAATAAAGCAAATACTGACAATCATTGGGTGTGTTCCATTTCTGTTTAAAATTATTAAGTTGATTTCAATACTCAAAAAAATAATCGACAGATATTTTATTTTTACGTCAATTCTTGCTTCATAAACGAAACAAGAATGTTCAACAAACTAAACAATATTTCCACAGACATCGTAACAACCAGATCATTTATTTAGTGCAATCTAATATTGATATCACGTCCTGTCCGTCAAGTGACGTAACGGTAATGCTGTGATGCAATGTACCTTCATTGAACAGGCAGGCGTGTTGCAGAAGTTCCAACCAGTAATAGGCCGTTCAAGTATCCCTCGTCAGCAAACGTAAGCAAAGCTCTTACTACCCTCCCATGCTTACGTAAACATAAGCATTTATCAATGTATTCTGGTTTCTTAATTGATTCATAAGCAACAGTTATAAGTCTAGAAATAAGGAATAGGCTTAGAATAGAGGATTTTAATGCACATAATATTAAAGCAATTTATTTTTTTACTTTTATTTTATTGATGAAAGACGCGATTTGTTTTCAAAAATGGGTGTTATAAGTTTGTATAGTATGTATCTGTGTATACGTGTCTATGGTGGCATCGTAGCTCCAAAAAGGATGGACCGATTTCAATGCAATTTTTTTAATTGAAAGCCAGTTGAATCGGGTATTATCTTAGGGATGTTTCATGAAAATCTATTCAGCCGTTCAAAAGTTACAGCTCGTTTTCTAGTTGGAGTCGGGGGTATTTGATGGTTAGGTTATCAATTCATTGTCTTAGCCTTCTGCGCTACTTACTTTGTACTGACAACAAGCATTTCTAAGAGGGCGATGCATCGTTGTTTGTTTATAAAAGAATGCAGAGACTCTCTGTCAATAATAACTATATAATAATAATCTAAAGTATACATTGTTTCTGCCTACATAATCATATTACAAATAATCTTAGTCATTATTTGTAGCGAATTAAGAGTATTAAGACACTGCTGACGCACATATAGGAAGCAAATAAAGAAACCATTTAAAATATTTCTTGAATAGAATAGAATAGATCTGTATTTCATGCAAACCAGATACAGGAACTTATGAATAGAATAATTTACTTGTGAAACATAGACATAGTGATGTTATTTATATATAATTATGTTGGTAATGTTTATATAGTTGTTTTTAAGTATAATAGTTATACCTCTCATTTAAGTTTGTTTTTTGGTGCATCTACCTTCATTGTCTCTGCATCACCCTAAGGTTGTCTGGTAGAGAATGCCTACGGCATTAAGACCGCCTTTGTACATTGTACATGAAGCATTTTAAATAAATAAATAAAATAGAACGTATAGGCATATGAATATTATTAAAAAATAATAATAATATGTATATTATGAAATATCGAGACTAAATCACATGTTTGCGTCTAAATATGCTTTAAGTTCACGATGTAATAATATCCTATATTTACTCTTATTAATTTCAAATGTGCATTTTTAGCCTCATAAAGTGTTATAAATACCATACATGAGATTAAGTGCATTTATAATTATCGTGATACTAAATAAAGTTATATTGAAACAAAAAACAAATGTTTTACGAGTAGGTAGACTAATCTGGCAATTAAATAGTTCCCATATTAAGCTTTCACCGTTCCATCTCCATTAATATAAATCTAAGTACAAATTTATGAACGATGGCATTTGCGATAAGATAGTCAATTCACCCGCGAATTATCTTGTTGTTGAAAATCTATACAATCATAAATCAGAGAAAAGGTTGCGTCTTGTCTTTGAATACTATTCGTAGTTATTTTAATTTAGTAAGTACTTATTGCTACATGAGTGTAAATAGTCGTTCTAATAAGTACTTTATTTTTATTTCAAGGCAATAGTTTTTTTTAGTAACTGTTACTGGATAACACAATCACATGTTTATGTATTGTTTATGCCACTCAAAATAGATAAATAAAATAAAGTAAAAACCGACTTCAAAGAACTAAAAAGTATAAAATAATTTTCTTAAAACCTTAACAGCTTCTGAAGTTAGGGCCTTTTATTCTTCAATGCACCTAGCTTGACAGTGGCACCGACTTCAGAAGCTGGAAAATTATTTTATACTTTTTTTACTTTTTTTCATACATTTTTGGCTTAACGAGTCCTAAATGAAAATGGGATAAGGGCAGGAGAATGATGATGACGAATCCTGATCGATCCCAAAGACTATGATATCCGCAGACAAGTTTATTACAAGACCAATAAAGCTACATATACATTTATGTACGAGTACATACCATATTGTATGAATCGTTTTGTAACATTTGGCATAACACGATGTATGGCCACGCTTTAGATTTTAATCATCGATATGGGCATCTTTTTGTTAGGTGTTATCATCATAACATGAGTTACTGTGAAGGTTAAAAATATATTGAACTGTAATGATATTTGCGGTTCAATCAATATACTGAGTAGAAAGATCAAGAAAGAAGAAAGAAAAGAACATTTATTCGGCACAGAAATATTGACAACTGAGAGAGAAGATAAAAAAAATAACACACACACACTACCTTTTCCACACACACGTTTTTTTTCTTTTAAACACTATCTTTTTCTTACAAACATCATTGCAAAAGGACGGAAATTGTGAAGAACTATCAAAGTGGTCTATGCCTTTGTCAGTTACGGGAAATTCAACGCGACCTATTATGATGTCGTCTAAATACATCTTCTTTAAAATCGGTCCCTCATTGTTGAGGATATTGACCCAACTTGTTTGTTTTGTCTTTGACAAGTATGCGCCGTGCAATTCGATCTTGTGCAAGTCTCGTGGCTTCGTAAAACGGCATATCCAACGTCTTCCGAGTAAGGTCTGTCCAACGCTTTGGTGTCCGGCCCCGAGGTCTCTTCCTGGCCATTTGCCAGTTATCATAGCTTTTTCCAATGTTTTTCCAAATTCACGATTATAAACAAATGGACTAATCACCAGCCCCTTTTATTGAACAGGACTTGTCCAAAAACAATTGCCTTAGTTCCATCTTTGTCATTCTTTCGTATTACTAGGTTATTCTGAAGAGAATTCCCTTTGCTAGAAAGACCTGTCGTGTGTTCATTCATTTCTTCATAAAATTTTAAATATACTTATCTACAACTATTAGTTCTACCCACAACGGACCCCAAAATTATTAGTGTGTCACTTTAATTTTTTATTACTCATTGGAAATAATATTTCTCATTAAAAAACAATGGTTAAGGCCAAATGAGATCATTGCTATGTTCATCCATCATCACACGTTTCGATACATCAATCAATTTGTCTGTTCAACTTTATCCTTGGAGGGGATCAAAACGCCCACCATTTTGTTCTATTGTTTATTTTTATTATTAAAAATATTATTAATAATCTGTTGGATTGATTGTTGAGTTGTTATAGCGTTCAAAAATTGACCCACAGTCCTACTTTGTTTTTATTCTTAGTAGTCCTGTTGACAACAAACTTGTCTAATGGTGTCTAAAATCTGAGAACTCGCTTTTAATGATACCTTTTAAATTTTGATTTTAACTTTTTAATGTAGGTACTTTATTAGCATCTATTGAAGATCTCCTTACTTCATCTATCCTATCGCATACTACTACTGTTCATTGAAATTTTTAAAAGGGTAAAATCATTGTATGACGTGCTAAAGTAGTAAGTCTAATCTCTTATTCATTTTGCGTCCTCCCATTTACATTAAAATTTAGTAGAAGTCTGTCTGTTCCATTCTCACTCAATTTTAAGTTGTCTGTCAAACAGCTATACTGTCGTCTACATATACGAAGGGCCATAAATCCTTGACAATAGGCAGACAGAGAATCTATTCACAAAGGTTCCAAGAAAACTTCAAAGAGCTAAGAGAATATTCATAAACTATAACAAATTGGCAGAATATATCAAAGGTGACAGTTTCTTCATTAAACGAACGTTTTAAAGTGAAAGTTTTGTTTTCCATTTCAATAGAAATGGCGGAAAGTTGCTCTCATTGTTTAGTGGGTAGGCAGCGGCCGTGGTTCCGGTCGGGGACAAGCGAGATTTGTTTACGCTTTTCTTTCCTTTATAGGAAAAAGTGGAAGTTGTCACCATTGTAAGTAGTACAATATTTGATTTGAAACATCCAGTAGACAATTCTTTTTTTAAAAAAAATATAACTGTATTCGATATCGAGCCCGCTTTTTTTAATGGCTCATAATTAAAATCCATGCCAGGTCATCGATCAGTTTTTGAGAGTTTCAAAGCCTAAGCAATCAAATCCGTAATCTTTATTGTCAAATAAAAAAAAACACATTAAATTGGGATATGATCTAGGTTTCGGTCTTTGTTTAAATAATAAAGAATTCTTGACTTTTTTTTTAAGTTGGTTAAATATATCTTGGCTGGTAGGTGTATCCTGCCTCGTGGAACGTTATCTGTCTAGCTTTATATTAAGACAGGCAGCTGTCAAAATTCTCATCTTGAACCGCCCATCAATATGCAGAAAACAAAAATCAAATTAAAATTCTTTGCCACGGTATCCGTGAAAAAATACTTACTACCGTACACATAATATATACAAAAACCACATCTTTTTATTCATGTAAGTAATTACGATAATAGTATTTCCTACTCCTTGATTGTCGAATCGTGAGCTATTGTAGGAAAGATGTTCCTAAGCTATTGACTACTTAAACTTTGGCCTTCACACATAATAGCGTAATTTTGTTTTGCATTTGAAGTTGATAAAAAGTCTTTATTTTTATTGTTTTCTGATGATGAAGTAATGGCAATTTGGATTCTTGCGGGTTCCTATTTGTTTATTTATTTCTCTTGATGGATATAATAAAATTGGTAGTGCATTAAATGCACGCAAAGATCTACTGTTTTCGGTTTTAAGCCTGGATAAATAATGGAATGATGTTCTGTTAGTCGATGTGGCTCCCACTGAAAACTAGCGCTGTCGGGTTGCTCGCAGCGCAGCAGGATATGCTGCGGAAGCCTTTTTTGACACAGCTGCGACGTAGAATCCATTTAAGATAAATATTTTCATTTTTGTTTTACATGTTATATTTCTATTTTCCTGTTATCTTTAAATCGTTATTGTGCTGTGTCAAATAAATACTTTTTTTCTTTCTTTCTTTCTTTATTTTTCTTTTTTCTTATTAACTATATCTACATATTTTACAAGCTTGAATGTTGTAATCATCGATTTAATTGAACACTTGTATTATTTACTCATGTTTTACAAAATAACTATATATTTATGTTTAAAGTAGGAAAATAAATTAAAAATAAAAATCCTTAATTTTCAAGCATCGAGGCCCATAGCATGTTAGTAGTACAAATGACTTAGGAAACTAATATTAGTAGAACACTTCGGTACTATTTAACAACATAAATTATCACAAACAGAAATCGCTCTCACAGGAAAGTTTATCTCACTCTATGTTTGACTTGTAGCTTAATAAACCTATTGTCGGCCCATCCAGCCTCTCCGCAAATACCCCCAAGATATAAAATGTATTTTATGTTATAACCCAATTAAGCTTCATCTCATTTAGTAACCTTGCCAGTGTATTTACAAAACTAATACCCTCTAAAAGCTCAATTACTCCATCAATAATACATTACAATAGGTACATATTATAATAATGAATAAATAAACCATCTTTAACCTTCAAAACTATTGACTGCTTCGCTTTTTTTTCACACCAGTAGTCATCATAATCATTAGGTATTAAGTAATCGTTTTTTTGCCGAAGTCCAAAGTTTCCGCATTGCCATCCGTCGTGATGTTCAAAACCTTACTGGTAAAATCAAACGCATGACTAATTTTTTTTTTCTATTTCGTTTTAATTTCTGCTGGCAACATTAGGAAGCGTGGTAACACTGAAGCATCTGATGACGTCATTGTATACGGAAGCGTTTAAGATAATTAAGTTGTAGTTTAGAAGCACTTTTAGCAGTTAGAATCTCACGCCTATGCAATTATATTTTCTGAAGGATCAGTAGGAATTCAAATTATGGTACTATAATAACTCCTTGTATTACCCAAAGATCTGTTCGACCAGTATTTTCATGCAGAATGGAATATATTTTTATTTCATGTGAACCAAATACAGGCACTTAAGAAATGTCAAGACTGCGCGGTCCCAAATAGTAGGTCCTATGGAGACGTGGACGGAGAAACCAATATGGAGAAGACCGGCATGAAACTCCATGGTAACTCTTTTAAAACAATAAAATTACAATCTTTATCAGTAGAATGTTGTGGTAAGAGCTGCGAAAATAGTAAAATAATAAATTAGACTAGGATAATAATAATAATTTGCCTATAAACAAATGTGCTTACATTATGAACGATTTGATCACTAGTTTTAGGATTATGAAGTGTAGCAAGAAGCCGTACCAAAGCCTATAACAGTTCCCTGTTAGATAAAATGCTCAAAAGGGAGGTCTCGCATAAGAAGCATGTTGATAACTGGTGATTCATCCTTCTCGTATCTATGATGCTGTTGCTCTTCAATCAACGACCTCGGCAGTTAAGTATGACAATGTTTGACGATTTTCTCAATGATGGTGCACTCACTTATCGACATACTGTTACTCTGACTGACATAGTTTTTGATCCTGGTTCACTTACTTACTTACTTGTTTCTCATTGCTGTGATCACGCTGACATTTTTTGATAGAAATTGTAAACCTTTGCATGCCCATGTGACGGTCAAATATGGAGAACTTTATTATAAAACACCTATGTACTATACCCATGTTTACTAAGAAATAAATAATTTGATTTGAATGTTTTTAGGGTTCTGTACCCAAAGGGTAAAACGGGACCCTATTACTAAGACTCCGCTATCCGTCCGTCCGTCCGTCCGTCTGTCTGTCCATCTGTCACCAGGCTGTATCTCATGAACCGTGATAGTTAGACAGTTGAAATTTTCACAGATGATGTAATTCCGTTGCCGCTATAACAAAAAATACTAAAAAACAGAATAAAATAAATATTTAAGGGGCTCACATACAACAAACGTGATGATTTTTTTGCGCTGTCGGGCTGCTCGCACCACGACAGCTTAAGCTGAGCGGAAGCTTTTTTGACACAGCTGCGACGTACAATCCATTTTTTTTTTAGTTTTTTTTTTTTTTTTGTTTTACATGTTTTATTCTTTTTTTTTGTTATATTATTATCTTTAAAATTGTTTTGTGCTGTGTCAAATAAATACTTTTTTCTTTTCTTTCTTCTCTCTTTTTGCTGTTTTTATAGATAATGGTACGGAACCCTTCGTGCGCGAGTCCGACTCGCACTTGGCCGTTTTTATTTTTTATTTCATACCTACGTCTACCACTACAGTTTCTCAATTCGATAGTGCAGTTATTCACATTCATAACAAAAATAAGTAGATAGATATCATGGTATGACGTGTCGGTATCTTTCGATTGCTAAAGGGCTTCATTGAATAGAATAGAATAGAAAATATTTATTCGATTAATGACACATCGTCAGTACAGAAATAAAATAAAATTTAAACACAGAGATCAGAAAGAAACAAAAATAATAATAAGAAATAATAACAAACAAACACGGATAAATAATATAATAAAGTTGATTTTACTGCACCGTCGAGCACGCCCATATCGAAAGGGTTGCCAGCTCAGCATTTGCTGGGCATTGGTATTGTAGGAAGCACTACCGTACGTGCCGTTGTGCGCCCTTATACATCATGATTCAGAGTATTGAGAATTAGGTATTCTTATCACATCTTGGCCGTGTTAATGGTCGCCTTGTACGTCACCGATGAGAAGAGAAAGTTCAAGGTCTTAGAAAGGTAAAAGACGACTATGGGATTACGTGAAAATGGATTAGGAACATTCAACAATACGTCCGTTCGCCCATCCGGATGATTAGAATATAATAGAATAGAATAGAATAGATCTTTATTTCATGTAAACCAGATACAGGCACTTATGAAATGTCGAGACTCTAGGTGCACGGTTCTAAATAGTAGATCCTATGGAGAATTAATGGCAATATCCTTTCACGTCTGTTTATTGTAGCAGTTTATGAGAATGTCTATGTTCGTTTAGACATGGTCCATGACTAGATAGATGCAAAACATAGATCAGGACGCCAAATATCCTGATTTTGGATAATTCATGCACGCGCGGTATTGGTTTTTTGAATGATGACTAGTAATAAAAATAATGATTATCAAAATTTTGTTTATAAAAACCTAGTTCTTTTTATTTGTCCCGAATTGAAAACCATTATCTCAATTTGTTTTACCTTCCATCCGGAAAGGTATACTGGACCTGACAACACTAGACTTGGACATTTTTATTATTTTTAATTTTATTTATTGAAAAATACACAAATTGACATAGAATTGGCATAGTCCCACAAAACCGTGTAATCGGTTTGACTATGGGATCTGTGAGTCTAAACAAATTAGTTAAGGCATCTAGGTAATAATTGCTCAGTGGTGGCATTGAGATCACTAACCAGATGGTCTCAATCCCACTTACACACGTATTATATAACACATATTACATAAATAGTATTTAAATAATTTTCTATTTACATGTTATTAAGCTATGATCAGTTGTATCAGTACCTCTACCATGAGTTTTCCGTGCCGTCTAACGTTCACGTTCACATGCAATATTTGTATGGGAATTTTTTCAGCGCCTCTAGCGGTATAAATAGTGAACTAAAGTCACTATACAAATATTGCATGTGAACGTGAACGTTAGACGGCACGGAAAACTCATGGTAGAGGTACAGATTTCAAAGTAGCTCAAACGCGTGCCAAACAGCAGACTTTGATGCAGTTGTTAAGAGAAACTTGCCTTAGTATGACTTCTTCAAATTCTGCTCACGAATTGAGGAAAATGTGAAGATTTCAAAAGTAGGTGATGGTAATACTGAGGTAGATGATGGCGTCAGAGTTGATGTAACTTATACGGAAGCGTTTATTGTAATTGGGTTATAGTATAGCTAAGATTTCAAAATGAAAATGAAAAAAAAGGAAAATGATCTTGGTGAGAAAATTTAATATCTCCGGAGCAGCTCTGATATTAATATTTAAGATCCAGCTCACGACTTTAAAGAAGACGTGAAAACTCAGGTAGATGATGCTACTACTGAGGTAGCTCATGACGCCATAGATGTAACTTTACGGAAGCGTTTATTATAATTGGATTGTATATTAGAGGCTCTTTCTGCGAAGCTGGGCGTGAGATTCTAATGGGAATTATTTACGTAATTATAGGTTAGTTACTACTATTACCAAGGTTGTCTGGCAGGAATCGCCGAGTGTGGACCGCCCTTTGTATTTGTACATCTCTTTTCCTATGTATTGTATCTTTTCATTTATTTATGCTGTGCTATAAAACGTATTTTTAAAAATCCATTTCAATATATATATTTATGAAACATATATTTTTAAGACGATCTGATTAGTATTAATTGGTTAAATACAGATTAATTCTAACTAGATCTTCTTTGTCCTTTATTTATTTAATTAAATATAGTAGTTTGTCGTAGATTAATTTAAGTATAATGTTAAGTTTTGACATTTATTGTATAAGAATGACCTTACGAGGCTGGCATAGTCACCATGGTGAACTGAAGCCTCAATAAATAAATAAAATTAAAAACAAAAAAAAAACCCCCGAAAAAAAATAGAGGTGTTTTATTTATTTATTTATTTGATACTTTTCATACAAATATGTACAAAGGCGGTCTTAATGCCAAAGGCATTCTCTGCCAGACAACCTTAGGGTGATGTAGAGACAAAAACACGTTAGATGCACTAGTCATTATGATTATTAGGTGAGGTTAATAAACTTAAGTAAAACCAAAGTTTTATGTTTGTAGTGTGTATCTGTCTGTGGCACCGCAGCTCTAAAACGGATAGACCGATTTCAATGCAAACAATAAAAAGTATAAAATAATTTAATAATTAAAAATCTTAACAAATTCTAAACTCCGCCTTTAATTTAAAAAAAGCTTGTGAGTAGTACCGACTTCAGAAGCTGTTAAGGTTTTTATGAATTTATTTTTTATATGAAATAATGTTTGGAGATTTTGTGAAAAGGGTAAGATGCTGTTCAAAAACAATCCTATCCGAAATAAAAATATCCAATGCTTATTTATCGAACCTCGGTCGTCATAACATAAGTATTGTTTGATTAAAGTAAACTATTGTACAATGAATGGCTGTGATCTTCAATGAAAATATTTGAAAGAAGCCCCACGTGTAACAATGGACTGTATTAATGCTTAGTTGATTAATTGATTGAAAGAGATTTTGAATGCATTGATTTGAGATGGGATAGATAACTAAGTAATATAATTAATGAAAAGGTTGCTGTCGTGTCGTATATGGAGGTTAAGGAGAATGAACCAGAGAGGGAACGAAATAAAATTTAAAAATATTATAGTTAAAAAAAAACTAAAGAAAACGCTTTTGTCATCCAAACTAAACGTGTATGCAAAATTTCAGCGTAAGGGGCCGGCCATTAATCACGTGAGGCTTGAAAGGGAGGGGGGGGGGGGAGGGGTTTAGCAAAAATCGCGAAATATCACAAGGGGTGTAGTAAGATATCACGTGTATGTTTGTAGGTACTAAAAAATACACGTGAATTTGGGTGAGGGCGGGGGGGGGGGGGGGTGTTAGTCTTAAAAAATGCTAAAAAAAACATCACGTGATTAATGGACGGACACGGTTTTTTTTTTTTTTTTTTTTTTAAACTTTAATGTTGTCGGTGAACTGAGGCCTTATTATACGACAAATGCTAAATGCCTTCGACTATAATAACATACAATTAACAAGCAATCTACCATGTTATAATGCTAAAAATGTTGTTAATTATTATGGAGATGAGTGGAAATATGTTCTAAGAGGAGGACGACTGGAAGAGATAGGTACACACGGCTACATATCCAGTATAAGCTGACCTCGCATTGTATAGGTTTTCCGTACAATGAGGGGTCAGCTTATACTGAAAATGTATAGCTTGTTAAGTAGCCGCGTGCAATAATGGTCGTAGACGTTATTAATCTAAGGTCGTAGGTATTTGTCCTTGTGATATAGTTTTTTATTTAATTTTCCTTGATATATATTGCATTAATTTATGGGAAGGGTCTGATTCTTAGAAAATTTGCTAAAGGAAAAATATTATCCTCTATATTTAAATAATAGGTAATTATAGTTTAAAAAAAAATGAAAAAACACGCTCCCATCTTTGGGAGTCCGCCATATTGAATTTAGAGTGACGTCACTTTATTTTTCGTATTCTTCTCAGCAAGCCCTTTCATTTAATACCCATATCATGATGGTGGAAAAGAAAATTTTGTCCGCCATCTTGGGGCGTCCACCATATTGGATTTAGAATGACGGCACTGAGCTAAACATGCAATGTCAATGTCATCCAAACTAAACGTGTATGCAAAATTTCAGCTCAATCGGAAACCAGGAAGAGGCTTTTTTTACATACATAGTTACAGGTGAAGCGAATAAAAGCATGTTAAAAAATCGTAATATGGTGGACGCCCCAAGATGGCGGACAGAATTTTCTTATCCACCATCATAATATTGGTATCAATGAAAGGGTTTGCTGAGAAGAATACGAAAAATAAAATGACGTCAGCGTCACTCTAAATTCAATATGGCCGACTTCCTTAGATGGAAGAGTCTTTTTTAGTTTTTTTTTAACTATAATCTATTTATATTAATATGTGAAGAGAAAACTTTGCACCCCTTTTTAAGCATATTACGTGCACGGAGGAGTGTGGGATTTGGCATTGTTAAAGTTTATATGGAGAAGGAGTGCAGAAAGCTAAAATTACTGTCGAATTTCGACCACTGGGCTTCCACTAGTTATAATTATTGTGTAACTACGTTCATTTATCTACGAGATAACTAGTTATGTTACTAACCAGGTCAACTATAGACATTATCACTCAATCGAGTATCAAATGACATCCACCACAAACCAGTGGTACCACATCTCACCACCATTTCAAGGTCTTAATCATCACGCTTACACTCAATAGGTGTCCAGAGGTTACTTATTAGCCCAATAACCAAACCGGTTAAAACAATGGATCTTAGAACAATTGAGGACATTACTTAAGAGAGATTATATCTGGTTGTGAAATTGATGGTCAGAGTTGGTTAGTGGTGGACAAATTCATGATAAGAATATTGCTAATATTTTTTGCTAACTGCTGTAACTCAACTATCCTCCGTCAAAAACCCCCGACTCCAACTAGAAAAAGAGCTGTAACTTTTGAACAGCTGAACAGATTTTCATGAAACATAGCTAAGATGATATATAATTAAACTAGCTTTCAACAAAAAAAAGAGCATTGAAATCGGTAGGGAATATTAAAAAATATTTTATTATAATCTGTGGAAAATTTTGTTGGTTGCATTTGCTTGTATTTGTTTATATTTTTTTCATATAAAATATAATAATATAATATAAAATATGTCACTGTTTATATTCCACAATTAAAAAAATCGTTAAAAAATTGAGGCACACACAATATTAAAAATTAAAAAATAAACAAAACCAAGAAAAATAACAGGGGTGGTAGTAATAAAATAAAATTAGCAATACAAAATTTTGATCGGGTAAGTTCGTCGGCATTTTGACGAAGAATTGGTAAAATTGCACCATAATGTTGTATTAATTTTTTTAAATTATTAAAAAATTTAAAATACACAAATGTAAACAAAATATCTTACTGGTAATAATCTATAATTAACTACCGGGTATATTCTAGAACAACATGATACCTTATAAAGAAGCGTGTGGGCGAACAAGTTGCTGGTAATTATTCTTATTGTAAGTTGTATTACCATTGTATTGTATGTATAATACGACATACTTACATTTGTACTGTTTAATAAACTTTCTAATTAAGCTTAGCCAATATAAACTAGATGTGTCTATAATGACGACACGGTTGGCGCAGTGGCTAAAGCGATTAACTTTCTACGCTACGTGCCGCGAGTTCGATCCCCGCACGGAGCAATTATTATTATTTGAATGACCTATAGATTAAACAAACAATTTTAAAACAAAACTAAATAATAAAACTTAAATCTATTACTAAAAAAAATTAAATATTAGGTATATCTACAAATAAAAAATCTCTTCCAGCGCACCATTGCGGGGCATAGTGCCTAGGAGGCTGGCAGCGTTACCTCTTTGGATGGCTAAACTGATTCTTTGGCCGACGTAGCTGCCAGCTCTCTTGTCGCCTGTAGCTTCAAAGAGGCACGACGAAAGTTCTTTAAAGAATTGTTGCGTCTCTGGATACTTGATCTATAGATGGATGTTCCGGGTCTGGGTGTGTGTGCATGTAGCAGTGGCGAAGAGTCCATATAACCCGATTCCCATCGGCTTCCCTTTAGGAATTGGTTAGTGCCTAGACCAACGTAATATTATATTATTTACTCATTCAACTGACAAAAAAAAAGGCTTGTTATTCAGTTAGGTCGAGCTCTTCCAGACATGACTATATGTACAAATGTATGTATGTGTGTGTGTGTGTATGTATGTGTGTGGGCGGGCTGAAAACCAGCGTTGATCCGTGCTGTAGCCATGCTGCACATGGATCAACATCCGCTGAGCCCACTCCTATTGCCATACTACATAATTTTAAGACGTGTATTAGAGTTGTAAGTTTTCTTTGTTTTTGTTAATGTGGCAATAAACATTTTTTCTTTCTTTCTTTCTTTACAACTACAACTTTTAAAACTGTCACCCTTCGCGACTGGTAAGTAGATTGTTTGTAAACTGTACCCTCAATAAGTCAAAGTTGTCGAAGTCTTTTGGTTTCTCAGAATAAGAACGCCAAAGTTGGCCGAAAAATCACGGCCGAAATTTAATAGGCCTCTTAAGGGTGGTCCGATTGCCGACTGTACCTCCAAATAAGGCAGCTACTACACTGGACATAAACTTTACTCTAGTTCAACATCGACCAAATTGGTGAGATGTCACTGGGTTACGGTGCTCAACGCCCACTGCGCAAATGTGTGGAAGGAGGTCGGTCGTACGTTGGATTAATGTTGAACTGCGGGTCTACCGCGTAACTTAAAATTGTAATGAACATCGACATCGGTATTAAACTTCAATACGATCGTGAGAGACTAAACTTTGAGCAAACTTGTAAAAAAATTACCTATCATATAGTTGGGACTATTATCTTCATGATGGGTAAAAAAAATACAAGTTAACTCAAAGTTTAGGCTCTCACGATCGTATTGAAGTTTAATACCGATGTCGATTATTCATTACAATTTTAGTTACGCCGTAGACCCGCTGATTGAAAGAAAGAAAGAAAGAAAGAAAAAAAGTTTATTTTTTGCACACAGGACACCGCAATCACAAATATCATGCACACATAACAAACATAAAAAAAAACCAGAAAATTACTTATAACAAAACAATGATGATAGAAAAGAAGAACTGAATAGTGGAGATTGGAGATTATAATAGTAAAATACAATGCAAGATGTATAGTCTGTCAAGAAAGTCATGAAAAGGATTGAGGGCGCCACTTGTATATTCTCTTGTTTATTTTTAATATATTAATGCCGAAAACATTTTTTTATCACAAAAAATCTACACAGAATAGTAAAATAAACACATCGTTGTACCCAAACTGACACCTACGGTACTTATTTAGGGTTGCGAGCGAAGAAGAATTTTAGTTCCTTCAAAATCCTTTTCATGACTTTCTTGACAGACTGTACATTATATTATATGTATAGGATTTTAAATCGACTACGACCAAATACAAGGCGTAAGCTTTAAAAGCGTTTATTCATAACCTAACCGACAAAAACCCCCGACTCCAATCAGAAAAAAAGCTGTAACTTTTGAACGGCTGAACAGATTTTCATGAAACATAGTCACGATGATACCCCATTAAACTAGCTTTCGATTAAAAAAAACTGCATTGTAATCAGTCCATCCGATTTTGAGCTACGATGCCACAGACAGATTCACAGATGCACGGCGTCCCACGGCTATAGGACACGGAAGGAAAGTAGTTTAAATATTGTCGATAGGATATAGGATACCTACTGCTTAATTGAGACATTATTTTGTTTTTGAAAGTAAGAAAAACTGCATTCAAAGATTTTTACAAAGTTGCTTGCCTCATCTGGGATTCGAACCGATCAAATGTAAAAAAAAACATCTTGTATTTTTATGATGCCGATCGAAAGGGTCAATCATAAAGATTCATTCATTCGAAGTAACACAGTATCTTGAATTAAAGGAACACCGTAAAATTTTACAATTTAATAAAAAAGTAAACAACCTTGACTATGCCAATGTATCGAAAATCGATAGTACAAGACATTGTATTTCATCTTCCTAAACTTAATCCATGAGCTACAATTAATTCGGTCATAAGCTTTGGTCATATCCACTCTAATCTATCGGTAAATAAAAGAGATAGTAATTCTGGTAATTGCATGTCTTTGCCTTCAATACAGCACACGATTCAACTCGATTAGTAAATTAATGGATATAGAAACCTCTGAGTATGAATTAGCTGTAGAGCGCGTCTCAGTTTTAGCGTTGATAGGATCCACCATGGGTAAAGTGTATCTATGTATCTTTAGGTACTACGCTTAAACGCCACTACAAGCATCATCCCTGAAAATTATCAAATGTTGATCAGAAGAAGAAAAGAAAAAAGAAGATTTTTTTTTTTTTGCATGATGAATACACAAACAAAACTAACAAAATACGACGAAAGAATGAATGAAAAAAACACATAACATAATATAACAAAACAGGAATAAAATAAATTAATTATAACTATATACTACCATGTAACATTTACTTATATTAATGATCATAATATATTATACTATACGTATGTATGTTGTATTAAAATTAATTTCTATGTATAAATAGTCATTATGCTTATTTTAGATTGATTATCTTGTCCGTGCACCTAACATCCTTTTTTCTCTGCATCACCCTTAGGTTGACTGGCAGAAAATGCCTAAGGCATTAAATCCACCTCAGTATCTACATAGTGCATAAAATATAAATAAATAAACGAATATTTTTATTTTACTGACATTTAACTTGCCAACGATTTTCTTACTATAAGCGCTCTATATCAACTTTTCATACTCAACTCCTTCTAACGTAAATCTTAATAAGAGACCTTATTGACCTTAAGGTCCAAGCGCTGTGGCCTTAATAGGAGATTATGGTTGTTATAATTTGAGGTCAAAAATGTGAACTGGACTCCTTTCTGTGAAAGGCTATGTTTTAGAAGATAATTGATACAAAATTATAGCAGTGCGTGTATTTTCAAGTGTATTTTTGTCATCGAAGTAGGCAGAATCTAATTAATACGTGAAGATAAAACGTTGTACCCCTTTTTAAGCATATTGCGCGCACGGAGAAGTATAAATATTACACATGTTAGAAGCCCATCGGTGTCGGGACAGGGTCCAAGCTACCGGTGGTCAGGGCCGCAGAGAGAGGAACCTCCTAACAATTCGTCTGTATCAAGCCCACGACATTTGACATTTTATGATAATAAACATGTAACTTGATAACAGGAGCTGTGAACATGACTAGAGCATGTTCACAGCTACGTTATTAAGTTATCGTAGGTATATCAATTCTTCAAATATCAGCCAATAATGTTCATACAAAATTATAAGCTACTAGCTGACCCGGCGAACTTTGTACCCCCAATAAAAGAACTGTGCAGGTGCACAACCTACCTACCTACCCACCTACCTACCTACCTACTCTATCTACTATACCTCCCCTATCTACTACACCTACCCTTTCTACCATACCTACCTACCTACCTACCTACCATACCTACCCTGCCTCCCTAACTACCTACCCTAGCCTTTCTACCATACCTACCCTACCTACCCTATCTACTATACCTATCCTACCTATCTACCCTATCTACCATACCTACCTTCTCCTTAAAACACAACAAAAAAAGAATTAACGAAATTGGTCCAGCCAGATGGCGTGACCAAGGGAAATAGGGATACATACCGCCATTGTGTACTAAGATTAAGTAATAATAACCTATGTTTTATCTATGTTACAATGTTTAAAGTTTTCCCAATTACATAGTTTAAAGCCAGTAATTACCAGCCTATAACCTTACACATAACTGGTCTAATTTAGACCACATGCGCGTATAATCAAAGCCCGACACCAGGTGTATGAAATATGATCCGGTCTCAATATTTGAGAGGCTTGACTGATCGCTACATGAATGTAAGTACGCTAGATGTGATAGCGAACGCAGTATTAGAAGGGTTGGGAGCGCACTTGATGTAATTTGGTTTTGGATAAATTGGCCTTTGATACATTTCACAAAAAACGATAGTGACAGACAGACACGGACGTAAAAGTGGTCTTATAATAGATCCACGTTATTTTACAGAAACATTATTACCAACAGAGTAAAAAAGACAGGGCATACCGGGAGTTTCCGCTCAGAATTGGAGCTGCCCGACTGGGGAAGTACCTCCACCTTACAGAATATCGTAGCCAAATAACACAGCTCTTTTGCAGTGTTGTGTTCCTAACGGTGAGCAAGGTCACCAGTGCCCCTTGGGGAAGCATCGTGTTGGCAGTAGTCTCCCTTGCTGCCAACCCGACGGTTGTAGTAGGGCCGGCAACGCGCGAGTGATGCCCCCTGGTGTTGCAACCAGTTACTATCAGGCGGGCCGTATGCTAGTTTGCCAACTAGAATAATAAAAAAAAATGTCTGTTCTAAAACGTGTTGTTCCTGATAAAGACCTAGTATGAGCACCGTATGTAAGTAAGGAAGAATGCACATGTCCATAATTATGTTTACTTGAAGATATTAACACGACTATTAATCATACCAAACCAACCATCATATCAACCGGAACTTGGAACCGTGCACCTAGAATCACGACGTTTTGAAAGTGCCTGCAAAGGCCCAGTTGAAATAAAAACTTTTGACTTTGACTTTGATACACGGTCCTTAGAAATCTGTCTTATTCGTAAAAATTCTTAAGTATACGCTGACTTTTATTTCACTTTCACAAAACAATTATTTACGAACATCATTAACATGAATGTCAAGATTTAATGTCACTTTCACTGTTTATTTAAACATAGACTAATATATATATAGCCTTGCCTCGGGCACTGATTAACATATTGATAGTATGTAAACAAAAGTTTGATGCTTGACTGAAAACTTAAGAAAAATCTGGTTTAGTTATCAGCTTGTCATGCGTTTAAAGGCTGGAGAAAGAATACGTACCATGATCTCACTATCCTCGATCCAACCTGGTTCTTTAACCTCTCAAATTGAACTATACAGCCCCGAAAAAGGCTTTCTTCATCTGAAGACACTCATCTTAATAGTGTAATTCTACACAAAAGAGTACCAATAAATGTCCCATTTTTACAGCAGGGTGTTAAGGGTTTTAGAGATCAGATAAAGCCAGATTCTTTCACAGATATCACGAATAACAAATCAAATCAAAAAAATCAAACAATCAAATGTGCTCAAAATATAGTATATTTCCCACAAAAAATTATATAGTGTTCTAAAAACTTCTAGGTGAGTAGCCTGAGAGTGTTTTTGTAGCATACTCGTAATACCCTATAAAACTAAAGATGAAAAAGTTCAATTTAAGACCATAATTATTATCCTAAAACAAATAAAATTACTCGATCCTCCCGTATTTCCGTATGTCCGTTTGTCAATTTCTAATTAGAATATAATAGAAGATTTATATTTGTCTTTCTAATTACATAGGTAGCAAGGAGATACATCATACAAGAAGGTAAAAGACAAAAAGGTCTTGGACTCAGCATAGTAGTTGGTAGCGCGAATTATAATATTAATCCCTTCTTTAAATATCCATAGTATTCCATAGCCATTGTGGCTAATCAGTAACCATATTGCTTATCTCTTCCAGTGTTACTTTACGTATAAAACAAACACTGACCAACGTTGTCATAATTATGTGGGCCACGTTCACTTTCGATAACTTAGCACTTAGATGTGTGACCCCGAACAACGTATTAAGAGAAAGTCGATAATAGGCTCGAGGGATAATCGAATGTAATCTTCTTAACCTATCCAGTGCTGGTCATAGGCCTCTCCTGAGAAGCATATTAGTATAGTCTTCAACAAAAGTTGACTAACAATTAAGTTTCTAATGTCAATTTCAGCTCAATCGGAAACCGGGAAGTGGGTCAAATTTAACTTCCAAGATTTTTTTACATAGTAAGTTAGTAACAGGTGAAGCTAATAAAAGCGTATTAAAAAGAGTAATCGGAAATAAATCCAGATATTTACATGATATTAAATCTGCAAAAATTAAACAAACAACTGAACAAATTATTACATTTAATTTATTTTATTATCGGTATACGAATAATTATTATTCAAGTTAATTATTATTAATGATATTATTATGATAGGAGGAGTACTTTGACGCTTAGGTGCTCAGTTTTATATTTTAATTTTTATTTTATGTTTTAAATAATTAGGCTGTTGTGTACATATTTAAGTTTAGTTGTAAATCTTGAATTGTTTGAAATAAAACATTGCTTATGGAACCTTAATTATTATTTAAGTTTCCTGGTGTACATAAATAAATTATAAAAACTAGTTGTCACAACCAACTGCGTCTAAATCTAATGAGAGTTGTAGAAGGAATGACAAAAAAGAACATAAATAAGATGATCCAACGCAACATTCTAAATTCGAATTGAAATTTTGGAAGCATGAAGTGGCCAATGATGCAGTGATTGCCAGTACTAAATAATGAAGGGGAAAAGAGGACTTCGTCATAACCTCAGTTTTAGTAATTAGTTTAGTTTTAGTTTAGTTTTAGTCTCAATTTTAGTCTGGGAGTCGATCATAATAAACTTTAATAAACAGAAGAAAACTTTTCTACTAAAATCTTGACCGGCAATATGGCAGTCAGCTGTCATACAAATGTAGGTTATCTTCACTTTCGATAACCCGACACTTAACTTGACCCTGTATTTATTAAGAGAAAGTCATTAGCGTGGGTTGGGTGAGAGATTGTTGAAATTGTGTATAAAATGTATATGCTATGTAATACTAACATTTAGCAGCATCTGTTTGGACTGGAAGCTGACCCCAAGTTGTACACTCGATAACTTAACCGCCAAAAAACCCCGATTGCAACTAGAAAAACAGCTGTACCTTTTGAACGGCTGAACAGATTTTCATGAGACATAGCTAAGATGATAGCCGATTAAACTAGCTTTCAATTAAAAAAAACTACATTGAAATCCGTCCTTTCGTTTTGGAGCTACGGTACCACAGACAGACACACAGATACACACTACAAACTATAACACCCCTCTTTTTTGTCGGGGGTTAAAAATAAAAGTTGCCTTAGGTGCAGTGGCGAAGCGATCCAAATTTGATGTAAGGGTTTGAAAAGATATTTTGTCAAAATTCTGCGTAGATATTTGTGATATTCCTTGAAACCAAACCTGCAATATTTTATTTTAAAAAATGAAGTTTGGGCAAAGAAAAGATTCTGTAAACAGCCATGAGGCTCACACTTACCTAGCTGTTTTTCTTTTGTACGTATTTAATAAAAAAATAATAAAAAAAAACTTTTTTTCCTTTAAGTGCCTTTTCTGAATAAATCAACTTTTCTTTCTTCCTATACAACATGTAACGGAATAAACGCAAGACCTCAGACACGCCAATTAGAATATTAAATTATAAAACTAAAATAACATCTGTAATTTAATTTAGTTAAACCAAACCAAATCACATAATATAAAATAGTTGTCCTGACTAAACGTAAAACGTTTGAGCATACTATTCTCTACGCACACACTCATAGCAATGTTTATAGCGGCGAGCGCACACCAGCGCACACCAGTTCGCCCGCCATCAGCTGGCTAAGCACTGCAAGTGTAGTCACTAGGTACGTCAGTTCAATGACCGAAAATTATGATTCCATCTTTCCATCACACTTTCACAGGCTTAGGACTGGCGGTTTTGAATAATTTAATTTAATTTTACGATTGTATTAAATAATCTACATTAGCAATACGAATCTAAGATATTAGGCTTAGTAACGGGGATGTATTTTTAAACCAAGCGACATTTTGCCCGACTGTGATGTATCAGTAAAGTAGGGCGGAGCACCCGGGCGGCGGCGCCCGCGCCGCCAACCGCGCGCCCCCCGCCGCGCGCCGCCGGCCGCCGCGCCGACACGTGTAGGTAGGTACTATCATCGGACACCGGGGAACGCAGAACTTTTTTATCTCAGACGCGTAACTTTCGCGACATTACCCTCTAAACCCTGATAAGTCGTGTTTACCGTTTATTACGTGTAAAAAATATTCAAAGTCCGGTGTTTAAAAGATTTGAATCATAATATTTACAGTAATTAAAATAAAATCGTATTAATAGGTACTTACAGAATTTACACTAATTTACACTACTTCTTCGTCCCATTTTCATTAAACTTTCAAAATGACCACCGCCTTGTTCGATGCACTTTGTAGCACGCTTTCTTAAATTTAATTTTAGTTTGCTAAGAACCTCAGTGTCATTTTTCACTATCACAAATGCGTGTTCGATTTTTTGTTTGAGGTCATCGACACTTGTTGCCTCGTTTACATACACAAGGGATTTTATTCGACCCCACAAATAAAAGTCTAACGGCGTTAGGTCAGCCGATCTGGGAGGCCACTGTACAGGTCCCCTACGACCAATCCAACGCGTGCCATATTCCGCATCAAGATGCCGTCGAACGGTCCACGTGAAATGCGCGGGAGCACCATCGTGTTGGTAAAAGACTTGTCGTAAAAGTACGAGAGGGACGTCGTCTAATAACACCGGCAATGTCTCCTGCAAGAACTGTAGGTAGGTATCTCCAGTCTACCTCGGTAGAAAAACGGGGCCGAGTACGTGTGTACCGATGACGCCCGCCCACACGTTTACAGAGAATCTGTGCTGGAATGAATCCACACGGCATGCATGTGGATTCTCGTGCCTCCACAAATGTTGATTATGTTGGTTGTACATCCCAACACGAGTGAATGTACTCTCGTCGGTCCAAATAATATTTTGTTGCCAGTTCTCCAACACCCATCTACAAAACTCTAGACGTGGCAAGTAGTCGCTCGGCGTTAGCTCCTGACAACGTCGTAGGTGGAACGGGTGTTCTCCATCAGCATGTAATGTTCGCCACACGTACATGTGACTGCAGTCGAACAATGGCGCTGCCTCTCTCGTGCTACTCTCTGGATGCTCGTCGAAATAATCGAGAATGTTTGCTTGCAAACGAGTACTGCGCACATTTGTCCCTCTATCCAAGGCCGTGTTAGGACGAAACGTCCCGGAGTCCCTCAGACGCTGAGTTGCACTTAGCATCGTCCTGGCGCTCACTCTGGTGCCATATCGTTCATTCATCACTCGACAAGCTAACTCGACATTATCGTCACAACGAGCCAGTGTCCTCACCATCTCCGTGTACTGGATATTGGTATAACGGAAAGCCATCGCGCGCGTAAACAATAAAATGTGACAACAACAACGAAACACAACCACTGAAACATGTCAAACATGTCAAACGTCAAAGGGGTAGCTGGTAAATCGACATCGGCTCAATTGCCATATCGAAAGAAGAAGAAGAAGAAGAATGCATCTCGCTCTTTCACATTATTCTTACTATTGCAAAAAACATTTTGGCATTTCTCAACAAAACTTTGTGAAATGCGAACTACAAATTCTGTCGTGCATTTAAATAAGCCTTATTGGTTGGTAATAAGGGTTAAATTTCCTTAAATTAACTATTTTATTTAATGCACACTACCTCAAATTTAAAATGCATTGATATTATTTACGTGTGTGTATGGATATCTATGAACGAACTACAAATTCGCTCGTGCATTCAAGAAGGCTTTATTACTTTGGAATAAGGCTTAAATTTTCTTAAAGCAAAGATTTTATTAACTTGTTACGACGCGGTGGTTCTAATTTAAGATAAATAAAAGATTTTTTAGGGAAAAATTAACATATATAAATTATGATGGAAATCGATTCAGAAGCCGATTCTGAACAAACAACTTTCAGGTCTTGCGTTTATTCTGTTACAGGTTGTATATACAGGCCTAATTTTAATACTTAGGTCAATTTATTTGTAAAAATATCGAGACATTCTGTGGCTAACACTTTTTCATATAATACTTATGACAAAGTGTTAACCACAGTACATAGAGAGTAATTCCTGTGGTCTACACTCATCTCTCAAGTATCTTTCATCAAACCCTTCTATTTTTCCTATTAAATCCACCAAAAATATTTCAAAACATGATTACCTAACAAAATAATGATCTCAGCAATAACACTGCCAATAAAAAGAACAAAATTAAGTTATTAAAATAATTTCATATTGTAACGTGTTATTTGGACATAACAGTTATGTAATAACTAATAAGTGTCTACACGTACATAACAGCTCATAGAAATTAAGGACCATAGCTCGTAATTGTGCCATAGACTACATAGGCTTTTGCCATAGAATAACATAGAATAGAATAGAATTTTTCTTTATTGGAGTAACCAAGACTCAACAAGATTATTAGTAAAACTTATAACTATGTTAGTAAGCACAGAAACAGAACAAAAACAAGGAAAAGTACACACAGAAGTCATGGTTGGTCCCTGTTGTGACATCCCGTGAGAGACGGCATAACAGTGACCCTCGTAAACACAGTCCAGGCGACTCGCAACCATGCTTAAAACATTGTTGGAGCCGCCCCACACCCTGCGTACCAGGGAAGCGCACCTTTTACGCATTGTTGCGTAAAAGCAATCTACATGCGCATCTGCGAACATCCCTGACGCACTACAGAAACAGATAATAGATCTTTATTTCATGTAAACCAGATACAGGCACTTATGAAATGTCGAGACTAGGTGCGCGGTTCCAAATAGTAGATCCTATGGAGAAGAACCGGTAAAAAACTCCATGGAAACTCTTTTAAAATAATAGATTACAATCTTTATCAGTACAATGTTGTTGTAAGAGCTGCGAGATTAATGTAATTTAATGTGAATAAAAATAAGACTAGGATAATAATGATTTGCCTCTGAATAAGATTGCCATGGCAGTTACAAGCTGACTAGAGAATAGATCGATAACACTTTAATGATTGACAATATAATAATCACCACCCTTATTAGGTCGATTGGTGATTCCAGTATGACGATATTACATAATTATATTACATGTACCTACTGGCGTTGTAAAAAGACCGTATTTTTCCTGAGATGAAAATGAACCAAAACATAAACCGTATTTTTTTCTATATGACGACAAATATTTTTAAATATCAGTTGATATTACATTTTTTGTTAGGTTTCAACAAAAATCAATCGCATGACGACACGTTTGGCGCAGTGGTTAAGTGATTAGATTTCTATGGTACGTGCCGCGGGTTCGATCCCCGCGCGGAACAAATATTAGTATTATCTAGAGATAGGTGTCCCGGGTCTGGGTGTGTGTGCATGTGACATGTATGTTTGTAAACTATACTCTTGATACAGGAGAACTAAATTAGAGGGTTTATTCAAAATTCATCGCTAAAACTTTAATAAGTAGGTACAATAATTTATTTTTAACCAAATAATCTTTTTGTTTCAGAATCTACCGCCATCGTCCCTCGGCTGATAAGGTATAATTTTGTTATTATTTTTAGTAACCAATCTTCTAAAACCTTTTGTTTTTACACAGCACGAAACAGGGTTTATTTCGGACGGGTTCAAAAAAAAAACTAACTTAGTCTTTGGCTAAATAGTTCCTTTAAAAGTTCCGGGACTTTAATAAGCATAATTATTGCAGTTCGTTGTTTCAAAAAAGGTAGGATATTTACGGTTCTTTTTAACACGCTTTTATTAGCTTCACCTGTAACTAACTTACTAACTATGTAGTTAAGAAAATCTTGGAAGTTAAATTTGACCCACTTCCCGGGTATATAGATGTTAAAATTAATGGACCATTAGATATTAAGGAATTAGATAAGCCTCTATTAATGTTAGTTATGTTAAGTCAATTGGAAAGCTATACAGCGGAATTTAAATTAATTAGAAACAATAAACCTCTTAATCGCAAGTCTAAATTATTGCCGCTAAATCCCTTTATTGATTCAGATGGCATATTAAGAGTTGGGGGTCGAATTCAAAATTATACTGAGCCAAGTCGTAAGCGCATCTTCAAGTTCGTATTCAGAGAAACCATAAACTTAGAATATTTTCGCTTTTACATCCTAAATCTATGAGAGACACATTCCCTGTCAAACTTACGTCGGTCTCGGCCATCGATGTCTATAGATATGCTTAGTGAACTCAAAAAGAGAGACGTATCAGGTACTCCATTTTCAGAAAAATGGAGTAGTTGATCACCAGTCAAATGCCGTTTACAAACATAATTATTAATTTGTGTATTGAAAAAAAGATATATAATAACAGTAGCTATTCCATTAGTGCATGTATCGCTGTTCTATTTATATATATTTCGAACAATGTCGAATTTAAAATTTGATGTCTTCAAAAAATACGTCTCATTTTTTTAGCTTCCCTTTGTATGACAGAGCGTATCTATAGACATCGATGGTCTCGGCTATATCAGCAGTTGTGCATGCCTCGCGCTGCCAGCTACTATGCTGAGTCCAAGACCTTTTTGTCTTTTACCTTCTTGTATGATAAATCTCCTTGCTACCAATGTAATTTGAAAGACAAATAAAAATCTTCTATTATATTCTAAGCTTACACTCTCTTCTAGGAGATTAGAATTTTTCTGTCAGTTCGTCTGACCTTACAACCACAAAAACTAGTTGTGTCACTTGTAGTCCACATGGCTTTGATTTCTACACAAGTTATAAAAAACACGCATGTAGACAACGAATCACGGTGTTACGAAACAATGGGTGTTTAAATGTCGCGGTGTGATGCGGTTTGATGTGCCGCGCAATTATTATAGCACATGCCACGGTTAAAGTTGAAACGTCAGATCAGATCAGATCTGTCAATGAATTTAGTGGAAGGCAAAGGAATATTTAGTTTCAAATTTTCCAATGAGCTGAGGAATCTAGAATGTGTCAGTTTTTTTTTTTTTTTTTTTTTCCAAAAAAACATAATTGGCATACATATATTTTTTACCCTACTTACAGGAAACCTTAATTGGTTTAAGCGTAAGAGGTGGGTCGCAATTTACAAGAATACAATACAAACATTATACCTAATCATATTAAGCTACATAGGATTCTTCAACTTATTGTTACTTTTTCAATTTATTGTAAAAAGTAACACTTGAGGATATCACTGAGGAACTCAAAACATTCTTTAAGATAGAGGGGGGTGGAAGGGTTGAAGAGCACATTGTATAGTAATGACAGGATAGGGGTATTCCGGCGAAGGCCAATATAGGTAGCCATTTGAGCTTAGTACGGAATTCGGAAACATGATCATATTTACATTTTCATTTCATGTTTCACAACACCATTCAGCACCATTTGCATCAGCGTCATTGGTGTTGCCAATGACAACAAGCTGATCGATGCCCATTTTTTTGCACATGAGGGACACACTTCCATGTATTGTTATTCTCTTTTTTTTTCTTCATCGGTTTATTATTAATTTTTCTGGCTTTTTATGTGTATATAATTCTGGTGTCCTGTGCGCATTTTTTTTTTATTTTTCTTTGTTTCTTTCACACAGTCCTATCCAGAATTGAAATACTAAAAATCCTCAGCTTGGTACATTTTTGCTGACTGTATTTTCTCTTCTTACAACATAACAGGAAGTCAGAAAGGGTTAATGGTACTGGTAGCCGAACCCACACAGCGGTTTAATAGGGCACCGCCTACCAACTTAAACTCGGAGTTAACTAATTTCTAGCTAAATAACTATTTCCTTCTAATAATGCAATTACACACTGTAAGATTGATAGTCTGGTAAAAACCCTTTACAATTGGTAGGGTAATGAGTTATTAGAATTTGTTATTTTCCTTAACCTAACAGAAGTCCTTTTTATTAGGTACCTTTCCTTGTTACAGCTCGGGACACACACTGAATAGGTGATGCGCAGTCGGTGCAGTATACCCACATATTTTTTATTCTTTTAAATTATTATATTTTCTACTCAATTTTACACTGTTGCCATCCTAAGAAAAATGTCTTCTCTGTCTATGCACCTGTCCTCTTCTTATTACCTATGTCTATCATTCTAGTGTCTTGTTTTGGTGGCAAATAAACGATTTTTCTTTCTGTCTTTCTTTCTTTCTTTGTTGCCTTACTTATTTAAGTATACTTGGCTCTACTGCACACACTAGGTATGTACCTTAATACATAATTAGAAGCGCCCTCTGGCGGTCATTTAAAATCTATGTGACTTCATCCTCGTGTAAGATATGCGTGATGGCGTGATATGATTAAAAAAAGTAAAAACCGACTTCAAAAACCTAAATTGTATAAAATCATTTTCATAAAAAACTTATCAGCTTCCGAAGTCGGTGCCACTTTCAAAATAAGGTTCCCATTCACAGATATAGATATTACACTTTTTAATTTTTTGAAGTCTTTTTTATTTCAGATATTTTTTTGTTTTTCTATTTTGAATGGCATAAGCATATGACAGCAGCAACCGCAAGTGATTTGTTCAACTCCATTGAAGAGTTCCATTATCTATCACCGAAGTTCTTAATCAGATCTTCACTTTGGAAGAATACAGATTCAAACAAAAAAAAACATTAAAATCAGTTCACAATTGGCAGGGATATCTCTGAACAAACATACAAAAAAAAAGTCGAAATAAGAACCTCCCTTTTTTCTTATGAACTTACACCATAGCCTCATGACTCACTATGTTTTTTTTCTCGAATACCTTTGTAATAACTTCATAATGCAATCAAATTGATTAAAATTTGATAAGACCGATATAGTTAATTGATTGCAGCGTGAATTACACAACTATAATTGTTCCTTATTGATATTGTTAGCCTAGAATCTAGATATAAATCCATTTTCATTAGCAATACTGCATTGAAATTTGTCCATCCGTTTTGGAGCTACGATGCCACTGACAGATAGGTACACACTTCAAACTTATAACACCCCTCTTTTTTGTTGGGGGTTAAAATAAGTGATAATATTAGTAGTTAGTTATTAGTATTAGCAGATATGATTAAACTAGCTTTCAACTAAAAAAAACTGCATTGAAATCAGTCCATCCGCTTTGGAGCTACGATGCCACAGACAAATACACAGATAGACACTACTAACTTATAACACCCCCTTTTTTTGTCGGGGGTTAAAAACACAAAATCTGAAAAGCTCATAAAAATAACATTGCACTTAGACATAACACCAAAAGTCCTACTTCTCAACAACCTACATCATAATATTTAGCGGGCATACGATTATCAATAATACCATTGTCTTTGTTCAAGCTAAAGAGGCGTGGTGAGGATAGCGTAGAGAAAGTATGACATTTACAAGCATATTGTTTGAGAGTAAGAGTGCCTTGAATGGCGAGACATCTGGGTTCGATTCTTAAAGTGACTTTCAATAGGATCACAATATCTCACTTGTACAGTACGAGCAAATCTTTATGAGCCCTCGAACTCTCTCCCTCTCTCCATCTAGCATCTATAATAATACGCTTATTATAGGTGCTAGAGGGAGAGAGACAGAGAGTTCAGAGCTCAGTTCAGGGCTTATAAAGATTTGTGAGTACTAAAATGTGCTCTGGGAACAACCCTAAAGTTTAAGTTAATTTGCAAACAAATTGGCGCTTTAGTCAATTTACCTTTTTACATAATTATATTTATGTATTATTAATTCGTATTTGTTTATTTATGTACCTCTTTTTAAGCATATTGCGCGCATGGATGATTGTGGGATTTGGCATAGTTAAAGTTTAGGTATATAAAGAAGGAGTAGGTACAGAAGGCTAAAATTATGGTCGAATTTCGACAAAATAAAATGTGAATAAAAATTACTCTCCCTTTTAAAAATCAAGTTAAATATACAGCCTATTCTCAAAACTAATAGAACACATTTCGAAATCGCAAAGCGAAATGTCAAGGCGTTCGATTTACGAATATTTTTGATGTCAATCATTTGACAGGTTATTTTTTTTATAAAGAAAAAATGCTGTCATACAAGGCATTGACCGCCCAAAGGCGTGGTTAGAATAAATAATTACGTACTTATGTTTGAGTCGTGTTGAGTTTGTTATTAGGTTGTATTGTATATTATTGTGTAATAGGTTCTATTATCAGTTAAATAAATATTATAGTTTAAAAAAAAAACTAAAGAAAACGCTTTTGTCATCCAAACTAAACGTGTATGCAAAATTTCAGCTCAATCGGAAACCGGGAAGTGGGTCAAATTTAACTTCCAAGATTTTCTTACATAGTTAGTTAGATTTTTTATTTTTTTTTATTTACTATAATAACTTTCCTTCAAAATATACATAAAACTTACAATCTAAAACCACGGGGGTTTGTCCAGATTGCAGTGAGTAATCAGTTAGTTAGTTACAAGTGAAGCTAATAAAAGCGTTTTAAATTTTTAATAAATAAATCCAGCCCATTATTGTCCAACGCAGAGCACGGGCCTCTCCTCGAAATGAAAAGGATTAGACCTTAGTCCACCACGCTGGCCTAGTGCGGGTTGGCGGACTACACACACCATCGAGGACTTTCTGAGGCCCTCTCAGATGTGCAGGTTTCATCACGGTATTTTCCTTCACCGTTAACGCAAGTGATAATCAAATTGCGATCCGCACAAAGTTCGAAAAGTCAGAGGTGCCGGCTGGGATTGAACTCAGACCCTCCTGCATGGAAGGCAAGCGTTCAACCGCTAGGCTATCAGTGCTAATAGTAATGACTAACTTACTTACTACTATTATCACTTATTTTTAACCCCCGACAAAAAATACGGGTATTATAAGTTTGTAGTGTGTATCTGTGACATCGTAGCTCTAAAACGAATGCACCAATTTCAATGCAGTTTTTTAAATGAAAGCTAGTTTAATCGGATATCATCTCAGCTATGTTTCATGAAAATCTATTCAGTCATTCAAAAGTTACAGCTCTTTTTCTAGTTTGAGTCGGTTTTTGACGGTTACGTTATTATTATTTTGGTGGTGCGTTTGGTACGACTTGCTCAGAAAAAGGTTTTTGATTACAGTACATTGGTACCACTGGGTACTAAAACATAAATCAATGCACTTGCAAATAAACAAAGCATGACTAATACTATAAATAATTCAAAATACAACTCTAACCACAGTAAAAACAAAGTTTGTCACTTACGATGTCAAAGTCAAAGATTTTTATTTCAACTGGGCCTTTGCAGGCACTTTCAAAACGTCGTGATTCTAGGCGCACGGTTCCAAGTGGGTTGGTCCTGGAGAAGATACCGGCAAGAAACTCCATGGATACTCTTTTCATAAATCAAGCTTACTACACAACAAACGATGCCATTTATATCCGTGATTAGATATTTCGCGAAATAAACTATTTGATTTTAATTTGATTTTCCAGTTATTCACTTATTACTTATTTATTTATTATATACTTTATTGTACACCTGAATATAACAATTTTGTAAGTAAGGAGATTACAATATTAAAGTACAATGGGCGGCCTTATCGCTTAAAGCGATTTCTTCCAGGCAACCACTGGATGGAATAAAGTAACAAGCAAGTTATGGGGCAGACTGTGGTGCACATAAGGATTGCAATCCCGCAAAACGGGATCCCGCATTCCCGCGGGATCCCGCTGCTTTTATTAACCTGCTGGATCCCGCACCTTGAAGCGCGGATCCCGAAAATTAATAATTTGGCGTTAAAACTTTCTTATGAGCGTATTTTCAAAAGTTATCACTACGTTTTACATTTCTAAAGAGTTTCGAGCAGAGTGTTAGATTGGTAGTTTTATTAGTTAGTACCCTTCTCTATACCTACCTATACACCTATGGTGCTTTCAAAATTGACAAAACTTTAAAAATAATTAAAAACCGACTTCAAATAGGGCTAAAAAGAAACAGTATAAAACAATTTTCTTAAAAAACTTAACAGCTTCTGAAGTCGGTGCCACTGCCAAGCTAGGTGCATTGAAGAATTAAAGGCCCCGACTTCAGAAGCTGTTAAGTTTTATAAGAAAATTATTTTATAATTTTTAGTTTTTTGAAATCGGTTTTTACTTTTTTTGAAGTTTATTTTATTTTTTATTTTGAGTGGCATAAACAATACATAAACATGACATTACAGCAAACGCGAGTGATGTGCTGTTATTCATTCAAGAGTTCCATTGTCTATCTCGGAAGGTCTTCACCAAATTTAAGTGGGACCACCTCGGAAGTATATTCTTTCGAAATAATTTTTTTTTTTTTAATTTTTTCACAATAGGCGAAAATATAGATGAAAATACAACAGACAGACGAACATAGAACCTCCTCCTATTTTGAAAAGGATAAAACACGTACTATTCTTTCAAAACCACCCATTTCCCTATCCGATCAAAGAAACTTACAAGACCGTACAGAATTCATAATAACACCAACATATCTAGTCCATCAGAAAATGGCGGCCGCATTATACAAGTAATGCAAATATCGTCTGCAATTAAGCGGGAGCTGGATCGAGTCATTATATCGATATAGCTTATTACTCGATTATCGTAAGTGCGGTGCTGCATACGTAATCGCCGACTATCGGTAATATCGATTTGAGAAGTCGTGTAGAATAGACCCTTGCGAGATTTAACTATAAGGTATGATAGCCGTAAAGTTTCATACTGATTTCCTGAGGTTTACGTAAATAGACGAAGTTTTTGAATGACCAAGACTAAGGCCCGGACTCCACCAAAGCGGAGAGGAGCGGAGATGTGTCTTAACAACCAATGGTATATTGTAATTTATACATCTCCGCTCCTCGACGCGTTGGTGGAGAACTGGGAAACTGGGTGGCTTGAGTGTTAAGTATGCACCTACATGTACTGTTTAATGTAGTAGTACTTAATAAGATCTTTGCTGTTCCTTTTTTATTTTTTTTGTAATATTGTATAAATTCTGGTCGAATTTTAGCTAGGGCCGCTCCCGCGGCTCCATATGTTATTGTTTATTTAGTATCTTGATTTATGGAAAGAGTATCCATGGAGTTTCTTGCGGGTATCTTCTCCAGGACCAACCCACTTGGAACCGTGCACCTAGAATCACGACGTTTTGAAAGTGCCTGCAAAGGCCCAGTTGAAATAAAAACTTTTGACTTTGACTTTGACTTTGGAGTGTAGCTATACCTACTGTAAGAATATTTCGTATCTCGATTCGAATCAGACTTTTGATATTGGTCGAAATGACATACACAATAAAATCTGCTGAGAATTATTTGTATGGAACAATTTTTTTATTTTTTAGAATGAATGAAAGAAAAAGCTTTTATTTTTATGCCCAGTATGACGCACGAAACTTAATTAAAACCTTACACCAGCTTAACAAAGCATAATATAAGAAATTATGATTAAATCATAAATAAATCATGAAAAGTTTGATTTTCTTGATTTCCCTTTTGATTGTTTAGTAAAAATAACGGACAAGTGCGAGTCGTACTCGCGCACCGAGGGTTCTGTATAGTAATTTTGTAAGTAAAGGACATTACAATAATATAAGTCAATGGGCGGCCTTATCGTATAAAGCAATTTCTTCCAGGCAACCATTGGATGGAATACTTAACAAGTTATGGGACAGACTGTGGTGCACATATATATGTCGAACTAAATATAATTACAAAAAAAATATATATATAAAATTTAAAATTTAAAATACACTTCTATAAACCACCATAACCATTAACCAGAACCACCATTTAAACCAGTTACAACGTTTGTTTAAAAGTATGTGTGCTTGGTCCATTTGAAAATAAAACTTTATTAACTTAGACGACTGCCTACACCATAAACTAAATGACCCTAAGATAAATTACTTCTAATCCCTATAATTATTCACTTGAAACCATAAATTAATATTCACTCAATGCTTTCCGCCAAACAAGAATAGTACGTACGTAATGATATTAAAAAGAAAAAAGATATTATCAAGCGAAGCCATGGCAGAAACGAGTAATGGTAGCATCGGCAAAAAAATAACGGCGGCGTATAATTATTATCGTCCAGCTTAAGAGGATGATCTTACTTAGTATAAAATATACAGTTTATGTATACAATCTTTTCATTAATTTATGTCTTGTATTTTCTTGCTAGGTTCTGCTTTAGGACTGCTCTTGCGCTCATTAATATGAACATCTAGAGATCGCATTGATAATAGCGAAATATAGATAATAAAGGATATTTTTTATGTAGTGCGCAAAATTTGCAGAGTGATTCTGTGTCCGTTCCCAAATGCAACCGCAGTATAAAAATTCACTCCAAAACAATTTTTTATTTTATTTTGTATTACCTACTTACGCTAGTAAAAAATGCGTTTCCCCATAGGTAGTCGAATTTTCGTTTTTTTTTTTATTATTTCCCAATACTGCGGTTGGGAACGGACACTGAATTACTCGGCACAATATGCGCACTACATAAAAAAAATATCCTGTTTACTAATACATATAACATTAGTCTCCTTTAATTCTTGATTCAGCAACTAGCTCTTAACAAGTCAGCATGTACTAGGTTTTAATAAGATGCGTGTACGGTTCATATTACTGCCTGCTGCATCGGGATATGAAGGCCTGTCAGTTTTTGTTTGCTATAAATATAATGTATTTCATTTATTACTTACATCAGCCCTTATCCATCGAGCTCGAGATTAAGTATGGGAAAGAAATGCTTAGCCAGATAGGTTATGGAACTAATCGGTATCCTCTTGATTCGCATAATTTTGATTGGCATAAAGTTATTTCGCATAACGTTATTTCGCATAATTATTATTGTCCTATTTATTTGTGAGCATAATGTTTTCATTAAAGCGATTTTTTTTTATAGTAAATTGAGGCGCAACCTCTTTCGACCTTTTTATACCCTTTTCGAATAACTGTGTTTTTATTTATAATAGTATTCTTAATAAGTCAGTCAGTCCATTACTGTCGCACTGTTGGGCACGAGCCTTTTCTCAGAATGAGAAGGGTTACGCCTTAGTCCACCACGCTGGCCTGTTGCGGGCGGACTACAGACACCATCGTGAACTTTATGAGGCCCTCTCAGATGTGCAGGTTTCCTCACGGTATTTTCCTTCACCATTAATGCAAAGTGATTATCAAATTGCGATCCGCAGATAAATTCGGAAAGTCAGAGGTGCGAGCTGGGTTCGAACTCGGGCCGTCCTGCACAGAAGGCAAGCATTCAACCTCTAGGTTATGAGTGCTAAGAAAATTAATAAGTATAACTAGAGATCACCTAGTGGTCGCAATTCGACCGTAATATTATAAATATATTTCAGGTTTCTGCACTCCTTCTCCATATAAACTTTAACCATGCCAAATCTCACACTCCTTCGTCCGCGCAATATGGTTGAAAAGGGGTGCCTACAAAGTTTTCTCTTCACGTATTAATATACAGGGTGTAAGTGACATCGTAACGAAAACTCATACCATGGGTTCAGTACATGATACTGGATCATTCAGCGTTAGAATTTTGCGTCGGTCTTATCAAAAATTTAACGATTTTGTTCGCAGATTTTTTAGTTAGGTATAAAAACTGCGAACAAAATCGTAAAAATTTTGAAAAGACCGACCCAAAATTCTTTCACTTAGTCTTTCAGTATCATGTACTGAACCGATGGTATGAGTTTTCGTTACGATGTCACTTACACCCTGTATAGATAATTGTTCTCAGTATGTCTCAAGTGAAGTCCTTTGTCCTCCCTAACATAAAACCAAGGCAAACTGAAAGCAAACAAGGTTTTCAACTTAGATACTCGGTTATGATCGTGTATCATATTGCGTGTTCACGCATCACGCGATTGAGTCGCATGGTATGAGAGCGATAAATTGTTGCGAAAAGACGAACTGATTTTAACTTAAAAGTTATTGTTATGGGTCTTTATTCTCTATAACCACGCTCACGTCTTGTTACGACCTGTCAAATTTTGTATGAAAATGACGCAGATCAATGTGATTTTATCGTGACAAGACACGTTGTTGTCATAAATAAGACCCGTCTACCGATAAAATGTGTATGAATGTAGCTGCAAGTGTCCTATACATAGGACATAAACAAAAATATATTAGAAAAATAACGCTTTCCCTAAACAACGTGTATCAGAAAGCGTGGTCATGTCTAAGGATGTGGGATCAGACCATCAAACTGATATTTTTTCGCGATTACGATGTTGGTCCGCTAGAGAAAGTTGTTCAGTTTGATCCATAAAGTTATTATTAGTGGTAATAGAGGAACACAGTGTGCGAGTGAGAAACCGATCTTTACGAAAATCCTACGTGCGAGAAAGAGACACAATTAAATGTTCGTAGGACCGATTTGAAACAATTCATGAACTATTAGGTACCTGTCAAAATAAGATCTCGTATTATTTTATGATTTTCTTCACAATCGTTCTGTATTTTATTGGATAAATATCAATAATCGAAAAGGTTTCGTGTCCTGTGTTAGACTGCAGTGTAACTTACAGCAATAATGCAAATAAAGAGACCTTTTACAGGTAAATACCGTACAGTGCAATATTACTTTCAGAGTGCATATTTCCATAGAAAATATTCCTAAAATTATTTAGTAATACGTTTATAACATGCAGTAAGCCCTCTATTTTCTAAATAATATATTATTTTAAATAATTATGTGTAAGATAAAAAAATATTGTGTTCGTGAAAATGTGAAAATTAAACCGTTTGGCATAGGTTGTGTGTACAAAATCTATCGATATGTCGATATTTCCAAATTAATTTTTCGTACTACCTAGCTTCGTCCATTGCATAACTTGAGAGTTATTGTTAATCCTTGCTTATTTGTATATTGAAAGGTTGATTTAGTCCGGCCCCGCACATTGTCAGAAAATCATAGTCGGAATATTTCTGACGCACCGGAGGGCACTCGACACTATTCACACCATGTTTGTACTATTACAACATTTTAATAGTACGTACATAGCCCATACCCGCATTTTGTACTAGCCCCACAGATGACAGAATTTTCCGAATCGTACGTCCGCTTCTACAAGAAGCAAACTTACGATTCCGAAGATTCTGATTCTGTCGCACATTAAAATGCATAAAATAGCGCTATTTCCAGACAAAGAGTAGCCTGGTGAAAAAAATAACTTCATTATATTGACTGGCTAACTTCATAACTTCCAGGTTTCCGGACCACATTTCTCGGCCTGTGTCAGTGTACAAATACAGGGACCTATCACCAGAACCTTCAACATCAAAACCGAAACGTCTGACGTCAAGAAATAATGAATATGATAATGAATGATTACATAATGTTTACAATAAATTTTCTTTTTACTTACCTATTCGTCACTTTCGTGACGTTAATAATTTTGCCATCCTAATATAAACCTCTATTACGTAACTTTTAATATTTTAAAATGACAGATTAAATATGTCAAATATGGTATTTTAGTATAAAGAACATTTGAAAGATTTAATTGGTAATTTTAAAAGATTATAAGTTAGGTACATAATTTAGCCTAGCAGATTCTAAATGATATTCCACTCCTTATTAGTATAGCCGATTTTGATATCGATATTGCAGGGATATTGTCAATTCGGTGATATTATAATTTCACAATAACACGGCCATATCGATAATGCGGAGACGTCAAAGTCACATCCCTAAACTTCACACACATGTCAAATGCGCTAACATACGTATTTCTTTTTTGGTCTCGCGATAATGAAGACATTGTTCCTCTATTACCACTAGTAATAATAACTTTATGGTTTGATCATCACTTAAATATGACCGCGCATTTATGACACACGTTGTATAAGTGACAGCATAGAGTGACAGTTATATTTTTTCCATAATACTAGCTTGAAGATTTTTTAAATAAAATTCTCCTGAATTATCATGACTTACTAAGGATAAGAGAATTATTTTTTTAAATATTGTCCAATTTTGCCCTCAATGTGTTAGAGGTAAATAATCTCAGATTCCAACTAGAAAAAAGAGCTGTAACTTTTGAACGGCTGAACAGATTTTCATGTAACATAATTATAAGATGATATCCGATTATAATAGCTTTCGATTTAAAAAAATTGCATTGAAAACGCTCCATCCGTTTTGGAGCTACGATGCCACAGACAGCTACAAAGATACACAGATACACACTATGAACTTATAACACCCCTCTTTTTGGTCGGGTGTTAAAAAACGCTCTTTTCTTTTGCAATGCTGCGTAAAGCAACAGCTTAGCGGCCCAAGAACTAAATATAGAAAAGCACCTCTTAAAGCCGTATTGTAAATGGGTACGTTTTTATGACATCTCGCACAATTTATAATGTAATCCTGTTAATGCGGTTGACATGGGAACAGGATATGTTTTTGCTAACTCCATTGAAAAGGTATTCAGGACAGCTTAGTAAAGCTCGTTGAAGTCATTTAGCTACGTATGTTAAATGTTTCCTATACTATCTATAATTCTCAGATCAAACCTCAAATTAGAAAGAAAGAAAAAGTATTTCTTTGACACAGCACAAAAGCGATTTTAAAGATTTATATATACATAAAATAGAAAAAAAAACCATGTAAAACGAAAATTAAATTAAAATATATCTTAAATAAAATTGATTGTACGTCGCAGCTGTGTCAAAAAGGCTTGAAAGCTAGTTTAATTGGAAATCATCTTAGCTATGTTTCATGAAAATCTGTGCATCCGTTCTAAAGTTATCTACAACTATGTATATAGTTACAACTAGATAGTTGTTTCGGGTCTGGTTGTGTGTTCATGTGACATGTATGTTTGTAAACTGTACCCTCGATACAGGAGAAATCCTAGAGAGGGGCAATGTTTACAAAAAAAAAAAAAAACCTCTTTTTCTAGTTAGAGTCAGGGGGTTTAAATTTCGTTTTTCTTGTTGTTATTGTATTTTTTTAATAATTTCATGTTGGTCCTTATTTTTGCAACCAAATAGATTATTTTTCTTTCTTTCTTTTACATCGATGTAACTTCTTAGTTGTATCGTACTGTACGTATTTTAAAGTATCTTTGCTTTTACATCGAGGGTCGTTGATTAAAATCTGGCAGTATCAAACCTTTTCGAGGACACACTTGAACTCATATTGAAGCACCATTGTTGGAAGCAAGCTTACCGGATGTGGCTGAGATGGTCCTACACAAACATTGTCATATTTGGTGAAATATCTCTTGTTCTCAAACACCTGCACGAGGAATGACATCAATTCGTTATCAACTAACTCAATCCAAGTTTGACGATACGGTTGGCCTAGTACAGGGGTCGGCAACCTGCGGCTCGCGGGCCACATGAGTCTCTTTGGATGTGGAGCTGCGGCTCTTTAGTTCCATACGCAAATCACTAGGTGGTCCTGGCATTATTTGCCAAATAGAAGAAAGTTTGTGGAAAAATTAAAAAATTGAAAATATAAAAAATATTAATATTTTTGTAAATTGTAATTTTTGACTCTTCCGACTCAAAAGGTTGTCGGCCCCTGGCCTAGTGGAATAGAAGAGAATATATTTTTATTTCATGTAAACCAGATACAGGCAAATCTAAATTTTTAAACATATTGCGCGCACGGAGGAGTTTGTGATTTGGCAGGCATAGTTAAAGTTTATATGGAGGAGTGCAGAAGTCTAAAATTATGGTCGAATTTCGACCACTGGGCGACCACTAGTAATTCTAATTACTATCATTAATTATATTAATGATGATAAAATCGAATTCTACCTTTTGTCTAGAATAAAATCAAAACATCACAGACAGGTATCAAATTTGAACACCTATTACAATTTATGACTTAATTCTAAATCGGCACAGCATCGAGAATAGTTGAGAACATTACATCATACTGTGTCTATTTGCTACGGACTAGTTTTTAGGATAACCGGTAGATATCTAACAAAAAATAGGTAATATGAAATATTTGAAGCACCAAACTGGTTTTTCTCTTCAAGATGATGTGATCATCATTGATTGGTGAAGAACATTTCATATTTCATGACATGGGTTCCTTCTGGTGACTACGAAATTTCGTGTGGTCATAGAACACCATGATATGAATAGAATAGAATAGATCTTTATTTAATGTAAACCAGATACAGGCTCTCATGAAATGTTGAGACTCTAGGTGCGCGGTTCCAAGTAGTAGGTCCTATGGAGAAGAACCGGCAGGAAACTCCATGGAAACTCTTTTAGAATAATAGATTACAATCTTGATAAGTATGTCGTGTCGGTACCCTGTATGGTGTTAACATTCACTAAGGGTAGTATCGGCGACTAGCGATTTTGTGATATCATCGATGCTGCATCGCATTTTGTGATAGCATCGATGCTGCATCGCATTTTAGTGACTCGATGCGTCCGATTGCGGTTGCTAAATCGCGCGATTTAGCGACTGTATCGATGCTGCATCGCGATTTGGCGACTCACTGCGTCCGATCGCGGTTGCTAAAAGTATCGCGAGTGAACGGGGTAACGATCGATCGCTGCATCTAGCTTCCGAAAAGCGACTGAACCGCTAGTCGTCGATGCTAAAAGCAGCTCGTGTGAACGAGCCCTAAGACAAGATATTACGAAATTCCACCCCAAAGAGGGTGAAATGGGAATTGGAAGGTTTTATGAAAGAAAAATATTTCTATTATGCGCGTACGGAGTCGCAACCCGCGGGCACCGCTAGTAACTAAATATTCAAACATGATAACAATGTTACCTAAATCTAAATTAACACAGCTTTGTCCACATTGTGTTGTGTTGCAAAACAATAAAATATTTTGGATACTAAGTCTAAATCAGTTGCAATGAATCACATTAGAATGCGGTCTTAGCTGCTGTCAAAAGATAGATACTGTGTAAAGTTATAATTTAAGACGATTTTACAATATGATAACACTAATTTTACCACAAGTTTTTTTTTTTTAAAACTTTATGATTATCATCATTATGAATAACTTTTAACTATGGGAGCAAAGCTGTAATCGCGAAATATAATAATTTAAAAACAATTAAAATCACCTTAATCATAACCATCACCACCACCATTATTCATCAGCTTAAGCTGCTCAGCTTAAGCTGAGCGGAAGCCTTTTTGACACAGCTGCGACGTACAATCCATTTTTTATTTTAGATTTTTTTTTTTTTTTTTTTTGTTTTAATTATTTTATTCTTTTATTTTTGTTATATTATCTTTAAATTGTTTTTGTGCTGTGTCAAATAAATACTTTTTTCTTTCTTTTCTTTCTTTTTTCTTTTCTAATATAAAAATGTCAAAACGTTGTTTTTGTAAAATAACAATCGATTAGAATTACAATTATTGGAAAACAATCTAAAATGATGTTTGCTTGATGTTCATCTCGTTGTCAATTTGCGTGGCCACTGTGACTAGCCTCCTTTATTTCTCTGCTTACCATGCAACTGATGAAAACGCAACACATAGGTTTACTACAGGATATTTTTTATGTGGTGCGCATAATTTGTAGAGTGATTCAGTCTCTGTTCCTAAATGCAACCGCAGTATTAGGATACACCTTAAAATAAAACAAAAATTCGAATTAGTATGGGGGACACGCATAATTTACTAGTGCAAGCCATACAAAATCAAATTTTTATTTCGTTTTGGAGTGAATTTTAGTACTGCAGTTGCATTTGGGATTGGACACTGAATCACTCTGCAAATTTTGCGCACTACATAAAAATTATCGTGTATACATAGTATATACGTAACGATTATGTCAGTATGTAAGTAGGTACATTCTTTACGCTCAACTAAGGACATTTAGAGACAGTCTATAAGGTCAAATCACATTGTTCAATAATCAACACTTGATTTTTGCGAAGTCACAGTTGAAGGCCAAGTTATAACTAGTTATTACTTATCATTACTGGTTTTAAGCAGTTATTACCAGACTAACTATACCCCGGGACTTTGTCTGTGACTGTGTTGAATACGGAAACTCAATTCTTATAATTTTTTTTATTAAAAACGTCGTAATCTTGCCTCTTATCATTTACACAGCCAAATTATTTAAAACATAAAATCAAAATACAAATATAAAACTAAGCACCGGCGTCAAAGTACTCCTCCTCATCGCTGTCAATTGGTAGCGTGCCCAGAAGACTGGTAGCATTGCCACGTTGAATGGCAATGCTTATTCTTTGACCAAAGAATAGGCCAGCCCTCGGGTCACGCGTAGCGTCGACCAACCGTTTTGCAATATCTCTGAAAAAGAGACGTGCATTCGGACCCCATGACCCGAGCTTTTCGATGCCAAACGGCTCAAATAAATATTATAACTGGTGATAAGGTTATTATATTTGCGTCCTTTGAGTGTCTCTGCGGCTGCAGCAGAAGCGCCAGCACAGCCCGCCGAGCTAGGAAGATCCCAATTCTCGTAATTAAACTAGTTTTCAATAAGAAAAAACTGCATTGAAATCTGTCTATCTGTTTTGGAGCTACGATTTCACAGACAGATACACACTATACAAACTTATAACACCCCTCTTTTTTGTTGGAGGTTAAAAAGTATGTCACGTGCTTATTAACTAAATGGAAACTGCAAATAGGACAAAGTAACATACGGTACCTATATAACTGTAGCAATAATAGTCTATCAAATAAAAACAACTTTAAAAAGACAAAACTAGGTTTAATACAGAATTCTTGGCACGAACAGTCAGATTAATAAAAATAAAAAACCGGCCAAGTGCAAGTCGGACTCGCGCACGAAGGGTTCCGTACCATCACTACATAGTATAAAACAAAGTGGCTTCCCGCTGTCTGTCTGACCCTATGTATGCTTAGATCTTTAAAACGCAACGGATTTTGATGCGGTTTTTTTAAATAGAGTGATTTAAGAGGAAGGTTTATATGTATAATACTTTCATATTTAATGTAAGGATAATAGAGAAACTGCATCCGTGCGAAGCCGGGGGACGGATCCCTAGTTATCTATAAAAATGGCAAAAAAATCACGTTTGTTGTATGGGAGCCCCCTTAAATATTTATTTTATTCTGTTTTTTAGTAATTTTTGTTATAGCGGCAACAGAAATACATCATTGTAAAAAATTCAACTGTCTAACTATTACGGCTCATGAGATTACAGCCGGGTGACAGACGGACAGACAGACAGCGAAGTCTTTTTTTTTTTTTTTTTTTTAGCGTGGTAAAATCATCAAATGAGTCTTCCCACCCCGGGCAGGGCGGGAGGGACTGTCAGACTTGTACTGACTAAAATCCACGGTGTTCAATAGCACTTTACGTTCCGGGGTCACGGTAATGAGATAAGTCCCGCGACCCCGGGAACAGCGAAGTCTTAGTAATAGTGTTCCCGTTTTACCCTTTGGGTACGGAACTCTAAAAAAGGTCCTAATACGGGCGTCTCATTACATTATGTAAATTACAGATACGGGTAATACTGGGTAATAACATCTTTGCTTTCTTTGTGTCGATGTCTCAGGAAAATAAATCTGTGTCGGAAGCATTGGGCAACGCGCCAATTGGTGACAAACAAAAAATCTATAGTAATCACTCGTAACTCGTAAGGTCTTTGCTTATGTGAGACAAGCTTGACTGGTAAAACTAATTTAGCTGTAAACCTATGTTTATACATAGGTTCACAGCTAAATTAGTTTTACCAGTTTGACGGTTAGGTTATCCTAACCGTAAAAACCCCCGACCCCAACTAGAAGAAGAGCTGTAACTTTTGAACGGCTGAACAGATTTTGTTGAGTTGAGGGTTTTTGACGGTTAGGTTAGATACATTTTTTCAGATGCATGTTTTTAACTGCTGCTACCAAAAGAACTTCGGAAAGGCTAGGACGATTATGATGAAAAACAAGAAACTGGTTTCTTCAACCTAGTTGCAGAGGTCAGACGGTAGTCACACGTTCTAAAACTAAAAACTTGCCTTATCACGGATGGAAGAACTAGTTGCGCATTTGGTAATGAGCTTCCGAAAAGATAAGCAAATATCCTTCCTTGGGAACACTCGTTATTGCCTACTAAATGAAAGGTATGGGCATAGCGGTACCTTCCGCTCAAAGCCAAAGATTTTTATTTCAACTGGGCCTTTGCAGGCACTTTCAAAACGTCGTGATTCTAGATGCATGGCTCCAAGTGGGTTGGTCCCGGAGAAGATACCGGCACGAAACTCCATGGATAGGTACTCTTTTCATGAAACAAATTTACTGCGGCCCCGGCTAAAATTCGACCAAAAATTACACAATATTACAAAAAAAAGAACAGCAAAGATCTTATTAAGTACCACTATAATTTCAACAATATTTTATTTATTTATACTTTATGCACTATGTACAGAGGCGGACTTAATGCCTTAGGCATTTTCTACCAGTCAACCTAAGTACAAGTAGGTACGTACTTAACACACAAGCCACCCCATTATGAATACAAGGGAGGCGTCATTAATATTAGCTTGTAAATACAAATTTTAAAATCAAAATTGAAAGAAAGAAATAAATAAGGTTTATTGATCAACACAATACATGGTTAAATCACACTATATACAATACAGAAACAAAAACCAGGAGTGACACAGCAGCTGCACATTGCAGCAGACTTACTTCGGCACATAAATTAAATTAGAGCTGCCCTACTGGGGAAGTACCTCCACCTTGCAGAATATCGTAGCCAAATAACACTGATCTTTAACAGTGTTGTGTTCCTAGCGTTGATTAAGGTTGCCTATGCTCCTTGGGGAAGCGTCGTGGTAGCAGTAAGGTTCCCCTCCACTGCAAACACGATGCTAGTAGTAGATCTGGAACGCGCGAGTGATACCCCTGGTGCTGAAAGCGCTTACCATCAAGCGGGACGAAAGATTCCTAACACCATAGTGATAAAAAAAATATATAAAAAAAATAAGATTTAAGTATTTTGGGTTGCACAGATATAAATAATGGCGCAGGAAAACATCATGAGGATACAAATAATTCGAAAACTCAAAGTTTATTTTGGTAGTAATAATAGTCTCCTTGGTCCCTTGAGAAATCCAGTTCCTCATAATACCCAATTGATTAGTTTATAATACCAAGAAAATTTAATTTCTTCATTTGACTCTTGAAACATAAGACATCAAAATATGACTATGGAGCTTCTTACCGGCTATTTTCAATAGGGTCAAACAAAACTTTGAACTGTGAACCTTTTTATAAGAAACTGCGGGTCTACCGTGTACTTAAAATGGTAATGAACATCGTCTCCGGTAATAAACTTCAATACGATCGAGAGAATCTGAACTATGAGCTACCTTGTATTTACAAGAAGATGGGAGTCCCAACACGATCGGTAAACAATTTACAAGGTAGCTCGAAGCTTAGCCACTCATGATCGTATTGAAGTTTATTACCAGAGTCGATGTTCATTACCATTTTTGTTACGCGGTAGACCCACTGTAATGGCTTATTCTAAAGAAAAACTAAGACTATTAATTTCTTATTTTTTATTATTCATAAGTTGTCCCATTCTGTTGCTATGTATATTTTTCTACTAAATCCGTCGTTAACAAGGTCTCGGTCACCGATCAAAATTATAGACTTTATAACTTGTTGCCATAATCAACTTCAAAATGTTATGCATCCGTATACTAATATAGACGAAACAAACAATTTATATGCTAATACATTTTTTCGCGACAACACAGGTGAATCAGTTCATCCAACCAAAATAATAATCGAATAAAAAAGCCATTTACGTTACAAATATATTAAAAGAACATTCTGAATCGATTAGTCACCACTAAGCCGTCCTAATGCTCAAATTGTCGCAAGCGCAGGTACCCAATACGAGGATTTGATTCCTAGGTTAGGCAAATTGAAATATGTGTAATTTTTGATGATTGCTTGAAAATTCATAAATAAATAAATTCAGCCCATTACTGACCCACTGCTAGGCACGGGCCTCTTCTAGGAATGAGAAGGGTTAGGCCTTAGTCCACCATGCTGGTCTGGTGCGTGTTGGTGGACTACACACACCATGGAGATCTTTATGAGGCTCTCTCAGGTGTGCAGGTTTCCTCACGGTGAGTTTTAGTTCACCGTTATTGCAAGTGTACATAAAATTGCGATCCGCACGTAAATTAGAAAAGTCAGAGGTGCGGGCACAGGGTGAACTTCACAAAAAAATAATGAAAATTCATCCTTAGTAAAAAAAAATACTGCTGCATATAACATACTCAACAATTACAATGACGTACACGAGGCAGTATTGCCATAATCACCACGTGTTGCCTATCATTCTGTTGGTATCGGACCTCAACATCACCATCGGTGAAATCTGGGTATACCATAAAACCAAAGATTAAATAATAGTGTAAATCACTTCTTACTTCTCCATAAGAGTTGCAGTCCTAACGGTTATCATACGGTTAGTCACCGTTAATTCTAAAATCATGATTTATTATTCACAATAAAAGGAAGCGTGAAAATGAATCGACACAAAATGATCGGGTCAAGGTGCGTCCACCGCGTGTCGACGGCGCCGTGTCGACATCAATGGAAAATTACTATTTGTGTTGAGTGGTGTAATTTTTAGGCATGTGCGATTCGCAAAAAGTTCTTTGCATTGTTTATTAAGTGACAATGGAGTTATGTTACTTTTTCCATGCATGTCTTACGTATTATCTACTCAAAGGTATGCCCGTTCCTTTATTCCCATGATTGACTAGTTGACTCACACAAAACATAACAGAAGAATAAAAGATAAAAACACACATAAATTGTAACAAAAAAAAAAACAAATTAAATACATAATATTAAACTATCATGTAATATATAATTATACTACGGGATTTAACAACCCAAAAAATCTGACAACCGGTCTAACCTTAGGGTATCAGTGTCTCCCAGTAATTGTGCGGCGGAGGTCAGATGGCAGTCCGTATAAAATGCTGATATTCAGCCGCATCTGGTTAGACTGGGAGCCGACCACAACGTAGTAAGGACAAAGGCCAGGCAGATGATGATGATATAAAGTATCATGTATCGGTGCGCCTCATATGTGCAAAAACGGGTCGTTACTCAGCATAATGAGCTATGAGTCTTGATACTTGTTTTTTTATTTTTTTTTATTATAATGCTGTGGTGACGCAAAAAACGCACGTGGTAAAAAGCAGTGATAGCCTAGCGGTTGAACGCTCGCCTTCCATGCAGGAGGGTCTGAGTTCAAACCCGGCCTGCACCTCTGACTTTTCGGATTCATGTGCGGATTAGAATTTGATTATCACTTGCGACAACGGTGAAGGAAAACATCGTGAGGAAACCTGCACATCTGAGAGGGCCTCATAAAGTTCTCGATGGTGTGTGTAGTCCGCCAACCCGCACTAGCCCAGCGTGGTGGACTAAGGCCTAACCCTTCTCATTCTGAGGAGAGGCCCGTGCCCAGCAGTGGGACAGTAATGGGCTGAATTTATTTATTTATTTTTTGTGGTGACGCGCAGTGCAATACTGGCAGCAGCAGCACTGGTTTTTAGTGACAACCTTGGCTGGTGTCGTATTTAAAACTTCGCAATTCATTAAATTTAAAATCTCTTTTACTTGTACCACAAACCACAGCCACCAAATAAGTTTGCGTAACAATTCAAATTCCTAGCTGAACTGAGTACTAAAATTATCTAAAAGATATTTCATTGTATCTTGCACTATTGTTTGTATGTATTATAATAGTTTGTATGAGATAATTAGATCATAATTCAGGTGTTACAATAATAAATTGCTGTTCGATATGCTGACAATGTATATTATCTTTGATATTGGAGATACGATCTTTTATATCTCAAATTGATCATAGATAGAAAGGTAATTATTGTAACTCAAGTTGAGGGTCATCTGGTATGCATTTGGTATCTAATCAGAACCCTAAGACCAGATCTCTGATTGATACCAATATCGATCAAACTGCAATGGTAAGCTTGCCGCGGTCAATCCTTGGATGGTTGACCATTTCTAGAGGTGGGCCGATTACACAAAGACTAGCCGAGAATATCGATTATTCGGCATATTGTTTCCTTGTCGCGACTAATCGGCTAAAAAGGCCGAGGGCTGGCATTTATTATCAATACTAAAAAAAATGAAAAAAGAAAAAAAACATTTCAAATCCTAATACTTGGCTTAATTTCAACAAAAGAATAATGAATACACATATAATTAGTCTAATTAATTACACATTAAAATAAAAATTAAAATAATTATTCAAATAAATTAACTCATTATTATCCAATTCTTATTCACATTAAATTACTTTATTCTCGCAGCTCTTACCACAAAATTGTACTGATCAAGATTGTAATCTATTATTTTAAAAGAGTTTCAATGGAGTTTCTTGTCGGTTCCTCCCCATAGGATCTACTATTTGGAACCGCGCACCTAGAGTCTCGACATTTCATAAGTTCCTGTATCTGGTTTACATGAAATAAAGATCTATTCTATTCTATTTAAAAAAAAACACTACAAACCTCATTACGCACCCTCGAAATATCTACAGTATCAAAGTCAAAGTTTTTATTTCAACTGGGCCTTTGCAGGCACTTTCAAAACGTCGTGATTCTAGGTGCGCGGTCCCAAGTGGGTTGGTCCTGAAGAAGATATTGGCAAGAAACTCCATGGATACTCTTTTCATAAAACAAATTTACAACGGCTAAAATCCGGCTTTTACACAATAATACAAAAAAGAAAAGAATACCACAGATCATCTATAATATTTAATACGTGAAGGGAAAGCTTTGTACCCCTTTTTAAGCACATGGCGCGCACGGAGGAATGTGAGATTTGGCATAGTTAAAGTTCTGGTCTCTGGTCTGTAATCTGTAGGCTAATTCACGTAACTAAAGAAGTGCAGTTGCCGCGCAGTTGCAATAAAAAATTGATCAAAACAACACATTTGGTAATCTTCTTCTTCTTCTTTCGTTATGGCAATTGAGCCGATACCGACTATTCTGCCATTTGGTATACTCTGAGCTTAAGTGAGATACGCTCGCGTCAAGTACGAGCATCAATGCAATACGATCGGCGCGTCTTAAAATGACGTGAATTAGCTCTCTGGTTTACATTAAATAAAGATCTATTGTATACTCAGGAACAATGCTCATCGTGAACTCACTCCTTTCGTAAGGATCACTGTTCTGGATCGGTAGCTATCTTACAAATCGACTGGTCTGACCTCCGTAACCTTCGATGCCGGTAGTTTGTGTGAACTGATATTATCATACCTCGTTATGTCAGACGGTTATTACGTGGTAGAGATCGCAATACTGTCGCAATCACTAAAATACTATCACTTTTTAATCGTGTATAATGCATTGAGCTATGTGCTACTAGAGAAGACACCGCAATTCATTACGCCGTCCCATTCAATCGCGGCTATATCGCCGCACTTCATGAAGTGCATAGCAAACATAGCTAAGATGATACCCGATTAAACTAGCTTTCAATTAAATAAAACTGCATTGAAATCAGTCTATCCGTTTTGGAGCTACGACGCCAGAGACAGACACCACATGCACAGATACGCTGATACACAGATACACACTACAAACTTATAACTTTCTTTTTTGTCGGGGGTTAAAAATACAAAATGTATTTTCAAAAAATATCGTGCATTTATTTATTTAGGGTCTCCAACAAAAGATATACCTACCTACACACATATTCACAAAATACATATTCATTGAAATTGGTCCATCCGTTTTTGAGCTACGATGCCAGGGACAGATACACAGATACACATATACACAGATTCAAAGATACACAGATACACACTACAAACTTATAACACCCCTCTTGTTTGTCGGGGGTTAAAAATATAATATATATTATATTATATATACGAATATAATAATATATATATATACTATATGTATCTCTTTGTTCGCCTGTACACACCGGTTTTCTCTAGCGTAAGACAATAACATAGAAAGTACTGACCTACTTGTGAACAGAAGTCGAGAGTGAAGCGATTAGCGTGATTAAACGCTTTCGAGTTACACCCCCGCTTAGCCTTGAAGATATAACAACAGATAAAAAATATTATAGTTTAAAAAAAAAACTAAAGAAAACGCTTTTGTCATCCAAACTAAACGTGTATGCAAAATTTCAGCTCAATCGGAAACCGGGAAGTGGGTCAAATTTAACTTCCAAGATTTTTTTACATAGTTAGTTACAGGTGAAGCTAATAAAAGCGTGTTAAAAATACTGACAGTACATAGATTACTCAGTACATACCAGTGGTGAAGGGCCACTGCAATGCTGATGTGGTGTGCGTCACTGCAGTGGTGCCCACTGAATACCAGCGTTGGGCTCTCCGCGCCCAGTAAATGCTGAGCTGGCTACCCTTTCGGCATGGCATGTTGACAGCATACCTATCAGTGGCGAAGAGTCCTTACAACCCGATTCCCATCAAAATTAATCGTTGAGGATTTTGCTTGCTTTTTTTTTTGTTAATCAGGTTTTAAGGTAGGTAACCATTTCAATTAAATTAATGCTATTGAAGTTATCAATAGATTTAGGTGGAAAGCTGTCCATTTTGGTGATATCTAGTATTCACCATAAAAACCGACTGCAAAAAACTAAAAAGTATAAAATAATTTTCTTAAAAAACTTATTAGCTTCTGAAGTCGGTGCCACTGCCAAGCTAGGTGCATTGAAGAATTAAAGGCCCCGACTTCAGAAGCTGATAAGTTTTTTAAGAAAATTATTGAATACTTTTTAGATTTTGAAGTCGGTTTTTACTTTTTTTTTAAGTTTATTTTATTTTTCTATTTTGAGGTAAACACAATACATAAACATGCGATTACAGCAATCGCGAGCGATATGCTGTTATTCATTCAAGAATTCCATTGTCTATCTCCCAAGAATCATCCACATCGGGAGAATATTCTTTCAAACAAAAAAAGAACTAGCAACGATAACGCTGAACAAACAAACATAAAAAAAACACAATCAAATTACGAAATTCCATCCATTTTCAAATCAGTTTAAAAGAAAAAAAAACTGCGGATTGATAATGTGTTGTCAAACGGTAAAAAAGTGATGTAATTTTACCCAACAAGAGGAAATATTGACGATTCGTTCCAAATTCGAATTCTGAATCATCCAATTAGTTTGCGAAGTGCGTACACGCACTTTTCGTGTCAACTAATGTTATGGCTTACAGCCTTATCAATAGTTAGCCGTTATTATTCAACCGTTGGGTTTAAAGTTTAGGGACCCGTAGTTAAAATTAACGGTGTTTTTATGTGAATGTAAATAATAATCTTCCTTATCCACACTAAGGCCTAAGTTCATCGACAAGTGACAACATAGCAGCTGATTGTTGCAAAATCAGCCGTTTAAACATAAATTATATTTTAGTATGGATAATCGGATGATTTAATTTTAAACATTTGTTATATTGTCGGTAAACACGGCCCTTAATGTTATACTGTCTCTCTATCTGTTTCTTACCTGTTCACGGTACCTTCGAATCGCCCCATCGAAATAAAGCACCGAGGTGTTTCACACTGTAGTCCAAATCGCCCCATTATAAAAAAGATCGTGGGCGATTCACACCGTGGTCTGACTCCGAAAGGCCCAATTAAAAAGAAAACTTGGGCGATTCACCCGTGGTCGGGCCATGGCGTGAATTGCTCGTGATATGAAACACTTAAAGACGTCAAAATCTGGTATCAATCTACAGGATAATTTTTCAGTTTCCGTTCCCAAATGCAACCGCTGTACTAAAATTCACTACAACACAAAATAAAAAAAATAATTTTATATGGCTTGCGCTAGTAAATTATACGTGTCCCCCATACTAAGTTGAATTTTCGTTTCGTTTTAAAGTGTATGCCAATACTGCGGTTGCATTTAGGAACAGAGACTGAATCACTCTACAAATTATGCGCACTACATAAAAAAATATCCATAAGAGACGAGCTGGATAGAACTAATAAAGAATGGTCCACACTGGCTCTGGACCGGAAGACCTGGAAGTCATGGGGGGAGGCCTTTGCTCAGCAGTGGGATGATAAAGGCTAACACCAACAACAACAATGGCGTCTTAATAATATCCTTTTATTCATCTTATTTTATAATATAGCGATAATGATGCATGAATGTATAATTGAGTTCATTAAGCACTACATGGACATAGGTCAAATTTAAATATCCTTTGTTCTATTTGACACCTAGGTCAATTCAGTACTCATTCAACTCGCTTATCAACATCCTAGACAGGTTTTTCCAGCTTATTCGCTTTGCAAATCTAGCTGACGATTATGAATATGAGTATGAAACCAAGCGCGCCACAAGCGGGGATTACACTAAAATAGTAGATTGTTATACAAGGGTCGAAAGGAATCAATTCCCATACGAGGTATTTAGACGCCCGAGCGCAGTTTTTTTAATTCACACTGGCTGTTTATACGCAGTACCGCAGCATGTTTTTTTTTTACGGATATTTATTTTTATTATGTCAAAATTTTCATAGTCTACTTCCTAACCCAATTTTGTTCTATTATTAAAATTCATTCCGGCCCTAGTGTGGAAAGTAATTACTATGAGTCTTTTCCGTCATTTTCATAGTCTACTTCCTAACCCAATTTAGTTCTATTTTTAACACGCTTTTATTAGCTTCACCTGTAACTAACTATGTAAGAAAATCTTGGAAGTTAAATTTGACCCAGTTCCCGGTTTCCGATTGAGCTGAAATTTGACTTGAAATTGCATACACGTTCAGTTTGGATGACTAAAGCGTGTTCCATAGATTTTTTTTAAACTATAATATTATTATTAAAATTCATTCCGGCCCTAGTGTGGAAAGTAATTATATGAGTCTTTTCCGTCCAATGGTGGGAAGCAGCGTTTTCCACCCGCTACTCATCAAACAAACACTACTTTCCGAGCATGAGATATAAAAAAAATATTCCATACTTAGAGTATAAAAGAATAGAACGACGCGATCCTACAGGAGTACAAACTGTGAGCACGGGTATAAACCAGGGTTGTTGCTGATGCATATTTTTTTCACATCAGCTGATGCTAATGCTGATGTTTTATCATTGAAATCAGCGGATGCTGATGCTGATTTTAATTATTTTCTTTAAAACACAGGGAAAATGTAGTAACTATTATGAATTTATAACTAAAAGTTGCACAGTTTTTCTTGGAATGAAAGATGCATTCAATAATTTTGTAATAAAAAAAAATTTGTCAAACTAAGTATCTACTTTAGTATTAATTAATACTAGATTAGTAATTAAATACCTAGCTATATTTTATACTTTTTAGTTTTTTGAAGTCGGTTTTTACCTTTTTTTTTAAGTTTTATGGAAGTCGGTTAAAAATAAAAGAACAGCAAAGATCATTATAAGAAATACAACATCCTACCTCTCTAGTTTAGACGTAATTAAACACTACCGGATTCCTATTATCGTCTTAGTTTCAAATAACCCTTTGATGGTACTATAACAGTAAGTTCGTTGGGTATAATAACGGAACCCAACGAACTTAGGTGTTATTCGATCCTATACATTCATACCACGATTTAAATTCCGAATGTTATTCGTTATTCGGATGTGATTCGGCGAATCGAATACCGTAAGATTATAAACGTGTGCAAAAACACACGTCCGTTGAATATTCAACCTTGTTACCCAGATAATAAGGATGAGTGTGTATTTTCGTGACTGTAAAGTTAATTTGGTATTATGCTTCGATCCTCGCTGAGTATTGATGATTCAAAGATCAAGTATTAAGGTAAGTAAGAGAAACGGAAATTGGGAATTTGAGAGGCTATTCTCATGTGCTATGTGATTAGGGCCGCCATCCGTCCGGGTTTCCCCGGATTTATCCTAGTTTGGGAGGGCGTCCGGGGGGTCCGGAAGAGGTCCTTAAAAAGTGTCCAGTCGAAAACCGGACGCCCGTCACGGTTGCAGTTTTGTTCGTTTTCTACTACGCAGCACACATACCTACACAGATTATATTATATTATATTATATATAATATTATTGTATTGTTCGAGATATTTAACAAATTACCACCCTGAAGACCAATAAAATATTGGTTTGAGTGTTATAATATATTTGTGTCACTTAACAATGATTAGTTAATAAAAAAAACTACTCTGGCTATTATAATACATAAAAAATTTAATCTCATTTATTTTAATATTATCAAGGATGTCCGTAAAAAAATCCCGATTTCGACCAAATATCGTATCGGCAATTTAGGTGATAGCATCCCTAAATAACAATGTGGTCCTCAAAAAGTATCATTTCAAAACCTATTCACTGGTCACCAAATTTTGTAAGAAGAAAATGATGACATGACAGTGCCACAAACTTATCTCACCCGGTGACCAAAATTGGAACTAACGTCGCTCCGGAACAAAAATGACTTTATCATTTCATTTTTGTAGGGAGATGACATTGTTAAAAGCGACGGCAGCGACGCCATGACCGGGTTAGATAAGTTTGTGGCACTATACTAATTTGGAATTGGAACCTAAACTCAACTCAACACCATAGGTATTTAAAAATTGTTTTTTGTTTTATTTACCGTATATACTTTCATAGGCATTCACTATTCAGTAAAAGCTGATTTTTTAATATTACAAACTGACACTTCAATTTTATTTAAAAATCATGGAATACCATACCAAACATCCACCTATTTCCAGAAGATGCAATAAAATTTGTTTTTGATATTAAGTGATCTGACAGCTAGATAATCAACAACATTGACCTATCCACAGATTACATCATGCGCAAACATGACTTGTCATCAATAGTTGTGGAGGTCAGGCGCAAGCGATTAGCCTAAAACGGAAAGATCTTTAATAGCATTTGATAAACGTAAAACGTAGTTGCAAATATTACTTACTTACTTACTTAAGGCAGCTTTAAAAGGCTTTATGTATTTTGTAGAATTACTACAAAAACATAGCCATTTCTGGGCGGCATTTGGATCAAATCCCATAAGATGGATTTGATCCAAATGCCGCCCAGGAATGAAAATGTGTGCATTTGTGAGTGTCAAGATGGCGGGTAGACACCAGAATTCGCTATCGCAGCTAAGCCTATAATTTTGTAAGTATCTAATTGGTACTAATCTCAAAACTTTCATAGTTGGATAATTACAATAGGCCTCTTCCAAATTACGTTAAATCTTACGTAAAATTCTACATATACTCACTAATTTCTATACAGCCTAACCTTCGTTTTTTCCTCAGTCACGTAAACGACATAGCTCTGCCCACCCACTCTGAGTACGAAGTAAATGAATCATCATTAAGAATCCATCAACCCTCGGCATTCCTTCACACAAACATCCTTCGTAACGATGCGTGAAAACATCATTGTGAATAAAAATGTGACAAGTTTGAGTTGAATTTAGTAGTGGTGTTCCGTACCAATCGTACATAGATATTTGTGACATAAAGAACGAAAAAAAAAAATGAAAAAAAAAGCGAATTATTTAGCACTGACACATTAACAACACTCTGGGACAAGATTATAGATAAAAAATAAAACACTATAAAAAGCTAGGTTCTATGAATAGTATAGAATTCATTTGAAATATCAAATTAAAGCTGCAGTAGATTCAAAAATTATGTAGGCATTAAGATCGGGCGGCGGCGCAGCGACGCGATGTGTCAGAGTAGCCGAGCCCGCCAGGTCATGTAGTCGAGTTCATGACCTTAGTGTCATTCATAATCATAGAGGAATAAAGGTTTTATGCAAACAGAAACATTAATTATGTTAATTAATTTTGAAAACGTATAACAAAATTTTGATATTATTTTAATTTGTTTTTGTTAAAAAGTCTCTTTGTATCCTATAGATTTGTGAAATCTTTGTTTTATCTTCTTTTCTGTAAAATACAATAATATAATAATAATAATAGATATGGCCGATATTCTTATTCATTTACTGTACACAAAATATGGAATATTCAAAAAATTGGTATACAATTTACCAATATATGCACTAAGGCGAGCTTAACTCAGAATGAGTTTTCTTCCAGCAAACCTTTGGGTGAAAGAGAAATGAACGTAGAGTGAGAAAGTCAAGCGTACAATACAATTACATTACAACTTCGACTACGATACGATATCAGCCACCTTAGGTTTCAGCTGAAAATCAGCGCTGTAGTGTTACTGCAGCATATGCTGAGCTGAGGCCTTTTGGTCACGCAATACCACACCGAGCCTAATTTAATGTCATAGCTTACATTTGTGTGCGCAAGTGAGCCTGCTGCAATGTGCAATTATTGCTGTGTCTTGCTGGTATTCTGTTTCTTACTGTATATGGTGTGATTTAAATATGTATTGTGTTGACCAATAAACCTTATTTCTTTCTTTCTTTCTTTTCTTTTCTTTTCTTTATATATTACTAGGTGACAAAGTGACAAATACCAAACGTTTTTCCAACATCATTGCGGAACCTTAAACACAACGATCCTTTCTGTACATTCCACAATTTGTATGCCACAGTTGAAGGATGAGTAGCAATGTATTTTATGTTGTGTCGTTATAATAATATAATAGCTGCTATAACCTTTTGTGTATACGTAAGTGTATATTTTAACCCTATGTCACCGAGTGCGTGTGTTTTGGGGTCACGAAGCCAGTTCTGAAGTTTTATTTTTATTTTATTTTATTTATTGGGGAAAACAAACAGTGACGCATTACATTTTATTTGAAAAAAATATAAACAAATACGAGCAAATGTGTAACCAATAAAATTTTCCACAGAATATTTTAAAATGATCTTTACTATGTGATTTAAAAACTTAAAAACTACAAACTACATTAATTAAATTTACAAAAACGGCTCTCTGTATTTTAAGGTCGAAGTATCAAAATATTTTTATATTAATATTGGTATTTGCAATCGAGGTTGAAAATAACTACCTCTATTGGCATTTTCATAAAACAAGATTAAAATTATCCGAGTAGAGTATTTACGTACAAAATATCCGAGAGCCTTTATACCTCGTCGTAACCGTCAATTCCTTACATCCTCTAGAAATCCATGACATGTAAATAGTGAGCATTATACCAAGTTAGTACCGTCTTAAAGAATGTTACTAGTGATGTTTTGTTACTGCGGATAAATATCCGAACATATCCGACATCACATAATTGTGTTGAAAAAGGAAAACCGCAATTTATTTCAGCTTATTGCTAGGAATTATTTAGCTTACAGGCCGTTTAACTTCCACAATAAAGCGGGCTATCAATTTTTCACTGCATCTTTATGGTTAAATAATAAGGCACAAGTGGATATTTGTAAAAAAAATTGATCCCTAGCGAATAGACTTCCTATTAATTCCACCCCAATTCTCTGCAAAATTCAAAGTTCAATACAATCACAATGTCATTTGAATATCCGCAATTTTTCGGACACCAGCACCACAGCACCAACCCTAACCTAACAAAGTAGTCTCGCATAAAATGCGGTATTTAAAATGAAAAATCTGTTACTGCGAAGTTGAATTATAACATAAACTCGAGTTAACGACATTTTGATGAGCTTTAGAAGCGCATGGTATGTGTCATATCACTGCAGATATGTATAGCCTTTAGTTTAACGAGAAAGGTACAAAGGCGCTAACAAATTAAGCTTCAATACAGTAACATGACGGACATGCAAAACGTACATGATGTTATATCCGAAACCTCCAGCTTTTATGGATAATTACCTATAAGTACCTCTACCATGAGTTTTCCGTGCCGTCTAACGTACACGTTCTCATGCAATATTTGTATAGTGATTTTAGTTCACTATTTATACCGATAGAGGCGCTGAAAAAATTCCCATACAAATATTGCATGTGAACGTGAACGTTAGACGGCACGGAAAACTCATGGTAGAGGTACTGTGCACGTGACTCCGATCGAATGGACATTGCATCCATAATTCCATATTAGAAATTTAATTTTAAATTCCAAATTTTTGGAACCAAATTGTTATGATGAAAGGCGGGAGCTGGTCGAGCCCTCGTGATTAAAAGAGGCACCGCCTAACATCATGAAAACGAAATATAATTATATAAGATATAAATAAATCTGAAGAAAATATAAATGTATGGAAAGAAAGAAAGAAAGAAAAATAATTTATTGCACAAAGGACAACAGAACAGTCACAAGAAAATAACAATACAAAAGTAAAATTTTACATTGGTAAACATACCTAAATGTGGTGTCAAGCATGCCCATGTAGAAAAAGTTACCAACTCAGCATGTGCTAGGCGTGGGACACCCAGCGCTGATTTTCAGTTGGCACCCCTGCAGTGACACACGGACGAAGGCATTTATATAAATACATAAAAAGGATAATAAAAGATACATGATATTCGTTAATAATAATAAAAAAAATTATATATAATATATAAATAAAAATGTGTGAAGGCTAGCATAGCTAACACATAGTAGAAGTGACACTTCAACGGATGTATCGTCTACGCCTCCACGCGGCCGTAATGCTCTTTTCGTGACAAAAAAATCCTAATACCCCCCGTCTATATAGAAATTTCACTTCAAAAAAGGATGTCTAAGCATCCACTCTAACAAGGATGGGGGCGCCAGGGTGCTGCATGGACCAGAGACGGGGCGCTGCGTTTTAGACAAATGTGCGTGGGCCTAATGTAGTTCCAGCTTAAGCCCAGTCTGTATGCGCCTTTATTTTCGTATTAATAATGATGGTATTGACAGGTTTCAGCTGACTCACTGTGATGCTCACCTGAGGTCAATAAGAGCAATGACCTACATACTTTCTTGCTGATTAAAGAAATAAGGAAAAATAATAGAATGAGGATAAACAGAGCAAAGCGAATCACGTCCGTGTTCCACGAAGGGTTGGGTTGATGTACTTGTAGTCTGTTGGAGGCTCGGCGCATACGCAAGTGAATCCTGCCCAGCTATATAAATAATAGGTCGTTCATGGAACACTTTGCTGTTTTAACAGGCACAGAGTCTTCAGACTACTCTGTGACGTCATCAGCAGCAATAATTTCAAAATTTATAAAGAAATAAATATTATAGTTTAAAAAGAAACTAAAGAAAACGCTTTTGTCATCCAAACTAAATGTGTATGCAAAATTTCAGCTCCATCGGAAACCGGGAAGTGGGTCAAATTTAACTTCCAAGATTTTTTTACATAGTTAGTTATAGTCTGTCAAGAAAGTCATGAAAAGGATTGAGGGCGCCACTTGTATATTCTCTTGTTTATTTTTAATATATTAATGCCGAAAACATTTTTTTATCACAAAAAATCTACACAGAATAGTAAAATAAACACATAGTTGTACCCAAACTGACACCTACGGTACTTATTTTGGGTTGCGAGCGAAGAAGAATTTTAGTTCCTTCAAAATCCTTTTCATGACTTTCTTGACAGACTGTACAGGTGAAGCTAATAAAAGCGTTTTAACAACTACTGCTTTGAAAATAATATTATTAAAATTAGTTGCTTAAAATGCTGTAATCTATAAAATACCTAAGAAATCTTTACAAAAGTACGGAATGAGCAATAACTATTACTGGGTGTTTACTACGAGCTCAAAAAGCAGGGCAGAAATTTGAACTACCCAGACATTTCCAGAATAAGCTGACCTTTCATTGTCCGAAAAGTCTATACCTATAATTCTATACAAATTAATAATATATCATTTATTTTCAAGACAACAGAGATCCATCACATAACAGAGTATGCACAAATAACAATAACATAAAATACAATACATTAATTAAAAAGCGGCAAAATAAAATAAAATAAAATACATTAATTACAAAATTCAAAATAAAACATGTCAATTACAATATAAAATCAATCAATGTTATATCAATAATGTTCAATCATCGTTTTTAAGTAAAAATAGTGTATAATACTTCAATTTCACAAGCACTTCGACAAAATACACACACGCTAACCATTTTTTACTGCTTTGCTCGACATCCGTATGTCATAACCGGGATCCAGCAGAATATCAGCGTCAGGTGTCATAGCCTGGCACATGCTGAGCTGGACACCCATTTGCTACAGCTCGGGATACACACCGAATAGTTAGATAAAAGGCAAGGTGATGTTCAGTCGGTGCAGTATACCCACATTTTTTTTTTTTTTTTTTTTTTTCAAATTATTATTTTTTCTGCTTAGTTTTAGACTGTTGCCATCCTAAAATTGTATTCTCTGTCTATGCACCTGTCCTCTTCTTAGTATCTATGTCTATCATTCTAGTGAGTCTTGTGTTTGTGGCCAATAAATGTTTTTTCTTTCTTTCTTTCTTTCTCTATACAGTGCGAGGTCAGCTCATACTGGAAATGTTGTTATTTTAACAGCTGATATCATTATTATTCTAACAAAAGCAGTCATAATGAAATCAAGATTTCACTCACGTCGTCGCTAGATGGCGCTTACTCCGTGATCACGCATACTGAGCACTAGCCATTGTTCCAAGTACTAGGCGCGCATATTAATAAGGAGATAGTAATTCCTGCAAAAGAAAGGGTTATGTTCCCATGATGTCATAGGAAGTTATAATAAAAAGGTATACCGCCTTCCTCTTTCCTAATATCATACTCATATTTAATAAAGCTTGTGGTAGTATACTTTTTCTACTGTGGCAGTACCACAGTTCTAAGTTTTAACTATTTACCCGCCATGCTATGAAATTCTAAATTATATAACCTAACCGTCAAAAACCCCCGACTCAAATTAAAAAAAGAGCTGTAACTTTTCAATTCAATTCAATTCAATTCATTTATTTCTGGCTCATATTGTCCATACAAACAAAAAATACAAAAAATTGTTAGTAACACTTAAACACTATGAACTTTTGAACGGCTCAACAGATTTTCATAAAACTTAACTTCCGATTAAACTAGCTTTCAATTTAAAAAAACCGCATTGGAATCGGTCCATCTGTTTTGGAGCTACGATGCCACAGACAGATACACAGAAACACAGATCCACACTACATACTTATAACACCCCTTTTTTTTGTCGGGGTTTAAAAAGGTTGCTAACCGCTGCATCCCACAGTTTACGGTTATGTTACGTCATAACACAAATAAACAAAAAACAAACAAAACACAATCTCATTCACACTAAAGCATTTTAAAACAGGCCCTTTGTACTAAAATAATGTGAAAATAAACAAGTCTCAAATGAATTCCTCAGTTCTTGAACAAACATTACCTTTGAGAGCGGTCGCCTTTCGTTTATGGCATGAAACCCAACCAGATATACACAACACGTCTGTTACTCAAAGGGTTAGGTAGAGGTATAGATAGGGTGACCAGAGAACCAATTCTCGTAATTAATTAAATATTATAGTTTAAAAAAAACTATAGAACACGCTTTAGTCATCCAAACTGAACGTGTATGCAAAATTTCAGATCAATCGGAAACCGGGAAGTGGGTCAAATTTAACTTCCAAGATTTTTTTACATAATTAGTTACTTACAAGTGAAGCTAATAAAAGCGTTTTAAAAACAGTTAGAAAATATAGAACACGCTTTAGTCATCCAAACTGAACGTGTATGCCAAATTTCAGCTCAATCGGAAACCGGGAAGTGGGTCAAATTTAACTTCCAAGATTTTTTTACATAGTTACTTACAAGTGAAGCTAATAAAAGCGTTTTAAAAACAGTTACTAACAAGCAGCTGTTTTAATAAATTCTCAGATCATGTTAAATTGGATGAAAAATGGAAAATAAGTAACGCATACATAATAATTAAAAACGCATCGCCACGTAACGACTGAAGACTAACGCACACTTCGATTTATAATCGTTGGCTGGACGCTGTTTCCTTCGCGCACATAGATCACCGATAGGGACGTCACTTCCAAAGTTCCAAATTTAAAATACTTTATTTTTAAAGGTCGTGCATGGAGCATTTGGCATTGTTATTGGTAACTAATAAATTAATTAACTAATAGTGCTTTGAGGACCTCCTCAAAGCACTATTAGTTAATTAATTGTATTACTCAAAGCACTATTAATTAATTAATTGTGTTAATTGTGCTCATCATTAAAAACAACTTTTTCTACGGGACTAACCCTGAAATTGCGAAAAATATAAAAATATCAGCTGTTCCATAATAACGACGGCCCTAAATGTATGGAATAGCTGATAATTTTTTCAGTAGGTATATTTTGCTGTATTTTCTATTATCTGGCAATTGGAGAGTAAAATTTTATCATGTTAAATGGAAATCAGTCTACGTATGAGCGAATTATTTTTAAAAATAACTTCTATTAAATACATAATTATTAGTTCGTAGTTATGTTCTGCAAAATTTATATTACATATTAATAATAATTAAGCAGTATCAATGTATAATTATTAGTTTCTCACACTTATAATTAGCAAACGAGAAAAACTTGCCAGTTGCTAAAATAGCGCTATATTAACGAGCCAAGTAATTTATACGTATGTATAATTTATACGTAAGTATGTATAATTAAGGTCACTCGAGCAATGAACTAGACCTTATCAAGAAATACACATTTTTTACATCGATTTAAATTGAGAGTCACACTTTTTTAAACAGGATATTTTTTATGTAGTGCGCATAATTCGTAGAGTGATTCTGCCTCTGTTCCTAAATGCAACTGCAGTATTAAGATACACTTTTAAACAAAACGAAAATTCAACTTAGTATGGAGGACACGCATAATTTACTAGCGCAAGCAAGACATGGAAAATCAAATTTTTGTTTTGTTTTGGAATGAATTTTAGTACTGCGGTTGCATTTGGGAACGGACACTGAATCACTCCGCACATTTTGCGCACTACATAAAAAAATATCCTGTATTTATGTGGATTCCAATCTACATGAAAATACCTACTCAATTTATCATGAATTAAGTTCAAAGCCCAGTTCACTTCACACTTAAATTATTATTATCAGCGCTGGGCTCTTCGCGCCCAGCAAATGCTGAGCTGGCTACCCTTTCGGCATGGCATGCTTGACAGTATATACCTTTTTTTTAAATATTTTATTTCGTTTTATTTCTTAATTGTCAACTTTGATGTGTGTTATTTTTATTATTATTTTTTTGTTTTTTTATTTTCTCTCTCTTATGTTGTCAATATGTCTGTGCCGAATAAATGTTCTTTTCTTTCTTTCTTTTCTTCAGCACAGTGTCCCATTGCTGAAAAAAGTCCTCCCTTACCTTCCTTACTTCCCCCTTTTCTTCCTTGCGTATGTCTATTGTACCTACTACTAACCATTTATTTAAGAACCCAATTCATCCCATTACCTAATTTTAAGCCTGCAATTTGGTTTATTATATTGCTGTTAGCGATCCTATGCCAGAGTGAAAATAAAAAAGGGAAAAAAAAACGAAAAAATAACAAAAAAAAAAAAAAAAACATTAAAAAATACCCTTCCCACAACCCTATCCCGATTCGTCTCGAACTGATACTAGTTTTCCAATAAGGCTATTAATATGTGCGATGGGTAGACCACTGGCAGGACATCCGCGCAGTGTGCGCCGCCCTTAAAAGGATACGAGTATGCGCATGAGCATATTAATGCACTTAATATTTTTATAAGACGAAGAAATTAAAAAGAATTACGTCTGGTCTAGCGGTAGCACTACGGTCAATGAACTTACGGTCTTAATATGTTCGATTAATCTTCAATGGCACGGTTGGCGCAACGGTTGAGCGACCGACTGCTGCGCTTCGTGTTGCAGGTTCGATCCGCGCACGGAACAAATATTTGTATGGCCGATAGTTTTTTTGAATCTGGATGTTTGTGCTATTACGAGTGCGGGGTTAGTGGTTTTTTTTAAAGATAGAAAGAATCTACATACTCTAGAAAATAGAAACGCCAGGAAAATCTACTGAATTAAGCCCTCCAAAAAAAAACACACTCACCAATTAATGCTGCAAGACAAAAATCCATACAGTCTCTTGTAATCTATATATACTATAGTAATGTCTGGAAGAGCTCGACCTAACTGAATAACAAGCCTTTTTTTGTCAGTTGGATGAGTAAATAATATAATATTACGTTGGTCTATGCACTAACCAATTCCTAAAGGGAAGCCGATGGGAATTGGGTTGTATGGACTCTTCGCCACTGATGTATAATACTTTGATATTTAATGTAAGGATAGTAGAGAAACCGCACAAAGCCGGGGACGGGTCGCTAATAAATTATACTTCCTTCATATACGTCTATCATTTTCTTTGCGAAAATATCTCATTTTAAAACCCGCATTTCGTTACGGTCAGATACCCTTTCAAACTGTCAACTACATTCTAAAACGAACCCTATTTTATAACAAATAAAATTCAAACTCATATAACAGTACTTTTAGTTCTCATCCTTTAATTCCTCCAAAGGATTTTCAACTATGTTCTGCAAATGTTAAGGTTAGTTTTGAGTTGTTGTATTTATTTTTGCGCGTAGGGTGTCAACCGAAGCATGACGTCACTGTATTCGGATAGTGAAACATGTATGATTGATATAATTTGTAGGTCATTAAACTAAGGGAAATGGTAATGACATTGTGAAAATTATGTGTTGTTTCCAATGGAAATGAGTCATAACTTCCCGGAGATGCCCTCTGCTGAATATAGGACTCACCTTAGAACATAGTGTTCTGAGGGCCTTATAGAATAGAATAGAATAGATCTTTATTTCATGTAAACCAGATACAGGCACTTATGAAATGTCGAGACTCTAGGTGCACGGTTCCAAATAGTAGATCCTATGGAGAAGAACCGGCAAGAAACTCCATGGTAACTCTTTTCAAATAAATAATAGATCTTGACAATCTTTATCAGTACAATGTTGTGGTAAGAGCTGCGAGAATAATGCAATTCAATGCGAATACAAATAAGACTAGAATAATAATGAATTGCCTCAGAATAAGATTGCCATGGCAGTTACGAGCTGACCAGTTCCGACAGACGGCACCCGTTCACAAGCATGACGCATGTGTCAGCCTCGCCAAGCTCGACCACAATGAAGGGAACTCATAGAAGGCATTGACTCGATGCCAAAGCCTTCTTCTGTTCTGTAAGATGTCAACTAAATAAAATCAGAAATGCCGAAAAGGGCTGTACTCATCATTATGAACAATTTTTATTATGAGATCAACAATGAAATAGCAAAAAAATACAGCTGTTCTATACAAAAAAATCAGTATTACTCTTATGATGAAACCACAGATTCTTTTTTTGTGGTTTCAGTTTTAGTCCCATAGTAAAAGTTGCTCATAATCAAAATGGATCGGGGGGGACTAGGAAGGTAGGATCTTATATACGGTTTCCGACTATTTATTTTTTCTGTCAAAATTCTATTCAAATGAAATAATAATATTCTTCTTTATTTTCAGATTTTGGTTGAGCTGCCAGTTTAAATAGAGGTAAGGAAATGTATTTATTATTGGACCAAAAAAAAAAATGATTTTATCTTTAATCTTCTCAGTCTTGCGTTGTCACTGTGTTTGTGCTGATTTGTTTCTTTCCTTAAATTAGATTATTAAAATCCATAAAGAGTCTGTTAAAAGAATGATGGTTTGAGCCAACAAGCCCTTAAGGTTCTTGTTGCACAGATTAATTTAAAAACAACAACACAATAACAACAACAACAATTCACAACAACAACAATTACATACATTTTTAGCCCCCGACAAAAAAAAGGGGTGGTATAAGTTTGTAGTGTGTATCTGTGGACCTGTTCATCTGTGTGTATGTTTATCTGTCTCGTCGTAGCTCCAAAACGGATGAACCTATTTCAATGCAGTTATTTTTAATCGAAAGCTAGTTTAATTCGGAATCATCTTAGCTATGTTTCATGAAAATCTGTTCAGCCGTTCAAAAGTAACAGCTATTTTTCTAGTTGGAGTCGAGGGTTTTTGACGGTTAGGTTAGGTTATCATCAAAATAAAATACAACCTATATCACTCAGGAGTCAGGGATAGTGCAGCTTTCTATTATAGTCCGCGCGGAACTAGTTGGCCGCGCCTTAGGTGGGGACGGGGGCGAGGGCGGGGGGGTGAGGGTGGCGGAGTTGCCTATTGTTGACGTCTCGCCGTACTGAGTAATGACAAAGCGCCCCGCCCCTCCGTCCCACCTAAGGCGCGGCCAACTAGTTCCGCGCGGACTATAGTGAAATAATTTTTAGAATCGGTTCTGTTTTTCCAGAGATTGCCATCTACATACAAAAAAACAAATACCTCTTTATAAGTATTGTTAAACTAACAGATAAGCTAGATGGCATCGTTAAAAATACATTACACATTTTATCACTATATTTTATTAGATCATATAAAAAATATGTAACTATTTACGCTAATCTGGAAGTAAAGAAAACAGATTTTACGAGGTCCATATCATTTTGCATACAATTCTTAGCCTCACCGCACACGGGCCACTCGCGACAGCCACAAAATACCGGCACCGAGTTGCGGACTGCAGTTTGCATACATCTCTACATTATATTTAAAAAAAACAGTTCAAAAACTAAAACCCGACTACTGAAAAGTATGAAACAATATTCATAGTGATGTTCAGAGGATAGCCGTGGTCGTATGCCACTTTGCCCTAAAGCTTATGATCGCTAACTACTGTTAGACTGTATTGTTTTGTTAGGGTAGCTCTAGGTGGCATACGACCACGGCTATCCTCTGAACATCACTATGAATATTATGTATTAATATTTTCTTGTTTCATACTTTTCAGTAGTCGGGTTTTAGTTGAACTGAACTTTTTTTTCAAAGCCGCGATCAAAATCTGTCAATACGAGTATATATATTTTTTTGCAATGTGCTAATTAAGCCCTTTCATTTGATATCCAACACGACATAATTAAACATTTCTTTTTTTTAATCCATGGCTTTATGTCCTCCAGAGGGCGCCATATTAAATTTAATGTGACGTCACATAACCATAACCAGCGGACAATCAAGACGCTTTGAACGATACCTCATTTGTCGAATTATGATAAGTAGTTTAGAAGTTATGAGGGAACAGATGAACATACATACATACCGGTCAAACATATAATAAGAAGTTATGAGGGAACAGATGAACATACATACATACATACCGGTCAAACATATAACCCTCTCCGTAGTCTGGTAAAAAAAATCTAACCGTCAAAAACCCTCGATTCCAACTAGAAAAAGAGCTGTAATAACTTTAAAAACATAATTTTTCGTCCCGAATTAAAAACCAATTCCCCGTTTTTTTTTTCTCACCCATTACACCAATAAAAATAAAGCTAAAGACACAAGCATTTATGATAATAACACAGTCTTTAATTTATGATAATTTCAACTTAAACCAAATTATCGGTTCGGTGAAGTTACTTCATAACTGGTACACCCATTACTAGGCTCAGAAAATTATTAACTGCTTGTATATTTTTCTTATTCTATTTAAAAATAAGTAGCTGTTGTATATGTCGCAGGGATATTGTCAAACCAGTAATATTATAAATTCACTAGTGAAATTATAATTGCACGAAACTTTGTCAACCGCAATATTTTGACAATTTCACTGTATGTGCAGGGCCGTTAAATTGTGAGACGGTTATTGATTGGTCCGTTTTCAATGTTAACTAACAATAAGTTAGATTAGGTTAGGTTATTATATGAACCATCATTGACAGTTTTTTTATTTTTTTTATCTTCTTAATTCATTATAATAATATACATATTTTTTACGTTTTTAAATACATATTATAAAATGTAATAAAATATACATAAAAAAAAAAAAATAGGAACCAACATAGGGAACAGGGTCCAAGCTACAAAAAATAACGCAATTACGATGTTGGTCCCATAGAGAAAGTTGTTCAGTTTGATGGTCTGATCCACACCCTTAAATTTGACCACGCATTTCTGATACCCGTTGTATATTCATTGTATTCATGTCTTAAAATGTAAGCATACCACAGTGTAAAAAATTCTCAGATAAAAAATGTCCCACTCAAATTGCATTCAGCCTATAAAAGTTTAATACAAAATAGTCTTTATACGGCTTTTTAAAGCCTATTTAGTACTATTAGGGCCTCATAAAATATCTGATATTATCTAAAAAAATATTGCGAACAAGAATTTAGTACTTAAATTATTATCAGTATCAAAGGTTTTTACAAAGTATCTTGCGATTTTATGGCTATAAAGTAATGTTCGCTATATAGGTGGTCCTGTTTTTCCACATTATAAGAGTCGCCTTTTTGGCCCGTTTATATCAAACATATTATTATGTATCTCTTTCTTGTTAGAAAACTAGCCTAGAGGCTTATTAGCAACGCCACATTGGTCGAGGCATGGATTCAGAGCCTTGAAAGTCGACGCAGAGTTGCAAGCCTATTTGTGTTTTTATATCCCGACAAAAAAGAGGGGTGTTATTTTGTAATGTGTGGCTTCGTAGCTCCAAAACGGATAAACCGATATCAATACAGTTTTTTTAATTGAAAGCTAGTTTAATCGGGTATCATCTTAGCTGTGTTTTATGAAAATCTGTTCAGCCGTTCAAAAGCTACAGCTCTTTTTCTAGTTAAAGTCGGCGGTTTTTGACGGGGTGATTGGAGGGATCCCGTCAAAATAATATCAAACCGATAATCAGAGAGAGATTCGAGATGTTCTTACAGAATAGCTCTCCCAAGCCAAATCGATCGATCGATCGATGATGATGTTGAATCACATTAAAGCAAATGAATGCCAATAAATAATTTATTGATGTCCTTTGAAACGCAATCAAGTAAACTAACAAATACCTTGTAAGGCTGCTGCCACACATTGGCTCTAGCATTGGGTCCAAGCTTGGCACCAAAGGCAAGGTGATGCTCAGTCACATTTTATTTTTTTCTACTTAATTTTACACTGTTGCCATCCCAAGAAAAATGTCTTCTCTGTCTATGCACCTGTTCTCTTGTTTTTTGTGGCAAATAAGTGATTATTCTTTCTTTCTTTCTAAATTTGATAGCCAGTTATTACATCCAAGTAGTGTCACCAGTCACCACACATTGGCTCCAATACCTTTCGCGTGCCCGCGCGCGTACCTACTCCTTTCATTCCTCTCGCCTTTGATCGTGTTACAAAAACCGACCCGGCGCGGGTCAACGTAATCTTTACACCAATGTCAAACTGCGTCCAATACCGTACCACACATTGGAGTATTGGCTGCAAACATTATATTGGTGCAAATAGAGCCAATATGTGGCGTATATAATAGTACTAAGTACAGATTACTAAAGTCTGAATGTCTAGCCTATCCAGGTCAAAGACTCAAGGCTATTAAGCTATGACGGAGCTCCAGGAATCCGCGTAGGCGAGATCACGTTGTCACTAACATGTTCACGCTAATGCATAGTGATGGGCTATAGTATCGATAAAATAAGTTTGCCTTTGGCTTTAATAATATTTGTCTTACTGCTATTTATAATACTGTGACACCAAATTTTTCTGAGCGAAATTGCGAAATTATTCATAATATATAACCTAACCGTCAAAAATGCCCGACTCCGACTAGAAAAAGAGCTGTAACTTTTGAACGGCTAATCAGATTTTCTTGAAACATAGCTAAGATGATACCCAATTAAACTAGGTTTCAACTAACATAAACTGCTTTCAAATTGCTCCATCCGTTTTGGAGATACGATACCACAGCCAGACACACAGATACATAGAAACACACCACAAATTTATACGACCTCTTTTTCGTCGGCGATTAGAAATCGGTTATTATTATGTTTACTAAATTAACTTGATGCTATGGCAAAATAAACTTAGATATTTCTATTTAATTTTTAATGCATGAAGGTTTCCTCAAACCCACGCCAAGTTAATCTTAATTGAAATAAAATAAATCGAATCAGTCTTTCAGAGAACTAAATCGCAGCACTATAATTACTTTTTTATTCTATTTTTCAATAAAATTGTAGTCACAAGAAATTCCTTTCTATAACGATTCTTACCGACGAGCTTTATTTTATACCCAATTAAACTTTAAATTTACTGTGACAATCAAATCTAAATCGTTAGAAAAAAAGCACTTAATGCACCGGCCGTCTATTAAGCCATAATTTAACAAAGACAGCTGACATTATAAATTTAATATCTATTAAAATTTTACGGCCACATAAAGTCGCAACACTCGTAACATACGGTTTATAGCCGGTCTAACGTCGCAGTGAAATATCGATAGGATTTATCGACTGGTCGCATCACTAGCATATTGCGATATCATAAAATGAACTAGAGTTCAGCCATGATTTTGGTCGTGTTAAAATTGGTTTATGTAATACATTATTTATGATTGATTCATTAAATACATTATCATATAAAATGATAGGTCAGGCGGTTGATATAATAATAATGATCTCATTGATTAAATACATACTAGTGGTCGCCCTGTGGTTGAAATTCGACCGTAATTTTAGCAGTCTGCGCTCCTCCTCTATATGAACTGCAACCGTGCCAAATATCACATTCCTCATGCATGCAATTTGCTTAAAAACCTAGGTACCTACCTACTTCTGTGTTCTATTCAACGCATGACTGGCTTGGACAGAATATCAGCAGTTGTGCATGCCTCGCGCTGCCAGCTATTATGCTGAGTCCAAGACCTTTTTGTCTTTTACCTTCTTGTATGATGTATCTCTTTGCTACCTATGTAATTTGAAAGACAAATAAAAATCTTCTATTCTATTCTACTTTAATCTACATATACGGGGTTATTAGTAATTAAATAATAGTACTTTAAGGGGTTATTTTACTCATCTTTATAAACAACTTTTACAATGAAACCAACAATGAAATCGCTAAAATATTATCTGCTAGTTATAAAATTGCATGCATGCTGAAACATACATGATGATATTTGTATGCATGTCATTATCCATTTATTATATAAAACTTAGGAGTAGGTCAAAGGTATCAAATATAATCTTACTTTTTTTTTTTTTTTTTTTACACATTGCCCCTCACTAGGATTTCTCCTGTATCGAGGGTACAGTTTCCAAACATACATGTCACATGCACACACAACCAGACCCGAAACAACTATCTGTAGATCATACAAATATTTGTTCCGTGCGGGGATCGAAACCGCGGCACGTAGCGCAGAAAGCTAATCGCTTAGCCACTGCGCCAACCGTGTCGTCAAAATTTAAAATGCTTCATGTACAATGTACAAAAGCGGTCTTAATGCCGTAGGCATTCTCTACCAGACAACCTTAGGGTGATGCAGAGACAATGAAGGTAGATGCACCAAAAAACAAACTTAAATGAGAGGGTAGGTATATCTATTATTGTAGGTAACTAAATAATATTTTAAATTATGTGTATTGAATTACTTAGGTTCTACTATAATAATGACTAGTGCATCTAACATGTTTTGGTTCAAGCGCTAGGCTATCACTGCTACATAAACATAATTTATATATTATATTTATCGGTCGCGTGTGACCCTAAGGCTGGCCTATTCTTTGGTCAAAGAATAAGCATTCCCATTCAACGTGGCAATGCTGCCAGTTTTCTGGGCACGCTACCAATTGACAGCGATGAGGAGGAGTACTTTGACGCCTAGGTGCTCAGTTTTATATTTGTATTTATTTTATTTTATGATTTATTTACCTTAAAAATAATTAGTGTACATATTTAAGTTTATTTATTATGGTTGTACAGTATATATAATAGTTTTATATATTTATTTAATGAAACAACTCTTTGTGTCCAAAACAATATTTATATATATTAATAACTACACTTAATTCCATACATAAATAACGTGTATCAAAAAGTAGGACATTTAGATTTTACTCCGAAATGGATGTTCAAATAAATCTCGCAATAATTCATATGTAAAAACACTTGAGAAATTAATTCTTGAAATTGTTGATGCATAGGTAGGTAGATACCTACCTAATATTACGAGTATGTTAATTCTGAGAACCCAACGGTGGTACATGTAATTTATCATGTAGGCCTTTTTAACCCCCGACAAAAAAGAGGGGAGATATGTTATAAGTTTTTAGTATGTATCTGTGTATCTGTCTGTGGCATCGTAGCTCCAAAATGGATGGACTGATTTCAATGCAGTTTTTTTTTAATCAAAAGCTAGTTTAATCGGGTATCATCTTAGTTAAGTTAAAGTTACAGTTTTTTTTTCTAGTTGGAGTCGGGGGTTTTTGACGGTTCGGTTATTATTGACAGCAAAGTTGACGCAGTGGCTAAGCGATCGACTTTCATCGCTACGTGCCGCAGGTTCGATCCCCGTCCGGAACAAACTACCACTACTCCTTAGCCGTACCTAATAGATAACCCTAAAGAACTCTCTTCTTTGGAACAACTCGGTCTTAACCGCTCGGTTTTTTCCGCTTCTCTAGATGTGAACCTGTGCCTTCGCCATCATGTGCTCATGTTATAACTCCCAGTGTCATATTGGAGACGGAACATAAAAATACAGTGTATTATGTTACAGAGAAGTACTGTCGCGGTGAAATGTTTTTGAAGAGAAATTGTGCGGTCTGAGATAATTTTAAGGGACGTCTTATACGCAATATCGTATCGTCTTATACGCAATATCGTAATATGTATCGTGGTTGCCCGTGGCATCTCTGCAACGGTCCCATCAGAATACCAGCGCTGTGACATTTTCTATTTCTAAATGTGTCAGCATTATGCTGAGATGGGGGCCATTTTTTGTCTCGTCCAGGTTGCTTTAATTATTGTTTTTTCTTTTGTTATTATTTTTATTTTATTTTATTTTTTTGTACTTTTGTAATTTTATATGTTCCTGGCGAGTCCAGAATAAAACTGTTTTCTTTTCTTTTCAATAATTACCTAATACGGCAATAATCTAACAAAAGTTGACGACACTTTTTTTATTTTTTTATTCAAATTTTTATTGAGGCTTCAGTTCACCGTAGTGACTATGCCAGCCTCGTAAGGTCACTGTTAAACAATAAATGACAAAACTTAACATATAGGTACTTAAATTAAAAATGACGACAAACTACTTTATTTAATTAAATAAAAAGACAAAGAAGATCTAATTAGAATTAATCTGTATTTAACAAATTAATTCTAATCACAAAACTTGACATGACACTTTTTGATTTAAGGGGGTATTTTACAGGAATGCCGCAAAAACCGATTTGTATTTACAATTTTTTGAATAGAAATTCTTATTTCTTTGTCCCGAAAAAAATATATATCAAACTTGAAGATGTGACAATCTCTGCACGGTTGTCCGATACATGATTGGATGAAGTTGGCTCGATAAAAAAAAATCGCAAAGTTACCCCTTTTAAAAAAGTGTTTACAAGATTATTTCTAAAACATGATATTATTTCAAATAATTTTTACATCACAATATTGGTCGCAAATATACCAACGAAAATCGGTTGTTATTTTTTTATAATATTACGTATATTGGTCACAATTTGATAAAAACCACAAAATTCGTGATTTCTGTCATCTCTGCCATCAATCAGTCGCGTTTCGGCGCGCATCGAGGTCGGACCTGTGCAATTTTTTTTGACTTTCCTGCGCTTACACTTTATTCAAAACCAAAAGAAAGAATGACAGTAAAATCATTAAAAAAATTATTAAAAAGCAACAGGAAGTATAAGTAACTTGCCTTTTATTCAGAAAATCTAAGTATTTCGTTTATAAAAATCAATATGCTAAAATAATTTCTTGACATCTCCGTCAAGAATTCATTTTATAGGATGTAGTATAGAAAAATCAGTACGACAATTTGTAGTGTTGAGAACAAAGAGTATGAAGTTTTATATACACCATGTCCCAAAATTCAACGATAAGCGGGCACCAGAGGGTTGACCAGCTCATGACTACACGAGAACAAAAAAAAAATTAAAAAAATCTCAATTTTTAAGAAGTTACATAAAAAAATTGAAATCCTTCAAAAATTTACACCCCTTAAGATATTTTTAATTACCATGACCACAATGTTTCAGATATTTCTGAATTTCTTTTTGTACCGGCAACCTAAGTAGCACTGCTATCCACAACAATCGTTAAAAATCCCAGAATGCCTGTAGATTTGACATAAAAATCAATCAAAATTTTTTTTCACCCTAAAATTTTGAAAGATTTTTACTTTTGGTCCACTTACTACTTTTATAGAACAATATTCATAGTACTTAAATCATTTTGATATATCGTCTGATACTATTAAAAATCTCGCCTGCGGCTCGATTTTTAAACACACTGATGTTTTAATGCCCCCCTATTATGCAACAGTTTCATAAACTACTATTATTTCGTATTGAACTGATCTACGTTTCCTAGATTTTGTATAATTTTGTTCCTTATTAAACGCTGACATTTTAAAATGTGTCGGTCGGCCCTATAGGTACCGATTTGCCGGTGGCCCAACCTAATTTTACTTCTTTTAATTTTATTTCTTTATTGGCTTTGCAGTCCACTAGAAAAATGATTCACCAATTTAAATTATAATCTTTACCTTTATTTATGTATTATGGGTTATCGTGGTTGTCCGTGGCATCACCACGGTCCTATCCGAAAACCAGCGCTGCGGTATTTATTTTATCTGTCAGGATATGCTGAGATAGGGACTTTCTTTGGCCTCTTGCAGGACTTTTTTAACCCCCGACAAAATAGAGGGGTGATATAAGTTTATAATGTGTATCTGTGTATCAATGTATCTGTGAATCTGTGTGTCTGTCTGTGGCATCGAAGCTTCAAAGCGGATGGACCGATTTCAATGCAGTTTTTTTTAATTGAAAGCTAGTTTAATCGGGATGGTTCTTAAAATCTGTTCAGCTGTTCAAAAGTTACACCTCTTTTTCTAGTTAGAGTCGAGGGTTTTAGACGGTTAGGTTATTGTTATCATTATTTGAATTTTTTGTGTGTTTATGTAATTTCGTGTGCGAGTCCGATTTAAATGTTTTTTCTTTCTTTCAATTTTGAAGCTCTTCATCTGCATACATAGCGAGGAATCTGAACTAGGAATATGGTTTTGATCTATGAATATGCAATTTCTTTTTTGGTAAAAAAGCAACCCTGTGAACATACTTAAGTAGTTATGACTACGGAAACGGACGACTCCTACAGGTGTGGGTGAGAGTAGGTTATTATCTCAAGGCATGGATTTGAGTTGGCTTATTCTTCTAATTGACATCAGGAAAACTGGAGGCGCTACCTGGTCTAGAAAAGCTAGAAATAGAAATGAGTGGAAACAGCTGGAAGAGGTCTATGTGTCACAGGACACGCTGATTACTAAACCGGAAAACCAGATGCATTAGATTTAAGTTAATTTTTTTTTATATTCTTTATTATACTTGTGTTTAGTTTCTCAGCAATAAAGGCTTAATAATAATAATAATTCTTCTAACATTACACACACATTGGCAGTGTCATCAGGTTTGTCATGCCGATATATGGGTTTCGTTACGGCATTATTGACTTAGTGTGAAAATGCCCAATGTTGGTCGAGACAATTATGTGCACTTGCATAAACTCATACACAATAGGTATGACTGATAGTTTATAAGTAGATAGTTAAATAGGTATAAAATCTACAAATACAAAACGGAGGAACAGATTTTCTAGCGTAATATAGGACACTGGGTATACGATATTATGGATTTATATTTTTCAAGTATTTGCTGGTGTCATACTGCATGTTGCTAATTAATATTGCTATTCTGTGACACGTGTGTCACACAATCTGATACGTCAATTGCGTAATTGCGAGAACGGAGCTCCCCTAGTGGGTGGGGCTTAGGCTGATACTTCACCCCCTCAAAAGTAAGAAATCGTCGTAAAATACAACCTTAACGTGATCACCTGTATTTACTCCACGGAAGAAGTAACACTATCGTTGACATTGTGATGGCTAAGATTTAAAAAAAAATTAATTGAAAGAAAGAAGAAAGAAAAAGAGTTTATTAGCACAATAAAAAATAAATAAAACAAATCAAAGAAAACATAAAATGAGTTATTGTGCCAAAAGGCCGCAGCTCAGCATAATGAAACACAAATAAAATGAAATGAATAATATCAAAGAATGACAAATATTAACAAAAGAACATCACAAAAACCTAAGTAGGTTTGTCTGGATGTTGAGAAGTAAGCGGGATGATGTAAATATACGGCCCTAATTTTTTTCCACCGAACATCGTTTTATTCAGGATATTTATTTATGTAGTGCAGTGCGCAAAATTTGCAGAGTGATTCAGTGTCCGTTCCCAAATGCAACCAAAGCACTAAAATTCAATCCAAAACAAAATAAAAAATTGATTTTGTATGGCTTGCGCTAGTAAATTATGCGTGTCCCCCATACTAAGTCGTATTATAGTGTATCCCAATACTGTGGTTGCATTTAGGAACAGAGACTGAATCACTACAAATTATGCGCACTACATAAAAAAATATTCTGTTTGTACACAACTTTATATTTTAATAACACTACCGTTACTGCTTGTACCACTTGATGAGAATTTAATTACCCCTACACACTGCATTAAGAGTTAAGATCGAACCTGTTGAGTTATTGACAAAGCCTTGAATTATTAAAATGCTATTATTAAACATAACATTATGAAGTCGTTATATCATTATGATATTATGTTAATAGTTAATAGGCATAACGATTATGACATTTTAATTGAAATTTTCATAAAGATTAATGGTAGATCATAATATACTGTAATTTATCATTTAAAACGGATTTGCCTTAAGTTTCAAAGATGTATTGAATCGAATAAAAGATTTTTAGTAATTGTCTATTTAATTACATAATAGGTCACAAGGAAATAAATATCTCGAGCCTTCAGGTCTCGCCGCTTGACCGATTAATGAGCAGTTAACCTATTAACCGTCAAAAGCCCCCGACTCTAACTAGAAAAGTTAAAAAAAACCATTATTAACTCAATAGTTCCGACGTCCTATTAATAACTCTGCCAATTTTTTTAAATTAAGACCAGTAGCTAAAATAAACATTCGTAATTTATTATTAATTTTATGTAAGCGATTCGAAAAACCTGATCTTATTATTCATAATATTCATATTATTGCAGTCAATTAGCGGATGCAATTTTCGCAATCTTGTCAATTCGGCTTAAGAATTTTGGTTGTTTAAAATTGGGAGTTAAAGAGAAGGTCAAGATGCAAACAATTAGGTGAAACAAATAAAATTATAAAAAAAAATACTTTGTTTCTGATAAGTGGCATCCATTGTGGGTTAGTAACAATAAAGAAACCAAACTTAAGAAAACTATGTTATTATGGGGCAACGATTTAACTCAACAAAAGCTAACATAAAACTATTAAAATAGAGATTTTAACTGTCCAAACAATAATGTTTAGAATGTTATTTAATTACGTTGAAATATTGAAATTTTACATAATAATAATGTAAACTAATATAATATTTACCTATAGTTCACCAAAGTTAACATAAAGTTTACATAATTTTAATAGTTATAAATATTTATAATTAATTTAAAAGAATTGTTTCCGGACGATCTAGTTAATTTACATATTAAACTTTCACTACGCTATTTCTAGGTATATTCGACTCTTAACAAAGTCTTGGGGGGCTTTTAGGAACATAGTGCAGATCAGTCGATGAGCGAGGTTAAGCAGTACTTGACGCGGTCAGTTGTTTTTCCTTCCCTATCTTTTTGGCTTGGAAAGTCCGAAATCACTTATTATACTAATCATGTCCCAAATATGGCATCTAATAAATACGTGAGAAGTTGTATAAACGTGGTCATTTTATGTGTCATCGGTAGGTGATTGACATCAGTGTTGATTCCATTCCAAAAAAGAAACCACATTTTGACAGATTTACCATAAAAAATCCATTTATTAGCCCCTCTCTTATCGCATGTCTTAGCAAATGAATAATTAACCTAACCGTAAAAACCCTCGACTCCAACTAGAAAAATAGCTGTAACTTTTGAATGGCTGAACAGATTTTCATGAAACATAGCTAAGATGATACCCGATTAAACGAGCTTTCAATTAAAAAAACTTAATTAAAATCAGTTTAACCATTCAAGAGCTATGATGCCACAGACAGACACAGATATACACTACAAACTTATAACACCTTCTTTTTCGTCGGGAGTTTTATTGTGCAATTATAATGTCATTGTGAAATCATTCAGACACAAATGAAAAGTCAAAGTCAAATTCATAGTTATTTGTTATACAAGAGTGCAAAGTTGCTTTTTAACCGCGTGTTCAATTTCGATGACCGAGCAAGCGAAGGATTCTAAAATTGAATCACGAGCGCAGCGAGTGATTCAAAATTAGAATCCTGAGCGTAAGCGAGGGAATCAAAAGAGCACGAGGTGAAAAATCTTTGCACTCGAGTGCAACACGTAACTTTTCATTCCACCTCAGCGAGGAAATGACTAAATGCAAAAAAAAAACGTTTAATTCACAAACTTAGTGCACACGATGTTCTAAATTCAATTTACTTTATCCTCTAGAGAATAAAAACGGCTTTTCCACTCAGATATTGAAGATTAAAAATACTCTTTCCGAGATGGTGGGATGAAAATTTACTTTATCCTCTAGAGAATAAAAACGGCTTTTCCACTCAGATATTGAAGATTAAAAATACTCTTTCCGAGATGGTGGGATGAAAAAGTTATTTATTTCAACTGGGCCTTTGCAGGCACTTTCAAAACGTCGTGATTCTAGGTGCACAGTTCCAAGTGGGTTGGTCCTGGAGAAGATACCGGCAAAAAAACTCCATGGATACTCTTTCCATAAAACAACAATAATATCTGGGACTACAGGAAATAGCAGACATGAGCCCCAGAAGTAGTTGAGAATCAATATTTTACACTGATCGACTGCCTGACCTCTACAACACCCATCTTACCAAACTATGCCTTCAAGCTACATTTGACTCCGACCCCACCATCCGCCTGAAGCTCTGCCGACCCCACACTCAAACAAATGACACATGTAAAAACGACTCATCCGTATAATAATGTTTGACCGGGGCATCGAACCCAGAACTTTGCCTTCACGGAAACCATTAGCCCGTAGGGCCCAAAACGGTTAACGGAACTGAAAATACCATTGGTAGTTGGTACGGTCATATTTTTGACCTGGGCACATGCCACTGGTTCGTTTGAGTTAGAACTGTAGTACTTTCTTGAATATGACTGAAAGTTGACCGAACTGAGATTATATTATGAATTGACAAAAAGTCATGTATTCTACTCCTCTTAAAGTTCAGTCCGATTCCAGTATGATTTGGATTCAATCTTCTTACAAACTCATTTCAATCTCATTTTTGACGTTTGTGTATAGACGAGAGTGTCAATTTTATTATCTGTGTCAGTTCAAAATGTTAGCAGAATACCGATTTGCATTTTATTCAACTTTCGATCTCATTACAATCATAGATATAATATATTATAGTACCTACTATTTCTATGATTACAATATAATGTCACGTTTGACGTTGTTTGTTAGGGTAGGAGAATACCATTTTCACTTCAGTAGCTCAAACATGTAGGTTTTGCTGCCTGAAATCAGTGAGCAAAATGCGATTTTGCTCACTGAGTGAGACAAAGTAACTTTTTAATTTTTGTTTTCAGAAAGCCGCGAATATCTTATTCAGCCTTGGGTTAATCTTAATCATACAATTCGAAACATTCACACTCTATCTCTTTCCCGCCATTAGAAAGAGAGAGAGACAAAGACCAGCCCTTTCGAAGTTCCGATTTTGAATTCGACCTCAAAGACAAACACGTTCGGAATTTCGTACTGACTAAAGAAATTTTGCAAAAAGACAATTATGTCCAATGACCAAAGAATCCTCTCTTAATTATATCTTAGAGTGTAATTTATTGAATTTTTAATTTATTGTTGTATTTAAACGAAAATAAGTATTTACTGCAAATAAAACTGATATTTAACCTGTAAATATTTATTTCTAGTTTCATAATGTTACGTAATATATTTTATCTCCTAAAGTGTTCTCGCTGCTGAAGTGAAAAGTTATGTGTGTTACACGAGAGCAAAGTTTTTTGCATCTCGTGCCTTTGAATCCCTCGCCACACTCAGGATTCAACTTTAGAATCACTCGCTACGCTCGTGATTCAATCGTTGACTCCTTCGCTTGCTCAAGATTCAAAATCAGCACTCGCAGCAAAAAACGACTTTGCTCTCTTGTTGCACAAATAACTATTGTGACATTTATGACATTGGTAGTAGATCGGAATGAGATCCGAACTATATTTTGAACATTCTTAATTACGAGAATTGGGCCTCAGGCTGTATCTCATGAACCGTGATAAATAGACAGTTGAAATTTTCACAGATGATGTATTTCTGTAGCCGCTATAACAACAAATACTAAAAAACAGAATTAAATATATATTTAAAGGGGCTCCCATAAAACAAACTTGTTTTTTTTTTTTCGTTTTTATAGATATAATGGTATGGAAACCTTCGTGCGCGAGTCCGACTCGCACTTGGCCGGTTTTATTTTTTTAATTTTACACTTAATTTTTCTTTTTCTACTTTATCTGTAAACTTCCCGTTCTCACTGATTTAAAGTAGTTTCTCAATAAATTCTATTTCAGACAGAATCACAGGCTTTTTTAAGCAATGATTGATATATAACAAGGAAATGATCAACATTATTGTGTAAGTACCAAATTGTGTATTGTTAAGCAGTGTGTACACAGTTGGGCTTAACGTGTGGTTGGTGACTGTTGACCTTAAATTCTCAACATAGTGCACATATGTGGTGCAGTACGCTACGTACTCGTCTTGTGGTCACCTTTCTCCTTCTAAGAGATTTAAAAAAGACAACGATCCAATTAGCGATATGGATAACATGATCTTAAGAAAACTATTATGAACCTAATTCTATGAAATTTTAAGTTTTATTATGTTCGCATGAAACAAAAAATATGAAGGAGAGAGAAACAGCAAAAAAAAAAAAAAAAAAAAAAACATTTATTCGGACTAGACATCAAACAACACGATTTTACACGATACACAAACATATAAAAGAAAGAGAAAAAAAAGTTTTTATCAAACGTTTTCGTAGTTTAAATCGGACACGGTCGCTCAAGTTAAGAAAAAGTTTTTTTTTGCTCTTTTCGTAATAACTAAGTGTTACTTCTCTTGTTTTCTCTCTTTTACTCTTTATTCTATATTGTTCATTATGGATTCTGTGTCAGTAAACGTCTCTTTCTTTTTTCTAACTGTCAATATACAGGGTTACTGGTAATATGACGGCAATCCGATATGGGGATGTAGGAGAGATCATTTCCAACCAAATGACTCCTGATGACTCCTAGGCAAATGTCAACCATTTTCGAGTAATATGTCATTTTATATTTTTTGAAGAAATTTACATTATGCAACTTTGAACATTGATAAAAAAAAATCCAATGCATACAATATTTTTATATTAGTATTATCTGTTTGCTAACATTTCAGTACATAATATTCAATGATAAAATGACCATTATCTGCAATAGTTTTGAAATCAGATCTACAAATCGTTACGCATTTCATAATTTTGAGCAGGTCTTGTGACTAAAATGGTCGATTTCTGCAAAATAACACGGAAGTACTTTATCGGCAGAACATTTCGAAAACATGTACAACTTTTCAGCTATCCAACGAGATACAATAATCTAACAGAAATCAGAAATTGAGTGAACAGAATACAATTATTGTGATAAAGACAAAATCAACTTCAACCAAAATTGCATGCTGTCCTCCGCCTGAGGGGGGCGGAGGGGTGTGCCGGACTCCTACCGGCTACACTCACCACCGTGGTCCACTTCGGCACCTACAGATGGGTTTCGGGTACACTTAGAAAACCGCGCCGAACCTAACCTAACCTAACCTAACCAAAACCTAACCTAACTTAAGCTTTTTTTTTACTTGATGAGAACCCATCATAGGTCTTTCCTCCACCTGGGGGGGGCGGAGGCGTGTGCCGGACATTGGGTTAAGTCTGGGCATCTTGCTGGCCAAGGAATTGGGCCTCCTCTGCCAATCCATCGATTAGGAAAGTTGGCGTCTAACCATTGGCGAACAGTGATTCTCCAGTCCCCGGTTACACCAAGTAACAAAAAAAAAAAAGCTTAAGTTAGGTTAGGTTTTGGTTAGGTTAGGTTAGGTTAGGTTCGGCGCGGTTTTCTAAGAGTACCCGAAACCCACCTGTAGGTGCCAAAGTGGACTACCGTGGTGAGTTTAGCCGGTAGGAGTCCAGCACAACCCTCCGCCCCCCTCAGGCGGAGGACAGCATGCAATTTTGGTTGAAGTTGATTTTGTCTTTATCACAATAATTGTATACTGTTCACTCAAATTCTGATTTCTGTTAGATTATTGTAACTCGTTGGATAGCTGAAAAGTTGTACATGTTTTCTAAATGTTCTGCCGATAAAGTACTTCTGTGTTATTTTGCAGAAATCGACCATTTTAGTCACAAGACCTGCTCAAAATTATGAAATGCGTAACGATTTGTAGCTCTGATTTCAAGACTATTGCAGATAATTGTCATTTTATCATTGAATATTATGTACTGAAATGTTAGCAAACAGATAATATTAATATAAAAATATTGTATGCATTGGCTTTTTTTTTATCAATGTTCAAAGTTGTATAATGTAAATATCTTCAAAAAATATAAAATGACATATTACTCGAAAATGGTTGACATTTGCGTAGGAGTCATCAGGAGTCATTTGGTTGGAAATGATCTCTCCTACATCCCCATAACGGATTGCCGTCATATTACCAGTAACCCTGTATATACTGGATTTGGATTAAAGATATAATAATGATCTTTAATCCAAATAAATTATTAACAAACACAGATACCGCTAACAGTACTGCAAACACCATAATTGCAAAATAAAGATACCAACAGAACAGTCGTAAACTTACCACAAAATTTGCTATTGTGCACTAAGCATAACTTTCACGTGGGTGACGGGTCGGCATCGAACCCGCTACCCACAGCTGATTTAGTTCTACACACCACAAAGGTCTTACAGAAGGCTTACTTGTTACATTATGCGAAAACAAGATCAACTTTGTCATTATTCGAGTTATTCGAAGACAAGCTTGGCGCAGCACTTGGCTTTCTACTACCTATGTTTTTGTTTTTTTTATTATTTTCGAATGACCATTTATGACCTGTAACGATTTAAAGTTTGTTAGCAACCATATTATGTTCCCTCCTAGAGCCTAAACGAGTGTACCAATTCAAACAAATGAGATATCCTTAGATTCGTTTTAAAAGCGCAAGTAACACTGGCTATATGGAACTTGAATTTAAAAAACAACATGGCGGATTTTTGCGGCCTGTTGGTGTAAAAATAATTATATTATGAGACGCGGATTTTATTCTCGTTCGGAACAAATATTTTTTATGATCTACAGATAATTGTTTCGGGTCTGGGTGTGTGCAAACTATACCCATGATGTAGGAGAAATACTAGTAACAAAACGTTTAAAAAAAGTAAGTAGTAAAAAATATAGGTAAAAATATAGTAGTAAAAAATGTAAGGATAGTAGATATATTGCACCCGTGCAAAGCCCGGGGACGAGCGGGTCGCTCACCAACCAATGAACCTACTGTTCGTTCGTATACTGTGGTACAAGACATAAATCTCTTGTTTTATCAATCCTCCGATATGTTTATTTCGTCTTCCGCATCTCGAAAACAATAAATACAAATATGTCTGCTGGTACCAGCATTATATTTCAACAGCAAGTTCCGAGGTGATTGTGTAACGGATAGAATTGTACAACAGAAACATTCCTGACTAAATTTAGTTCAAATATTTTAGGAGCGAAGTTAAGCTCCTCTTGACGCGGTTTATCCTTGGATGGGTGACCGTTTTTCACACATCGATACCGCTTCAGGTATCGGAGAGCACGTTAAGCTATAAGTCCCGGTTATCATGTCTACAGGATATTTTTTTATTTAGTGCGTGCAGAGTGATTCAGTGTCCGTTCCCAAATGCAACCGCAGTACTAAAATTATCTCCAAAACAAAATAAAAATTTGACTTTGTATGGCTCGTGCTAGTAAATTATGCGTCCCTCCATACTAAGTCGAAGTGTTTTAAAGTGTATCCCAATACTGCGATTGCATTTAGGAACAGAGACTGAATCACTCTACAAATTATGCGCACTACATAAAAATAATACTGTATAATTGTATATATAACAATCATAAGTCCAAAAAAGTCTGATAGTAGCCGATGTATAATCTTAAAGTTTCTAATAATTTGGTTCCGGAGGTCATATGGCACCATGACAATATTCTGCTGTATCAGCTAGACCAGAATCCGATTCCAATAAATGCTAATTAGGCAAGGTGATGTTCAGTCGGTGCAGTATACCCACATAATTTTTATTTTTTTCAAATTATTATTTTTTCTGCTTAGTTTTACACTGTTGCCATCCAAAAGTTGTCTTCTCTGTCTATGCACCTGTACCTCTACCATGAGTTTTTCGTGCCGTCTAACGTTCACGTTCACATGCAATATTTGTATGGGAATTTTTTCAGCGCCTCTAGCGGTATAAATAGTGAACTAAAGTCACTATACAAATATTGCATGTGAACGTGAACGTTAGACGGCACGGTAAACTCATGGTAGAGGTACTGTCCTCTTCTTAATATATTCTATGTCTATCATTCTAGTCTTGTGTTTGTGGCAAATAAATGATTTTTCATTCTTTCTAATAAACCACACGCTTCACTGCTAATAAACAACAAATTGTTCATAATAATGAACAACTTTTACTATGAACCAACCCCATACATTTAGTCGAGTAATATTCAAAGCCAAAGTCATAGTTTTTTTTCAACTGGGCCTTTGAAGGCACTTTCAAAACGTCGTGATTCGTGTAAAAGATCGTTTATATTAAAAATGATTTTTTACTATTAATTTATTTCAAGAATTGAATAGAATAGATCTTTATTTCATGTAAACCAGATACAGGCACTTATGAAATGTCGAGACAAAAGGTGCGCGGCAAGCCAAGCGTTAAAATTTTTAGTCGTAGGCACATCAAGTCGTATGTATTATTTTAGTAATAGTGCACAAATGTTACAGTTATGTTAACTGTGAACTTAAACTACAATAGCACATTCATCGTAATTTTATATTGTTAGAGTGACCTTAACGAGGCGAGAATTACTTGAAAAAACATATTTGATATAACTATACAACTTTGGATTGAGCGCTTATTGTATAGAAAGTCAGTGAAACATTTTTTTTGTTTTTTAACTATACCTTACACTAGGATTTCTCCTGTATCGTGCGGACAGTTTACAAACATATAATTATGTCACATGCACACACACCCAGACCCGGAATAACTATCTGTAGGTCGTACAAATATTTGTTCCGTGCAGGAATCGAACCCGCGACACGTAGCGCAGCAAGCCAATCACTTAGGCTGACATTCAGAGACGACAGGAACGAGTCTAAGCGTGAACTTACGCTTCCATCTGTCAAAATTTATTCGTAAATTTGACAGATGGAAGCGTAAGTTCACGCTTAGAGACGTTTCTGTCGTCTCTGAATGTCAGCCTTAGACATTGCGCCCACCGTGCCATCATATTGGTATACCAATGTAATTAGCAAATGACTATTTCAATACTATATTTTTATTTATTTATTCATAGAAGATTTAAAAAATAAAACACATTCTACCAAACAGTTTTCCACAGTTTGTGTGCAGAGCATTTTGCTGGATTTTCAAAAGTGGATGTGTGTGTGTTAAGTGTGAGTCGAGGTTCAGACGTCCATCGCTAAAATGAAGTCTCCTCCTGTGCCTTTTAATAAATTTTCAAGTAAATTGTGATGTTAATTTAATTTAAATAATCCGGTTCTTAGAATAGAATAGAATATTTTTATTTGTCTTTCAAATTACACAGGTAGCTAGGGGATACATCATACAAGAATGTAAAAGAAAAAAAGGTCTTGGACTCAGCATAGTAGTTGGTAGCGCGAGGCATGCTCAACTGCTGATATTCTGTCCAAGCGAATCATGCGTTGAATAAAACACAATTTTTATAGTATTATATAGGTACAAATGCTGTACCTAATATAATGTACGTCAGTACGTCACACGTTAAGGGGGGGGTCGTTTCGTGACGTCACATTTCAAAATCATATTAAAAAATAATTTAAATGGAAATAAAACTAATTTCGGAACTGCTGTTTTAATTTAATAATTTGTAGATGTAAAATTGCAAAATATGTGACATCACATTAGGGAGAGGGGGGGAGTCTCACAAATGTGATCAACTGTGACAAGGACGGAGGAGGGGTCAAAAAATCATGAAATTAGTGTGACGTACTTTATGGATGGCCCCAAGGACAAAACAATAATATGCCTCTGGGTTATGGTAGTAGAGCTATGAATCTAGAGGTCTTGTGTCCAATCTTTAATCGAAAACCTACATCAGTCGCAAACATGAGTAGATAAAAAAAAAAAAACATATATCTATTATAACTTCCTTTACTATCGCACAATCGGGTTTGATGAATGACATTCTATTTATCAATTCAGCAATAAATTGAATATATGATCAAAGTGAACAATTCAAATATTTAACCTTTACCCCCGGCGCGCCGCTATTTCATTCGTCTACTTATAACAATGATAAAGTTGCTAAACTACGAGCTGTCAGTTGTCACTTGCGTCAGTATAACAATCGACCCTTGCGTAATGTGCTCGATTCTTTGCATGGGATTTCTTGTTATTTTATTTTTAAATAGGTATCTATCTTTTTCGTCTAATAACTCCCGACTCCAACTAGAAATAAAATTATAGTTTTTTAAAAAAACTAAAGAAAACGCTTTTGTCATCCAAACTGAACGTGTATGCAAAATTTCAGCTCAATCGGAAACCGAGAAGTGGGTCAAATTTAACTTCCAAGATTTTTTTACATAGTTACAAGTGAAGCTAATAAAAGCGTTTTAAAAAGGGCCGTAGCTTTTAAACAGCTGAATAGATTTTCATGAAATATACCTAAAATGATAGCCAACTAAACTAGCTTTCGACGAAAAAAATTTACATTGAAATCGATCCATCCGTTTTGGAGCTACGATGCCACAGATACACGGTGTTTTAGACGCCCTAATCTTTGATTTAGTTCAACATAAATTCTCACAACACTTGACCTGACAGATACGACTTGGAACTCTGCACACACCGCTACAGACTTGAAGATACTTAGTGCGTAAATACTTGACACATATAAGAACATAGTTTCGTAATAGTCAGGGTTATATAAATATATGAACACTGACCAGGCCTTTGAACTGACCATCCGTTTGATGCCCAAGCGTAGAGATGTAGCGATTTTTGCACCGCACCGTCACATTGACGGATGGGTAGTTGCTCGAATGAAGAGTGACGCAAGATAAGTCTACTTTTTAACCAACTTCAAAAAATGAGCTTTTCAAATCGATCAGATGTATTTTTTTTTAAATTATCCTGTATATTTTAAAAATTGTATGTTCAGCGATTATGTTCGCCAATTCAGAACCGATTTGAATTATTCTTTTTTGTTTGAAAGAGTATTCTCCCCAGGTGGTCCTCTTTAAAATTGGTGAAGATCTGATGAAGACCTGCGGAGATAGACAATGGATAACAGAAAATCACTCACGATTGCTGTGATCGTATGTGTATGATTTTCAAAATCGGTCCGCAATTGACGAAGAAATCGGTAAAGACACATAAAAAAATACATACAGTCAAACATAGAACCTCCTGCTTTTTGAAGTCGGTTAAAAAGAGTTTCCATGGAGTTTCTTGCCGGTTCTTCTCCATAGGAGCTACTATTTGGAACCGTGCACCTAGAGTCTCGACATTTCTTAAGTGCCTACCTGTATTTGGTTTACATAAAATAAAAATCTATTTTTGACCCCCGACAAAAAAGATGGGTTTTATAAGTTTGTAGTGTGTATCTGTGTATTTGTGTGTCTGTGTATTTATGTATCTGTTATCTGTCTGTGGCATCGTACCTCCAAAATGGATGAACCGATTTCAATGCAGCCGCTCAGCGGCATTATCATATTCTTGGGAGTCACCTCTATAATAAAATTAATAAATATTGCAACATATATTCTCTCTGTAGACAAGAATGCAAAGACAGAGTTTACAAATGGCTACAGACTAAAAATTATGATGAGACAGAGAACTTGATTAAACTGTCCATTCTGTAATAAGTTGATGTGTTTGATGTGTATAGAATAGAATAGAATAGATCTTTATTTCATGTAAACCAGATACAGGCACTTATGAAATGTCGAGACTCTAGGTGCACGGTTTCAAATAGTAGACCCTATGGAGAAGAACCGGCAAGAAACTTCATGGTAACTCTTTTCAAAAAATAGATTATAATCTTTATCAGTACAATGTTGTGGTAAGAGCTGTATGAATGTGTTTCTATAATAATTATTATATATAATATATATAATTTATAAAGATATCACACGAGCGAAGCCGCTAGCGGAAGCTAGTTCTATGATAATTTAAAAAAGTCCATAATTTAGTAATTCCGCTATCTCTCACTCGTTGTACCACACATAGCGTCCCGTTAATGAGACAGTGACCGATATGTAGGCGAAAGGTCGCGTGTCTGCGTTTACCTACGAGTTGGCGATTGTAATACTATCATGTTTGCACTGGTCACTGTAAAGGGTAAGCAGAGAATCTAGTAGCAATATAATATGTATTTATTTTTAAAATGAAATTGAATTGAATGAAACAGAATAGAAATACCCATTATTGATAAAAAGGAGCAATGAACATAATAGTTACAATATTTAATTAACGTTTACAATTGAAGTGAACTTAAATATTATGTCGTGATTGTAATGTATCTATATTATCTTATATTAGCTAACTAGCCACTATTTTGAATTGTATGAATGATCAATGGTTATGACGTGTAATGGAAATTACCAATAAATTGATTTATGATTTATATGTATTTATTTATTTAAAATGCTTCATGTACAATGTACAAAGGCGGTCTTAATGCCGCATGCCGTAGGCATTGGCATGTATTGTGTATGCGGTGGAAAGATATACAAGGTAATACCTTTCTCATCCCGTTCCTTTTAAGGGCTCATTGTACTCATCATTATGAACAACTTTTACTATGGGAACAAAACAGAGATGGCGATTTTTTTTTGTTTTTTAACTTTTCCCCTCACCACTTTTTCTCCTATATCGAGGATACAGTTTACAAACATATATGTCACATGCACACAACCAGACCCGGAACAACTATCTGTAGATCATAAAAATATTTGTTGCGTGCGGGGATCGAACCCGCGGCACGTAGCTTAGACAGCTGATCGCTAAGACAAAGAGCAAAAGAGTCGCCAAAAAAAAAATGCTGTTCCAAAGTAAAAGTTTTTTATTACAATTGGCTCTTTGGGGGGTGCACGGCCCCAAGTGGGTTGATCCTATGGAGAAGATACTAGAAAGCAATATTTTATAGCAATGTTTTATAGTGCATCCCAATAGTACGGTTGCATTTAGGAACAGAGACTGAATCAATCTACAAATTCCTCTATAGATTTCAATTTTCAATTTATTTCATAAATATTTACAATATTGAATATAAAATACCTTCCATTGGCTAGGCCTGTATCTTGGGCACCTTTGGAGGTAGTTGACAATACATAATTATTATACATAAAGTTAAATACAAAAAATGTGTTAGAAAATAAGGCTTAGGACTATGTTAGTAGCACTTCACTTTGCACTATATGTCTTTGTGCTGTCCTGTGGCACTTGTCCGCGAAAGCGACGGAACACCACGCCCTGCGGCCAAAAGTCTTCTTCCATGACGAGGAGCAGAAAACAGTTCAGTACTCGCACCACGAACGCCTTGAAGTTGACATTGCGGCGCGACTCCAGCAACTGCACCCTCGTTGTGTACCTCGTCTTGTGGCGCACATACTCTACGACAGTGTTACCAACTCTCAAAAATATTTATCCCCAAAGCTAAAGCTAAAAACCCCTAAAATCCCCAAAATAAAAAATACTGTGTAAAAAGAATAAATAAATTGTTTTAATATAAAATAATTGAATCATTTTCAAAAAAAAACAGCCAGCTGCGTCACAATCATTATAAACTTCACAGTAAAAATCAAGTGTAAAAATAACCCTAAAAATACCCCTAAAAACCATCCTCTGTCTCATCCTCCATCCCACTTATTTACCCCCTAAATTTGGGGGGAAACCCCCTAAGTTGGGAACCCTGCTCTACGATGGTCTCCGCCTCAGTGGTGTAGTGCAGGCGGGAGATGTACACCGATGAATTCGGCTTCTTAGATAAAAGTCAATGTAGAGAAACCTCGCAAAGTTGCGCAAATGAGAATGAGAATATGAGAAGAAAAAAATGCCTTGTGACTTTGTCACAAAGTCACAAGGCATTTTTTTCTTCTCATATAATTATTGATGTGTGAAAGTGAGCGCGTTGATATCTTTTGAATGACTAATATTCTAAACACTATGTTGACTCAAGAAACGCGTGTTCGATCGAGTGAAACAATATTTGTATGACCTTCAAATCCTTTTTTCCACGTCTGGGTGTTTGTGTGTGTGAGATTTTTTTCTGTAGCTAAGTTTTTAGACCCATATTTCATGAGATCCCATGCATTATGTATTTACTTATATTACTACATGACGACCAACGACAACCAAAAGCGAAATGACTAAGAAAAAAATTAAGAATATAAAGAAGAATAGAAGGCGAAGTTATTCGAAAGAAAGAAGGTTTTTTTTTTTGTTTTTTTTGTTTCTTTTTTGTTTTTTGGCCCATGTAGTTTAACAACAACAATAAAAGTACAAGCTAATTACGAAATAAAAATATTCCTATTTAAAAGGCAATAATACGGGCTGCTACAAAAAAAATTCTTACAGAAAAACCTGTTAACACTTTGCCCAATCCGGGAATCGAACCCAAATAAAGAAAGCTAGCGGGACTTTCATGTAAAAAAGGAGCCGACCGACTGAAAAACAAACAGTTGTTTCCATGTTGTTCCATACATATTACATTAATCGAGTAATATTAAATTATATTATTTATTATGAAACAGCAGTATTTTTTTCGCTGTTTCATGGTTGGTTCCATAGTAAAAGATGTTCATAATAATGAGAACAACCCCTTAAATGGATTGGCGGGTCTACCGCGTAACTAAAATTGTAATGAACATCGACATTAAACTTCAATACGATCGTGAGAGCCTAAACTTTGAGCTAACTTGTAAAAAATTACCTATCATATAGTTGGGACTCCTATCTTCATGATCGGTAAAAAAAATACAAGTTAGCTCAAAGTTTAGGCTCTCACGATCGTATTGAAGTTTAATACCGATGTCGATGTTCATTAAAATTTTAGTTACGCGGTAGACCCGCGGGTATAGAAATGTATATTTTTATAACTTGTATATTTTTACTCGCGTTCCATAAAATTATTCTGACAGAAAATTGTTCCCCAACACAAGACACTAAAAGTGTCTACATTAGCGCAGCATCTAAATCTTGAATGCATTAAGTTTTACATTGTAATGCAGTTTAGTGTCGTCGTAACAAGTTTTTTTATTTTAGGTACTTATTTTTATGACACGATTATTTTGTTATTTATTTAAAAAGAGCAAGATATCTTTTGTGTTATTGTACATTCAACATCAACTAATATTAACACAGTTGATTTAAAATTAATATTTTAATAACCTAACCGTCAAAAACCCCCGACTCCAACTATAATAAATATTATAGTTCTAAAAAAACTAAAGAAAACGCTTTTGTCATCCAAACTAAACGTGTATGCAAAATTTCAGCTCAATCGGAAACCGGGAAGTGGGTCAAATTTAACTTCCAAGATTTTTTTACATAGTTACAAGTGAAGCTAATAAAAGCGTTTTAAAAAGAGCTGTAACTTTTGAACGACTCAACAGATTTTCATGAAACATATACCGGATGATACCGGATTAAACTAGTTTCCTACTAAAAAAACTGCATTGAAATCGGTCCATTCGTTTTGGAGCTACGATGCCGTAAACAGATACACACTACAAACTTATAACACCCCTCTTTTTTGTCGGGGGTTAAAAAGCCCAGCTCCATACAATGTCGCCTGAGGGCTAATTCACGTAATTTCATGATGCACCGATCATATTGCAGTGACGCTTGAACTTGACGCGAGCGTATCTCGCTGTGTTGTTTTGATCAAAATTTTACTGCAACTGCGCGACAACTGCACTTCTTTAGTTACGTGAATTAGCCTACTGATATCGTTCGTTGTATAGAGCCTTTTTAACCGACTTCAAAAAAAAGGAGGAGGTTCTCAATTCAACGCGTATTATGCGAGCGTTTATTATTTATTTATTTAATTTGGTTCAGTTCTGACAATGGGATCCAAGAGAAAACCATATAAGTCTTAAATTTGCATTAAGTATGTGCGCGACAGATGGTCGAATAACTCAATATCACGCCAACCGATTTCGATGATTCTTTTTTTGTTTGAAAGGGTATACTCTCGAAGTGGTCCCATTTCAACTTGATGAAGATCTGATGAAGATCTTCGGAGATAGACAATGGAACTCTTGAATGAATAACAGCACATCCCTCGCGATTGCTGTAATCTCATGTTTATGTATTGTTTATGCCACTCAAAATTGGAAAATAAAATAAACTTTAAAAAAAAAGTAAAAACCGACTTCAAAAACTAAAAGGTATAAAATAATTTTCAAAAAAAACTTATCAGCTTCTGAAGTCGGGGCCTTTAATTCTTCAATGCACCTAGCTTGATAGTGGCACCGACTTCAGAAGCTGATAAGTTTTTTTAGAAAATTATTTTATACCTTTTAGTTTTTGAAGTCGGTTTTTACTTTTTTTTTAAAGTTTATGTACCTATCTATTTAATGAGTACACACCAGAAAATTTGGTTATTCTTAACCGTATAATGTAAAGAAACTTCATAATACATATTAACTAGGTCGTGGTACGCACGACTGATCAATCAGTAATCCGTTACAAGGCGGTAACTGATTAAGAGGGTAATTAGCTTTTAGGCTATAGAATAGAATAGATCTTTATTTCATGTAAACCAGATACAGGCACTTATGAAAGAAAGAAAAGAAAGATAAATAATTTATTCCACATAGGACAACACAACAGTCACAAGAAATTAAAAACACAAAAGTAAAATTTTACTTTGGTAAATATATCTAAATATGCTGTCGAGCATGGCCCATGTAGAAAAGAAATGTCGAGACTCTAGGTGCGCGGTTCCAAATAGTAGGTCCTATGGAGAAGAACCGGCAAGAAACTCCATGGAAACTCTTTTAAAATAATAGATTACAACCTTGAGGAGTACAGTGTCGTGGTAAGAGCTGCGAGAATAATGTAATTTAATGTGAAAAAAAGAAAAGTATAATAGGATAAAAATAATGATTTGCCTTTAAATAAGAATGCCATGGCAGTTACAAGCTGACAAGTTCCGACAGACGGCACCCGTTCACGAGCATGACTAATGCCATGTTGTTAAGAAACTGTTTAGTGTTTTTTTTATTATTTATGTACACACATACACATGACAAAGAAAATAAGTAAAGATATCAAGTACAAAGGTACTGCTTATTTCTAAAGAAATTTCTGCCAGCAGACCTGCGACAGGAAAGAGTGAAAAGAAAAGAAGACACAGTGTGTAACTAAAGGAAACAAGGTAGGTAGATGATAAGAAGCTAACGAGGAGGAATATAATAAAATACATAAAAATAAAATATATACTTACGTATAATAAAGATACATACCAAAATAAACGCGCGTTATGCGTTTCACACTAAATTGATAGATTATTTGAGGAATTTTCGATGTATTTACACTTCAATTCGCGCGAACGTTTTCATACATTTTTGGCTTGACGGTAGCTACGGTCAACTTCGAAAAGAATCTCGATATCTAAGGGACGTACAGTCCAGCTTTTTTTACAACCCTTTAGAGCCCCTATGCAGGGAAAAGACCTCCTTATTTTTGATTTACGCAACTTTAATATCTACTAATTTTTATTTTATTTTGTTACAGATTCAAAACTCATCAATGAATACATCATTTACTTCGTGTCTGTATAATAAGGTAAATTACTAATACTTACAATCATTACTAATAATCGTAATCGTGGTCGCGGGATTTATCTCATTACCGTGACCCCGGAACGTAAAGGGCTATTGAAGGAACACCGTGGATTTTAGTCAGTACAAGTCTGACAGTCCCTCCCGCCCTGCCCGGGGTGGGAGGACTCATTTGATGATTTTACCACCACGCTATAAAAAAAAAAAAAAAAAATCGTAATCGTCGTTCGTCGTCGTCGTCGTATCGTCGTTAATCGTATGTGCTGTGTCAAATAAATACTTTTTCTTTCTTTCAATAATACTACAACAATTACTTACAATAATTATGATATTTAAGGTCTTATTTTAATAATGCAAAATATTTTATTAGGTAAATCTATAGTTTACAAACAATCTTACTAGCATTTATTTTAAAAATCAATTCTTTTTTATCCGTTTTCAAAATTAATTACATTAATTGTGTTGTCTGATGTCTAGTCCAAATAAATGAATTTTCTTTCTTTCTTCTTCTTCTTTTCGAATTAATGTTTCCGTTTGCATAAAACCTATATTCTTCTATGATTATGAATGGCACTAAGGTCATGAACTCGACCACATGACCTGACGGGCTCGGCTACTCTGAAACACACGCATCGCGTCGCCACGCCGCCCGATTAACGCCTACATGATTTTTGAATCTACTGCAGCTTTTTGATATTTGAAATTAATTCTATATCATTCATAGAGCCTAACTTTAAAATATTTGTCAGTATTAAAATAAGACCTTATACCTATATAATATTATTAATGCTGATATAATAGCTATATGTGATTTTAATTCAATCCAAATAAAAAAAAAACCCACAGAAACCCAAGCTTATGTTCAACACAAAAATACGTAATAAACAATACAAATATTCGAAAAATCATATTTACCTTTAACTTTGCAGTACGTAGATAATCATGTCCAACCAAATTATCTTCACAAATTCCGCTAATACTGCTAACCTCGTCCAATCAAAAGCTTCATACTCCGTATCTCCTAGAACGAATTTCCGGCCGAAGTATGTAGCAATTAAAGATTAAAGCTGGTCTGAGCCCTGGTCTGAGGCCTGGTCTGCAGTCGGTCCCGTTAAATGAGGGTCAAATTAACTCTGTATTAGTCTCGTCTCAATCAATTCTAAGTAGTGCTTTGGTGTGTGGTGTAAGATAGAAGAAGTTGGAGATTAGAGATAAAATCTAATCTTAAATAATAAAAAAAACTATAGAACACGCTTTAGTCATCCAAACTGAACGTGTATGCAAAATTTCAGCTCAATCGGAAACCGGGAAGTGGGTCATCTTTTTCTAACAACCGACATGGCGTATGGGGGCTTTCATTTTCTTTCCCTTTCGTGCACTGTATAATAATTATATGTACTGCTATGTAGCTATAGTAAAGTTTACGCCATTTTGTAGTGCATTAATGATGGTGTATGGCCCGTCTATTTGTAAAATGTCATTGATCAGTAATTAGGGGGCTGGTCTTGTGTATCCGTTTTTCATGCTTTCATTTCCAATTTAATCCATTACTTCATTCATTCTTCAATCTGATAAAAAACAATGAACGATAGGAGTTCTATGATCTCACGCCTCAGTTTATCAATTTGGTTCGCTAAATTATACCAATTAAAATAAACTTGCTACAATTTTACAAGAAATTTTAATAGAAGCAATTATTCTTAAAATAAAAATGGTTTTGTTTAAAAAAGTGTACTAAATGACTAATAGGTGGTAAATAAGCGTTGCTAATTTGATAATTAGAACGTAATTTGTTTTATTTATTAGTACTTATTTTTGCGCCAATTTATTATGAATTATTTAATTATAATAATGGCGTCGTCGGTTGTATTTGTTTATTTCTATGTGCTATAGCATAGTTCATACTTTTAGCATCAGCGAACAGCGATTTGGTCGCGTTTCAGAAGTTTAACACAGCTACTGAGCTCGCCCTGCAAACCTTTTTTAACCATCAAAAGCCCCCGACTTCAACTAGAAAAAGAGCTGTAACTTTTGAACGGCTGAACTGATTTTCATAAAACATAACTAAGATGATACCCGATTAAACTAGCTTTCAATTAAAAAACACTGCATTGAAATCGGTGCATCTGTTTAGGAGCTACGATGCCACAGACAGAGACAGATACACTCTACAAACTTATAACAAGCCTCTTTTTCGTCGGAGGCCGTCATACCCATCAAACTTCATTCCGCTTTTCACTTGGACCAAACTTTCTCGTTTATTCAGGAAGAAATTAAACCTAGGCAAGCACTTTAGCCCATCTAGATCTGTAGTGCATACCGGCTAGGTGTTAGTATGTTTTGCTAATAAAATAACAGTAAAGCAGGTTGAATTTGTTGCAGCATTGCTACGTCGTGAGGAATGGAATGAATAATGAACATTAGAGGAACTAATGTAGTCTTCAATGTCTTCTTCAAATTGGGCCGGTTTTTGGCAACTTTATAAAGGAAAACTGTGTTACATTCGTTGAATTTCGAATATTATGATTATAAATACCTTTTTTTAGTATTTTAGAACTAGCCTTTTGTATTTTACTTATAGCTTTTAGCCTCTCGTATTTTACTTATAGCTTCTAGCCTCTAGTATTTTATTTATAGCTTATAGCCTCTAGAAATTTATTTATAGCTTCTAGCCTCTAGAATTTTAATTATAGCGACCGCTATTTTACAATGTTTTGTCTTTCTTGCATCTTGTATTTTAAGACATTTATTTTTCAACACCAACTTACGTGGTAAACACGGCTATATAACAAGCTATACACTTTCAGTATAAGGGGCCCGTATCTTATTTTTGTGATAATGTTTTTTTTTTACTATTGTGACTCGTTTTCTGTTTTTCATTTTTCAATTTACTTATTATACGGGCTTTGGCTTGATGTGGGTTGGCGGACTACACACACTATCGAGGACTTTAATGAGATTTTGTGCAGGTTTCCTCATGATTTTTTTTGTCATCCTTAACTTATGTGATAATCAAATTGTGATCCGCAAATAATTTTTGAAATGTTAGAAGCGCGGGTCGGGTTCTAGCTCAGACCCTCCACTACATTTCTACATTTAGTAAGTAATCAGAGATATTCACTAAATTCTTCTTCTATAGTCGTTCTATGACTGGTCAATCTGCCTGAAGCTTAACCCTCTTATTACGAGCAAAAACCGAAGTTTCTAGATCCGCAAGAAATATTATTACAATACATTTTATTCCCACTTCCGCCAGTAGACGCCAATTATTATGATATTAAACGTTTTTTGTTACAAAGCGAATAAAATCAGCAAAAATAAATTATACTGTGAAATTCATAATTGGTAGTTTTGTTAAATTTTATTATTGTGAGACAACGGCGAAGAAATCTCGTAAAAAATGGATATCCCGTGAAAATTGCTAAGTTTTATTGAACAGGCTTTTGCATTGACTTGGCTTGTTTTTACGACACTTTTTTTTGTATGCTATAACAGGTTTTGTCTGTATAAAAAGTGGAATGTATAAGACTATTGGTTGCATCATTCAGCGCAAGATGAATTAGAGAAATAATACTAAAACAATAATAATATTGCAATAATGAAACGACTTGAATGCTAATCAACAAGTTGTCTACACTGCATTGTAATGTAGACAACTTGTTGATTAGCATGCACTTCATTTATTAATAGCCCTCGGAATGAAAAGCACAACATTTTTCTTTTAATTCTGTTTTTTAATTTTTAATTTTTCCTGATACCAAATTAAATGCTTCAATAATTTACACTATTGCTTAAGTTTTGATTGAAAAAGCTTCAATCTCGCGAATAAAAAAAAATCTCTGATTGCCAGTCAATCGCTCGCCGTTGTTATAAATCTAATAAAATAAAACGATTAAAGTTTTTAGGATTTCGTACTTTTGAGGTTAAATAGGCCTAAGTGAGCCACTAGGGGAGATTCGTTCACGCATTTCGTTTGTATTGCGCAATTGACGTATCAAACTGTGTCACACACGTGTCACAGAATAGCAATATTAATTAGCAACACGCAGTATGACACCTGCAACTACTTGAAACATAAATATATAATCAAGTTTAAATCCATAATAATATAGTATCCTCGTACTTCTTGACTTTTATGTGCGGATCAGAATTTGATTATCACTTGCGTTAACAGTGAAAGAAAACATCGTGAGGAAACCTGCACATCTGAGAAGGGCCTCATAAAGTTCTCGATGGTGTGTGTAGTCCGCCAACCCGCACTTGGCCCGCGTGGTGGACTACGGCCTAATCCTTCCCATTCACAGAAGATGCCCGTGCCCAGCTGTGGGACAGTAATGGGCTGGATATATTTTAATATAGTAGGTATACCTAATGTTCTATTTAAGTTATTTTTTAATGTAGTGCGCAAAATTTGCAGAGTGGTTCAGTGTCCATTCCCAAATGCAACCGCAGTACAAAAATTCACTCCAAAACAAAATAAAAATTTGATTTTGTATGGCTTGCGCTAGTAAATTATGCGTGTCCCCCATACTAAGTCGAATTTTCGTTTTGTCTTAAAGTGTATCCCAATACAGCGGTTGCATTTAGGAGCAGACTGAATCAATCATCAAGTTATGCGCACTACATAAAAAATTATCCTGTATTGCTTTAGAAGATTACAACAACCAATTACTAAAACAGTGTTCCACAAAGATATAGCAAGATATAGATAGATAAAATCACTACAGCCATTTATAATGCTAGTATGATTTAATACGTATGACGTACCAACCGACACACGATTTCGTTATATTAAGCCGTGCGCGCCGGGCGTTAACCCCATCAGCGCTGCAAAAAGATATTTTATAATACTGCGGTGCACGACGGGACGTAAGAAAGGATACAGTGGAAGTAGTGTAATATTGTGGTAAGGATTTTTGAGGTAAGGTAAGGTAAGTTATATAAAATCATAAGAAAGAAAAGAGAAAGAAAGCTGTTTTATTCTGGACTCGCCAGGAAATAAAAAATAAACAAAAGAAAAACAATAATTAAGCAACCTGGACGAGACCAAAAATGGCCCCCATCTCAGGATAATGCTGTGGCATTTGGAAAATGTCACAGCGCTGGTATTCTGATGGGACCGTTGTAGTGATGCCACGGGTAGCTAGCTACACAAATAAATAAATAAATATAGGTAATACATAATAACAAATATTGTACATTTATAAACAAAGTATAATACTACAAAATAAAGCAATTTTATACATAACTAGCTTCCGCCAGCGGCTTCGCCCGCGTGATATCTTTATAAATTATAGCCTTTGTTACTCAATGATGATTTAGCCTTCTATTAGTGAAAGAATTTTTAAAATCGGTTTTGTAGTTTTTGAATTAATTAATAAAAACAAAAATACAAATTTTTCTCCTTATATTATTAGTGTAGATAAACCCAATGACATTTTACAAATAGACTGCATTTTACAATTAATGCACTACAAAATGGCGTAATTTTTACTATAGCTACATAGCAGTACATATAATAATACAGTGCGCGAAGAAAGGGAAAGAAAATGAAAGCCACCATACGCCATGTCGGTTGTTAGAAAAAGATGAATATAGACGTTTAGTTACGTGGCATTAGCTGCTGCATGCTCATTCTCTCAGTCGGTGCAGGGCATTTACCTTGCATTTATCTTGCCAATATAGAGCGCGGGCAACGCGTCTATTTGTAAAATGTCATTGGATAAACCAGGGTTTGGGTTTTAAGTACCAATCATAACATTAATTTTTTCCATCTAATCTAAACGAATATTATAAAGAGAATTTTTTTGATTTTTTGTATGTTTGTTTGTTTGTCTGTTTGTTTGTAATGGATAAAGTCAAAAACTACTGGACCGATTTTAAAAATTCTTTCACCAGCAGAATGCTACATTATCAGTGAGTAACATAGGCTATAATTTATAAAGACATCATAAGGGCGAAGCCGCTGGCGGAAGCTAGTAAGCTATAATTTTTTATCTCGGAATGTGTATGACAGTTACATTCCTAACTCTAATAGATAAATATAGAACTTGTTACGGTGCAGTGTTAAGTAATATAACTATTGTCATGCCAATCATGTCAGGCAGTGCTGTGCCATAAGTACTTACCGTTAGGTATTATACAAGTGATTTTATGACCGTGTATGCGTATGTATGTTGATCTTAAAATATAATTTATCGATGTTATGATTTACTTTTATAATGGCTATAGATTGCAGCAACAGCAGTGACAGTTTAGCAGTTGAACGCTTACCTTCCAGGTTGGAGAGTCAAAGTTCGAACCGGACCCGCATCCCTGACTTATCGAATTTATGTGCGGATAAGAATTTGATTATCACTTACGTTAAGAAGGAAAACATCGTGAGGAAACCTGCACATCTGAGAGGGCCTCATAAAGTTCTCGATGGTGTGTGTAGTCCACCAACCCGCACTAGGTCAGTGTGCTAATCCTTCTTATTCTGAGAAGAGGTCTGTGCCCAGCAGAGGGAAAGGATGGGCTGATAAAAAATATCCCTCGATTATTCATAAGTTAGTTCAGCTAATATTCATATTTAAAAGCACTGCCTAATTAAAACTAAAACTCACCTTCAGTATATCTCATTTTATTGATTCTTACCTATAGTTTGTTCTATTATGCTAAGCAAGCTAATTTAATAAAATAATAGGTACAGATTGAAGTCCAAAAATCCCAGATCACTGAAGTCCTTAAATGTGAACCTATAAGTACCGCAAATTGATCATAAACTTTATTTTTAAAGTTCATGAACTAAATTAATAATGTATAGATTTTGCTACAGCACCAGAAAAATATACTGACTTAATTCGTTGGTCCATCCATCCAAAATTTAAGTGCTAAGCACTTGTCGGTGTAGCAATTTCCATTCAGTCCTATCCATTGCCAAATCTTTTAAATCTTTATATGTTTCTATATTCGCTTTTTCTTTCAGCTGATCAATGTAGTTTCTTCTTGGTCTTCCTCTTTTTCTTTTTGCCTCTATTTTTCCTTATATAATGTTGGTAATGAACTTATCGTGCCTAATCAAGTGACCAATCATGTGTCCTCGTTTTTTTCGTGAGGAATTCGTTAGTGCTGGAGCAATATCTACTTCTGAATAGACATCAACAAAATAAACATGTTCTAATTGAATCTTGGTTAGATAGCTCTATCTATACAGATTGGAGCAAAATTTTGGGGCATTAAAAGATACTTAGTCGAAAATAAAAGTATTCTGCATCGCGAAGCTGGGTGAATATTCCCCGCCTGCAGTGTAAGCACCTTGTTATAAATCCTTGAGCATCAAGTCCGAGTCAAGCATAACGGTGAGGACCAGTCCGCGTTATTAGCACGTGATACTACCAATGTGTAGGTAGGCAGAGGTAGACATCAGAAATTTTGTTTACAGAAAAGGGTAATCAAAAGATTTAAGATTACAAAGCACTAATCAAAATCAATGTCAACGTTTTTCATTTCAACTGGGCCTTTGCAGGCACTTGCAAAGCATTGTGATTCTAAGTGCACGGTTTCAAGTGGGTTGGTCCTGGAGAAGATACCGGCAAGAAACTCCATGGATACTTAATACCAATCAATCCAATACCTCAGTAATATGCTGAACAATGACCTATTTTTGCGACGCATAATGCTAAAGAATCCTATTCATTATTTATTCATTCTTATTTTTTATTTATTTTTCTTGTTGATTTCTTTATTGGAATGTGTTTTAGTTTTACTTTTTTGTGTTTTTTTTCTTTCTTTATTTCTCATCATAAAATTCCCATTACACTTTCGAAGTGTCAATCGGCTAACAGATTTGAATAGAAGATAAGATAATGCATTTGTTTGAATTTTCAAATGGAAAATCAACACTTGACGTCACACACTCAGTATGGCCCTGGAATAAAATGTATGAAAACAGATAAAGAAAAAAAACACATTTATTCGGACTAGACGTAATACAACACAATGAACAAACATGATAAAATAATAAATAAAATTTGAATGAACGAAAAAAAATGTGCTGTTGGTATGCCAGTACTGAATGGGTTGCCAACTCAGCATTTTCTGGGCATAGGAACACCCAGCGCTGATTTTCAGTTGGCAGTTCAACCAACTCTTATAATATTTTCTTTCTCATATGTTTTTTATGCCATACAATAAATTTAACTAGACTCAGACATTTAAGTAACTCAAATAAAACTAGGTCATACTAACATTATGTAACAATAAATAAAATAAATCCAGCCCATTACTGTCTCACTGCTGGGCACGGGCCTCTTCTCAGAATGAGAAGGCCTTAGTCCACCACGCTGGCCTAGTGCGGGTTGGCGAACTACACACACCATCGAGAACTTTATGAGGCCCTCTCAGATGTACAGGTTTCCTCACGATGTTTTCCTTCACCGTTATCGTAAGTGATAATCAAATTCTAATCCGCACCTAAATCCGAAAAGTCCGGGTTCGAACTCAGACCCTCCTGCATGGAAGGCAACCGTTCAATCGCTAGGCTATCATCGATTATCAACGTTAAGTAACAAGAATAAAAAATGTTATTGTTTAAGAAAAACTATAGAACACGCTTTAGTCATCCAAACTGAACGTATATGCAAAATTTCAGCTCAATCGGAAACCGGGAAGTGGGTCAAATTTAACTTCCAAGATTTTCTTACATAGTTAGTTAGTTACAGGTGAAGCTAATAAAAGCGTGTTAAAAAATACCTGGATCCTAAATACGGCCAATTATTCCAAACCAAAAGTTCACACGCTTCACTTTTATATAAAAACGTATAAAACTAGCATAATTACCGGATAGTTATTAAACCCATACATCCTATAGATGTCGCCACATATCCAATAAGTGGAACGGTAAACTGGTATGAAAACCAGTCTTCCTGTATAAAAATAAGTATTCTCTTCCCTTTACAGGCCTTGAAAGGAGGTCTTTAGTTTCGAGAGGATATAATTTATACAAAGAAAGACAGAAAAATAAATATGTATAGCAATGACATTTTACAAATAGACGGGCCATACACCAACATTAATGCACTACAAAATGGCGTAAACTTTACTATAGCTACATATCAGTACATATAATTATACAGTGCGCGAAGAAAGGGAAAGAAAATGAAAGCCACCATACGCCATGTCGGTTGCTAGAAAAAGATGAATATAGACGTTTAGTTACGTGGCATTAGCTGCTGCATGCTCATTCTCTCAGTCGGTGTAGGGCATTTACCTTGCATTTATCTTGCCAATAGAGATCGCGGGCAACGCGTCTATATTACAGGATATTTTTTTATGTAGTGCGCATAATTTGTAGTCATTCAGTCTCTGTTCCTAAATGCAACCGCAGTATTGGGATACACTTTAAAACAAAACGAAAATTCGACTTAGTATGGGGGACACGCATAATTTACTAGTGCAAGCCATACAAAATCAAATTTTTATTTTGTTTTGGAGTGAATTTTTGTACTGCGGTTGCATTTGGGAACGGACACTGAATCACTCTGCAAATTTTGAAAAGAAAGAAAATGTTTATATTTTTACGGCCAGTATGAATGACGCAAGAAACTTAATTAAAACCTTTTTTGTGCGCACTACATAAAATATAGATCTCAGTCATGGTATCCATGGCGAAGTCTAGCTAGAACGATGATGGGGCGTCTCCTGACTGACCTGACCATCATCTGCCTGGCCTGTATCCCAACTACGTTGGGGTCGGCTCCCAGTCTAGCCAGATGCGGCTGAGTAACAGTATTTTATACAGAGCGATTGCCATCTGACCTCCGCCACCCAATTACTGGGAGACACTGATACCCTAAGGTTAGACCGGTTGTCAGACTTTTTTTGGGTTGCTGACTCCCGTAACGACTGTCAAAGGTATTCGTATGACAACCGGGACCAACTGCTTAACGTGCTATCCGAGGCACGGAGGGGTCTCGATGTTCGAAGAAATGGTCACCCATCCAGGGACTGACCGCGGCAACCGCAGCTTAACCTCGCTGATCGACTGATCTGCGCGGTAGCTATGTAGCTACGAGCCCCTCATCACAAATAAATGGCTATCATTTATCGAGCAAGATTTCAATCGAGTTCATCACATACATACGAGTAATTTCGATAAAGAAATCTTGAACACATTCACAATTCGATACAAAAATTCAATTCAAGCTTCATCGCAGCGCCGCTCACACTTGACCGTGAATTTTTTCATTAGCCAAGCAGAGCACATCGAATCGTTCATTCATTAAAACCATATTACATTTACCTTTCACTGAGGTAAAGCTATTTGACTTTCAACCTTATTGATAAAGAAATAAGGAAGATGCAATCACGAAGAACGGGCAAGTTAAGTTGGTGAGAAAACAATTATATTTTTGACAAATAAAAGCGATTGGACTTTCAGCTTTATCTGTATAGTAATAAAGTTGTTATTATCTTGATTGGGGGTATAATGAAGTGGATATCAAAACAATGGGATTCCTAAATGTGAGATAGTAAAGTGGAGAATCGACAAAGATGACCCAGTTTAGTAAATATCTTATTAATTGAGCTAGTGGTCGCCCATTGGTCGAAATTCGACTGTAATTTTAGCTTTCTGCACTCCTTCTCCATATAAACTTTAACTATGCCAAATCTCACACTCCTCCGTGCGCGCAATATGCTTAATTAACTTTAAAAAAACAACTAAAATCCGACTTCAAAAAACTAAAAAGTATAAAATAATTTTCTTAAAAAACTTAACAACTTCTGAAGTCACCACTGCCAAGCTAGGTGCATTGAAGAGATAAAGGCCCCGACTTCAGAAGCTTACAAAAAAGACGGTGGTTTATAAGTTCGTAGGGTGTATCTGTGGATATGTATATCTACGGCATCGTAGCTCCAAAATGGATAGACCGATTTCAATGCAGTTTATTTTAATTAAAAGCTAGTTTAATCGGGTATCATCTTAGCTATGTTTCATGAAAATCTGTTCAGCCGTTCAAAAGTTACAGCTCTTTTTAACCCCCAACACAAAAAGAGGGGTGTTATAAGTTTAACGTGACTGTCTGTGATATCGTAGCTCCTAAACGGATGAACTGATTTTCGTTTAGTTTTTTTTGTGTCATAGATAATTTTATCCCGAGTGTTCTTAGCTATGTTTCATGAAAAAAAATTCAGCCTTTCAAAAGTTACAGCTCCTTTTCTAGTTTGAGTCGGGGGTTTTTGACGGTTAGGTTAGGTTATCTTTGTCATAATATGTATGATGTCTTAATATAATTAAATGCAAATTCCCTATTCCCGTTACCTACCCTTACAGAGCAAGCCGTGAAAACTAGCGGCTTAACTGATTCCCATCAAGTCACAATCATAATAAAACTTATAATTATCAAGAAACATAAATACGATGCCAAATTAGGTGGTCGGGGGACGAAGCCAGTTTTAAAACGGCATGGGAAACTCGTTCTAGCGGTCCGTCACACTGTACTCGGGAATTGGGGCCACGGAAACCGAGGGACCGAAGAGCGGGGGCGGGCAAGACACTTTACGCGGATTTTTAACCCCCGACAAAAAAGAGGGGTGTTATAAGTTTGTACTTTGTAGTATGTATCTGTATATCTGTGGATCTGTGTGTGTGGCATCGTAGCTCCAAAACGGATGAATCCATTTCAAAGCAGTTTTTAATTGAACGCTAGTTTAATTGTCTATCATCTTAGCTATGTTTCATGAAAATCTGTTTAGCCGTTCAAAAGTTACAGCTCTTTTTGACAGGTTTTTGACGGTTAAGTTATACTTATATATCAAAGGGATAGTGCGCCATATTGCCGAATACCCAAACGTGCTCTTATAAATCGTTCTGTCGCTACAGACCACTTTAAAGTGACAAAGACAGGACGAAGCTTAATGAATACTCAAAATTGAGATGCATTTGTGTGTAGAATAGATCTTTATTTCATGTATAAACCAGATACAGGCACTTATCAAATGTCGAAACTAGGGGCACGGCTCCAAATATGGAAAAAAACGACTAGAAACTCCATGAAAACCCATGGTATTCGACGGATAGTCTTGTTTTCGAGAAGTGTTAGTCGAGAAGTTTGTTAACATTTAGTAATATCTAAAAACCACGCGCATTTCATAGCCACACACCTCGCTCCTTATTTGTCTACAAGCGATCGGGTACAGTTACCCGCAATATTATCTAGCCGCTCACAATAGGTTTAATCGTGCGATACAGTCGTGAGGTACAGTCGGCGACGGAACCGTTCCAAAATATTATTTTTGCCATCAAAATCGTGATGATGAGATGATAAATATTACTTTTTCGATATATTTTTTTGGCTGTTGAATGTTTGATTTGAGAAAACGATTTAAAGTAGGTAGTTCAGTTGTAGTTACGTGAGATTTTAGGTCTGAGATATTTTATTTATTTAATAATTTATCTATGTACACACATGAAAAGACAGAAAACATTAAATAGGAGAACAAAGTACAAAGGTACTGCTTATTTCACAAAAGAAATCTCTTCCAGCAGACCTGCGAGAGGAGATTTTAAAACACGAAATGTAGACAGCGATGTACAAGAATAGATTAAAACTACAAATTAAATATAATATTTTAAACATAAGTAAAATACCTACATAAAACAAATACACATAAATATAAAAATATACATAAATAAATACTTTTTTTAAACTTTGCCCCTTACTACGATTTCTCCTGTATCGTGGGTACAGTTTACAAACATATTTATATCTCACATATACACACACACAAATCCGAATCAACTATCTGTAGATCATATAAATATTTGTAACGTGCGGGGATCGAACCCGCGGCACGTAGTGCAGAAAGCTAATCGCTTAGCCACTGCGCCAACTGTAAGTTCTTCTCAGACGAAATTGCAGTCCTATTCTGGTCTAACCAGCTACATTAATCAGTAATGATACCGCGAACTATTTCAAAGGTTTTTTTTTAACTAACTAGTAATGTACATGATTTGTTTGATCAGATAACTCCTAACTAGTTTCTGTCGGAACTTTTTTAATTTGTACTTTTATCTGAAATCTTCTTGAACGATTTTGGAGAGTCATTGATGGTTCCGATAGTTGAAGACTAGTTTGGGCACGCGATTTTGTTAAAGATCAATGTTTGTGATAGGGATGTTTGGGTAAAAATATTTGCAAATACCTAAACACCAATTCCTTGAAAAAATTACCAATTATCCAATACAAAACATTAATACCTTCCCGACCCAAACGTATGAGACAGCTGATTATTTTTTCGTGATTACGATGTTGGTCCTATAGAGAAAGTTGTTCAGTTGTCTATGCACCTGTCCTCTTCTTATTACCTGTGTCTGTCATTCTAGTGTGTCTTGTTTTTGTGGCAAATAAATGATTTTTCTTTCTTTCTTTCTTTCAGTTTGATGGTCTGATCCACACCCCTAAATATGACCATGCATTTCTAATACACGTTGTATAGTACAACTTAAACTAAAAATTTCGGAACAATACTACACTTAACTATAATCAATTACAGTTATCCACCAAAAAAAAAACTAAAACCTAATTAAAGCATAAACGTAAAACAAACTGTATTGCCAAGTTTAAGGTCAACGTACACGAACAATGGCTGATATAACGTGCGTTACGCGCGGCCGCACTGTGCGGTGCGCTCAGCAAGGGCATGTAATATGTTAGGTCATTTTTAACTGAATTTTGCGGAACAATTTGAGACTCTTCTTCTTTAAGCCTGTTGAAAGAAAGAAATGTATTATATTGGTCAACACAATACATAGTTAAATCTCACCATCAGTGGCGAAGAGTCCATACAACCCGATTCCCATCGGCTTCCCTTTAGGAATTGGTTAGTGCATAGACCAATGTAATATTGTATTATTTACTCATCCATCTGACAAAAAAAGGCTTTTTATTCAGTTAGGTCGAGCTCTTCCAGACATAAATAAATAAATAATAAAATTTATTCAAAATTACAATGGTAAAAACACAATGTAATATAAATCACACACATGACTACATGACTATATATAGATTACAAGAGACAGTATGGATTTTTGTCTTGCAGCATTAATTGCACCAATTTTTAGAGGGCTTTTTTTGGGCGGCTTCCCCTTTTAAAACTGTCACCCTTCGCCACTGCTCACCATGTACAATACAGAAACACGATAACCTAACCGTCAATAACCCCCGACTCTAACTCTGAAGTTGGGACTCCTATCTTCATGATCGATAACATTTTTACAAGGTAGCACAAAATTTAGTCTCTCACGATCGTATTAAAGTTTATTACCAGAGTCCATGTTCATTACCATTTTATTTAATAAATTATGTACACATATGTAAAGACACAGAAAACATTAAATAGGAATACAAAGTACAAAGGTACTGCTTATTTCACAAAAGAAATCTCTTCCAGCAGACCTGCGAGAGGAGAATTTAAAACACGAAATGTAGACAGCGATGTACAAGAATAGATCAAAACTACAAATTAAATTTATTAATATAAACATAAGTAAAATATCTATTTCAAAAAAATATAAAAATATATACAAATAAATACATACATAAATTGCAAACAGAAAGTATTATGACAGGGAGAGATAATGCTCTTTTACACGTTTCTTTAAGGTCGAGATAGTTTTACAGTTCCTTACCTCAAGTGGAAGTGAGTTCCACAACCTAACCCCATGCACAGATAGGGAATAGGAATAGAAGTCAGTTTTGTGGGATGGGAATGTAAGAAGAGTACGGAGGTGTGACCTGCAAGACATAGTATTTTAGTTATTTTAATTATAATCTGTTACTGTTAGTCTGTATCATCCCACTGCTGGGCAAAGGCCTCCCCTTGATTTCCATGCTGTTCTATCATGTGCCAGTGATGAACAATCCTTACAGAATTAATGTTACAAATTACAATACGTCAATACGTGTTCGGCCCACTGATCACTATCAATAAGAAGCTAGGAGAAAAACACTTCTTCTTCTTCTTCTTTCTATATGGCAATCGAGCCGATGTCGACTATTCTGCCAGTGTCAAGTAAAATAGTTAATAAGTTAAATAAGATAAAAAGTAAAGATGGTTATTGATACGCCATCTTGTCCGAGAAAAACACTAATCAGTGCAAACCATCTCGCTGACGTAATCCCACTTACAACGACAGATTGGGTGGCCTATTTAATCACACGACAATCCAACATAGCAGCAAAATCAATCACAACTTTTTTTTACTAAGTTATTACATAATAACACTAAACTGATAACTTCCATTATTCTTACGCTATCAGCAAAGGAATCAGTTACTCATTTCACTTCAAGTATTTTTCAGAATAGCCACACATTACACTTACATAACGGTGTTTTTATAACCGATAACCGGCGATATTGACCGAGCGTTTCTTTGTGGGTACACTGTTAGCTAATCGAACATTTAGGGCTTTGTACACACTGGGGCGGGGAATATTATTTGTATTGGAAGAAGGTTGTGAAATCGCGCGTGTGAATTGATCTTAGAATTTAGTTATAGGTAGGTAAATTAGAATTTGTTGTTACAGTAATTGACAAGTAGAATAACATAAGGATCCATTACATTGACAGGTAATTTTAGCTACCAACTCGCTCTGTCAAGTTGGTTTATAAATTCGTGTAAGTTAACATTAAAGGTCAAGTTAACTCAAAATCATCGATAAAAAAGACTGCTTTTTGACAAGAACATATTCCGACTGCATCAGAAGAAAAATTGACTAAACCAAGATCCTCATTAACTCCACAAAATATTTGTCAGTTACGAGCTATATGATAAAGTTTCTTCTCGCATTGTCACTATATTATATGATTTGAGTTAATCCTAAAGAAACTTTTCCTTGTTGATATTACAAATTAAACTATTTCTACACGCGTTAATGTAATAAAATTAACAAATCTACATTTCTATCGGACACTATTTAGCCGCGTCGCGTCTTATCTATCCAATGTCCAAGCATCCTCAATTAAACCTAATATTTCTACACGCATTGTGCTATGATAAAGTTAACAAACCTACATAATATCTTTCGGACACTATTTAGCCGCGTCGCGCCGCATCTATCCAATGTGCAAGTAACCTAACCGTCTTGCAGTATAAACAATTTATTGCTATTATAACATTGGTTTACGCATTTTGACTTGCACGTGATTCTGTCGATGTTTATTGTAAAACTAGGCTTTCCTGTCGGTTAACCAAAGTTATGTTTAACGGTTTTAACCGCATACGGTAGCAATCTCAAAACACTTATGTGTATCACACTTTCATCATTAAATAAGGAAAACCATAAAAACCAAATAAGCATTTTGTTTATGTGAAATAGACCACTGGGACGGAGACTAATGCGTCTGTCCTACCTACGGGCTGTCCTATGGACTAATGAGTCCATTAGAGATTCCTAATTATTTTCATTTTAGACTTATCTTGGTCTCGTTAGTTAGTTTGGTCGAAAGCTACTAGTGGTTCATGTACCACTCCTAAACTGTACACTTTGAAATCCATTTATTTTTTATACTATCCACTTAACAAAATGCCTTAATCATAATTATCCTAAAATATGCAACGAGATTAGCGGGCGGCATTTTTATCTGAAGAACTTACTCTTCGAAAATTATGGTAATAATGAAATCTTTTCTTTCTTCCACAGATGTGACTAAACCCGTCATGGCAGCCACAGACGGCCAAGTAGTGGCCGCAGCATCACGCTGGTGTGACGAGGGAAACTATCTCCGAGAGTTCGCCGTCAAGAACCGTCTACCAAGCGTCGCTAAAATCATCAAAGGACAATATGGAGGACTTGGAGTCCCAACTCTACCAAGCCCTGGCCTACAGAGCACAGCCCTAGTCGTATCAGCTGGAAAGAGAAAGAAGATTATTGCTCAGGCTATCAAACTTAAAGAAGGGAGAAGAATGGTCAGTGTTGGACCTCGAATAGCTATCCCTGATACGTATAAAGGCTATTTTGAGTTGCTCAGTGAAGAAGGCCGTGCGGTGAGGTGCATTGAGTCAGTATCGGAACTAGCTAGAAGGAAGCTAGATGATGGTTGTCTCGTGAGAGAACCAGTTAGAGTAATTTGTGCTAAAACAGATTTAGATGGCAATGTCACAGCCGATGGTGCAAGAAATTTGCCGGCTGGAGAGGTTATCATGCCTAGAGGAGAAACCTTCTTAGGTAAGAATAAGTATCTCAAATGTACAGATTCCAAAGGTGATATGATGTTATTGAGTCTGGATCAACGAGGGAAGTTTTCAGCTGTTGCTAAGGAAGAGAATATCAGTGGAGTACATACAGCTAAAACTTTACTTACAAAACGTTTGCCTATAACAGTTAGACTGGTGCATGGTACTCCACCAAGAGGGTTGAAAAGTGCCAGTCATTTTGTTCCAGAATTAAGACTATTATCCATGTTTGAAGAAGACCATGTATTTGCTCTTCCTCTTCCAAAAGAAGGTAATGCATTAGTAGCACTACCATTGGCAGCGCCACTCAAAATGCAAAGATGCAAAAATGAGGAACAAATAAAGAACTTCATGGAGTTTTCTAGGTTAGTGGAAAAGTGCAATCGTTTGTTAGTAGATGTCGTAGACAGAATACATGTGTTAGATGGAAAGTTGGGTGACCCGAAGAGGCTCCTAAATGGGCCTTTACACGCACCACCGTTAGTCAAAACTGGTTATTTCTTAAGACGCAGTGCATCTTCAGACACGGCTAATCAACACAAACACATTTCGCGTCACAACCACATTTATAGTAGTCATCGAGACGAAAATAGCATCCCGGACGAATATGATGAAATAGATCAAATTTATGACTACGTCAGAGGGTTTGCGCCTCTGCCTAAGAACATAAAAGCTTCTTATTCGAACGAGCCGGCTCCAAGACACGAGTCAGCTCCTGCCTCTCCAGCAGCTACTCCTATTCACATGCCTTTAATCACAGAAATTAAACCAGAACCACCGCCAATAGAAACCATACCCACAAAAAAGCCACTGAATATCCAAAAAGCAGAAAAACGAACTAGAAAAACAGCGATACCACCAAAAGAAATTCCAGTCACGGTATACAAAGAGAAATGTTCCATTGCACCGGCACCAAATCTACCTAAACTTTACATTAAAAATAGTGTAAACAGCAATAAGAATAGAATGGTTTTCCGACAGAAAAGTACATCACCGACGAAAGAGGTCTCTAGTCCAGTTGCTAGTCCGATACGACCGATCAAAGGTGACTCTCCAATCTTTAATATAAGATATAAAAGCTTATCAAACATCCACCAAGCCATGGAACTCGACGGAACTTTAGATTCGAGTCATTCTGGTGGTAGAACATCGGGAGATTCTGGGAATGGTCCTAAATTGCCAGAGAAGAGGTCCAGAAAGCTAAGTAGGCCGAAGTCACTGACGAATCTGGTTTGGGAGCTGAAGGGATGTCCTGATCCAGATAAACCTAAAACTAGGGTTAAAAATGAAGGCTACAAGAAGATTGGTAACAAATTGTCTTTGGGAGCTCAGAAGAGGGTGCCTACTTTGTATCTTTAAATTTTGGTAAGTTTTCCTTTATATTTATTGATTTATAATTAAAAGTTATAGAGGATGTAGCTAGGGGTTTCGAATACCGGATTTTTTCAATACCGGTATTAATACCATCAAGAAAATTTCCAATACCGGGATCCCGGGATCCCGGTATTAACCTTAATTTTTTTACAAAATATTTTTTTTGTATAAAATTGGTACCTAATAAGTTTCATTATTAAAAAAAAACACCGTTTTTATATAAAATCATTTTTTAAATATAATAACTATAAGTTTCAAACAAAATCTCTTTACAAATTATTTTTTTAATGATAAACCGTCCAATGCTTCTGATCTGGTCACCACAATTTCCATTGAGTCAGTACTTTTAAAATAATCTGTAAGTTTGGCTTTCTTAGATGGCGGATCATTTTGTGTTTGAGACACAGTTGACGTAGAAGCTTCGCTTGAAGTTGATTTTGTATCAATACGATGCGCAGTGAAGTCCACTTGTTGATCCGCCATGAGTTTTTATAATCTTTTCACACAAATTGCATTTTAATATTTCAAATAAGATTGCATATGCACCTGATTCACCTCTTTTGTGCTTAAAAAAATTCATGTTTTACGTAGGAATCTGCTGCGTAAGTTTATAAAGAGCAAAGGCAAACCTACTCAATTTTGTAATTAGGCTTGATGCATATTCGTTCCAAGTCAGTTTAGAGTGGTTTAGAGTCAATTGTCAAGCCTACAAACTTTTGTTTTACTTCTTCAATTATATTATTATCGAAAGTTAGATTAACACTAGGAGTCGTAGCTCTTTGTCGTAACTGCATAATGTTAGTTTTATTTAAATTTAATATAAATTATTTTGTTCAAGCCAGTCAATTGATTGTTGCAATGCATCTTGGATATCACGCTCATAATTCCTATTTTTATCATGTCTTATAATTAAGGTACTGTCACCAGCAAAGAACCACGAGATAATTTAAAAAATCAGTGTTTAAAACTCACGCAGATAAAAAAAATGTTTGGAAATATAATTTGCAATAGAACAAGATTGTCACTGTGTAGATTCTACTGAAAATAAAATAAAATCACCAATACCGGGATCCCGGTATTGGGCATTTCAATACCGGTATTGAAAAATTACCAAAAATGTCCGGGATCCCGGTATTGACCAATACCGGGATCCCGGTATTGGAAGCCCTAGATGTAGCTCAGCAGATAAGGAGATTTGATATTAAAAGACTTAAAACCGAAGAACTGATTATATTTACGTTCTTCAACGCTGGCGGCCCATCATCTAATTCTACCACTGGCATCACTCATAAACTAGAACATACTATTTTTATAAAATATCAAATTCACATACGGATGCCGTTTATTTACTGCTAACCTTTAACTAAAGGTTGACCCAATCTATAAAACCGCTACATCAGTGAAGCTTGACAAATTGAGGGAAGTCGATATCGAGCAGTTGTCTTCGATAAGGACTGCCATATAAAGAGAGGGCAACGAATTTCATCCAGTGTAAGTAGGACTTGAAGTTAAACCGAATTCTTTTAAGCAGGCAGTCTTCAATCTGAATAGATTGATTCAATATTTTTTAATTAACTAGATTTTGTAGGTACTTTTCTCACCTTTATCCAAGTCTTTTCTCGATTAAGTAAACTTAAAACAGCAACTATTGGTTTTGATATTCCTAGCTGTAGCTTACAAGGTGTATTCATTTAAGTTTCAAGTAGCTTCTACTATCTTATAAGCATGCAAATCAAAGGTCATAGACACAAAGTGCATTGAATCTTCAATTTAAACTTTAAAATTCGAATAAGGTAAAATATTAGTAGTAGCTTCTCGACTTCTTACAGAGATTCTTGCAGTTGGCAATGTTGTCTGTCTCTATGTAGATGTCATCACCATTGATCATCACGCTCTTGCCTTTCTTCCATTTTATTTGGGATCAACGCAATGTCTTTCTCTTCTATTAATCTCTATCAAGCGTCACCTCAGAATCCACTTTCTTCTCTCATGTGGTGAAAAATTGCCAATTCATCAATCTTTATTGTGTCTGTTTCTGGATTTATTAAGAATCTTCCAAAAGCTTTATAGATGAAAATAATGTTTTTACAATCAACATTTTTAGTGTTTTGGCTGTAACTAGAATACAAATTTTCTTAATAGCTGTCTAGTTACGCTTTGTTCTTACAAATACGAAGCAAGTGGCGTGACACTTGGCATCGCAAATTTCTGTTCCACGAGTTAAACATGTATTTTCAATTCAATTACACGATTCACGTAGACATACATATGTGATTTCTATAATAAATTGCGAATTGTTGGCAAATGTTCTGAAGGCAATGATTTAAAATCCGAAGATACACAGTTCCCTACAAATTTAATGCGATAAGTTGACAATGACTGCTCATAAGTTGTTAACTACAATATTTTAGCAGCTGCCGACTAGCAAGAGGTCGTGAGTTCGAACCTTACGGTTATAATCATCTGCCTAACGTTTTCACAACGTATTATATGGGCGTCGGATCCTAATTCAAGCAGATGCGGCTGAATAACAGTATTTTCTATGAAACGAATTCCATCTGACTTCTTTCAACCAATTACTGGAATATATTAATACCCTACAGATAGATTTGTTGTCAGACTTTCGGACTGCCGATTGCCCATAATTATTGTCAAAGGTATGCGTTGACAACCTGTGGGATAATTCTCGTAACTAAAGAAGTGCAGTTGCCGCGCAGTTGCAGTAAAATTTTGATCAAAACAACACATTTGTTATTCTCTTAGCTTCAGTGAGATACGCTCGCGTCAAGTTCGAGCGTCACTGCAATATAACGGCCCGTCATTTAATTATGTGAATTAGCCCTATGGACGATTTCTTAACTCAGTGCTCTTCGAAACACAGAGGAGTCTCGATGTTCAAATAACGATTACCTATCTTAAACCCGACTGCGGTAAACGCAGCTTGACCTCGGAAATCGATCAATCTCAGTGTCGCCATTTAGCTAGGCCCATAACGCATTATTTGGTTTTTTAGGCGCATATTACTTTGTTTGCGCGTTTTTTTGGTCATTGAACGTGCATCTAGAGATTTTATATCAAAGTCAGGAGCATCAAATGTTGCAACTACTTCGTGATATGTCAGCGACGAAGTTTCCTATAAATTGTGAAAAGGAAAACCTATTGGTATTAATTCTGGTATTTTGTAACTAATTTCAAGAGGTTAGAAGTTCGATCGGTAATTAAATAAATTGATATGCAGCAATATGTTGCTTTTAATTATAATTGCGATGCTAATATTATGGTAAATGTTTTGTTTCCTAAGTTCGTTTGTTACAAATGTCAGATGACAGTAGAGTTGAGTCCGATATCATGTATAAATCATCGCCATGCAGTGACAACGACAAAACATGAATGCTTAAAATCATCACTCGATAGTGACCATGACTGAACGAACATGAAGTTTAGCTTCGGCTGTGACATGACAATGAAAAGATGACAACATGCAATGCGTGAATGCGGTGACAGTTAGAGAAAAATCATTGATGATTTTGTCATCGATATTTTTTGTCATTGATATCGAAAAATCATCAATCAGCCCATCTCTAGATGACAGTAGCTGTATTTATAAGTAATACTGATATTCAGCCGAAACGTGCTTTTTTTAAAATTTTATTTTGGTTTTATTAGAGTTTCTGATCCACTATTATAATTATGTAGACATAGATAATAAAAAAAGGACGATACATTAATGGGGGCACTGCAATTAGATACGATGCCATGCCAAATGTAGTAAGAATGAAAGCTTCTTAACATAGATAGGAAAAAGCTTATTTATTTACTTAGCAGGCAGCATGGGCATAGCTAGGCAAGACTGGACACTACCCACCCCACACAACTCCTTGCTCTTTGCCCTAGGGAAGTCCACAGTATACTAGAAGAAATATACAATTTTCTTGAGAAAAAGATTCTGAACCATTCCTCGTAAAATTATTTTATCATCTCCGAAAACCATGTTTTCGAAATCGTCCAGATGTTTCCGATAACATATTACTTGCAGTAGATGCTTCCCCTAGGAAACTCCTTAGCTACGGCAAATCGTAGGCAGAAGATTTTTACAACTGGATAGCCTGCGATACCTTCTCATCTCTCAGTAATATAAAACTGGCATACTTCTGGCTCATAATTTGCACCCAGACGGCAAATAAAAATATCATAATCAACATTCCAAAACGTATTTTTAAAAATATCATAATTTTAAAATTCCAAACTATCAAAAAACTAGAATTGTCATTGAATAATTTAAATTAGAATCCAATTAGGTAATCAATTCTAACTGTAAATTAAATTGATTACATTAATTGGAATAAAATAAAATGAGTCTCCAAATTCTATGCAAAATCTCCAAGTTATAAAATCTTATACTGAGGATAATAATAAATGGTATATCATAAAACCGATAGGTTATAAAAAGGTCATTTAAATATCAGTGTGGATATGGAATGATTTATTTCATCTTATTGTGCATGTCTTTGATACTGGGTTATGTTATAAATATAATATACAGTATCTCACAAAGGCTGGCAATTTTTAACTGTTCATTGGCGGAATTCGTTAGGGTGGGGTGACCATAGATTGGTTAAGTTGTAGTGATAATTGTGGCTAATTTATCGTATTGGGTGTATACCTGTGAAGATGAAATTTGCTGTTTAAAATAAATAAATATCCATTATACATAAAAAAATATTGTATCATACTATACAAGATAATTTTTATGTAGTGAGCAAAATTTGCAGTGTGATTCAGTGTCCGTTACCGAATGCAACCACAGTACTAAAATTCGCTCCAAAACAAAATCAAATTTTGATTTTGTATGGCTTGAGCTAGTAAATTATGCATGTCCCCCACACTAAGTCGTATGTTCGTTTTGTTTTAAAGTGTATCCCAATACTGCGGTTGCATTTAGGAACAGAGACTGATTCACTCTACAAATTATGCGCGCTACATAAAAAGATATCCTGTATACAAGTGTACCAGAAATCCGTGGTCATATTTAAGGGTGTGGATCACACCATAAAAGAAAGAAAGAAAGAAATAAAATTGGGTTTATTGGCACAATTAAAATTAAAACACATAACATTAAAATAGATAAAATAAAGTACATTTATGCCAAATAATAATAATAATAAAATCATCTTTATTCAGGCAAATTACACCCATACACAAGAAATAATATAAATGTCAAAAAAGCCTCAGCTCAGCATAATGTCAGATGGCAACACCAGGTGCTACCACCTGACGCTTATTTTCAACTGCAAAACTTACTCAACTGCCACACTGAAAAAATTACCCAAAGAACATAGGTCGAAATCTGAAAACGAAAATTCAACTTCTCATAAAACATTAGGCACGCAGCCAGCAATTTTTTAAAAGTGAAAAATTCGATTTTCAATTTTTATATTTCGACCAATGTTCCTTTGGGAAACTTGTTCAATTTTAGGGACCTGATCATCTACTAACATATGGCTGATAATTTTTCTTACACGCTGTATAACACGGATCACCATAATTATAACACTGATCAACCACTTACGGGCGAAGAAGCGGTATTTTTCAATCTGCTTACAAAAACTGCCTAACATATTATTAATTGGATAACTGTGTGATGAAACTCTATTAGTTAGTATCTTGATTAAGTTTTTGTTAAGTGTTATTGACCGGGCGACGCCGCAGGATGTAGTTAGCTCATCTTTAGATCGACTGCGAATGTATGTGATTAAATCTGAGGATGTATTGGATACATATATTCATCTTTTTTCAATTTTGTGATTAGATTCAACTGACAAAGAAACAGATTTCGACAAAAAGTTTAGTACGACACAACTAAGAATTTTTATTTTTTTTAAACATTGCCCTCACTAGTATTTCTCCTGTATCGAGGGTACAGTTTACAAACATACATGTCACATGCACACACAACCAGACCCGAAACAACTATCTGTAGATCATATAAATATTAATTGTTCCGTGCGGGGATCGAAGCCGCGGCACGTAGCACAGAAAGCTAATCGCTTAGCCACTGCGCCAACCGTGTCGTCATGCATCGGCAAACTTCGTAAAACCGATCAGTTCCGAACTGCGCGCGTCTTCAAGACCACGAATGTTTATTAGTGCTGCAGTAAAACATGATCTTTACGCTGATGCAATAAGTTCTAAAATTATTTAAACGAGCGACTGCCATTGGTTGTTCGATCAGGTACACCGATGTTACTTCTTAGTTGTGTCGTATTATCCAGGATTTTTTTTAATTAATTATACAGGTGGATACATTATTTTTCAACAGATATTTAAAAAAACTATCAACTGATTTAAAAAATTGGTTAAATTACGGTAATATCACAAACTACTACAGTAAAAGAGGTTTTTTTTTTAATTTAAAATGCAAAAAAAATGCTGGAGTAGGTATAGTTTTTACGTTACCCATGGGCCATAGGTATCAGTTAAAGGGTACTGTAGCCGAGGGTTCTTATTAAATGAAACTCCAGATTGCTTACTTAAGCCTATATTAGAAAAAGAAAACACAAAATAGTAATAACAACAAAGTTACAGAAATATTGAGTTGGATGGAGTGAAAATAAAAGCGAATGAATTAAACAACAGTAATGAAAAACTAATGAATGAGTGAATCAAACAATTGTCAGCAAAGATCAACTTGAGCTATATAAAGCTAGGCAAGAAAGCTACAAGGTAAACAAGCGCAAAGTTATAATGTATCTTTACAGTTTATGTTTTAATTATAACCTAATGCAAACAAGTAGCTAACAAAACAAAAGGGAAAATATTACAATGCGATTAACAGTTAGAACTTTACATTGACTACATATAAGCAATACATAGATATAAATGCGTTATGCTTTAAAGTAAATAAATGCGTGAAGCGCTATAAGCAAATGATAACACCATACAACAATATGTTACCCCAGTAATATTCCGTGTTACGGAAGCAATACTGGGCGTGACGTATTGTTGTCTGGGTGAGCTCAACCAGCTTAGGATTTGTTCCGAGTCATCGGATGCAAAGCCTGCGCGAGACGAACTGAATGTGAACGGGCGATGCGAGGCCTTTTATACTCGCCGATCTGATGACGCGCCGATGCATGTGTGCATTCATGTTCATGTGCGCGCTCGGTCGTGTGAGACGTTGTTTACCAGGCGGCACACACCGTGCGCGTGGTATATTTGTTACAGTACTTAATTTTAGTTATTTAAATAATATATCGAATATAATTATTAATTATATTATATTATAATTAAATATTAATATCGAATATGCTGAACAATGACCTATTTTTGCACAAATGCGACGCATAATGATAAAGAATCCTATTCATTTAGTCATTATTATTTTATATTATATTTTTCTTTTTTTGGGAATGTGTTTTAATTTTACTTTTTTTCTGCCGTAATTTGTGTAAAATAAAATATAATAGTTTAATTAAAAAAACTATAGAACACGCTTTAGCCGTCTAAACTGAACGTGTATGCAAAATTTCAGTTAAATCGGGAAACCGGGAAGTGGGTCAAATTTAACTTCCAAGATTTTCTTACATAGTTAGTTAGTTACAGGTGAAGCTAATAAAAGCGTGTTAATAAATGGATGTTCATTTTTTTTTTTCAATTCTATACTGCCAAATGCATAATCTTTATTTTCCAAAAAATACATAAAATGGTAGGATTTCTATTGGCCCCAAACTAGGCAAGCCTGTATCTTGGGAACCAATTAATTAAACATGTCCACATTGGTTGAGATGTTCGAATGTACTACATAATATGGTAATTAGAAATAAAATAATTTTTAAAAAATAAACAGAAAGCAATAAATTTTCGTGAATAATAGTCACGTACTGTAGGTATTAAATCTAATTGACTATATATATAAAGCTCGATTACCACTGACTCACTGACTCACTGACTGATTGACAGAATTGATCTCCCAGATGGAGCCGTGGGGGGTTAAAGTGATGTATAAGACTCATAAACCTTGAGGTCCAGTGAGTCCGGGAAAAATCCGAAATGACCTGAAAGTGGAACGCTGACCGGAACTGCCCTACGGATCTCGAAAATGAAAAGTCGCACACCCACACTGCTGGAACTAAAAATGTCAAGAACGCTGGGCCGTTTGACGAGCCGGTGAAAAAAAGATGGCTTCCATACAAAAAAAGATGGCGGCCATACAAAATTGAAACGCTCACCATTCCGCAACTGTTAGAGATAGCTGGGGGGTCTTCGACCAAATGTCATAGAGGACGACGGGGGCTTTCCGGTGGGGGTCATAAAAATCCAAAATGGCGGAATCAAAATGGCGGCCAAAAAAAAAAATGGTCCGAGCCGGCTGAAAATTGGCATCCAGGGGTTTTCGGGGGCACCGATTCATAATCCGGGATCAATTTTTTTTTTCCGCCATTTTCCAATATGGCCGCCATACAAGTGTTCATTTTGGATTTTCACCCAATTGTTCTCCCAGAAGCAGCCGCCGGGGGTAAAAGTGATGTATGGGAGTCGTATAGAGGGGGATCCTGTGAGCTTAAGAAAAGACCGAAATGACCTGAAAGTGGAACACTGACCGGAACTGCCCTACGGATCTCGAAAATGAAAAGTCGAACACCCACACTGCCGGAACTAAAAATGTCGAGGACCCTGGGCCGTTTGACGAGCCGGTGAAAAAAAGATGGTTTCCATACAAAAAAAAATGGCTGCCATACAAAATCAAAAAACCAAATTTTTTTTAGTTATGTTACAAATTCCACCCAAAAAGCCCACGCGGGCCGCATGCGGCCCGCGCACCCGCGCGACCTCTAGTTTACTTATATAAAGCTCGATTACCACTGACTCACTCACTCACTCACTCATTGACATAATTGTTCTCCCAGATGGAGCCGTGGGGGGTTAAAGTCATGTATGGGAGTCGTATAGAGGGGGGTCCAGTGAGTCCGGGAAAAATCCGAAATGACCTGAAAGTGGAACGCTGACCGGAACTGCCCTACGGATCTCGAAAATGGCAAGTCGAACACCCACACTGCCGGAACTAAAAATGTCAAGAACCCTGGGCCGTTTGACGAGCCGGTGAAAAAAAGATGGCGTCCATACAAAAAAAGATGGCGGCCATACAAAATTGAAACGCTCACCGTTCCGAAACCGTTGGAGATAGCGGGGGGGTGCTCGACCAAATGTCATAGAGGACGACGGGGGCTTTCCGGTGGGGGTCATTAAAATCCAAGATGGCGGATTCAAAATGGCGGCCAAAAAAAAATATGGTCCGAGCCGGCTGAAAATTGGCATCCGGGGGTTTTCGGGGGCACCGATTCATAATCCGGGATCAAATTTTTTTTTCCGCCATTTTCCAATATGGCCGCCATACAAGTGTTCATTTTGGATTTTCACCCAATTGTTCTCCCAGAAGGAGCCGTCGGGGGTAAAAGCGATGTATGGGAGTCGTATAAAGGGGGGTCCTGTGAGCTTAAGAAAAGTCCGAAATGACCTGAAAGTGGAACACTGACCGGAACTGCCCTACGGATCTCGAAAATGAAAAGTCGAACACCCACACTGCCGGAACTAAAAATGTCGAGGACCCTGGGCCGTTTGACGAGCCGGTGAAAAAAAGATGGTTTCCATACAAAAAAACATGGCTGCCATACAAAATCAAAAATCATATTTTTTTTAAGTTATGTTACAAGCACCACCTACAATGCCCCGCGGGCCGCATGCGGCCCGCGCACCCACGCGACCTCTAGTCTTACTCTAAAGTTAATACCTATTAGTAATTAAAGGCAGACGAATAAGTGAAAAATTAAATAAAATATAAAATAAAATAAAACAAAACAAAAAGAATTCTAGCTGTTGATAATAATATCTACCTGAATCTATAAAAAGATACAAAATATTTATGATACAAAACACTATCGTGATTGCTTGAAAGTCAAGGCTATCTGCCTAATGTCGCCATCTATTTGCCAACTTTTACGACTAATTTGCAACTAATTGAGCCCTGCCTTTATTGCCAACGCCCAGTTTTGCCACGAACACCACACCTTCCATATTTTCATTTCGTTAACTTTCATTATGGAATGGGATTAGATTATTATGTTTTTCTAATCATTTTAGTTTGCACGTTATTTTTGCGGTGTTTTGTTTGCATCAAATCTAAAAAATAACAATATATAGAACGACACAACTAAGAAGTATTATCGATATACCAGCGGGTCTGCCGCGTAACAAAATGATGATGAACATCAGACTCTGGTAATAAACTTCAATGCGATCATGAGAGACTAAATTTCGAGCTATCTTGTACTAATATAAACTTTAAAAAAAAAAGTATAAAATAATATTCTTAAAAAACTTATCAGCTTCTGAAGTCGGTGCCACTGCCAAGCTAGGTGCATTGAAGAGTTATAGGCCCCGACTTCGGAAGGTGTTGTTTTTTAAGACAATTATTTTATACTTTATAGTTTTCTTTGAAGTCGGTTTTTACTTTTTTTAAAGTTTATTTTATTTTTCTATTTTGAGTGGCATAAAAAATACATAAACATGCGATTACAGCAATCTCAAGTGATATGCTGTTATTCATTCAAGAGTTCCATTATAATATATATATCTCCGAAGGTCTTCATCAGATCTTCACCAAATTTAAATGGGACCATTTCGGGAAAAACCTCTTTCGAATAAAAAAATAATTTTGCAAATCCGTCTATACATATATGACGGAGATACGACGGAAAATACATAAAAAAAAACCCAATTGAGAACCTGCTTCTTTTTTGAAGTCGGTTCAAAATTACCTAACATAAAGTTGGGACTCGCATCTTGAACTCAACAGGTACAGATCAACCTTTACCTTCCAGTTTACAAACAAATAGATACTTTATAGTTAGTTAAGTCTTAGTTCCTTCTAGATAACATGACATAAAAACTGGCTAGCTAGTTTTTGTTAAGCTAGTCCTGGCATTTTCAATGTAAGTCCATAAATAAGACTTGAATTATGTATAGCTAGGACTTAGAGACTATATACACTTAAACGCAAGACCCTTTTAAATTTATTTTAATTTAAGCACTTAAAATGACGCACTATGTATTTAACTTTTGTATTTTGTATGCTACAACAGTGGCAGAATATAGAGGCACTCGCAATATTTAACCTTACTGTAACTATAACTCACCTATATTCACAAAATAAACATTTTTACTTTGACTTTGAGACTTTAAAGCAAATAGTCTCAAAATAAGACTCCCATACTGACTGCCGATGGGTTTGCAACCAATGTAATACAAATTTGCCAATAATTAAAACACCATAGATACACCACTATTTTGGCCGACCATATATCATCATATTATTTTTATTTTTTTCTATGCCTATCACACATTCCAGTGTCCACAGTCATTTAAAAAAAAAAGGTATTGGCTTTCTATCATTATAGTTTTTTGTCAGCCTCATAAGTGATCTGCCTGTCAATATTTCTAAACGGTTTCCTGCTTTGAGATCTTTGAACTCATCATGTTGATAATTAATTACATCAAATCAATTACTAAATATGACGCGTCGATTTTTTATTAAATCTATAGTTATTAATGAGAACATGACTTATCTGTACAATGATTAATATGGAGATGTTTTCGTAGTTTTAAATACAGACAAGATAAGGTACCTACATACAGATTACAGCGAGCTTCGATTCACTTATTGATTTGACACACGTGCCAACGTTACATTACAAAGCTAGTAAAGTCCTTACTCTAAGGCTTACATTCAGAGACGACAGAAACGAGTCTAAGCGTGAACTTACGCTTCCATCTGTCAAACTTACGAACAATATTTGACAGATGGAAGCGTAAGTTCACGCTTAGACTCGTTTCTGTCGTCTCTGAATGTAAGCCTCAGTTACAAAGAAATGCTTGTATAGTGTGATTGATTTAACATTCGGAAATTATTTATATAATTAATTATAAAATTATTTTTTTGTAAAAAAAAAACTTTTCCCCTCTCTTGTATTTATCCTGTATCGAGGGTACAGTTTACAAACATACATGTCACATGCACACACACCCAGACCCGAAACAACTATCTACAGATCATACAAATATTTGTTCCGTGCGGGGATCGAACCGACTCAGACCCGAAACAACTATACAGGGTGTAAGTGACATCGTAACGAAAACTCATACCATGGGTTCAGTAAATGATCCAGTATCATGTACTGAACCCATGGTATGAGTTTTCGTTACGATGTCACTTACACCCTGTATATACATAGATCTGACATACTGCATGTTTGTAAACTGTAGCCATTAATCCATGATACAGGAGAAATCCTAAGTAAATCCTAAGAAATCCTAGAAGGGTGAGCGTTTTTTGAAGAAATAAAAAAGACGCATATAAGTGCACAGATAAGTTAATCGCCTGTAGCCTCCGAATAAATGTGTATCGCCCTTAACAGGGCGAAACCTTTTACTGCCCAGTTCTTAAGGTTCAGTGAACAGGAACAAAAAACGCTGCAAAAACGCTTTTAAAGTTCAATATAGATAGAATCTTTTTAATATGTATTAGTATTGAAGGCAGGTGTAACATGTAAGGGGTTACTGAATTATTCAAAAATTGTATGAATAGATATTTTATTTAAACTCCGAGAAAGTTGTAAAGTGATAATGTTTGTTGTTTCTTTTATTGATAGTGTGGGAACTGGAAAATAAGATATTTAAGGCTACCCACACTGATGCGTTATATCGTTCGATATTAACGCAATGCGATAATAATTTAGAATTTGTAATTGTAATTTGTTATTTTAATAGAGTTTCTTGCCGATTCTTCTCCATAGGACTTATTATTGGGAACCGCGCACCTAGAGTCTCAACATTTCATAAGTGCCTGTATCTGGTTTACGAGTACATGAAATGAAGATGTATTCTATTTCATTGTTCTATGTCTTGCCATACCGATGCGACAGGAACAGAAAAAGTAAAAAAAAAGATATTAGGTATTATAATTTTTACTCACAAGTGCACTGAATGTCAAGTATCCAAGACCAGACTCCATAAACCTACTTCTCACAGACATCTGTCAAGATTACACCGAAAGATTAATCCTACATACTAGGACAGCATAAAACTGCAACAATTTAAACTAAAAGCAACTATCCATCACCTCTAGCCACCTAACTTATCAAAAATAGCGCGAACATAACCATTTAAGTTCATTCGAGATACTATACTCCTCGAGATCTAAGAAGTCCCTTTTGACAGATTTAAAGAACGATAGAATGTAACTTGACAATGTTGCTATAGGCTGTGAATAAAAACAATTTTGAATATACACTTGATAATAATTATGAAATTATTATAAATTTTTGAGATACGTATAAATTAGCATGGTATGTAATTTCTTATGTATTGTTTTGGCATCGAAATATTTTTTAAATGCATGTTTATGTACTGCCGAAATATCATAAAAATGGTTACGTTCTCAATCAATTATTTTTTAAATGAAGGGATGTGATCACTAGAATCATTAAAATCGTTTGAAATATCAATATAAAATTACGTAGGTATTAAAAACTCTTTAAAGGCTATATGACACGTACAATATATCATTATGATTAATTTAATTTCTCTATGATCCCAATTTGCTTGACACCGGCAGTAATGACAATGACATACCTACATCTGTGCAGTTTTTCGTGATTTTTCCTACTCTTTCTCTGATACCTCTGTTTTTGTGATCTGGCTTTGATTTTGGACTGTTCCCGCTTTTTACGTTGACTTGGCTTGCTATACTTGGATTCTAGTACTGTGATTTCGGCCATCCGTTACAATTTTTTTTTCAAATTGTCTATTCGATTTCGTACTGTGAATAGTAAATCGCGCAACTTGGTTTGGAAACTACGTGAGTACTTCGAACGTGAATCAATAACTGGTGGACCATTATTACCGATACAACAAGTGGATAAATAATTTTGGCATGAAATTATGAATATGTTCTATTATTCTATGAAGATACCTACAGAAATTAGATTTCATATGAAATTCGGTGCCTACTACATTAATAAATTCCTTATCAGATGAATTTCTCGATTTTTTATTCATAGTTTTAAACGATTATATACTCTTAGAATTTTAAATCGATTTATTAAAAAATCGATATTTTTGGTTACCGATTTATACGCTTCACATCCCAAATTAACTCAAATGATATATGTCAAAAGGGACTTCTTAGATCTCGAGGACTATAGGCGAGCATGAAAATTCAAGATGTACTAAGAACTCGATGGTATCTCGGTACGCCAACAAAAATGCTCTAATCTAAGGTACAAATCGTATTATGCAAGCCAATACGAAGATCTGTCTCGAGATATTTTCCACAAAGTAGATGAACACAGAAGATCCACTTCGTTCTTACAAAGACAGGTTTTCCTTCTTAGTAGTTGACTACACAGATGGAATTACTAGACCTGGAAAGTACCATGCACTCACAGAATACCAGCGAAAATAACCTTTTGTTGCTGCGTTTTGTGACGACTACAGAAATCAAACTCTTTCCCCCTCTCCTCCTCATTTCCACCCAGTCTTCTCCCCTATCATCCTCCATCTCCCCTCTCCTCCTCTCTTGTCCCCTGTCCTCCTCCATCTCCCCCTCTCCTCCTCTCAACCCCTACTCCTGTATGTTATCTTAAATTAAACAAAAATGCAATAGATTTATTATTACCCGACTGCGCGACGCAAAGGAGGGTTATGTGTTCATCAGCCTATGTATGTATGTATGTATCTATCTTGTTTTTTTCTTTTCAGTTTATATATAAAGTTCACTTTTTAAGCAGTCGGGTTTTTGAATTAATATTAATTTATTTTATTTTTAATTTAAAATTTGCTTACGTTAAAACGTTACGATATTATAAACGTTCGTATTTAGCCCTCAGAACTTGCTGTTGCGTGTTATTTGAAGTTGATCTTCTGCAACTCTTTATTCGGTATGTACTAAAGGCGGTTCTCTTTACATTTTTGGTCGGATTTTTTCATCTCAGCACTGATAAACGCGTATGGGTGAAATGGCCGCGCATTTTGGTGTGTACCGTATTTTTGCTGACGGTAGTTGTAAATCAGAACGTGATTTATTTTTAAACAGACTTTGTACGACTTGACAGATGCGCATGAGTCAGTGGCAATGCACGAGTTTTTATTTGGTAATCATCAGATTAGGAATTCAAATCATTCTCGAAAGGTAATAGGTACTTATAAAAATACCAAAACCAGGCAGTGGTACCGATTCTGTGGTAGATTTTTTCCGAATAGGCAAAATAATAATCTAACCGTCAAAAACCCCCACTCCAACTAGAAAAAAGAGCTGTAACTTTTGAACAGCTGAACAGATTTTCATGAAACATAGCTAAGATGATACCCGATTAAACTAGCTGTTAATGAAAAAAACTACATTGAACTCGGTCCATCTGTTTTGGAGCTACGATGCCACAGACAGACACACAGATACCCAGTTTTTTTTTTAACGAATTTCTAAAAACTGTTTTCGAAATTTGTGTCTGTCTGTCTTTCTGTTTGTTCCGGCTAATCTCCGAAATGGCTAGACCGATTGAGATGGGACTTTCACTGGCAGATAGCAGATGTTAGAAGGAGTAAAATAGCATTCTTTTATTTTGGAAAAAAAAATGTTTAATTCCACGCGAACAAAGTCGCGGGCACAGCTTCATATAATCATAATATTTTGTAATTAATTCTATATTTTTTCTCAATTTCAGGTCCACTTTGTCGTCCCGACAGGTGTGTGAGACCACAGTATTGCGACAAACGAAACGTACGACTACAATATGACCGTTACATTTGAATTCACGTCACACTTCGGCTAACTTCGGCAAACTTCGGGAGCGAGCTCTACGCGAGGAAGAGAGGCGAGATGGAACGATCTTAGTGTTTCAAGTGATAGATTAAAGTGGAGAATGAAGGAGATGTATGCAGTATTGGTTCCCTATGATTAATTTGTACAAGATCGAAGATATACTATCATTCTACGAGTTTGTTTATTCATCTTAAGTTTCTGCATTGCAACTTACCACATATTTTTAAATAACCTAACCGTCAAGAACCCCTGACACCAACTAGAAAAAGAGCTGTAACTTTTGAACGGCTGAACAAATTTTCATAAAACATAGCCAAGATGATACCCGATTAAACTAGCTTTCAATTAATAAAAACTGCATTGAAATCGGTCCATCCGTTTTGGAACTACGATGCCTCAGACAGATACATACTACAAACTTATAACTCTTATTTGTCAGGGGTTAAAAAAGCCACAACTAGTGTTAAAAGGAAAAAGGTCTTTCCACTGAACGTTAGTACAGGGCAGCAGAAATAATCAATGGAATACTATTATGGAGAAGAATAATAAAATTATAGAATCCTATTAATTGATAAAAAAAATCTCCTCACCACTTCAAAGGATATGCAGCCTAATGCGTTCCACAGCGGCCGAGCGAACGAGGCATCTTTCAAACGAGAGCGAAAGAGACGCTCCCATTTAAGTGAGAGAGGCATAATAGGAAGAACTTCATTTCATCATCAAAATTGTGGAATAATAGTAGATCTTTGACTGTAATTAAGTTATGAAAAGTTGAAAAAACTAAAATCATAATATACATTGTGAAACATTGAAGGAAGGTATTGTTCTCATCATTATAAACAACTTTTACTATTGAACAAAACTGAAATCGCGAAATAAAAATCTGATTTAGTCCCCTTTTAGGATGTATAATGATGGAGGAAAGAAAAGTGTGTTGCTTCCCCTTAATAAAAAATTGTTATGAAACGAAGTACCGAAGTGTATGTATAGGCATTAAAAATTGTAATTTTGTATATAATTGGTCACATTTCTTTTTACAATATTAATTATAGTAATTTTTTTAATAGGTACATTTAAAAAAAAGGTTCGTCATTTAAAATAGTAAAATAGGGCCAAGTTCTTTAGGTACCTACCTTATAATATTAAAATAAATTTTAAAATTGTAACTCATTTTAATCCATAATGATTTTTTAAAAAGAAATGTTACCAATGTTACAAAAAAGTAAGAGAAATTAATAATTTTTATAACGAAAAAGAACTTAATTTTGATCTCTTAATGAATAATTATTTATGAATGTAATGCCATATTAAAGTATAATACTTCATTGGTGTTCGTAATTAGGTGTAAGTTGGGTCTTTCATCATGAAATAAATCGATACCTAAGTAGATTTGCTGAACATAGGCCTTACCATGGATGGAGAGTTACATTGAATCATTTTAGGACGACGATAATAGGTACATATTATCTCCATGCTTGATAGGTGAATTATAATAATAATAGCGTACATTAGTGTCAATTCTGTTGCGCTCTTTGATAGGACTAAACTAAACAAATTTGGTCTCTTTCTGTTTCAATATAAAAAGTAAGTGACAGATACATTTATTCTAGTTTAGTACTTTCAAAATGCGCAGCAAAATCGACACCAATATGGAAGTTGTATAACAATTTAGTGCAACTACGTAGATGTATGGTCATTGAACAACTAACGCCATCTAGGCAACGAGTTCGGCACTAACTTTGAAATGTGTGAACTGTCAAACACATATTTTTTGATAAAAAGTGTTACAAACTAATGATGTTTTAAAAATTTGTGGTTGATGAAAGACCCGTATATTGGCTCGTGATAATGATTCATAGTTAACAACATAAGTAGACAAGATAACAATATCCGCGGGTCTACCGCGTAACTAAAATTGTAATGAACATCGACATCGGTATTAAACTTCAATACGATCGTGAGAGCCTAAACTTTGAGCTAACTTGTAAAAAAATTACCTATCATATAGTTGGGACTCCTATCTTCATGATCGGTAAAAAAAATACAAGTTAGCTCAAAGTTTAGGCTCTCACGATCGTATTGAAGTTTAATACCGATGTCGATGTTCATTACAATTTTAGTTACGCGGTAGACCCGCCGATCGCCAGTCAATAATAAATGTATTGAATTGACATAAGCTGTCAAACGGTCACGTGATCTGTAAAGATGTCAAACTCGTACATTTTTCTGACGTTGCTATTCGCTTACGGTCGGATATTGTCATTTGCCGATCTTTTATGAACAGTAAATATTACGACTAATATCAATCCTAATTATCGTTCTGAGAATTTATTATCCTAATGTATAAAAATTGGGTAGCTATAATAAATCCGAGCTATAAATTATGATATATTAGGATGTTTCTTCATCGAAACCGGACGATTCATATTACAAACCGGACACAAGCAAATTGAATTATGAATCAACATCACGAGCCTATTAAAATAATTAGATAAAGGTTTCTCTACATTTAATCGTTTTTAAAATTCTTTCTGTTGATGCAAACCAAAAATGCGAGGTGCCTTAAAAATGCTTTTTTCGAAAAATATCTTTGTATTAATAATGTTTTAGTGTTAAGGGAAATAGTCACAAATATCTTCGATTTTTTAAGGTTTTTAGTCTTTAAGTACCGGTTATGCAACTCTTGATACGCATTTATTCCTTTTTTTTATTTTTACAATCATAGTTGTCTTTAATCACAACGATTTGCGTTTAAAATAATGTTGCTTTAGTTATTATGGATAAAACTTATGACCATTACAGCGATAATGGTGACGATTCTGATTCATAACTAAACTAAGGGCGTTTGTCTCTTTTGTTTCAATAGAAAAAGATAGTGACAGATGCGTTTAGTTCAGTTTTAATACTGTCAAATTGTGCAACTAACCCTGCGGTCCGAATTGCGATAAAAGTGATAATATCGCGAATCCGACCAAATATAATAGTCACAAAATATAAGGGCTATTGAGTAATAATAACTTGTGACTTTGGTCGGATTCGCGATCACTTTTAGCGCAATTCGGACCGCAGGGAGAATCGACACTAATATTATTTTAAACGCAAATTCAGTTCTTTAAATTATGATACTGTAGATTTGATTTTATTTGAATGGTAAGCTTTTGTAATAATCTGCACAAATATAAAGAGGTATTCTGTAGTTTTTCTACCTATATAAAAATAAGTATTGAATAACTCGTTCAATATGAACAGTGTTTTCTGAAAACACTCTGATGCTCCCTACAATTTTCAATGTCTTGTACCTCTTGAAACATGAAATTTTAATTCCATTATTGACTATTTATGTCAGGATATAGGTAATAGTTATTTGTTATGCAAGGCTGCAAAGTTGTTATTTAGTGCGAGTGCTTGTATTCAATACCGAGCAAGCGAAGGTTTCAAATAGAATCCTGAGCGTATCGAGGGATTCAAAGGTACGAGACACAAATAATTTTGCAGCCGTGCGATGAACACAACTTTTCATCTCACTAAAGCGAGGAAAATATTAGATGCCTAATTATATTTGAATTATTTTCTACACCACTCTACACTGGTTCGCGTCTGCTAACTCCTGCTACCTCAATCGTAGCAGAATGCTCTCGTAATTACAACAGACTTGGGGCCCAGGTATGTGCTCTACACCATAGTTCGACACGTTCGAATTTCGAATAACTTTTCCACGCTAGCGGATAAAATAGTCTTTTGCGCTCAGATTTCGAAGAATAAAGAAAGCCTTTCCGAGCTATTGAGATGAAAAAAATATTGTGAGACTAAATTATTTAAGTTTGTAAACAACAGAATCAGCACCAATATAGCTTTTTTGACAGCAATCAACTCTGTTGTTATTATATGCTTTCTATCATGTTTCCATTAAAATAAGAACAAATCTACAGACATTAGTTAAGTCTACATACTCCTTATGGATAAATCTCTCGGAATTACGAAAAATATTCGCCATTTTGATATGATTTATCTATTATGAATTTTGTATTCCTAATATTGTTCTGTCTAGGTAGCTACGCCTCCACTTAATGATTCCTAGGGTATACTTTATTATCTTTAGATCTAAGTTTCCAATCAGTGTTATGAAATATCAATCGATATTGTAATACTTTACGATAATAAATGAAATGATATTAAAAAATTGTGTTTTTGTTTCTTATTTCTTCTTCTTCTGTCGAGTGCACGAGCTATAAAAGTCAAAGTCAAAGTAAAAGCTTTTTATTTCAACTGGGCCTTTGCAGGCACTTTCAAAACGTCATGATTCTAGGTGCACGGTTCCAAGTGGGTTGGTCCTGGAGAAGATACCGGCAAGAAACTCAATGGATACTCTTTTCAAACAACACATTTACAATAATATCTGCGACTGCAGGAGTGGCCCTGGCCAAAATTCGACCTTAATTTACACAATATTAGGTCTTATTTTAATAATGCAAAATATTTTAGGAGATAAATCTATAGGAAAATTAAAATATTATCATTTTTTTAATAATTTATTAAAATAATTGGATGTTTCCGTTGGCATAAAACCTTTATTCCTTTATGAATGGCACTGAGGTCATGAACTCGACCACATGACCTGGCGGGCTCGGCTACTCTGACACACACACGCATCGTGTCGCCGCGCCACTCGATCTTAATACCAACATAATTTATGAACCTAATGCAGCTTTAATTTGATATTTGAAATGAATTCTATAAATAAAATGGGATGGGATTGGGATGCCGGAGTGGATAGACTAGCCAATCAGTAGTGATGGTATCGAGGATGGCTGCCCAGGGTGCACCGGATGGTATCATGTTTCATAACTCGTGAAGACTCTATCTTGTTCCGTGCTGTACGTTATAAATATTAGTATACAAAGGATTACCTATACAAGGTGAGTTATTCATTTATTCTTATTACTCCGCCTCAAAATATACAGGGTGTAAGGGACATCGTAACGAATACTGATACCATGGATTCAGTACGTGAATCTGAACACCTCAGCAAAAGAATACGGCATCGGTCTTTTCAAAGAATTTACGATTTTGTTCGAAGTTTTTATAACTACCAAAAAAAATCTGCGAACAAAATCGTAAAATTGTTGAAAAGACCGACCCAAAATTCTTACGCTGATTTGTCCAGAATCATGTACTGAATCAATGGTATCAGTTTTCGTTACGATGTCACTTACACCCTGTATTTCAACCTTAGATTATTGGTTGGTCTCCACTGGATGATTCAGGAAACATTCAGCATTCAGCAAACTAACTGTGCACTGCCATGCACCTATTCCATAATAAATAAAACAAGGAAGAATTATATTAATAATTCATAAAATAAACTGGACTAAAACTTCTTCAAAAAATACAAAAAATGCATAAAATAGATAGTAAACGTAAAAATCCTGTGAAAAATGACAGACAAGTGTTACTTATAATAATTTATTCACCCTCACTTTATTTTAAAACTACCGCTAGATGGCGTTATTTTAAGTTTGATATTGTATAGAACCTACTTACTGAATATATTCACGGAGATATCCATTACAGAATAAGCACAGTACGTCGTAGTTTTGTAACAATACGGCAGATAGCGGCACTTACATACTACAATAATAAATAAAAGGTAAAGTATGCTTACTTAGAATTATTTTAAACACAAAACTATCAATGTTGTGGTTCTTGAAGAGTTAGATAGTGATATTATACTAGCAGTAGGCAATGAATCAACAAACGGCTTTTTAACCCCCGACAAAAAAGAGGGGTGTTATAAGTTTGTAATATGTACTCATCTGTGTATCTGTCTGTGGCATCGTAACTCAAAACGGATGGACCGATTTCAATGCAGCTTTTTAAATTGAAAACTAGTTTAATCGGGTATCATCTTAACAATGTTTCATGAAAATTCTGTTCAGCCGTTCAAAAGTTACCTACAGCTCTTTTTCTAGTTGGAGTCGGGGGTTTTTGACGGTTAGGTTATTGCGTTTCGTTTATTGTAAATGTTGCACCGTCATTATCCCGATCTTTTCATCTCACTAAAGCGAGGAAAATGTTAGATGTCTAATTATATTAGAATTGTTTTTCTTCACCACTCTACACTTGTCCAGGGCCCCGCGTCAGCTATCCCTGCTATCTCAATCGTATCAGTATGCTCTCGTGATTACAATTAACAGGCAGACTTGGGGCCCGTCTGTGCTCTACACATAGTTCGTCACGTTCGCATTTCGAATAACTTTTCCACGCTAGCGGATAAATAAGACTTTTGCGCTCAGATTTCGAAGAAAAAAGAAAGCCTTTCCGAGCTAGTGAGATGTAAAATTATTTTTCTTTATTATTTCTTGATGTAGGCCAAGGTAAATGCTTGGTATTAAAACATAAAAGCTAAACTTATGCAACCCACATTGAATGTATTCAAACGTGTAACATTAACCTTCGGGTGAACGCAGTTTCTAAGTCAGATGGGCATCAAAAGAAATGTTGTAATTCCACCAAGAATGACTAATTAACTTTGTGACGACACGGTTGGCGCAGTGGTTAAAGTGATTAGCTTTCTACGCTACGTGCCGCGGGTTCGATCCCCGCACGGAACAAGTATTTGTATGATCTACAGATAGTTGTTTCGGGTCTGGTTGTGTGTGCATGTGACATGTATGTTTGTAAACTGTACCCTCGATACAGGAGAAATCCAAGTGAGTGGCAAAGTCAAGCAAATAAAAAAAAAATACTCAGATTTTATTTCGAAAAAATAATTTTTAAGATACCTCGCATTTTCCGCGACATGAATTTATAACAATACTCGCCATCACTCCACTGCAGTACAGTTTCACTCAGTATGATTTGACCATAATGACTAAGAAATAAATCTTACAAATAAGAACTTCCGTTAGTTCTACTTACCACGCTGCTCATTAAATAATACTTCAATATTAGCAAACTGTAATATGAGGAAAGTTCGTTCAGCTGTATAAATAACCTAACCGTCAAAAAACCCCGACTCCAACTAGAAAAAGAGCTGTAACTTTTGAACGGTTGAACAGATTTTCAATAAACATAGCTAAGATGATTCCCGATTAAATTAGCTTTCAATTATAAAAAACTGCATTGAAATCGTTCCATCCATTTTGGACCTACGATGTCACAGACAGACACAGATACACACTACAAAGTTATTACACATCTCTTTTTAGTCGGGGATTAAAAATGGTGATATAATGATAATCAGTGATCGGAATGTCCCGAAACCTAGGACAATTTTTGTCCCAGAAAAAATGCTGTCGTAATGAAGTCTCCACTTTTTGTCTCTGTGCCTCGAAGTTTAGGTGAATTAGCACCACCTGTTCCGATCACTGACGATAATACACCTTAAAAATGAATAAAACAAACACGTAAAAATTTTAAAAAGTATTTATCTTAAAAACAAACATTAAATATAAGCCTATTTACAATTACCAATTAATTATCTAAGGTAAGTAAGCATTTAGACCACCTAAATGTCCTTCATCCCTCTTTCTTTGTTCCTCTAGCCTTTCTTCGTTTTTCCCATCGATTCCCAATCCCAGCCTCTCAATTAACTTCTCCCCTTTATCCCCATGCAACTCTATGAATTGTCTTCGCCTCTTCATAGCCACATCAGGATCAAAAATCCAAGAAGTCTTCGCATGGATGACGGGATGACCAATAAGGTTTGTTCGGATGAATCCGGCTATAGGCCCCGCGGTACCCTGTGCCTTTGCCTGTCGGTAAAGCAGGAGGAGGCAAAGTGACAGCTGAAAAAAATAACTGTCAAATTGTGAAACGGCGGGAAAATATGGCGGGAATTACATTTGTTGATACAAAAGTTGAAGTTTTGTTGTGCATATATTCGACATGAAATCATTTAAAATTATAAATAAACTATGATGAAATGTTATTTATCTAAACTAGCGTTTAATTAATTAAGGTATAATTTAATCAATATTTATAAATTAAGTACAAGTTTATTAGTAGGTATGATACCTATTAGGTATGATTGATTTTAATTTTTATTTTATTTTATTCTGTAATTACTTAAATAGTCTGACATTTCATCTCTTTGTGCATTATTTGTTATATTTATTAATAATTATGACTCCGATATTACTATTTTTTGGTGCGACATTTATAATATTATTTCTTGTGTATAGGTGTAATTTGCCTGAATAAAGATTTTATTTAATTTATTTAATATTTTTTTACTTTATTTAATACAGTCGTGAAAGTAGTCATTAGACTTACATCAACTGCTCATTATAACAAAACAATAAGTTATAATTCACGCAACATGCACGCAAGACCACCAACGCGCATTCCAATGCCACATTAATAACCATTGCCTAGCATAATATACTACGCTTTGCTCAATACAGGATAATATTTTATATAGTGCACATAATTGGTAGAGTGATTCAGTCTCTGTTCCTAAATGCAACAGCAGTATTTGGGATACACTTTAAAACAAAACTAAAATTCGACTTAGTATAGGGAACACGCATAATTTACAAGCGCAAGTGAATTTAATTGCTTCGGTTGCATTTGGGAACGGACACTAAATCAACCTGCAAATTTCGCGAAATATTATAAAAAAAATCCTGTATAGGCTATAGATGTCCACTCTTGGGAAGAGGGCCTCTGACAGAGGGACTGGGCTTAAAAGATCTGTCAGCAAATCATAACCGCTCTGCAGTTAGCCATTTGACTGCACAATGGATTTTTTAGGGACAAGTAATTGCTTATAATAATTATAGATATTTATGCAAGTTCATTTTATATCGAGAAACTGTGTGTGTGTGTGTTAGCTCGCGTGTAGTAAATAACACTAATGTAATTATCTGCGGGAAAATATGTTGCTAGGGATTTTGTTGCGTCAGGTCTTCTTCACAGCTACACCACACAGAAAGCAGAGAAGGGTGGCCGATACTGTCTTTTTTTACGTTCAAATAATGCTTTCGAATATCTATTTTGAGTAATGTATTTTACTTTACTTTACTTGAATGGGCTAACTTCAGAGCGGCCAAGTTTCACCATCCAAACTGTAATCTACGGATCAATCACGCGGGCCTATACAGATGTGACAAATCTTCGAAGTTTTGATCTCGGTCATACCTATTTCTTCACGATGTTTTCCTTCACCGTTAGTGCAGAGGAAATTAATAATGCACACATAACTCATGGCTCATACATAATTATAATATTTAAATCTATTATGTACACGTACCCGCGTCTGATCTGCCGCAAAGTTACCTTACCGTGTCAAAGATCACATGAGACCACAGTCTACAGTTACGAAACGAATTATTATGAGTCAATTGTAACTAATCATTTGACTCACTCAAGGTTACACAATATAACACTAAAAAACCCAAACGAAATTATTTTATGCACAACAAAACTTATAAAAAACTTTCCATTCCCGCCAAAAAACATGTCAAAATCACTCCGTTCGGATATCCACACATAATACTCACTATAATTAATTTGTTCATTGTTTTTTCTTTTACTTTGTTTTTAATGACCAGCCTGCGAGGCGTGCAAACGTATACTGGCGAAACAAGTTAAATGCAACTTTTACATATAAAGCAGTTCAAGTTACCCAACTGGCTGGATAATGGCGTGACTCTGATATCGTTACGTCAGTGAGGGTTGTGTAACGAACCTTTTTTTTTAGTAGGGTGTGAAGGACGATTATTGTACAATGTAATACCTATCATTTTATTTTTAAGTTTTTATATGAACATTCAACTTAATAACGATGGTGACAGACAGTAATTGGTGTACTCACCCTCATTATAGTAATGAGTTCCATGTAATTATTGTTGTTACACAATTCATTAATGAACAAAAGTTAATGACATCGTGTTTTATGTTTAATTCGTTAAGATTGTAGAAGTTGGATTTGCATCTACTATAAAAAAACCGGCCAAGTGCGATTCGGACTCGCGCACGAAGGGTTCCGTACCATTATCTATAAAAACGGCAAAATAATTACGTTTGTGGTATGGGAGCCGCCAATTTTTTATTTTTATTTTTTTATATTTGTTTTTTAGCGGCAACAGAAATACATCATCTGGGAAAAATTCAACTGTCTAACTATCACGGTTCATGGGAATAGGTACAGCCTGGTGACAGACGGACGGACAGACGGACGGACGGACGGACTGGCGGAGTCTTAGTAATAGGGTACAGTTGTACCCTTTGGGTACGGAACCCTAAAAAACTACAATAACTTGTTGAGTATTATCAGGCGCCGCGATATTATCAAGCAAACATTAATAAAGCTTACTGAAGGGTAAATAAGAAATAAATATTTTTATAAGCTCCAAGTTTTGCTGTAAGAGTTCCAGACCATAAAACAAATAATAATAATAATATTTATTCAAAATTAGAATGGTAAAAATACAATATAAACCTTAGTAATAATATAGGTAAAAACACTGATAGGTGCCTGTACTAGGATAAACCTATGCCAAAGGCGGGAAGAGTGCTTACAGTTTGGTACTTCTAAGGAACAGAATTTTTAAACAATATTTAACATTAGTAATCTTAAAATTTAATACAAATATAAATTATTTTTAATTAACCCCCGACAAAAAAGAGGGGTATCTGTGTATCTGTCTGTAGTATCGTAGCACCCAAACGGATGAACCAATTTTCGTTTAGTTTTTTTTGTGTCATAGATAATTTTATCCCGAGTGTTTTTAGCCATATTTCATGAAAATCTGTTCAGCCGTTCAAAATTTACAGTTCTTTTTCTAGTTGGAGTCGGGGGTTTTTGACGGTTAGGTTATGTAATGACAGACGTAAGGATTTTCCTGCGAAAAAAAAAGACGTAATTAACCTAATTTATACTGGATTGAAGTCAATATAATCATGTGATAAGGTGCGTGATTCAAATTTTCTTACATTTTTTGCTAATTTCAGCTCTGTATTAGGTCGAATGTTGATCAAAATGTTCTGGTTCTAAGCCTGTATCTACTCGAACTAAGTCGAAGTAAGACTAAAAAGTTCTTCTAAAATTTCATAGTTCCTCTATAAGTTCCTCTTTGCCTGCTTTCCTATCCTGTTTTACCGACATCGCTCCACATGAAAGTGCTGGGAAAAATCAATAATTTCAACAACACAGTGACGTTTAGCTCTCCTTGTTTGTTGAAGTGAAATACTTATTTATTTACAACAAAATGATGCAAGAATATGACGACGATTTCTTCTTCGAAGAGGATAAAATGTATGTATTTATATTTATTAAACAATAATAAATTTTGTGGCACTTAAAAATATGTGTTTTCTCTGTGTTGTGAATTGCAATCGCTTCCCTTCTTCATTCTTTGTTATTGATTGTTGTTTAATTAGATTAATGTTTATTTTGATTTGGAATACCTACGTTTATAAGTACTTTTGTATATTGTGATAGCTGACTGAAAATTTCAAAGCGCGTCCTATAATGAGCATGATCTAGATCTACAAAAGTAAATTTTCTGGATCTTAATATCACAAGACCGAAATAAAGGACATTATTGTAGATTGTACGCAATTTGTGCAAAATTGTAGACAATGAAAATGAAAAATGATTTATTTCCAAAATTCAAATCTCAAACATTTACTGTCTTCAAGAGATCACAATCTATAGAATTTTTGTATATCGTGAGAGAAGCGAGGGCTTATTTGCCGGGGTCGGACACTAAGCAAGCCTGTATCCTGGGGTCCCAATTTAGGGTATCTTGAGTTCCTCAACCTATTAGTTAGAAAAATCTTTGATGCAAATACATATCCCGCGGGTCTACCGCGTAACGAAAATGGTAATGAACATCGACATTGGTAGTAAACTTCAATACGATCGTGAGAGACTAAACTCTGAGCTTCCTTGTAAAAAAATTACCGATCATGAAGATAGGAGTCCCAACTTTATGATTGGTATACCGATAATGAAGATGGGAATCCAGACTTCATGATAGGTAATGTTTTTACAAGGTAGCTCGAAGTTTAGTGTCTCACGATCGTATTGAAGTTTATTATGTACCAGTCGATGTTCATTACCATTTCAGTTACGCGGTAGACCCTCTGGTCATTCTTTTACGACACTGATCGGAAATTAGAATTCTTTGCCAGTTAGAATAATAATACCTACATTATTAATAAGCAACTTTTGATTTCGGTTTAAATTCATTTAATGTACGGAGAGAGCAATGCTTGAAGTGATGATTTTTGTACTCTCATTTATCTATACATCAGAATTGCGTCAATGTTTAAAAAGGGGTAAAAATCAGAATGAGATTTCGAAGGGTAAAAATCAGAATGACAGCGGTAAAAAAAATACTCACAATTTGTCCTTAGTGTCCCCGCCCATATTTCTACGCGCTCTTTTGTCCACAGATAATAAATCTACATTGTCTGTGCTGTCACTATCGCAATATCCTCGTTTATCTGTAACTTCCTTTATTTTGCAGCACCTTATCAGTTGTTTGAACTACGAGTTGAGCGTTGGTTTTGCGATTATTATAGTTTTTATTGATTTTTGTGGAAATGTGGCAGCAGAACAGTCAGTTTTATATATTCAATGACACGAGGATCTGCCCGCAGCTGCAGGCGACGATACATAACATGTTTGAAGACAAAATGTTTGTAAATGTTTTTGTTTTGTTTTTTTAGTTTTATTGTTTTACGTGGCACATTGAATGCGCTTTTATATCCATAGATGGTTTACTGTGTATGGTGATTTTTTAAAGACTTGTATATGGGTCTGTTGCGTCGAGGCCATTATGATCAGCCCGTAGAGGCATCGATGACGTATTTTCGATGACACATTGACACAATGCGACGTATTCACTAATGTTTTAAAATTGGATAATTGGACATTGAAAAGAGCTTTAAGATTTAGTGTATGAACGTGTTTTATTTTTTAATTTGCGTAATAAAATAAAATAAAATAATTTATTTTTACGCGAGATATTTTTTCCGTAAAATGTTTTAAAGATATTAGGTTATTACTAAGGTTATTACGTTATTTAAAGATGTTTTGTTTGTTTAAGTATGAAAGTATAGTTCAAAACAAACTTAATTTTTAATTAATAATCAGAGTATAATTTTTGATTTTAATTAATCAGCGCTTAATTTTTAAAATTATATTAAATGTGATTATATTATAATTTTATGTGCTCTTAAAATTCTTAATTTCAGTTTTTAAATGGAAATACGAAATAAATATTTTTTTATTTTCCTTATTTTTTATATAGCAAACCAAACGAGAAAGTTTCCAATTTGATTCCATTACCAGTCGAAGAAAAGTGAGTAAATTAAATCAATATTATTTTTTTTGTTTATTTTTTCTTATTTTGATAATTATTTTATTCTCTCAGTGCCTCTGTAACTGTTCAAGAAATACTGAAAGATGTCCCAGATATCAAGATATTTGAAGAGTAAGTTCAAACTATTTTTTATTTAGATAATTTCAACATAAAATTAATTTAAATTATTAACGTTAACTTTTAGACAGCCCAAAGAAAAGGATGCAGAAACGGAATGCATTTTCAACGATTTAAGATTTGAAAGATATACGATACAATATCAAGATCTTGTGTAAGTAAAACTAGTATCTAATAATTTATCTGCATTTTTTAGCTAGTAGGTATGGCTAAAATTAAAGTAGAAATAAACATATTAATTGTTTTTGCATTGGAATAATGGAACACTCAAATATAAAGTCTGTATGAGAAAGGTAGCCACAATTAATGCCCCAAAATTTTATGCCACTCTGTATATTCTTAGGCACTAAGTTTGCATCGTTTTTTAAGCCGTCTTTCAGCTCTCGGATTTCTTTTATAAGTAATTATTCTCACCCACACTGTATTTCTTAAAACCTCAATAAAGATAAATTTTTTTTAATAATTAAATCTATAAATCCAATCAAGATATATTTCGCTTAGAACCAACCGTAGTCACAAATGTTTTTTTTAATTACGTAACGCGTATATCAGTCACGTATTTTATTGTTTACTAATTCCCACGTTTCACTATACAGGATGGCGATTTAGTCACCTGCATCCTTTAAGGAGTTGATTCTACTCATCATTATGAACAACTTTTATGAAAAACACGGAAATCGCGAAAAGAAATCTGATGTTCCATACATGTATATTCAGTATGGAACAGCTATATTTTTTTAGAGAATTCAGTGTTGGTCCTATTGTAAAAGTTGCTCATAATGATGAGTAGCATCAATTCCTTAAAGGATACAGGTGACTAAATCGCCACCCTGTATAATTAATCATAGTATAAATCCCACATACTGCTAAATATCACCCTCTTTTTAGCTTGGCTAACAATAATAAGTATTTTTTTCAGGTTTAATGACAATATATAGTACGCAACAAGGCAGGAGTGCGGGCGACGTATTTGGCGCGACGGTGCCACAGCCGAAATGCTTAGACATATGCCATTGGTTGACTAGCACACTGCACAAGCCATAATATATAGAATCGGCAAGTTTTCCGGTCGACCATCCTTACGGCTAAAGTTGTTTGCGCCCGGCGTCCAAACGCAGAGTAACTAACTCTAAACGGGCCGCAGTCGTTCAAAGCATTATGTTTGCGAAATGTATCACCGCAACATATCGTGACTGTCCCTATTATATAAGGCTCGTGCCGCCGAAGGCTGTGGCACTGGTCTCCTCGACCCTCGGTCGCGCCAGCCCGTGCTGAGTTGATAGATTTCAATTTCCATAATAATGTCACAACATAGACACAGCAAGCCTTCTCTTGCTGCCCCGTCAGCGTCGCCCTAAGCCGAGGCCCGTAACCCATTGGGGGACGCCCTTAGCTGCGTCACGCTTAAATTCACTTCCCTTCAGGCCTCATTGAAATTCCGGTTAAACATTAAAGGCTGGATGAGCCCAGTGTTTAAAAGAGAAAAAAAAAAAAATGTGGCACTGTCGCTCCTCAAACGTCGCCCGCACATTCCTGTCCCGCTCTAAAGCTATCTCACTCCTGGACATGTTTGTGTAATAAGCTCTTTGAACCTTTTTATTACCTACCATAATATAATATTATTTAGTAGGCTATATTGCTATTATATTATAGAATTTTATATTGTAAGCTAAAATAAAATATTTGAAAATGCACCTGCTATTTTATTTCTTCTATTTGTACAATCTACGACACAATTCAGGTGTGTATCCATGTAAATTATAAACATACCCACATAATTGTAAGGAAAATCATTACCTAATCAAACTTCTTAAGGTATGAATTTGAACATTTTTACTAAAGATTTTATTATTCAGTGAGTTAAACAACAATATTTGAAAGTAACTGTAAAGAAGTCGAAAAAGCACCTAAAAAAAAAAAAAATCTTCATCAGAAACATGTTGTCTTTGTTCCACATACGGTACATAGGTTTAAAATAATAAATGGAACACAATTTTCAGGGGTATGACAGTTACCTCTGGCAGTGTGGTGCTCGGCAAAGACGAGAAGAATCTCATAGGGATCAGCATAGGCGGAGGAGCTCCGCTATGTCCATGTTTATATATCGTGCAGGTAATACAAACCATGACCTTCGGATGACAATATAATGGATACAGTTCCAGGCAAATAACTTGAGCGCTCACCAGGTGGCTTGTGCGCATCGTATTGTCTCAGGAGTAAGGTCCAAAATCGCTTATAATAATTAAGAATCAGTGCTCAAGATTTGTGCAGGGAATAGTATACATGGGTACTGTGGAGGCCACAACGAGATTATATCTGATTCAAAGTAGCTCTACGGTCACCCAGCTTTTAGTGATTACCAGCAAAACCTCCTATTTGGGAGAGTTTCAGATCCAGCTGTAAACTGTCTGATAAGCGCAGAGAAGACTGTAACATCCACTTCCACTTATACATCGATGACATTGTAATAGTTATTAGTATCATAAATACTCGTATTTAAAATTAACCATAACCTTCAAAAGAAGAAAGAAAAAATATTTATTTGGTTGCGTAGCCTTTCTAGTCGCAACCGGCCACATGAGGCTTTGAATAAATAAATACTAATGTCTACGATTCGTCACTTGATGAGAGCGAGACACCACATGTAATAATTAAAAAGAAAAATAAATACATTCATTGTGTGGGTCTCACGGATGCACCAAAAAGAATCAGTCAATTTATTCAGACATCAAAACCTGGCACTGATTTTCAACTGAAACCATTGAAAAGCGCCTTATCGTTAAGATGCGGTTAAGTTTTCGACGATTAGCAAACCGAAATGATGTAGCGATCTTCATAGAGTTTAATATGCTCAACAGTAGACTTCTTAAAACAGGTAGGTAATGAGTAGTGAAGGTAAGTTGTCAATGACATCGTTAATTTCCCAGATCTTCGACAACACACCAGCATCCAAAGATGGTACATTACAAAGTGGAGATGAACTGGTTGGAGTTAATGGACAGTCGGTGAAGGGAAAAACAAAAGTTGAAGTGGCCAAGATGATACAGTCAGCTAAGGTAACTTACCTTCTAAAATTAACCTACCTATTCTGCTCACATTCACCCCACTGCATGATTGAGAAAGATCCTTTTCATACTTCTCTTCCGAACGAAACCAGTCTACGCAACAGGCTGGACCAAACTCATAGAAAGAAAAAATGATAAATAATAAAATTTTCACTTTCAATATTTTATTACATAGTTAGTTAAAGGAGAAGCTAATAAAAGCGTGTTAAAAAGTAGGCTAAACCATGCGCGTTGATAGCAGGATCAAACAGTCAACCGTAATTAAACCTAATTAGACCATAGTTAATCCATCTTAACATAAAGCTTTAGTAACTTTCCCTGTCAGTCAACTAGAATGACTTGCACAGGATAAGAAGCAACTTTTAGCCTACGATGTTTCTCTCTCTTACGTTTTATTGAACTTCGTCATAGCTACTACCATATAATTATTTCCAGGACGAAGTAACTATAAACTACAACAAGCTCCACGCAGATCCTAAACAAGGCAAGTCTTTGGACATAATTATGAAGAAGATGAAGCACAGGCTGGTGGAGAATATGTCTTCAGGAGCAGCCGATGCCTTGGGACTGTCCAGAGCTATACTGTGTAATGACACTTTAGTCGCCAAGCTGAATGAGCTGAGAGAAACTGAGACCACTTATAAAAGGCTTGTGGAAAATGCTAAAAGGTAAGACAACAATTTTCCTGGTAGATCTGGTTCGCCACGGTGTACAGAAAGACCCTTGTCGGGTGATGATACGTCCAGCGCAGCCTGTCAGTCGTGAGCTCGTGACCAACCTTGCTGATCGGCTAATATTTCCATGATGACTTAAATTCCAATACGAGAGATGATGACATACGACAGAAGAATAAAACGTCCATCATCTACGTAGTCTTCGTGATTATGTAGGGGTCGGCTTCGACTCTAACTAATAACTAGATGCAGCCAAGTACCAGTGTTTTATACGAAGCGACTGCTATCCGAGCATTCTTCTGCGGCTACCATCTGGGGGCCTAAAAAGGCCACATTGAGCAGTTCATCTAATGATCTGCTTAGTAACTGTCAAACTGATGATTACTGAATATGAACCTTATGCGGATGACATTAAGAGTCGTCAATTAAGTTGATATTTTGACATTCGTAATATGAATCATATTATGATTTATCTAAAGCGGCCTTTTTAGTCCCCCAGTCTTCTGATTGCCTGTACCAACTTTCAAATGTATTCGTCGTGCTTTCTCTGTCTCTCTCTCTCTTCGTCGTCATGCATCTTTATCAGCTGACTTTCTTCTTCTAGAATGTTGAAAGCCTACTTCGACCTCCTCCAAACATACAAGTCAGTAGGGGATATATTCGCAGCGATAGGCGTACGAGAACCTCAAGCTAGGGCTTCGGAAGCCTTCACCAAGTTCGGACAGTACCACCGACTGTTGGAGAGAGATGGCATCAAGATGCTAAAAGCTTTGAAACCTGTGAGTATTACTTGGTATAGACAATAACCTAACCGTCAAAAACCCACGACTCTAACTAGACAAAGAGCTGTAACTTTTGAACGGCTGAACAGATTTTCATGAAACATAGCTAAGATGATACCCGAATAAACTAGTTTTAAATTAAAACACTGCTTTGAAATCGGTGCATCCGTTTTGGACATACATAAACACAGATCCACAGATACACACTACAACCTTATAACGCCCTTCTTTTTTTGTCGGGGCTTAAAAAATAAGCGCTTGTGATGAGATTTTATATATCTTCTAAATTTTAAACGTTGCTGGAGATTTTGTTATCCATAGTTTAGGCCAACTGTCCAATGTTACTCCCACCACAACCAGGATTCACGGCTATATGTAGTCTTCGTGGAATGCAAGTGTCCAGTCTGTTATTCCATCCCATTAAAATTATATTCTTTTTCAGATTTTGTCAGACATGGGTACCTACCTCAACAAGGCTATTCCCGACACGAAGCTTACCATCCGCAAGTACGCCGACACCAAATTTGAGTACCTCTCCTACTGCCTGAAGGTCAAAGAGATGGATGATGAGGAGTACGGGTATAACGCTCTTCAAGAACCGCTGTATAGGGTTGAGACCGGGAACTATGAATATAGGTGAGTTTTCTCGCTGCTACCGCCCCTTGGACCTGGCCTGCCCCCCATACATTTAGCTGATTTATGTGCCTATGTCCAAGTAAATTCCTGGTTCACCCCTCTAGGCCAAAAACTGCGCTTTGTCTAAGTAAATTCCTGATTTGCCCTCACCGTAGGCTGGGTATGCAAAAGCTGGGTACGTCCATGACAATTACCACTAGTCGAGCTGCATAGGTTAGACTGAAGTCGTTCCTTGTAAAATATTGTCAAGCAATTGCATCATTCTGATTTCTGGTAAATCTGAAAGTCAATACCAAACTACTAAAGAAGAGGCTAGGATAGGGATACATTTCTAAAAATATCTTTCAGATTGATTCTCCGTTGTCGTCAAGATGCCCGAACAAGGTTCGCGCGCCTGAGATCTGATGTTCTGGTGAAGTTGGAACTGCTTGAGAATAAGAAGACTCAGGATGTGGCGTACCAGCTGCGACGGTTCATACAAGGATTGGCTGTGTATCACAAGTAAGTATACCTGTCACAGATGTAAAAAATGCAGGAGATATGCCAAGGGAGCACGACATTAACTCGCACAATACGGCTGAAAAAGAAGATAATAGTGTACTCACAATACAACACAAGCCAGAGGTTCAATCGGCTTATCATCACAGTTACAGACGAATTCTGCCGATAGAAATGCGAGTACAATAATAATTATAATGAACCTGCTTACTGCCAGCAAACAAATATAAATATTTTTACCCCCCGGAAAAAAAGAGAGGTGTTATAAGTTTGTAGTGTGTAATTGTATCTGTGTATCTCTGGATATATGTATCTGTCTGTGGCATCGTAGCTCCAAAATGGATGGACCGATTTCAATGCAGTATTTTTAATTGAAAGCTATTTTAATCGGGTATCATTTTAGCTATGTTTCGTGAAAATCTGTTCATCCGTTCAAAAGTCACAGCTCTTTTTCTAGTTGGAGTCCCCCCGACTCCAACTAGATTTTTTGATGGTTAGTTTATATTTCTTTACACTAAGCTAAATTGTACTCGCATTTCTATGGAACACCAGAAATAACAGAAACAACTTAGTTGGTTCCAGTAAACGGCATCGCATCAGACCGAAGCTAAGATGGCGAGATGTGCTTGAGTCCTACTGAAAAAACTGGTCCCTTCTAGCAAAAACCAGAAGTGAGGGGAAAAAGGAGAGCGAGGCTTTTGCCCTTCAGCGGAACAACACAGGCTGAAAATAATAATAATAATTTCTATCGTCAAAATTCGGCTGTGACGGAATTAGCCAATGGAATCTCTGGCTTGTTGTACTTATTTATATAATATAAGTAGTGGTATATGGTATAAAACCTTTATATAATTTCAGTGAATCGGTGGACCATTTGAAAGACAACGCAACACTGTTCCCAGTCGAAGTCGACCTCTCACAGAACGCCTTTCAATACAAATCTACTGCGCAGATCATTCAGGTATTTCGTCCCTAAATTTTACATAAGGAAGCTATATTTTTGGACTAAATTCATTGTGTCTAGTTTTCGCGCGGTTTGCGCACACGCGAGCAATACTTACTAAAGCCTGACAACTTATAGGACCTAACTGGGGGTTACTGCGAACTCTTATAACAGGGCAGAAATTGAACTGCCCAGACATTTCCAGTATGAGCTGACCTCGCACTGGCTTTTCATACAATGAAAGGTCAGCTTATACTGGAAATTTCTGGGCATTTCAATTTCTGCCCTGCTATAAGCGCTCATAGTAGTACTTTCGCTATATTGCGGATTTTTTCAGGACTAATATTCAATATGAAATGTTCCAAGTACTAGCGACATCACCATCCATCTATAAGTTGTCAGCCTTTACATAATTACATCTGATTTCTAAACGGAAGTTTTGTCCGATATACCTAGTTGATGTTTCGTTCAAATCAGTTTACAAATCACAGCTAATATACCGTAAAAGTTACAGCAAGCCTGCTACCAGCAAACCTACTAATTATAAACCTCACTTACAGGACAGTCAAGAAGAAGAAGACGATTTAGAATTTGGCAAAGAAATCCACGAATACCACGATTTATCTGACAATGACAATAAAGAGTCAAAACTTGTCAACAGACGTCAGACTAAAGACAATGATGACACGGAATCGTCACAGCAACTCTTACCTGACTTTGACCATGTGGATAAATTTGACAACGTCGCCCTATCGTTTGACAAAGCTGATAAAACTGACAACGTGGATAATTTAACTTTGTTGACGGAACTTGGATTAGCAGATACGAATGTCCAAGACGATTTTGGAGATTTCCAGAATGGATTGTTAGATGAGTTTCTGCCGAAAGCCAGTGGAGAGGATAAAATTGATATTTTTGATAAGCTGTTGAGTGATTTTAGTATTGATAAATAAATTTATCTTTATGATTATAATTATTTAGCTTTGACTTTATAATATTATGTCAATAATACTCGACATCAGAGGCATTAGGTCGGATGTATATCGTCACTACCAAGGTAAAATGACTAAAGCGCCAATTCGCTGGCAAACCAACTTAAACTTTACAATGTGCCCAGTAAAGTTTAAATTAGTTTGCCAACAAATTGTCGTCTTAGTCATTTTACCCTGGCAGCGACGACATACATCCGACCTAATGCCTCTGATGTCGGGCGCTGAGTTACTTAATATTTTTTCAATTGCTTTGTGAATATCAGGAATGTAAAAGTAATTGAAATATAGATAGGCAACTTGGGATAAGTAATGGAGTCTGATGAGTTGATTGAAATGTTCAACAAAAACTTGAAATAGGATGAAAATAATAATTAGAAAACAAATAAGAAATAAGAAACTTATCTAAAAAAATTATAAAGTTTTTAAATAAAACAGTATAACAAAAGTAATCATTTATTAGTAATAAATATTTCGCAAGACAAGCGGGAATAATCTCCAATGTTTTCTTAAATTAGTATCCTAATAACTAGATCAATATAAAAATTACATCGAAAACTCATTCACACATGGACCCAATGATGATACGTTTTTCTTTTGTAAAAATAAGATGAAAATACTTTTGGGACATTTGCACACCACAATCAAGACTGTCATTAAACTCTAAGAAAGCAATGCAGGTGCGCACACTTAAAAAAAGACGTCTAATAGACTTATTTGTCTTAGGTCTTTACGAAACTGCTTGTATTTAAACGCATACCAAAAATGTACCTATTTTACTATCAAAAAATTACTGCCAAAACGAATAAATGCTCACCAAATTGGTTGACAAATTATTACTACTAGAAGTCGCCTAGTGGTCGCAATTCGACCGTAATATTATAAATGTATAAATTTTAGGTTTCTGCACTCCTTCTCCGTATAAACTTTAACTATGCCAAATCTCCCACAGCTCCGTGCGCGCAATATGCTTAAAAAGAGGTATAAAGTTTTCTATTCACGTATTAATATAACTTTATTTTGTGTGTATACATGTTCGCGGCTTAGGGGTGACCCGGGGGTCACTTCAGCCACACCTTAACCTACTGCGACGGACTTTGTATTTGGCTGAAATTCTATGAACATTTCTTTCTTTTTTTTTAGCTTTATCTTTAACTTTTATTTACATTTTTAGTCAACCAATATTTTGGTGAGCAAAGAGAATTATGTCTGAAACATAATCAATAAAAAAAAAAAATTTGGTAAGCGTTTAAAATGTAGTCTTGTGAAACTGTCTCAAGAGTCCCACTTATGCGGTAGACTTCTATTAAACTTACTTGTTTTTGCAAGACTTGACTCGCGTCCGTCTTGACGTTAAAGCAAGTGCACATAATACGATTTTCCAACAATTACAAATTAATATTTACGAATCAAAACAGACCTACATTCTCCAGTCTAAATTATCCTTCAATTAAAATGTTATAATGGCTCAATATTATTATGCAACGCTTCATTTTGGCGTTCAGGCACTTTCTTTCTTATTTGCGGTTTCGATTTCTATTCGCTTTATGGCCCATTAATATTTATTTCGAGTTATGTTTGGTCTGCATCGTTTATTTTTATAACAGCACCCATCACAGGAAAGGAATCCTCGTGAATTTCACAACAAACATATCAACTTGAAACAAATTCTTATCAAATTTCTTACATTTCTGATTTCCGATCGAACCGAATCCTTAATTCTAAAGGTATTTCCACATTACGCCATACCATACCAAGATCAATGAGGCAAAATAAAAAATAAACATACCAACGCGTCGAATTGAGAACCTCCTCCTTTTTTTTGTCTGTTCGTACACAATGGAAACTGGACCATAAATCATCCCAATAAAGTAGATTTTTATTAGTTGTTTCAGTCATGGCACGGCCGGCACCGATACAAATCTATACAAAGAATATTTTTTTGTCTAATCCTCTCATAACGTCATAGTATGGTACGTTGTAGTTGGCAAAAACCTTAAGGCGACCTGCTCCATTCATAATTACAATTCCAAATTCAATTTTAATAATATCCTTCGATATCCATTCTCCTTCTCGCTGGCCAGGGAGCCTCGAACGCCATCGCCAAATTCTTCTTAGTTAAACCCTTAACCATTTGCAGATAAATCTTCACCTTTTGGCTGTATTCCGGTATATTTTCGTATGTATCTTTTATCAGCATTCCTTTGTATTGTATTTTAGGTATCAGATCTAGAATGTCGAGTTTCTGGACCTTTTCGAAGTCTATAGTGTCTGCGAATTGTTGGATTGACGACGAAGCCGTGTCTGTTATAGTTTGGAGTTTTGTTGCCGCTGTGTCTTTTAGATTTTGTAAGTCGATCGTCGCTGTTGTTGAGTGAATGAGAAGGGCGAACTGAAATAAATTAGGATAATTTAGTTATGAGATACTACGAACGGCACAGCTTTTCTGTAAGAACATCTCGTATCTCGATTAGAATAGAATAGATCTTTGTTTCATGTAAACCAGATACAGGCACTTGTGAAATGTCGAGACTCTAGGTGCGCGGTTCCAAATAGTAGGTACTATAGAGAAGAACCGGCAAGAAACTCCACGGAAACTCTTTTAAAATATAGATTACAATCTTGATCAGTATAATGTTGTGGTAAGAGCTGCGAGAATAATGTAATTTAATGTGAATAAAAATAAATTAGAATAAGATAATAATGATTTGCCTTTAAAAAGAATGCCACGGCAGTTACAAGCTGACCAGGCCCTACAGACGGCACCCGTTGACGAGCACGACTGATGCGATTCGAATCTCACACTTATTGTAAATTGATATATTATTTGCAGGTTGTCCATCTGGCTGTTATTTGCAGGTCATCTGTCAATCTGCTGGTTTCCCAACACTTCTTCTACCGTCTGTCGGTAACCATTCTGTTAGGGCTCTACTATTCATGAGTAGTTTCCATAAATTGACCCTTACTACTATTATAAGGGTAGTAAATCTTCGAATTTGACCCCCAACTAATTTTAATAGATACCTACCTACTTTTCTTATTTTTTATCCACATTAAATTACCTACATTATTCTCGCAGCTCTTACCACAACATTGTACTAAGTTTAAAAACGTTACACTTCCAATCAAGTACCTATCTGGGATCAGAGGACGGATCAATTGAAACGTTGCCATCTATTATTTTAAAAGAGTTTCCATGGAGTTTCTTGCCGGTTCTTCTCCATACGACCAACTAGATACTATATGGAACCGCGCACCTAGAGTCTCGGCATTTCATAAGTGCCTGTATCTGGTTTACATAAAAAAAAAAGTTCCAATACTAAAACCCGACTACTGAAAAGGCATGAAACAAGAAAATATTAACACATATTCATAGTGATTTTCAGTGGATGGCCGGCCGTGGTGGCTTATTATAATTTTTGTATTGGGACTTGTGCCTGAATAAATAAATTTTATTATTTAGATATTATTATACCTACATACATACATACCGGTCAAACATATAACCCTCTCCGTAGTCGGGTAATAAAGATCTATTCTATTCTAATTAACTACTGCACGAATACAACCAAATTGATACACTTCCCGGAATAAAACGAAAATTAAAAGTAAAACAACACAACACTCACCAGGATATAATAAACCTTCATGTTGATAACAGGGTAAGCACGACAGTACTGGACATCGTGAACAACACCCTCTTGATATAAACTAATGATTGCGTACACCATTAAAATTAGCGAGAGCCCTATTCTGAATGGTGACGCCTCACTTGAGTTAGCGTTTCGTGTGTCCGTCCGTATGTGGTTCGAATAATCTGCCTCCATTGGTTTAATAATTGACAACGCGGCTGCTGAGCGTAAGGTTTTGGGTTCGATTATCAGTTTAGGCAAAGTCTGTATAGGTTATTTGTTTTCCCGAAAGGTTTCTCAGAGGTATATAGGTAGTTCTACGATTAAAATTATGCGCATAGGCAAGACCATTCTGCCACAATTGTGACACTATTGAAATAGGATAATTAGGGTCCAGAAGCCCAATTCTCGTAATTAAAAATGTTCAAAATATAGTTCCAAATTTCGATCTTACTACCAATGTCATAAATGGTACTCTCCTACACTAACAAACAACTTCAAACGTGAAATTATATTGTAATGAGGTCGAAAGTTGATTGAAGCTAAATCGGTATTCTGTTACATTTTGAACTGACACAGATAATAAAATTGATATTCTCGTCCATACATAAACGTCAAAAATTATATTGAAATGAGCCTGTAAGAAGATTGAATTCAAATCATACTGAAATCGCACTGTACTTTAAGATTAGTAGAATACCGATTTTTTGTCAATTCATAATATAATCTCAGTTCGGTCAATTTTCAGTCATAGTGTAAATTAATTACGAGAATTGGGTTTCTGTTTAAAATCACATTAGGTACACGATTAACGTTTCGACTATCGATTACCAGAATACTCCTCCAAGGGAAAGTGTACAACGGTGTGTTCTGTACATTGTATTATCAAAATTCAACTCACAGTAACAGCAATCGTTTCGTGAATAACAAGCGTTTACCGAAAGATTTATAGCACTTTGATCGACGAGTGATGCAATTAAAGTTATACCATTATACAATGATTTGTGTACTAAGTATTATGTGGTAAGTTCAAAGGTATCTATATATTTATTTATTTATTTATTACATTTGGGAAAACAAACAGTAGTATATTAAACATTAACAGTGTTGTCTTAAAATTGAACTTAATAGGTAATTGAAGAGAAAACTTTGTAGGTATCCCTTTTAAAGCATATTGCGCGCACGGAGTGTGGGATTTGGCATACTTAGTGGCGAAGAGTCCATACAACCGGATTCCCATCTGCGGGTCTACCGCGTAACTAAAATTGTAATGAATATCGACATTGGTATTAAACTTCAATACGATCGTGAGAGCCTAAACTTTGAGCTAACTTGTAAAAAAATTACCTATCAAATAGTTGGGACTCCTATCTTCATGATTGGTAAAAAAAATACAAGTTAGCTCAAAGTTTAGGCTCTCACGATCGTATTGAAGTTTAATACCATTGCTGATGTTCATTACAATTTTAGTTACGCGCTAGACCCGCTGCTCCCTTTAGGAATTGGTTAGTGCATAGACCAACGTAATATTATATTATTTACTCATCCAACTGACAAAAAAAAGGCATGTTAGTCAGTTAGGTCGAGCTCTTTCAGACATTAATATAGATTACAAGAGATGGTATGGATTCTTGTCTTGGAGCATTAATTGCTGCAATTTTTAGAGGGCATTTTTGGGACGGCTTCCCCTTTTAAAACTGTCATCCTTCGCCACTGATTTTACGATGAGAACAACACTGAAATTGCGAAAAATACATCTGCTGTTCCATACGTTTAGTCGAATAATATTATTATTTGTCTGTATGGAATAGCCGTTTTTTTTCGCGATTTTATTGTTGATCCCATAGTAAAAGTTGTTTATAATGATGAATACCAACTATAATCCCTTAAAAGGACCTCCGTTAATAAAGTAGGGCCTTATAAAGGATATGTTTTTATGTAGTGCGCATAATTTGCAGTGATTCTGTGTCTGTTCTTAAATGCAACCACAGTATTGGGATACACTTTAAAACAAAACGAAAATTCGACTTAGTATGGAGGACACGCATAATTCACTAGCGCAAGCCATACAAAATCAATTTTTTATTTTGTTTTGGAGTGAATTTTAGTACTGCGGTTGCATTTGGGAACAGACACTCGATCACTGCAAATTTTGCGCACTACATAAATAATTATCTTGTATGTATATCATGGATGTGTCCAAGGATTAGTCAGTAAATAAAACAAATAATTCTTAAAATAAAATATATTAATCGAACCAATGTTACAGCTTAAAAAATGTACGCTTCAGATAGTTAGCTCTAAACCTATATAATTAACTGATTAACAATTATTGCATAACAAAAGTTCTAAATCTAAACTTTTGCTAAACTCAGTACTTATAGTTCGTGCAACCTTGTCTTTATAAATATGAACATTAATTTAATTTGAATAATTATTCGCAAAATTATAATTTTGACAGCTGAAACTGAAATTTAAATATTAACAATGAAAAGATACTTATATTATTTATATTAACGGTTGAAACTTGATCTGTATTGACACAACCGCAGTTCATTTCAAATACAAGGACACTTTAATTTGTCAGTTGAAACTCAATTTCAACCGTTAAAACGTAGTTTCTACCGTCAAATAAAATGTTTTTGATGCATAAATGTAGATTTAAATTCGTGTTTAGATTCCCAAGTGAAAATATGTATGTACTAGCTTCCGCCAGCGGCTTCGCCCGCGTGATATCTTTATAAATTATAGCCTATGTTACTCAGTGATAATGCAGCATTCTGCTGGTGAAAGAATTTTTAAAATCGGTCCAGTAATAATTGAGTTTATCCATTACAAACAAACAAACATACAAATAATCAAATCTTTTCTCTTTATAATATTAGTTTACATGTATCTTGATCAGAATACACATAAGCAAGCTATAGAGCGCGCTTAAGCGAGTATTAACAGTGATCATAAGTATGATCAGTGAACACAAGTATGAACAGTGACCACAAGTATGAACAGTGATCACAAGTATGAACACGTGTACACTTCAAGCTCACGTCAAATTAGTCTCAAAACTAAACTGATGCCGTGATGTATTTTGTTTTATTAATATTACCTCCAAACCATAACCATTTTATTTCACTATAATTAATGTTGCAATTAATAAAAATAAACTATCGATATTTACGAAGTATAATATCTACACATTTACAGTGCCACAAACTTATCTGACCCGGTCATGGCGTCGCTGCCGTCGCTTTTACCAATGTCATCTCCCTACGAAAATGACATTTTGAAGTCAATTTTGTTCTGTAGCAACGTTAGTTCCAATTTTGGTCACCGGGCCAGATAAGTTTGTGGCACTATACTTAGGCTCTAGACAGACGGACCGCATTTCAACTGCAATCCAACCGCAAATTGCAGTTCAGATGCAGTTTGAATGCAGTTGACACGACTGCAATAGAAATCCAACCGCAAATTGCAGTTCGGATGCATTATTCATTCAAACTGCATCCGAACTGCAATTTGCGGTTGGATTGCAGTTGAAATGCGGTCCGTCTGTCTAGAGCCTTACGATCGGCACAACGGGCCATGGACACTATAGCTTGCTTAAGTATACTCTAAGAGATTATTCCGATTATCATTTATACACTGAATTGACTACGTAATTAAATGACGGTTAACGAACGACTCAATATTTTTCTACTAGTACTCAGAACGTATTATTTCTTAAACAATAGTAAAAATGTATTGAGATTTCAATGAAATTACTTCGAATACGAGCGAACAGTTTCTTAAGCCGGGCTGCCACTGCGAAAGGGTAATGAGCAAGTAATAGGTGGACGGAACGGACCCCAACTAGCTAAAATAGGTTTTACCTTCCATTAAGAAAGAGTTTTGACAATTGCCTTCCACTGCAAAAGAGAAATGAAGTACGAGTTTGTTATTAACTATTTTTACTCGTTCAGTCCTCTCCGCTAGACTCTTTGTTGGTGGAAGCACTTCTATGAAGTCTACCTTTGCGAGTTAAACGCAGTCTGTACAGAGCCCGCTCCGTTGCCAGTGGAAACCCGGCTTTTTGTTTATAGCAGGGACAGGAAATGTTACCCTGCTTTAGCGTACGGGACTTGAAATGTTACTCAAAATAACGTTACGTAACGTTATTTTAAGTAACGTTTCGAGTCCCCTGCTTTAGTGTACGGGACTTGATACGTTACCCAAAATAACGTAACGTATCGTAAAAGTAACGTTATTTTGAGTAACGTTTCAAATCCCTGGTTTACAGTGCTTAGAAATTAACAGAAAAATCTTAGTACAATTCACTTAAATTTTTAACAAAAATAAAAAAAATCATAAGTTTGCCTCCGTGCTGATTCTCCATCAATATTTTGACTAAATATGAATATTGTATATAAGGCAGATTATAACACATTGACGCTGACTGTGTAACGCACCAACTAAATCAATTTAAAATTATTCTCGTCTTTTTCTGACAGGTATAACAAGAATGAGACGAAAGATTCACTCATACTAAGTTTGAGAGTTCTAAATTTCTTCCATCTCATTCTAATTTTGCCGGTTAGAAAGAGACATTAACATTATCAAATTTATTTAGTTGGTACTTCACAGAGCCGCGTTATTTTTTCATTGAAATACGAAAGCGAATTCTATTTGACATGCTTTAAATACATATTTATACAATATTTTGTGTGAGGTGTTTGTGGAAAATGTTCTACCTACTGCAGACTGCTGAACATAGGCCTTGCCCAATAAGGAGGCAGGGCCTAATGACAGCACCTGGCAAGAGGGTTGGTGATGTTAAGGCCAGCTCCTCAGCACCCTTCTTAATTTTGTGATGAAAAACAATATTCATCATCATTTTCAACAAAAATCTCACACAAAGCCGGCAGCTATACAATACCTATAAAATATCACAAACGTACCACTAATATGAACGGAAGCTGCGAGATTATGTGGCCCAGGACTGGAGCTGTGCGAGTTCTTCGTCGTCCTCTGAAAATAATAGAAACGACAACGTTAAACATTGAAAAAAAAATTGCTAGCTACGTCTTCGAGTGTAATGTATACCTACGTAATAAAAAAAAAAGTAAAAACCGACTTCAAAAAATTAAAAAGTATAAAATAATTTTCTTAAAAAATTTAACAGCTTCTGCGGTCGGGGCCACTGCCAAGCTAGGTGCATTGAAGAATTACAGGCCCCGACTTTAGAAGCTGATAAGAAACCCCCGGTGAACAAAATTGGAACTAACGTCGCTACGGAACAAAAATGTCATCAAAATGTCTTTTTTGTACGGAGATGACATTGGTAAAAGCGACGGCAGCGACGCCACGACCGGTCAGATAAGTTTGTGGCACTATAACTTTTTTTCTATTATAGTACACTTCGGTTCCACCAAGGAGATTTCAATTCAATTTTGATAGCAGCCGTACATTGTCTATGGTGGCGCGGCTAGTTTGGCGTGCACCAGTTCGGACGCCCACATTGAAGATAACATATTTTACTTGATTATTGAATCATTGAAGTCACGACTCACCAGACTGCTTCGACTTGCTCGGCTTAGGTTTGTCGTGCACCAGTTCAGCTGTGGGCACGTCAGGCAGCTTGTCTGTGGGCACGTTGATGCCAAGCATTTCTTTGTCCAAGTCCTCCTGTAAAATAAGAAAATAGTCAGTTATTAATAAGTTTCTATAACCTAACCTGAATAGGTGATGCGCAGTCGGTGCAGTATACCCACATATTTTTTATTCTTTTAAATTATTATTTTTTCTACTCAATTTTACACTGTTGCCATCCTAAAAAAATGTATTCTCTGTCTATGCACCTGTCCTCTTCTTATCACCTATGTCTATCAATCTAGTGTGTCTTGTATTTGTGACAAAATGATTGTTCTTTCTTTTCTTTCTTTAAATAGGCCTAAACTCCTCTCATTGTGAGAAGACCGTGACAAGCAGTGGGATAGTGAGTAAGTATTTAAAAGCTAAAGTTTCCATACCTGTTCCAATTCCTCCAACTCCTTTTCCAGTTCATCTTCATCGATATCGTTGGGGAAAGCCACGTTGTTGCTGATAGCGTCGGTGATCTCCCGGGAAATGTCGTGTTGTTCCGCAATATCATCCATAATATCGTGGACTTTGTCTACGTCGCTGTGGGAAGAGAAACAATTATAATACTACATACCGTTGCCTCCCACGTAAGTTGTTGTAAGCCACAAAATTCCGATTTTATGTTTTTTACATAAAAATGTCTATTATTATTTTTTTTTTTTTTTTTTAATAAAACATATACATAACATATATTTAATTTTTTTCAATTTTTTTCAATTTTTTTTTTATAAAAAGGTGTGTTTTTCAATGTTTCGTGAGATGTATGATAAAAAAAAATGGAGCTTTTATTCGCATTTGTATATACAAAACGCTCTCCTGTAAAATTGCATTTTTGGAGATACAACAACTTACGTAGGAGGCATCGATATCATCCGTGCGGATGAAGAATGGGATTAGAAATGGCGACCCATCTAGCCTGTACTGTCAGCATACACGGTACTAACAGCGACATCAACGCACATAACGTTATATCAGAAGAAATAACGATATTAGAACGTTGTTAGTTTATCAATAATAACAAACCAACAAATAACTTTAACAATCAATAACACGGAAAACTCTCAGAACCTCAGAATGCATTTAATAGGAATGAAAGGATATTTGTGTTGAAAAAAAAATTAGTAATAGATCTACTAACATATCCTTATGAGCGAGTTTCATGGCGTTGGCGGCATCGCGCATAGTGTTGAGCACTTGAGCGTTAGTGTTGGCGCCCTCTAGCGCCTCACGTTGTGCTTCGATCTGCGTGAGAGTGCCGTCGATCTGTGTCAGTTGCTTCTCGTAACGCTTCTTGCGTTTCAGGGCGGCGATGGCCGCTGGAAGTTGAGGAAAATGGAAATTAGAATACTTAATACACTCGTTCACTGCCACTGCAGAACACAGATAACACAGAATAATAATCATCATTATCAAAATTCAAAAAAAATTATTCCCATGAAATATTTTTACAATAATTTCTATTGGTCCCGAACTAGGCTAGGCCTGTATCTTGGGCACCTTCAGGTGGTAGTTGCCATAGTGTTATCAGCTACGGTTGCGACATACAAACGAGTGTTGTGTTAAATGAAAGTTAATTTTACAAGTCAAACTAAACATTAACATTAATTAATTCATTGTTTTGCATCCTCATAAACTACAAACTTAGATAATCAAGAAGAAATATTGTGAACGCGGAAAATGCTGCTACCCGACCTTTTTAAAGTTAAGTCCTAAATGTAAACCTCGTATGAGAACAGGGGGGCTAAAAAGGCCGCATTAGATGAATCATAATATGATTCATATTACAAATGTCAAAATATCTACTTAATTGACAACTCTTAATGTCATCCGCATAAGGTTCATATTCAGTAATCATCTGTTTGACAGTTAGTTATGCAGATCAGTAGACGAATTGCTCAATGTGGCCTTTTTAGGCCCCCAGATCCCCCTGCCCCCCGGTATGCCCATGAACGAAATGTTGATGGTATGTAGAGATAAACTACGATAACATGGCGTGCCCCTCCAAATTACTGTGTCAATGTTTCTAGTTCCATCTCCTTACTGAGCAACAAATCCTTGGATTTATTTTTGCAGTGTTTTTCAATTGAAAGCTAGTTTAGTCGAGTATCATCTTAACGATGTCTCATGAAAATCTGTTCAGCCGTTCAAAAGTGCTGTACTCTTTTTCTAGTTGGAGTATATTAAAAGCTAATATTGATTCAAAAGTCAATTATGAACAAACTATATTCATGTTTTGCGTTTATCCAATTTCACCGTGTATATCTTGATAAGCAGTTTGTTAAAATTTTCTCTACTTTGCTCTACAAAGTTAATACATTAAAAACATATTAGTGCAGTAGCTACTAGCTATTCAGCCATTGTTTTGTTATCTGTATAAGTGTGTATGAGGTCATCTAGTGTAATTGGCTTATACACACACTTAGAACAAGTAAAAAAAAGACAAAGTATGATTACATTACTCAGTTTGACTCTACAATTAATTTTTGAATAAAATAAATGCAGCCCATTACTGTCCCATTACTGGGCACGGGCTTCTGCTCAGAATAAGACAATTAGGCCTAAGTCCGCCTGTGACTCTCCAACTGGAGTTTCAAATCCATAATTTTTGAAAACGATTTAAAATTTACACAGTTATGTAATTTCTCATGATGCAAAGAATTTCCTTGTCAAATTTTACCAAATTTGTTTTTTTTCAGGCGTTTATTTGTGAAAAGGTAACAAACAGACAGAATTACTTCCAATTTATAACGATGAGTGTGATATCATTCGTAAAACTGTCACTTTCTACAAAATACTAATTAACATTCATCTAGAAGCCAATATATGAATAATTTGGATGATAATTATCATCCAAATTATTATAATATATGATGTGTAAAATTTAATAAATGATTTATATAGGTAAAAGTTACCTAACAAACACAAAGATTTAAAATGTAGAAGGCTAGTGTAGAATAGAATAGTTCTTTATTTCATGTAAACCAAATACAGGCACTTATGGAATGTCGAGACTCTAGGTGCGCGGTTCCAAATAGTAGATCCTATGGTGTCATAGTGTAAAAATAAAGATAAACTGCTATTTAAGGGAAAACCAACTATGTAGGCATATAATATGAAGTTATCCTCATCAGTCTAATAATACAACTACTAGGACAAAGGCATCTTCTCGCTAGAGAGACTAGCACATAATCAAAGTGGCCTACAAAACATTTTTTGCTTGAATTTTAACATACCTATATAAATTCATGTGCATTCTACTGTGTTTTTCTATCTTTTTCTCAGACACTTATGGGTACAAATAATGACACAAATAATTACAATCTTAGGATTTCATAGGGTTGATGCACAGAGACAACAAAATGTTTTCTTAGAATATCAACTGTTGTAATGTGCTAACATGCAATAATCTACAGAAATTTCTTGATCTTTGGAATAGGTAATCTACTTTCAAAACCATGGTCTCTTTAGGATGTTCCAACGAAATATCTAACAATAAATTAAAAAACAAGGTCAAGTACCAACATGTCAACAAAGAATCGTGTTAATTCAGTTCAATAGGGAAAAAATTATTACAAATAACTTTCCTTGGAATTTACATCTTAGACTTACCTCGCTTATTCTTAGTGCCATGTTTCCTGGCCGTTTGTACTTCTAAGTCGATCTTCTTTTCTAGAAACTCTTGTTTCTTGATCAACAACTCCTCAGTTTCACGTAATTTTTGGATCGCTTCGTGCGTCGATGGACCTTTCTCCTCTTTCTTCCCACCAAACAATTTCCCCAAAAAACTCATGTTCAATGTTCAATAATCCTATTAAATGCTAAATAAACAACACGATGCAAGGAGTTTTCAGTAATTACGCGTAAAAAATTAATTTAATTTTTAGAATCACTTCTTTTACGGGAGTATGCGTCACCCAGGTGACAATCGAAGTATTACTTTTGCAAAATAAATACAGTAGAAAAATAACATGCTATAATAAGCACAAATGCAATAAAAATAGATGATAAAGATTCTTATAATGTCTTTTTATTTGAGTCTAACATATTTGTAACATAATAAAAGCGTATTAATTATGTTTTGTAGTATATAAGTTTCAAATTAAAATCGATCAATTTCTTTCTATTAGGTTTCAAAACGCACAATGACACAAGCTGTTTTCTGTCAAAATATAACTCTACCAAATGTAATAGCCAAGTTGTACGTACTTATGTACAATAATATTACCGAACATTCTTATTTATCCGTAGATATACTTTACGTTCAAAAGTTAAAATAATTAAGTATGTTCTAATTATATCAATTATTTCTTAAATGGCGCTTCAAATATTATGCCCGATCAGACAGTAGGCATATAGATAAATTTCTTTGTTAAATTACTTGTTTCTAAATTGTTTCTTTTGTTAAATTACTGTGAATTTAAAAAACATTATAATGTAAAATATGTCTTTTGATCCGTTTCAGGTTTTAGAACATGTCTATTAATGACAGTTCAGTACATCAGTATCAAGAACCTTATACATAGAACTGGACGTTGCGTGTAGAAGAAAACAGTGAAAACCAAATAAATGGCCTTGAAATAAATCAGTTATTTTTTGCATCTCTTTCATAAGGGTGACAAACATTTTTATTTGCATTGGGATATTATTAGGAATTAAGCAAGTAGAAATTATTCATAATTGAGCACGTATTTGTTTGCTAATAGTTAGGTACCAAAACAATAACCATAAGTACCAAATAGGTAGGTACTAAATTCTGGTGAACCTATGGTGAAGATTTAACGTGTCATCACTTGGTCCAAAGTTGCGGGTTGATTTATGGATAAATTAAACTTTAAAATAAGTAAAAACTAACTTCATAAAACTAATAAGTGCCTAGCTAAGGTGCATTGAAGGATTAAAGGTCCCTACTTCAGAAGCTGTTAAGTTTTTAAAGAAAATATTTTATACTTTTTAGCACAGTTTATTTTATTTTTCTATTTTGAGTGGCATAAATAATACATAAATATGCAACTACAGTAATCGCGACTAATTTGCTGATATCCATTGAGGAGTTCCATCGTCTTTCTCCGAAAGTCTTCATCAGATCTTCACCAAATTTTTGTCGGTTTAGCCTTATGTCATAGTGCTCCGCTTTATAGTGTAGGCAACAATTTTTTGCAGATTTATAGAAGTTTCCTTTCAAAGGTATGTTGGACCGCCATACCACCATCTACGCCTTTTCTCTGGATCGCTTGGAAAACTGAAACAAATGCAATCGTGTTTTCAATCATCTAAGAAAGTCCACTGATGTTAGCAATCAATGATCAGGTTTGACCAAGAAAACTTCTGAAGATTTTAAATTCCAGTTGGACTTTGTAGCTCATTACACAACCACGAAAAATCATATCACGTTAAATTCCGCCTCAAGCAATCATTTATGGTCACTCTACTCTTCTTTGTTTACTAACATTTTATCTTGACGACCAATCTAATAATGCGACTGTTTCCTTAGTTATATGCGATATAACCACATAAATAACTAAATGGTGACATTTCACAATGAGAGAAACGTTTTTCACACAGTTTTAAATAAAAATATAGGCAGATCTTTCTAAAACTGCGTAAAAATATGTACAAATTGGCGTAATTTTTAATATGGCATCAGCGTACTTACCTATGAAAAATAACGTTTGATGTTGGGTTCCAAACACTTCCACAATCTTTAAATATACGATACATGATTGAGCACTGTTAAATAATTAGTATATCCTCAGAAATCGCCTAGCAAACACTCGAAGTGGAAGAATGTTGACAATGTTGACATGTCATTTATGTCATTGAAATTATTATTTTTACAGACCATCAGTCTTACCAGCCTAGGAATGCATTCATAAAATTGGGGTAAACTTAAATAACATAAAATAATTATTTCAATCAACACATCCTTTTTATAGGCAGAAAAAATTAAAGATGACTTTAAAAATACTAGAAGCTTTTAAAATAGTTTCTGGATACCAAATGGCCCTCAACATAAACATTCCTATCTATTTGTGCACAACTATCTTGAAAACTTTTACTTTACTCTGGTAACTTGCAAATTATATATTCATAATCATATTCTTTATTTGCATTCCACAATGTACATAAGGTGGTAAAAATAAAATTTGGTAGGTTACAATCATGGACCCTGTAGGGCACAGCAAAATATAGGAGAGGAATATGATACTTATGTTTACTATTGTTGTATATATAGGAAGATGGTACTTATGTTTACTTATTGCTTTAATTTATGAATAAATATGGATAGCATATTATAATTTTTAATTTATTAATAATATTTCCTAATATGTATTTAGTTTATTATAAATTATTATTAACTAATAGTTATGGAATTTAATGTATTTTTATTTTTTTTTTTATATCTATTCATTTATTTCGTTTTATTATTACTGTTGTATTATTTATAGTATTATTCATTTAATTTAATTGGAAATGTTTGTTTATCGTTTATATATTCATTAATCGTGTAATAGGCTTTTTTCTGGTATTTTATTATAAATTTTTATACACATTACATAGGGGCTGTTGGAGTGTAGCGTTATGCGGGAAGATGGTAGCATTAGCATATTTTTATGCCTTAATGATCGGCCAGTATGTTTATTTTCGCGTCTTGTAAAGAATGATTTATACCTATTTCCTAACAAATTTTAAAAATGTATATGCATGGAAGGGTGAGTATTTTATGTTTTATGAAGAAAGGTTTGCAGCTATCAGTCTGATTTATGTTTGTGAGTATACGGATTAATTTCTTTTATAAAATAAATAGTGTAGGAGCATCGGTACTGTTTCCCCACATGATTACGCCGTAGCTGAGCCACGCGTGAGCATAGCATAGGCATAATAAGTGGTTAATGCAGTTTGTATATCGGTCGTCTTTTTGATCTCATCTTGTTATTATAGTATGAGTGAGATGGAAAACATACCTAAAGGTGAATGAACTCCCCTTCAGTTATTTCTTCTAGATGTAATATCCAGTTCTATCTTTATTAGCAAAGAAATACGTGCTCAATTATGAATAATTTCTATAAATTTGCTTAATTCCTAATAATATCCCAACGCAAATAAAAAAAATGTGTGCTAGAACCTGGGACACATAGTAGAAGTGAAACTTCAACGGACAATATATCGTGTACCCCCTCCACGCGGCCGTAACGCTTTTTTGTGACAGAAAAATCCTAATACTCCCCGTCTATGTATATGGAAGTTTCACTTCAAAACTTGGTCACCCTGATGAAAGAGATGCAAAAAATAACTCGATTTATTTCAAGGCCATTTATTTGGTTTTCACTGTTTTCTTCTAGACGCAAAATCCAGGTCTATCTAATATTCTTGATCAGTATCAAAGCCAGTGTCCCCACCTTGAAGTATTTTCCCCTAAATTTAGGGGATTTTTGCAGCTTTGGGGGTTTTTAGGGTATAAAATTATTTAGGTGAATTATTCAGGGAAAAAAAATATTTACAGGATTTTTTTGGGGATTTTAGATTTGCAAAAGAATTGAATGCGTGACTAAGTGTATCAACGTAACTTGGTGTACCGATGACAGATGTATCGTACTCTGTCGCTAGCAACAAACATTAATAATTTTTTTTCTTTAGCACTCATCGATTTGTATATACGCGGAAGGGAGATGTCGAATATGAATAATGCTGCTATGTTAGTGTGGCCGGTGTTGTTTCATTCTTAGAATAAATGTTTATGGGAAAACATTTTGAAAAAATAATTTCTCGATTACTTACTTAGATGATGAAGCAGTGATAGCCTAGCAGTTGAACGCTTGCCTTCCGTGCAGGAGGGTCTGAGTTTGAACCTGGCCCGCACCTCTGACTTTTCGGATTCATGTAAGGATTAGAATATGATTGATTATCACTTGCGTTAACGATGAAGGAAAAACACCATGAGGAAACCTGCACATCTGAGAGGGCCTCATCAAGTTCTCGATGGTGTGTGTAGTCCGCCAACCCGCACTAGGCCAGCGTGGTAGACTAAGGCCTAACCCTTCTCATTCTAGGAAGAGGCCCGTGCCCAGCAGTGGGACAGTAATGGGCTGGATCTATATAATTTATTTATTATTTACTTAGATGATAATATTTGGAATAAGAATTGTGTTTCATTTTTAGAATAAATGTTTAGGGGTTTTTTTTAAAGTGCCTTATTTAGGGAAATTTCACGAGGAGTCCGGGGAAAATCAAAATCAGAGGGTGGCAATACTGATCAAAGCGTCAAAAGGTCAAAAGTAATTGTTTTGAGTTTTGTCAGTGACACAGAGTTGACTACTTTCGCTTCGGCAAATTCGCCTCATGTGAATAAAACTTAAATTTTAATTCAAAGTACTTTATTAATTGCCTTATTTCTCAATCAAAAAGCTCAAGTGAACTTCAAAGATGGTTCGTGTAATAACTCAGGATACCTACGATGAAGTCGTCAAGGAAAATATCGATGAATTTGATATGACTCCGGAGGAGGCTATAAAAGAGGCCGTAGCCCAGTTTGAGGCACAGGTATATATAAAAGAGCTCTTTAATACTTTTCTATTCTTGTTCAAGATATTATATTTCCAGAATTCCCATCGTAAATTACAGATGGGCGTTACTAAAAAGTATTTGATCATCGTCTATAAAATCTCGTTAGTCATGCCTTTAATTAATTCAAACTGATTTATAGATACTAAGGTGATCTACCCTTGATGTCCTTGTATACCGTAAAAGTGTTTAGTCATTGCATGTACGAGAATTATGCATTTTTCCTTACTTGTTCTCTCATCAGAATAACATATTAGGTATGTTTCTAGGGTTTATGTAAATGTGCCTGTTAGTCCATAGCTAAGTCAAAGCCATCCCTGTAGAATCCTATGACCCTTGTTATAATCTAAAAACCGTATATTCTAAAGGTTTTTAATTGCTTACCAGAAATGTACTTCCTTCCTTTACTACCAATTGACAGAGATGAGGAGTAGTTTGACTCCTTGGTGCTGTTTTATATTTGTATTTTTATTTTAGTTTTGTATAATTAGGCTGTGTACATAATTAAGTAGAGTTGTAATTCTAGAAATAAATAAAAAATAACACGCAATCTTTACTACCAAAAAACTGCTGCCGAAACGGATTTAAATGTTCACCATATTATGGTGACAAAATATCTTGTAGTATAGGTCAGTCTTTTCCAAACTATGGGTCTCGACCCACTGGTGGGTCAAAACAATCATCATTCTCCTGCCCTTATCCAATACCATAAACAAACAAGAAGATTGCTGAGGTATAGTCAAACTGGGTAAAGTTGAACAGAGGTGATTGGAAATGTCTCTTATTATTTATTTTATTAATACTTCTGTGTGATAATGTGAAACGAAAGGTTATTTCGATCTGTTTCCACTTTGTAAATGGGAGGTGTAAGTGTCACGCTCATCACAAAGAACATAATATATTAAAAATTACGGGAGATATTTCCAATCACCCCTGTTCACATTTACCCATATTGACCTACATAAGTTTAATCATACTGTATCCTGCTGTTTGCTGAACTTTAAAAGATAATCTTCAGTTAATTTTAACTTACATTTCTCATTCCCAGGGCGTCGATCTATCCAATATAATAAAGGACTTGGCCCTCGGATCTGGAGACAACCATTTAGTATCCGAAACTATTACGAAGCTCAAAGAACTATGTGCTACTGAAAAACATGATGAAGATGCCGTACTCAAAGAGTTGGATGTTTTGAAGGTAATTAAAAACTTATTTGTATTCCACTCAAATTCATCATGCCCAGAAATCTGGTTTTGGTGATTAATTTAATCAACTTGAAGAGTGAATGAACACATTGGCTACGTTCAGTAATTCAGTTTTCGGTGCGAAAGTCACTTGTGCGAATGTCGCTCGCTCATCGGGAATAATTGAACGATCCACAACTGCGTTACGCGAGTGACCAATCCGGACCAATTGGGACCAATCGAACTATCTCAAATTATCTGCTGCTGTATCCTATGACTACAGTCATTGGTCGGTTGTTAGCAGTGCGACCGAGTGCGACTTTCACCCTACTATTTCCCGGAGTGACCGGAGCGATCGTCCGACCACGCTCGCTCAAATAACTGAACGGTTTAGTGTGATCGCCCGCGTCGTCGAGCGTCGTCCGGCGTAATAACTGAACACACCCATTGACATTAACACTCACTAAATGCGGACTCTGGATATTTATTAAGTGTACACACTTAATAAGCAAGGTAGCAATGATAGCCTAGCGATTGAACGCATGCCGTCAATGAGGAAGGTTTGAGTACGAACTTGTCCCGCATCGCTGACTTTTCGAATACATGTGCGGTTTGCACTTGCATTAACGGTGAGGGAAAATATCGAATATCGTGAGGAAACCCGCGCATATGGAGCGTCATAAAGACGATTGATGGTGTGTGTATTCCATTAGGCCAGCGTGGTGAACTAAGGCCTAACCTTTCTCATTCTGAGAAGAGGCCCGTGCCCAGCAGTGTGACAGTACTGGGCTTGATAAAAAGCAAAAAAGATGTATAGGGCCATACACAGTTTGTTGTCTTAAATATATTAATGTGAAATGGGAAATCATTACACAAACTTATGAATATCAATTAAATTATGACTTACGTCTATTAATTTAAAACATTTCTATATTTCAGTCAGAATGCCAGAAAGACATTGCCCACCGAGTCCGGGCTGGCAAGGAGGGTGCTTACAAGATACTCCTAGACTTACTGTACTCTAAATACAGTAAACTGTGTCAGGAGCTGAGCGAGAAGGACACCAAGTTTATAGTCAGTCTGTTGAACAGTTTTTCAGCTCTAATGGAGTTGCAACCTGATTTGTTAGATGTGAGAGGCGTAGAATTGATTAAAAAGTAAGTATTGAAATAACATTAAGTGAAAATGCAGTCCGCTTGGTAGAATAATGGTCCAATCATATTTAATTTACCATTGACGCTATGAAGAAGAGAACAACACTGAATGCAAACTGAGCCCTAAGAAGAACAGCAAGCCCGTTTGACACAGTACTATAAAAAAAATATTTTTTGTTTATTTAATAATTTATATACACACATGAAAAGACACAGAAAACATTAAATAGGAGATCAAAGTACAAAGGTACTGCTTATTTCACAAAAGAAATCTCTTCCAGGAGACCTGCGAGAGGAGAATTTAAAACACGAAATATTATGATCGAACTTGTTGTATTCAACCTAAAATGTTATATTTCTTTGTTTAAACAGTATTCTAGATAATGTTGAAAACGAAGATATAATAATAGCAACATTGAGATGGGCCACAACTTGCTGTATCAGACATGAGATGAACCGACAGAAACTATTCTCCAAAAACATTGCTGAAAACCTGAAACTTTTGCTGAATTGCGCAGGCAATGAGAAAGTAAGCACAATATTTTAGCAATAATTGTATTGTTTATCATTAGCGCTGCTTTAAGAGGGAAATGATTGTGAGAAAAAGTTTTTCTTCGATTTTTTTTGAACAATCTTCTTCACTACATATTATAAAACAAAGTCGCATCCCGCTGTCTGTCTGTCCCTATGTATGCTTAGATCTTTAAAACTACGCAACGAATTTTAATGCGGTTTTTTTTAATAGATAGATTCAAGAGGAAGTTTTATATGTATAATACTTTCATATTTAATGTAAGGATAGTAGAGAAACTGCACCCGTGCGTAGCCGGGGACGAGTCGCTAGTAATATCATAATTCCTTGATTTATTTTAGATCACAAAAAAAAAAAAAAAAAAAACATAAATTAAAATTCATTTATTGACACAAAATATAAATTTTACCTCATTGTAATATTAAGTAACAACGTGTATCTGAATATTTAAGGATACTACTATTACTATACTACTATTGGACCAACATCGTAATCGCGAAAAAATAAACACATTTCCCATACGTTTGGGTCGAGTAGGCACTGAAGTTTTGTATGGGACAGCTGATTATTTTTTCGCGATTACGGTGTTGGTCCAATAGTAGTATAGTAGTGGGACCACTAATACGCTGATAGTGATAAATTTACAAATTAATATTGTTTCAGATACTAAGTGAAACTCTTCAAGTGATCAGAAAACTTACTTTGGACGATGACGTCAGAGTCGAGTTTGGTAAAGCTCATGACCATGCTAAGGAATTGGGGGCACAGATGTTGGAGCCGCTGACCAATTTGTTGAAAGGTATTACAAAGTCTAGTCTACATATTCCGAGGGCCGTAAGCCCAAAAAGATGGAAATTTTTGATCTATTCTTGGCAAGACACGACAATTCGGTCAGTTTCCAATGGTTAGAGGATCTACCGCGTAACTATAATGGTAAAATATGAACTCTGGTAACAATGGCGTAGCGTGGGTTGCAGCCGCCCGGGGCGGAGGAAAATTTCACCACCCCTTTACGAATTTCAATTTAAAAAACTAAAATATACAGTAACACGATAAAAATTTATTGAAAAATTAGGGGGAATCCCCGCAAGTCAGTACAGACGGTGTTGCCAGTCGCTACAACGAGCTAGATGTCATTATTATGAATTCATTTAAAGAAAGGGGATTCCCCGGTTTCGTCACTGAATAAGTAACGAAAAATGAAATGAAATGGTTCAAATTTTTACAAGTTATTATTATTATTTATTGTGAAATTTTGCCGCTCCCTAAAAGTGCCGCCCCCACCACGCTACGCCACTGTCTGGTAATTAACTTCATTACGATCGTGAGAAACTAAACTTTAAGCTACGTTGTAATTTTTTTACTTAGAGGCTGTAGCGACACCTATCGCCACATAGAATAACTACTTAGCAAGGCACTAAGGCTTACATTCAGAGACGACAGAAACGAGTCTAAGCGTGAACTTACGCTTCCATCTGTCAAAATTTGCAGATGGAAGCGTAAGTTCACGCTTAGACTCGTTTCTGTCGTCTCTGAATGTAAGCCTAAGCTACTACAGTGGCGCGTAAATATGAATTCGACCAATCAGATTACGAGGCCTGCATCGCGCAAGTAAAAAGATTATCGTATATAACACATATACAACTGTCCGACATTATCACCTCGCTTGGTCGGAAGATCCTCCCTTTTCAATAGAGGAACAACATATCTCATTCCTCCACAAGGCTATTAAACTTAAAAAATGTATTTTCCCACAGAAAACACAAAACCTCCGCTTGTATCGGAACTGATGCTAACAATCGCCAGTCTGCTAGTCCGCCACGAACTCTGTAAAATGGTGGCTGACTGCGGAATTAACTGCTTATTCACTGTACTAGCGGACAATTACGACAACGTGGCTGTAGTCCAACAGGCTGACAAGCTGTGAGTTAATTTAATATTATAATCGTTAACCTGTAGCGGCATCTATCGCCACATAGAAAAACTACTTAGCAAAGACAGCTAACTATGGTGGCGCGTAAATATAAATTCGACCAATCAGATTACGAAGCCTGCATCGCGCAAGGAATAGTTATTTGTTATGCAAGGCTACAAAGTTGTTATTTGGTGCGAGTGCTTGTATAGAATACTGAGCGTAGCGAGGGATTCAAAGGAACGAGACGCAAATAATTTTGCAGCCGTGCGAAACACAACTTTTCATTTCAATAAAGCGAGGAAAATGTTAGATGATGATGATGTTAGCCTATATCATCCCACTGCTGAGCAAAGGCCTCCCCGCATGACTTCCAGGTCTTCCCGTCCAGAGCCAGTGTGGACCATTCTTTATTAGTTCTATCTAGCTCGTCTCTCCATCTCCTTCGTGGTCTGCCGCGACGCCGTCTAGCTGTGTCAGGGCTCCAAATAGTGACAATTTTGGCCCACAGCTCATCAGGCATACGGTAGATAAATAATAAAAAGCAGGGCGACAAATGTTAGATGCTTATCAAAAATGAAAATCCACAGCAAAATGTTTAAAAAAATTGTATTAACAGTAATTTCAGTACATATTCCTACAACACACGTGCTTATAATACAAAATTTAATTACGCATACAATTTCTATGAAACTCTGGAGTACTTAGGCGTGCAAGAAAGATTTGACGGTAGAATAGAATAGATCTTTATTTCATGTAAACCAGATTCAGGCACTTATGAAATGTCGAGACTCTAGGTGCACGGTTCCAAATAGTAGGTCCTATTGAGAAGAACCGGCAAGAAACTCCACGGAAACTTTTAAAATAATAGATTACAATCTTGATTAGTACAATGTTGTGGTAAGAGCTGCGAGAATAATGTTATTTATTGTGAATACAAATCAATTAGAATATCTATATATTAATACGTCAAGAGAAAACTTTGTAACCCTTTTTAAGCATATTGCGCGCGCGAGTGTGAGATTTGGCATAGTTAATGTTTATATGGAGAGGAAGTGCAGAAAGCTAAAATTACGGTCGAATTTCGACCACAGGGCTACCACTAGTAATTATTTGCCTTTAAATAAGAATGCCGTGGTAGTTACAAGCTGACCAGCGGGTCTACCGCGTAACTAAAATTGTAATGAACATCGACATCGGTATTAAACTTCAATACGATCGTGAGAGCCTAAACTTTGAGCTAACTTGTATTTTTTTTACCGATCATGAAGGTCGGAGTCCCAACTATATGATAGATATTTTTTTTACAAGTTAGCTCAAAGTTTAGGCTCTCACGATCGTATTGAAGTTTAATACCGATGTCGATGTTCATTACAATTTTAGTTACGCGGTAGACCCGCAGGGCCGACAGACGGCACCCCGACGGTTTCACACTATTAATTAAAACCCACACATTTTCTCAGCCGATTGGTAATGCGATCTCAAGAACAAACACCTCTCATTATCTATAAACAGCGTCTTCTTTTTAACAATTATCTCATTTTCAATCAAAGACCTCTCATGGATCAACTGAGCCCTCAATTTCTCAGTCTCAATAGATCTCTTCTGCAACAGACTCATACTATCATTCAGATCTCTCACTTCTTCAATCAGAGCAACCAAAGAACCTTCTCTACAATTCTCCACGTTCGGCCTACAGTTCTTCGTATTCAACCGCGTCTGCACAACTTGTATTCTTTGCGAAACCTTTAACATTTCTTCGTGTAACATTTCTAGAATGTTCTCAGTCTCGACTATTTTCTGCAGGGTCAATTTCAACTGGCTTTCCAATTCGGTTTTAACTTGTTCGGTTCTTGCGATTCGTTCGCTCAATGATTTGTTGACTTGGATGTCCTGGGACCGAAGATCTCGGGATGTATGGATGAGAATGGCGTCCACTCGGGCTCTTAAGGCTTTGGACTTGTCAATTGTGATTTTGAACTCATTTAGGGCGTTGATCGTGTATTGTTCCCATGATGGTACGTTTGACTGTCCTGAAAAATATAACTATAAAGTGAAATTCAACATCATTAGCCTATTAATGATCCCACTAGTGGGCCTTGTCTCTGAGAAAGGAGAAGCTGAAATGAAACTTCCTTGAAGTGATCTTTTAATCGAGGTAGATAACTGCAAATTTATAGACGCTAACTAGAATTATTTTGGCTGTAGTTTGCTTACATACACAAACTTTTAAATACTGTAGTAAAAAAAAATATAAATAAAGAAACCAGCCCTCCACATTCAAAAAAACCTCCTCAATTATGAAGTTAGTTCAAAATAATTGAAAAGCTTCGTGTACCTTCAGAAAGCCTCGTAGCACCCGCCGAATCCTTAACATTAACCGACTTGGTCTCCAAATCAGCATTTTCGCTCTCATACTTAAACGCCAAGTACTTATCACTCCAATCCCTTTCCAACCAATTTTTTGAAGCCACATTCATATCCATTTGATACTCTATATCCCTCAACATCTCTCTATGGAGTTTCTTAACATTTTCTATCAAAGCTGATTCAGTGAATAAGTCTTCTTGTGGTACATCATAAACCAAATCTGATTGCATCCGATTCCTTCTCAAATTCAAGCATTCTTCCGTTATATACTGTGGTATTTTTAATGTGTCCATCGCATTCATTAGCTGTTGTCTTAGATTTTCTAAAATATTGATTTCGGCGTCCATATCTCGAATAGCTCTTTCTAATTCGGCCTTCCAATAGTTGATATGCCTTGCTCTGTGTCTCAGTTGGTCCGTACTGTCGCTAAAATCTTCGCAAGAAGTCTGGTTCACTTTTATGATGCTGTTCTTGGTGATAGCTGTGTTGTTGTCAGTTGTTTTAATAATGTCTCCTTTTAAGACTGTTTGGTTGTGTTCGTGCCATTTTTTTATTGTTGATAGAGCGTAGTTTGTGTCTCCGAAGGATAGGTAATCGCCTTTTTCTGCTGTTGTCATTTTGAGTTCTTTTGTTTCTGATTTGCACTGATAATTTCAATGATTAGTTTATTATAATCTTTTTACTTAATCTCGAATTTAGTAAAAAAATCGTACTGATAGAATTTTGTTACTTCCACAATTCACACTATTTTTTAAATAACAAGTATCTTAATATTATATTATTATCAAATTTTAAATACGGCAATAAAATCAATGAAATAAAATTTCTACCTTGCTTTGAGAAACTGTTCTTTTTGGGTACACAAGAGGAATGCGTGTGTTACTAAAATCGTATCGACTAAACTTACTGCCGTTGTCATAGTAATAAGCAGTCGTTATGGCGATGCCCTATATTTGTTGATAAATTATACAAGACCGTGTCGTGTATTGCAATGGTGTATCGCAACGCCATCCATTCTAAAGGTATAAGCAGAAATGAATGTACTTCAATCAATCAAAATATTTCGATAGATAGAATTTAATATTAGACTATCGCATCGAATGTTCGAGAAGGATGCAAGCATCCATGAATTTTTAAATATTCTTTACTTTCTTATTCTATAAAAAAAAATGTTGCCCCTCACTAGGATTTCTCCTGTATCGAGCGTACAGTTTACAAACATACATATCACACGCACACACAAGCAGACCCGAAACAACTATCTGTAGATCATACAAATATTTGTTCCGTGCGGGGATCGAACCCGCGGCACGTAGCGCAGAAAGCTAATCACTTAGCCACTGCGCCAACCGTGTCGTCAAATATAAATTGTAACCATTTTTTATTTATTTAAATTTTATGTAGTGGTCTTATATTATGTTATTTTATGTAGTGGTCTTATATTATGTTATTTTATTGAATGTTGTATTCTTAAATAATGCAATTGTTTTAAAATATTCGTACGCTCATTTATATTTACCTGTGTTTGTGTCAAATAAACAATATTGATTTTGATTGAAATTAAATAAACATTGATTTATGTTTTTTTTTACAGAATCACGGCATTGGCTGGGCATGATGATGTGAAGAGAGATTTGGTAAAGAGCGGGATAGTGCCTGTCGTAGTACCAATTCTTTCTAGGCATTCGGTGAGTTTATTATTATTATTCAATTATGGACGAGCAGCCAATGACATTTTACAAATAGACGCGTTGCCCGCGCTCTATATTGGCAACATAAATGCAAGGTAAATGCCCTGCACCGACTGAGAGAATGAACATGCAGCAGCTAATGCCACGTAACTAAACGTCTATATTCATCTTTTTCTAACAACCGACATGGCGTATGGTGGCTTTCATTTTCTTTCCCTTTCTTCGCGCACTGTATAATTATATGTACTGCTATGTAGCTATAGTAAAGTTTACGCCGTTTTGTAGTGCATTAATGTTGGTGTATGGCCCGTCTATTTGTAAAATGTCATTGCGAGCAGCAGGCTTGCTGATGTGTCCACATCAAAGTACTGGAGTAAAGTCTGTTTCACATGTAGTAGTCCAATGCATAAAATTTTATTTTTAATAATTTAAATAGTCATACTCAGTTTATCAGTTTTCCACTCTAAAATATTATAAAATATCTATATATTAATACGTGAAGAGAAAATTTTGTACCCCTTTTTAAGCATATTGCGCGCACGGAGGAGTGTGAGATTTGGCATTCTTAAAGTATACATCGAGAAGGAGTGCAGAAAGCTAAATTTATGGTCGAATTTCGACCACTGAGCGACCATTACTATCTCTAATTATATCTACACTGGTCAAAAAAACAACACCTTTTGTATGTAACATGAAAACTCTTGACTAGTTATGTTTAGAGCAAGGTTAAGGATAATAAAAATGATATTAGAATGTTTAAAATACGAATCGTTTTTGACCTTTTGAACGCCAGAGTATAAACGTATCGCCGTACCCCTGACGCCAGGCCACTTTTTCTGTTAAATGATTTTGTCGTATATTTGTGACGTTGGCGTTCAGGGTAAAATTTCGTTTGTCACATATATGTGACAATGGCGTTCAAAAGGTTAAACAAACAGTTTCTATGAATTTCAAAGTCAAAGTCAAAGTTTTTTATTTCAACTGGGCCTTAGCAGGCACTTTCAAAACGTCGTGATTCTAGGTGCACGGTCCCAAGTGGGTTGGTCCTGGAGAAGATACCGGCAAGAAACTCCATGGATACTCTTTTCATGAATCAAGTTTACATTAATATCCGCTGGAGCGGCCCCGGCTAAAATTCGACCTGAATTTACACAAAAATACAATATTTAAAATATTATAACCACAATATTTGCGTCATTTCAGAATAACGCCACAGCCACAGCTTTAACCCTAAAATGCATAGCAGCCTTAACCCTCCGCGAGCCGGAACACGGCCAGCAGTTCATAGACAACGGGGCTCCCGAGGTGATCATCGAGTGTATGAAGGTTCATCCGGATAATGCTTATGTTCAGGTGGGTTGACTGTTTTGTGGATATAAACCCCTCATATATATATTAACACAACGTCTATCCACGTCCTTATCAATACAACGTCTAACGACGTCTACTATTGATGTGTTTTTTTATTCGGACTACGTTTTATAACGCAAGAAACCCATAGTAAATTCTATTGGCAGAATTCCTGCGTCGCAACACTTGAAAGTGTTAAATATCTAGCCGCAACCAATCAACTTTTGGGTTTTGCAGAAGAACTTACGTCAAAGTTCGTCCATTTTGTTTTTGTTTTTGTGTGTGTGAGCATATGATTACGGCAGGCGGCGCAGGGCCGAATGTGTTAAGTATGATCGACCGAATAAATTGCCGATTTTGTAATATTTTTCTACCTTTCTGTTTACAGAAACACGCATGCTGGTCGATCCGCAACATGGTAGCTCGATCTCGCGGACAAAACGTCAAATTTCTCGAGTTGGGCGTCGAACCTATCCTCAACAGTGCGTACGAGAAATTCGGAAAAGACTTCGGTTTTGATATCAAGTCTGCGCTGAGAGATTTGGAATGCGATGTCAAATTAGACGAGCAATGGACTGGGAAAGGGGTGCAGTTAGAATATTGAGTGCAATTATTATTATTACGTGGATAATAATGCTAGTTTTTGTATTGAATAATGTATGATTATGCATGTCATTTGTACAACGTGTATCAAAAATGCGTGGTCATATTTATAAAAAGGCCGCATTCAATTAATCATAATATGATTCATATTCCAAATGTCAAAATGTCCACTTAATTGATGACTCTTAATATCATACGCGTAAGGTTCATATTCAGCAATCTGTTTGACAGTTACCATGGAGATTCGTTGTGGGTGAATTGCTAAATGTGGCCTTTTTAGGCCTCCAGACCATTAAACTGAACAACTTTCTTTATGGTATCAACCCTAAAATCGTGAAAAAATTATCAGCTGTCCCATACAAAACTTCATATTCATATTATTTACTAGTACTTATTATTTATTTGCATTCCACAATGTATATAAGGTGGTAAAAATGAAATTTGGTAGGTTACAATCATGGACCCTGTAGGGCACAGCCAAATATAGGAGAGAGGAAGATGGCACTTATGTTAACTTGTTTCAATACCTACTCGACCCAAACATGATGATGAAACGTACAATATTGGTACCATAGAGAAAATTGTTCAGTTTGATGATCTGATCCACACCCTTAAATATGTCAACGCAGTTCTGATACACGTTGTATATTTGGTCACTGTATATTATGCAAATGAAGTGCTGATCTGAAATATTAACGTTTTGATTGCCCAAGTCGGATTTATGTGACAAATATCGTGTCCATTTTGTCCGCGTTGTTTTAATATGGAGATAACTTTCAAAGTATGATGACACAAATTCTGTCTTTTGGGCACACATTGAGCATTAGTTGGCAAAATCAAAATCGCTTAATTCCATGGTGAGTTTGCTAGCGTGAGCCACACAATTTTACAGCCGTGCTGTGAATTGATACATAATTAACCAGCTGACTGTATGGGAGACAGGGAGGGCTCAGGGGTGACAAACCAGGTCCCGGGGGTCTAAAAAGGCCGCTTTAAATGAATCATAATATGATTCATATTCCAAATGTCAAAATATCCACTTAATTAACTACCCTTAATATCATACGCGTAAGGTTCATATTCAGCAGTCATCTGTTGGACAGTTACCAAAGAGATTCGTAGGTGAATTGCTAAATGTGACCTTTTTAAGCCTCCTGGTGGCAGCTCCCACCCCCTGCCCCTCCCCTTTGGTACGCACATGAGTAGAGCCTATACAATTAGGGTTAATCGGCGGACTATAGCTACCATGCTCACAATTATATGTAAGTCAACTTACCAGGTTTTCAATCCGGTGAGATGTCCAGTGTTTTCTGATTCGTGGTCACTATGCGAATACCTTTCTGCTCAAGAGCAAATGAGTTACATGGCCTTTGAGGTTTGTTATTAGTCACAATTTGCTAAGGTAGATCACACACACAGACATATAATACCAGAGGCCCAATTCTCGTAATTAAAAATGTTCAAAATATAGTTCGGATCTCATTCCGATCTACTACCAATGTCATAAATGTCACAAATGGTATTCTCCTACCCTAACAAACAACGTCAAACGTGACATTATATTGTAATGAGATAAGTTTAATAAAAGGCAAATCGGTATTCTGCTAACATTTTGAACTGACACAGATAATAAATTGACACTCTCGTCTATACACAAACGTCAAAAATGAGATTGAAATGAGTTTGTAAGAAGATTGAATCCAAATCATACTGGAATCGGACTGAACTTTAAGAGGAGTAGAATACATGACTTTTTGTCAATTCATAATATAATCTCAGTTCGGTCAACTTTCAGTCATATTATAAATTAATTACGAGAATTGGGCTTCAGTAGCAGACCAAACATTGGCTGAAAATTACGTAGCCATTACGCACACATGGGGACTTACTTATCAATGTTTTGTCGTAACTAGCACTGTCACACCGGTACGCACAGCACTTCACCATTTTCTTATAATATTCTACTATCTATTAACTCCCAAACAAGTAATATTTTTCATTTAAACGCGATGTAATCTATAAAATGCGATTGAACTTATGTGTCTTATTATTATGACGGCGCGGGATAAACAAGCTACGCGTCAAATTTTGTCTGAGTGAGTGTGACAACAGGTAAAAGAACAAGATACTGTTATCCAGTTGTCGCTTAGTACAAAAGGGATAAAGAATCCTACCAGTGGCGAAGGGTGACAGTTTTAAAAGGGGAAGCCGTCGCAAAAATGCCCTCTAAAAATTTGCTGCAATTAATGTTACATGACAAACATCCATACCGTCTCTTCTAATCTATATATAGTCATGTTCGAAAGAACTCGACCTAACTGAATAACAAGCCTTTTTTTGTCAGTTGGATGAGTAAATAATATAATATTACGTAGGTCTATGCACTAACCCATTCCTAAAGGGAAGCCGGTGGGAATCGGGTTGTATGGACTCTTCGCCACTGAATCCTACCTATCTAATGGATTCATGTTTGGTCTGCTACTGGTATTATGTCTGTGATCACACACGACACACTGTTGGTCCGATAAGTCCGCCGATTCAGCAGTCGACCTACATTTTGTAGATCGTACGTATTTTATTTCTTAGTATTATTTTTTATTTCTTATTTTACTGATTCTATTCTCAAAAGCTCACGTTATTTTTGGTAATCTATATTATATTTTTAAAGAACCTACTTTTGGTAGTTTTTTGTAACACAGTGTAAAATCAGCCATTGTTTGAATAGAATAGAAAGTATTTATTCGCTACAGGACATAAAAAATAAAAATAGAAACACAGATCTCAAATTAAAAAAATATTCGTGTTTGTTATTTTTATTTGTTATAAAAATAATAAACACGAGATTTTACTGCACTGACGAGCACGCCCATATCTAAAGGGTTACCAGCTCAGCATTGTGCAGCAGTTTGTGATCTGTCTAATTTTGGAGGCTATGGCTATGTTGGCAACTATTTATGTTTGTTTTATGCATTCCTTTTGTTTTGTTGCAATTTTCGCAAAAAAAATATTGTATTGAATAGAACTTTGTCCCAAATCATTTTTTTCGTGATTTGTCTGTCTGGCCATTTTAAATTAAATTTCAAAATGTATAAAAAAATACTGCATATATATCAGATATCTTTAGGTTGTGATAGATTTGTATATTTTTTTTGTATTGTATAACGCTACACATAACAATAATATTAACAATGAAATAACACAAGGTGCTTGAATAAAAACGCGTATTATTTAAAAAATATTTATTGTATGAATAACATTTTGATGGCATTATTAACACAGATGATATTTATTGGATAATACAATAAAATCATAATACCTATATCGAATTATTATTATGATAACCCTACTGCATAACATTAAATCAAATAATACTTTGTAATAGGATAAAATTCGGTTTAAAATAGAGATAATTAAATTGAGTTCATCCAGTAAGAGATGAAGGTACAGGGAGACAGTTTGCGCTTTATTTGACGCCACTAGAGATTAACACGCTGACAGCGCTGTGAGCGCACTTTTGTTTCGGACCAAAGATTAAAGTCGTCAGCACCGTGAACACTGAAATCGCAATTCGGACCGCATTGGTTATCATCTTAGCTATGTTTCATGAAAATCGGTTGAGCCGTTCAAAAGTTACAGCTCTTTTTTTAATTGGAGTCGGGGGTTTTTGACGGTTAGGTTATTAACCCTGCAACGGAAACACGATTCTGGCGATTGATATCAATCAATCATCAATCAATTGAGCAATCGCGAGCTCCTTAGGTGGACATATCGCATCCAATCCTCAGCCTCGCCGGTGGAAAAGCACCTTAAAGCTGCGGGTCTACCGCGTAACTAAAATTATTGTAATGAACATCGACATTGGTATTAAACTTCAATACGATCGTGAGAGCCTAAACTTTGAGCTAACTTGTAAAAAAATTACCTATCATATAGTAAAGACTCCTATCTTCATGATCGGTAAAAAAAATACAAGTTAGCTCAAAGTTTAGGCTCTCACGATCGTATTGAAGTTTAATACCGATGTCGATGTTCATTACAAGTTTAGTTACGCGGTAGACCCGCGGGTCGGAACAGATACTTTAAGGCAGGCGGGAAACTGCGCGTTATCTCTCAATTTTCGTCTCCTTAGGAGAGGCATGTATCCAGCAGTCATGATAGGTCTAGTTGATAGTGGTCGGCCAGTCATCCAAAGTAAGGGTAATAAATATCCAGTGTTTGTATCTTTATTAAATAAATATTGGAGTAAATAAATATAATAATAAATGGAATGCGTAATACTATAGTCCAGGGGTCACCAATTAGTTACAGTCGGGGTCCGTTTTAAGAAATGAAATTGCCATCGCGGTCCGAACAACATTTTACAGAAAAAAAAATATTAAACAAAACGTAATGACAGAAATAACAAAGGTTTTTTTAAAAACGCTTTTATTAGCTTCTCCTGTAACTATGTAAGAAAATCTTGGAAGTTAAATTTGACCCATTTCCCGGTTTCCGATTGAGCTAAAATTTTGCATACACGTTCAGTTTGGATGACTAAAGCGTGATCAACTACAATATTTTTATTAACGTATCAATGAGAAACATGACATTTTTTGTTGCGGCCTATCTGTGTGAAGTGCTCTGTAGTGCAAGTTTCTGTGTTCTCGCGGTCCGCCATTTGGCAACCCCTGCTATAGTCATACCATAGAAATATTACAAGCCTAGAAGAGTAACAATTTTATGACATATAATTGAACTGTAACGCGCTAGCGTGACTTTTCTATCTAATATACAGCGTAATGAGTTAAAAAGAGACAGATATATATAATCTCGGCACTCATCAAATAGAACAGAATCAATATGTAGCTGTAAATTACGATATCAATGGTCATGGTCACCAATTCCTAATGAAAATCACTAAGTCCTTTTGTTAAGAAATTTCAAAAACCGGCTTCATTTGTACTTGAATGACAAGTCGATTACAGCTAGCTGTCTCTTTCAATCTCATAAGCGCGTGTATTTGATAAAATAGTACCACTATATTTGAAAAGTTCAATTAATAGCTACTTTTCTAGGTTTATCATATTTCTATGAGTCAGACAATATCGTCTGTCGCAGGACGGTCTCGAACAAAAAACCGGACTAAAATTAAAATCATTACAATATTAATAAAAGAATAACATTATAAAACAAACTTCACAAAGCTTTCAGCTTCCTTACAAATATGTAAATTATTTCACGAAGACACTCATAACAAAGGCCGCGATTTTTTTTTTTATCATTTCGCTGTCATATAGCTCTATCTCTTTCTGAAACTGAGTGCCATCGTTAAATTAACGCTAAACATAAAACAATTCAAAAATCGCCATTGGTTTGTTCAAGAAGCATATAGCCTATACAATTATAATGTATCATTTACTCGATCCGATCACCGTATTCGTATCGCCGACGCGTATCATGATCATGTGGATGAGTGGTGATACGCAATCATGATACGCCATCTCGATACGCCGCTCTCATACGGCCCGTTCCAACTCGAGTCGGGGTTTGTCCGATCAAAGGATACGGAAATGACCGGAGAAAACCGAAGCGTCCAAAAATAGATACGGAGTTTAGATACGATACGAATGATACGGTGATACGAATACAGTGGCATAATGTGATGATTATTAGTAGAAAAATATTAAATACCTACTTTGTACTAACATGGTGGGTGTTACAATAATACCCTGGTTTACGCGACATTTTCAATTTTTAACCGACTTCATAAAAGTAGGATGTTCTCAAATGTTTGTTACCTCAGAACTTTCAGCTAGGTGTAACCGATTTAGATGATTCTTTTTTTATTTGAATGCTGGTGCTTCTCGTGTGGTCCCATTTCAATTTGGTGAAGATCTGATGAATAATATCGGAGATATACAATGGAACTCTTGAATCAATAACAGCATATCACTTGCGATTACTGTAATCGCCTGTTTATGTATTGTTTATGCACTTCAAAATAGAAAAATTAAGTAGTTTAAAAAAAAATGTAAAAACCGGCTTTAAAAAACTAAAAAGTATAAAATAATTTTCTTAAAAAACTTAACAGTTTCTGAAGCGGGGCCTTTAATTCTTCAATGCACCTAGCTTGGCAGTGGCACTGACTTCAGAAGCTGTTAAGATTTTTAAGAAAATTATTTTATACTTTTTAGTTTTTTGAAGTCGGTTTATTTTTAGTTTATTTTATTGCAGATTGATTCAGTGTCCGCTCCCAAATGCTACCACAGTACTAAAATTTACTCCAAAACAAAATCAAAATTTGATTTTGTGTGGCTTGCGCTAATAAATTATGCGTGTCCTCCTGCCCTTATGATTCCAAAGCTAAACCAATGAAGAGATCGCGTCAACCGGGGTATTTAAATAAAGTTTTCTTAACAAAATTAAGCGTCATTAGTCATTACAATGTCAACACATTCTGTAGTTATGTGCCTTCTCAAGAAACGAGTCGAAGTTCCATTTCTTGTTGTGCATGATCTTCTGGCCGTTCATAATAGTGTGAATCATCATCTTAGAATTGTAATTCAGGTTTGTTAGAAGCTGAAAATAAAGTACAGTATTAGATATTGAACGGTCGAACTGTGGGCCCACATAGCACAGAATTGGTGTCCTGAGACAGTAAGACGGGGTCGCGGCAGACCACGAAGGAGATGGCGGGACGAATTGAACGCCTTCCTTAAAGACTGGCCCGATACAGCGCGGGATCGCGAGAAGTGGAGGAAAGGGAGGGAGGCCTTTGCCCAGTATTGGGACAGCATAGGCTTGTAATAATAATAATAATTAGATATTAGAAAGATAGTAGCAGATAGAAAAAAAAATTGCGAAAAAAAAACCGGGTTTTGGACGACAAAGTTGGAACGTAGAAAAATGCATTTCAATGGTCGCAATCCTTCAAAATCACAAGCTTTAATGAGATCAATCAAACCTATATCCGGGCTTCCACTGGCAGCGGAGCCGACTCCGTACGGAGTCAGATTGATTCGCAACGGTAAACTTCATAGAAGTGCTTCCACCAACAAAGACTCTAGCGGAGAGGACTGAACGAGTAAAAATAGTTAATAACGAACTCGTTTTCCATTTCTCTTTTGCAGTGGAAGGCAATTGTCAAAACTCTTTCTTAATGGAAGGTAAAACCTATTTTAGCTAGTTGGGGTCCGTTCCGTCCAGCTATTGCTTGCTCATTACCCTTTCGCAGTGGCAGCCCGGCTTTACGGTAAAGATGGCATGCTGTGTTTTAGTCAGGGACGGATACCGATATTTTAGAAATATCGATATTCGGCTGTAAAATACCGATATTTTACAAATATATCGGTATATTTAAGTATCGGTAAAATATCGATACAAAATATCGCTTTTTTAAGTACCGGTATTAAGGTATCGATATTTATATCGATACTCAATACCGATTTTAATATCGGTATTGATACAAATATAGACAAATTAAAGTATCGATATTTATGTACTGAAATTAAATATCGGTACCGATATCGATAAAAAAATACCAGTATATCGGTATTATATCGATATTTTTATATCGGTATAAATAAATATCGGTAATCCGGTCCCTGGTTTTAGTACCGTTGTACCGTTTATAAACCTTACCTTAGGCGTCAACAAGAAGTACTGCGCGTTGTCGCATTCCGTCGTCACTTTGACGAGCAACTCGAACATTTTGCGTTCGTTTATTGGATCCATGCCTTGGTTGATTTCGTCTACGCATCTGTAAACATGACATCTATAAGCGACTTTATTCGAGAGAGTATGAGTTCGAATGCAGACGCATGCGCATTATTCACACAATTGTTATAACGGTAAGTGAAAACATGTTATGGAAACTGGCTTGTCGTAGAACCAAAAATGTTAACATCTCTATTCAAAAACATTTCAAACTTTTGCTGAAGTTGGGACTACCAACTACAGCAACAGTTTGAAATGTTTGCGACGTAATAGCACGTAACTGATAGGCACAGTCCGTCTCTGCGACGTATATGGACGTAACTGAAGGGCACAGTGAGTCTCTGCGACGTATATGGACGTAACTGAAGAGCACAGTGAGACTGCGAAGTATTACCACGTACTTGAAGGGCATAATGAGTCTCTGCGACGTATAAGCACATAACTGAAGGGCACGGTGTGTCTCTGCGACGTATAAGCACATAACTGAAGGTCACGGTGTGTCTCTGCGACGTATATGGACGTAACTGAAGGGTATAATAAGTCTGCTAAGTATATGGACGTACCTGAAGGGCACAGTAGTGAGTCTTTGTAGCGACATCAGGTAGAGAGCTGTGGACAACGCCCGCTCGCCACCAGATTGTGCGTGACGAGTCAGTTGCTGCAGTTGTTCCGATGCTCGGAATCGGACGAGAATTGATATGCCGTATGTGTCGTAGTCTTCCTGTAAATATTAAATTGGCATCATTGTTTTATTTATTTATTGAAAATACACAATTTGTACATAGAATTGGCCCCACAAAACCGTGTAATCGGTTTGACTGTGGGATTTGTGAGTCTAAACAAATTAGATAGGGCATCTAGGTAATAAGTACTCAGTGGTGGCATTGGTTGATTGTTATCTGCCTAGCCTTTTTCTATGGTATTAGGAAAGGGAGAAATTGACAAGCGATCAAAATGATTTAAGTAGATAAAATAAACTTTAAAAAAGAGTAAAAACCGACTTCAAAAAACTAAAAAGTATAAAAGATTTTTTTAACACGGTTCACATTTGGCGAAAATATCGATGAACATAAACACAAAAAAACATACAGACGAACATCCTCCTTTTTTGAAGTCGGTTAAAAAAGAGTAACAACCGATTTCAAAAAACTAAAAAGTATAAAAGATTTTCTTACAAACTCAACAGCTTCTGAAGTCGGTGCCACTGCCTAGCAATGCACCTAGCATTGAAGAATTAAAGGCCCCGACTTCAGAAGCTGTTGGCTGTTGTTTAAGCTGCTGGTATACCATGAAAAAAAATATAGAAATACTGATATACTCACATCGCTACCACTTTTCTCAAGTTTAATTTCACCAGCGCAGCCCAATTTAGAAAACATATCTCCAAAACTCTTGTCGATATCTCGTAGCAAGTTCTCCAAAGGCGGCAGCCATTTTGATCTGTTAAAAAACATTATTTATTGAGAAGGAAATATTTCCGCGTTTTGGCGCTAGCTCAGCATGGTGACAAGGGTAACTTATTTGTTAGAGGTGGATAAGTAAAACCAGCGATCTGCATAACAAGAGGGTGTGCGAAAGCGAGAGCCGCGTGCGCAGTTCGTTAGCTGACCAAAACCGACTAGTTATCCCCCCCGTAGGATGTTCCCTGCTCCCGCGCGCGCGCACCGCGTAGTTATTTGGAAATAAATGTAGGGACAGAATATAGATCACAATTTTAGGTACACAAAATAGCATAATATCAAATCAAATCAATTTATTTGCTTTAAATGCGGTATAAAAGATGGTACATTAACATATCTAATCTTAGTGCAAACACATTCCGCCATATAATAATGGCATGCAAATATAACAAAAGAATACATCAAAATTATAAATTATTAGACAACGAAAATTAATACTATTTTTTATGAGATATGGGTAATATCTCTATCACAGTTATAGATAACTAGGTAACTTTACGCGTCGCCTGCATTATTATGTTGCCTTTGAACGCCACCGACGTCTATACACGTCAAGCAATAGCGAGCCCTGTACGCCAACGTCATCAATAAAGTCAGCCCTATCTCCGGCAGTGGTCGGCAGATGTGGTTGACATTTGGGGAAACTGTAGGTATGTTGTGTCTCAACAATTTTCATTAATAAATACCTGATTTTCTCCATTTTCTTCTCAAGACCCTTGTTCATGTCGCTCGAAGTGTTGACTTCGGATTTCAACTTTGCAATATGTTTTTCACGTTCGTCGTATTCTTTGAGGACCTGAAGAATATTATTCAAAAGGTTAAATAAAATGATAAAAAGATAGCTATAAGTTATAAGACCGCCCTTTGTACAATCATGATACGTTGCGGTGATAATTTCTCAAACAAAATGCTTTGAACGACTGCGGCCCGCTTAGAGTTAGTGAAAAACCCCCAACTTCAACTAGAATATAATAGTTGAAAAAAAACCAAAGAAAACGCTTTTGTCATCCAAACCAAACGTGTATGCAAAATTTCAGCTCAATCGGAAACCGGGAAGTGGGTCAAATTTAACTTCCAAGATTTTTTTACATAGTTAGTTACAAGTGAAGCTAATAAAAGCGTTTTAAAAAGAGCTGTAACTTTTGAACGGCTGAACAGATTTTCATGAAACATAGCTAAGATGCATACCGATTAAAATAGCTTTCAACTTAAAAAAATTGCATTGAAATCGGCCCATCCGTTTTGGAGTTACGATACACAGATACATCGATATACACAGAAACACTACAAACTTATAACACTCCTCTTTTTTGTCGGAGGTTAAAAAGAGATGGGGCTATCTGAAAACCTGGGTTTTACAAGTCTTACTTTTATCCATCTTCTGTGATAAGACAGTTACTGGTCGATCATAAGAACTAAGCAAAACTAGTTTGACCACGGGATTGGTCAGCTTGGAACTGCCATGGCAATCTTATTCAGAGGCAAATCATTATTATCCTAGTCTTATTTTTTATCCATATTAAATTACATTATTCTCGCAGCTCTTACCACAACATCGCGCGTCTAGCCCTCAAACTTAAAAGTTTGGTGAGTATATATAGATATCAACAAGAATATTGTAACATGGAATAAATAAATTTTATTTAATTTAAAACAATTGTATTAATCAAGATTGTAATCAAGGCAAGAAACACCATGGAAACTTATAAAATAATAGATTCTATTATTTTATAAGTTTCCATGGAGTTTCTTGCCGTTTCTTCTCCATAGGACCTACTATTTGGAACCGCGCACATAGTCTCGCACCTAGTCTTGACATTTCATAAGTGCTTGTATATGGTTTACATGAAATAAAGATCTATTCTATTCTATTCCTGGAAACACAAACATGGAATTACCTGTTCATCTCCTTGCTCCATACAGTCGATCCTGGTCTGCAGCTCGTAGCAATGTTCCTGGAGCCTCGTTATATCATGGGGCAGCACATCAAAGTCTTCCTTGAAAGGGAAGTCGGGATCTTGAGGCAGTTTGTTGTTGCAACACTTTTTGGCCTCAATTAATTTCTCTTTAGCATTCGATTTGGCGCGAGTGAGAAGGTTTTCTATATTTTCTAAAGTTGCCTGAAATATTAAAAAATAAAATTATAATTAAGCAGTGATAGCTTAAGGATTGAACGCTTGCCTTTCATGCAGGAGGGTCTGAGTTCGAACCCGGCTCGCACCTCTGACTTTTCGGATTCATGTGCGGATTAGAATTTGATTATCACTTGCGATAACGGTGAAGGAAAAACATCGTGAGTAAACCTGCACATCTGAGAGGGCTTCATGAAGTTCTCGATGGTGTGTGTAGTCTGCCAACCCGCACTAGGCCAGCGTGGTAGACTAAGGCCTAATCCTTCTCATTCAGAGAAGAGGCCCGTGCCCAGCAGTGGGACAGTAATGGGCTGGATTTATTTATTTATTTTTATTTAACTAAGAGATCATGGAACGAAACATCCTGGGAGTCAAACATACGGACCGCATAAGAAACTCGATGCTTCGTTCCAAAACGCAAATTGCTGACGTACGCCAAACAGCTGCCAAATTGAAATGGAATTGGGCTGGCCACATCTGCCGCATGTCGGAGGAACCATGGGCTAAAGTAACCACAGTGGGTCCCGAATGGCTGGAAACGACAGCGCGGCAGGCCCAAAAGGAGATGGCGGGATGAGCTGGACACTTATCTAAACGATTGGCCCCAGATCGCAACGGACCGGGAGAAATGGAAAGAGGGGGCCTTTGTCCCGTGGAACACTACATGCTCATAATAATAATATGAGATCTGAGTTTTTTTATACTACTAAGTAGCATACACGCATACGGCCCGCTTGATGGTAAGTGTTTACCGTAACCTATGGACGCTTGCAACATTTATTTATTTATTTTTATTTTAAGATTACAATAATTTAATTTTAAAACCAATAATAGATCATAGATAATATAATAGATAGGTACATTTGATAATTCATAAAAAAACAATTTCCATTTATAATCAATATAAAATAATAATAAATAAATTAGATAAAAAAAAAAAACATTCATGTCAAAAAATATCAGATTATACTGATGCTAATAGTCAACGTCTCCATATAACGCGCTGCTATGGTAAGAAGTCTGCTCTCGGTGCATGAGAATAAGTCTAACGTTGAGTCGTATGTTAGGATTTCATTCATATAACATGGGTCGGCAACGCGCGAGAGATGCCCCTGGCATCAAACAACAAACAACATCACATCACATTGGCAACAATTTTTCTTTCTTTCTTTCTTTTCTTTCACTCGCGCGTTGCCGACCCTACTACTAACCCCAAGAAACACAACACTGCAGAAGAGCAGTGTTATTACATTCTGTAAGTTACTATATTCTGTAAGTTGGATGTATTTCTCCAGTCGGGCACCTACCTCCTTAAATATGGATGGTCATTTTTATTCCACGCTGTATAACACCTAGGGGTCGGGGGCTGATCCAGGATCTCGAACAGGGCAGAACTAGGAAACTCAATAAAACACCTGTTATGAGATCCTGGATCAGCCCCCGACCCCTAGGTCTTAAACATGGTCCTTCGAGCCGGATTCTGACAAAGATTGCGGCCGAAAGCCGAAAATGTACGATTTCTTGAAGTGCGGTTTTTGTACCTTACCTGCACATTCCTCAATTCATTCTTCAGTTCCCTCAGTTCAGCTTCTTGTTGGACTATCGCGTTTCTGTTAAACTCCAGTTTCGCCTAAAAATACGTAAAATTGTAATATTAATAAATAAAAAATACCTGCCAAGTGCGAATCAGACTCGCGCACGAAGGGTTACGTACCATTATCTATAAAGACTAATATTATAAACAGTTTGTTTGTTTGTAATGGATAAACCCAAAAACTACTGGACCGATTTTAAAAATTGTTTCACCAGCAAAATTCTTCAGTATCTTCTTTTTTTTTTAAAACCTTGCCCCTCACTAGGATTTCTCCTGTATCGAGGGTACAGTTTACAAACATACATGTCACATGCACACACAGTATCAGTATCAGTGAGTAACATAGGCTATAATTTTTAAAGATATCACGCGGGCGAAGCCGATGGCGGAAGCTAGTTTAATAATATATTTGGCAAACGAGCTTGCGGTTCACCTGATGGTAAGTGATCACCGCCGCCCATGAACATCCGCAACACCAGAGGAGTCACCGATGCGTTGCCGACCTTTTAGGATGGTGTTAGGAATAACCTAACCGTCAAAAACCCCCCGACTCCAACTAGAAAAAGAGCTGTAACTTTTGAACGGCTGAACAGATTTTCATGAAACATAGCTAAGATGATACCCGAATAAACTAGCTTTCAATAAAAAAAAACTGCATTGCAATCGGTCCATTCGTTTTGGATTTACGATGCCACAGACTAGACACTACTAACTTATAACACCCTTCTTTTTTTTTGGGGGTTAAAAATAGAAATGGTCATGCTACTGGTCCTGGAGCAATGAACCTAATGATTACAATTAACAATTGAAGACAATGAGCTGTCTTATCGCAATCTGCGATTTTTTACAGACAACCTTTGGATGGACAGTACAGCATGTAAAAAAACGAGGGTAGATCGCAGTGTAGCACATTATGGGTGGGTTGCACCAAAGGCTACGTTATTGTTACAGTCAAAGATAACTTTAACAGTAACATTAACAATGGCCATAGAATTTAACCATCTACTGTTGCCCCGTCATGTAAAATGTAAAAGTTAAAAGTTTGACAAGTGACAAGACGTTTTATACTAGGTTATTTATTTTACTTGATACTGGCAGAATAGTCGACATCGGCTCAATTGCCATATAGAAAGAAGAAGAAGTATATTCGACGCGTCTGACAATAGTTACAGATAGTTGTTAACAATAACCAGCGAAGCGTGGGTGGTTAACGGTTACAGTTAAAATTATGATGTTAGCTAACAATTGTCAAAAGGTGCAACTCAATTTTTCCTTAACCGGTACTTTAACTGAAGTTTCGATGTTTGGTATAGTTAAAGTAAGATGGTGCAACCCACCCTAATTATTATCATAATAATCATTCATCCTATTGTTTGTTTATTCAAATAAATAAAATAAAATGGCGTTATCCAACCGTAGCCGAATACAATTGTATTCGGGTTTAATTCCCATCACAAGTACCTAAGTAATTGGTTTTTACAGAAGATTTTAATAAGTAAAGCCGAGATCAGACGTTGTTATTTATTAATATATTATATTAAACACTGTTTTAATACACTAACTCAACAAAAATAACTAACATTTCAAGAGTTTTTCTGCATAACGTGCCGCGGATTCGGTACCCGCACGGAACAACTCGATGCCTCCCACGTACTTGTTGTATCTCCAAAAATGCAATTTTACAGGAGAGCGTTTTGAATATACAAATGCGAATAAAAGCTTCATTTCTTATTTTATCATACAATATTATACATCTCATAAAGCCTTGAAAATCACATATTTTTATAAATTTAAAAAATATATTAATAACATACTTCACGTATCGAATTGTTGAAAGTCTGAACAGATCCTTGTGTTTTAATATGACCTATATCGTACGATCGTTCATTTACATAATATTATCACTTGTGTACATATAACAGTTTTCAGATGCATCCGTTGATTAAATTGAACCATTAAGACCGCCTTTGTACATTGTACATGAAGCATTTTAAATAAATAAAAAAATAAATAAAGATTGGACAGCCAAGCAAGAACACTTCTGACAATTAATTTGAGAAAACAGGAACCATATGGAAATATATTTACAAATTAACAGCTATGAATATCTCGCCGTTCGCACGACAAGTAAGATACCTACTATTTTAAAAAAACATATTGCGTTGTAACCTTTTTTTTCTAACCAATTTATCGTCGGTGCGCTTGCCAAATCTGACATGTGCATTTGAAGAACTTTTCAGGACAACAAAAAAACAACAAAATATGGCAAAAAATATCTAATTTAGTCTAAGATAATAAAAAAACATTATCTTTATTATTATTATTTTAGACTAAATTAGATATTTTTTGACATATTTTGTTATTTTTTTGTTGTCCTGAAAAGTTCTTCAAATGCACATGTCAGATTTGGCAAGCGCACCGACGATATTTAAGCTTATAATATACATATCTAGGCTCTAGTGATTTTACAGAAGGGTTATCCAGGGTTACAATAAAAAAAAGAAATGTGTGCTGGGTACACAATAGTATAAGTGAAACTTCAACGGACAATATATCGTCTACCCCCTCCACGCAGCCGTAACGCTTTTTCGTGACAGAAAAATCCTAATACCTAATACCCCGTCTACGAGTATATAGAAGTTTCACTTCAAAAAGAAATGAAGAAAAGTAAATATTTGTAGTCACAGTTCCTGAAAGACAAGGGGTATCAATTTTCTCGATATTTTTAAATGTCTATAATTTTAAAATTATATGTGACAGTTTTTTTTTGTTTTTTTTTCTGATAACTATCACCACCTGGCCTATCGCCCGTTTCCGGCTTGGCGTTGATTTTACGTTGACACTTGTATTGTACGGTCTCAGCAACCGCACATATATTTGCAAACTCCGTAACCTACTTATAACTCATGCGTCACAAATATTGTTTCTATAATTATAACTTATTGAGCAATATATGACGAGTACGATATCAACTGTGACACTAAACACTTGTCAAGGGAAAGAATTACTACTATTTTCAACGTGTGAACTATTTAAACTTATAATATAACTTTTATCTCAACTTGTGGTTCTTTCTGTGTGCTCCAATAACTTAACCAACTCCTACTGCTAATGTACGGTGCCTACCACGATTGGCTCCTACATGTATAATTATGCAATATGTGCATTACAATATTATATTAATAATAACGTTTAAAAATTGCAAACATATTTAATGTGCCTTATTATTTACTAAGAATATTAAAATAAAAACTAAATTATTAATACAATATAGCGTTCGGTATGTTAAAATTATATTGTTTGTTTTAATGTTGGGACTGACAATAATACTTATGATATGTTTTTCAGTTGCTGGTGGCGGGCTCAACCATCTCAGCGGCGCTGTCAGTCGGCGGAGTAATGTCATACCCAGGGGTGCTTCTGCAGCAATTCAAAGCTAACGACACCATCATACATGTGAACTTGGATAACGGCTCATGGATCGGTAAGTCTTTCTTTTTAAATAATAATATTATAGTTAAAAAAAAAACTAAAGAAAACGCTTTTGTCATCAGAACTAAACGTGTATGCAAAATTTCAGCTCAATCGGAAACCGGGAAGAGGGTCAAATTTAACTTCCAAGATTTTTTTTACATAGTTTTACGGTATTCTTTTTTTCCAGGTTCAGTCCATGGCTTAGCAGGCATCCCAAGCTTCCTGATGCCTCTCTTCATGCAGTACCGAGGCCGAAAATTAGCTTTTATCCTAAGTTGCGTCCTAATCATCACTGGGTGGGCCATCACGTACGCAGCCCAGAACATATACATGTTAATCGCCGGCGAATGCTTCCACGGCTTAGGAGGCCACAGCCTACTCACTGTCAGTATCCTAAGCATCTCTGAAATGGTCCAACCGAGACACCGGAACATATATATGCTACTCTATGGCGTGTTTCAAGCATTGGGTATGTCGGTAGTAGGGATTATAGGCAGATATCTGCATTGGAAGACCGCAGGTTTGATCATGTGTTCTCCTATAGTTCTATCTGTAATAATCGGTTTTACATGGCCAGAATCGCCTTCCTGGCTCGCGTATAAGGGTAGATTTGAGGAGAGTGAAGACACGTTTAAGAAACTTCGAGGAACTGGGGAAGAAGCAATGAAGGAGTTAAACTCTTTAGTCAACGCTCAAAAGGAGAATTTTCAATCCAAACCGGCTAGAAGGCATTGGTACACGGATTTTTGTAACACGCTTAGAAGTCGAGACTTCTATGTACCATGTCTACACATATGCGTCTTGATTAGCGTTTCTTATTGGGCAGGAGGCGTAGTTGTGATAATATATTCAAGCGATATTACTCTTTACTCTACTGGCAATAAGAACGATCATATAAAATTCATTCTGGACCTCACACTTTTCCTTGGATACAATATAACGGCTGTGTTATCACGTTATTGTAGCGTCAAAAAGATTTTACTTAGCAGTATGTCCGGAGCAGCTTTTTTCATGATCTCAGCGGCTGTTCTGACGTATTTACAAAGTATAGATATCGTAGCAAAAGATTCTATGTTGGGGGCGTATTTAGTTGTAAGTTTTATGGTATGTTTTAGTTTAGGCTCGAACGGTATTGGGTTTGTTATTGGCACTGAAATAATGCCTGTAAAATATCGAGGTATAGGCGGATGCTGGTTCGTAATATGCACATGCCTTTTTCATTCGTCTTCATTAAAATCGTTCCCGTATCTGTGTGTTTATATCAAAATGTGGGGAGCATTTTTGATCTATGGTATCTATGCTATTTCAGCCGCTTTGATAATATGGATATATATACCAGAGACAAGGTACAGGACGTTGCAAGAAATTGAAGAGTATTATAATTTAGGATATTTTAAGGAGAGTAGAGATTTAGATGATAACGAACAAGTGCGTCAACGTTTTTTGAAAAGCGAGGGGAATCAGTAATTTATTTAAAGCACTTTTTAGGTACTGTAGAGTTTTTATGAAAACAGAAAACATTGATTGTTTAGTTTTTTTTTTTTTCATGTGTTTTGTGTGTATTTTAGTGTTTTGTTTTTCTGTAAACTTGTTTATTTATTTATTTGTTATTGCATATTATTTATAATAGTGTGTATTGTTTTGTGTGGCCTATTACACCACTAACTTTCAAATAGGTACTGTATCATACGATTTTTTATTCTTTGCCTAACGTTAAACTGCCTTTACTCAAAAGGATAAAACCTTGGTTGGATCTTTTCTGCTTAACAGGGTCCAATTATTCAAATTGTGCTGTTGTCTAAACTAATATTATTAAGAGAAAAGATTTGATTTTTTGTATGTTTGTTTGCTTGTATGCTTGTACTTTGTTTTTTTTTTAAATCCATTGCCCCTCACTTGGATTTCTCCTGAATCGAGAGTACAGTTTACAAACATACATGTCACATGCACACACAAGCAGACCCGAAACAAATATCTGTAGATCATACAAATATTTGTTCCGTGCGGGGATCGAACCCGCGGCACGTAGCGCAGTAAGCTAATCGCTTAGCCACAGCGCCGACGTGTGTCGTGTCGTGTGTTTGTTTGTTTGTAATGGATAAATACAATAACTACTGGACCAATTTTAAAAATTGTTTCACCAGCAGAATGCTATATTATCAATGAGTAACATAGGCTAATAAAAAAGGCTAATTTATAAAGATACTAGCGACCCGTCCCCTGCTACGCCCGGGTGCAATTTCTCTATTATCCATACATTAAATATGAAAGTATTATACAGTTTATACTAGTTCAGGGGTCAGGGAATTTTTATACATATGTAACATGCCTGTGTCAATAAAGATATTTCTATTTCTATTTCATATAAACCTTCCTCTTGAATCACTCTATCTATTAAAAAAACCGGATCAAAATCCGTTGCTTCCAATGCCGTAGATTCCAATACCTCAGTAATATGCTGAACGATGACCTATTTTTTGCACAAATGCGACGCATAATGAGTTCAAAGCGTGGACGAAGGAATCCAAGAATCCCTACTCATTGAGTCCACAGACTTTTAATATTAAAAATTGTTATTTTATATTCTTTTTGGAACGTGTTTTTATTTTTTTTCTTTTTTTTTGTCTTCATTTTTTACCTTTTTAAAATTTGTTTTAATATTTTTACTTTTTATGTGTGTCGTAATTTGTGTAAAAATAAATTGCTTTTCTTTCTTCTTCTTTCTTTCTAGATCTAAGCATACAAAGGGACAGACTGATAGCGGGAACCGACTTTGTTTTATACTATGTAGTGATCACGCGGGCGAAGCCGCTGGCGTAAGCTAGTGGTTAATAAACGCAGTTTCAAGAAAGACTAAAAGAGAGCTACCACCCCTATGGTTCTTTCCTGTGTTAGAAAGAGATAGAGAATGACGCTGACAGCCAGACCAAATGTATTCATTACCGGCTTGTATCGGCCCTGTCAATTGTACGTGCACGCATTTTGGATGTTTTATAGATGAATTAAAGTAATTAATCAGTGTAATAATAACGTTATTACGATGGTTTGGTACGATGGTACAGGATGTGATTCATCAAAAAAGAATAATCCTCAGGATTACTCATTCCGCAAGTAAGTTTACAATTTATTTACTATTTATTTATTTATTTAAAATGCTTCATGTACAATGTACAAAGGCGGTCTTAATGCCGTAGGCATTCTCTACCAGACAACCTTAGGGTGATGCAGAGACAATGAAGGTAGATGCACCAAAAAACAAACTTAAATGAGAGGGTAGGTACTATCGTTATTTCTTATTAAGAAGTTCACAAATGTGCCGACTTTGGACAAAATATAATGACAAAAGCATTTTATTTAATGCCAAGATGAATTATCACACATTAAACAGACACATTTGAGAAATAACAAATAGGGAAATATGAGAGCATTTTTATCCTCACTTTGTAGTGTTGTCGATGCACACATTGACATTATACAAACACATAGACAGTTCATTTTTGGTCTCGTTTGAAACTTTACATTACCAATCTATGGAGAGCGAGGGCAAAATTGTAAATCTATGGTTCTTCCACTTACCTTCCAAACTTCTCCCCTCATCACTTCCGTATGTAATGTGCTGACAGATTCCTTCAGTTCGTTGTGCAATTTACACTGTTTCAGAACGCAGTCCTTCTGCTTCCTTCTCGTTCGTTCTCTCTCTTGCTGGATGTCGAAAGTCGGTTCTGTTTCAAAGTCTTGGATTTTCTTGTTCTGAATCCGGATTTGGGCTGATATTGTCCGTACCTAGAACAAATGTAAGCCGTCAGTTAATTTAATGTAGTTTATTTCAGTTTGTTTTATTAAGGGGTCTGCCTTTAATCACGTGCAGTTATTATTCAAATCAGTCAATAAGCAAAGTAAAGCACCGCTTGCCGCGTTCCGTTCTTGGATGGGTGACTGTTATTCACATATCGAGACCCTCCTCTGTTGGTTCAGGTTGTCAATAACAAATTGTCATAGAAAATCCTATAACTGTCGTTCGGGATAGCAGCACAAAAAGTCTGACAGTCTGACAACCTTAGGGTATCGGAATGACCCCGTAATTGGGTGGCGGTGGTCTGATGCTGATATTCAGCCACATCTGGTTAGACTTAAAGCCGCTTCCAACGTAGTTGGGATAATCTAACCATCAAAAACCCTCGACTCCACCTAGAAAAAGAGCTGTAACTTTTGAACAGCTGAACAGATTTTCATGAAACATAGCTATGATGATACCCAATTGAATTAGCTTTCAATTAATAAAAACCGCATTGAAATCGGTGCATCCGTTTTGGAGCTACGATGCTAGAGACTGCACTTGCTCAACTATATTTATGGTCGCCACATGTTTTAGAGGTGACGACGTTTACACTGAAAATAAATCACCTCAACTATATAACAATAGCACTGCAGTGCTCATGCCCGGAGGGTTAGACTGAGGTGCTCTGCCGTACACCCGGAGTGACGATGTTAGTTCGCAAGTGGGCACGCTGCCAACTCCTGAATTGAGTTTACACACTACAAAGACAAACATATAACACCCCTATTTTGTCTGTGGTTAAAAAGACAAATAAATATCTTCTATTGTAATAAATATTCCTTACTTTCTCCACACCCTCGTTGATAGCCTTCCTCCTCATGTTCAGCTCGTTAAGGTTGCTCTCCAAAGTGACCAGCTTTTGATCAATATTCTGCATTTGGTTCCTGTGGCCTTGCGCTGTTCTCTCGAACGCTGATAACCTGGGAATAAATAAACCTCTTAATCATAATAACTCTTTTTTAAAACGCTTATATTAGCTTCACCTGTAACTAACTATGTAAGAAAATCTTGGAAGTTAAATTTGACCCACTTCTCGGTTTCCGATTGAGCTGAAATTTTGCATACACGTTTAGTTTGGATGACAAAATCGTTTACTTTAGTTTTTTTTAAATTCTATTTATTTGACGGTTAGGTTATATTTGACCAAGTATATGTATGTATAACTTACTGCTTATTAAAATCCCCGATCTGTTCGACATCGACGGTGTTCGCCATCAGCTTGGCGGCCCGGATCTCGTTGGTGGAGCTGGACTTCTCACCGCTGTACGCCGATACGCGGACTACGAATCTGTGGTTTTCTGTAAACAAATCGATTTTGGTCATATGATAACTAGTCCCAGACCTTGTCGGAGTAACATCACGATAATAGGTACGGGATGAAATGACACACCTTATAGTTTGTGGAGTTTTGGAATCAAAATATTTTCAATCCCCGACAAAAAAATGTTATAAGTTTTTTGTGTGTATCTGTCTGTAGCATCGTAGCTCCAAAACGGATGGACCGATTTCAAAGCAAGTTTAATTGGAAAACAATTTAGTTACAGAACAAGTTTTATTATGATACAGTTTTCTTAACAAAATAATGCTACATTAGTAGTTTATGAAACTGTTGCATAATATTAAAGCGGGTATTAAAACACGAGTGTGTTTAAAAATAGAGCCACATGCGAGATATTAAAAAGTATCACACAAGTGTTTTAATACCTAGTTATGTGCAGTTTCATACACTACTTTATCTACAGTCATGCAATAGGTACCTAAATAACACATTATAATGTAAATGAAAAATGGCGCTGAAACTCAGCAGTGTTAACGCGCATGCGCCCTAGCCGCGCCACCATAGACAATGTACGGTAGTTATAAAAATTGAATTCAAAACTCGTTGGTGGAACCGAAGTGTACTATAATAGAAAAAAACTTATTTTATTCATTCATAATAATTTTATTTTATTTTATTATAGTTGCATGTGCATAAAGTCTGTCATTATAGTACTATTTTTGAATTCATAATTAGAACTTTACGATATGAGAGTAGATAATTTTTTTTTTTTTATTAAAGTACTCAAAAAGATTGTATGAAGGTCTTAAACTTACCAGTAAAGAAGAAAGTGATGTTTGCTGGCACTTTCCCGCTATTCTTGTAGGTGTGTTCGTTGCCTATGGGTACTCTGTGTATCCCGTACTGCTTGCATAGGTAGCGGACTATTGCGTCCGGAGCTGATATTGTGTCTACTATGTAAGCGTAGAAACCGAGGTAACTGTGAAAATATAATTATTTATACTTACTTAAAAAAAAGGAAGGAAAAAAGAAAAATAATTTATTTGGTTGCAAAATTAAGGCACCACGTGCAATAATAAAATAAAAATAAAATACAAAAAAAAACTCAAATTAAAAAACAAATTAAAATAATCACAAAGGTATTTATTTATTTTTTAACTTTGCCCCTCACTAGGATTTCTCCTGTATCGAGGGTACAGTTTACAAACATACATGTCACATGCACACACAACCAGACCCGAAACAACTATCTGTAGATCATACAAATATTTGTTCTGTGCGGGGATCGAACCCGCGGCACGTAGCGCAGAAAGCTAATCGCTTAGCCACTGTACCAACCGTGTCGAACATACAAAGAAAGTGTACATAGAAAGAAAGAAAGAAAATTATTTGGTTGAAAAATTACTTACAACTTTTAAAAGGCTATTAAAGCACCATCTGAATAATGTATAAATTTTAAATTGTAAGCTTTTACCATAAAAAAAAAAAAACTTTATTTAGTTTTCTAACAAGCGAATTCGTCGCTTATCTTAATTATTATGTTTTTCCTCATAGGAGTGAATAATTGTATTCTTTTCGAGCGAAATAAATTTCTTAAACCGTAAACCGTAAAAATTAAGGGGTGCCTTAATTTTTACGGTTTACGGTTTAAGAAATTTATGTTTAATTAATATTAAGAATATAAATGTTTAATATTAATTTATGTTTTATTATAAGGCACCACATGCAATAATAAAAATAAAACATAAATTAATATAATCACATAGATATTATAAAGCATGTATGTAGGATATACCATAATCATGTGGGTCTCACGACTGCACCAAGAAGGTTCAGTTCAGCATATGCCAGACATCAATGCAGTGTTACCAACTCTCAAAAATATTTATCCCCAAAGATAAAGTTAAAGACCCCTAAAATCCCCCAAAAAAAGAAATACTCTGTAAAAATATTAAATAAATTGTAATAATATAAAATAATTGAATCATTTTCACAAAGTTTTCAGCCAGCTGCGTCACAATCAATATAAACTTCACAATAAAAGTCAAGTGTAAAAAACCCTAAAAATACCCCTAAAAAAATTCCATCCCACTTATTTACCCTCTAAATTTGGGGGGAAAACCCCTAAGTTGGGAACCCTGCATCAATGCCCGACGCCGATTTTCAACGAACCTCTCGAAAGCTCTTTTGCACCCTATACTTACAATTTTTATTTTTATAAAAAACTTAGTTCCTTTTCGTGGCACTAGGTGTCGCTATAAGATTGATAATAGTAGTTTATGAAACTGTTGCATAATAGGGGCTGTTAAAACACGAGTGTGTCACACGAGTGTTTTAATACCTAGTTATGTGCAGTTTCATACACTACTTTATCTATAATCATGCAATAGGTAGTTGTAAGTAAACAAAATGGCCCCGGAACTCAGCGCGCATGCGCCCTAGCCGCGCCACCATAGACAATGTACGGCTGCTATAATATTTTTTTTGAAAACTCCTTAGTGGAACCTAAGTTTACTACATAGATTCATTAAACAGTAGTATATTATGTCTATGGTGTACTATAATAGAAAAAAAGTTATTTTATAGCACTGTTTTGTTAGGAAAACTGTATCATAATAAAACTTTTTAATTTTATTATAGTTGCATGTGCATACAGTTTGTCATTATAGTACTATTTTTGAATTCATAATTAGAACTTTACGATATGAGGGTAGATAAAAATATTTCGTGCATCTCACCTCAACTGCTGTATGCTAGTCTGCGGCCGATCCACGGGGCCGCCTTGACTGCATATCGCGTTGACTCTTTTGAGGCCCAGTTCCATGCGAACCTTCTGTAGGAACAGGTTCATATCCCGGCTCGACTCGAAGGTAAACGCGACCAAATCTCGGCCGGCCACGGTCGATTCCAAGTAGCGCGCGAATTTAGGGTCCGTGAATTTTATCTGAAAAGAAAAAAAGAAAGAAAATCAATTTATTTTTTGCATACAGGACACCGAGCAAGCACACATAACAAACATTAAAAAAAAACCCAGAAAATTACTAATTATTATTTATTTTGATTAGTTAGGTATTATTATTTTATCTGTTAGAATAATTTATTATTAAAGTTGAAGCGTTTGCTTTTAGGGTTCCGTACCCAAAGGGTAAAACGAGACCCTATTACTAAGGCTCCGCTGTCCGTCCGTCTGTCACCAGGCTGTATCTCATGAACCGTAATAGTTAGACAGTTGAAATTTTCACAGATGATGTATTTCTGTTGCCGCTATAACAAAAAAATACTAAAAAACAGAATAAAATAAATATTTAAGGGGGCTCCCATACAACAAACATGATTTTTTTTGCCGTTTTTATACATAATGATACTACTTGGCCGATTTTTTGTTTCAACGCGAGAATCACTGGAACTACCAGTCGGATTTGAAATATTATTTTTGCATTTAATAGCCCAATTCCTGAATAAGGTTATAGACTATTTAACATCACGCCACGACACTTAGGAGACGAGCAAAAAGAAAAAATGTCTGAAAGAACGCTAAATGAAAACGAAGTAATAGCGCGAGCGGGCATTATCAAAAAGAAAAGTGTCCGAGCCAAAAGAGTTCCAAAATGAAAAAAAAGAGTTCCAATCGCGCGCCTGAATAGAATAGAATAATATTTATTTGCGTAAAAAACATGGTACAATTAAAGGTCTTACAGTTAACATGATCGTGGACTACATGTTTCGCCATGGTCTGGCATACAAATATTTATACACAGCACATTCTTGGACATTATTATTATATTAGCACTGTAGCAGCGCGTACGTCTTGCGCGCGCGCCGTCATCATACTGGCGCTCCGATAAGTGTCACCTATATTTATAACCTCGGCGCAACACATTCGGTTGCATACTTGTAGCCGTAGCTCATGCCTCTTCGCCATTGGTCTATGTTAAATGTTTGTGTTCTGTGACTATATAATAGCGATTAAATTTCTGTACATTAGTAGGCTTAAAACAAATAAATTTATGATATTCCAAAACACTGTTTCAATTACTAAAAGGCTAGTTCCCTAGTGCTAAAGCACTAAACTCAAACAATCATATATTATCCTAATTAGGAAATGACCTATTTTCTAAAAAAATCCTTAATATCATAGAAGCCCTTCTCCATGAGCCTCTAATTGGCGAGGAGGGAGGGAGTTCTCTAATTGGCCTGTCTTTATCAACCGAAATAATTTACGTCAAAAATGCCGTACTGTATTATAAAAAAGGTGAATAGGCTGATAAATTGTCGCAAGTAAAATTAAGCTGTGTACTAATGACGTCACACTTACCTCAAGCATCATCGGCTCATATACAGGGTGTTCGAACATATCTCGGTTCTCCCGCAGCCATATGACCGCCTTGTAACAATCTTCACTGTACGCCCGTAACACTTCCAGACGCTTAACATCCACATCTTCGAGTTTCCGTATCCTGGGAACATTTTTTTTTATGTGAGTATGAGAAAAACTGAAGTCAAAGTCAAAGATTTTTATGTCAACTGGGCCTTTGTAGGCATTTTCACTTTGTCGTTTTTGCTGCAGAAATAAAATATTTTTCTTTCTTTCTTTCTTTCAAAACGTCGTGATTCTAGGTGCACGGTTCCAAGTAGGTTGGTCCTGGAGAAGATACCAGCAAGAAACTCCATGGATAATCTTTTCAAAAAAAAAATTACATTTTATTTATTTATTTATTTTATTTTATAGACATTGTCGCGTATGGACCGATTGTCGTGGTATGGACATGTAATGCGGAGAGATGAAAATCATGTTATAAGAAGAGTTGTAAGTATGAATGTGGATGGCTATCAGAGTAGGGGCCGACCAAAGAAAAGATGGATGGACTGTGTGAAACATGACGAATGTGAAGGCAGTAAATCTGGAAATGACGTCCGATAGAGATGAATGGAAGAAAAATACATATTGCGCCGACCACAAATAAAATGGGATAAGGACAGGAGAATGAATAATGAGAATGATATAAACATCTATTTATTAGTTACTATACAATATTTTCAATTTGAAAATGAAATACATCTAATGTATTCTGAGCCGTCTGAGCGTATATCGCGGTTACCCATCCAACTTATGACCTCGACGAAATAGCTTAACCTCTTGACGTAATATGCTTACCTGTTCTGATACAGTCTGACTTGCGGAATGACGTTGTTCTCCAAGTCGTATTGGACTTCTAGCTTCTGTTTCTTCAAGTTGTCGATGGCCGCATTCGTCTTAGTTATGGGTTTATGTAGTTCTGCTAACTCCATTTTGACTCTTGTTTCTGTAAATAATATAAAAACAATTTGAATTATTCGTTTCATTGATCTATAGATTGATAGGTAGAAGTTGCTCATAATAATTTTGCGTCGTTTAAGGGATTTACACGATTTTTGGATACCCTCTCTGACTGCAGAGCCGCGGGTACAAGCAAGTTATAAAATAATAATAATTTAAAAAACCTAAAGAATACACTTCCATCTTTGGGAGTCCGCCATATTGAATTTAGAATGACGTCACTTAGCTAACCATACATTGTCATCCAAACTAAATGTGTATACAAAATTTCAGCTCAATCGGAAACCGGGAAGTGGGTCAAATTTAAATTCCAAGATTTTTTTGATATAGTTACATGTGTAGCTATTAAAAGCGTGTTAAAAACTAACTCACCATCTCCTACTTTCTCCACCAATCTGCTCTTATCCATAACTAACTTCTCCAACTTAGCTTTAGCTTCTTGCAACTCTCTCTCTCTGTTCCTATGTCTTTCTAACTTCTCTTGGTACGACCCTTCAATCTCTTTCAATTTGAATTCTTGGGTGCGTACAGAGTTGATTGTTTCCGTTGCTTGATCTTTTAAAGTATAGATTTTTCGGTTCTATAAGAAAAAATGTATATTTTAAGTGATATAATATTTTAAAACACTTACCCCTTTATTAATAAACGTTGTATGACTATTATAAGCAAATAAATTTAAATTACTGAAAAAAAAAAGATATAGGTACTTATCTAAACTATAATATTGTGAAGAGAAAAGTTTAGATTATTTTGTAATGTTTGTTTGTAATGGATAACCTCAAAGACTACAGGACCAATTTTAAAAATTCTTTCACCAGCAGAATGCCATATTTTCACTGAGTAACATAGGCTATATATTGTTTATAAATGTTGTTATGTATGCATGCTATTGTGATTTTGGTGTCGTGTGTGCAAAGAATAAATTGATTTTTCGTACCACTTGCTCAAAAAAGTGACATTCTATGCCACAAAAAGCGAACTTAGCAATAGTCATTTTTAATCTGTTAAAAACAGGGAAAGAAAATTGTACTGAATTTCATTCATCCTCTAGGGGGAGAATGTGATTTAAATTTGGAATACTTACCGAAATTTATACTGAACTACATCTGTGTTTACACCATTGAGTTTGTATATGAAGCATTATACATCTTTTTGAAAAAGGAATACGCATTTTACTTTTAATTGTCATTATTTTTAATAAATGCTTATCTCATATTATTATTGTGTTAATTTTTTCGCAAATGGTACGAAAAGTAGAGTATTTTCCTCAGTGATAAAGCTGTCTTAGTCTTGGGTGAACTTAAATTCCTCGCTACACTCAGGACTCGTCTTAAATCCCTCGCTTCGCTCGTGATTTAAGTTTTTAACACCCTCGCTACGCTCGGGAGTAAACCTCGAGTCCTTCGTTACGCTCGCGATTTAAATCGTCACCCGCGACAGAAGACACTGCTTTATCCCCTTGGTTAATAATCTACTATTCTTTCTTTGTTTCCTTTCTATAGTTTATAAAGATATCACGCGGGCGAAGCCGCTGGCGGAAGCTAGTAGATTCATAGAGTCCATGGGGGACAGCAGGCCCTCCCTATCCCCATCGAGTACCCCCATGCCTAAAGATAATCAAGCTAAGATATAAGATAATAAAACACTTACAGCAGCTAATTTCTGTTGCTCCAACTTACTGATATCACCTTTAGCTTTCTGAATCACATGTTCCAACGGCTCAACTTTACTTTGATGTGATTTCACAATCTTCATCGACTCTTTCATGTCTTTGGTGTACTCTGTTACCTTACCCCTCAAGTCTTGGTACTCGAGCCAGAGCTTTTTCTTCTCACAGATGTCAATTTGCTTTTCAATTTCCTTTCTTTGCTTCATCGCGTCTATTACTACTTTTAACCTGGAAGATTACATCATTAACATTATAAATATAAAAGTAACTCCGTCTGGTAACCAGGGTTCGAAGAGATAATTATCAAGATAAATATAGGTTGATAATTATCTTTGATAAGTATTTTTGTTTTGATCACGAAATTGTGAACAAAAAATTAATAAAAGATTACCTTGATTGTAAATATTGATATGTAATACCTACCAGTTAAAAAAGGATTTCTAGGCTTATATTTGTTTGATAATTATCGGATAATTATCATGATAATTATCTTGATAATTTCAAACCCTGCTGATAACCCCTTGATTCACATAATTTTGAGTTATTAAGGGGTCAAAAGTGGCTCCAAATGGTTCGTGTAATATAACACACGGCTGCTGCGTCGCCAGTTTCCTTTTTCTTGGCTTGATACGCTACTGTGTGTCTAGATTTCTGAACTAGGTTAGGTAGGAATCTAGGTTTTTGTTCTTATTTCTTTTATATCTGTTTTTTCAATTAATATTGATGTAAACTATTATTGGTGAACAAGCGCTTTCCATGAACAACAGCCGTATTAGGATCTTGACAAGAACCCTCACTGGGCACTGCAAACTATCCAAACACCTGCACAAAATGAGCCTTAGTGACACCACAATTTCCAGATTCTGTCGCGAGAATGAGACGCCCATACATATCCTATGGGAGTGTGACGTAGTACACCACACTAGAAGCCAGCACCTGGGAGGCCACGTAATCTCATTGAATAAGATTAAATCCCTTCACCCCAAAACTATAGTCAATTTTATTATTGACTTACGGCTAGAGGGAGTGCTGTAATGATACAAGAGGCGTCACAATAGATCTTCACAGGTCGCAGTGACAAACTGGCTTGGAACTCTACCTCTCTTCTTAAAATAATAATAATTGTTGTTGAACCAAACAAATAAATGAAAAGACCTACCTCTCATTAAGCCTGATCTGTTCCTGCATAATCTGAGCGTTGTTCTGCAGCTTGGTGGACAAGCCTCGTTGCTGTGAGCGGCACTCAATGAGCTCGTCTAGCTGGGTCACGCTCTGCTGCCCCCCTACGGCGGAGAGCGTGCTGCGCAGGAGTTGCTGGGGGTCCATCTTAGAGAAGTCTTGGACACGGTCTTGTGGTAAGAGCTGGCAAAGGTTGTCTACCTGTTCGATGGAAGGCATTTTTATGCTCTATTAAAACCCTTGAAAGCTAGTTAAATGGGGAATCATTTTAGCTATGTTACATGAAAATCTGTTCAACCGTTCAAAAGTTACAGCTCTTTTTCTAGTTGGAGTTGGGGTTTTTTGATGGTTAAGTTATTTAAGAAATAGTTCACTACGATTCGATTTTCATGAAACATACCTAAGATGATACCTGATAAACTAGCTTTAAATAAAAAAAACTGCATTGAAATCGGTACATCTCTTTTGGAGCTACGATGCCACAGACAGATACGCAGACACACATTACAAACATAAAACACCCCTCTTTTTGTCGGGGGTTAAAAAAGTGATAAGTTCAACTAACCTGTATATTCATTGATGCTATAAGTTCTTGCACCTGCTTCTCTCTGACAGTTTTATGGTCAATAGACCAAGTGGATGAGTCGGAAAGGTCGAAGTTCCGTGTAATAATCACATTCAGTTTACCAGGATCCTGATACAATTCTATCTCAATAGTAGACGTTTTGCAACCACTTCTGACATATTCGGATATCTAAAAACAATGTTTAAAAAAAAAACTTGAAAAAAAACTAAAATGTTTAAAATCATTTTTAATCATTTCAATCATTTTTAGAAAACTTAACAGCTTAACAGTCATTGCCACTGCCAACCTTGGGTGCATTGAAAAATTGGCCCTGAATTGCCTAAGATGACACTGACTGAAATGTCTTACTTATTAGTTCTTTATTTAAATTATTACAATATCTAGCTGTATCTAGCTAGTGACTATTTAATGGAGGCATGAGAAGATAAATTACTATTATTACTACATAGCTATATATATTACTACATAGCTACCACGCAGATCAGTCGATCAGCGGGGTTAAGCTGCGGTTGCCGCGGTCAGTCCCTGGATGGGTGACCATTTCTTCCAACATCGAGACCCCTCCGTGCCTCGGATAGCACTATAACCAGTTGGTCCTGGTTGTCATACGAATACCTTTGACAGTCGTTACGGGAGTCAGCAACCCAAAAAAAGTCTGACAACCGGTCTAACCTTAGGGTATCAGTGTCTCCCAGTAATTGGGTGGCGGAGGTTAGATGGCAGTCGCTCTGTATAAAACACTATTACTCAGCCGCATCTGGTTAGACTGGGAGCCGACCCCAACATAGTTGAGATACACGCCAGGCAGATGATGCATGAGAAGATAAATTTACTTGCTGTTTGTAAAATATATATTAATCGAACAACAACACTGTACATTGGCGGAATTCGTTAGGGTGACCATGCGCCGATGCCCGCGGCGGCGCTGCTGCGAAGATGAAATTTGTTGTTTAAATAAATATATAAGATAACTTACTTTCTTAGCTCGTCCAATGACATTTGTCTTGCCACATAGACCCAAGATGATGGCACAAACAAATGTTGACTTGCCCGTGCCATTCGGTCCAATGATCAGGTTCAATGATGGACCAGGGTACAGTTCTACTCTTTTGTAGGTTCTGAAAATAATAATAATTTAATATCGCGATTTCATATGACCGCGATGGTAATTTCATTTCTTAAAACGGACCCCGAGCGAATCTAATTGGTGACCCCTGCACTATGGAATGCGCAATTCCCATATAATAGCTTGTGCTAATTCAAAAGAATATTATACAAAGTTGTATAAGTTTCTATTGAGTTACTATGACCATAAGGATACTTTATGCAAGTATTATAAGTGTAATGTCAGTATTTTCCTGGGTTTGTATTCCCATTGGGGAAGATTACAAGTAAACATTAAATTAAAGTAGGAAAATGCTACTGGCTGACAGTTGCCTGAAAAATCTGCTAGCCCCTAAGACGACACACCGACCCTAATTGGTATCCCGAGACTGGTTAATGAAAGACGATAATCCATCATACATAGATATTTATGATACTTGTCCTAACATGTTTGTAAGTAATAAGCATACAGTTGAACAACTATAGGTATCGCAGAATTTAAAACACTACAGTTACTGTTATCAAATTAGGTATATAAATTATTAGCGTAGACGCAAAACCAATACCAAAATAAAATTTGGAACAATAAAACTTGGATTGCGCGCCAAAAAGATTACTTACACGAAGTTTTCAAGCCCTATTCTGTAGATACAGCCTGCTTTTATGCCTTCAGTGTTCTTGACTTTCGACATTTTATACTTTTATAACATATTTCTCAATCAAATTATATATAATTATAAAAATAATACAATCCACTTTTTACGTGCCGCTGACTAATTCAAAATGTTTTTGTCTGACATCTGTCAAATGTCAACTCACTATAACTGCCACTTTGACGGTTATAGTGTTGTACGAAGTTACTAAAAAACATTTGAGTACATTCTCGACCACGACCAATATCCTAAACAAAATATAATAAAAAACCGTCCAAGTGCGAGTCGGACTCGCGCACGAAGGGTTCTGTACCATTATCTATAAAAACGGCAAAAAAATCATGTTTGTTGTATGAAATTAAATTAAATATTTATTTTATTCAGTTTTTTAGTATTTGTTGTTATAGCGGCAACAGAAATACATTAACTATGAAAATTTCAACTGACTAACTATCACGGTTCATAAGATACAACCTGGTGACAGACGGACCGACGGATGGACAGCGGAGTCTTAGTAATAGGGTCCTGTTTTACCCTTTGGGCACGAAACCCTAAAAATGAATTATAAAAAAAATCAACGTATATATTTGAACTCGTTCATAATATTATTATACCCATACACTTATTAAACTTTACCACTAGTATAATATGGTTACGATTAAACTCAACTGTTTAAAGGTGCTACGCACAAGTTTGTCCTCATCACCCACACAACAATCACCCCTTAGCTTTGACATCTATTTACTTATATTATATCCGTGGTAGATAACCAGTTGGTCAGAGTCATTTAGCATTGAGTCGTTGACTACAGTGTTCATTTAAAATGGTATACTTAATATAAAGCCACTAGTTAGTCTACATATGACTACGAACGAACCGGCAGGGTAATCACGATGCACACTCGAAATCGGAATCGATTCAATTTTGACAGTTCAACAATGTACATTGCGCAGTATGCTTTAAAAATTATACTGAACGACAATTGGAGCAACGCAATGAACACTGTTGTAGTGTCAAAATTAAGTCGATTCCGATTACGAGCGTGCATCGTGATTAGCTAGCGGGACGGACGGGTTTTGAGTGCTAAAAGTGAAATGCAGGGCACTTTTTAATATGAATTTAATACTTATTGTTCTTTTCGGTGCGCGCACCTGTCCGGCTAATGGACGTAAGTACTATTTTATTTATTTTTATTATAAGTAAATTCCGTATTGCAAAGTAACATAAGCAGAACGCGTACGGTCTTCATCAAAGTATATGTTTACACTTACGTCTGTCTATTTCTCTGCCTTCTGTTCCATCAATTGTCCCTGGTAACTTACAAACAAAGTCTAATCTTTTAGGCACAGATGCGACGTATGGACATTTTTTTTTTCTATTTTCCATTGTTTTTTTATTATGTTTATTGTTTCTATAGCTGTGTCAGTAAACATATTTTATTTCTTTCTTTTTTCTTCTAATCTGATAACATAATGACGATCTTTTAAAAAGGTACTATATATTGGGTAGTTAAAATCATAAAAACTCTCAAATCAAATCAAATCAAATCATTTACTCGCTTAATATGGGTAGACAGGTGGTACATTTCATGTTATTAGCAATAACTAGTATCCGCATATTGACCATCACTGGTATGCGAGACTTAAATCAAGAATAAATTACAATTTATATTATTAATGAACAATTATTGAATCATTACACATAACCATTACAATTATATCATAGAATATTAACAAATAACAAAGTAACCAAATAATACTATTATACAATATAGAATACAAACAATTTCATTATTATTAGAATAGGTAAACAATTATATTTCAACAAATTCATTACAACAGAGATACAAAAATTATCAGGTATTATCCAGATACTCCTGAATACTGTACAGACACTTATCTACTAACCAGGTATACAGTTTCTTTCGGAAAATAATTATGGGCAGATCCTTAAGTCCACCTGGAAGATTATTGTATATTTTAATTGTCATTGGGTAGCAATTTCTTTTATATAGGTCTGTTTTTATACTTGGCAACCGTAGTCTATTCGGGTAACGGGTCTTGTAATTACAACAGTCACCAAAAGTTTTATAGAGGTGTTGGTGAGTTTTAACAAAGATACAACACTCCAGAATGTATATAGAAGGTAACGTTAACAGTTTTAGTTTTTTGAACAGAGGTTTGCATGAAGTTACATTATTTACATCACAAAGTGCGCGAATGCATCGCTTTTGTGCCAGAAACACTCTATTGAACTCCACAGAACCACCCCATAGCAGAATGCCATATCTTAAGTTGGATGAAACATATCCGTGATACGCCTGCAAAGCCGTCTTTTGAGTAGAGATTCTCGTGAGACGCCAGAGGGCGTACACATATTTATTAATTTTTGAGCATATTTTCTGTACATGCTGTTTCCATGATAACTGGTTGTCTAAACATAACCCAAGAAAAGTCACGTTTCCCGATTCTGCGATGGGATTATCCTTATATGATACACATAATTTAATGTCGTTTTTTCTCCTGTTATAAAATTGCATAAATTTGGTTTTTTCAAAATTAACTTTTAAATTGTTATCCTCTAGCCAATTGATGATGCTTTCAACCGCCTTATTGACTTCCTCATTGTAGCTATTTATTGTAGTCATGGGATTTTGTGTGATAGCCAGCGATATATCATCAGCAAAAAGTGTACAATGGTGATTGGTTGCATCAGGCAAATCGTTAATATAGAGGAGAAACAGGAGTGGGCCGAGTATACTTCCTTGTGGAACTCCAACTGTATTATAGGCCAGGTCTGATTTATAGGTTACTTCTAAATTGTGCTCGTTAATATTATTGATTACAACGTATTGTTGTCTGTTTAGCAAGTAACTACGCAACCAATCATTTGCCACACCGCGAATACCATACGCGCAACATTTTTGTAGTAGCAAATCATGAGATACGAAGTCAAAAGCTTTGCTCATATCAAAGAAAACTGTACATGTGTTAATGTTTTTGTCGATATTTTCGCTTACCTTGCGAACTAATTTGAAGGCAGCTAATGAGGTAGACTTGCCTTTCTGGAAACCATTTTGTTCTGATTTTAATATATTAAACTTATTAAGAAATATAGTTAACCTTTTATGCATTACCTTTTCTACAACTTTAGCTAAGATTGGTATCAGAGCAATTGGTCTGTAGTTATTGGGTTCGCTTTTATCACCTTTTTTGAAGATAGGTTTCACTACCGAAATTTTTAGGGACTTGGGAAATATGCCTTGGGATAGCGACAAATTTATCAGATGGCATAGAGGGGGAGTTATAACAGGGGCACAAAGTTTAAGAAGATGAGTCGGTAGGTTGTCATAGCCTACTGATTTTGTGTCTTTTAGAGATAAAATAATTTTTAAGATTTCATCACATGTAACGGGCATTAGGAAGATACTGGCATTAATGGGTTTAACTATATTTGGGGAACATTTTGTTGGTTTTTGATCTTGAGATTGATTATTAGTGAGCTCAATAAAAAAGTTGTTAAATGTGTTTGCTATTAATGTTGGGTTAGTGATTGTCTCGGTTTTAAAACATAATTTATGAATTTGTTGATTAGAATATGTATTACTTTCCTGGCTTTTAATTATTCTCCAGGTATCACGACAAATGTTCTTTGATTTCATCAATATACGTTCATTGCTTAGTTTTTGTGCTCTATTTATACACCTTCTCAATATTGTATTATATGCGCAGTATTTAGTTTTATTACCCTGACTTGAGGCTTTACAATTGTATAAATATCTTAGCTTTCTCTTAGTTACACATGACACTTTTATGCCAGTAGTAACCCATGAATGGCTGTTTCTTTTTTTATTTACTTTTATTTTTCTGATAGGAAAGCAAAGATTGAAAAACAGTATAAGAGTATCATGGAAAACCATAAAAGCATGATTAGCATCTCTGTTTGTGTACACCTCTGACCAAGAGAGATGCCGTATGGATTGCAAAAAAGTATTCACATTTTCTGGGGTATAATCGCGCCTAAATATATACCACTGCTTTTTAGCTTTTATTTTGTTTTTGACGGTAAGTGTCAGTGTTTGACATGTGTCGTGGTCAGACAGACCTAAGGGAAGGACATTTCCTACCGCGTTCGATACATTGCTTATGATTTGGTCTAGACATGAGCTTCCTCGTGTCGGTTCTGTTATGTGCGTCTGATAGTTATAATTTTGCAGGATTCGTAGATATTCATCGCGTATCTGTGAGTTTTTCAAGAGATTTATGTTAAAGTCTCCTGCAATAACTATTGTTTTCTTAGTTTTAGAACGTACTTTATGCATTATTGTCTCTAATTTTTCCAAAAATATACGGGAGTTCGAGTTGGGTATTCTGTATATGCATATAACTATACACTTGTATTGAGGAAATTCCCCCCCGCAACATTCAAATGTCAATTCGGTAGCTAATGCTTTGAGCCATGTTATTTTATTAAACACCATATAATCCTTACATATTATACAAACCCCTCCCCGCCTTTGTTTTACTCGGGAGTAGTAGTCTGCTCATGAGGTTCACTGTTAATTTTTTCTCAATGTAGGTAGGAGTACTGTTGTCACGGCTTGACCAGTTTATCAGACCCCTCCACCTTCCGCGTGGCAGAGGACATAGATGAGGATTTTGCTGCGTTATAAAAAACTGATTATAATTATGTGTGTAATTAAGTAATACGTTTTCCATAAGGATAATTTGTAGTTCATTACATTTTATGCAAATGCTGGTTGACCTACCTTAAAATGTGCATCAAATAGCTCAGTCTGTAAGTACCCACGCACTAGTGATCGACGCGAAAGACCGTTACTACATTTTTTGTTTTTGAAATTTTAGTATAAACGATGAATCTCACGTTTAGCGCAGTAGCAGTAGTAAAAGTATTATAATAAATAATCGTTTGTCATTTATAAGAGCGGTTTGGCAATACTAAATTAGTATTTGGTATTTCATGTAATTGGTAGTTAAGGTTTATTATGTATGTTTATAAATAAAATAAAATATTCACTTTGACCGGAAAAAGAGGACGCTTGTTGTTATCATTTTATGTCAAATCTACTTATTGTTCTTTTCGCTTCAGGCGCGTGTCTTTAACAGGCGTATTTTTTTATTTTAGTTTTCTGTAACGTAATAACATGCGTAACAAATGCGGAGTGGTTAAATTTTTCCATTCAATGTTATGTCTATTCAACTATCCGTCTGTTACTCTTGTCTGTCCGTCCATATTTCTGTTCCTTTGTCGTCTTCCCTGCATTTGTCCAACAAACGTTAAATCTATATATCAGAAAAAATTGGCAGGAATTCTAAATATGACCTTTCGATTATATGTTGTAAGTCTAGATGTTTTATAAAGTTCACGCTAACCGGTTTCTTGAGGAAAATTAGTATTTATTAGTTTTTATAGACTTAAACTTACATACAGCTCAAGGATATCGGTGTATTTGCGATTTATAATGATCGAAGTGTTCTCTGCATAGCTACTCTTTAAGGAAATCTTGCATCTTGATTCGAATGTACATACGATAACATAATAATAGAGCTGTGAACAATTGAACATGCTCTAGTCATATTCACAGCTCTTGTTATGTTACTCTTATTGTTCACTGACTTCTGTCTTCACGTGACTCTGACAGAATAGTCACCACGGATTAGTTGCCATAAAAAAAAAGAATGAGATTCGTATCGAGTTCGAGATGTTCTTACAGAATACATCGCCTGGGCGTTTAGCGATCCCAAAAAAGTCGACGGCCCGTTGTGGTTGTGCTGGGGCGAAACTTTTGCCATCCACTGGACAGACCGGCTACCTAATCACGATGCACGCTCGTAATCGGAATCTACTCAATTTTGACACTACAACAGTGTTCATTGCGTTGCTAAAATTGTAGGGCGTAGTGGTTTTAGAAGCATACCACGCAATGTAGTTTGTTGGACTGTCAAAATTGAATCGATTCCGATTGCGAGTGTGTATCGTGATTACCCTGCAGGCTGCAGTTGACAGTCCCTAATTGAAAAAATAAATAAAACTTGATCCGACCTGGAAATCGAATCCCGGACCTCACCGTCAGAAGCCTATTGGGGCCACTAAACCAATGAGGTATTATTCCGGTGATTAATTAATCCTGTAAATACATTATAATAAATACATTTCAAATTATCCTTAGATAAAAAAACTTGTATCAAAGTTAGGCTAAAGGCAAACTGGAAACTTTATTTTTGAAAACTTAATGTTTGCACCATGACTGGAAAAACGTTTGTATTCATGGATGAATAAAAACTCGTTATACATAATTAATAAACTGGTTTAGTATTAATGAAATTGAAAGCATAATTAAAACAATAATGACGACCTTCAATTTTTATAACGATTTTAGTTTTTTCTTATTAGTATGTTTTGAGTGAACATCACTACCAGGTATAAAATGTTGTTAGTTGTAATAAATTGTGCTTACAATTAAAACATTTTTATGGCTGGCAACTCAAAAATATAAATTGACGAATCGTAGCGTTCTCAAGCAAGCAAGACAAGAGCCAAACAAACCGATTCCATTTCCGACCGATGTGTTTGCCTGTCGCATTGTAAGGTGTTTGCGCGTCTTGTACATTTTCAATCGTATGTTTGTGAATGAAAACGAATTAAAATACATGTTTTCATGAATGAATGTGCGTTCAAACGGCTGAAAATCGAAATACTATTTATCTCTCTTGTGAATTTATGTGATGAAACGACGATTTCCCCGTGTCTAAATTACGGAGGGCATTCATGTTTATAAATATTGATTTGTTACATATCGTGTTTTCTAACGTTTCTGTTGTGTTTTGAAACGTAAAGTGAAATGTAGGTAATATAATAACGTGTAAAAAATCTTTAGTTTACGAAAATGCAACAGTTATTCATAACTTACATGGACGCGATCGATGGTGAAATTTCGTGTTTGATTTGATTGTGTTTATTGTGATAAGTGTGTGTTTTTTGACAATGGAGGGGACTACAGAGAAGGATTGTTCACCGTTATGGAATCTGTACCAGCAGATCGTGTCGGATATGAAGGTAGGTCATATTGGCTGATTTTCTTTGTACACGCAAAGTATTGGAACCGGTCGGGCGTCCTACATATACTAGGAAGCTGCCCCCGTAAACTGTTCGCGTTGAACGTCGTATTTGATGCTCCGATAATCGCGGATCAGTTTTGCTACGCGGTTTTTGATATATTTAATGTGTGGGTTGTGGGTAGTTGTAAAAATTAAGCTGTAGAATAAACAAATAAAAAATAAAGATTTGCCACTTTATTATAGGCCACAGCAGACTAGCTATTTTCTGCAGCAGAATTACGCATTTTCGCGTTCGTTATTCACTTTTTCTAAGCAAAAGGCAGCCAACGAACGCAAATACGCCAGATTCTGCTGCAAAAAGTAGCTACTGTGATTTGGTACATTTAATTTATTTTTAAAAACTACAATGAATAATATTTGCCACAGGATTTTTGTTATAATATGTTATTTGTTCGATACCCTCTACAACGGGCTTCTGTGATGACAGTCCAATATAACAGTAGCGGTAGCCAAAATCTGCTAGGAGAGATTAATATTATCATCTTATTTAACCGACCCCGACTTGATAATGAGAAAACGCTAGGCAGATAATGATGATCTTAAATTATTGATTGGTTTATAATCTAAGATGATGATATTATTTTTATTTATCATACGCTTGAAATCACTTGCCTTAAAAAAAAAAAAAAACTATCAGCACAATGATAATAAAGAAAATAGAGCACCTACTATTTATACATTTTTTAATTTATTTGAATGGTTATGTTGCATATTAACCACACGATACTCTAAAAAATATTATAGTTTAAAAAAAAAACTATAGAAAACGCTTTAGTCATCCAAACTGAATGTGTATGCCAAATTTCAGCTCAATCGGAAACTGGGAAGTGGGTCAAATTTAACTTCCAATATTTTCTTACATCTAAGTTAGTTACAGGTGACGTGTAAAAGCATGTTAAAAACCAAACTCAAGGTCTCTATATTATAATCTTAGTAAACAATGTCACAATGTCGCATCAATAGTTTTAAATTACCATATTAAATTTAAATTCATTAGTAACTCAAATAGAGTTGTTAGAATGCATATCTGTCGACAGGCTGAAGTAATGGCTAAATATAAATATTGATCTAATCACATTGTTCTATGTCTGAGACTAACCATTATGAGGAAGCGCAGGCAAACCATACAGACATATTCCTTGACTTTTAACCCCCGACAAAAAAAGGGATGTTGAGTATAAGTTTGTAGTGTCTGTGGCATTGTAGCTCCAAAACGGATGGACTGATTTCAATGCAGTTATATTTAATTGAAAGCTAGTTTAATAAGGAATCATCTCAGCTATGTTTCATGAAAATCTGTTCAGCCGTTCAAAAGTTACAGCTCCTTTTCTAGTTGGAGTCAGGAATTTTTGATGGTTAGGTTATGGTGGTCGAATTAGACGGAATTTGGATAGATTTTTTCTGCGCGCAATCTGACGATTCCACTGGCGAAAGATTGAAGATGTGGGTACAGTATAGTACTCGCAAATCTTTATGAGCCTTGAACTGAGCGCTGAACTCTCTCTCTCTCTCCCTCTAGCACTTATAATAAGTTTACTATTATAGGTGCTAGAGGAACAGAGGGAGAGAGTTCGAGGGCTCATAAAGATTTGCGCGTACTATACCTCGTGATAGGTTAGTCTAGTCTAGTTCCACGATCTTTACATTTACCTTTCGTTAACATAACCTTTCACGATCAAGTAATTTGAGGACCTGTCTAGGAACATTTCTGGAGATTACGTCTTTGGTTCGTTATTTCGACATCTGAAGGTCATTTCAGGTTTCATTGTAAACAATATTAACTTTTCTAAATGTGTCTACTTTGCGTCGCTTCAGGTTAAATTCTTCTTATTCGATCTTTTATTTTATACCCATTTCATACGGGGTGGCGCAAAATTTTAGGCCATTGAGAATGGCTACCTTTCCTGTTACAGTTAGAGAGTTTCTAGTCTTTAGAAACTTTACCCATTTCATTAACTATTCTATACGGGGTGGCGCAAAATTTTCGGGCATTAAGAGTGGCTACTTCTGTTTTAGTTAGAGAGTAGTACTCTTAGGAAACTTTAGGAGAACTTTGATGATGTTATAAACTCCATTACTAGGATTTTGATGCGGTTTTCATCATCATATTGAGCGTTTTTTCCGGATAGTTTAATAAGTATATATATATAACTTTCATCCCGTTCGAATCGGGTGGATTGCTATTAAACTATAAACAAACTAAGTCGCAATACACACAGACTAGTACCTACTTTGAGCTAATTAAATGCGGTTAAATTGTGGTCTGCATTTCAATTTAAAGTAGGTAGGTATCGTAGGTACAAACACGATTATTATAATATGCTAGGCATGACTGAGTCCTATTTACTTAGTCATGCCTATTTGATGCCGATGTGACTCTTATAAAATCTTACATTACAATATTTATATAGGTACCTATTTTAAAAATATTTTATTTCTTATAATTTGTCAACTTTTGAAGAGTTTTTTTTTATATTTTTTTTTTATCTTTAATATTCTCTCTCTTATGTTGTCAATGTGTCTGTGCTGAATAAATGTTTTTTCTTTCTTTCTTTCTTTCTTTCTTTTTATTTATTGTAACTGGATAATTATTCGAGTCGATTTTGTTGTGCATTTTGACTGGACTAAACTAAACTCAGCGTTTGTCTTTTTCTGTTTCAATAGAATAATCTAACCGTCAATAACCCCCGACTCCAACTAGAAAAAGAGCTGTAACTTTTGAACGGATGAACAGTTTTTCATGAAACATAGCTGAGATGATACCCGATTAAACTAGCTTTCAATTAAACAAAAAAACATTGCAATTGGTCTATCCGTTTTGGAGCTACAATGCCACAGATACACACTAGACTGCAAACTTATAACACCCCTCTTTTTTGTCGGGGGTTAAAAAGAAAGTGATATGCGTTTGTTCCGTGCGGGGATCGAACCCGCGGCACGTAGCTCAGAAAGCTAATCGCTTAGCCACTGAGCCAACCGTGTCGTCAAAAGTCAAGTTACAGAAAGAAAGAAAGAAAAATAATTTATTTGCCACAAAAAACAAGACTCTAGAATGATAGACATAGGTAATAAGAACAGGACAGGTGCATAGACAGAGAATACATTTTTCTTAGGATGGCAACAGTATAAAATTAGGTAGAAAAAAAAATGTGGGTACCTAATACCTATACTGCACCGACTGAGCATCATCTTGCCTTTTGACTATTCGGTGTGTGTCCCGAGCTGTAGCAAATGGGTGTCCAGCTCAGCATGCGCCAGGCTATACACCTGACGCTGATATTCTGCTGGATCCCGGTTATGACATACGGATGTCGAGCAAACCAGTGTCGAGTACCAAATGTAAAATACCTTTAGTACCTATGACATCAGTATTTAATTCCAGTGAATAAAACCCCTGATGAATATTATTGTGAATAAATATGCAGTAAGAGCTGTGATGAGGTCATACATTATATTCTTCTTTGGTCATTTTGCAATAATAAATTATATCATCGCCACAAGGTTATCGAAAGGTCAAGCTAATATTTTTAGCAACTCAAGTTTTTAATGAGCAAGTTGGTAGGTATTGATTATGTACAATGAAACAATAATATATTTTTAAATGATCGACCTGCCTATACTTCTATGTAATCGAAGGAAAGTTTACAACCCTGCTGCCTACCCTACCCTGTTGCAGGTCTGCTAGAAGAGATTTCTTTTGTGAAATAAGCAGTACCTTTGTACTTTGTTCTCCTATTTAATGTTTTCTGTGTCTTTTCATGTGTGTACATAAATTATTAATTATAAATAAATAAACACTGAGTTTCTTTCGGCATTTCTTGTCAGTGGTTGTATTAATGTATAGCCCCAGCCCCACGGAGTCTAAACGCTTTAGGAGACTGGAATATCTCAGAAGCTTGGGCAGGACCATTCTCCTTAGCATATAACAGCACTACAGCATACTAAGACCACGTCTTATCCGTTTGCCAAATATACCGATTATGACAATGTCTCAAGGAGATCTTGGCCGTCCTTTTTATAGTCCATTTTTAGCCTGTGTGGACGTTAGACGCTGTCATAAACTTAATATACTATAGTTTATGGACGCTGAATGGTGTAAGATGGTAATATTACTTAAATCACAAGAATATTATATATTTCATTATTTATAAACAAATTGGAAGTAACTATAGAACGTTAATAGGTGATAAACTAAACGACAGTTGCTGCCGGCCGGATATCAGCTTCCTTTTGAATTTTAAATACTTGACACTAATTAGTATCGCCTCGTTAAAGACCTGACTTTTGATTAACAGTGTTAAATAAATATAGTCACATGAATACAGAATAAATTATACCAGTCGTCACCCAGTAGACGAAATTCGACCATAATTTTAGCTTTTTGCACTCCTTCTCCATATAAACTTTAATTATGCCAAATCTCACACTCCTCCGTGCGCGCAATATGCTTTAAAAGGGTACAAAGTTTCCTCTTTACGCTTTTATAATACTAGTGGTCGCCCAGTGGTCGAAATTCGACCGTAATATATAGCTTTCTGCACCCCTTCTCCACAAATCTCACAATCCTCCGTGCCCGCAAAAGAAACGATGTAGATATAAATAAATATTATAGTTTAAAAAAACTAAAGAAAATGCTTTTGTCATCCAAACTAAACGTGTATGCAAAATTTCAGCTCAATCGGAAACCGGGAAGGGGGTCAAATTTAACTTCCAAGTTTTTTTTACATAGTTACAGGTGAAGCTAATAAAAGCGTTTTAATAAAGATGAGTCTGATATCATGTAACATGTATAAATCATCGATATTTTAAAATCATTTCGTCATGCTGTGACAATGACAAAATCATTAATGCCTAACATCATCACTCGATCCATGACTAAATGAACGTGAACTTCGGCTTCGGCTGTGACATGACAATAACAAGATGACAACATGCAATGTGTGTGGTGACAGCATAGAAATAATAAGTAGGGCTCCGGTGACAGTTAGAGAAAAGACTTTGATGATTTTCATTCTTCCCGTCATTGATATTTTTTGTCATTTTCATGTAGTCATTGATATCGAAAAATCATCATTCAGCCCATCTCTAGAGTATAACAACTGTGTATGTTTCCCTTGCGGAGTGTGCAGTTTCAATGATACTAGATGAAACTCGAAGCTGCTTAGACATTACGGTAGGACTTGAATATCACCATAGTGCATTAACAGCCATTCTGAATCAACACCTGAGAATGACGAGCTTATCTACAGTGTTGATGCTCCTTATATCGCGTCAGCAGAACTCGGTTATATATATTCAGATGGAATATATATCAATAATTTTAACACGCTTTTATTAGCTTCACCTGTAACTAATCTACGTAAAAAAATCTTGGATGTTTTTAACCTGTGCTCAAGATTCATGCCGGGTAGTGTTCCTTTACAAATGACGTACACCTAGGGTTGCCAACATTTTTTCGTGGAAATATAGTATTTTTTCAAATAAGCTATAAAAAATTATAGTACATTATGGAAAAAGCAAAAAATAACCAAATGTATTATTTTGTTATTTATTATTTTTTAAATTAATGTGAATCTAAGGCTGATTTTTAAAATGAAGGATTTATTTATTTATTTATTTATACTCTTTATTGTACACCGGTAATAAATACAGGATTGAGAATCACTTAAGCTAATGTACAATGGGCGGTCTTATCGCGCACAGCGATCTGTTCCAGACAACCTTTGGATGGACATAACAGAAAAGAAATAGGTAATGGGCAGTCCAGGTGTACAAGCTGGTACATTATTGTACTTACATCCAATACTTAAATATAATAATATAATACACGCTATTACAATTCAATAAAATATTGAGATATACAAACATAAATACACTAATACATAAGGGAACAGTATTTTTAAATTATAGTAATTAATTTACTGTGACAGGTAATGGTCCTTCACTAGCTTCTTAAATACAGGCAGTGTTTGCGCACGTCTCACAGGAAGAGGCAATGCATTCCACAGTCGAGCAGCTTGCACTCTAAAAGATCTGTCAACGAATTTAGTGGAATGCAAAGGAATGTTTAGTTTCAAATTTTCCGATGATCTGAGGAATCTAGAATGTGTGTCACTGAGGAACTCAAAACGTTCTTTAAGATAGAGGGGGGTGGAAGGATTTGTTTGTTGGATTGAAAATATAGTATTTTTGCATATTTTTTCAACAGTATTAGTACGCAGACTCGAAATATAGTACAATACTATATGTATATTATAGTACTGTTGGCAACTCTACGTACACCCCACCTGCTGCGCCATCCGAGTCGAAAATAAGGAGATTAACAAATTACCCGACTCAATTACTATCATTAAAGATCGAAATTAAAACAATTTAGATAAGAGCTCGTTCACATTACATCTTCACAGTCTGGTTGTTATAGAAAGTACTCGCTTTTTAAGACATAGTCAGTTAATTCTAGAAGTCTTGGAAAACGTTTCGAGAGATATCGATTCAAATGAAGTTTTCAGGTTTCCAATTAAGTTGAATTACGATTTACGACCCAACGGTGTAGTGTCCGGCTTTGCCGCTTAATTTATAGGGCTAATGGATCTAGCTGCTATGTGATCACTACAGGTATACTGTGGGTGCCGTCAGCCGTGTAAATCAGTGTTTATTCAATAAATAGGTTGGTAAAAGCCCTTTTACACGCGCCGGTGAAGATATATTCATTGGAACTTTCATGTCATCTCGCTTCATTTGTCGCACAATCGTTGTTAGCACATTCTTCTGTAGCACTTCGGAAAGCATTTTTTTTTGGAATATAATTATATTTTTGTTTTGGCAGCAAATTGAAGGAGTTCAGTATCTGTTACTGCTATTGCCGTTAACCTTTTGCATCCGACGTCCCATTGTTAGGCCTTTGTCTCCACCATAATTTCCAAGCTGTTCGTTTGAATAGAAATGATTATCAGTCTTTGCTAAATGTGTCCAGTTCGTCCCACTATCTGATTCACAGTTTGCCGCTTTGCTATGTCAGGGCTCCACTCCGTGGTTATTTTGGCCCACGGTTTAGCATCAAGATGCTTTACTTCTCCTCCAAATTGGTATAATGATAAAGTATAAATCCTAATGAGGTATAGCTATTGTGTTCACACTCGGTTTGGTTCGTGAGCTACAACAACCTGTCCTCTTCCGTCCTATACCTGTGTCTGTCATTCTAGTGTGTCTTGTTTTTGGGGCAAATAAATGATTTTTCTTTCTTTTCTTTCTTTCTTTAACAATAAAGATGTAACACGGTGGCTCAATACAGTTTTATTTTTATTAATTTCGCCTTTATGTTTAGCAAGATGACTTGTTAAGGAGAAGTCTGAGGAAAGAATTAAGAGTTTTGGTACTTGGATCTACCGCGTAACTAAAATATTAATAAACATCTACTCTGGTAATAAACTTCGAACTATCTTATAAAAAAAATCCCGATCATGAAGTTGGGACTCCCATCGTCATGATCGGTAACATTTAGCAAGGTAGCTCAAAGTTAAGTCTCTCACGATCGTACTGAAGTTGATTACCGAAGTCGATGTTCATTAGCATTGTATTTACGCGGTAGACATGCTGGTTGTGTTTGTCTGCTAAAAGAAAAGCGCCCCCTACCTTCCCTCAACCACAGAATAAATAATAGTTACTTTATTTGCACGCCGTGCACTCTGCCAGTGATCAAAAAGCCTTTCACGACCTATATTGGTATGATAACCATCCGATCCAACTTCGCATCATCAGCCTATTATTTATCCCACTGTTGAGACCCGGCCTCCTCTCTGAGAAACAGACTGGATCGCATAATTAACCACGCGGGCCCAGTGCGAATTGTCACCTGGTTAAGGCAAAAAATACTCTGTTCCCAATTGATCGTACATATAAAAAAGTTACTTAAATTGTACGTTTTTAATAGGAGTATTAAACTTTCTAAATACATATACTGTAGGAGTTCAAAAGATGGCAAAGTATTTCTTTTTAGGGAATGCGTGGGATGTTATATTGAGACCTTAACTTTTGAAGAGCAATTTGGCTTCAGAAACTTTCTCGAAAATTAACCGTTAAAGCTATTTATTCTTTTCTAAATTTATAGTACTTTATGTGGTTTGTTTGCGGATACTACGACCACATTAAATCATAAAATCTTCGTTTGATTGAGCTCTCAGAGTGCTTATTGGTTGGATTTTGTGTCTGATGTGAAGAAATTTGAAGACTTGTAATATCTTACAATTCGCGCTGTTCTCGCATGGTGGATTCCTCTTCTTAGAGATGAGGTTTAAAATCCGAATCTTCGAAAAAATGGCTGTTGGTGATGATACAGTAAAGTGCCTGGAAATCGGAATGTTTGTAGATGTTTTGAAATAACCAAGCAGCTATCCCATTGTTAACTTAATTGAGTATGCGTTTTAACGACGACTAATGAAAAAAAAGTAGTTGAATAGCACCACGCCAGTAGCTGCTTGTTTGTTTAGCTGTAGGTTTTTCATGTAATAAATAATTAAATAAATAAGGCGTGCAGGACGTCTTGTGAGATGGTTTAGTGCAGCAATGGCATGCAAAAGGCTGAATTTATTCTATTTCCTTCCTTCTTTCGAGTCAGCACGAGTTATCAATGGGAAAGATTAGCCAGTCAGCAATAGTGGTATCGAGGCAGACTGTCCGGGATGCACCAGATGATCTTTTAGGTTCGTCACTTGACATTGAATTGTCTTCTCATATTCGTGAAAAAGTAAACATCCTGAAAACCTCTCCTTAACCATTTTACCGAAACACGACTCGAATGTGTAGCAAAACGTATTATTAACGGAGAATACATTATACATTGCATGCTCTATTTACTGACGAAAAACTGTTGCTTGTTAGCTAGCACGATACATTAGATATTGGAGTCGTTAGCTGTTGAAATGGGCTAATTGGGGTCTCAATAATATGTTCGAATAGACTAAGGACGACGTGAACATGCAAGCTTGACCCTCGGTTTTAAGAATTGAAATTGGTTGCACATAGTACCAATTAGGTACTAAATTATAGACTTATCTGTGATAGCGAATTCTGGTGTCTACCCGCCATCCTGACACTAACCAAACGCGAACATTCAGAACAGGCTGCTGGTTTGTGTTCTCACTTCTAACGCTTTTACCAGCCTTGTTGATTGCACCAGCGATAGTGTTGGTTGGTTGATTTTGAATGGGATCAGAATTCAGAAATACTATCGGAGTATGTAGTACCTCCCTGCAGTCTGTTTCTGAATATACGGGGTCTACCTTAAGGCTTTCCGCCCCGTGGTTGGCGAAAGAGGTGGAGCTCGCTTTATTTCCCTTACGAAAATTACTGCACACACTTGAAAAAGCGAGTTGGTAGCCGTAAAAATATACTGCCCTTCAATGGCCTGCGTTATAGTAGAATAATTAATCCGTCAAAGCAACATTTCTCAAAGACTTGGTACACCGCAAGTCGGTGAAATTTTCAATCAAAGTCGACCACTATTATAATCCGCTTACAAAAAGTGAAGATATCAATATTCCTTTAATACCTTTACTTTTTTATCATCCCCAAATCGCTAACATTTGCAATACCGAAAACTTTCTTCGCAGGACGCAGATGTTGCGCTGGTGTCACCTTGACCTTTCTGAGGGCAGACGTAAAGGTCGCTCGATGTATTGTTCGTCCAGACGGCGGTTACAACACTCCCGTAGCGATAGTATTAAATTCTTGAGAGATTTCAATGCTATTATGTCTGTGAAATGAAGAGCGTTTAAATGATACTGGAAAGTAGTATGAGTATGACGGTGTGGAGAGATTTTGTTTTTATTGATTTGAGCTTTTCTTTTCATTTAGACAAAGAGTATAGACTCCTTGAGAGGGGGATGTCTTTCTATGTAACAGAATTTCTGAAGTATTCCAATGTTCGGGGTCATTCAAATGATTTGCTCGCTCTAGTATGGAACTTCTTCTGCCCACTGTTTACTTAATCCCTTTTTTTATCTAAATTGGTCGGGTTTCACCTCCTCAATTGCCAGTTTATCGATTGTCTTATACTTCGCAACATCCGCCTGTTGCTGTTTTGGGCTCATGCTCCAATTTATTTAAATATAGTTTACATTTTAATTAGCCTGTGATCGTCTACCATTGGACGTGGATATCTGACCGCTAAAGGCAGTCTGAAGGAATTTTTACCAAAAGTTTGTTGATATTAGCCCTACGGTGGATGCTACGCCTATATTGTCAATTCTTTTGTCATAATCTCTGACCTTACCTCGCCTTTTACAACAATCAATCAAAAGAAAGGGACGACTTACTCTTTGTCAAGAACGACGTGATAGACATTAGGAATTTCGAATGTCCACGCGGAAGAAGTTCAAGCGGTAGCTCGTGACTAGCGGAAATGCCGGGTGCTCCACGTGCGATCCTAATAATATACTACGGAAATATCGCTTTTAGTGGACAGTTTATTATAATGGGCGGTTCAACACGTGCTGTGTGGAATAATGATGTGGATCGCTGAACATTTTTCCAGGGGTAATGATAAATGTTTGTTTATGTTGGAAGGAGGAGGTGGTGACGATAAATAATAAATAGCAGCAACACGAGGGACAGTAGAAATTCACTGACACTGAAAGTTGCTTGCGGTGCAGATCCATGCAATATTTCTACTACATGTAGGTGTTTAAATTTTATTTAAAAGATGGACAAATATATGTCCCAGTAGACTGCAACGACGAAATGTGAGACCATGAAGGTAAATCATTTTTACATAAACAGGTGACTGCTTCTGCCCATTATTATCACTATCCGAGCTAATCAAGAAGTTGTAGTTGGGTTCCAGTCTTAACAGATGCAACGTCTTAAATAAAATTCTTTGAAGCGGGACTTGGATGGCTCGTTCGGATGTTCCTAACCATGACCAAACGGCACATGCTCTTCAATCTAATGTATACACTTAATTACTTTTCTATCTTTTTGCTCCACGCACCGCTAGTTACGTACATGAACATTGCAAAACTCACGTAATCCAGTTAATTGGTTCGTACCAAACCAGTTATATCCATCCGCTTTTTGCCCGAAAAAACTAGTTTTAATCGTGAATTTACGTCAATTATGGAAGATACAGTAGTGTCGAAGCGTCAAACACTATTTGGGGTAAAAGTTTTTGCTATAATTAATCTACCTCGAAGCCATATTAGCTACTGTTTTTCGGTCAGCGAACCCAGCTGTGTAGTTATTAGTGTGAACCCACTTTCCTTGATTGGTAATTCGATCGGCGAGTAGGGAAAGTGCAGGAAATGAAGCCGATGAACCTCAAATGTGTCTTGGACGGTGTGTCAAGGGGACGTTTTAGGATGACATATAGGTGCTGCCAATATTCAAATGTGGTTTATTCAATTTCATAGGGCTGGTTCGGAATTTGAATTTATAGTTCTATATTTGCATGCTCCTCGATATAATTAGGATTTCTTTTGCGATGTTTATTCAATGCATATTTGCGTTGGATCATACGCTCCATGATACAAACGCATTTCATCACTTATGCAGTTCATCAATATTTCATAGCCCTGCGTCTGCGTTTAACGGGGAGGATGGCACAGATCAAGTTTCGATTACTCCGTCGTAAATTGTGGTGGAAAGTGATCGGGGAGTCGTTTCGGGCACTCGGCCGGTTGCTACCGGGGCACAACTCGCTAAACTCACACTTTGCGTACATGAAGAAATGCGTTTGTGTCATCATGGAACGTATGATCCTTTGCGTTGGGCATGTAATGCATATTGTCCTATTATATGCAGCTGGAATAGCGATCTAGGAGACTACAACCACAATTACATTTGAATAGTCAAATACAACGCCGAGTTCAGAATAATTTCTTCAACTCTGGTTTGTACGGATGATTTTATAGCTATAATGTTCTTCGGCCCATACTGTATACCTACTAATAGCCTGATATGCAACATCAAATATCTCAATTGATTTCACGTGTCTCCTCCAAGCGGATTAATAACATTTTGTCTACTTTCATGGCCTACAATTCGCGAATTCACGTTCCAAATGCGTTGGTAAGGAAATCGTCGAGGTAACAATAGTCGGAGTCAATTGACCCACGTCTGGCCGCAAACCACGAGACTGATACGAGTGGATTTGTGATATTCGATACTCGAGATTTCGCTCGATGATATTGGTTGTAAGATATAGGAACTTTGAAAATGTTATGTTGTAGTAGCGAATTCTTTGGCCGGGTCCATTTCAACTAATTTTGATTCCAGTCCTTGCTCTTGTTATGTTCAGTTTCATGATCTAGACTTTTCTTGAGTTATAAGGGATTCACATCCAGTAATAGCAGATGCAGCTGAGTCTGTTCTTGTATTTTGTACGGAACGTTTGCCGTCTGATTTCTGCAACTCATGTATTATATCTCAAATAATTCTAAAAAATCAACATGGTCCCAAGGTTTATAAAAAATAGAACGTTGCTTTTCTAGTTGCAGTTTTGCTTGATATATTTTTATGGGTCATTCTCATGCAAAGATATTGCAACTGTACTAAAATGACCTTGCAAGCTGCAAGCTACTTCGGTCACAATTTTAAAATTGAATTTATTTTCATAAACGTGACCATGTCTAAAAGAAAAATAGTTTGCATCAGCTCGCAGCCAGTTAAGGATTGAGAGATTGATTAATGGGCCTATCTTAAAGTTACGTCCCACAACGTGTCCTTGAAATTTGAACAAGCCATTAAGATGATCAACATTTTCCGTTCAGAAGTAACTGTTTTTGGACCTCTTATTATGTTTAGAAAATTGTTTAAAATCTGCAAATAATTAAGCGTCATCTTAAAACAAATAAGCCGTTTTTTAAACATTATATTAGTAGATTGCCACAAGGAAGAGTTTTGGGGCCCTTGCACCCAATTGTTCTTCTAGATTCATACCAGTAGTCCTTATTATCAAAATTCTTTGAATAGCGAAATCAAGTTATATCAGCCAAATCTTTGTAGGTATTTCAATCAATTCTCATTTTATCGACATAAGGATTATTGCTATGTACTAGTATTTCAATACAAATATGCAGTATTATATGGATGAGTTTCTATTCTTTCGTATCCTTTCGCTTTTTCGCATTCCTATTGTCTCAATGTGCATTAGCATGCCGCTCGTAAAGCTGAACGTATTCTTTAACTCTCGTTGCGCACAAGAGCTATCGCCATTGAATTGTCAATAGCTATGAATACATTAAGTATGAGCTTATCGCCGATTTTAAAATCTGACTAAGAAAGTGGTAGTAACTGAAGTTAGGCCAGATTGTGTTTTAGTACGATCAAGTTATAAATTTAATCATCGGCAGAATATCCGGTCTAGAAGTGTAATTAAAACTTTATTTCCTTAATAAATTTATTTTTCATAGATTACAATTTATTCTATATATTCCAGATATTTATGTTTAAAAACTCTAATAGGAAGTTAAAGAATTGGTGGGTTTATATGTTATTTTTCAGCCTCTTATCAAGAAGCCAATACTCCTAATAAAATTTATTATTTGCTCCCAAAACAACATTTAGGCTGAAATCAATCAACCTCAGTAAAATCAGATTCAATTCAATTCGAGCTCTCAACAAATAAGCCCCTCATTTGTCGCGGACAATCTCCCTTTATGAGCTCTCAGATGGTAGAATTAAATTTGAAAGGGTCGATGAGGATGCTACGTGTTTTTGTATTGCATAATGTGTCATGTATTTGTTTTAATCTGAGATTCATATAAAAATGATTTATTTGTAAGCCACTCGTAGTTTTCAATCAGGCCACACAGGATTTTGCAGTCGGGGATATAATTGTTATTACTATGACTGGTCGTGCTTAACTTGAAGCCGTAAAATAATGTCGAAAAACCATTGAATTTTCATTCGAAACACTCATTTGGCGCGTATAAATCTAGTACTGCTGTATTGAAAACTGAGAATAGACTTGAAAAAAATGATAAATAACAAATAAATCTGCTCATTACTGTCCTATTCCTGGGCACGGATCTCTTCTCACAATGAGAAGGGTTTGGTCTTAGTCCACCACACTGACCTAGTGCGGGTTGGCAGACTACACATACCATGAAATATATACATACAATGAAATTCTGATCCGCACATGACTTCAAAAGATCGGAGGTGCGGGTCGGGTTGGAACTCAGACCCTCCTGCATAGAAGGCAAGCGTTCATCCGCTAGGCTTATCACTGCTGAAGATCATGAACAGCTTATTAATATTAGGTATTTGATCCGGTGATGGTAAGCTTATTTTTACAATTTTCACTATCATATAGCAAATCTAATCAATTGAAGAGCGCGTTCCATCCATTATAAAACCACAGTATTCTATAAATACGTAATCTATTAAAGTTCCACTGCTCTCTGATAGTGCGCAGTAAAATTCGAATTTGTAAACGAAGAAAACAGCTCTGCCATCTAAACAAAACATCGTGTGCGTGTGTTCCTTCCGATCCAAATATACCTGGTCGAAGAAAAATATTGTTTCTGTAGGTTTACGGAGATCAAGTTACTTACGAAAAATAATTTTAATGAAAACAATTTTGCTGTTTGTCCCATTTTGTTTCTATTTTTAGAATACAATATTGATTTAAGGGATGGAATCTTCATAAATTGATTTCAGACAATACAAACCAGCGTTATAATTTTACAATACAGATGACCAAATAGACATACTTTAAGTTTGGGACGGAGAGGTATCTTTTGGCAATTGAATTGATAACGTCGTTGAAAGTACTGCGAAACTAACATGGATAAATACTGCGTATGTACAAAAAAATATCAAAATTGAGTTTTCGCGTCTAATAATTGCCATTCACAATCAGCTACCTACAGACGCGTAAGTAAACTCAATTTTGATTCAACGACGATAAATAACATTGATCCTCCTGATCCCAAATTGCCCGATGAAAACATTGATTTTGTGCGGTCTTCGAAGGTCGGGTTACGAGATCCTGATGAAAACATGTTGTTTACTTCCGGATTCTTATTTGTAGATTTGTAATGCGAGATCAATTTGGTATTATTGTTTTTCCTTTTATTGATTTCAAAGGTCTTCCTAGGATATTCCTGACTGATTTCTCTGAAGTTGATCTGACTGCCGCAACTTGAGAACTGTTCTTCCTTTTGGTTTTAAACTTTATTAACTGTTAATAGGAATCGTTTGGAGTCTCTACATCGCTTTTACCAAATTACTGTCTGTTATGAAACACATTGATTTGATTGGACAAACAGAAAGAAGACTAATTACCAGCTATTTATTTTTCTGCCTTACTCTCTAAGTTGTCTTCAAAAAAAGTAATACAATCTAGCGAAAAGACGTTGGAGAGGTTATCCAAAAATATTCGCTTTATCTCAAGAAAAGTGGGGTGCGTTAAACCCGATATATTAGGAGCATCGAACTCATTATATTGTAGCTATCTCGATTAACTATACGATAGACTGTTTGTTTTTCTGGACTTTATTTTAAATATCGTGGGAAGATGTTTCAGAGGCTAATGATTGAATTGTTATAGAAATGTTAAACGTTCATGACTTCTTGCATGACTTTGTTTTATAATAAAGAGTTCGTCTAAAATCACAGTAATCATAATGTCTTCTCAATATTAATCCATTGAGTCCTATTAAAATAAGTCACTTCTAAGCCATTTAGATTTTTCTTCACATGCGGAAGTTCAAACTTTATTGCTGAACTATTTGAATCATCGTTACAGTAAGTATCATTCTCAAATATGAATGAGTTATTAACTCGCGTTCCATTTATATTATTACTGTTTTTTTTGTTAGTTTAAATTTTAACTAGCTTGGGAAAATAAACAGCTGACGAAATTACATCGCTATAAATCTTATAGGAAACGACGGAAACCCATAATTTTATTTCCCATAACTCCACCAAAGGTTCCAACGAAAGTGCCATAATTCTCTGTCCCCATTCTTCACCATAAACTTCCACAAAGTTTACGTCTCTTACCTATCAAACGACAATTTAAAACAGATCACGATCCAAGCCCACTTGGGAATAGAAACCGTACGGCATTGCTCATAAATCGTCGGCAATGTAAAGCGTGCGATGTCCATACGTCATTCTCTAGTCGATTGCTTACGTGACTTTCGGTTCCATTGTTGGTTTGGATCACGAATGCTAGAGAAAGTCGTGTCGTGACAAGCCTTGGATATGTTTGAGATATTGGTCGGTTTGTCAAGTTGCTGATTTGGGTATGGTTCAAGATTTGTTTTAAAATCAGTCTTGGATAGAACGGCTTTGGCCTTACATAATTTCTGAGATTTCATGTGGTAAATATTTGTAATTGTTTAGTAGTCGTATTGTAATAGGCTGAATATCTATTGGCAGTTTCTCTACAGCATGTTACGCTATCAGTGTTGTATGTTCATTTAGGGTATTCGAATTTGTAAGATACTGCAATAAATTGAACTGAATTCTTATAAAAATAAAGGGGATACGTATTTTCTCGGAAATACAGCTCTTAAAATTCCCAGTAGAAGAAAATCTCCAATAATCCCCAGCAAAGATGGTCTCAATAAAAATTCTCAGAAGAGTTTCATTGTAGGTTCCCGTACCGTTTTCATAGTATCCATCGAATTTCAATTTCAATTCGTTCTATCCCGACTTCCCGAGCATTCGAGCTATGTCCACCCGTACGTTTTTGTGTTTTTTATACGATCCCTATATTTTTTCCTCTATCAAAAATATGTTGCTCGCTCTCAATGACAGGTTTCAATTTTCGTTTGGAAATACGAATAGTTCGTTGCGGATATTTTTGGATTGAATGTTTTTTTCTTTAGCGTGTACCTGCATAGCTACGTACATGTATAATATTGGTTTAGATTGTGATCTCCGAAGGGTTAGGGTACATTGTTCAACAATGTAAGCTTACTGGCCGCGCGTCCCTTATCGGGTGCGATATATTCCAATTCTGATTTCAATCTCTTTGCTAACAATAAAAATCTTTGGATATTTTTCTCCTCTGACTTCAATTTCCCCCAGTGCAGATGCATAATAGTTTAGGAGTCGTTTGTTAGGTAAATTTAATTTAACATCATCCTCTTCCATTCCAATATTGTATGTTTGAGGTCGGTTTCCAGACTAACCAGATGTGGCTATAATCGGTATTTGACACAGGCCGACTGCCGTTTGAACCCATGGCCCCAGCTAGTAGGTAAAACAGGTAGCCTTTATTTTAAACTAAAGTAATCTCATTGAACATGGTGATGTTGAATCCATGGTGATGTTTTCTGTGTCCAGAAATGGATGTTTCGACTGATTACGTATCACCATACCTCGGCTGATATTCGGTATGGTGATATCGAATATCAGCCGAGATGTCCACTGCTGGACTCAGTCCATTAGAATAGAATAGAATAGATCTTAATTTGATGTAAACCAGATACAGGCACTTATGAAATGTCGAGACTCTAGGTGCATGGTTCCAAATAGTAGACCCTATGGAGAAGAACCGGCAAGAAACTCCATGGTAACTCTTTTCAAAAAATTGATTATAATCTTTATCAGTACAATAACATTAGTAACATTAGATTCTGAGCCGTTTGCTATACCATTTTTTTTCTTTAATTTCCCCATCGCCCTTATTATTTCTCCTGCCACCACCATTTATACAGTGTTGCCAACCGTGACTATCATTGAATCGTTTTCGGAGGTCATGGTATACCGCTGAGCGTAATTGCCCTTCAAGTGAGTACTTAACTCCAGTTATAAATGTCTTTGACATACATACGGAAGATAACTCTGGTCTTAGGTCAAATAAGCTTGTTTTACTAGACGTTAATGGGTTATGATTAGGATTTTTTTTTGTTTGGTGATAAGCTAGTCTTCTGGCTAAACCTATATTTGATACATTTGTACCAGAATGTCAGGAACCGGAACCGGAGTCGGAGCCATACGATTCCCGGCAGAGAAACCCTTAATTCCGGTGGGTGTAGTAGAAGTTGATTATGTTACAAAATAAATTATGCTGGAGTATCTATCTCCCTCTACTTTCCTCGGCTAGCCCTCTAGAGAGAGGACTCACGGAAACAACGTTGAGAGTAGCTCAATGAAAACTAAACATGACCCAACGGGGAAAACGATTTATTTAACACTTGGAGCACTTTACAATGTAAATTATCTTGATCTTGGTATAAAACGTATTCAAAAGTACATGATTTAGTTATTTGACATTGTAGGTAATATTTATTATAAAAACTTTTTGTCACAACATCTGTGTCTACGTCTTATGAGAGTTGAAGAAAGAATGACGAAAAGGAAAATGAAATATTATGATCCAGCGCAACGTTCTATATTCGAATTGAGATTTTGGAACCATGAAAGGACCAGTAATGAAAGAGATTGCCAGTACTAAGTGCTGAAATGATAAAGTAGGACTTATTCTTAATGTCAAGAGGATGGGTATTGTAACAGCATCCTCTTAAAGATTCTACCATTAACAATTATTTTGCCCAATATAGTGATTATGACAATGTTCCTTCATGATCGTCCTTTGTTTTGGTCATTTTCGGTCTATGGATAGGCACATAGTGGTCTCAATGTACAGCGGGCACTCATCCACAGTTTGACAACCGAAAAATTTGTGTTCGGGAGGCATTTATACCCAGAGATTCAAGTTAAATGCATGAATGACCAGTCCATAGCGGTATTTTTTATGGCAACAGGAAGTGTCGTGATGATCTCATAACTGTCGATAGAGATGTAGGATGCTGTCTTGACGGAAGCGCGTATACAAGACGCAAAAACTAGCGCCGTGTCGACGACCTGATAGGGATGTGATAGTGTCGATAATCGAAGGAATTGGAATGTTTTGTCATGATAATGAGATTGCTGGTTGAAATATTTTTTGAAAAAATGTCTGCATTGAATATGTATCAGCATCATTCTCCTGCCCTTATCCCATTTTATTTGTGGTCTGCGCAATTATTTTTTTCCCATTCATTTCTAACAGCCGTCATTTCCGGATTCACTTCCTTCACATTCATGTCATGTTTCACTCAGTCCATCCATGTATATGGACTTCAATAAACTCTTTAATCAGAATCGCATTGGTACTTAAATTGTTAAATTTAAAGGCTCGTGTTTAGGGGCTACGTGCGAGAACGAAACTAGGCGAACATTCCCGAATCATTTAAGTGAGTAAAACCGTATAGAAGCGTAAATATGAATAGCACTCACGTAACTTATAATATTTCAATGGTCAAAGTGTGTGAGTTGATAGATTTTTCGAGACTTGTTGGCTTAGACATTATTTATTCACACTTGAACATACAAGGAAAAACTTACACGTGCAGCCTAAAGGAGAATCGGTGACAAGTATTGTTAGTCACTAAGTAAGTAAGTTACATAAGCTGCTTTTATAGACATAGGCTAGGTAGATGACCTAAGTGTATACCACTTAGAACCTAGCCTTTTCCCATGTTGGGGTCGGCTCTCAGCCTAACCAGATACGGCTGAATATGAGTATTTTACTCAGAACGACGGCCATCTGATCTCCACCACACATTTACTACGAGACACTGATGCCCTACTACTACTGCCGCCATTTTTTTCTTTCTTTCCTAAATTTATACCGTTTTTCAGACTTTGGGCTGCTGATTCTTGAAACGACCGCCATAGGTATTTGTATGACAACCAGTACTAATTACTTATCGTGCTTTCCGACTTATGAGGGGTTTCAATGTTTGAAGAAATCCAAGGACTGACCGCGACAAGCGCTGCTTAATCTCGCTGGTAGGCTAATCTTCGCGGTAGCTATGTAGCTAAGAGTCCCAGAGTTCTTAGGTATGATTACATATTTTAATCCAGACTTTAATTAGTTTTTATTTCGATATACCTATATTATTCTGTAGTAGTATCGTACCGTAGCATCACTATTGTGGTCGGTGCGTGACAGCGTGCATCACGTTCTAAACCACTAAACAAGTGTAACAGAACGCCAACTCTTTACAATAATTGAAAACGAAGTCGTCACAAGAGCACGTAGGCATTGCTTTCACATAGACCTTTAGGCCCATAATCCAACAATATAAAGTACATTGCGCAGTATGTATTCAAAATCATTCCCGTCGATAATTGGAACAACGCAATAATCATTCAAAATTTCATCAATTCTGAGGAATCGAGCACTGAAGGATGTTGACAGAACCCCTCAGTCTCATGGCCTTCATTTCCACTTCAGCTTGTTGACTGTAAGCTATGTCGGTTCAGCAGTTATAGGGATACTGCTTACGCATTGATATTGTATACAGGCACACGAATGCATTAGCGAGGCGCAGCAGTCATCTCCCCGCAACCATATAGTTAGGTTGTTATTTCAATAAGTTCTTCATTCTGATATCCTTCATTTAACATGTCCCCTACACAGAATAATTATTCCTCGGATAATTTAGTTTCCTATTTAAAATTTGTTTTGTTGAGCATTTATAATAATTGTGTGGGATTTCTGGCGGACATTGCATGGAGTGGCACTTCTATACGTATCGATTCTGTGATCTCAACGCACCGGACTGTGTAGTGGCTTGCACCGTTGCACTGCCTATAATGTTGAGCTAGCCTAATTGATAGCTTAACATGGATTCTTACACGCTTCTGAAATGATCGGGGACATAAAAACGTTGAATGTATCAACTGGCAATTATATCTCAAGTAAATTACTTGCCGATTGGCTGGAACGTAAATGGTGGTCGCATCTCGTTTAAACTGGAAACCGACCACAACATGGTTTTATAAATTTATCCATTCACTCCCAAGGGTTTGAATTTTGGATCCTTTAGTAGCGAATGTAATACAATACTATAAATAAAATCTATAAAAGACGTAGGGTCCTTTATAGATCCTACCTGACAAAGTGCAAGTTTGTGGGCTTTATCTTATAATTCTTCAGATAGATTTTCTTCTTTGGTACGTTTTGAAACTAGTTAATCGGTGAGAAGTCATAGATGAAGTTATTTAACCTGAATAGAGACAAGATAAATTAATTTCTCTAATCACGACGCAGTGCAGGTATGTAAATTGTGCAATTAATATAAAGCGAATTGTTGAACATAGACGTCACGTCTTTTGATTCTCGACAGGTGTATTTACACGCAAGTTTGCTGATGACGGCATTTTAACTCCATAGGGGGAAAATCCTATGGCCAATTACAGGTCAACAGTAGACTCTTAGAATTTTGCCGACGCATGAATCTCAGCTTCGGGTTGAACACACGAAAGAAAATTGATGGATTGTCTAAAATATAACATGGCTGAAGTAAACTCCAAGATGATGTTGGATAGAGATGAATGGAAGAAGAAGAAGAATGGAAGAGAAGCAGATTAGGAGAATCATGGGCTTGAACAGTTGGAACACACGACTTCAACATCTAAAACCGCGTTAACTGCGACTAGAAAGTCAATTATATGATTTTCTGGTGATTATATCTGCTCACGCGAAACATCCCAAAGCACCAAAACCCCGTCACGCCTAGCCTCCCATTTCCTATATCCAAAACATTTCACAATATGCCACCACCTATAGGAGTGTCCCATCGCATGGTTCTAACGTGGGGTGACACAAAAGAGTGGATGTATGAGAGTACTTCTTTGTGTTCGAGCATTGGCCTGTGGATTGCCTTTTGTTTTGGATATATCGAGATATTTTTTGGAACGTATGCGTTTTGATTGCAATGGTATGTATGGATGTAGGATTTTTTGCTTATGCGTAGTGAATAATACCCCTCCTCATCTCTTTCACTGGCAGTTATTAAAGGTGACGGGTTTATGGGCAGTGTCGTCTTCGTTCGGAAATATAATAGATATTAAACTAGACGACTCTCGGGTGCTATCAGGTAGTTATAGGTACAGCATCATCGAACTATGCTGCTGTTCATCCTTTATTAATACTCATTCGTTGATGATTATGGCATTATCCTTTACAAAATCTTTCTTCATTGGTTGTGCGTATTGTAAAGGCTAAAGTGAGAAATGAACGTCTACTGGTGTTTAAAGCTGCGTTGATGGTGAGATAACATAATTATTCCTGCTTAATCCATATGCCAAGCGGTATGACAGGCAAATGTGGCCTTGCGGGAGTTCTTTGCTGCAGTGTTTTCAATGTTCAGCTGCAGCAGATGTAAGTATGCGACCTGATATGAATAATTTTCAAAATTAAATCAGTATCAGAATACCTATGATTGCGCTCTTAGTTTCTGTCGACCTCCATAGAACAATGGCGTCACATTATTTACGTTTATGTATCTTCAAAATAAAGCCCCCTTTTATAAAGTCATCCACATCAACACATTATTTACTCCCGTACAGAAGCTCTGTGTTCTAATGAATTATGTCATTCATGCGCTTGTAGATAAGCGTTCATTAATGGGCGCATCAATTTAGGTTAATAACACCGTGGCGATAAGGTCAGTAGGGAATTGATTAGCGGGATAAACTAATTAAACTTTTAGACGAGCTTATATGGGGGGTCAGGGCTTGTACTATTAGATATATGGTCAGGGGGCCTACCACCATCTCTTCATTCACATCAGCAGCATTCTTTTATAATACTTTTTGCGTCTCAATAGATCTTCGCAGGTCGCAGTGAATAAGGGGCTTGGAACCCCACCTCTTCTAGAATTGTTTTACCCTTACATTGAAATTTTGTACTTTAACGTCCATAAAGTAAGATTACTTTAATATTGTATTGCTAAGAAGTTTTGTTAAGTCATCGTAAATAATCTTTCTCGTTTTCTCTTACAGCAAGTCTTAGACAAAACATTCTTATTCTTGAAATGTCATGACTCATGATACGAATTTGAGTAACATTACTTTAAGGTAGATATAAAACGTTCTTGAAACATGATGGTTTTGTAAAAAATGGTTGATAGCTCCCAGGATGGAATAATCGGTGGTTATAAAGAGAAGAAAAAGTAGGTATTTGAACAGAATCTGAAATAAATGAACCCCAAGACCCTCAGAACAAAATATAAGCACGCAATACTCTTGAAAGAGCCATTACAAGGCAGCCGATACAATAGTCACAGCCTAAACGGGCTTGGCAAAGTGTCAAATACAAGTGTCGAGTGTACTATTGTACTAGAGCACGTAACTTGAATGACTGGGTGTGCTACGTCTGCTTGAAAAGTTCTTAGCTTTCAGAGATGAAAAATAAGTACATGTGCTACTCCAGTGTGTGGATATAATAAGAAAGTATACTAAAAGATTCTTCCAAACCCATATAGTCATTCCGTGATTAAAGATTAACCGCTTGTCTTCCAATGTAAAATGTAGATTGGGGGAACTCCTTTCCGGAGTGTTGATGATAATAGCAAAAAAATAATTATAACTTTTCCATGTAGTCTACTTTTTGAAACGCGACATTAAGAATCGATGTTCAAGCTCAATTTTATTGTACGTGGTAAGTGTAGTTACTTAGTGCCTTAAGAAGTTTTAGAACAGCTTTTACAGTATTCAGTGCTTTAGGAGTGAAAGAGAAACGTGACGTTTTAACTGGCATTCGAGTTGTAAAATTACGATGTGAGAAATAGGTAGGCATCTACTATTGTATTCGAGGACAAAGAACTGCAAGCTACATAATTTCTTGTGAAGGCCTTAAAAACATAGATACTCAGGAGAGTATCTATGTTTTTAAAGCCTTCACAAGAACTAAACTAGACTAGTTCCTTTTTTATATTACTTAGGTTAGGCAAACTAACATACGGCCCGCCTGATGATAAGCGGTTACCGTAACCTATGAAAGCTTGCGACACCAGGGGCATCACTCGCGCGTTGTCGACCCTACTAGCGTCGTGTTAGGCACACGAAGCTTCTCCAAAGAGCTCATGACTAGAAACACAACACTGCAAAAGAGAAAGGTTATATGGATAGATATTCTGCAAGGAGGAGGTACTTCCCAGTAGGGAACTCCAATGTTGAGCGGAAATTATCGCTATGCTATGCCCTACCTCCTGTTGCGTAAATCAAAATGTTATTTGGGCTCGGGCTTTTAATGGGGTGTCGGTTATAAGATCTATGGAGATAAGATAACAGCTCTGCTTAAATCTAGAAAATCACTAATTCCAAATTACTGACTATTAGAATTTTTTCAGGATCGAGAATTATTGTCCAAGATATATCTCTCTAAAAGTTATCGTTAGAAGATTTAAGCCGAGTTCAATGATTAAGATCCAGCTTTCAGTAAGTTCAATTTCAAATGAATGGTTAGATATCTGCAAAACCTTCGCTAGACGTTATTCGGTGTCGAGAAACAAGAACGTTGTTCCAATTTAAAGTTTAGCGCTTGTACTCCTGAAGTCGGAATTAGTATTATACAAAACTAACTCGAGGCTAACTTTAGTCGAAGTCTGAGTTTTAGTTAAATAAATGGCCGACCAGTAGCTTTGTACGCCTTATGCCAAAACATTTCTAAAACAGGGATTAAGATAAACTCAGAACCATAAACTCTACACGTAAATGATCATAGCAATAGTGGATAAGAGATTACTAATACTCAGAAACTATTTGTTTTTTTACAAAATAGAGATAGTTTCATACTCAAAAGTCTTAGCTGATACGTCAGTATTCCTTTCCATCAAAATAACGAAAACATTCGAAGTATTCCAAAAGCCAAGCACTATGCTGCACGTTCGTCCTAAACAATAACAATTCCTTGCAATATGGATGCCAAACAAATGTAGGTGACGTGAGATGAATAATAAATGTCCAAGCTACAGCGGTAACCCTTTGTGTGCCTGCATGGTTACACCAAATTAGATTGTCAATGGTGCGGCAAAAACAAGGTGCCTTTGTGGCTAGGTTTGCAGTTTTTTTTTTCATATGGATATACTTTGTTTATAAAAAGGACACAGAGTCGGAGTCCCATCTAGATCTAAATATAATAGAGCAGATACCACTTTAAAGGATTGTGGGACAAAAGTCTACATGGCTTTCAATCAGATCGTGTCCGTTTGTATTAGGACTTTAGCACGTGACATTAGTAGTCAGGATTAGTATGTGAATGTGAGTATCTTCCACTATATCTTAGTCGTTTTCTTACATAGACGACGTTTTGGTTACATCAGCCATTTTTATTTAGCCGAACATTGTTAAATTCTATTCTAATTATTTCAAGCTTTTTCTTGGACCTTTAATAGGGTCCGCTATAGGAATCGGTCTATCTCGTTTGCAAGCATACGACTGTTTCCTTTATCCCTGCTTTGATCATTCTTATTATTTGTTGCTTAAATCCGCAAGACTTGGTTGTGGTCACGTTTCGGCTTGTTTCGAAGCTTATCTTGTTTATTCAGTTAATAAAGGTAAGTGATCAGGTATAATAACTTTATTAATACTTAAAGACATGTTGTGACGTTCATCGGTACTATTGTTTGAGTTTTGGCTTAAAACTTTGGCTTGATTATCCGTCAATTTTCTGAACTAATTTTGTAACTCACATGAGCGAGGATTTGGTATAATTTTACTTATCTTTTGAGCTATACACAGATATCGAGTCTGTGGAACTATAGCATACTGTCGCTGGTTTTAGGCTGATAAATCATAATTATTATTGTACTAAGTGCTCATTTTCAATTTTTATAAGGGACTAATTGTCTAGCCCTTCCAAAATACGACATAGTTTTTCTAAAGCTTTTAAAATTACGACGAGTAATATTTCAGTATCATCGTGAACACACTTCCACTAGCTAGCACATCTATTCAGTCTTTTGGAGCTCACTTTCCAACTGAATTATGCCTGTTTTAGTTGTATAGTGTAGTCAACATTTACATAAATCTAACCTTTGCCACCTTACATGAAACATCACAAATTCGCAATCTAATTGCACCCTCTTGAAGCCTCAATAAACTAGCTCTCAACACAGTCTGTTGTACCTAAATATCAATAACATTCTGCTCCCCCTCATATGGGATAACCGCGTGTGACCCAATGGAGTTAATTGCTGGTCCACATACGGTACCCATATTTGGTTCCCTACAGTTGTAACGGAATTTCCAGCTCCTTATCTGTTTGTAAAGTTTTTTTGCTTGGATTCGAAGCTCAGTGCTCTTGAGTTTAGACGGAGGATCGCGATAGTATTAAATTGTTGGAATATTGTTCTTGGAAATAGTCACCTACATAATAATAGCGTGAGAATTAAGAGTGTAGAAGGTAGTTATCGTCCCGCGACTGATCCCTGTCTTGTTCCTCACCTTTTTTTTTATAGATACTTTCGCAAAGCTAAAAATTGTTGTCCTAGAAGCTCGTAAAAACAAAGTTTATTACGGTGTACAATTTTGAGTGACGTGCAGAATTAATATAAAGTGGTCTGGCAGAAACCTGCCTGTGTTGTTTACGGCCTGAAGTTATGGCTAACCATGACTTGCCATGTCAACCTCACGAAAGTTCTTGTAGTAGAATTTGCCTTGCGTGGTTTAAGCAACTTAAACATTGTTTTGCTTGTGAAAACGACATTTTCGTGTTTAAAAACAGATTTAATTGGCTGATCGTACCATCTGGTCTCGGCACAAAGATTTATCGTAGCTTTCGTAGCGCAAGTATTGGGTAGTCTAACGAGTAAAATCGCTTTATAGCCAATTGAAATTCGCATAAATTATTATTGGATGTACTAAATAATCGTTATTTTATCGGATATATTCGTTTGTATCAATAAGGGCTTGACACGCGAAGATGTAATTAAATGTTTTCTTTATTGGTTTGTGTGTTTTCCTTGTTGGGTTCCGTGCCGAAAATGTTGGATGAAATACGTTTGGCATGCTAAACGAATGCAAACATGAATGGGGACAGTATGTCGAAATGCAAACTGAGGAATGTTTTATTTTGATAGGGGCTCTTTTGGTAGTATGTGGTTAGTGTTGTCCGATAGTGGAACTTTGCCTAGATAGATCAATGCTTATAGTATAGAGGCAAGTTCAGAGTGGATCACGGCAAAAAAAATACAACAACCCGACTCTAAGGTTATCGACTTGAAAATTTCTGCGGGGGCTTTGGCTATGATATTAATTTTCAAATCGAAACTTTTGAATGAACTTCGAGAAATTGCATTCAATGGTTATTCAACTAATTGCCCTGCCAGTGGGGCATGGAGTTTGGAACACCGTGATTCGACCTATCTCCGTTTTATGTTAGTTTTAACTGAGATTATTTTAATAGAAAAAGAAATACGTATTTTAGGTAAGTATGATCCCAATATAGCCCTTATATCGGTCACAAACGTTGACAATCGGTCAACGACTATGACGTAACGAATAACGGTATTATGCGGTGTGGCGTTATCGTCGCACAGACGCTTTGGCGCCGTCGAGGCTGGCATAGCGGTGCTGTGACCCTTTTGTGTCTGCTCTTAGGCAAGAGTGGAGAGCGATTGTCAGTCATTGTATTTTGCGGAAAAAAATGTTGGCAAGCAATAATAAAATTTATTCTCCGAATATGGATTACTTTTACTATCGATATAAAGTGACGGCACGGTTGGCGCAGTGGCTAAGCGATTAGCCTTCTGCGCTACGTGCCGCGGGTTCGATCCCCGCACGGAACATATATTTGTATGATCTACAGATAGTTGTTTCAGGTCTGGTTGAGTGTGCATGTGACATGTATGTTTGTAAACTGTACCTTCGATACAGGAGAAACCCTAGTGAGGGGAAATGATAAAAAAAATAAAAAATTGGAACAAGAAGCTTGAGACTTCACATTCATCAGTGCGTTGAATTTAGAGCGTTAACTTCCTATAGACAAGACTGAAGTTAGACAGATTAGTCTTACAAAAATAAGTCTGATAACTACAGTCTAAGGGCAGAGAATATACGTCTATAGACCTCCTTTCAACCGAATGCCGCAGTCCCGAGACAGTTTGGTATAAACGTAAGACAATTTAGTCAGGTGTCTTGTTCCAAGTGTGTGCACCTTCATTGCTTTCTTCAAGCGTTTACTACTAATGCTAATAAAGGATGGGCCCTTTTGAAAATCTAAACTAATTAATAGCCTGCTCAGACTAGTACTATTACTAACATAACATACGAGTTGTATAAAATTTTCAATTATTTGTTCAATCGCTGTTCACGCTTAACTTGGATCACAGCGACAGATATAATTGTACACAATTCGAGGTTCACGACCATCGTTTGTTTTATTTTATTGCTCTGTAAGTACGGACACCGCTACTTAATGCAGATTATTTTGGAATTATGTGGTGCACCAATATTTTATATTTAATTCTTAATAAACTGTCACACTTCGTAGCTTTAAAAGGGTCGTGGTTTTAATCTTATCGCATTAGCCATGTGGTTTTCGCCATAGAATTATTCATACCCTCTCTTCCCTTGGGAATTGTAAAAGGCGACTTAGGGAATGTGCCCAGGGGATGAGCAAGACCATCTCATCCTTATTCTTTCAAGACTATTTATTTCGGCAGTCTGCAAGAAGACACAGGTTCAATCAGGAGTATCTACGGGCTGATATAAATGATGCCAAGATACGGACAAGCCTATTATAATTTATCGATAGGTACATTGCTTGTGCCCAATTTGAATGTGGCATTAATCCTATTACTTCGGGACCTAAGAATGTTGTTGATATCAAAGCGGTTTCGATACTCGATAGCGTGAATGCTTTCATTGTTTCTTCTTAACAATAGTTTACCGTTAGTAGCGATATGGAAGCTATAGCTTATTGTTAAAGTTTTGCACTGCTGAAGTTGTGCTTCCGAAGTATGTTCTGAAGCCATTCTTAGGCAAAAAGAGGTTTACGCACACACCCGCCACGCACAGTTCAGTAGCTGAACTAGCAGGGCTACCATGGTAAAATGAGCAGAGAGAAAAATCGGGAACAAACCATCTATTTACCGTTTTCTATTTTGACTTTTGGTTTTATCTTCTTTCAAGGAGACAAAGAGTGGAGAAAACGGGTTTGTCCACCCGCCGTGCTATACCGACTGAGAAGTAAACAGCGAGCAACTGCTTTGATGTAAATATACCTACACTTGATTCGCAATTGAAAGATTTGGGTGCGAGATTAAATCAAAAGTGCTATGACTAACTCGCAAACATTTGGAGATATTTGCTGCTTGCTGCTACATATTTTAGAAGTCTGTCTCAGTCTTAAATTCTTACCCTAAATCACTGCAGGTCCCAAAAAATCTACGCAAGCACGCGGTTTGCGAAATTATTGAATCGTCCAGTTTCAATGTCAGCTTTTATTGTATTTGCCTTCTAGGGAATTGTGTTAAAATAAAACGAAGGGAATTTGCTAGCGACTTCGCAGATTTCCATAATGCACTTAATAATTTATAACACGTTGCTCGTGTATTATCTATGAATAACAAATTGACCTTATTCCCTTCCATTTTACAGCTTGTGGGAATATAAACACCTCTCCACTTCTTTATTATCTTTTCATTGACAGATGAGCATAAAATTAACGTGTTTTTTCTTTTTTGTCGCAGGTAAATACGTGTAGAGCTCAAGAAAAAAGGTGATATGTCTTCTGCATTATAGCGTTTTCTACGCTTAAATGAAGTTAAGGTTGACCGCGTTTTTTCTCTATTTTACGCGGGTTAAAAATAGCCACATCTGTTCATTACTTAATTATGTAATCGTTACTTTTTGTTAGACTTATACTCAGCTATTTGTTATCTTTCTTGCGAACTTTATTAACTAGTCCTGAAATAACCTACAAATAAAACTTTCTACTAAGATAGAGATGAAATATATTATGGTGGCGTATTTTTTGAGCTGCATTTGGCGTTTGACATAGTCTCAGTGTCTATTTTAAGTTGTCGCTTGAGAATTATTGGAATTAGTGGTGTCACGTCAATAATGGTGTGACAGCTATTCGACCGAACGATACAAAGGTACGCATTACAGATAAAAGAACTAGTAATGTAACTCTACTCTTAGGGAGTTCCTCAAGGCAGTGTTCTTGTTCCATTGTTTCTGATGTAAACAAATGAACGATATCACATAAAGATCGGCTAAACCGATGCGACAAGACAACACCGTTCTGTTGTTTCAAGAATTATCTGCTTAGCGTTCGCCTTTTTTGCTTAGAGTTGCATGTCCAAATGTAATATTTTTATGTCCTATAAATAATTGTTTCGAATCTGGATGTCAAAATGATTAGTGTAGTTTGTTTGCTACACGAAACAAGCAACAACAATGCGTGTAGCAAGAAATGAAAGCGTTATTATTTATTAAAAATCGTTGTCTGCCTTTTGTCGTGTGAAAACATCGTTCGTCCTTACAAGAAATGTAAAGGAAATGTCTGTCAGTTGTACAGTGACGTGACCGCATGTTTGATGAATATACATAATTACAAAATGCTTCCCGCTCCCAGTGCAATGGTTTCCCTTGAATATATCAATTTCATCACACAGGATGAAGCGTTTGGTTGTGTTAATACAGTTTCACTTAGGGCCGTAACACACGATGGTAATACTTTTGGTCGTTGAAATTATTCTGCAAATTTTCATTAGTATAATAATGTGAATGAAATTATACAATTTCATTCACATTATTATACTATTTTAAGTGTATTCGGATCTGCTATTTAGAAATCTGAATTCTCTGAAGAATCCATGGTATCCTTCTTACCATAGTGAATAAAATATAAACGACGAATAATTGAAAGAAATATTTATTTGCTAGAAACTTGTTACAGTATTCAAAAATTGTGCCTCACAAATCTCCCCATATAATTCATCATTAGGTGAGGTGCTGCTAAACGCAGACAAAAAAAATGCATCTAATGATTTCACATAAGGTTCATAGAAAATACGAACCTTGGGCGAGGTCTGATCTATAAAAGTCCATATCACATGTAAAAGTTAGAACGCCTATAGGCTTGGTTCAGACGAAAAGAGATAGCGCATTTACCATGTTATGCGAACGCCTTATAAATAGTCTGTATTCAGTAAATGCGCAACAGCAAACGTCAAGTGTGAGTCATCTCAACATGGCGAAACTTGTTACGAAATTTCGGGAAACAATGATATGGTCTCATTCGTATGCAGGAACCATGTCTTATACAATACTAATTACAGAAATGTCAGTGTGACTGAGCTCTTATTGCTACCGTGCAAAGGCAATAGTATGTCCGTTCCGTTTCGATACGCCGCGCTGCGCCAGCTCGCCGAAATTGCGACATGGTACGCCAATGTGAAGATTGTAAGGGATTTTAGGTAAACTTATTATAATCTTCACATTCTGACTAAGAAATGGCTAATATTTGTCCTCAATTCAATGAGCAAAGCAATGGAAAGAAGACGACTTATCGTAAATATTTATGAGGTTAAATTAATCGAACATCTACTTATAAACACATGAAAAATATGCTGCGAAAGGTTTGTTTAATCTTTTTGAGGGACCATAACATGCACTCTATTCACTGGTCAGTTGCCAGCCTGAACTTTTTGGCGCTTGTTCGTACCAGTACTCTGCAGAAACTGGTTTTATTACGTGTCATAAAGGATTAGTTGAACTTCGGAAGAAAAGCAAAATAACCATGACTCTTAAGCACTAATTTGATAAAGATACCTAATTTACACTCCCTGTGATGTTTTATTCCCGCGTTTTATTCTGTCGGCCTTATTTCACCTTCTTCAATCTACAATGACATCATTAGCTTCTTTTAATATCTTCATAATGCTAGCTTGTCTAGAATTTTCCGAATCGCAACATCAAAGCGTGTCTACCTGGAATTTTCTTTTGTCTTCCATAATGGGACTATCGAAGCGACTGTACAAAATATATTTTGTTATTATTTTCTTGCAAAAGATCCTTCGGAATCCTTGAAAGGTCCTCTACTTTATGAAGGGGTCGAACCTCAAAGGGATTGTAAAGGTACCGTTATCTGAAGGTTTCGTATGATAATGTAAGTTACGTCAAATTAAATTAGGTTATAATAATATGTTCAGAATATTTCGAATAATATTATCATTTGGTAAAACAACATCCGTAACGAAAATTTAAAGTTATGTGAGTGATTAAGATTATCTTACATTTATTAGATACAGAAAAAGGTTTCTAAGGGGCTGTATAACTGTATAAAGGCTTAGAGTATTCCACACCATTGCTTTTATTGTGTCAATTGATCATGTCAGATAGATGGGTTTTGCCCATCTTTCTAAAAAAATATAAATCTGTACAATCTATTCAGTTTGTCGTTGCCAGCTGCTGGGTATTGGGCTTCTCAACAATAGATGAAAGCTGGTTTGGGACATTCACAGTGATAATATTAAAAGAACTGAGGTTTTTGTAAGGGTCAAGAATAGGTCCCATATTTTATATGAAAGAATTATTCGAAGCGCTAAGATGGACAAAAAGTAAATTCAGTTTTTATTGATCTAAGACCGTGTAATTCGTATTATTTTGGCATACCACGAACATCAAAGACAAGGAAATACAGCCATGACAATAAAATTGACACGTGTTTGATGGGCAAATAATTGAGCATAACAGCGCCATCTGTCACGTCAGACAGTTCTTGACGTGGATATACGAGCGAAACACCGCTGTTCTGACTCAATTACTTACTTGAATACCTCTGCATATCTTTCTTATTGTACACCTTCAGCTAGAAGAGGTACGGTTTGATCATAGTAAGAATTTAAAACGACAATAGTTTTAGGTTCAAGGCCTTTACTGATAGAAGAAAGGTTGTGCATAAGTCATGACTTCATAGTACCCAACGAAAATTATTCAGAACTAGCTGTTACCCGCGGATTCCCTCGTGTCCTAGAGTAATTTAATGTACCTGGATAAAAAGTTTCCTATTTGTTAATCCAGGACATGATTTTTGTGCATAATTTCATCCAAATTCATTCCGCCGTTTATGCGTGATTGAGTAACAATCATCTTCGCAAACTTGCACATTAATAATATCTTTTTAATTGCTTCTTACATAGGTGTTTGTACTTGGGCAAGATACTTATGCATTTGTTAGTATGTGGTTTATTTTAACCTATTATATTAGTAAAATTAGTTTTTTATCTAAGAACCGCTCTACCGGTTAAACCCTCCTCCATTTTCACCCGGTTCCATCTATGGTTAGTCTACTCCAAGCATTTCCAGCTGTGGCAACGATGTCATCGCTTCATATCTTATATGGTTATAATATTAGTGACAGATAAATAGGTTCAAACTTCTGTAAGTTTGGAGGGAATGTTAAAAGAATTTGCTGAATTCACTCCCAATATGCATATTTTTATATTATTAGGGAATATGCTATGTGAAGCACATTGTTTCGTTTCTTCGGCTTCGGCTTTCGAAACGAGAAATGAATCTGTGTATTTGAGTTTTTTAATCTATTTCCCAATTCCTGGATATTTTATGAAAATATTTACTTGTGCTTTGGGTGGCTTTTAGCTGAACTATCTGATGTGCTATTGGTATTTCTCGGAGTCCTGCTTAGGGTATAAAAGCATGATGATATTCGCCAGGTAAACATGAAATGAACTGTTAAAGCGTTACAAAATTACACCTCTAGCTCGTGAACGTACCACTTGAGTAAACACTCCGACGCGCGTCGAATAAAATAAATATTGGTTCGACTGTAAATGCGCTCGATTGAACCTTCTAATGAGTTTAATGTCTATGGTATGTATGTCATGGTGTAAAACTGAAGTGTTGGTAGTTTTCGTCAAGCACTAGAAAGAAAGAAAGAAAGAAAGAAAATCAATTTATTTTTTGCACACAGGACACCGAGCTTGCACACATAACAAACATAAAAAATAAAAAAACCAGGAAATAACATAAAATAAAAACAATGAAAAATAAAGCATGGAAGTGTGTGTCCCTCATGTGCAAGAAAACTAGTACACACCAAAGTCTTATTTATGAACTACTGGCTTCACGCCTTCACGCCTCTTCTTCACGTTTCTTTCTGCCTTCACGTTTGGTTCTGTATTTGGATTAAAATTAGCTACAAGTGTCGAGTTTTAAGGCGGCTTCATTAGGTACGTTTCATCAGAAAGTATTTTTCTCTAGCAGAGCTGTTTTACCTAAACAACCCCGCAAAGTTTTCAAGATACTGCCCATTCGCTGTATATCCCCTAATCGCCTCTAATCAACCCAAGAGTCTGGCTCTTGGGTTGAAATGAGATGGATTATGCATAACTTTACTGTTGCCTGTACTTTAGTACGCACAAGCAGCAATTTTCAGGCGATAAAAACACCTCGTCATTGTTACGAGAAAGGTAGCCTAATCGTCGTTCAATACTTCGAGTGTTAAGTATTCATAACCACACCTGACAGCTTATCCTTACGAGAAAACAAAGTTCCACCAAGAAAGTCCCTTAAGACTTCTAACGTATCAACTAAAAAAACCTTTTAGTTTGAAGTACCCGTTCTTGTGTTTACATCTGTATTTTCTTCTTGTATCGTGCCGGCGATCATGATCACATCTGTATCAATAAATAATTATTCATTTTAGGTCTATACTGCCTATACTCAACGTTCTGTAAGGTGTGCTGTATGTGGCAGTTATAGGATCTTTAGATATTACGACTGTTATAACTTATAAGTGTAATTAGTGGTACTTGTATCGTTTTAATTGTGGTTTTGTTTGTTTTAAGGTTAATAGAGTCTCTCGACACTTCATACTTAACAATTCGTAAAAGTTAATTAATAATGGTAGTGAAGGATATTACGATAATCACTGCGTCATGAAAACGGGTCTGTCCTCTCTATAAGAATGAATTCAAGGAACATTATATAGATAGACAGACTGTTCTATGTTCTATCATTATATTCAATATACTACGTTTGCCTAACAACGGTCTTCTTCAAATAGTACGATTTATAAAAATTACGCCTCAAAAATCAAAATGCTTTTCAAATTAATTCTTGGCATTCAGAATATATTTCTTTCAAAGTTTTCTCAAACAAACATTAATTTACTTTTCTTATTAGAGTCAAGGTTGACTATATTACGTTTGCGTTCTGAAAATGTCACAAATATCCGTATGAATGAAAAAAGTATTTCACCGAGTTTATTTTCCCTAAAAATTGTATCATGTCAGTATCGTGTGGCTCATCTTTGAATTTGTTCTTCCCTTTTCTCCTGCTATATTTTAATCTACCGCGGTATACTGCTGGTTATATGCCTCCAAAAAGCATTTAATGTTCGTACTTATGTTGTGCAATTGTAAACAACGGTGAGCTGCTCCTGTCGTATCAGGACACTATAAAATTCACCTGGGTGCACACTCATATCTTTATTCAGGCTTCAGTGCAACTTGATGACTATGCCAGCCTCGTAAGTTCACACTTATACATACATTATGTATTTGCACCGTAGCAACGGACTTTATACTTTGGGCAGCTGGATGTGTTTTTCTGCGCATATGATTGAACCTAGCATTCTCTATCATCACGGAGCAGTAGGGCAGGAATACACTTTAATGTTATTAAGAAAAACACTGATAATACTCTCTTTATCGTATCGCAGTCGTCTCGCACACACAAAATAATAGTTGTCCCAGTGTAAAGTAACTCATGGCATGCCATTGCATATTCATACATTCTGTTGACTTTATTATACGAGTTTTTGGGCCTTTGTGAGGGAACAATACTAAGGGCCGTTGTAGAAGAGACTTGAACTTTTTCGACATCTTTGAAAATTTTAAAAATACTTGTATGTTAGCTTTTGTGACCCCACACGAATTTGGCTTTGTCCTTTGAGTATGTTATGAAGGTAACTCTGTGACAATCTAGACTTAAAGCGAAGTCAAAAACTAGGTAATAAAAATATAAAAAAATAAAAATATTTTATTTTCAGACAATATAGCCCATAGTGTTAGTAACAAGACAAATGAAACAAAAGAACTTACAAACTATGTTAGTAGATAGGTACACAATAATAACTAACTATCGTGCCGATTCACTGACTCGCACCTGTCACATGCAAGTCAATGAATCGACAGAGAACGGCTGAGTCTAATCTATCTGCAATCATCTTCAGGATTCCGTTGCCGCTCCCCCGCACACCTTGCATGACAGACGCGATTTTCTTTCGCATGATTGCATGGAAATCATCTACATGCGCATCTGCAAACATGCCTGAAGCACTACAGTAACGGGGGAGCCGCAACAGAGCCCTGAAGATGTTATTGTACTGAACTCTGAGGGCATTGTAGGCCTTTTGCGTAAACCTGACCCATACACAACTCGTGTAAAAACTTTGACAGTACGCCTTAAATAGCGTGAGCTTTACGTCTACCGTACAACGAGCGAATCTATGAGCCAGCATCCAGCAGTAATCCTTCATTTCAGTTGCTTGGTGGCTTGATTTGATCACCCGTTGAGAAGTAAGTCCGTCTTATACAGAACTGTCAAATACTTTTTTCTTTCTTTCTTTCAACGGGATAGCGGCAATCTTTCATTTTGCGACTGTCTTTAGTCCCGCAACTGCGGTCGCCAATTTGCCATCGATAACATCCATTGATAGAACCCAACCAACAGTGGATTGCGTAAGAATTGGATGATGTGCCACATCTAACACCGACAACATTAGTGTCACTTTAAGACCCCATGTGTGCTAGTTTGGAAATGATTGTTCCTAAGTAGTAGCTGCTAGGCCCTTGACTTACGAGATCTGTAATGAGCTGTTTCCTTTAGTTCGTCTCACGGTTTGTGAGATGATAGCTGACACCCCGTGTTCTTTTTATTGCCAGATTCATGTCAGTAGAAATATATATAGGACATGGATATTTTATATGGAAGGAAACTTAACTCGGTGGTAGGTGGCAAATGATTGAAGAGTAGAGTGTACGGATAGTACACATCTCCAGAGATGTTAGTAGGTCCTAATGAATAACCAGAAAAAATAATTGAGCTAAATTTGTAGTAGTTGAGATGTTTGAAAATCAAAAATACGAGTACCATTCAGGCGTAAAATTCTCTTTTGCGAACTTTAGATTTTTTGTTTCCATTCGGAATTGTCCCACTGTAATGCAAATAGTTTAGGTCACAAATTACGAGTTAATATATTTATAACTAAACTATTGCCCAAATATACCCTGATGATTATCTTTAAATGAGCCATTGACGTCACAAGCAAACTACGCTTTGTTCTAAGGACATAAAACCAATTGAATGCCACGTCGCCATGATGGCCGTAACGAATGAAGTATGCCAGGAGTGTATGATGATTGATAGCGTCCTATTTCTTTTTCAAGGTGTTCTGAATCAAGTCTTTCATTCATTAAATCCTATATATAATATTTGCTGGTCTGTTTGGCTGTGGTGGTGTGTTTCTCCAATCTAAAAGCTTGTAAGTCATCCAAAATCTACAGCAATATTAGGTTGGCCAAACTACTGAATCAATCTTAAAGTCTTATCTTATCAGGGGTTATAGACAACATCATCAGGAGTTTGTAAACATCTTAGACCGCTACAAGAATAGTGAGCGAATATGAACTTAATTTTGCTAGGCAAACGTAGTATAAGCATACTGAGTTAACAACTACGTTTGTTTAGAGAGAATTATAGGTGTCAGCTGTCTATCCTTCGGAAGTCCTACCTTTGTCCAACAAACACTTTTTCGTTTACGGTAATTCGAGAGCAACACAGCCATATTTAATCCCCAGGGTAATTTCGAAACGGCTTTCCAGTTGTACCTACCCTCGTTACAGTTAATTGGACAAATGGCTCGTTATTTCGTAGAATTCGTTACCGGTGCTTCAGTTCAATATCAACGCTCTCGTATTGCTGTTTGACCTAAAAAGATTAAAATGAAATATGTTACGAGATCCAATGTGTTAATACTTAGTATTCCTGTGTTTAATATTGTGGTTCCTAGCTTATTTCTAGTTTCTCTGCTTGTGGTTATCGTAAAAGACGTTTGAACCTTTCAATCACAACCGCTCGCGTAAGGCGTTGAACAATACTAATGTCTGCATTTTGTCACTTGAATTAAGAGATTAAGGGCTGATTTTTCAGTCGCCAGATACTGTTTTATCCAACGAATAAAGATGATACATTTTGTATAGGAAAGCTGTCAATTTTTTTAATTTATTCCCTCGGATAACATTATCTGGCGGTTCAAAAATCAGCCCTTAATAACTTAGAAAGAAAAAATTTGCAGTGGTATGTTATAACTTTACAAAATGCGTAACTTTGGTTTAGCGTAGAGATCTCACCATTATCATCACTGAAGAACGTGACTAAGAAGTACATACCTAACTGTGTGTTTACTATTGAACACTTGAACAATTCTTTTAAATAAAGCGGACGTTGGCAATAATCCAAATCTACCGAGAATCGTCCAAAGATTGCATCTATAAAACACAGAAATATTCTTGAATCCACTTTCCATACATTTAACATACATAAACGAACCTCAAAAGACGGTTTTGCTTCCAGAGATGGAAATTTTAAGTATTCAGACCGTGATTCTCGTGAACTTAATAAAATCGGGCCCAAAGGACTGTTGGACTCGTTTCACAGTATGTAAGCTTTGAGATCGTATCGGGAAGTGAAGTTGTGTGGGCTGATTCTGTGCCTTGAAGTTTCTTGACTAGATTTGATGTAGGAAAAGGTAAATAGGTAACACGAGACTAGCTCGAAAGTCAGGAACGGTGTGACGACGAGAACACGTAAGTGCTTAAACTTTTTGTGAATGGCACTAGAAAGATAATGCATTGGTCGACTGCGTTTCCAAAACCCCTAAAACCTAAATGTTTGCATGCTTCATATTTGAAAATTGCTTCGCATTCCATCAGACAAGAAGACTTCGTTAGACGAAAGTTCACTATAGATTATAATGTGTGTGGAGAATAAGTAGACCGGTCCGGGTAAAAGTTGCTTCGACTATAGCAGGTCTCATGAAACAATAATGATCACTGCCCGAAACCTAATTTACTGCGTTTAACGAAATATGCATTTTAATATTTTGATAATTCTGTTTGTTTCATTAGTGTACGTTTACTTTCTTTTACAACTTGGGTGGCAAAACGAGCAGCTGACGTGACATAAAAACCTCACTTTTTAATTACGAAAGTATAAATATAAAGTTTTAAGCGTCTCCAGTTAGTTCTGGCTTTGAGCCAATACTAGACAACACAAGGTCTCTTATAGGAAGAATAAATTTGGGCTCTTGACCTGATTGACGCGAATCGTGATAGACGTCGAGTTTTGATGTGGCTTCTTGTTTGATGTTCTGTGTGGCTTCTTTGTGTTCTCTTGATACGTCATCCATAATAATACGGTGATTATGTAATTTACACCTATTTTCTCTGATGAGATCTTCTATCAAGATTATTATCCTAGTTTTAAAGCTGCATGTTATTTATTTCATCGGCAACTGCTTAATGTACTTACAGTTGCCCAACATGCACTGTAAATCAAATAATAATATAGCAAGCACGTATATTAAACCTAATTATGTTGGAATAACATCTCCTTCCTCAGAGCTTTCCTATGTTTTCTCTGGCATGATCCATTCTGCTTTAATAACTTGTAATGCTGCCGAAAGCAATATACCAGTATCTTCATCCATGGCTTTAGATTGTTGTGGTTTTAACTTCACCCCGACTCCAGATACTACTTAAACTATACGGCAAAATACTTGGAGTTAGATTTACACGTTGCCTCCAATAGTTGGTATAAGTCTTCGGCCTATTAGTTGGAGGTAAGTCTATGGAGCTGATGTCGTGCGGAAAGTCTTCGACTCTGTAAGGTGAGAAAGATGGTACATTATTCTTGAAATCCCAGAGCAAAATGTAATCTCTTCCTCTGACTGACAATGAACTGTGTACAATATTAAATTATCATTAGCTAGCAACAACTTGTCTAACGTTCAAGCTCCAGTGTCACAATAGAAATGTCAAGTAACCACGATCAATGGAGCGACTCTCGTCTCTTCCAAGGTCAAATCTAACGTGAATGAAAGTGGGTCAGTGCGTAACACCGAACAACTTGTTTCATAACTATGATATGGCTAATTATTGTTATGTTTAGATGTTTTTATGTTTGTGCTTCCTCTACGCTTAAATGGCAATACCTAGACATTTTCTGGTTTTATGGGAACTATGTAGCATCTAATGTATAATAGCCGACAATATGTCTCAGCAATAGCAGACATATGACTATGAATTACTCCATACACACATAACGTCACGCTATTTACAAGAGGATAGGCAGAAATACACTAACAACGCCACGTAATACGATCCTTAGATTTTCCACCGATTTCTTTCTTAAGTATTTTCCCCATTCAATTATTTTATTGTATTCGTAATATATCATGATGACAGTATGCCGTTAGCCGCCGACCAAGTGGTTAAGAAAACACGTGGTTTTCCCATTGCATTTTCTATTCAGTTATTTTTGTAGTAACAGGATACTGCCTTGTAGGTATTGTCTGTCATTTCCAGATCCTTTATTTCTTTAGACAAATATCTGAATATTTTTATCTCTTGTTTCTAGATCTTCAATAAACGTCTTCACAGTACCATTCAATTTCAATGTTGAGGTACCTTTGTGAAGTCTGCCGGAGAAATATTTAGCATTTGTTCAGCAGTTTCTTAATAAGGGACTATCGTTTGATCTGTGAGGTACGGCCCGAATTTCACAATGGACGACCTACGCCATGCTGGAGGACGTATTGGAATGTCCCTTGTCGATAGATTTTGTATCGATGTTTTCATAATACTACAGATTTGGTATTTAATTACGATTGAGCCAATGACTATCAACTTGAGCCTTGGTGAAATTTTAGATCGCGGTAAAGTTGTTATTGGTATTTTGTTACAATTAATTCAAGCCTTGCCAATGATTAAAAGAGGTTTTTAAATGTCAGAAGGACTAAGAATTACCTAAGGTAAATCTTTTTTCATCCTACCATCTCGGAAAGAGTATTTTTAATCTTCAATATCTGAGTGGAAAAGCCGTTTTTATTCTCTAGAGGATAAAGTAAATTTTCATCCCACCATCTCGGAAAGAGTATTTTTAATCTTCAATATCTGAGTGGAAAAGCCGTTTTTATTCTCTAGAGGATAAAGTAAATTGAATTTAGAACATCGTGTGCACTAAGTTTGTGAATTAAACTTTTTTTTTTGCATTTAGTCATTTCCTCGCTGAGGTGGAATGAAAAGTTACGTGTTGCACTCGAGTGCAAAGATTTTTCACCTCGTGCTCTTTTGATTCCCTCGCTAACGCTCAGGATTCTAATTTTAGAATCCTTCGCTTGCTCGGTCATCAAAATTGAACACGCGGTTAAAAAGCAACTTTGCACTCTTGTATAACAAATAACTATTGTGGATGACAATTTTGAGTAACGAAAAGCAGAAATCTGTTCTGGGCTTGTTTATTAACCTTATAACAAACAGAAAACAAAAAGCACTTATTCAAAATATAAAGAAAGCAACGACAGTAACAATTGACAGTTCACTTTAGCCTTAAATACCTTTTATATATAAAAAAAACGAAACAATAACCCAGTTCTGAACGGAATGCAAAACAGAATTTATCAAAATAATAAGAAAATCCGGTATTCTACACACGAAATACGTGTCAAGCTATCAGAACGCCGAATTATTTTATCGATATTCAAGTCACGTTCGCATCACTATGTCTGCTTACAATACATTCACTCTAACAACCTCACAAACGATATTGAACTTTCATTGTTTAGCGATAAAGTCGAATTTGATATTGAATGGTACATTGAGATGTACCGCCAATCGATTTCAGACTCTATATGTATTAAGGTTTTTAGTCTTGAATATCGTGATGGGATATTGGCTTACATCGCCCACTAATGCGATTTCGATTCGGAACACGTGGAGAGTCTTTATGTGCAATAATAGGCTTTTAATTAGTTTTAAATGTGAAAAACCGATAATTGAAAAAATCTAGGGTTATCATCGAAAATTGGCGATGATAATCATTTTAGAGCTTGATTTGTGTGATCCCCTATTATACTTAGTACTTCAAGAGCTTTTCGAGAATTTGTCTGGACTTTAAAATAGATAACCCATGACGTTTCGGCGTTTCTTCCCGGAGCTAATCATAGAATACGCCACGCCATTTAGTATATAAATAAATATTATAGTTTAAAAAAAAAAACTAAAGAAAACGCTTTTGTCATCCAAACTAAACGTGTATGCAATTTCAGCTCAATCGGAAACCGGGAAGTGGGTCAAATTTAACTTCCAAGATTTTTTTTACATAGTAAGTTAGTTAGTTACAGATGAAGCTAATAAAAGCGTTTTAAAAAGACATGTAAAAGTGACTGAAAAACTCTAATTGAAAAATAAACAATTTCATTAAATTTCACTGACTTTCCTTTGCTGGACGTTAAGGCGCATTATGTAATGTATCAACTGGATCGACAATAGCTAGCTGTACATACTAATAATAACAGTGCAATACAATACAATACACTTTATTGCACACCAGAAATAGAAGAAAAGATACATTAACTAGAAAAAAGATGTACAAAGGGCGGTCTTATCGCACTTGGTGATAATAACATGCCTTTGAAGGAACTCGAGAAAGTTTTCGAACTTAGTGCACCAAGAAACTTGTCAACATATCATAATAAGACAATAGGACATGATCGTGAGATTGATAGTAGTGATAAACCAAAGATTTAAGGAAAAACAGATGTACTTGCCAAACGATAGTTTGTAAAATACATAGTAGGTACCTAAAATAAATATCGATTGGGAGTCCCGTTTTTGTCAACACATTTGCTTGAAGAAGTGTATTTTCAGGTCTTCATGTATACTGCTAACAATGGGAAACCATTTTTCTCTGCCATTGTCACTGCTTTGTTGTTCTGAAGTCATTAATCTATTCTTGTGTGTTTCATGTTTGTGCTCGGCATTTTATTGTCATATCCCTTATGAACGTTCTTCTCTATAGGATCTACTATTTGGAACCGTGCACCTAGAGTCTCGACATTTCATAAGTGCCTGTATTTAGTTTACATGAAATAAAGATCTATTCTATTCTAGAACAAGATAGTCTGGAAATGAGAATTTATGAGGTCGATGTGATCCTTCAACGGCGTTGGTTAGATTCTTTGAAACTAAATATCAGGGTGTCGCTTAAGTTCAATACTGAGCTAAGTACGGAAAACTGAAAGAACTATGATTATAAATATGTTAATCCTAAAAATACGAAAAAAAATTGAGAGTGAAAAAATTGCGACTCCAACATCCAATAGGTACTTTTTGTTTCCAGCAAATTGAGCTGTCAGTCTCAAAAACACGTGTCTGAATTTTGTTAAAACCTTTTTCATTTTACACTCGTGCGTTGAACCCCTACACGCCCAACATAACCTTTAATTGTACCAGTAATTAGAAGGCCATGTTTGGCAGTGGATGTTTACGGGATTGTATGATGAAGTGTGGGTGGCTTTGTAGTCCTCTTAACAACTCCTTTTATTTCATCTTTACCATTAATGCCAGTCTTTAACATCTTCCAAAATCATCCTATTTCATTATCAATTCTTTATTTACCTTTCGGCTTATAAAACACTATAGGTAGTGCTCCAGTATAAAGCCTATTCATTAATTTGGACCGCCATTTAAGACCCTTTAAATTTTGCAAACGATTTAGGTCAAACCCGACCTCCCCGGTGGGTCTAGGGTTGACAAATCGTTCGAATATCGCTAGAAAAATGTGTATTCTTAGATGTGAACAAAATTCTAAGAAAAGATTATATTGAATTCTATCTTAGAGAGAAATATCACACGAGCCTTAGTCCCGCGTAGGCGTTTGCTGAACAAATAAAAGAGAAAAAGCTTTGCTAGACGAATGCTATTGATAAAGCACTCTTATAATGCAGGTCTATTCGCTATAAGGGACAACTTATTTAAGAGTTTGCTAGGTGATTTTCCGAGCGTACACTTGACTTTTTTTTAACTTGCATGGGCGGGTGATTTATTGAGTAGAGGCGGAGGAGGATCTTAATCCCACGTAAGTGAAGACCACTTTGCTTAAAGTTTTGCAAGCACACAATGCGCAGGATTAATTTCTTCTTCCAAATCATACAGTCGCCTCTTGCGATATCAACTGAAAGAAATCTAGCTGTGTGTTTCTCTTGTCTGTAGAGCTTTTAATTCCAGGTACTGTAGAATAATATTTTCCATCTAGCAGCCCTAGTTCATCTCTATTTTTGTTTTTAATTGCCATGAGTGGGTTGCGTCTACCTCGAGAGGCTCTCAGTACCGCGAAGTAAGAGCGGTCGGGGATTATACGTAATCGCTCTTAATGTTAAACCAGCGTCAGCGGAAAATTTTAGAGTGATGTGTGAACATAATATGCGTAAAGGGCTTTTTAAAATGTGTCGAAGTGCTCGAGTTTTGCTGGATTTGAAGTTTTATGTACTTAAGTCTTGCTTATCAGCATTTTTAGACGTTTTCATAACCGGTTGAATAGTTACGCAGCTTTAAGAAATCTTTAAAAATGGTTTAGTTGGTTTAGAAGTAACATTAGTTAATTTAATATCAATAAAAATGTCAGCTGCAAATTCATGAAGTTTGTGTGTGACTCGTGCCTTTTCTCTTATATCGATGGATTCTGATCAGTAACATAGAAAACTCAAACAGCACCTAGAACAGAAACGTGTTACGATTTCCTCTTATTTACAAAACAAACAAACACTTTCTAAGCTTTTTCTTCCCTTCGAGATCTAAATTTCCTGTCTCTGAACATTTTTGCTTGCCTATTACGAGAGTAATGTCGCCTTTAACGTATTTAAGGCGTTCTTAGTGCACCCTTCGTCTTCTAAATCGAGTTATGTCTCGATTATTATCGCTCAGCTCATTTCGTGTCGCTCTCCTTACATTTTTTTTTGGATTTTAATCTGTTATTAGATTCTTTATCTCGCTCAAGTAGGTTATTTAGAAAGTTATCTTTGTCATATTTTAGGGTAAAATCTTAAGCTTGGATATTTTGCTTGAATTAAGTTATGAAATCTGCTGGATTTTGGGTAAGTATTTTGAGCTTGTTTGCATGAATATTCTTTATCCTACAGTATTAGAAGCTTCCTTTAACCTTCTTGGTTTATGATGTATTTATTTACATAGATTATTCAAAAGTTTTAAGTTGTTGATAGGTTGATATTCGATTACTAAACATCAGTACTTTAATTCATTTCTCGAGCTCGAGACTCGTATCTTTCGGCAAATATACTGCAAATGTACTGTAGTACTTTTTTCACCAAACGTATGCAATAATACCCAATATGCTTTCCATATTTCCTCACTTTGCACCTATAATTCTATTCCAACTGCTCCCCTAGTTTAAATCTAATATTGTCTCTCTTTTCCATTTCCTAACAGTTTGCTTCGTTCGTTTCTGGCTGTTTATCTTTGTGAACATTTTGTTTATTTCATGGATTTATTTCTGTGTTCCTGTGCCTCATTTGTGATTTTTAAAGTTCAAACTGATCAATCAATATCTTTTTAAAGTCCTGATATATCTAGTTACTTCAAAGATATGTTGTTAGATTTTCAAGTTCTTTCCTATTAAGATTGTTATTTGCTCAAAAAGCTAACAGATTTTCAAACAACTGCATTCTGCATTGAAGAAATTCAATTTTTAACACGCTTTTATTAGCTTCACCTGTAACTAACTAACTAACTTACTATGTAAGAAAATCTTGGAAGTTAAATTTGACCCACTTCCCGGTTTCCGATTGAGCTGAAATTTTGCATACACATTCAGTTTGGATGACTAAAGCGTGTTCTATAGTTTTTTTTAAACTATAATATTTTATTTTATACTTACATCATGTTGCAATTCATTCAACATCTTAGATCAGCTATGAATTTTGTTGACTGTCAATAAATTATCTCACTCGATTATATTCGACGTCTGCCTTGTTTGTAAACTCTGCAATAGTGCCAATGATTATTTACAAAAATATATGACATAATGCTAAACGATTTGAATAATAATTTGGCAATGGACATCTATTTTTCTCATGCGATTCGAAGGACCGATCTAGTACGTATAGATCAGCTTACGTTTAGTAAGTTTGCTATAGTCCAATTTTATGATTTCTTAATAACGGTCTCAAATGAGATATCCCACGATGGAGCTTTTAGAAATAGGTGCCAAAATTGTTAATATCTGTTGGCCCTTATTAGCCTTAACAAATAAACAAGGCCTACTTACTCCAACGTTTTATTAATTTTGCTTCTATTCCTTTTAACGTTGGCGTACGGGTTTATTTCTAATTCGGAACTTATTCCGTGCTAATTACCTACTCTGTTTTTAATTAAATATTTCTTCAAGTATTATTTTTGCTTGAACATTTTGCTATTAATTACGTGTTTAATTTAATTTTCCTTTTGACAAAATCATGGTTAGAGAGGAAAGGTTTGAAAATAATTTTACCTTCAGCATTAGTAATTGAAATTTTATTTCAAAATTATTTTCCTTACTGCATTTGTATTTGAAATTTTACTATCCTTGTTGATACTTATCGCAACCTTATGTTTGTTGTTTTTAATTTACTTTACTTCGTATAGGAAAATCTATTTAGCTTTTTGCTCTTATTTTATTTTTATGCCATTCGCTTAATTGTTAACATCGGCACTTTACATCAGAGTACATAATTTGTCGATACGCTTCAATTCTGCGGTTTTTTTTAAATTCTGCATGCGTTTTTTCTTGACTACGTAAAATATTTTGGTGAGGTTGATTGCATGCACAACTATGCAATTGGCACAGTTTTGCTTCTTATCTAGTAGACACTAGTGATTGAACACTGTTTTGACCCATTTTGTTGGATAGTGATTATCTCGAGATTGCATCTATGAATAGTTTATCTGAATGTTATGAAATGTTAGGTGGTGTGGAGATGGTTATTAGCTTTTAGCAAACGATTAATTCTTTCAATTTCAAACGAAGCATATTTATGTTTGTCTCCCTATTGCATGAATTTTATTGTGATCAATTGCTTTTTCGAACTGTGACTAAAGAATCCAATAGGGTCCGACAGTAAAGCTTTACGTTAACTGTTACTGTTTGAGGGAGTTGCAAATTTGCAAGTAAGCATCTGTATTTGTCTTTCACTCCTAGATTAAGATATGTTCTTGCAGTTCTACAAAATAAGTATTGTATTACGAAGCAAGCTTATTAAAATTGAATAAAATCTTCTTTACTTGTACAATTTGCTTTAAAAATTTAAAACAGCATAGTTCAAGAACTACTCTTCTTTTTTTACCTCCATCCTAGTGTGGACATCAACTTTGGGATTAAAAATACACCTTATCTGTGTTAACATCCTTCCTGTTCCCTTATTTCTTGTCTATTTTAAGATATCTTTGATTGCGTCCCCATGATGGGCGTCTGAAGTAATTATGTTCCCAAAATAGTCATGGGAAACTTGTGTATCTGTTTTTTGTTGAAAATGTGTTTCCTTTTAAGATTTTTTTAAGTGTGGCTATTGAAACTACGTGGGTTTTATCTCTAGGATTTCATCGATACGATTTGTATATAACTTAAAAGAAAAAGTAAGTTCAAAAAGGAAAACCTGACTGCTGAAAAAGTATGAAACAAGAAAATATTAATAGTGATGTTCAGAGGATAGCCATGGTCGTATGCCACTTTGCCCTAAAGCCTATCGCTTACTACTGTTAGACTGTATTGTTTTGCTAGGTAGGTGGTAGGTTGGTGGTAGGTAGGTGGTAGGTAGGTGGGCAAGCGAGAAATGCGCCAAAAAAAAAAGAACCGAACATAACATACATATCCTTTCTAATTCAGTCATACTTAATAAGTAATTTGTATGTGCCCCAAAAACCGCCCTATCCTATAACCTGTCACAGTTATTATAATACCACTGCACCCATATCTGATTCGATTTAACTTCACCAAGTCACGCTTAAGTCAATGTTGTTTATGTCACAATTTCATGTGTGGAGTCCTGTTTTTCCTTTAATTAGTAGGGGAGTTTGTGAGTTCTTTTGACATGCATGTTGATGTATGGATATGAAATATGTGCTTGCAACACTTACCTTTGCTTATTTTTATAAGTGGCAGGTGTGTCTAGTATGCTACCTAAAATCTGTCCAAAATTATTTCTGTTGTTGTCTGGACTATGTGTGTTTCTTTGATGTGATCTGAATGAGCTATCCAATTTCTTTCGTGTCTAAAAAAGCTGTTCTTACGAATCCATCAGCTGCGTTGTGCAAATTTGCTTTTTTTTTCGGTATATCTCGGATGTGTAACTATGATGACTATAAAAATTTGCATATTTCTTATAAGTGCTAGAATACCCCTAGTATTTTACGCTATAATTGCGTTTTGGTAGATAGAGGTTTCTTTTCTGTTAGTCTCAATGAAAACATCATCTCATTGTCTATTCACAAATTGACCACGTTCTATCAGTTCAATACCCTGATGGATCAATTGTGCGTGTTAAAGTAAACAGGCGCACGCGCACCTAATCTTGCATCGTTCTGTCAGCGCAACGTAATACGTTTTTATAACGGCTCTGTGTAGTTTTAACGTGTTTAGTTTCGTAGGGTTGCCCATGATTACCTTGCAAACGGGAGATCTATAATATTGATCAAAAGCTCCAGTCCTACTAGCATGAGCTCTCGCATGGAAATTAATGATGAAACGATTATCACTTACCGATTACGATTTCGATTACGTTTATCAGCCAAAATAATCGACGATTACGATTATTCTATACTTTAAATAAAACATGTTTTAATATTTAAGAAAATATGTAAGTATTCAAGTTACTGAAATCAAAATGGTACGAATTTTTATTTTAGATATTTATTCAAAAAGAACAGTTAGACATAGCGTTCGTTCACACTAACAAAAACAAAAAATGCTTACAAAAAGTGAATAAAGAACGCGTAAAAGCGCGATTCTGGCTGTTTAGGGCCCATCCAGCTCTTTTAAGGGCAGTAATCAACAAGCTACGACAAGATTAGACAGCCCTGTATTTAGTTTACATTAGAAGCAGTTTCCTATACCGCCAGTATTTTTGTCGCGTTCAACTTCAACGTTCAATAGTCAAACATTGTACTGTTAAAGATTGTAATCTACGAGTATTATTTGAAAAGAGTTACCATGAAGTTTCTTGCCGGTTCTTCTCCATAGGGTCTACTATTTGGAACCGTGCACCTAGAGTCTCGACATTTCATAAGTGCCTGTATCTGGTTTACATGAAATAAAGATCTATTCTATTAAGTGTTCATGTTACTTTGGCCATAGATTATGCTATAAATCAACACACCTACACTACATCCAATGGCGGAGCAAAGAAATAAATTAGCAAGATTTTCGCGTGTCGTTCGTTCAGTTGATCTCATCCTTTGTTTAATGAGCGTTAAGTCGTGCCTATATGTTGCCATGGCAACGAGGATTACAAGCTACAAGGAACAAAGGTTACGCCCAATAACTTTATGGTTACGCCTGGGATCTGAGAAATGTTTGGCAGAGTTCAAGGGTACTTAGTTTCAAGGTGTAGTTAGTAGGAACTTATGATGTTCATCTTCGTACGTGTGTCACTGCAGGGGTGCTAAATGAAAATCAGTATGTCCCAATCCCAGCACATGATGAGTTGGTAGCTTTTTTAAAACGCTTTTATTAGCTTCACCTGTAACTAACTAACTAACTATGTAAGAAAATCGTGGAAGTTAAATTTGATCCACTTCCCGGTTTCCGATTGAGCTGAAATTTTGCATACATGTTCAGTTTGGATGACTAAAGCGTGTTCTATAGTTTTTTTTAAACTATAATATTTTATTTTTTAATATTTATATAGGGTCTTACTTACACTTTGTGGGACACTCGATGAGAAACAATGGAAGTTTTATTATTATCACGTCTATTTGCGTGCAGTTCCGCAAAGTGTTTCCGTTAGGTCTAGGCACTATTGGGTATAATTTAAAATCGAGGTTTCTCGTTATCGTTTCCAGCTGTAAGTCTTTTACTATAGTGCTGGATATAGATGGCAAAATACACCACTTCATCTATTATCCAACACAACAGCAATAAGCCTATTGAGGAAGGTAAAATGCTCAAATGCTCTCATAGCTCTTCTAGATCGCTTACATTCAACAGCTACTGGCCTTTACGTAGTTTGTCAACCTAATAAGCAGTATTTACAGCTTAATAGTTATTTACTAGTTCAATTACCACAATCTTACTAACATAATCTTCAAACAAACCAACCTATTAGACATACACTATTACGTTTACGTTAACATCTTCCACATACATCATAGCTTCTGTTTACAGAACGTCGGTTACACAATTTTGGTGTTGCGGACTTGCAAGTTTACTTTACGCCCAAACAGTTTATGTTCCAGGGTTTGTGTATGGTTGAAATGGTTTTATTTCGGGGTATTTATGCTACTGCTATAAAATTATGACTGGGTCATATTTGCTGATGAAATTGTTTTGAGCGCAGTGGTTTAGAAATAAGTATACAATGTGTATCAGAAATGTTTAAGGGTGTGGATCAGACCATCAAACTGAATAACTTTCGTTATGGACCTAACATCGTAAATGCGAAAAAATTATTAGCTGTTTGATGGTGTGATCCAGACCCTTAAAATATCACCACGTATTTCTGATACTCGTTGTAGATACTGTGGTTGGGAGTCGAGGTGTGATGATATTAGGACTAGATTTGTTGTTGATATATCGTGAGATTAGATCTTGAAAGCTTATAGGACCCTATATTTTTTTGTAGTTAGTAGTAATTCCAAGACTGGGACAGTCAAGAACCGCTACTTTTTATTGGTTGGGGGAATCGTTTAAGTTTTGCTATCTACAAAGGTGAAGCCAGGAAGCGTGGGTGGGGATATCTTCTTTGGTGACCATCTTCAGATGCTGAGGGGCTGCCAGAATTTTCAGTGATCGCTATTTGGTCTACAAAACTTACTTTATGTTGCGTAAACGTAATCAATCCAAGCGGTATAATGCCGCCCCTCCATATTATCTTTTACCACAATTCGCATCTGTTCTGAAAGCCCCACGAGGCACGTATTGGCAAGTCCTCTTATTAACACGCTTTTATTAGCTTCACCTGTAACTAACTATGTAAGAAAATCTTGGAAGTTAAATTTGACCCACTTCCCGGTTTCCGATTGAGCTGAAATTTTGAATACACATTCAGTTTGGATGACTAATGTGTTCTATAGTTTTTTTAAACTATAATATTTTATTTAACACTAAACTGCTTAGATCTCTTATACAACCACCATTATCAAAATTACCTCTAAATCCTATGCAATTGCCTTACCTACATTGTGGAGGCCTATGTCTTGTTAAGGAGCCCCCGTTCGAGCCATCGTTGTACGTTGATTTCCCTAACAAGGTACGGTCGGGTCATTGACTTTTATAGCCCCACTTACACGGCACGTTGGCGATACGACATGCGATTTTTATAACTAGGTCATGTACAGCTGAACAAAGAGGAATACAGGTCACCAGATATACAGGATGCCTTGTTAAATACGGGCAATATTGAAACAGGGTATTGTACTCATCATTATGAACAACTTTTACTATAGGACAAATTCGGAAATCGCGAAATAAAAATCAGCTGTTCCATACATTTAGTCTAATAATATTGAATTATTTGTTTGAAACAGCTGATTTAAAACCGCCGATAAAAAAGAGGGGTATTATAAATTTGTAGTGTGTATCTTTGTATCTGTGTCTGTTTGTGGCTTCGTAGCTCCAAAACGATTGGACAGATTTCAATGCCGTTTTTTAATTGAAAACTAGATTAATCGAGAAACATCTTAGCTATGTTTCATGAAAATCTGTTCAGCCGTTCAAAAGTTACAACTCTTTTTCTAATTGGAGTCACGGGTTTTTGACGGTTAGGTTATTTTATTTATCTTTAACTTAACTGACATTACAGACATATTAACGTTTGTCTTTCTTAATATTTAATTTATAAGGGTAGGCAGTATATTTTTGTTTCTATAGAATTCACGCTACTGTGTGAGGGGATATCGCATCACATTCGCGTCTGCGCCGTGTTGATAGCATGTAACCTAGACATTATTACGGTTGAACGCATTTTAGCTGGCAATTCGGACCCGAGGCTCTTGAAAATGGGATACTTAGAGTTGTTCTTAACCCTCTTGGATATCTTCGCGTTCGTTGTCCTTAACAGTTGTAAACGCCAATATTATATAGAACTTATGTGCTTAGTACTGATGTGACGTAACTATGTCGTGTCGTCCGCGTCACGGTCAATGTAACACAGGTTTTATGTCAGTCAGTCATTACCCCTACTAAAGTTAAGAAGTAACCGTTTGTCGTGGTATGGCCATGTGGTGAGGGATGAAAATCATGTAACAAGAAGAGTTTTAAGTATCTATGTGGATGGATGAAAGAGAAGAGGCCGACATAAGAAAAGATTGTGTGAAATTAACACGCTTTTATTAGCTTCACCTGTAACTAACTAACTTAACTGTAGCCACTTAACCACTAGTTAAGGATTTTTAAAAAAATTCAGATCCAAAGTAAAATGGGATAGGGGCAGGAGAATGATGACAAGTCACTATCCCTACATATCGTCAGAGGAAAGGCAAAATGACGAAAGCGCCAATTCGTTGGCAAACTAATTTAAACTTTACAGAGCACATTTTAAGTTGGCCAGCGAATTGGCGCTTTATTAGTTTTGCCTTTCCACTGACGGTATGATCGACATCTTTTTCCTATGTTATGGATGGACTTCTATAGTACTAACGTACTAACAAGAGTTGCATTGACACAATCAGTCGACCAAGTGTAGGTACTAGTATCTAGTACCGCGCAGTAGTTCTGGACAATCCTTGCAGCACCCTAACAGGGTCATGTACCAGGTTAGTTTATAACAACTTATGTGTACATTGTGCAATAAATAAATAAATAAACAATAGACGCATTGTGTAAGCGTTCGATCACACTCGATCGCGCGTTTTCGCGTTCGTTATTTACTTTTTGTAAGCAGAAGGCAGCCAACGAACGCGAAAACGCGATTCTGCTGCTAAACGTATCTAGTGTGGATGGGCCTTAAAGTACGTGCAACTTAGTTGAATATATTGATGGACATAAGCTGTTGGACTGGTAATAGAGATCGGAAATAGGCCGCGTATATTTATATGTTGTACACTTGGCTACATAATCAAGCTACACATTTCTAGTATAAGCTGCGGGTCTACCGCGTAACTAAAATTGTAATGAACATCGACATCGGTATTAAACTTCAATACGATCGTGAGAGCCTAAACTTTGAGCTAACTTGTAAAAAAATTACCTATCATATAGTTGGTACTCCTATCTTCATGATCGGTAAAAAAAATACAAGTTAGCTCAAAGTTTAGGCTCTCACGATCGTATTGAAGTTTAATACCGATGTCGATGTCCATTACAATTTTAGTTACGCGGTAGACCCGCTGATCTCACATTGTATAGGCTTCCTGTGCAATGAGAGATTAGCTTATACTGAGCTAGATATATAGCCGTGCGTATAATGTCTACTAATCGTGTCGTCATCGTATTGTCTATTATAAAACAAAAAGTAGCATGTGACACAGACATAACGCTCCAAGTGTCAGCAGACAATTCGGACTACGGCCCGACGAGTGGGTTTGGATATTGAAGGGTTAACACACCCTCGCGTTGAGAGGGTTAATAATTAAAAAAAGATTGTTGCAGCGGTTTTTTGTTGACGCTTTGGGAGTATTTTTGGTATAGTTAATTAATTGTTAGTGAATTTCAGTGAATGGCATCTACTAGGTGAAATTTAATAAAACTAAAATCTAAATATTATAGTTTGTTGATAATAGGCTATTGATTAGATTGCAGTAACTTTTAATATAATGTAGGTATAGTTATATAGGCAAACTGACTTTTGATTGATCCAAAGAAGATTGAATCTTATTTCAAGTGAATTAAGGTTGTCACACACGGCAGCTTTAATGTATCATAATGTATCATAAGATAATATGCTGTCCCACTCGAAATATATGGAACTGTGTGTGATGGCCTTAGTCTCAATTTTTAACACCCGACAAAAAAGAAGAGTGTTGATAAGTTTGTAGTGTGTATCTGTATATATCTATCTGTGACATCGTAGCCCCAAAACGGATGGACCGATATCAATGCAATTTTTTAAATTGAAAGCTAGTTTAATCGGGTATCATCTTAGCTATGGTTCATGACAATCTGTTCCGGCGTTCAAAAGTTACAGCTCTGTTTCTAGTTGGGTGTAATTGACGGTTAGGTTATTATATCACCCATCACCCAGTATAAGTGGTGTACGTACCAGACGGAAAACAAGACAGGTGTCCAATTCCATAGACTAGGAGGATCTATACAGGTACTTGACGACTGACGACACGGTTGGCGCAGTGGCTAAGCGATTAGCCTTCTGCGCTACGTGCCGCGGGTTCGATCCCCGCACGGAACAAATATTTTTATGATCTACAGATAGTGGTTTCGGGTCTGGTTGTGTGTGCATGTGACATGTATGTTTGTAAACTGTACCCTCGATACAGGAGAAATCGTAGTGAGGGGCAATGTTTAAAAAAAAACATACAACCAACCTTTTGACACTTAAAAAAAGAAAGAAAAATAATTTACTTGGATGCAAAATTAAGGCACTTCCAATAGTTAATCAATCGTGTCCCTCAATAGTTTTCCAAGCACGATGCTCATAATGAATTGTAATGACGTCACAGATCCTAAACCAATTTTAATATCGGTATTGATACAAATATAGACAAATTAAAGTATCGATATTTATGTACTGAAATTAAATATCGGTACCGATATCGATAAAAAAAATACCAGTATATCGGTATTATATCGATATTTTTATATCGGTATAAATAAATATCGGTAATCCGGTCCCTGATCATAAACGTTTGTGGATCAAACAGACATTATTAACACGTTTATGAGCTTTAAGGGTTCTATTGATGATGTTATTTCTGATTATTTTAGAGGATAGAGACTATTTTCAGGGTTATTGACTCCATTGATCTTCGGTTGATAATTGTAGTAACTTAGTGTCAGACTGAAGAAGGTCGGGTTTTGGGCGAAGCTGAAATAGAAGCCGCGGGTCTACCGCGTAACTAAAATTGTAATGAACATCGACATTGGTATTAAACTTCAATACGATCGTGAGAGCCTAAACTTTGAGCTAACTTGTATTTTTTTTACCGATCATGAAGATAGGAGTCCCAACTATATGATAGGTATTTTTTTTACAAGGTAGCTCAAAGTTTAGGCTCTCACGATCGTATTGAAGTTTAATACCAATGTTGGCTTTTGCCATCACCTTCGGCCAAAGTCGAAGGTCCAATTTCTCTCTCATCCTCTGAACATCACTATGAATATGTATTAATATTTTTATGTGTCATACTTTTTCAGTAGTCAGGTTTTAGTTTCTGAAAGGATTATTTTTGGAAATTTTGAAATATTTTTGACCTCCGCATCCAATTTCTGAGTTATATCTTTCTGAGTTATAGGCCCTTAAGTTGACCATTGACTGACAGGTGATAATAAAAAAATAAACGAGATAACTTTACATAACCTTGTTGATATTTCTCACGTTACCTACGTTTGTCAACTGTTGTCCACGGTATCAAGATGTCACTCACTTTGTAGGCCTCAAGTACTTTTTATACTTTTTAGTATTTTCAAGTCGGTTTTTACTGTTTTTTTAAAGTTTTTACAGTTCAAGAATGTTCATTGCCTTATTCTAATTGTCGAGCAGAGTGATTTGTAAACTACACCGCGCGATGTACCTATTTATTTAACTGTCAAAATTGGCGGGTATGGTGATTAGCAGGTGGCTTACATCGCTGCCGATGCCTTCAATGTAAATCCTATTATTACCATCACGTTCAAAGGTTAACAATAAATTGAATACCAACAAAAAGTTATTATGAGTCATTCGTGGAAATCGTAATTCAATCACCGTTATTTTTTTATTATATTATTTTGTTTGTTAAGGTTAGGTTACATTGTATTTTAATTTTCATGGTAGTTCTTTTCGGCCTATTGCTAGGTTCCGCATTTTTCTCTCACACTTACCTCAAAAGGCCATTCCAGACGCTACGCTACATTGTTCTTATTTAGAACCTGACGAGAATTTGTCTGGACTTTATAATAGATCGTGACCCCTGAGTTTATTTCAGTATTTCTTCTCAAAGGTAGTCATAGGAATTGCTAGCGCCATCTAGTATATAAAAAAAGACATGTAAAAGTAAAAAGAAAATAGAAATTTTGAAAAAAAAAAATCCAAAAAAAACAATTGAGGAACAGTGGTATCTAAGGTTAGACAAGTAGACACGAATATTACTCTAGGATCTCTCCTGAATCATAGGTAGTACAGTTTAAAAAAATACAACTCACACGCACACAAGCCCATATAGGCCATACAGATATAAAATTGGTTCCTTGCAGGGATTGAAAGAGCGACAAGTAGCGCAGAAAGTTAATCGCTTAGTCACTGTGCCAACCGTGACGTCACGACGTGTACAATGTAATCTGAGCCTATTGCCTATCTTTAGTCATTAACATTCATCATTCTATTTGATTGCCCAGTAGTGATGAATTCTAACAACGACGTTGTTAAAACAAATGCGAATCTGATTGTAATGTTCTCTATTTTTTGTTTTGCAAACAATTTGATTAGGCCAATGAATAGTTGAGTGGTCACGTCAGCTGCCGTTGTTGTTAATGTATCTAATCAATAAAAATATCATAAATTAATTTTGTTACTATTAGGTACATGGGCATAATGGGAACTGTTATTTATAAAGGGTGAAGAGTCAAGGTGCCTACAAGGTTTGGTTTCATGTTCAATACCATTTGGAATATTTGAATGATCATTTATTGAAACGGACAAAAAATCTTGTCTGAGCAAGTGCGTAGTATTGCCATGGAGTCATGTGAGATCTCTCGCATTAAGAGTGCCTCTCGAATCCTAAGAGATTACTAAGATCCTTGATTTTCTTTCATGGCTGATTATATATCAACCGCCAGATTCACATAAATATCTCCGAGGTATTTCTATTTGCCCTGATGCGTTAGATAAATTCTAAAAAAAACGCTTAACTAGCGCAACACGTATAGAGTTGCCATATAGTATCAAAATGGAGGACAAGTCCTTTTCCACAAATTGTCCTCCCATCCTCTCTCATATACCGAATGTTTTCCTTTTTCAAATGTCACGCGTAGTACGACACCACTTAGGCTTACATTCAGAGACGACAGAAACGAGTCTAAGCGTGAACTTACGCTTCCATATGTCAATTTTACGAAAAAAAATTGACAGATGCAAGCGTAAGTTCACGCTTAGACTCGTTTCTGTAACCTAGCCTTAAAAAGCCTTAGAACTTTGATCTATCAGTAACACGCACGCACCCTGCACGGCAGGGTTCACGTGTTTTTTCTCTCGTGGAGTCGCGATATCGCTTTCATACTCACTCATTGGATTTACAAGATTGCATTGAACTTGAAAAGCTAAAGATAAAAGTTTGAACATATTTATTAAATAACATGGTCGCTTAAAAAAATATGATCTGTTAACGAAAATAGGTATTTCTGAAAAAATATGTAACATTTTATTTAGGTATGTCCTCCTTTTATTTTTTCCAAAGTAGCACTAATCTGCTCTCCTTCTAATTTTCCCATCTGGCAACCCTAATCACGTAGGAATAGCATCATATAGTTTTTAAGGATTATATTTCTTAGCAGCAATTTACAGTCAAAAGAAAGGGCGACGGGCTGCAGTTGGTAAATAAATGACATCTTGATGTGGTCTCCAACCGTCCATCAAGCGCAGTTATTATGCCAATCGTTCAAATGATTGTCCTCCGTCGACATTTGCATTTCACAATGGATTCTGTCAGTGGATTGAATATGTCAATTAGAGTGCTAGCCGTTGCTGAAACTGATTTAAATTCCGACAGGGTTTATGTAATTATAGACTCCGGTCCTTTGGGTTTGAGGACATGAGTTGGAAAGTTGAAAGGCTATTAGAGAGTTCGATCTAAAATCTAAATGATGAAATAATAACAGACCATTTTTCATGCCATTTAAATACACAGTAGTGATAAACTAGCGGTTGAATGTTGCCTTCCATGCAGGAGCGTCTGAGTTCAAACACGGCCAGCACCTCGACTTTTGGCATTTATGTGTGGATCAGAATTTGATTATTACTTGCGTTGACGGTGAAGGAAAACATCTTGAGGAAACCTGCAGATCTGAGAGGGCCTCACAAAGTTCTCGATGGTGTGTGTAGTCCACCAATCCGCACTAGGTCAGCATGGTGGACAACGCCTACCCCTGCTTATTCTGAGAAGAGGCCCATGCTCAGCAGTGGGACAGTAATGGACTAGATTTAATGTAATCTATTCGCTATTGCTGTCCTACTAATGTTATAATTTTGATAATTGGTGAAAATGTTTAAGTCACTCAATAAAGATGAAATGTCTCGGATTAACAATAATATACTTTTGATCTGGGTACCTAACATAGTTCTCCTAGGATGCGAGTAAACCACAGGCAATAACCAGTACTCTGTAACTGAGAGAATGATTTTTATATGAAAAAGCATTCGGCGGTAGCAAGCATGTACTTGCAAGTTTGCAACAACATATGACACAGCTGTCCAACTTTTTGTCGAATGTATAATTTCCTCCAACTAGCGTTGAAAACGAGTAAACGGCAACATCCTCCATGTGTACCAGTGGAACAATTACCAGCTATCCGTTCACCTGTACACTGTAACAGACAAATTGCTCCCGTCCGTGTACTCAACGACCACCTTGAGGATTATTGGAACATGTGTATGGTAATTTTAACTTTACTGTCTAGCAAATAAGGTAGAAAATTGAATGTGACTGTTATTAAGGATTGGCGTAAGGAGATCAAAAATTTATTGCTGATGAATAAAGTTTAGTTTTGTTTGGGATATTTTACAAAAAAAAACCATTAAGATGTTTAGAAGTCTTTGTAATATCACCTTCAGCATCTTAGACTGGAAGATAGTCCCAATATCTTTGGGCAAAGTTTGGTTTTGGCGTCAACACGGTATTCGGCTCGAAGGACCAATTTTTGGTGCGTGAACTGTATGTGATTATGGCTAGGATGCAGTGTCATGGGCTTCGCTAAAATATCTTGGGGTTGGGTTAGTCTCACCAAATGTGGCGGGATATAACTTGACACGGAGCGACTAAAGAAAAGGAAGCATGTTTAAACATGATAAGTTCATTACCAACATTATAGAAGGAAAAATAGAGGCAAAGAGAAAAAGAGGAAGACCAAGAAGAAACGACATTAATCAACTGAAATAAAAAGCAAATGTAGAAACATATAAATAATTAAAAGATTTACCATTGGATGGGTCTAGATGAAAATTGATACACCGACAAGTGGCTAGTACTTAAATTTTGGATGGGACTACTGAAATATTAAGTAAATAAAAGAAACATACATACGTTCTAGTTACGTGTTCGCAATAATGTATTGAGTGATAGATTGCTCTCATATTAATGGAAGGCACTATACGTAATGCGATTTCCCAAGTTGATACTGACAAATTGCGATGATTATAAGCATCAATCAGTTAAGCTGTTTAACGGTAGTATCGGTCCGGCTTTCCATAGAATAAATTATTTTTCAGAGCTTTTAATTTGTACCGTTATGGAAGGTTTATGTTTTCAATGGTCTCGCAGCAAATTATGGACTTATCCATCATGAACTTATGCCTACGTACAAATGGGAATCTAGGGATCCTAATTTCTTACTTCAAATTAATGTCATACTTGGTTATGGCACCTTGGGTTGCAGCTGAAAATCAGCGTTGGATAGTCAGTATTCCCTACACCTTACGGCCACCCAACATTACGCTGAGCTGCTGGCCCCTTTGGCAATTTTTTTATTTATAGTTTCTGTATGCTTTTAGCAAGTGCAAATAAACATTTTCTTTGATTTTTTTGGTAACGTTCCTTGAGTTCAGACACGTGTACGAGGGACGATCTTAATGAGGCCACATACCATCCCAGAACCATTTATGTGTTGTGTACCATTGACTCAATAGAAGAAGACGTATCAAATTCTCTTTCATACATTTGTTTGGTAGTTGTTACTTAAAATTAATATACTTCTCTCTCTTTGTTTACAGAACAGCGCGCCGATGTGGGAGGAGTTCATATCAAAGGCGACGAAACTCCATTCGGCGTTGAAGTGAGTATGAGTTTACTTTTGTTATTTCGGTGTCAGTTTAACATGAGAATTGCTCATGCCGTGATGATAAGATTAGCTAGTCAGGAAGGTTCATACTGAGGCTAACTACCCTAGTGTCTAACTAACTAGGTAACTTAGGGTAACTAGTCTAGGTTCGCCGGACGGATTTAAGTCAATTCGTCTACTAGTAAAGTTATAGAATAAACTTTATTAAAAGCCAATTTAAAATCAGCAACAAAAGTACGATCATTGTACACTGTTTTATAGTTTTTTTAGAAACTAAAACTTACTTTAATTATCTTTTTAAATTAATTATCATAGAAAAGCGTATTTAGTAAATAGTTAGTGATGAACAATAATTACATTACAATCACGAAAAGTTCATCTATTTATGCCAAAAAAACTTGTTATAGAAAGCAGTGAGTCTTATAAGGGTTGGAGAACTAATGACGAAAAAGAACATGAAAATTAATGATCCAGCGCAAGGTTCTACATTCGAATTGAAATTTGGATGCGTGAAGTGGCCGGTGATAAAAGAGATTGCCAATGCTAAGTAATGAAATGATTATAATAAACTGAGATACAGATCAGAAAAATAATTTATCTAACAATCAATTCATTACAATCAACTGTTGAACATAGCTTATACTTACTTATGTTTATAGGTGTTTAATAATGAAAACAGCCGTTTATGCAAGTACATGACAAGAAAGTTAATGTCGCCTATGGATTGAAAGGAATGGCTTATTCTTTGATTGGACCGTCATGACTATACAGTGAATATCAATTGTATTAAAACGAATTGGAATCATAACATGCATTATCATAATATACAGTATTCTGACCTTCCACCCGATGCAACGTAACTCGAGCCCATTTTGCATCATTTAGCCAGTCCATTTAGGCACAATTGAGTGGCCATTGACTGGCAAATTGACGATGATACGACTCGTGTTACTTGATAATAGGATCTTATTGTGTCTGTATTGATGGCTTCAAGTTTTTTGTGGAGGTCACGGCTGCTTGAGGAATGTGGGATCAATTTGGGACAAGTTTGTCATTAGTATTCATTATGAAGGTATGCGGTAGTACATTATCACTGATGGCGATGCTTCCCTAGAGTATGTTGGTAAGGAGTAAAGATTCTGGAGTTTGATATGCAAGCAGGTCACAACCGTTCGTTGTAGATATCTTAGTAGACCAGGCATTCATTTGTCCAGCGTGTAGGATGAATCCTGGAAATCTTTCTTCTTCAGATTTTTTTTTATGTAATCCTTAATTGTATCCTTTTGAGGTCTATGGTTCCATTGGCTCATATATAATTATAAGACATATTTTTATTTTGTGAGCCCCGTAAACTTCCATTGATTTGCAAATTCAAAATGATACATTATAATAAAGCATAATGTAGTATAACTTACTGTATTTTAGCTCTGAAATTGGAATTTGATAGCAAAAAAGTGCGATATTTATCTAAAAGTTTTCCCGTTTGCCAGGTCTGCACTGGTTGCGATAGCAGCGTTCCTGGATGCCTTCCAGAAGATTGCCGACGCTGCCACCAATGCCAGGGGTGAGTGTACTGATATTTTAGCTAACTAGCCACTATTTTAAATTGTATGAATTATCAATGGTTTTAACGTGTAATGGAAAATACCAATAAATTGATTTATGATTTAATTTAATTATGTAGGAAAACATCATCCTTCCATTTGGAGCGGGTAGAATATTTTTGTTTCTTTGATGATGTGCTTACAGTTCACAAAGATCTTGCCTAACCTATTGATAATCTCGTGCACAAAGTACGGTCATTTTTGATTAGTATCAATCGTACTTCAGTGGTCAATCGACTAGTTGAAGTACTCGTAGATGTGAATGTTACTGCTACTGATAATGTATACTCAATTAGTACATACTCCAAAAAATAAGTATCTTAATAGGTTAACAGTACAGTCAATTGAATTAAGGCTTGCTGTAGAGCATCTCCTCCCCGGTTGTCATATGAATACCTTTGACAGCCGTTACGTTACGGGAGTCAGAAACCCAAAAAAAGTCTGACAACCGGTCTAACCTTAGGGTATCAGTGTCTTCCAGTAATTGGGTGGCGGAGGTCAGATGGCAGTTGCTCTGTATAAAATACTGTTACTCAGCCGCAACTGGTTAGACTGGGAGCCGACCCCAACTTAGTAGGGATATGGGCCAGGCAGATGATGTAGAGCAACTCCAAGTTAAAATATGAGAAAATTTTGCGTGGATACTGACGGCATCAGAAAGCAAATAGCAAAAAAAATATGTAGATACTGTTTTTTGAAAGCTATGACTAGTAAAATAAAGCCTTTCAATTATTGAGCTGTTGGTATGAGTACCTAAGTAAAAATTAATAGCAGTGTGTTTCAAGCTTTTTCATAAAATTGGTAGGTATTGTGAAGTAAATAATTACAAATACACTGTAATTAATTAAGAATAACCTAACAATCAAAAACCTCCGACTCCAACTAGAAAAAGAGCTGTAACTTTTGAACTGCTGAATAGATTTCCATGAAACCTAAGATGATACCCGATTAAACAAACTTTCGATTTAAAAAAAACTGCATTGAAATCGGTCCATCCGATTTGGAGCTACGGTGCCACAGACAGATACACAGATACAAAGATATACACATACACAGATACACTACAAACTTATAACAACCCTCTTGTTTGTTGGTTATAAACTGAATCCGATTTACTATCAGAATAAAAAAAAATAGATTGTTGTGAAAATCATCACCATTCATTTATTAATAATCTCATTAGACGATGATTGACTTAAGAACTACTCAGATCTGTACCAACTCAGCAGCTTTGAGATCTTTACATCACGCGTGTTGCAATACGGACGAGCCAGTAAACGATTTATAGTGAGCAAGTTGAGAACGCTTGTTACCAATCGGTTGGTCAATGGTTGTTTGGGATTAATCGGTTTATTAATTAAGGGACAATGGTACTCCTAATCCAATCTAGGTATTCGTATACTTTACTGTAGACCCCAGGAGTGCCCTCTAAACCGCATGGAACAGGTCCGAAACTGATAATGCCAATGACTTCGTAAGTTCTACCGTCTAGGTACATTAAGGGGCCTCCAGAGTCGCCCTTGCAGGAGTCTTTGCCGGGCTGACCACCGGCGCACATCTGACCCTTCCAGAAGGTAATGCTGCGGCCGGTCAGCCTATAGGCTGTTTGACATCTCTGTAAAATTATGGAGAATATAAATACTCGAAGTCTGAAATCTTGAAGAATACAAGCTCTACGAATGCTATCAACGCAGTATCTTTAGCGTCCGCGTATTATGATATATTTTTTGTAAATCCTTGGACAACTACCTAAGATTCTGCGACCATGACTAATTTATTGCATTCTCCTTAACACCGGAACTTAACCAAAATTTTAAAAAGATCGGAATGGCAATCGTTTTGAGATTATAAAACAGTAAGGTTTAGGCTCAGCTACTAGAAAGATTTTGAGATCCATGAGAGATAGGTATGAATGAAATATAAGGATACTTACATCCTGGCTCACGTAAGGCAGATCCACATGCAGCTTGACATTGCTGTATGATTGTCTCGCGCTGACAGCTCCCCAACCAGCGGCGTATAGCGGGAAGCTATTGGGGATGTTCTGCGGCTGAGTCAGATCCCTGATCGGCAGGCAGATGGGGCGGATAAAGTCTAGAAAAAAGTTAGTGGCTTAGTCATCATATTTTAGGAATTGATATTCTAAGAATATCCGATTGTGGTTCTGGACAATAAGGAGCCAGTGTATTATTGCAGTGGCTGATATTAACTTATCGGAAAATTGGCCATTTTATTCTTTCCATGTACATACGTCTCTATGGATGACTAGGTCCATTTCTTTGTGTACTAATAACATAGCATGATATTGCGAGTTTTTTATGGTTGTCAAAATCTAATAGTGGACGAAACATTATTTCTTCCGCCTGCGAATTAACATACAGTCTGGAACACAAAACGCATCGCACTAATGCGAAAAGATTGGCTATACAGTAACCGCGGACAGAAAAGGCATATACAGTTTAAAAACAGATAGGTCTAGCAGAAAACTACTGACCCTAAGTATAGGAAATGAACGAACCTGTGAACGGAGCCGTATCTGTTAGCCTGATCAAGCCAATATCATTCCTCTTCTGAGGACTCACAGGGTTGTATTCCGGATGAGGAATTGTTTTCTCTATTCTGATCCTGGTCACTCCATCAGTGCAATCCTTGCCGCCGGCTCCGACTGGTATACAGTCCTTGCCTTCATGGGAGGTATCATATTCTCCAAGACGTACTCTCCGGCTGGAAAATATTGTTTCAGGTTATGATGTTGATGCGGCAAGTTGAAATGTAATATAAATGAAATGTCAGATAACATTTGCAGTTTGGCCATGACTGGGGCTTATTGGATGAGGTCTAGTACAAGTAGACAGCGATAGCCCGAATAGATTCTAGCTCCAGGAGATATCTAAGTAGTTTTGAAGCTTTGAATTTAGACATTTTAGAGAAGTAGGGCATAGCGGGACTTTACTCTCAAAATTGGAGCTGCCTGACTGGTTAAGTACCTCCACCTTGCAGAATATCGTACCCAAATAACATTGCTCTTTTGCAGTGTTGTGTTCCTAACCGTAAAGTCGCCAGTGCTCCTTGGGAACAAATCGTGTTGGCAGTAGCAGGGTCGGTATTGCGCGAGTGATGCCCCTGGTGTTGCCATAAAGTTATTATTACTGCAAACGTCTATAGGTTACGGTAGTCGTTTACCATCAGGCGGGCCGTATCGTATCCTTGTTTGCAACATTAGTGGTATAAAAAAAGCCAGAAGTTCTTAGTCACATTTTACTTCCCTTATGGATCGAAGCAAAGACCTTAAGAAACGAGGGTTTTTAGATGCTATGCTAATACCACTAATACAATGAGATCAAATGAAGTAGCTTAATGATCAAACCAATACAGAAACCTAATTGGAATTACATATTCGGTGAAATGATGTGAATGAGTTTCCATTTCTAAAGTTAGTTTAAAAAGTTCATATTTAACTCACGGTGTGCCAATTTTCAATACTGCACCAGCGACGCAATGTCCAGCAGTCAAAACGTATTTACCGCTGATCAGAGCTCCTCCACACAGCAACTGCGGGTCTCCTTGATTCACGTATTCGATTATCACCAGCCAGGGGTACTGGTCTACTGTTGTTGCGTTACCGCCTGGAATAAGAGGGTTATACTGTTAAGAAGATTGGACACGAAATCTTATCTTTTGCTTTTGCAAGAGACAAGAAAAAGATTCTAAGTAAATAGAGGTAAAATAGTCCGATGCCTATTGACAAAGTTATATCTTCAAATAAAGATTTCCTCAATGGTTTAGTGTTGGAAATCCCTTGCAATCAAGTCGTTAGCTCTCACAACAAATGTTTGAGACAATGCTTGTTATACCACTTAAAAAAAACAAATAACCTACTGAAGTTAAAGCCCTTTAAAAAGATTCTTGATTTAGCCTTCACGAGTGACGTAACCTGTGATAGTCTGTCTGGTGCACTTTGGGCAGTCAGCTTCGATATCACCATAGCTGACTGGATAATCGATCCACTATGGCATGACCGATCACCATGTGATTGCTCGTGCCGACTCGACAGAAGAAGATAGCCACAGTTTCAGCTATAATCTTCTAGAATAATTGATATTAACCCGTAATCCTGTTGCCAAATCTGCTGTCCACACCACAGCACTCAGTACGAGGGTCTGGGGGGAACGCAGTCATCTTAGCTTTGCAGTTGCCGGGGACCACGTCCTTGTTCAGACCGGGAGGGGGACCGCAACAAACGCTGTATTGCTCTGAACCTTCACACCTGGAAATGATAATTGGTTTTGTTTTAACATTCTGGATGAGCTTGCGTTGATCTAGTGTTCTCCGTCAAGCAAGCCTTGGCGTTGAGACTTTAGGATCAGATTTTATGAGAACATTGGCAAAATCAAAGTTTCAGTTAGTGATTTAACTGGCACTTCTCTTTCCGTTAAGACAAAATGTTATCAATAAAGTGTCATGTTATACAGCGTGACCTTACTCGTTGGACAAAGCCAAAAGGGGGTAAATATAGACAGCTTTAAGAATGGGAACAACCAAAAAATCTGCTGTTCCATACAAATCATTCAACATTACTGGACTAAATGCATGGAACAGCAGATTTTGTTTTATCGCGATTTCAGTGTTGATCCCATAGGAAGTTGTTTATAAATTTTATAATAAATAAATAAATATTTGTTCGTCCTACAGATTGTTGTTCCGGGTCTGGGTGGGTGTGCATGTGACATGTGAAATCCTAGTGTAAAAAATAAATAAAAATATAACTGAATAATGAATGGTAATTCAAATGTTTCCTACGGACTCCATAAAATTATGAACGATTTTCCTCAATTACATAGTATGTCCAAACAGGTTACTGACATAAATATTATGTGTTGTTTATCTTATGAATAATTTACTATGTATAAAAACTAGTCTGGCTCAATCTTAGACCTTGTTTAGATGAAGCGGTTTATCAGCGAATCGATTGGTGTCTATAAACTGTGTTTAGTACCTAAGATGGTTTTACTAAAAGCTATTTTGATTGTTTATTTGGAACAATAATAGTTATATACAGACCATTTTTACTACAGAATCATATATCAGATGCGAGATAATAAATCTTATCCATAACATTGGGCCTTTTGTAATTATTGTCCTCTATAGTATTACGCGAGAAGAAAGTAAAAGCCAAATTCACTGACCAATAAACAGAGATATAAGACAAAAATTGCCGTTTAAAATGAACTTTTACACTGTTTACGTTTAGCCACATGACATGTTAAGCGACCGTGTATGTTTTGAACATTGTTAGTTTATCGATAAACATCGAAACGAAATCGCCTTATAAGTGTTGGCTTTTTTTTAATATAATTTTTCAAAACATCCTCAAAACCGCTTTATAAGTACCTACCATCTTCAATATGTCCTTGACATTTCTCAAACTGGTCTTTAACAGGCTCCCAAATATTATTGCAATGTTACCTTGTATCTATCTACTATATTATTTACAGTGATTACGTCTCTACGATTGTGACAACAAAGGTATCCCCATAAAGTATGATGATAGGCTTGAATAGTACATTTCCTGAATCAGTTTCAATGAGTTTAAAAAAAAAAAGCCCTCTCTCTTGGTATGTGAGCCTTTATAATATCAAGCTATTACGGCCCTACTGGTGAAGGGGAATTTTAACAGAACGGAAAGGGTTTAAGGCTTTAGTCCACCATGCAACCTGCTGCGAGTTGGCAAACTTCATGGAACCCTTTCAGGTGAGCAGGTCTCCTAACTATGTGATTTTTTTGTTAGCGCTTATTAAAAGTAATTTCCTTATATCATCATCATTCCTCACCTTAACTTCTGGATATAAGCGATATTCTCATCAGGCACGGGTGGCTTCAGCATGTTGGCAAGATGTGGACACGAGTACAAATTGATGCATTGCCCTTGGTTTCCTTCTGGTGTGTAGCACGTTCCTGATTGCGAGTTTGTCTGTGGCTCTGAGTTTTTTGGACAGCACACCTAGAATATTATGGTGTATGGTGATTACTAGAGAAAATCTACAATAAATATTGCGTATCTTTTCTGCGGTTGCTCTCTACACATTATTTCCATTCTTTCTGTATTTCAAATGATTCAATTAATTAATTATCTGTTTGTAGTTTGTGTCATAATGAAGCATGAACAGTCGAAGCATGGCAATACACCAACCATATAATATTGTAACTTTAAAAGGAAAAATACGATATGTCAGAGGAAGTATGAAAGTGGCACCAGTTACAGAAAAGCAGAAAAGTAACTGCTGGAATGCGTGGTATGGACATGTAATGCGGAGGGATAATAATCATGTCATAAGAAGAGTTTAAATTATGAATGTTGAGGCTATCAGAGAAGAGGCAGACCAAAGAAATGACGACTGGACTGTATGCCACATGATATGAATGTGAAAGAAGTAAATCCGTTACGTACTCTATCAGCCGATAGAGATGAATGGAAGAAAAAGACATATTGCGGTGACCACAAATAAAATCGGGTAATGATGGGTAGGAGAATGATGTTGATAATGAAAATATACGCAGTAGGTACTTACATATGGTGCATTTCCTTGGACTCCACACTTTGATTTCTTCAGGTAATCTGTATCTTGTTTCGTCCTATCCTTCTTGTTGACCAGGGCCAGCAAAGGTTGACAGTTGTAGGCCGATATGCACTCCCCCTGCCCACCGTTCGGTGTTTGGCATGAATATTCTGAAGTCAATATAAAATATTCGTCAATATTGGATGTAAATGAAAGACTGTGGAACATCAAACTCGGTAGCGATAGGATGGGTACCCGGACTCAGTGGCATTGGTGGGAATGAAACTGCCGATGAACTAGCAAGAGCAGGAGCGGAGTGGAGGAAAGAAGAAGAGTTTATTACCATAACAATAAAAATTAAAGCAAAACAAAGAACACATATAAAATAAAATGAGTTATTGTGCCGAAAGGCCGCAGCTCAGCATAATGTCAGGAGGCAGTGATACTGGCCACCTAACGCTGGTTTTCAGCTGCAGCCCACGAGTGCCATAAGCTCGAAACTATCAATATTATGTTATAATAGGTATGGGTACTTACTACAAAATGAATACATAGATACATAATTATTATTATAACAACTAATTACATCCATAAATACATAATTATAATGATCAATAAAGTCATTATGAAACACAACAAAAATCAACACCGACACCAAACCGGTCGTCGCGTCGCAGTGTTTATGTCTCACGTTGATTAGCTACGTTTATATTTCCATCTCTTTCGTGCCAGTCTGTTCGTCGCTCCCGCGCATTCAAGCTTGTGTCAAGTATTTATTTTCCATTGTTTTACTGACTTCTAATTTCAGGACTTTAGATTCTAAAGAACCTAGGTGACATGTTCTAAAGTTTAGAGCAACATTGTATGATACATTATCATGTGCTGCACATTCTTTCATCTTCATCGCCTCTAATAAACACGTCAAAGTATTGACAAGCTTATACGACAAAAATGTATGGTAATTAATGACAATGAAAAAAAAAGCATATCTACATATTTAAAAGGTTATAAATTTCTATTCCGCTCGTCGTAGGTCCGCGCGGACATCAAACTTAATTAGGTTTCTATGAATCGAGATTAAAACTTTATTTTTATTTTTTTAAGAAACTCAATCATGTTCGCACGACTTCTTACCAAGCTATACATTTTTAGTATAAGCTAATCTCTCTCACTTTACGGAAGGCCTATACAATACGAGGTCAGCTTATACTGGTTCATATTTGTTTACAAATAATTATCACCGTGATTTATATTAGACTTGTAATTCACTTTAAATAATAAGTTTTAGCAATTTATAACTCACCAGAAATATTATTAGCATTATCATATTATTTATCAGTATGATAATATGATAAAGATGAACACGTACATTTCATAATTGTATACGAAAAATGCAATTATTAAACTTACCATTTGCAAGAAGTTCACCCGCCGTTATTTCTTCGCTGTCTCTAATTTCAAAAGTTTTGACCAATGTACGTTACTCGTTACTCTAGTTTATAATTGTATAGGTCTTAGTAAATAAAAGTAAAAAATAAAATCCCTACTTTGTTTTCAAAATAAATGTTATTAACTAATTGACCTGTTTCCGCAACAACTTGTTTTTAGCGTTTATTAATAAGTTCTAAAATAAAAAATAATGTTGTGGTCATTACCTTAAGATCGAATGAAGGTGATGAACCCATCAAAGAGATGCATTTCAAGTGTAACAACATGTATATTGATGTCATCGTTATAACTGGTATAATATTTCAAAGTTGTTTAAAAATCTAGTGTACACATGCGGTTTAGAAATGAACGTAAAAAGAAAACCCATGAAGGGTAAAGTCTTATATCAAGTCGCCTTAATAGGAAGGCGGGGTTGAAGAGGGGTAGGAGGGTCGCTCCCACCTTTCTTCCCACCCGCCGGAGGTGCGTAGATTTTATATATTAAATGTAAAAAATGAATTGTTTCTGAGAAAAACCGCCATAATGGGGGGGGGGGGGGAGCAAGCAATAATAACAAGACCTAGTTTGGCTCCGTCGACCAAATACAATGAAATATAAGCCAGAAACAGGAAAGGGCCAAGCATTGAGCCTAGCAGCACGCCCATTTTAAACAGAGAGCCCTCATATATGACACCATATACACTTACTTTTTGTTGCCTCTGAGATTGGTAGGATAAAACAAGATCAGCAACTCTTCTACGAATTCCCTAGTGATTTAATTTACGGATAAGTGTATTGGGGTCCACGCAGTTGAAAGCCTTCGAGAGATCCCAAAAGACGCCAAATGCATCCTGTGACCCTTCCAGGATTCTAAAGTGTGTGATTAATTTCACTCCTGCGTCAGTAGTCGACCTACCCTTCGTGAAGCCAAACTGCCGACTGTGTAATATCCCTTTTATTTAAAAAAAATACTTATTGCGGGAATTATTTATTATAATAGGAGGGATTATTCTTACAGCCAGATTTGAAAATTGAAATTACCTTACTATAATACACTTCTCATCAAAAAAATCGAAACACTTCTCAAATTTATGTTTTTAATGGATTATTTAAAAAAAATGTTTTATTCGGAAAAAAATGAAAATGCCATTTAATAGTAGGTAGTACAAGGTTTCGAATCCCATATGTTAATGTTCCAAATTCAAATTAAATTTTCATATTATGCTTCTTGTTTTGTTCAACAAGTCACTTCTACCCCGTATGGAGATTTTATGAAATGCAATAAATAAAACACGAAAATAAAAAAAATGTTTAAGTAGAATTTATCCAATAATTTGTATTCCCTCCCCGGACCCTTAGGGCTGCTTCAATACGTTTCATCATGGATTGGTTGAGAGTCATGACTTCATGTTGTGGAATGTTATTCTATTCTTCTTGAATTGCGTTTTTGACCTGGCCAACAGTCTCTGGGGCAAGATCTCTTGCTTGAACTCGTCTCTTTAGTTCATCCCAAAGGTGCTCTATGGAATTCATGTTCGGGCTTCTTGCTGGTCACTCCATAACAGAGATACTGACTTTACTGAGATAATCTCGTACGATTCCTGCGGCATGGGCCCTGTCATTATCATGAATGAATATGCAATCTTTGCCAATGAAATGTGCATAGGGAACCACATGAGCCTCAAGACATTCTTTGATGTAACGACGACTCTTTATTGCAGGCAGGCGTGGTCCAGATACCAAAGGGAGTTCGGTTTTTCCGTCGCTACTAATGCCCCTCAAAACTGTCCATGAACCGCCACCATAGCTTACTTTTCCCTCATTGCAGCAGTATACATAACGTTCTCCCTCTCTTCTGTATACCTTCTTCCTTCCATCATTAGCATACAGCATAATTTTACTCTAGTTAGAAAAGAGAACCTTGCTCCATTGTAGGTATGACCAATTAAAGTGCTCACGTGCAAACTGAAGGCGCGCTCTTCGACGGTCTGTCGTTAATTTCGGCGCATTGGCTGCCTTGTGTGGTATCAATCCACGTTCCTTCAATCTTCGTTAAATTGTAGAGTCACTCACAGTCACCCTTCGAACAACACGGAGCTGTTGCTGCAGTTCAAAAGCGTTAAGGCGTCGATTTCGCAAAGAAACTGTTGCAATAAATCGGTCATCTCGCTCAGAACTGACCCGATTCTTAACAGATCCTGAACGGCGCGTGAATAAACCAGTCTCCTGGTAGCGTTTGTACACTCTATGAACAGACGAGAGGGTTAGATGTAGTCTTGCAGCCACAACACGTTGACTAAGACCCGAATTCAGCAACGCCACGATTTGGGCGGCTTCAGCGGGCGAAGTATCCTTGTGTGGTGACAAAAAATCTTGTTAACAGATGTCACAGAGCCTAATAATCAAATTACAAAAAGTAAGTTTAAAAAAAACCCGTTATTTTGTGTTTATTACACACCAATTAACTGTACTCGGTTTAAACGCGTTGCCTCAAAATAATGTTCCATTTTGTATATCAGATGAAAATTCAAAAATTTACTTTCAAATTTGGAACTCTCATACACCACTGAAAAGGCCAAATTACCAGCTATAAAATGATGTATTTTTTTTAAAGAATTAATCCTCTTTTTTTGGTTATTTGTCGCCAAAAAGAAAATCTTGGTAGTGTTTCGATTTTTTTGATGAGAAGTGTATATAATAAATATCCAGGCCGCTTCCTTAATATCACACTCATTCAACTTCGGTTCTACATGATTGTACAAACTTTTATGCGCAAGGTAGACGGAATCTAAACGTTATTTTATAGTCTTTAAATATAACTATTAAATTTGCAAGTATAGTGCTTATTCATTCTCGACCATAAGCCAGTTTTGCATTAAAACATAAAATAAAAGATTTAATTTAAATGCGAATGATTAAAAAAATAAATTAAACTGAAAAAAGAACTTACGTCCATTTACTAAATAGGCACACGCACTGAAAACGGTAATAAATATAAAATTCATTTTCGTTGACAATATCACAGCATGTTACACTAGCACTTATTACCGGTCCATGCCGGTCCGTAGTCAGACGAACTGTGAACGGACAATCCAATGCCCAATATGTTTTACCAAAGGACTATCTCGCACAGTTATCGAGTGACGTCAACCTGTCAATCTATTGTAACCTTTATTATTTAAAACAAAAGGCATATAATTGCGTGTGCTATGTGTGTGCTGATGACAAACTTGTGTTGAACCGGTATCGCTAGTGACTTCACAAAGTTACTTGGACTGGGATTCTTCTATTAAACATAGCTTTTTTATACGGTCTGATGCCTGCGTCATTAGAGCATCGAGAACCGGTCTTATTTTAGGAACCGGTTTTTTCGATTCCAGTTTTAATCCAGAACCCGGATTTTTCGGTTCTTTTCAAACTTTTGCTATTTTACTACATATATGGCATCTAACAATGTGCACTGTAGTAAGTACTACCAATGAAATTATATTGCAATTTAATACAAATAAGAAAGGATCATAAATAGGCAATTCTCATGTCAAAAATTATTTATTAACATTGAAATAACATATCTTATCATCACTCATCCATCAGTAATATAAGAATTACAAAGTTGTTAATAAGTTGTCACAGATTGAAAAAAGAAAAAAAAAAGAGTAGATAAAATATTTTGTTAACTAACCTTTAAGATGAATCTCATAGTGCACGCTTAAAAGAAAAAGACTTATGTATATAGCACCTGTAGATAGGTAGGTAATTTAATTAAAACAAAAGGGACGGATGAAAGGCAATTGCATGCAGCGGAGATGCGAATGCTGAGAGGGATGTGTGGGGTAACGAGATTGGACAGAATCCGGAATGAGTATATTAGAGGAAGTATGAAAGTGGCACCAGTTACAGAAAAGCTGCAAAGTAACCGATTGTCGTGGTATGGACATGTAATGCGGAGAGATGAAAATCATGTTATAAGAAGAGTTGTAAGTATGAATGTGGATGGCTATCAGAGTAGGGGCAGATCAAAGAAAAGATGGATGGACTGTGTGAAACATGACATGAATGAGAAGGAAGTAAATCTGGAAATGACGTCTGATAGAGATGAATGGAAGAAAAAGACATATTGCGCCGACCCCAAATAAAATGGGATAAGGGCAGGAGAATGATGAGATAGGTAGGTAATTTGATTTTTAATAATATTAGGTACTATATAAATTCTTTTATTAGGTATATGTAGGGTTTATTTTGTTAGTTTATGCTTTGTGAACGCCGGTTCTTGCCGATTTTTATCCATAGAACCTACTGAAGGAACCGCGCACCTAGAGTATCGACATTTCATAAATGCCTGTATCTGGTATATATGAAATAAAGATCTATTCTATTCTATCAGGGTCAAAAAAAAAAGATTGTTGTGAAAATCAACACCATTATTTATTTATTAATAATCTCATTAGACGATGATTCACTTACAAGCTACTCAGATCTGTACCAACTCGGCAGCTTTTAGTTTACGGACGAGCCAAAAAATGATTGATAGTGAGCAAGTTGAGAACAATTGTTATCAATTGGTTATTATGATTTTGATATAAATTCAAGATATTTAACAGTGTTGAAATGTAAATTTTAATAAATTGGCAAATTCTTGAATTAAAATTCATAGGAGACATAAATCTCTTCATAAATTTAATTTTGAATTACAATAGATCGAAAGCCTTTTAGTCCTCAATTCAACAAACATAAACAGCTAGTCTTAAAATATAGCAATCATTTCAAATCCTAAAAAACATTAAATGTATATTAAAACTTAATTATTATACAGTTGAGACAAATTTTGACAATAATTTACTAATGGCGGGCACAGACGAGGATTTTGACTGCCGATGAAACGCGCTTTGATGTTGCAGGCATGTTGATATGCTTCCTGGCAATGTCTGTTTCAAAATGCTTTATTGTGTAGTGTATACACGTCTAATAATATTCGGTACAAATTTCAGTAAAATGCAATTGCCTCGTATGTGCCTGCTGTAAAACAAATTGAGCAAAAATGCACATCGCCTTATTTCTACAACATGACTTGCTTTCCATATTTGAATAGCTGTAGAAAACACGCAATGTAACAAGAATTGTCGTTGAATGTTGTGACAAGTTTTCTTCGTAAAAATAAAAACTATTTTGCTGGTCCAAGATTAAATTAAGTCATGGAATAGCAAGTGTTTTTAAAACAACAGTCGTGAATGTCGATAGTGACCTTATCCCAAATTAATTAATTTTAACTTGTATGCTTCAAGGCCCCCCTTAACTTAGCAACAATTCTATTTTAGCCTTTACTTTGTGGTATAAGGTAAAGGTCTTGTACTTTTTAATAAGGGGGGGTAATTTGCACTAAAAAATCTAAACATTTATTTTAAATTAGGTCACTAAACGAGCAAAACTATAATAAAACAAATTAAGGGACAATGGTACTCCTAATCCAATCAAGGTATTCGTATACTTTACTGTAGACCCCAGGAATGCCCTCCATACCGCACGGAATAGGTCCGAAACTGACAATGCCGATGACTTCGTAAGTTCTACCATCTTCGTACATTAAGGGGCCTCCAGAGTCGCCCTTGCAGGAGTCTTTGCCGGGCTGACCACCGGCGCACATCTGGCCCTTCCACAAGCTAACGCTGAGAACGGGCGAACTATAAGCTGATTGACATCTCTGTAAAATTATTGAGAATGTGATTACACGAAATCTCTAAGAATAGAAACACTATGGCTCTGTTTACAACATTTTACTTCTATTTCGGTCGTCTAAAGAATGCTATCAAAGCAGTATCTTTAGCCACCGCGTTTTTTTTTTTTTAAGTCCTTGGACTACTGCCTACGATACTGCGGCCATGAGTAATTCATTGCGATCTCTTTCACAGCGGCAAAATTTAACCAGAATTTTTTAAAAGATTGGAGTAGCAATCGTCTTGATATTATATAAAACAGTAAGGCTTAGGCTCAGCTACAAGAGAGCTTTGGCATCCGAGATAGGCATGAATGAAATATAAGGATACTTACATCCTGGCTCACGTAAGGCAGATCCACATGCAGCTTGATACTGCTGCGTGATTGTTTCGCGCTGACTGCTCCCCAACCAGCGGCGTATAGCGTGAATTTATCGGGGACGTTCTGCGGCTGAGTCAGATCCCTGACTGGCAGGCAGATGGGGCGGATGAAGTCTAGAAAATAGTCCGTGGCTTAGTCTTCATATTTTAGGAATTTACAGTCTAATAATAGTTGATTGCGGTTCTGGAGGAGCTAGTGTATGTATTTTTCCAGTGGCCGATATTAACTTATCGGAAAAAAGGCCATTTTACTCTTTCCATGTACGTCTCTACGGATGACTAAATCCATTTATTTGTGCACTGATAACACACCATGATATTGCAAGTTTCAGGTGTCAAAACCTAAAAGTGGACGAAACACTATGACGTCCGCCTGCGAATTAACATACAGACTGCAACATAAAACGCATTGCACTAATGCAAAAGGGCTGAGCTAAGGGAAAGGGCTGGCTCTGTGATAACCCTGGCTCTGTGATAACCCTGGACAGAAAAGGCATAGGCCTAGTAGAAAACTACTGACTCTAAGTATAGGAAATCAACGAACCTGTGAACGGAGCCGTATCTCTTAGCCTGATCAAGGCAATATCGTTTCTCTTCTGACCACTCGCAGGGTTGTACTGCGGATGAGGAATCGTTTTCTCTATTGCGATCCTGGTCACTCCATCAGTGCAATCCTCACCGCCGGCTTCGACTGGTGCACAGTCCTGGCCTTCGTGAGAGGTATCGTATTCTCCAAGACGTACTCTCCGGCTGGAAAATATTGTTTCTCGTTATGATGATGATGCGGCAATTTATATCTTACATTTACAGATTGACCATGACTGGGGCTTATTGGGTGAGGTCTAGTACAAGTGGAGAACGATACCCGAGTAGATTCCAGCTCCAGGAGATATCTAAGAAGTTCTGAAGCTTTGAATTGAGACATTTAGGAGAGGTAGGGTATAGCGGGACTTTACTCTCAAAATTGGAGCTGCCCGACTGGGTGATTACCTCCACCTTGCAGAATATCGTACCCAAATAACACTGTTCTTTGGCAGTGTTGTGTTCTTAACCGTGAGCAAAGTCGCCAGTGCTGCTTGATGAAGCATCGTGTTGGCAATAGTAGGGTCGGCAATGCCTGAAAAATGCCCCTGGTGTTGCAAGCGTCTATAGGTTACGGTAGTCGTTTACCATCAGACGGGCAGTACGCTTGTTTGCAACATTAGTGGTATTAAAAAAAAGCCAGATATTCTCAATCACATTTACTCTCCTTGGGGATCGAATCAGAGACCTCAAGAAGCGAGGGCTTTTCGATGCTATGTTAATACCACTAATGCTATGAGATCAAATGAAATTAGTTTAAAATGTTTATATTTAACTCACGGTGTGCCAACATCCAATACTGGACCAGTGACGCAATGTCCAGCAGTCAGGACGTATTTACCGCTGATCAGAGCTCCTCCACACAGCAACTTCGGGTCTCCTCCTAGCTTCACGTATTCGATCATGACCAGCCAGGGGTACTGGTCTACTGTTGTTGCGTTACCGCCTGGAATATAAGGGTTATAATGTTAAGAACATTGGACATGAAATCCTGTCTTTTGCTTTTGCAAGAAACACGAAAAAGATTCTAGGTAAATAAAGGTAGAATACTCGGATGCCTATTGGCAAAGATATATTTTCGACTAAAGATTTCCTCTATGGTTTAGTGTTGCACATTCCATGCAGTGAAGTCGTTAGCTCCCACAACATGTGATTGTTAAAAATTCTTGTTATATCGCTTACAATTATGCTTTGTGGAAAGTTTACTTAGAATAAAAAGAACAAATAAACTACTGAAGTTAAAGCCATTTAAAAAGATTCTTAAATCAGCCTTAATGAGTGACATAACCTGTGATAGTCTGGTGCACTCTGGGCAGTCAGCCTCGGTATCACTATACTTGACTGGTTAATTGATCCACTACGGCGTAGATACGCCACAGGTCCAGATAGAATCTTCTAGAATAACTTCATACTGACCCACAATCTTGTTGCCGACTCTGCTGTCCACACCACAGCATTCAGTACGACGGTCTGGGGGGAACGCAGTCATCTTAGCTTCGCAGTTGCCGGGGACCACATCCTTGTTCAGGTCGGGAGGGGGACCGCAACAAATGCTGTATTGCTCGGAACCTTCACATCTGGAAATGATAATTGTCATGTCACATGTATGTTTGTAAACTCTACCCACTATTGAAGAGAAATCATTGAGTGTAAAAAAAATATAATTACTGAATAATGTTTGGTAATTCAAATGTTTCCTACCGACATAATTATAAAGGATTTTCCTCAATTAACTTCATAGCATGTCCAAACAGGTTACTGACATAAATATTGTGTTCTTCATTTTTGAATAATTTATCTTTATAATTTACTATATTTATGTATAAAAACAAGCCTGGCTCAATCTTAGATCATGTTCAGATGAACCGTTGTACGAGCGAATCGATTGGGTGTCTATAAACTGTTTAGTATGATGGATTAACCTAAAGCGGTTTTGATTGTTGGTTTTGAATAATAATATAGTTATTTACTTGAGTATATAGTAATAATATAGTTATTTATTTACGTGAGAAATGGAGAAAATGGAGGGAGGCCTTTGCCCAGGAGTGGGACAGCATAGGCTGATAATAATAATAATAATTTACTTACAGACATTTTTAGGTAAGTACTACAGAATCATATACCAGATGCGAGATAATAAATCTTATTCATAACATTCTTTTGTATTGTTCTCCATAGTATTTCGCGAGAAGAAAATAAAAGCCAAGTTCACTGACAAATAACCAGAGGTTTAAGATAACAATTGCCGTTTATTTTCTACATATAATTTTTCAAAACATCTTCAAAACCACTTTCAAAGTACCATCTTCCATATGTCCTTGACATTTCTCAAACTGGTCTGTAGCAGGCTTCCAAGTTCCAACTATTATTGCAATGTTACCTTGTATCAAATCAAATCGAATCAAATATCTTTATTTGTAAACACAGGTTATCTATCTACTAACTTATTTACGGTGATTATGTCACTACGATTTAGACAACAATGGTGAAGTGTGGTGATAGGCTTGAATAGTACATTTCCTGAAACAGTTTCAATGAATTTAAGAAAAAAAATTGTCCCTCCCTCTGATTGCTAAGAGCCTTTATAATATGTGGACTTTATAATGGGTGAACGAGAATTTTATCAGAACGTAAAGGGTTTTAGGCCTCAGTCCACCACCCATCCTGGTGCGAGTTGGCAAACTTCACACACCATCGAACAATTTTCTGAACCCTTTCGGGTGTGCAAGTCTCCTCACGATGTGTCTTTTTATTAGCGCTTATTAAAAGTAATTCCCTCATATCATCATCATTCCTTACCTTAACTTCTGGACATAAGCGATAACTTCTTCAGGCACGGGTGGCTTCAGCATGTTGGCAAGATGAGCGCACGAGTACAAACTGATGCATTGCCCTTGGTTGCCTTCTGGTGTGTAGCACGTTCCTGATTGCGGGTTTGTCTGAGGCTCTGATTTTGGACAGCACACCTAGAATATAATGGTGTATGGTGAATATTAGAGAGAATCTACAATACAGATACCCAATATCAAAGATAAACTAGTAACTAAAATTACTCGATGAGCAGATTTCTAAAACTACAGACAATAGACAGGAAAAACGGTTTCAAAGTACCATCTTTAATATGTCCTTGACATTTTTTAAACTGGTCTGTAGCAGGCTACCAACTATTATTGCAATCATACCTTGTATCAAATCAAATCAAATATCTTTATCTGTAAACAAAAAGCAGTGAGACGCAGAATAGAGAAGAGTGGCGATCGGATTACTTCATCGCCACTCTTGTCACTCACAGAAACTCTCACTTCACTTCACTCTTCACACTTCACTCTTCTTAGCTTTAAGAGCTAAGTATTGGAATAGATTCCTTATACAATACATAGTGCGATGGTAGTCACTCTATGTAGAACAAGCAAGTCACTCCAATATTGAAGATAAAAGAAGCTTCTGCAACTGATATTACTTTGGCCCCACATTTGTTGTGTAGTAAGCTTGATTTCTGAAAAGAGTATCCATGGAGTTTCTTGCCGGTATCTTCTCCAGGACCAACCCACTTGGAACCGTGCGCCTAGAATCACGACGTTTTGAAAGTGCCTGCGAAGGCCCAGTTGAAATAAAAATCTTTGACTTTGACTTTGAAGAAAACTTATAAAGTGTATAAAAAGTTAATCATAGTGTTAGATCTTTTATGCCTTCTCTCAAGAAGTGTACCGTTTTAATGACAGACTTAATTGATTGCTATCTCTTAGGGGTCAAGTGTTTTGAACTTTAATATTGTTAAATATTTCAATATCGTAACGAAATTAATTTGTAGATATGGTTGAAAATTGGGGTGAGGAGTTATGATGATGGTAAACTTAATTTACATTTAGAAGATCGATGAGTGTTCATTGATTAATTTGTTCCGAAACTGATGAAATATCAGTCATGCCAATAATCGCTTTATTTTCTGAAGCTTATTAGTCTTGAAATTGTACTATAATAAGCACTTTGAATTCGTTAAAAATATGACTTAAATTATTAACAAATTCAACTGTTGTTATTCTAGATAAATTTGTTCTTTTAACAGAGTATCTTTGAGTATTTAGATACTCAAAGCAGAGTATAGAGTAACTCCCACAATAATGCTATTGTTCTTCATTTTAAAAACGTTACCATATGTTTAGTTTCCTCATGAGTAGACCTTCTATGACGTTTATAATTTGTTTTTATAGGTATCCATCTCGACTACGGTCTCTCTAGACACATATTTTTTCCATTCTTTCTGTATTTCAAAAGGAAAGATACGATATATCACAGGAAGTATGAAAGTGGCACTAGTTACAGAAAAGCTGAATAGGAACCGGTTGTCGTGGTACGGACATGTAATGTGGAGAGATGAGAATCATGTTATGTTACATGTATGAATGTTGATAGCTATCAGAGAAGAGGCAGACCAAAGAAGAGACGGATGGACTGTATGACACATGATATGAATGTGAAAGAAGTGAATCCGTTACGTCTGATAGAGATGAATGGAAGAAAAAGATATTTTGAACCGACCACAAATAAAATAGGATATAGGCAGGAGAATAATGATGATAATGAAAAATCACGCAGTAGGTACTTACAGCTGGTGCACTTCCTTGGAATCCGCATTTTGATTTCTTCAGGTGATCTAAATCTTGATTCGTCCTATCCTTCTTGTTGACCAGGGCCAACAAAGGTTGACAGTCGTAGACCGATATGCACTCCCCCTGCCCACCGCTCGGCGTTTGGCATGGTGATTCTGAAGTCAATTAAAAGTTTTCCGTCAATATTGGATGTAAATGTGACTGTGTGAATTCAGCCCACTGCTGGGGGCGCGCCTCTTCTCAGAATCAGAAATAAGGCTTTTAGGTTCGAATCCATCTCGTTTTGGTACGGGTTGGCAGGCCAGACTACACACACCATCAGTCTTATCATACATTTTTAGTATAAGCTGACCTCTTTCACTGTATGGAAACCCAATACAATAAGAGGTCAGCTTATACTGGGTATATTTTTTTTACAAATAATGATCACCGTGATTTAAATTAGACGTGTAATTCACTGTAAATAATAAGTTTTAGTATATTTATAACTCACCAGAACCATTATTATCTTTTTCATATTTATCCGTAGCTTATGACAAAGATAAACAGGTACATTTCGTAATAATATACGAAAATGCAATAAAACTTACCATTTCCAAGAAGATCACCGACCGTTATTTCTTCGCTGTTTGGGTTTTGCTTAAATAACATTAATTAAAAAAAAAAACACGAATTTACTTTACTCATTTCTCTAGTTTATTAAAACGCTTTTATTAGCTTCACCGGTGGGCCGAGCACGAATAGTTTGACGTATGGTAACGTAAACGTAAGCGAATTTTGATTATAAAATACAATGAATCTATCGCATTTTTGTTACATTTTATGCAACATACACACTTGTTTCATGAAATTGTAAAAATACTGCATGTATTTTCAAAAAATATCATGGATTAATCGAGTATTTTTAATTCAAAATTTGCTTACGTTTACATTACCATACGTCAAAACATTCGTGCTCGGCCCACTGTAATTAACTATGTAAAAAAATCTTGGAAGTTAAATTTGACCCACTTCCCGGTTTCCGATTGAGCTGAAATTTTGCATACACGTTTAGTTTGGATGACATTTGCATTTTCTTTAGTTTTTTTTTTAAACTATAGTATTTATAATTGTATAGGTCTTAGTAATTAAAAGTAAAAAATAAAATACCTACTTTGTTTGCATAATAAATATGCATTAAGTAACCTGTTTCCCAACGACTTGTTTTTACTATTTATTATTACTAATATAAAATATAATATTGTGGTCATTACTTAGAGATCGAATGAAGGTGATGATTCCATCAAGGAGATGGCATTTCAAGTATAACAACATGTTGTATGTTGATGTCATCTTTATAACTAGTTTAATATTTCAAAGTTGTCTAAAGACTATACCTAAAGAAGACTATAAAGGACACTGGGCAAATTCGTATGGGAAGTGGTCTATGGACCAATAGCGTTGTGGTTATGGTATTTGTGTTGGGACACCTCAACTATAGCCTTGTGCAAAGGGGCATCAAAATCGGCCCCGGCAATTTTGAGAAAAATTATACTTTTAGAATAGTAAGATTTTAGTACATTTTTTGTTTGAAAAATGTTATAGTCGGGTATTTCTGAGTTTATATAAATGTATTATGTGTCATTAATATGCTTTTCTGCTAGACGAAGTCTTAGCTACCTCAATTCCTCAATTTCTGTATTGTTCGTACAGATTTTAAGGTATTTTTCAGATACGTAGGTTTCATGTAGGTTTTCTAGGTTTATAGTATTTTCTAGGTAGCCTTCCTTAAAATATTAAAATTACCATAAAATAAGAAATATTCTGGAGAACTACTTGCAGCATTAGATCACAAGATAGAAAAATAGTATAGAGGTGTGTAGTTATGTATACTTTTGCAGATAATGCTAACTTTAAAAATGTGTTACAAACATTTTTTTTAATAATATTATTATATCGCGTAGCGTATTATTATATATCTACGCCTGAATTGACGGCCGAGTAATATTGAAAAGAAGAAGCGAAACAGAGTATTTACGAAGTGTTTTTGTGTTTTTCCTTTTTACCCTACTGCGCGACGCAAAGGTGGGTAATGTGTTCATTAGCTTATGTATGTATGTATATTTGTTTGCTCTAGAAACCAAACGCGTGGGCCAATTTTGACGATTCTTACGTTAATCGATTTGTCTTAATCTTGCGAGTGTCTTTAAAGACATAAAAGTAATCAAAATTCAATATGGCGATTACCAAAGAAAGAAAAAGAAAGAAAGAAAAATCATTTATTTGGTATCATCTTAACTATATTTCATGAAAATCTATTTAGCCGTTCAAAAGTTACAGCTCTTTTTCTAGTTGGAGTCGGGGGTTTTTGACTGTTAGGTTTAATATTTTACAATTCACATAATGATATTATGATCTTATCTATGATAATGGAATTTAGAAATTCAGCTGGACGTAATATTGTTTCTTCATATCTAGACAGGTTTCATACAGTATATCTACTATATTGATAATATACTATATTATATATATATATTGCAGACAAATAAAATGAACTAACCTCACACGGAACCACACTAATTCGTAAACGGTTAGCTACTTTCATATTGTATTCAAATAAATAACTTGTTATTAATCTTCTTTGGTGGGTTCTTTGCACAGAACGGTGGCAGATCAAACAAACGACACCAGCAAATCACTATCGAGCCGTATTGAAATCGTAAGACAAAATCGGTATTCCATTTAAACTCTGACGGCATCGGTAAAACACACGAAAGCGCTAAGTAATAACGAGAATCTGATAGGCTCTTATCAGATTTTTCAAACGCTGGTATGGAAAAAATCCTTTTTTAATTTGACATTTAATATACAAATATATTCTAACAATGGTTTTACAAAGCTATTATGTATATATAAACTCAGAATAAACGATTACAATTTTTTCAAACAAAAAATGTAGTAAAATCTTAATATGCTAAAAGTATAATTTTCTCAAAACTGCCGGGGCCGATTTTGATGCCCTTTTGCACAAGGGTATAGTAGAGGTGTCCCAACACAAATACCATTACCGCATCGCTATTGGTCCATAGACCACTTTCGCCCAGTCTCCTTTAATAATAAAATATTATAGTTTAAAAAAAACTGTAGAAAACGCTTTAGTCATCCAAACTTAACGTGTATGCAAAATTTCAGCTCAATCGGTACCCGGGAAGTGGGGCCAAAGGGATATGCCCATTCGTTAAGGAGGTTTTGGCCAAGTGGCGTCCATAAATACAACAAATCATAGGCATTAGGGTTGACATCATAGATACAAAATCAACCATAATTTTTTACATAGAACTTGGACAGAATTTTAAAATTGTATGAAAAAAATTCAAGGTTCATATAAAACAAACATGGAATTGACTGGCAAGCCAGTGTCGTCGTGGTAAACGGGTACGGAATCCAATGTAAAGCCAAGTTTGTCATCGCCATAATACTAATCAAAGTCATCGGATAGAAAATAGCAAAACCGTGTAGGAAAAATCACAATTCACAAAGCACAACAAACAACCCGCAATAAACAAAATGTTAACTGTCAACACAGACTGTCAATTTCAATTATGATTGACGTAGTGATGGCGATTCGGCATCGATTTATCTAAAACCGATGTTATAGAGCTATGAATCGATATTTTTAATAAACTTGAACCAGCACTGCATAGATTTCGGAAGACAATCAATAGACATTTATTTTACCTATTCTATAGAAATTAAACGTTTTAATATAGGAAGCGAAACAAAAGAAAAAAGTTTTTCAGAAGATCATTCAGTTCTCGATTTATTTGATTTCGATTTTTTGTGACATTTGCCATCACTACTTTTACAAGATTGACATAACGTGCGGAAATGAAGATTGCATCACATGCATAATTGATTGAATGTCTTTTTAATATAAGTTTTTAATTCCCGAGTGTTACAAACAAATAAATAATAACAATATTTTAGTTACTAAATAAGTAATTTTTTTGTATTTTTCACATTGGTGTAACGAACCTGCCTACCTACTGGCCAAGAGTGGGCATTTGCCTTTAACTTCCAAGATTTTCTTACATGGAGCTAATAAAAGCGTGTTAAAAAAGTGCGGAGATTACTTATATCAAAGTGTAACAAAAAGTCTAGTTTAGACAAGCGATTTAGAAATGAACAATAAGAAATCCCATAAAGGTTAAAGTCTTATATCAAGTCGTTTTAATAGTTGTTTTTGGTTTTAAGGCGGGGGTGGTTAGGTTAGGGGGAGGAGGGGTAGAATTGCCCCCCAACTTCACCCCTGCCGGAGGTGTGTTGTTTTTTTATATTAAATGTTAATGGTTAAAATTCGTTATTATAGTGCTTATTCACACTTGACCACAAGCCGTTTTTGCATCAAAACATAAAATAAAATATATATTTTAATAGTGCCTAACTAATTATTTTTTATAACTTTCGAAAAAAGAACTTACGTCCATTAACCAAACAGGCGCACGCAGCGAAAACGGTAATAAATATAAAATTCATTTTCGTTGACAATATCACAGCATGTTACACTAGCACTTATTACCCGTCCGTGCCGGTCCGTAGTCAGACGAACTGTGAACGGACAATGCAATGCCCAATACGTTTTACCAACGGACAACCTCGCACGGTCATCGAGTGACGTCAACCTGTCAATCGATTATAACCTTTATTGTTTACACTAAAGGGCATATAACTGCGTGTGCTGGTGATGACAAACATGACGTGTTGAACCAGTATCGCTAGTGACTTCACAAAGTTACTTGGAATAGCCCATTTTTATATTATACATACCATTTTATACGGTCTGGTGCCTGCATAATTAGGGCATCCAGAACCGGTCTTATTTTAGGAACCGGTTTTTTTTTATTGGATTACCGAATACCCGGGTTTTTCGGTTTTTTTCAACATATTGCTATAATACTAGATATATGATTATCTTACAATGTAGTAAGTACTAACAATGAAATTAAATTGTAGATAAGAATAAGAAAGGATCATAAATGATTTTTCTTTCTTTCTTTCTAAATAGTCAATTCTCATGTCAAAAAATCTTTATTAATACTGAAATAATATATCTTTTATCATCACTCATCCATCAGTAATATAAGATTACCAAGTTGTTAATAAGCTGTCACAGATTGGCAAAATAAAAATTTATTAGAGTAGTAATATTTTGTAAAACTAACCAGTACGTATATGACCTTTAAGATGAATCTCATAGTGCACGCTTATAAGAAAAATAAAGCAGATGTAGATAGGTAGGTAATATTTTGTTTTTTTAATAATATTCGGTATTATATAAATTATTTTATTATAAGGGCTTATTTTGTTAGTTTAAGCTTTATTAACGCTTCTGAGCACATTGCGCCGGTCCCAAATATAATGGGATAAGGGTAGGAGAACGTCGATGATGAGTGTAGTATCATTGGTTTCTAAGAAGGCTGGATCTTGAGGACTTACTGGGCTTCTCTGTCGGGGAAAAACCAAACATAATTGAAACATTTCTTGAGCGAGATTGGGATTGTGTCTTCTTCTTCTATCGTGTCTGCACGAGTTTATCACATGAATATCTCCCATGTTATAGTGGAAAGATTAATCAAGAGTTGTAGTATCTGTGGAATTGTCTTAAAGGGTGTCTTCACATTGATCCTTATGAATCGTCATTCGGGTGTCTCTATATCAGTGGCGAAGCGTGAAAATTTTCATAGGGGAAGCCGTCCAAAAAGGCTCTCCAAAAAAAGCACACTCATCAATAAAGACTGCAAGACATCCAAAATCCATACCATCTCTTATAATCTATATAGAAGAAGAGCTCGACCTAACTGAATAACATTTTATCAGTAGGATGAGTAAATGATTTAATATTACGTTGGTCTATGCACTAACCAATTCCTAGAACCCATACAACCCGATTCCCACCGGCTTCCCTAGCCGATGGGAATCGGGTTCTATGGGTTCTTCGTCACTGCTTTATACACCAAAATTTTCTTGAGTAAATCTTTAATAATCTTTAATTAATTAAACAAAACTGACTACGATTTCCTATGGTCAGCATTTAACTGCCATGGCAATCTCATTCAGAGGCTAATCATTATTAACCTATTCTTATTTTTTATTCACATTTAATTCTAGCAGGTTTTACCACAACATTGTACTATTCAAGGTTGTAATCTATTATTCTAAAAGAGTTCCGATGGAGTTTCTGACCGGTTTTTAACCGACTTCAAAAAAAGGAGGAGGTTCTCAATTCGACGCGTATGTTTTTTATGTTTGTTACCTCATAACTCTCGACTGCGTGAACTGATTTTGATGATTCTTTTTTTATTTGAAAGCTGGTGCTTCCCGAATGGTCCCATTTCAATTTGGTCCAGTTCGGACAATGGGATCCATGAGAAAACCATATAAGTCTTAAATTTACATTAAGTATGTGCGCGACAAATGGTCGAATAACTCAATATCACGCCAACCGATTTCGATGATTCTTTTTTTGTTTGAAAGGGTATACTTCCGAAGTGTTCCCATTTAAATTTAGTGAGGATCTGATAAAGATCTTCGGAGATAGACAATGGAACTCTTGAAAGAATAACAGCACATCACTCGCGATTGCTGTAATCTCATGTTTATGTATTGTTTATGCCACTCAAAATTGAAAAATAAAATAAACTTTTAAAAAAAAGTATAAACCGACTTCAAAAAACTAAAAAGAATAAAATAATTTTCTTAAAAAACTTAACAGCTTCTGAAGTCGGGGCCTATAATTATTCAATGGACCTAGCTTGATGGTGGCACTGATTCCAGAAGGTGATAAGTTTAAAAAAAAAATTATTTTATACTTTTTAGTTTTTTGAAGTCGGTTTTTACTTTTTTTTTAAAGTTTATTTTTTCTCCATTGAACCTACTATTTGGAACCGCGCACCTGGAGTCTCGACATTTCATAAGTGGCTGTATGTGGTTTATATGAAATAAAGATACATTTATTCTATCAGGATCAAAATAAAAAGTAGATTGTTGTGAAATTCATCACCATTATTTATTTATTAATAATCTCATTAGACGATGATTGACTTACGAACTACTCAGATCTGTACCAACTCAGCAGCTTTGAGATCTTTACATCACGCGTGTTGCAATACGGATGACCCAGAAAATGATTTATAATGAACAAGTTGAGAATGAGAGAGTGAGAATCAATCGGTTATTATGTTGGAATCACTCAATTTAATTTTTTGATTTTCGTAATTCATTCAAGAGATTTAAGAGTGCTGAAATGTAAATTTTAATAAATTGGCAAATTCTTGAATTAAAATTGACAAGAGACGTAAATCTCTTCATAAAGTTAATTTTAAAATGGCAAAAGATCGAAAGCCATTTAGTCCTCAATTGAACAAACATAAACAGCTAGACTTAAAATATCGAAATCTTTGAAATGTTACAAACATTAAATCTATGTTAAATCTTAATTATTATACTGTTGAGACAAATATTGACATTAATTCACTAATGGCGGGCACAGACGAGGATTTTGGCTGCAAATGAAACACACGTTGATGTTGCCCTTACGTTGATAGGCTTCCTAGCTATGTCTGTCTCAAAATGATTTACTGTGTACTGTATACTTTTAATAATATTCAGTAATTTAAAATTCAATCGCCTCGTATGTGCCTGCTGTAATACAATTGAGCAAAATTGCACATCGCCTTATTTCTACAGCATGACTTGCTTTCCATATTTGAATAGCTGTAGAAAACACGCAATGTAACAAGAATTGTCGTCGAATGTTGTGACAAGTTTTCTTCGTAAAAATAAAAACTATTTTGCTGACCCAAGATTAAATAAAGTCATGGAAAAGCAAGTGCTTTTAAAACAACAGTCGTGAATGTCGATAGTGACCTTATCCAAAAATATATTAAGTTATTTTTAAGTATTATTTATTTATTTAACAATTAATGCACACATAAAATACATGAGAAATATGAAGTAGGAGCATAAAGTACAAAGGTACTGCTTATTTCTATAGAAATCTCTTCCAGCAGACCTGCGAGAGGAGAGATTAAAAAGAAGAAATGTAGACACAGTGTGTAAAGGATACGTATAAATAATTTTCATAAAATACATACCTAACACGGAAGAATACAAATACATACAATAAATACCATCTAAATACTATCTAATTAAATATAAACCTAAATGTATAAATAAAATACAAACTATGTTGCAGAGGAAAGGTAGTGCTTTTTTAAACGTTTATGCTACAAGGCCCCCCTTAACTTAGCAACAATCCTATTTTAGCCTTTACTTTGTAGTATAAGATAAAGGTCTTGTATTATTTAATAAAGGGGGGTAATTTGCACTAAATAATCTAAATATTTATTTTAAATTAGGTCACTAAACGAGAATAACTAATAAAACAAATTAAGGGACAATGGTACTCCTAATCCAATCAAGGTATTCGTATACTTTACTGTAGACCCCGGGAATGCCCTCCATACCGCACGGAACAGGTCCGAAACTGACAATACCGATGACTTCGTAAGTTCTACCGTCTTCGTACATTAAGGGGCCTCCGGAGTCACCCTTGCAGGAGTCTTTGCCGGGCTGACCGCCGGCGCACATCTGGCCCTTCCACAAGCTAACGCTGCGACCGGGCAGACTATACGCTGGTTGACAACTCTGTAAAATTATAGGAAATATGAATACTCGAAGTCCAAAATCTCCAAAACACTATTACGACATTCTACTTCTATTTCTGTGTTCCAAAGAATGCTATTGATGCAGTATCTTAAGCCCCCGTATTATATTATTGGAAAGCTACCTAAGATACTGCGGCCATGACCAATTCATTAAGATATCCTTGAGACCGGAAAAAAAAAAAAAAAACAAAAAACTTATACCCGACTACTGAAAAGGTATATCAACAAATCATGGCTTAGGCTCAGCTACCTAGATAGCTTTTGAGATGTCCATCAGAGATAGGCATGAATGAAATATAAAATACTTACATCCTGGTTCACATACGGCAGATCCACATGCAACTTGACATTGCTGTATGATTGTCTCGAGCTGACAGCTCCCCAACCAGCAGCGTATAGTGTGAAGTTACCGGGGACGTTCTGCGGCTGAGTCAGATCCCTGATCGGAAGGCAGATGGGCCGGATGAAGTCTGGAAAATAGTCAATGGTTTAGTCATCATGTTTTAGGAATTTACAGTTGAAGAATAGCCGATTGCGGTTCTGGATAATAAGGAGCAAGAGTATTTTTGCAGTGACTCCTATTACCTTATAAAAAAAATAGGCCATTTTAATCTTTCCATGTACGTCTCTACGGATGACTAGATCCATTTATTTGTGCACTGGTAGGATAGCATGATATTGCGAGATTTTTAATGTTTGTTCGGGTCAGGTGTCAAAACCTAAAAGTGGACGGAACATTATGTTGTCCGCCTGCGTATGAACATACAGCCTGCAACATAAAATGCATCGCACGAATGCGAAAGGGCCGGCTATGCAGTTACCGCGGACAGAAAAGGCATAGCCCTAGCAGAAAACCACTACCTACCCTAAGCCACCTAAGCTACTTACCCCAAAGCTACTTACTTTACCCTAAGTATAGGAAATCAACCAACCTGTGAACGGAGCCGTATCTTTTAGCCTCAGCAAGGCAATATCGTTCCTCTTCTGAGCACTCACAGGGTTGTACTGCGGATGAGGAATTGTTTTCTCTATAGTAATCCTGGTTACTCCATCAGTGCAATCCTCGCCTCCGGCTTCGACTGGTGCACAGTCCTTGCCTTCGTTAGAAATATCGTATTCTCCAAGACGTACTCTCCGGCTGGAAATATGTTAATAATATAATAGGTTATGATGTTGATGCGGCACGTTATATCTTACATGTATAGTTTTGCATTCACATTATTGGGTGAGATCTAGTACAAGTAGACAGCGATAGCCTGAGTAGATACCAGCTCTAGGATTTCATATTCGGTGAAATTATAGTTTCCATGTCTAAAGTTAGTTTAAAAAGTTTGTATTTCACTCACGGTGTGCCAACATCCAATACTGCACCAGCGACGCAATGACCAGCAGTCAGGACGTATTTACCGCTGATCAGGACTCCTCCACACAACAACTTCGTGACTCCTAGCTTCACGTATTCAATCATCACCAGCCAGGGATATTGGTCTACTGTTGTTGCGTTACCGCCTGGAATATAAGGGTTATGCTGTTTAGAAGATTGGACATGAAATCCTGTCTTTTGCTTATGCAAGGGACACGAAAAAGATTCTAGGTAAATAAAGGTAGAATACTCGGATGCCTATTGGCAAAGTTGTATCTTCGACTAAAGATTTCCTCTATAGTTAGTGTTGCAAATCCCTTGCAGTCAAGTCGTTGGTTCTCAAAAAATTCTTGTTATATCGCTTACATTTATGGTTTGTGGAAAGTTTACTTAGAAAAAACAAATAACCTACTGAAGTTAAAGACCTTTAAAAATATTCTTGAATCAGCCTTCACGAGTGACGTAACCTGTGATAGTCTGGTGCTCTATGGGCACTTCGATATCATCATACTTGACTGGTTAATCGATCCACTACGGCATGAGCGATTCTCATGTCATTACTCGTGCCATTCGACTCAAGAAGATAACCACACTTGTAGATAGAATCTTCTAGAATAACTTCATACTGACCCACAATCTTGTTGCCGACTCTGCTGTCCACACCACAGCATTCAGTACGAGGGTCTGGGGGGAACGCAGTCATCTTAGCTTCGCAGTTGCCGGGGACCACGTCCTTGTTCAGGTCGGGAGGGGGACCGCAACAAACGCTGTATTGCTCGGAACCTTCACACCTGGAAATGATAATTGGTTTTGTTTTAAAATTCTGGATAAGCTTGCGTTGATCTAGTCTTTTCCGTCAAACAAGCCTTGGCGTTGAGACTTTAGGATCAGATTTTATGAGAACATGAGCAAAATCAAAGTTTCAGTCAGTCAATGAGTTATTGGTTAAACTGGTTCTTCAGTTTCCGTTAGTGTTGTAAGAAGAAATGTTATCAATGGAGTGTCAATAGTCAGTAAGATTCTCATAATCATGACCCTACCTTTGTCGACAAAGCCAAAACGGGGTAATTATAGACAACTTTTACAATGGGAACAACCAAAAAATCTGCTGTTCCATACAAATAATTCGATATTACTTGACTAAATGTATGGAACAGCAGATTATTTTGACGATTTTATGTTTGTTTCCATTGTAAAAGTTGTCCATAATGATGAGTACTTATCCTGAAATTTTGGCAACCCTTTGAAAAGTAACTCTATATACTTACAATGACAAACGAGACCAATTTATTTATTACATTTGGAAAACCAACAACTTCCAAAGTAAAGTAAGTAATAACAGTGAGTGTTATAAAGCCAATTACAGGTTTTCACGAGTAGCTACAGAAATTACAACAGAGACTTAAGGAACACTCGATTGCAACACAATTACGGATAACATTAAACTAAAAGGTAAAATAAGTAAATAATGACAGGATTAATTAAAGAACTTAAGACTAAGCATTCTACGCGCTGTGGCACTATTAGTATGAAATGGGTCAAATGTTAAATCTGTACAAATCTTATTGAAATCATTGCTTGCTCACACAATATATGAATTTTGTCTATAATTTGAAGAACAATCAGCTAATCGTCGGCGATTAACTGAATAATTTATGGTAATTCAAATGCTTCCTACAGACACAATAAAATTATGGACGATTTTCCTCAATTACCTTCATAGCATGTCCAAGCAGGTTACTGACATAAATATATACTTTATCTTATGAATAATTTGTCATTATAATTTAGTATGTATAAAAACAAGCCTGGCTTTAATCCACCATGCAGACCTGCTGCGAGTTGGCAATCTTCACACACCATCGACCAATTTTTGAAACTCTTTCGGGTGTGTAAGTTTCCTCATGATCTTTTTTTTCATGAACGCTTATTAAAAGTAATTTTCTCATATAATCATCATTCCTCACCTTGACTTCTGGACATAAGCGATATTCTCATCGGGCACGGGTGGCTTCAGCATGTTGGCAAGATGAGCGCACGAGTACAAACTGATGCATTGCCCTTGGTGGCCTTCTGGTGTGTAGCACGTTCCTGATTGCGGGTTTGTCTGAGGCTCTGATTTTTTTGGACAGCACACCTGGAATATAATGGTGTATGGTGAATATTAGAGAGAATCTACAATAAAGATACCCAATCTGAAAGATATACGAGTAACTATTATTACTCGATGAGCAAAAAATTATCCGAGATGCAGTGTCAGTAATGTGAACGGTCGCGTTATTTTCTGAAGCTTTATACGTATTGAAATTGGACTATACTAACGTGGAATGCAAAATATGATTGAAATTAACAAATTCAACCATTGATGATTTGGAAAAATTTGTTCTTTTAACAGAGTATAGATGAACTACCACAATAAAGCTATTGTTCTTAATTTTAATAATGTCATCATCATCATATGTTTAGTTTCCTCATGAGTAATATTTGTGACCATCTATGTCGTTTACAATTTGTTTTTCACATAAATCTCGACTGCGGTTTCTGTCTATACATCTTTTCCATTAATTCTGTATTTCAAATAATTCAATGAATTAATTATCTGTTTGTGGTTTGTGTTTATTGTTTTCCTTCCTATGAAATGAAATGAAATCGTCTATAAAATGAGTAGATTTCTAATGGTTTCATACTTAATGTGAATGGTCTACTAATCTAATAATTAAACTCACATTGGAGTATGGTAGGTTTAAAGTTTACATAGTTCATCATTATAGGTGACTAAAGAATCCTAAGGAGGAACCATGATTTTTCCCGTAAGCTTATAGGTCAATGTAGCCTTTAGCTGAATTTGGTCATATTGCAATTAAATGTCCAATGCGTACATGTGGGTTGCACTGGCTTCACTTTTTAGTGGATTAGTATTATGACTCCATTTACCCTATTAAAGCGTATATCGATGACGTTCTTGTTGCGATAAATAATTTCTGAAGAGCATTGACAATAAAACATTTTTGTACTTTCTGGAAACTACTTTTTCTAACGATTTAAACATTGACTATGCTTTCATAATGAAAGATGAACGGTTGAGCCATGAAAATACACCAACCTTAAATTCGTAACTACACTCAAAGGCACATTTAACCGGCCACGTACATTTTGTCAATTTCTTCAAAATTTTACAGTAATTTAATTAATTATGTTATCTTATTATATTGGGTGAACCTTTACGAAAAAAATGAAACATGTGTAATTTGTGAAATGGATTAATTAAGACAAAAAAAATAAAAAATTGAGAAAATGCAGTGTTCTAACAAAAAAAATAATTAGTAAAATGTTATTTTTTTTTAAAAAGTGTGCTCTAAATTAACGGATTAATAATGTGTATTTCCTCCTCTGGTCCTTATGACCTCTTGCAACCGATTTGAAAGCTCGTCCATTATGTCTTGGATGTCGCTTTGGGGAATGTTCTCTCACTCCTCAACAGCTGCAGTTTTCAACTCACTGATGGTCGTAGGAGCTGGTGTACTACTCCAGATCCATCTTTTAAGATTGTCCCATACATGCTCTATCGAGTTCAGGTCAGGATTCCGAGCTGGCTATGGTAATCGCTGAATATTGACGGCGTCCAAGTAATCGGTGACAACTCTCGCGGTGTGTGCACGAGCGTTGTCGTGCATTAAAACAAAATTGTCGCCAATAAATGGCGCAAACGGAATCACATGTGGTTCTAGGACTTCTGTTACCTATCTGTGAGTATTAACACTGCCTCTATCGAAGACGACCAACTCTGTACGGGCGTCGTAACAAATGCCACCCCACACCATTATCGAGCCTCCTTCGTAGCCCACTGTTTCAACCACAGCACACTCTGCAAACCTTTCACCGCGGCGTCTATACACGCGCTGACGTCCATCAGGGCCTCGTAGAGCGATTCTTGATTCATTAGAGAAGAGAACTGCCTTCCATTGTTCCGAAGTCCAATTTAAATGTTCTCGAGCAAATCCAAGTCTCGCTCTTCTGTGAGTTGCGGTCAGTTCTGGGACTCGAACTGGTCGAAATGCTCTCAGATCCCTCTCTGCTAACCGTCTTCTTATTGTTCTTAGGCTCACACTTACATTTCGTACCTCAAACAAGCGGTTACGAGCCTCGGAAGCTGTTGTGAACCGATTTCGTAGAACGTTCGAGACGATGTAACGATCATCTCTCTCTGATGTACACCTTCTACGACCTTGCTCTGGCCTTCTTGTGTAGGAACCGGTCTCTCTGTAACGCCAGATAGCATCTCGTATAGTGGTTCGTGGATATTCAAGCATTCGTCCAACCCGACACTGGCTAAACCTAGCGTCTGCAAGTGCCACAGCCCTGGCTGCTCCAGCTGCATCTAGTGGCGTTTTTTTGTTGTAAATGAAATCACGGCACCCCAGAACCTCGGTTTTATTCGAAGAAATGGATTCACAACGTTTTAAAACAAATGTATCCTTCACAAAAAATAAGCGGCAAAAATTTATAATTTCGACTAAATTGATTATTGTTGAATAAAAACCACAGAAGTAAAAAGAAACGCGGGTATGATTGTTTCGTTTATTGCAGATATACCCACTTAAGAAGTTACGTCTAGTAGTCAAAGCGTAAGTTACCTTAAACAAACGATATGTAATTTGAGACGGGTGGACGGCTAAATGTGCCCCTGAGTGTATAACAGGAAAGAAACATATTAGAGGAATTATGAAAGTGGCACCAGTAACAGAATAGCAGAAAAGTAACCTTTGTCGTGGTATGAACATGTAATGCGGAGGGATGAGAATCATGTTATGACAAGAGTTTTAAGTATGAATGTTGTTGGCTATCAGAAAAAAGGCAGACCAAAAAACAAAATGTATGGACTGTGTGACACTTGACATGAATGTGAAAGAAGTGAATCCGGAAATAACGTCTGATAGAGATGAATGGAAGAAAAAGCCGAATTGCGGCGACCACCAATAAAATGGGATAAATGTAGGAGAATGATGATGATATTAAAAAGATACGCAGTACTTACAGCTGGTGCACTTCCTTGGAATCCGCATTTTGATTTCTTCAGGAGATCTAAATCTTGATTCGTCCTATCCTTCTTGTTGACGAGGGCCAGCAAAGGTTGACAGTCGTAGACCGATATGCACTCCCCCTGCCCACCGCTCGGCGTTTGGCATGATGATTCTGAAGTCAATAAAAGATATTCCGTCAATATTGGATGTAAATCTAAGACTGTGTAAACTCCACCCACTGCTGGGCTCAAGCATTTTCTCAGAATGAGAAAGCCTTAAGGCTTTGAATCCACCACGCTTTGGTGCGTGTTCGCAGATTACACACACCTTCAAAGAATTTTTGGATCCAGGTAGTCATTATCAAATTGTGATCCGCACATGAATATGAAGTTAGAGGGGGATAGAACTCAGATTCTGTTGCATAGAAGGCTAGCATTATTGCATTATTTTTATTGTTGTGGCATTATTGCTGTGTTACTCCCGGTTTTTGCGTTTCTGTATTGTGATTTGTGTCTATATGCTGTGATTTAACCATGTATTGTGTTGACCAATAAACCTTATTTCTTTCTTTCATTAAGCCACTATATCACTGTTTTCTCAACATGATGTTTTTACGTCCTGAAGATTAAAAGTATGGACTGAAGGACAGTGATATGGCATTTTTGTTCAATTCAATTTGTTTGGATAGTTTTTATTTGTTTGTTTTGTGATCACAATGACAAAGGGTGTAAAATCGTAATAATTCTAAAGTTTGTGCTTGTGTCAAGTATTTATTTTCTACCGTAGTTCTGCCATTCACCTAGGTATTTTAGATTCTAAAATTTTGTGCAACATTGAATGATACATTATCATAAATGCTGCAGATTTCTTCAACTTCATCGCTACTAATAAACACGTCAAAGTATTGTCAAGCTTATACGTCAAAAATGTAAGGTATGACAAAGAAAAAAAGTCATACATATTTTAAAGGCTATAATTTTCAGTAGTCCGCTCGTCGTAGGTCCGCGCGGACGTCAAACATAATTCATTTCTCAGAATCGAGATAAAAACGTTTAATTTTTTTGAAGAAAGTCAATTATGTATGCACGTCTTCTTATCAAGCTATACAATTTTAGTATTAGCTGACCTCTCTCACTGTACGGAAAGCCTATACAATACGAGGTCAGCTTATACTGGTTTATATTTGTTTACAAATAATTATCACCGTGATGAAAACTAGCCTTGTAATTACAAATTCTATATCTGTAATTGTAAATAACAAGTTTTATTATATTTATAACTCACCAGAACTATTCTTAGCATAATCTGTTAAAAAAGAAAATTTTACAGTCAATAATAGTCTCTCACGATCTTATTAAAGTTTATTACCAGAGTCAATGTTAATTACCATTTTATTTACGCAGTAAACCCGCGGTTTAGTACTGTCAAAATACACAGCAGAATCGAGACCATTTAGCCCACCACACACGTAGCTATAATATATATTATGGTAAGACATAAGTATTAAGATATATTTTCCATAGTAATCTATCGCTTTATTCGGTTGAGGGTTCAAAAATAATACTGGTCACTTTATATTAATCATTAATATGGTCATCGTGTATTCATTGCATTAATAAAAGACGTGGTTATGACTCACCAGACACGAAATTAGCATTATCTGTCAAAACAAATATATTTGTCTCAGTCATTAGGGGTCAAAAAATCACGAAATTAGTCGTGATTTTATCACCCCTCCCCCGTCCTTGTCACAGTTGATCACATTTGTGAGACCCCTAGTTTTAGTCACATATTTTGCAATTTTACATTAAAACAGCAGTTCCGAAATTAGTTTTATTTCCATTGAAATTGTTTTTTAATACGATTTTGAAATGTGACGTCAAGAAACTTAGGACGCCTCCCACCCCTTGTCACATAATGTCACACTTCGTCGACCCCCTCTCCCCCCCTCCCTAAGGTGTGACGTACTTTATGGATGGTCCCTTAGGCATCAAAACAACTCTTATCTTCATAAAATATGATTTCATATAAAAAAAAAAAAAAAACTCACTCTCAGGTTCAGGATTAGATTTTGGAGATTGTTTCTCTGTTAATAGAATATTATTAATTAAATAGAAGTTCATAAGAAAGTACTTGTAGTATTATTGTCATGAACAACATACTCGTAATAAAATAAAATAATGAACATGGAATATTTTATATCTTTTAAATATATTATAGGATAATGTTTTATGCATTACGCAAAATTTGCAGTGATTCAGTGTCCGTTCCCAAATGCAACCGCAGTATTAAAATGGGTTTGTTCCCACTAGTTCTACTAAACAGTCCTACGGTAGAACTAATGGGATTTGTTTTCTCATTAGTTCTACGATTTATCTTGTTACAAAATAGTAGAACTAGTGGGAGTAGAAATTCTCACTTGTTCTACCTGTTGTTGTGTGTGAGTCGTTTTGATATATTCCAGAATAGTAGAACTAGTGAAACTTTAGTTCCAAGTAGTTCTACGCTAAGAAATGTATTACCCAATATGCTAGTCGTGCCTCAATATCAGGTTTAAAGAAAACTTAATATACACACAATAAAACACTATTAATTAAATGAGACATTGTTTATGACACAATAAAATAAGCATGAGAAATAAAGGACTGGATCTGGCTGTAAATGAACCAGTTCCTGATTTCAGACATAACTCCGTACGGAATCTATTTGTTTTGGAGTTCATTTTAGCACTCCAAACCAAATGGATTCCGTACGGAGCCTGCTCCGCTGCCCATGGAAGCCTGGCTTTACAGCTTTGTCTGCTCTTTCAATAATATTAATAAACTTCCATTACGAAATTAAAAATACAACTCACTTTCAGGCCGTTCTGTAGTATACTGTACGAAATATTGTGTCTCTGTCAAAATAATAGTCTAGTTACTGTACACTGCTATTTCAATCGTGTCTCAATCGTGTCAGAATGGTCTGTCAATTGTTGGTTTTTGCAATGTCATTCAACCTATTTTGACTTCTATGGCGTAGGTAATAGAAGTCAAAATCGGTTGAATGACATAATTCATAATTGTTGGTTTTTGTAGTATCGTTCAACCTAATTTGACTTCTATGGCGTAGGTAATAGAAGTCAAAATCCAACAATTGAGAGACCACTCTGACTCGATTGAGATACAGAAATTAGCAGACTTCAGGCCCTGGTGTTGGAACATCTCACAAATACGAAAAAAACGTATAAATTATAACAAAACTTACTGCGAGGCCGATCTGTGGTTGGTGGTCTATAAAGTTTATATTTTTTGGCTGTCAACAAAAATCTTTAACATAAAAATAAATAGTAATAAAAAATACGATCTCAATAATTCGGATCACTGAATTATTTAATTTATCAACTTAGGATATAAAATCACAATATATTTTTCATCCCACCATCTCGGAAAGAGTATTTTTAATCTTCAATATCTGAGTGGAAAAGCCGTTTTTATTCTCTAGAGGATAAAGTAAATTTTCATCCCACCATCTCGGAAAGAGTATTTTTAATCTTCAATATCTGAGTGGAAAAGCCGTTTTTATTCTCTAGAGGATAAAGTAAATTGAATTTAGAACATCGTGTGCACTAAGTTTGTGAATTAAACGTTTTTTTTTGCATTTAGTCATTTCCTCGCTGAGGTGGAATGAAAAGTTACGTGTTGCACTCGAGTGCAAAGATTTTTCACCTCGTGCTCTTTTGATTCCCTCGCTAACGCTCAGGATTCTAATTTTGAATCACTCGCTGCGCTCGTGATTCAATTTTAGAATCCTTCGCTTGCTCGGTCATCAAAATTGAACACGCGGTTAAAAAGCAACTTTGCACTCTTGTATAACAAATAACTATTATCGATTTCCAATAATTATTACTTTGCATACTGTTGCGTTTTTTTCGGTGAGTGTGAAGCGCCGGAGACACAATTCCTCCCTTAGTCCCCCTTCCTTCTCCTTTCCCTCCCTTTTTCCTAACACCATCCTAAAAGGTCGGCAACGCATCGGTGACGCCTCTGGTGTTGCGGATGTTCATGGGCGGCGGTGATACCTTACCATCAGGTAAACCGCAAGATCGATTACCCCCTATACAATAAAAAATTACACAACTTACTCGAAGGCCTTCTTGTATGTTTTCCTGTCAAATAGAACTATAATATTAAAAAATATCATCAAAAACTATATTATAAAATGCCAGTAAAGCAGGCCGCACACCAGACATAGGTACTTGTACTACCACAATTGTGGCGCCATATTTGAAACGCGACACAATTATCGCCCCCGTATATAGTATGCGCAAATCTTTATGCGCCCTGAACTGAGCCCTGAACTGAGCTCTGAACTCTCTCTCTCTCTCTCCGTCCCTCCCTCCCTCTAGCACCTATAATAAGCGTACTGCGCAGCCACTCGGGTTCAACTTCCGAGAGCGCATAAAGTTTTGCGATAACTATAGGTACTTGCGCGCAAGCATGCACTCCACGGACACATTTGTAGCGCGTGCAGTTTGTGGCGACACGCTTGCCGCGCCACACGAATTCAAGATCGAATTTGTTCGTATTTTGGGGAAAGACAACATTGAGTTTATTATATTATTACATACCTATATTATACAACCATGGACTCGCTGATTATAACAACAGACAGATTACGGAAATTATCTGGACCAAGATCGGCGAAAAATTCAGTGAAAGGGGTAATACCAGCACAGAATACCTGCGCTGTGACATTTTCTATTTATAAATTACCACAGCATTATGCTGAGATGGGGGCCATTTGTGGTATCATCCAGGTTGCTCTAATTATTGTTTTTCTTTTGTTTATTTTTTTATGTTTTATTTTTGTACCTTTGTACTTTTATTTGTTCCTGGCGAGTCCAGAATAAAAATGTTTTCTTTCTAATACTTATCGATGTCTATACCTCTGATTTATCTGTACCTATTCTAATACTGTGTAAATATTTTGTATTAATTGCCACATTAAGAAATCGTCGGACGACGATGTTGACATTCTGGGAGTTACGCCACAACTGTGCGTCTGATGTGTGTAGACATGTGCGACAGTGCGTAGTGACGATACATTTGCTCCGAGGCTCCGAGCTAAAATGCATCTCAGTAACTGTGGCGATGTAGGGTGCGTGTCGCGTATGGCGCCGGTGTGCGGCCTGCGATACCGCTGCAAAGCTTTAATAGGCAACAAATGCACTAAGTTGTCCAATGTCCAGTTTACCCACTACCAGTGGCGAAGAGTCCATACAACCCGATTCCCATCGGCTGCCCTTTAGGATTGGTTAATACATAGACCAACGTAATATTATATTATTTACTCATCCAACTGATAAAAAAGGCATGTTATTCAGTTAGGTTGAGCTCTTCCAGACATGACTATAATTATATAGATCACAAGAGACTGTATGGATTTTTGTCTTGCAGCATCATTTTCCCCTTGGAAAATTTTCACCCTTCGCCACTGCCCACTACTAATTAGTGTCTTCCAATACACAATCACAAAACCCGTCAGTTACGTCAAAACGTAGCAACACATTCTTCTAAAAAGAAGCAAAGTGTTGTCTATAAAAATCAATATATTCAATACAAAGTTAAATTGGCTAATGACTCACCATAAACATATGGAAATAAACTTCCTGTCAAATGAAAATTATTACAGAACTCAACTCACTCACATAAATCAAGAAAACGTTTTTAGATGAAATAATACACTAATAACCAGGGATGAGATGATTTAAATCACTTGATTTAAAACACGATTTAAATAAAATGATTGTTTTAAATCATGTTATTTAATTAAATTATGTCTTTTTCGCTGCAATGAAAACATAAACCGGCCAAAAATGTTTAGAGACTTCCCCCCATATAAACTACAACGCACACATGCGAAATATATTGTTTATACATTTTAAGTACGGATTTGGAGAATCCTCCGAAATTCAAAATCGCGAGTTTTCCATATCCATTCATGATAGCGATGTGTCCAAAAATTCTAGTCCCGATCCCTTTAAGGGGTCATTGTACTCATAATTATAAACAACTTTTACCATGGGACCAACCTTGAAATCGTGAAAAAAAAAACAACTGATCCATACAAATAATTCAATATTACTCGACAGCAGATTTTGTTTTTCGCGATTTCATGGTTTGTCCTACAGTAAAAGTTGTTTATAATAATTAGTACAATAACCCCTTAAAGGACCTTGGTATAGTAACACCTTAAAGGACTTAGGACATTGTATAACATTAAAAAAAAAAAAACAATCTGTTACCTTTTTTCTCTGATACACAAAACCCAAATGGTTAAGCTTTTTACTTAATATTACGTTGATTTTCCGTTAATTATTAATTAGTACATAATTAAACACTAAAATGATTGTGTTTTTTTTAAACTGTACTATCTAAATACTGAACACCAAATTAAAAGCTTTTAAATTATTATTAAAATCAAAAAAGGCTGATTTAAATTCAAGCAGTTTGATTTAAATAAAAAATATCAGACTTTTTTGATTTTTAATACATGTCATGATTTTTATCAACCCTGCTACACACAACATATAAATTTAAAAAAAACGACTCACCAGGACGTTTATAGGGTCCTTTGCCTGAAAGAAAATTAAAAAAAAAATCTACTTGTTAGTGATGTGGAGTATTTAGACGGCAAATTTTTGTAAAGTTTTGTTTTTGTATTTTTTTAGCTAATTTCTAGGCACTTAGGCAGTGTACAGAATTACAGATTTATTTAAGTTTAGAATATTATTATTATAAGTCCATAGTATAATAAAAATAATCTTAAAAAAATTATAATGGAATTAAATTAAAAAGAATTTATCATATAAGAAAAAAAACATTCAAGTCAAGTGAAGAATACGTTGCTGCTGAATCAGATAAGTCTATTTCTTCTACTTGAAGAAACAAATAAATTTTAAAACGAATGCTCCCTTCAAAGAAAACTAATGCTCCCTTAATTATACATAAGAGTAAATCCGGGTTATCAGAATATTGGTCGAAGAAAAGAGAAGACTTATTCGGAGAGCGTTTTCTTTCAGTAGAAGGTTTGTATAATGCTAAGGATAAACAAGAAAAATTCAAAGTAGATGAGAGTGAGAAAAGTAGCTCAGATAAGTCTACTTCTTAAAATTGAAGTAACAAGTTGTTTTAATAAATATTAACAAAATCTGCCTCAGGATTATACATAAGAGTAAAACCGGATTATCAGAATATTGGTAGAAGTAAAGAGAAGACTTACTCGGAGAGCGTTTTCTGTCAGTGTCAATAGCAGTTTTGTATAATGCTAAGAAAAAACAGGGAAAATCCAAAGTAGATCAGTGTGAGAAAAGTCCCATCATATTTCAAGCCTTGAAGACTGAAAACTAAAACCAATTAAAAACTCACCCATGGGCTTAATGATAACAATTTGTGGCCAATATTTTGTTAGTTTATAATCTGTCAAAAATAAAGGTTACAATATTAGCCTACAATCGTAAACCGTTGGCGGCAACATGGACAGTAGTACAAGGAAGTTTTGGGACAAAACGATTTAATTCTTAATACTATACCACATATGAAATATACAGAGACCAGTGGCGAAGAGTCCATACAAGCCGATTCCCATCGGCTTCCCTTTAGGAATTGATTAATGCATAGACCAACGTAATATCATAATAAATATTATTTACCCATTCTACTAACACTATATTTTATCTAACATAACGCCTACAATTTTTTAATAGCCATCAATTGACGCTTGACAGTAAAATGGTCATTTTTATTGAAGTAACATAACGTCTACGAACCCGGTCTTAAGCGAGTTCTAGTTTCACCCACACATAGAAATCCCGTACTACCATAAGATATGAATATTATGATAGGTACTCGTATGTGTGTGAAGAGTCAAACATAGTAAAATGCTTGACGAAGGCCCCCGAAGATAACTCGCGATCCGTCGAGTTGTGCAAGGAGTGCAAGTGAGATGGCTAGATTACAGTAATTTCGCCACTCGCCGCATGTGTTCGGTCATTGTTCGGTAGACATCGGTGAAATGATCATATAATTTTAAAAAACAGGTTGCGTAATACAACCAATTCCGAGAAAGTGGCCTTTGCAATACGGAAGGATTATAAATTATTCGTTGTTTTTGTTTGCATAGACATCTATTAGTCTATGGTTGTTTGGATAATATTTTTAATTTTAGTTTTTTTGTGATGGCGGTCGTTCATGCGTATTTGTTTATTAATTAAGGTATTGTGTTATTGTTTTGTTTATTATTTGGATTGGTTTGGTTTGTGCATGTGATGGTGAGTTTTCTTTTTTATTAACACTTTAAATATGGCATTAATTCACATAGAGTGTTGTTTAACCGATTTTTTACATTGTATTGAAACTTCATTTTCCAAACTTAGTTTCGAAAACAAAAGGCATGTTATTCAGTTAGGTCGAGCTCTTCCAGACATGACTATAGATTACAAGAGACGGGATGGATTTTTTAAACATTTTAATAAATCTCTTTTTGATAAACATACGTGGATGACAGTGAGTTGCAAATTAAATAAAATGTTTTGTTTTCCGTGCTTACTTTTCTCAGAGTCGAGTTCAGTTTGGAGTCGCGCAGGTTTTACGGATATTAATAACTTAGCTAATTCAACTAAAAATCATGCACAGACCGAAAAACATATCCGCAGCTGTTTGTCACTGCATGAATTCGGAAATAGTAGAATCGAGACCTTTTTTTCTAATTCTTTCGAAGTTCATAACAGAAAAGTAGACCGCAACCGCGAGTTAATGAAACGTTTCATTGATATTGTAATTCTATTAGGGAAACAGGAATTGCCATTTCGCGGTCATGATGAAAGATCTGAATCAGACAATCGCGGCAACTACATCGAAACTTTGTTGTACCTATGCAAGTACCTACGATACCGTTCTCCTCCAAAGATTTATTCATTGACGCATTTTGCATCTTACAACTTTTTTTGGTGAGTGTGCTTTTTTTTTGGAGGGAACATTTGGGTCGGCTTCCCCTTTGAAAATTTTCACCCTTCGCCACTGACAGAGACATCTATTTGTAATTGTTATCAACCATACTAAAATATTAATTTATAAGAATTAAAAATATAATTATTAGCTGATAAGCTGAATAATAAATGGAAGAAAAATTCTTATTGCACCGACCCCAAATAAAATTGGATAAGGGCAGGAGAATGATTATGATGATGATGAGGCTTATGTTAAGACTTAACATTTTCAAATATATTTGATCCTTAAACAATATCCTCCTTTTGGGCTTCGCTGCAGTCGGGTAAAAACTAGGGCAAGTAATTTGGCTATTAATAATTATCTTATGCTGAGTTGGCAACTAATTCGGTGCTGGCATGCCGACAGCACATTTTTTTTGCGATTCTTTTTTTTACCCCTGTTTGTACATTTGTGTTGTCTAGGGTCTAGACCGATTTTTTTTTTTCTTTAAATTTTTAGTCATCTCTTGTATAATCCAGTCGAATAATAATATGTATAATTATTTTCTGTTATTAGCTGAAGTTAACTTACTTTCAATTTTTAACGCATTTGGATTTGTAGAATTTTTTTCTGTCAAAAGATATTGTAAAATAAATAGTCGGTTATATTTTACTGGGATTCTTTTATCTATGTTAAAATTTATTAAAAACTTTAACTTAACTATTCGAATATAAAACGGAACTGATTTTCTTGAAAAAATCTTAAAAAACCATGGCACGAGATGATCCAATCCGTAATAGACAAGAGATTTTTTATTTTGTATCATTCCTCCAATGGTTGTGATATCTCAGTAGATACATCTGTCCTCATTTGAGAAAAGTTGGTCTTGAGGAACGAGGTATACTGTTCCTTCGTTGAAAAGGGAGGATCCTTCGGCCAGGCGAGGTGATATTGCCTGGCGCGCTTAAAATAATTACAGATACCTACATTGACTTACCTAATTTATTACTAGACTTAGTTGTATCTGCCAAAAAAGGGTTGGTTAAATAAAATAAAATTGTATCTAAAATGTTATTTTAAAAACAAGTAAGATTACTTTAAAATAAATAAGTTCCTACCATATCAATCCATATATATCATATATCAATCCATATATATCAATCCATATAAATCATCAATATTATTGAAAAATCCTAAAATTTATATACGACGATGCAGAATAATAGTAAAGTGTATATTTGACTATAATATTTCTTAAAAAAATAAAACGTAAAGTACGCAATGGACTTTAACAAAATATAAAATGAACTCTTACCCTCAAGGTTTAAATCATTTGGATTTTGTTCTGCCAAAAGAAAACGTGATCTAAATAAAACAAATAGAACGCAACGCAAGTACAAAATAAATAAAATTACATCATTCCTTGAAGTAGGTACCTACTACGAATCGAAACCACACGATGATTCAGGTTATTACCATTCAAACTAGTTATTTTTTAAATGATTTGAGTTTGTTTGACAACATCTCACTTGATAGCAGTGGCGAAGGTTGACAGTTTTAAAAGGGAAAGCCGTCCCAAAAATGCCCTCTAAAAATTGCTGCAATTAATGCTGCAAGACAAAAATCCATACCGTCTCTTGTAATCTATATGTATAGTAATGTCTGGAAGAGCTCGACATAACTGAATAACAAGCCATATTACGTTGGTCTATGCACTAACCAATTCCTAAAGGGAAGCCGGTGGGAATCGGGTTGCATGGACTCTTCGCCACTGCTTGATAGTAAGTGAGGACTGACGATGTTGTCGAGGATGGATCACGTAAGCTATTCCTATTCACTCTTACCTTCTGTTAAAACTGAAAGATAGCACGTAATGGAACAGTTCATAAGGATAATAAATTGTTAAACTAATAAAATGAAAATCTACTCTTACCTTCCTCTGTCAAAAATAATGATCTTTAATAAACATTTTATATGGCTAAAAATAGCAAACTTTTTAGACACCATTAACCTTAGTATTAAACTTTAGCAATTACTGATAATATATGTAATAAACTTACCCTCTTTTAAATCGTTTGAAACATTTTCTGGCAAAATAATTAATTAATAAAATACAAATTCAATAAAAGACATTAAGTCATAGCAGATAAAAACTGGATTAATAAATAAAGATAAGTTACCATCAACCAGACTTTGACCTGCCGAAAAATAGAAGACATTATCAATAGATAGTCAAAATGTGAAAAACGGCACTTCACCCTTTGACAAATGTAAAATTTTACCCTTAAAAAACATGGACTTATGACCTATCCTTTATTGAGACATAATAGACGAAGTAATGGCTTACCCTCGTCGTTTAAATCACTTGAATCGCTTGAATCGCTTTGTTCTGCCAAAAGAAACTCTTATTCAAGTAGCAGATATTTAATATTTTAAGGTTGTATTTTACGACGATTTCTTACTTTTGAGGGGGTGAAGTATCAGCCTAAGTCCCGCCCACTAGGGGAGCTCCGTTCACGCATATCGTTTGTATTGCGCAATTGACGTATCAGACTGTGTGACACACGTGTCACAGAATACCAATATTAATAAGCAACATGCAGTATGACACCAGCAAATACTTGAAAAATATAAATCCATAATATCGTATACCCAGTGTCCTATATTACGCTAGAACATCTGTTCGTCCGTTTTGTATTTGTAGATTTTATACCCATTTATCTATCTACTTATAAACTATTGGTCATACCTATTGTGTATGAGTTTATGCAAGTGCATATAATTGTCTCGACCAACATTGGGCATTTTCACATTAAGCCGATAATGCCGTAACGAAACCGATATATCGGTACGACAAAGCTGATGACACTGCCAATGTGTGTGTAATGTTAGAAGAATAAGCCAACTCAAATCCATGCCTTGAGACAATAACCTACCCTCACCCACACCTGTAGGCGTCGTCCGTTTCCGAAGTCATAGTCATACCTACTTAAGTTCGTTCACAGGATTGCTTTTTTACCAAAAAAGAAATTGCATATTCATAGTTCAGATTCCTCGCTATGTATGCAGGTGAAGAGCTTCAAAATTGAAAGAAAGAAAGAAAAAAAAAATATTTCGGACTCGCACACGAAATGCCTAAGGCATTAAGTCCGCCTCTGTACATAGTCCTTAAAGTATAAATAAATTACATAAACACACAAAAAATTCAAATAATGATAACAATAACCTAACCGTCAAAAACCCCCGACTCTACACGAACTACGAACTAGAAACAGAGGTGTAAATTTTGAACGGCTGAACAGATTTTAAGAACCATCCCGATTTGTTGTATTTAAAATAAATAAGAACTTTCTTATTGGCTATGGACTCAAAATCAAATAACATAGTTTCTTGGGCTTTACTACTTTGGCCATGAAAGTTTGGCCATTTAATGAAAAATCCAGTAATCTTTCCTCACAACACACAGGGGTATCTAACTTAGTCTATCACCTGACACATGGCATAGCTTATATTCTCATAAAACCAACTCAGAATGCCTCATTTACTGAGTCTCAAACAATTAACATACTCGTAACACATATAACTCAGTAATGGCAGCGTTGCATTGCGTAACAAACAATACTTAAAGTCCAATCATCTAATCTTAATAAAATATCCGGAATTCAGCTACCTACTACAATTAATGTATTAGTCTACAATTACAACTAGTAATGGACCATCGACGGACCAACGGTGCATGGAAAAACCTAACAAATGGTTATAGTTTATTAAATTTTATTTATGTATTTTTCTTTAGTCTGTATAAAAAAAAATTATGAGTAATAAATAATATATGTTATAGTATAGAAAAAAATCCAATTCAACTGGTTCTCTCGGTAGACAAGTCAATTACGAGGTTTACAAAAGTTGATAAATATACGTTCATTAGTAGCGGGAATATTTGTCGGAGTTCCATCGCTATTTTTATATAAACTGGATAATATTGTTCTTTAAGTAAATAGAATATAAATAAAACTTCATACTCTTTCTTCTCAACACTATAAATTGTCATACTGATTTTTCTATACTATATCCTATAAAATGAATTCTTGACGGAGATGTTAAGAAATTATTTTAGCATATTGATTTTATAAACGAAATACTTAGATTTTCTGAATAAAAGGCAAGTTACTTATACTTCCTATTTCCTTTAAATATTTTTTTTAATGATTATACTGTCATTCTTTCTTTTGGTGTTTAATAAAGGGTAAGCGCAGGAACGGCAAAAAAATTAGCATAGGTCCGACCTCGATGCGCGCCGAAACGCGACTGATTGATGGCAGAGATGACAGAAATCACGAATTTTGTGGTTTTTCTCAAATTGTGACCAATATACGTAATATAATGAAAAAATAACGACCGACTTGCCTTGGTATACTTGCGACCAATATTGTGATGTAAAAATTATTTGAAATAATATAATATTTTAGAAATAATCTTGTAAAAATATTTTTAAAAGGGGTAACTTCGCGAATTTTTTTTATCGAGCCAACTTTGTCCAATCATGTATCGGACGACCGAAAAATCCGTGTTACATTTTCAAGTTTGATATATATTTTTTTCGGGGCAAAAAAATAAGAATTTCTATTCAAAAAATTGTAAATAAAAATCGGTTTTTGCGGCATTTCTGTAAAGGACCCCCTTAAAAATATCTATAAAACGAATGCATGTATAAATCTACTCGTAAACGCATGTATATCGTTGAGCATACATAGGGTGTAATATGGGTGCACTTAAAGGTCTCCTATAACTTTGCTTTGTTTGACCCATGCTCTGTGAATCATGCTGTATAGGTATGTACGCAGAATATACATTGGAAGTTGTACGTAAAAACTTAACATTTTGAATACGACGACACGGTTGGCGCAGTGGTTAAGCGATTAGCTTTCTGCGCTACGTGCCGCGGGATCGATCCCCGCACGTAACAAATATTTGTATGATCTACAGATGGCTGTTTCGGGTCTGGTTGTGTGTGCATGTAACATGTATGTTTGTAAACTGTACCCTCGATACAGGAGAAATCCTAGTGAGGGGCAACGAAAAAAGAAAGAAAAAAAAATTATAACTTACCGTCACTTTCTACCTTCAAATTATTAGAAGAATTTTGTTCTGTCAAAAGAAAATCTTATCTCAATAGTAAATTCATACTAGCCAATATATTGATGTTTAAAATTGCGATATGTAACCAAGAACTCGATTTTATACATTGGGAAAATTAAAACTTTTGTGAGTTTTAAATGATCGATTTATTGCGAAAAGGTTAATAAAAAAAGTAAAGACCGACTTCAAAAAACTAAAACGTATAATATCATTTTCATAAAAACTTAACAGCTTCTGAAGTCGGTGCCACGCTAAGGTGCATTGAAGAATGAAAGGCCCCGGCTGTTAAGTTTTTTATGAAAATTATTGTATAAGTAGGTTTTTGTTTTTTGAAGTCGGTTTTTACTTTTTAACAGTTTATTTTATTTTCTATTTTGAGTGGCATAAATATGCGAGTGCTTTGCTGTTATTCATTGAAGTGTTATATCGTCTATCTCCGAAGGTCTTCATCAGATCTTCACCAAATTTAAATGGAAGAATACTTTTTCGAACTAAAATAATCATTAAAATCGGTTCACAATTAGCAAAGATAAAGAAAAACACAAAAAAAAATGTAGAATTCAGAACCTCCTATTGTTTTGAAGTCGTTTAACCTTATAATCCGTAGAGGGCACACAAATGGGCCCGACACGCAGGGTACCGTAAACTCGAAACGGGCACACAAATGGGCCCAACTGTCATTTCAAATCATTGTCATTTGTTACGTTAAATAAACAATCGAATCATGATATTGTGTGTTAATTAAAAGAGTTTGATAAACAATTAGCTGGTCGAAGCAAGCAAATCTTCCGTATTTCATACATAAATAACAAAATTTACTTATAATATATCGGCCATTCTGAGACCAACGGCCGTGTTGCTAAAAAACATGAAAATGTGGATTTTGGATCACCAAACTCCATAACATAGGTAAGTAAATAACGCCTTATTTATTAGATTGCTGAAATCATCCATAGATTTGACCAATAAAGTAATGATAACAAAGATTTTGATGTGTGAAGTAAAAATTTCCCGCGAATTATGCCTTTGTTATTGTCTGTTTTTCACTAATATCACATATTTCACAAATAACTTATTAAAATTATGCTACATTGTGGATTAAAAATCTATGCAGTACACGTAAAAGTCCATTTTTCAACGCAAATATCACTCCACAAGTTAAATATGCGTAATCTTTGTTATCACTACTCAATTCGGGTATTATATTCTGCCACCATATTTTTTTTTGTTTTTTTTTTGAGATGTCCAAACACGGTTTTGTAATCGATTATTTTCCGAATTTGAATCGTAATCGATTGATTAAAATAAGTAACTATAGAAATCGATAGGTATCTACTAATAAAATAAATATTTTTAATGTAATTTAAAATGATTATTATTAATACTAAAATGAATTAATATAAACGTAATACCTATCCCATATTCTAATAATGTATTTCGAAGTAAATTAAGTCTGCACTAAAATAACAAATGATTTAATTTTTGGGCGCAGTGTTCTTTTTTTAAGTTCTTAATTCAAAAATATTTTATCGAAATATATGTTGGCATAAGGCCCTTGTCCTGTCTGGGCAGAACCGCACAGAGCGTAAAGCAATGCGACGCATGTTCTGCTTGTCCGATGATCAGCAATGCGGCTTTTGCAAACAATACGTGTCGTAGGTGGACGTACCGAGCCGCGCTGCTGGCGCTGCCATTCTAAGACACGGTAAGGGGAGGTTTAGAATAGCTTTCAAAACTTGTATAATACTATAAACCTATTATACAAGAATTATCTAACACTTCACTAACACCTACAGACTTGAAGAAGTGAAGACGCTGGGATATTAAAGCATTGTTTTGCGGACTCGGAGTACCTCAACTAGCAATCTTAGAGTGTTTTAGAAGAGGCCGAAAAAGAAGTGAAGCTTTAGAAGTAGGAGGGAATAAATCAGTGTTGATGTTTGTTGGTTATTTCACGAGAATGTGTTGTGTGGGACAAATTATTAATGAAACCCAAACTTCCTTATTTGTTCGGCCGTATAAAATAATTTTAGCCTCCGCTGCCGGTGCCGGTTTTATATCAGCTGCCGGAGGTGGACCAAATAGATAGGAGCCCCGGATGAAGCGAACTCGTAGTTCAAGGCAACCTGACTATGGCTCTTCGTGTTATGTTTCTTGTAACTAAAGAAAAAGGGGGTTCCGCAAGCGCCTAGCCAGTTGCAGCTGAATATCAGTATTTAACATGGAGCGAATGACCTCCGCCACCCAATTACTTGGAGACACTGATACCCTAAGGTTACACTGGTTGACTGTCATAGGTATTCGTATGACAACAGGACAAACTACTTAACCGGCTTTCCAAGACACGAACGGGTCTCGATGTTTGAAGAAAGGGTCACCCATCTAAGGACTAACCGCGGCAAGCGCTGCTTGACCTCGCTGATCGACTGAGTTGCACGATAGCTTTGTAGCTGCGAGCCGGTTATAATTAAACTATTTTGTATGTAATAAGGTTTTAACTGTACCATAATCAAATTATTTCCAAGATTGCTGTTTTCAAATAAAGCCGGCAATATCACAGAACAGTTTCTGTGTTCTGTGAGCAATACCTACTATACAACTTTTTGGATTTCAAAAACCTTTTCATGATAATAAAGTTTTCTATTAGATGTATCCCACGATTTTACTAATCCCATAGATTACTCACTTATTTTACAGCTTGTAGTACATAACCTAATGTAGTTATAATATTAATAGGTACCTACTTATATAAAACCGTTAAAAAATATATTTTCGTATAGATTATTTTTTCTACTCGTTTTTGCCGAATCGATTAGGATGAATGCAAGGTTTCCGTTGCTATACCAATTTTAGCTGGATGGTCTTCACTATTATCGAATTACGGTTCTATTCAAATTTCAAATAATTTTGATGTGATTTTTTATGTGCATAATGGTGTTTATGTATAAATATTGGTAAAAGTTAAGTAATGAATAGGAAGATAATTTATTTAATTATTCTATGCTATAGAATTTCAGCGGGTAAGTAGGCTCCTTAGGTGCATTTTTCAAGCTAAGTTAAAGTGACCCAAAATCTGGATAGGTTGAGAAATTACCATTTATTACAAATAACGCAATGCACGGATGCAGTTTTACCAACACAAACATATAACTAAAGAAATTTCCTAGAAACTTCGGCTTTTAATTCAATGAGAGAACATATTTTTCATTTATATTCACGGAATAATATTTGCATACAAATACAGTGTAATTGATAGAATTCATGACGTAATTTCTGACAACTCGTCGATTCAGCGGGTATGTCGAATGTCACAATCTTGTCGAGCCGAAGGGTTAAAAAGAAACGTTTCGAATGATACACAGCCATATGGAAGCTGCATTAAAGCAATATGAATTGTGAGAAACTTAGGAATCATGATTATATCAAGGCCAAAGAAAGTACATACAAAGATATCGAACTTCGATACTTCATTTTCTTCAACGGATATTTGAACTGTCTGTAACCTTACAAATAAAAGCCGTCAATGTTTGTTTTGCCTTAACAGGTTTTTGTTTATTTTGCTCTTTTGCTTTATTGCGTTGTATAATGAGCAAACTTAGGATTAACTTCTGGGATCGTTGGGTCGTGATTTGCAAATAAGCGTTCTCATTTATGATAATGCTAATTTAACAAGAGCTTTAAGATCTTCTTAGCGTGTCGATGGCAAATTAAATGCACTTGGCCCAGTATTCCGCCACGCAAATAGCAGAATCAGTTGCAGAGATAAGCTCCTCACGAGTGCAGGTGGTAGGGCATGCGGCGCAGGATGTAAGATGGGCCATGGTTTGCGGAGAGACACCGCACTCGCACTGCAGGTCTAATCCATCTTAGCTTAGCTATCTTAGTTTAGCTTTAAGATAAAACAATTGGATTGGATTTCGTTTAGTGCTAAAATTGGGAGCTATTCGACTTATAAGTTTCATCGTCATCTCGTTGAAGTGTAATTTGCTGTAGAACTTTACTTTCAAATTTTATCTTTCTATCCTTATTTTACAATTTATAGACAATAGGCATGTATGAATAGATACAATTCTGAAATTTCTCTGTATCAATTTGATTTAAATTTAATAGTAAGTATTTGGATCTGTAAAGCGGACATTAGCAATGCTTAGTGGTCCAGACAATGCTAGGAGGAAGAAATAAGGATGTTTCGAATACTAAGTTCATTAAATACACAATATTTTCCCTTATAAATGAGTCATATTTCTGAAAAGACAGATTAAAGTAGTGTCAACAATCGACTATCTAGTTTCCATGAACTTATAATTGAACCTTGGTTTAAGGTTTATGTTGTTTAAACTTGGGCTCACAATAATTATACAAAATTGAGGATTTTGGCTCTTTTATCCTTTATGGCTTCCATTTTTTGTTTGGTTGCATGTTCAAAATGTTTTAACATGTTTTATGTATTTTTCTTGTTAGCTTTTTGAATTTGTTTCCTTATTAAGTCGTAAAGTGGCATATTTAAAGACCTCAATTTTCCTGCCATGTATTTTCTGACTTTGAATAATATATTATATTATATTTATTTACGTTTTGAAAGTGCCTGCAAAGGCCCAGTTGAAATAAAAATCTTTGACTTTGACTTTGACTTTGACTATGGCTCACAGAAAGTCACGTTCATTTATCAGTTTCACCTAGAAGAATAGTTGTCCTTGATTCCGCTTTATTAACTTTAATTTTCCTCAAAATCTTTGCGTTGTTTGTAACAAGTCCATAAAACCGGGTTTTTCAAGATTTTTATTGTTTTGTTACTTAACATTATCATCAATTCAAATGAAATTCCCAATTAAAAACAATTTCTTGGTGAGTTCGTCGTCTATAACTGTATTATTAGCTTCATAGGGAAAATTGAGCTGTCACATATTAATTTTAATATTATAATTTATTTCCAATTTTGGCAAAGTTTTTATTTTATTCTGACCTATTCGTTTCGAAATAGCATCGAGTTTTCATCGAGTGACCCGACATCTCTGTCGGGTCACATCGTCGTGTTACGTGTTTTTTGATTTAAGGTCCGGTTGGAAGACCAGTTTCGACATATTTTGGATTAAATAATATTTCAAAATACTTGTCGCACGTCTCGATCATGTGATTCTAATGGACCGATTTCAATGCATTTTTAATTGAAATATAGTTTAATCGGGAATCATCTTAGCTTATGTTTCATGAAAATATGTTCAGCCGTTCAAGAGATACAGCTCTTTTTCTAGTTGGAGTCGGGGGTTTTTGATGGTTAGGTTATTTCTAGCCATTTCTCAAGTATGTTCACATCGATTTCAAGTCTTAGTTTTTTATTCTCAAGTCCAAGTGTATTTATCCTTCAGTCTTGTGAAGTTAATAGTATATAATTATAGACGGCAAGATACATAGACCTGGTTAGGACGAGTTCAAGATTATCTAGTCCTGTTCTGAAGGGCAGCAAGTTTTTATAACTCTTATCTGAACATCTGCTATTTTTTATATTTCTATTGATGTTTCTTCATTAACTGTATTTGTGGTGCTTATTTAAATTGAGCCTTTTATACAGTAAACGTGTCGGTTTCTTAAAAACGTTCTAATCTAGCGACAAATTGTGCATTGTGTTTGAATATCAAATTAAATTCGCACATTACAACTGTGTTAGTACTGCGATATACATATTTTAATAATGTTCTAACATTATTAGTACATGCACAGTTTCGTCACATAATCGCCCGTAAAATTACATTTTATTATTGTTGTTGGAACGAGTCGCTAATTGGTTTATCAAAGTCATATTACTTGTTTAGATAAGTCACTTCATGGCTATATTGCTGTGATGTATTAAATATAAATAAAAACCGATTCACGCTCCAATCTCGATATAAGAATTCTATCAATGTTATTTTTGGTGTAAACGTTTTAATTTAGAATAAATATTTTAACTAAAAAAAAAAAAAAAAACGCTTTTGTCATCCAAACTAAACGTGTACCTATGCAAAATTTCAGCTCAATCGAAAACCGGGAAGTGGGTCAAATTTAACTTCCAAGATTTTTTTACACAGTTAGTTAGTTACAGGTGAAGCTAATAAAAGCGTTTTAAAAAACGATTCACGCTCCAATCTCGATATAAGAATTCTATCAATGTTATTCTTGTTATTATTTGTGTAAACATAAATAAAACAATAAATAAATCTTATTTAGGTTCTACAAAATACTAACTTACCAAAGTAACACAGATGTTAATTATGAATGCGAAAGTAATATATTAGTATAACGAAAGTGCTGAACTCAGAAGAAAGAAAAATCAGTAACAAATGAGATAAAACCTATCTCCGATCAGTTATACATGTTATACAACGTGTATCTGAAATACATGGTCATATTTAAGGGTGTGGGTATCCTCAAACTGAACAACTTTGTCTAAGAGACCAACATCGTATACGCGAAAAAATTATCTGCTGTCCCATACGTTTGGGTCGAGTAGGTATTGAAGTTCGTCCCATAGAGAAAGTTGTTCAGTTTGATGGTCTGATCCCATGGAGTACAATAACCGTCCATGTCTGATCCCTTAAATATGTAAATATAAGTAAATTCCTACTTAATTTAGACAAAAACAATATACATAGTTATACACAAGATAAATCTGACACTCCTCCGTGCGCGCATATATAGATGATACTTTTACCATGGTTAGGTACGTGAAGTAGTTCGCTGTAGATGCAAGGGAAACCGTGGATAACTAAGTAAAGATATAATCAGTGATAGATTATCAACTATACAGTTATAGGTTATGTAAGCTACTTACGATAATTCTCTTCTCAAATTAGCGATATCAATGCGGGTATTTCTTAGTTACCATTATTGAAGCATGTTAATGAAACATGCTTCAATAATGGTTTCAAGCTTATTATTATTATTGCTTTATTAAATGTGATAAAGGAAGATCATTAACCTTAATAATATAAATGTTGGTTTATCTTTATTGTTTACGTCCATCTCTAGTGTAATGATAAAGATGGGATCTACTACAGAATATAATATGTGCATGAGTTGCATTTCAAATGCATAAAATGATAATTTTATCATATAGCAGAATCATAATACAGTAATGATGAAGGCAACACTAAGGTCACTTGACGACGGTGGAGATAAAGTGGTCTGTGATACAATTATGATAATTTTCATCTAAGTACAATTTAGGGTCCATTTCAACCAAAATTAACATTCAAAAGTGGTCTATGTAACATTCATATTCTCGTACCTATCATTGACCATTTTAGCTCCACCGTCGTCACTCTACATAGTATAAAATAAAGTAGCTTTCCGCGTCTGTCTGTCTGTCTGTATATCCGCTAACTCCTCCTAAACCACGCAACGGATTTTGATGCGATTTTCACCATCAGTTACATAATTTTTCACGGAAGGTTTATATGTATAATACTTTGATATTAAATGTAAGGATAGTAGAGAAATTGCACCCGTGCGAAGCCGGGGGACGGGTCGCTAGTATATTCTAAATATAGGTCCTTTGATAACATCCATCTTAAAATCTAAACTAATGCAACGTGTATCAGAAATGACTGTTCATATTTAAGGGTGTGGATCAGACCATTAATCTGAACAAATTTCTGGGACCAACACGTTTGGGTCCAGTAGGTATTAAAGTTTTGTATGGAGACCATGCTTTCTTAACACTGGGTGCATTTAAAAAGTATAAAAACCATTTGCTCAAGGCTACACGACAATTAAACAGCATGCGTACACACGGGTACGAGGAGCGTGGCAGGGCGAAAGAGAATAGTAACAGATGCATGAAGTGCGGCGATATAGCCGCAATTGAATGAGACAGCGTATTGAAGTGCGGCGATATAGCCGCAATTGAATGAGACAGCGTATTGAAGTGCGGCGATATAGCCGCAATTGAATGAGACAGCGTATTGAAGTGCGGCGATATAGCCGCAATTGAATGAGACAGCGTATTGAAGTGCGGCGATATAGCCGCAATTGAATGAGACAGCGTAATCAAGTGCGGTGACTCTAGTATGTAGTAAACGTGTTTGCCGATGCCGGCTTCGGCGTCATCGGCGTGGATGGTCGGACGGATACGGTTGTTTTAGATACAATGCAGACATATACTAGTAAACTAAACACTAGAAATGTCTAAATATATGCTTATTGGTTTATTTCGACGTATTTGTTTACGCAAATTCAATAAAATACCACCATAATTTAAATAGCGCTTTTTGCCGATAACTTCGTCCCTCACAGTCATTTGGCGAATAAGTCTGCAATATTTTGTTTTTAATAAGATTTTCACCATCCACGCCGATGACGCCGATGACGTCGCCGTGGTCATCGGCCCACACATCTAGTATGTAGTACATAATAGTTTAATGTTTGCTTACCACATTATTTAAATAAAGAAGTTCACTCATCGACAAAGGACATTATGTCGGGGAATTACCGCATAGGCATGTACTTACATGATTATTCTGAAGATGACTTGTTTGCAAAATAAATATCCATTAAGTAACGTGTTTCTTGACGACTTGTTTTTACTACACTCGAGAGCAATGAATCCGGGTCACCAAATAAATCTTAATATCTCGGAAACTAAGAATGTTAGCATAATCTAATTAAAAGTATTTTATAGACTACTTAATATCTATTACTTAAATAAAATTAATAAAAAAAATTAGTTATTATTTATTTTACTTATTAAAAATACATTATTTAAAAATGCATAAATATTTCATTTTTTTTTATATCCCCACTTTTAATAGAAACTTATATCATATTCTCACTTTTAGTACTTTGTATTACCTCCGTGTGTTGTCAATACAGATGTCATGCGATTCATACGGCACAAAGTGTCTGAGGCGATGTTGGGGAATATTCTCACTTACCTCTATCAATGCAATTTCAAGCTCTCGAAGCGTATTATAACTTGTGTAGTATTAAATAGTCTAAAAAATACTCTTTATTTGAATGAGCTATCATTCTTAGTTTCCGAGATATTAAGGTTCATTATGTTGGTGACCCGGATTCTTTGCTCCCGAGTGTATTTATTATTACTAATATAAAATATATTATTGTGGTCATTACCTTAAGATCGAATGAAGGTGATGAACCCTATCAAGGAGGTGCATTTCAAGTGTAACAACATGTTGTATGTTGATGTCATCTTTATAACTAGTTTAATATTTCAAAGTTGTCTAAAGACTATAAACAAGACTATAAATTATTGTATTTGTTATTAAGTTAAAAAAAGTGTGGAGAATAGTTTTGCTATCATAAAGTTTAAAAAAACATCTAGTACCTATAGACATGCGATTTAGAAATGAACGTAAAAAGAAACCTAATAATTGTGTGCCTTAGTGTATTCTGATGATATTTCAAGTAAAGAGCTAAAAGGAATTTTCTAATCTAAACTAATATTATAAAGAGAAAAGATTTTATTTTTTGTATGTTTGTTTGGTTTGTGGTATTATTACTCAATTGGCGAATTTTTGAGCGAAAAAAATTTAAATTAATATTAAGACATGTCTGTATTCGTGATTTATAATGAAAAAAATTGGTGATTCATTGTAGATTCTGATATTTTTTATATTACTAGGTAATTAATATTATTATTATTTTTTAATTTTTTTGATTTGTTTGTTTCTAACATCCCTTATATATTATTAATTCTAGCTATTGTTGTTTAAATTTTAGGTTTAATTTAATTTATCCTAATGTTTGCATGCCTAAATTAAGGTAGAATGTACTAGGATCAGAAAAGTTTGTTAACACCTTCATATATGTACCTACATTATATGCAAATAAACTAATATTCTATTCTATTCTATTCTATTCTAAACTCAAAAACTACTGGACCGATTTTTAAAATTCTTTCACCAGCAGAATGCTATATTATCTGTGAGTGACATAGGCTATAATTTATAAAGATATCACGCAGGCGAAGCCGCTGGCGGAAGCTAGTAGAAAATAAACGGAATATCAAAAGAGCATTAGTTGCTTGACTGATTAAACTGGACGCCGACGCCAACATAATTAGGAAAAGGTTAGGCTGCTGATTTTAATATTCCCTTCGCTTATTTTAGAGGTCAACAGGATATTTTTTTTTTGTAGGGCGCAAAATTTGCAGACCTTGTATCCTTTCCCAAATGCAATCACAGTACTAAAATTCACTCCAAAACAAAATAAAAAAATGATTTGAATAGCTTGCGCTAGTAAATTATGCGTGTCCCATACTAAGTCGAATTTTCGTTTTGTTTTAAAGTGTATCTCAATACTGCGGTTGCATTTAGGAACAGAGACTGAATCACTCTACAAATTATGCGCACTATATAAAAAAAATATCCTGTACTTATAACCATTTACGGCATTTTTATGTATAGATATACCTATTTATTACTATAAAAATTGTGTTCTATTCAACGCATGACTGGCTTGGACAGAATATCAGCAGTTGTGCATGCCTCGCGCTGCCAGATATTATGCTGAGTCCAAGACCTTTTTGTCTTTTACCTTCTTGTATGATTTATCTCTTTGCTACCTATGTAATTTGAAAGACAAATAAAAATCTTCTATTCTATTCTATTTTAGAGAAGTTTGTAAGTAGTCGCAAATTTATACTCATGATCTCTTCTGACACAAATCTAAGAAATAATAACCGAGAAAATATAATAGCAAAAACAAATACCATTTATTTTACCTTGTGTACCGATTGTGTTCAATCAATTGGCGAATTACGTAGTCATGTACAAGAAATCGATTTGTAAATATTGTATCGATTACCGAGACATGTATGGATGCTGCCTCTTGAAACCGATTGACAAAATATAGAACAGATTTTTCCTCGTATGATTTCCAGAGGAAATAAATAGGTTGGTCTGGTGAGGAGTCTAAGACACAGGATTTGACCCAAAAAGTGTGTTATTTATGTTTACAAAGGGACAATAACGAATGTTTTGGATGTATCGTAACGTTAACGTAAGCTAATTTTGAATCAAAATCCTAATCGTCAATAACCCACGAATCCAACAAGAAATATTATAGTTAAAAAAAAAAACTAAAGAAAACGCTTTTGTCATCAAAACTAAACGTGTATGCAAAATTTCAGCTCAATCGGAAACCGGGAAGTGGGTCAAATTTAACTTCCAAGATTTTTTTACATAGTTAGTTATAGGCGAAGCTAATAAAAGCGTTTTAAAAAGAGCAAAAACGGCTGAGCAGATTTTCATGGAACATAGCTAAGAATAAACTAGCTTTCGATTAAAAAAAAAACTGTATTGAAATCGGTCCATCCCTTTTGGAGCTACGATGCCACAGACGATACACAGATCCCTTGTTTTTTGTCGGGTGTTAAAAATACAGTAAATCTATCGCATTTTTTGTTTAATTTTACGCATCATAGGCACTTATTTCATGAAAAAGTAAAAACAATGCAAGTATTAAAAAAAAAAATGGTACGTGAGTTTTTGATTCAAAGTTTACTTACGTTAACGTTAAAATATATCAAAAACATTCTTATTTCACAGGCTTCACTAAAGTTTATTATTCGAGAGGAGAATTAGGTCCAAGTCCACCGACAACATAACAGACGATTAGAGCGCATCAGCCGTTTACACACAAAAATTTGTATGGGCAATCGGCCCATTTCACTTTGAACATCTGTTATGTTATCGATAAAAATGGCCCTTAAACCATCACAAAGTTTATAAGCTTTTAGTTTGTGTTTTTTTGACGACACGGTTGGCGCCACAGAACACAGAAAAGAGTTCTGTGGTTGGCGCAGTGGCTAAGCGATTAGCTTTCTGCGCTACGTGCCGCGGGTTCGATCCCCGCACGGAACAAATATTTGTATGATCTACAGACAGTTGTTTCGGGTCTGGTTGTGTGTGCATGTGACATGTATGTTTGTAAACTGTACCCTCGATACAGGAGAAATCCTAGTGAGGGGCAATATAAAAAAAAAAAGCTTCAAATAATCACTTCGAATTAAATGATGACGTATAATTATGCATACTGTGTAGACTCATAAAATGGGATAAGGGCAGGAGAATGATGATAATAATCTTAACATCGATGTTTTTAAAGTTGAAGAAAATGTATTTTATCTTTTAAGGTAGCTACTAATATAGAAACATTTAAAGATTTAAAAGATTTGGCATTGGATAGGACTGGATGGAAATTGTTTCACCAACAAGTGCCTAGCACTTAAATGGACGGATGGACTAATTTTTTATAGTAAAAAAAAATGTCAACTACTCGGTACGTAAGATACATTGTCCTCCGAATCGTAATTATGGTATGCCTATTTATTAAGTCGGTACTTTAGAATATCTCGAGAAAAATATATAATGTACCTATATACTCAGACTGGCCAAAGAATCTTACTATCTTCTATCTTATTCTATAATGTTATTCTTCTGTCTGAGTGTATATACCATAAAGTTATTATTACTAGTGGTAATAGAGGAACACAGTCTTCATTATCGCGAGACCAAAAAAGAAATACGTATGTTAGCGCATTTGACATGTGTGTGAAGTTTAGGGATGTGACTTTGACGTCTCCGCATTATCGATATGGCCGTGTTATTGTGAAATTATAATATCACCGAATTGACAATATCCCTGCAATATCGATATCAAAATCGGCTATACTAATAAGGAGTGGAATATCATTTAGAATCTGCTAGGCTAAATTATGTACCTAACTTATAATCTTTTAAAATTACCAATTAAATCTTTCAAATGTTCTTTATACTAAAATACCATATTTGACATATTTAATCTGTCATTTTATAATAGAGGTTTATATTAGGATGGCAAAATTATTAACGTCACGAAAGTGACGAATAGGTAAGTAAAAAGAAAATTTATTGTAAACATTATGTAATCATTCATTATCATATTCATTATTTCTTGACGTCAGACGTTTCGGTTTTGATGTTGAAGGTTTTGGTGATAGGTCCCTGTATTTGTACACTGACACAGGCCGAGAAATGTGGTCCGGAAACCTGGAAGTTATGAAGTTAGCCAGTCAATATAATGAAGTTATTTTTTTCACCAGGCTACTCTTTGTCTGGAAATAGCGCTATTTTATGCATTTTAATGTGCGACAGAATCAGAATTTTCGGAATCGTAAGTTTGCTTCTTGTAGAAGCGGACGTACGATTCGGAAAATTCTGTCATCTGTGGGGCTAGTACAAAATGCGGGTATGGGCTATGTACGTACTATTAAAATGTTGTAATAGTACAAACATGGTGTGAATAGTGTCGAGTGCCCTCCAGTGCGTCAGAAATATTCCGACTATGATTTTCTGACAATGTGCGGGGCCGGACTAAATCAACCTTTCAATATACAAATAAGCAAGGATTAACAATAACTCTCAAGTTATGCAATGGACGAAGCTAGGTAGTACGAAAAATTAATTTGGAAATATCGACATATCGATAGATTTTGTACACACAACCTATGCCAAACGGTTTAATTTTCACATTTTCACTAATACAATATTTTTTTATCTTACACATAATTATTTAAAATAATATATTATTTAGAAAATAGAGGGCTTACTACATGTTATAAACGTATTACTAAATAATTTTAGGAATATTTTCTATGGAAATATGCACTCTGAAAGTAATATTGCACTGTACGGTATTTACCTGTAAAAGGTCTCTTTATTTGCATTATTGCTGTAAGTTACACTGCAGTCTAACACAGGACACGAAACCTTTTCGATTATTGATATTTATCCAATAAAATACAGAACGATTGTGAAGAAAATCATAAAATAATACGAGATCTTATTTTGACAGGTACCTAATAGCTCATGAATTGTTTCAAATCGGTCCTACGAACATTTAATTGTGTCTCTTTCTCGCACGTAGGATTTTCGTAAAGATCGGTTTCTCACTCGCACACTGTGTTCCTCTATTACCACTAATAATAACTTTATGGTATATACCTAGTTGAACTTCTTAATAATACTAATACAACTATTCATTCCATGATAATAATTTAATAATGGAAATGATTATTTTAGTTATCATCATGACGAAGGTACTTTAATGGTCATTAATAACTATAAGTTCATTAAATTAACTGACTGTCACTATCGTAATTACCACAGTTAACTATAAGGCAATTAGTTTATTGACCATAACGTAGGTTGTTACTAACCATATCACAAAAAAAAAACTCAGATTTTAAACCTAATCTAGACCTTATTTTTTAGTCTTTAAATATAAATTTCGCAACTACGAGTATAGTGCTCATTCACACTTGACCTTAAGCAGTTTTTACATCAAAACTTAAAAAAAACAAACAACAAAAGAGTATGATTTAAAAAAAGAACTTACGTCCATTAACCAAACAGGCGCACGCAGCGAAAACGGTAATAAATATAAAATTCATTTTCGTTGACAATATCACAGCATGTTACACTAGCACAATTACCCGTCCGTGCCGGTCCGTAGTCAGACGAACTGTGATCGGACAATGCAATGCCCAATACGTTTTACCAACGGACAATCTCGCACAGTCATCGAGTGACGTCAACCTGCCAATCTATTGTAACCTTTATTGTTTAAAGCAAAGGGCAGATAATTGCATGTGCAATGCGTGCGCTGATGACAAACTTGTGTTGAACCGGTATCGCTAGTGACTTCACAAAGTTACTTGGAATGCCCCATTCGTATATTATACATAGCTTTTTTATACGGTTCGATGCCTGCATAATATAGCTAGTTCGCCAGCATTGTAATTGGTAACTGTGGCGAATCTTGTTATAATTATTTGTTAGTTGCTTGACCAGTCAGTGATCTCGATTTTATCTAGGATGCTCTTCGACTGTCATCTCTACTTGGCTGGTCTTCAATATACTTGAATGGGTCTAATATTACTAGAATTTTTCGATCTTCTGCATTAGCATTATTTCTTTAGTCTTCTGGGTGAGTTCTCAAGTGGAATTCCTTACTGCTCATGGTTAGTAGGAAGATTAGCCAGTCTGATGACCCGAGTCACGGGTGAACCATCCTTAGGAATCGTCACTCAACGGGCTCTTTCCGTATTACCAGCATTTTCTTAAGTGCTTGCCTAAATCTTGGTAAGTTTCAAGTATGAATGTTGATGGGTATCAGAAAAGAAGCAGACCAAAGAAAATATGGATGGACTGTGTGAAACATGACATGAATGTGAAGGAAATTAATCCGGAAATGACGTTTAATAGAGATTTATTTATTTATTTATTTAAAATGCTTCATGTACAATGTACAAAGGCGGTCTTAATGCCGTAGGCATTCTCTACCAGACAACCTTAGGGTGATGCAGAGACAATGAAGGTAGATGCACCAAAAAAAAAAAAACTTAAATGAGAGATATAACTATTATACTTAAAAACAACTATATAAACTTACATAAACATTACCAACATAATATTATATAAATAAATATGCAATATGCTGAATAAACTAATTACACATATATAAATAATAAAATACAATTCGGAAAAATCAGAGTCGAGATGAATCTGCCGCCGTCTTGTCACGAAAGTATTTACGCACTTTAAATTTAAATGAGAGCTTACTGTTAGCCATCCTGATTTCAAGAGGGAGTGCATTCCATAGTAGAATAGATTGAACAAAGAAGGTAGAATGAATAAAGTCAGAGCGATGAGAGGGACATTGAAGAAGACGATTGTTTGAAGAACGAAGATATTTGACGTGATTGGAACAAACATATTGGAAGTGAGAAGATAAGTAAGAAGGAGAATTTGGGGAGTAGAGTATAGAGAACAGAGTGGTCAGTGCCCTCATGTTTCTGCGCTGACGAATGGGAAGCCAGTTTAAAAGTGTTCGATACGCAGATGAATGGAAGAAAAAGACATATTGCGCAGACCATATATAAAATGAGTTAAAGGGATGACAATTATGATGATAAGTACCTATCTATTGTATTATTGGTGTCGAATAAGGCTGGATCTCGAGCACTTACTGGACTTCCATTTCAGGGGAATGCCAAATATAATTGAAATACCTTGAGCGAGATTTGAATTGCGTCTTCCTCTTTTGTCGTATCTGCACGAGGTATCACATGAGTATCTCCCATCAAGCAAAATTAAACAGTAATGGTAGTATTTGTGGAATTTTCTTAAAATGTTTCTTCACATTGATTGATCCTTACGAATCGTCACTTGAGTGCAACATTTTCTTTAGTAAATCTTTGTATTGTATCATTGGATTCGAGAAGGCTGGATCTTGAGGACTTTCATGGGCTTTCACGTCGGGGGAAAGCTAAATGCGAGACTCCACATTGATTGATCCTTACGAATCGTCACTCGGGTGCAACATTTTCTTTAGTAAAACTTTGTATTGTATGATTGGTTTCGAGAAGGCTGGATCTTGAGGATTTTCATGGGCTTTCACGTTGAGGGAAAGCTAAATGCGAGATTGGGATTGTATCTTCTCCTTTTTCTGTAGTGTCTGTATCAGTTATATCATGGAAATCTATGTCGTAGTGAAAAGATTGATCAGCAATGGTAGTATCTGTGGAATTGCATCTTCAAAGGTCCTTTCACATTGAATTGTCAACATTCTATCATGGGCACAGTATTACCGTAACGACTGTTCAGTGTAGAGGATTAGTACTGGACGTCTATGAGCTGATATGATGATGATTATGATGTTCAAGATTATCGACAGCTTAATCCATGTCACTTAAACAGGAAATTAGTACGTAATTATGTAATCATGTTCAGATAACGCTTACATAATGTATTTTGCGAAACGACGCCATAAATCTTAAAGTAAATTACATTGTTGGTAAATCTTAGTTTATTTATGTCAACTATAAGTTTATAATATAAATGATTCATTTGTATAATAAGCTCGTGGTTGACATATCAAATGTTTGTACAAAATAAAGCATAGGATGTTGTTGTGAAAGTAGTCGTGAGTGCCAATAACCTAACCGTTGAAGATGCCAAAGGCCAGGAAAAGTATAGAAAATGTAACCAAGAAACGGACGCTGGCATCGACACTGGGGGGTTGAAGATAACAAGAAAGCATATGGGCATAAGTATTTGTATGCCTTGCAAGGTAAAACATAGTGGTACATAAATAAATACTTTTAATTTTCCACCAAATTTGTAACTTTTACCTGGTTTTTACAAATAAATTATTTTGATTTTGATTTTGACAAAATCTTTACTAAGTCTTACCTCGATTAGGCGGAGACCTCTCGCGCCCGGCATTGGTCGAGGCCATGCTGCGGGGCGAGACGGAGTGGGAAGCGGTCGCCTCCTTCTGCGAAGCAGTCATGCTATCGAAGGAGGAGGCGGGCCGCGTGAGGGAGAGGATGGCGTCCTCCCTCCAGCCCAGCCGCAGTGGTAGTCGCCCACGGCGTCGGGCGCCGGCCGACGATCTCCGGCCACCGTAAGCGCGGGCATGCGGACAGCGAGTAAAGGGCAACTCGCTGTCCGACCATGGACCATGCCCGGGTCGACGGCGCGTTGTGTTCCACGTGCGCCTCAAAGAACGTCAGCAAGATGACGGGGCCCCCCCTGTAGAGGGCCGAAGCCTGCCGGGGTCGCGGGACTTATCTCATTACCGTGACCCCGGAACGTAAAGGGCTATTGAAGGAACACCGTGGATTTTAGTCAGTACAAGTCTGACAGTCCCTCCCGCCCTGCCCGGGGTGGGAGGACTCATTTGATGATTTTATCAGGATAAAAAAATAAAATAAAAAAAATGTCTTACCTCGATAATCCACTTTACCTGTAGGCCACCGGTTTTCGCCTGCTAGTCAAAATAATTGTCAAAATAAGTTGGATTTAGGAATTTAATGTAAGTAAGAAAAGGGTCGAAAAAAAATGTTCATACTATAGTTAAAACCAAAATTCTTGGCGGCTCTGAATGTAGCCATTTACTGCCCTCTTGCTCCTCTACAACGTACATCCGTCCTGCTCATACGCGCTACTACATAAAAAGCCATATGTATGCTGGTCTTGACTGAGGAGTCACTCGAACAATGGCTAGACTGCCTTCTAACGTGACAGCCCAGATTCCCAAAAACTAACGTGCAGTTTCACTGGAGAATTGCTGGATGTTTAGTGTGATCAAACATCATTTCGCCATATTGAATTTATCGAGCGTCTTCTAAAGCTCGCTCACCTTCCCCATGAGCCAAGGCCTAAGCTGAAGACTATCTATTATTCATACAATTTAACGGCGCACTCGACGCACACTTGGGGCCGGATGCTACCGGCTTACCAGCCCCAAGTCGAGTCGTACAGAATGAAGGTCTATCTATGCCTATAATGCAGTCATTAGCAATTGGCTTGTTTACGCAAGAACTCCCTAGTTACAGGTTTTCCTTAATAACAGCGTTTTTAATATGGAGGAAAATAACTTAGGTCTTGGAAAATCTAGAATGACCAAGTTTGCAATCTAAAGTCTTTTGTAAAAAATATTATAGTTAAAAAAAAACTATAGAAAACGCTTTTGTCATCCTAACTAAACGTGTATGCAAAATTTCAGCTCAATCGGAAACCGGGAAGTGGGTCAAATTTAACTTCCAAGATTTTTTTACATAGTTACCTACAAGTGAAGCTAATATAAAAGCGTGTTAAAAAAACTGCATTTTCCTTCTCAATATAATGTAACTGTATGACTTATGTTAAGTAGGTATTGTTAATTGACTTCCATGTCTGCATAATTTGTAAAGAATACTGTTATGTTTTTTTAAAGAATGCTCCAGAAGAAAGATCTGTTGGGTTTCTCCAATTACAATATCTTTCAGTTCTTACAATATTTACGTGATGATCAGCTCAAAATTAAACATTTTTTTATGTGTAATGTTCAAATCTTTTTAACCCCTGACAAAAAAGAGGTGTGTTAAAAGTTTGTAGTGTGTGTCTGTGACTCTGTGTATCTGTCTGTGGCATCGTAGCTCCAAAACGGACGGACCGAATTCAATGCAGTGTTTGTTAATTGAAAGCTAGTTTAATCGGGTATCATCTTAGTTATGTTTCATTAGTTCAAAAGTTACAGCTATTTTCAAGTTTCAGTCAGGGGTTTTTGACGGTTAGGTTAAAAGTCGAATTTCCGGATATGTTTACGACAAGTCCGGTTTTACAAACGATCCTGTAATTTTTCTAAAATCCGGAATTACACCAAAACCGATGTTCTGGAGTTCAAGCCCTATGTGTCCTATTAATATTTTTACTGACAGAAGGCCCAGTGAAGATTGATGACAGGCTTTGATTCTAGGATGTTTTCCTTCGTCGTTGAAGCAGTGGTGATAATAATGCGCATTTGAATAGAATAGAATAGATCTTTATTTCATGTAAACCAGATAGGTAGAGGCACTTATGAAATGTCGTATCCTACTAATATTATAAATGTAAAAGTTGGATGTTTGTTAATCAATCACGCATTAACGGCTGGACGGATTTTGATGAAATTTGGCACACAGGTAGACCATGGCCTTATTATTATTATTATTTTTGGTATATATTCTTATATCTCGGCAGAAAATTGCCGGACGTATGGGATAGCACGGGCCGAAGCCAAGTGCTAACCCAGAGAATTGGTGATAACGGGATGAAGAGATGAGTTGTTCTGACTGTGTGGTGTTTGTCCACGGACTGATATTTGTGTGTGGGGTGTGTTCATGTTTGTGTCATTCTGCAGGAATTTCCTGACAATTCTGCATGTATTCAGTACAGCAGCTTTTTGTAGGTTTAGGTACGTGTAGGGTGCTAAATCTAGTGTTTTAGTGTTTTTAAAGATTGACTATTATTATTATTTGTATTTATATTTTGTTATTTTTCTCCCTTCTATGAAGGGTGAGTTAAATCCTATCGTGCGGGCCTTAGCCAAGCTCGACAGGTTTAAAGTGTGAGACCGGTGAATGTAAGTGATGACGATGATAAGGTGGCGAGAAATTTTCTAGTGATTCTACAGGTGTTGAGAATGGCAGCTTTTTGCAGCAAAAAAAGTGTAGATGGTGGCATGTTTAAGATATCGAGGTTATTATAAGCCTGTAATGTCCCACTGCAGGGCAAAGGCCTCCCTCCCCTCTTTCCATTTCTCCCGGTCCCTTGCGATCTGGGGCCAATCCTTTATTAAATTAAATTAATTCTTTATTAGGACATAGTATACTTTATATGCGGGTACATGAAGTAGTTCTCCTAGGATTCGAGTGAAACCGCGGGCAACAGCTAGTCAATAGTAACACCAATTTCTCACAGGATTACCGCTAACACGTATTATTCAAAGTAACTGCATAATTTAATGTTGTAATTTATGTAGCCGGTAAATTGACATCATCAGCAAATTGGCGATGATTACCGACACATAAATAACATTTTACTTATTACTTGACGGATTAAACAAATTTTAAATTAGTGTTGAATCACTTGGAACCAGTTTTGGCAAAAATATTATTATATGTATTACATACAGTGCGGCCGCCGAGAGAATGCATTCCTGACACTTGTTATTATACAGGATATTTTTAATGTAGTGCGTAAAATTTTAAAGAAAGAAAAGAACATTTATTCGGCACAGACACATTGAAAACATGAGAGAAGAAAAAAAAAAAAAAAAAAACAACACATCAAAGTTGACAATTATGAAAATATTTTTAAATAGGTATATGCTGTCAAGCATGCCATGTCGAAAGGGTAGCCAGCTCAGCATTTGCTGGGCGCAGAGAGCCCAACGCTGATTTTCAGTTGGCACCCCTGCAGTGACGCACGGACTAAGGCAAAGAAATAGAAACAAAAAAGGGGAAACAGAAAAACAAAATATATATACATCATACAATAAAATATGTGTTCAAATATAAACATACTCACAAAAAATGATAAAATCTTAATAAAAAGAAAATAAACAAATAAATATAACACGTGGCGGCGCGTACTTCCGGCTGTCAGTACTGTCTTTGTAACCATGCTGGTTGCTGGGATCACAATTGAAACGTTCACCGTCTAGACCAGATGCTTATCTAAATTTATTTGGAGAGTGATTGAGTATCCATTCCCAAATGCAACGGGTTAGGGTATTTTTAAGTACTTGACACAATGCATTTCCTTCGGCCATAAAAATATATGTGCCTTGCAGGAATCGTAGGTACTTAATACATATTTTTCAGACTGACCACTGTCTTGCGAATATAAAACTTTAACTTTATGGAAAATTAACAGGAAAATAACAATGGGTAGGTACCTACTTCAGAATGTATAGTACATTTCGTTATGAAATAATTTTGCATTAGGTTCAAAGTTTAGCGGTTTCGTCCTTACAAGGCATGATTCATCCTAATTATTTATTGTCAAGTTATTAGGTACGAATCCCTTATTTATAAACGATGATTAAACGTTATGTAAACCGAGGTTCAGTGAACATCCTCTTTGCAAATTGCATGAACATTGTTCACCTCTTTTTTGGTGGTGGTGAACTGATGACCACTCATTGATAATAATCAATGTAATTAAATTAGCATTAATTAATTGGAATCGCTGTTAGAAGATTTTGCTGTTCAGCCATTACTCTGTTGGGAGCCATTAATTACGAGTATGTCCCCCTTTCAAGAAATAACCAATACCTTGTAATAAATACCAATAATTTATTGTATTTTTTTATTAATTAGGATTAAATCTAAATGCGTTCCCACAACGTTCACCTAATAATTATTAATTGCAAAAACCTTAATTACATTGTTTCGAATTTTGATATGCCTTAGATATTTCATTTATGTAATACTATAAATAAAAAATAAAAAAAATTACAATAATTTTCTCATAGGGCTTAGGGAAAATTATAAAACTAGTTTGTTTTAATGGTCTAAAACACGTGCGTAATAATTAGTCCATTGTTTTAATACAGTTCTTGTTATGGTATTATTATGATTTTTTTATTTAACAATTATATAACCTAACCGTCAAAAACCCCCGACTCCAACTGGAAAAAGAGCTGTAACTTTTGAACGGCTGAAGATATTTTTAGAAACATAGCCAAGATGATACTCGATTAAACTAGCATTCAATTTAAAATCGATCCATCCGTTTTGGAGCTACGATGCCACAGACAGATACACACTACAAACTTATAACACCCCTCTTTTTTTGTCGGGGGTAAAAAACAATGAATATATCGCATTTTTGTTCAATTTTATGCAACATACACACTTGTTTCATGAAAATTTAAAAATAGGTACTGCATGTATTTTCAAAAAATATCCTGGATTAAACGTGTTTTTTAACCGACTTCATAAAAAGGAGGAGGTTCTCAGTTCGATTGTATGTATTATTTTGTTTTTGTGTTTTTTACGCGATTACTCCGCCAATTGCAGACCGATTTTGAAAATTCTTTTTAGGGTTCCGTACCCAAAGGGTAAAACGGGAAAAGATAAAACACAGGCGCCAAACCGAATACACGGTTTTGTGGGACTATACCAATTCTATGTCATTTGTGTAATTTTCAATAAATAAAAATAAGAAAAAGAAAATAGCGCCATCGAAATTATTTTTGTTACGATTACTTACTATAAAACTGGAGAACAAATAATAATAAAAAATAAGTTGGAACATGAAGATTCATGAAAAAAAGAGGCGCTCCATAGGTTTCGTAACACAGGCGCTGTGGGGGGTCGGTGCGGCCCTGAAAACGGGACCCTATTACTTAGACTCCCCTGTCTGTCTGTCTGTCCGCCTGTCACCAGGCTGTATCTCATGAACCGTGACAGTTAGACAATAGAAATTTTTACAGGTGATGTATTTCTGTTGCCGCTATAATAACAAATAGGTACTAAAAAACAGAATAAAATTAATATTTATGGGGGCTCCTATACAACAAAGGTAATTTTTTTTGCCGTTTTTATAGATATTGGTACGGAACCTTTCGTGCGCAAGTCCGACTCGCACTTGTTTTTTTTAAATTAGCTACGATACGTCTAAACATTCGTGCTCGACCCACTAATATAAACATTTATACATTTTGAATATCTAATAAGCAATATGTTAATAACAATCATTTTCCTTGTTACAGGAGCTACGAAGGAGATTGGCACAGCGTTGACGCGCGTCTGCTTACGTCACAGAGCCATCGAGACGAGGATGAAGACGTTTATAAGGTTAGCATTTACCTATGCTATGACGTCACGATGGTACCGTTATCTCTTCAGTTATCTCAGGCTGGCGCGTTTTGAGCTATTCACTAAGCTGTATTTACGTCATAGAGAGATCGAAACCGGAATGATTAAAGATGTGACGTCAACAGGTGTAACAGTAGGGTAGGTACACAGGTAAATGCTGTTCAACATCTTATACAGGGTGCAGCAGGTGATATCACATTAATTATTTATTTTTCTTTAAGTAATATTGTGTAAATTCAGGTCGAATTTTAGCCGGGGCCGCTACCGCGGCCCCACATTTATTGTAAGCTTGATTCATGAAAAGAGTATCCATGGAGTTTCTTGCCGGTATCTTCTCAAGGACCAACCCACTTGGAACCGTGCACCTAAAATCACGACGTTTTGAAAGTGCCTGCGAAGGCTCAGTTGAAATAAAAATCTTTGACTTTGATTTTGAAATAAAACTATGTATTTGATAACATGTTCTGAAGCCGTACTTTACGCACGTTTTTTTTGCAATAAATTTTACTCTGCTACAATTATTATTTATTTTATTCGCCTAGGTGAAGGGACATCGAAGTAGAAATTTGTCACCTTTATCTGTTCTACACGTGTAAATTAAAAATATTTTGGTTAGAATACGTTAGAGATTTTTTAAACTTTGCCTAGAGATCGTGATATGTGTAAAATTAGGAAATTTATCAGTTTCTGTAGCTAAACTACTGATTGAGTTTGATTTGATTGTTTTTTTTTTGTGTACGGTCGCAGAACGTGATACTAAATACGTGGTTCTATTTAATGTGATAACCTCTGCGGCACCCTGTATAAGGTAGAGGTGATATCGTAACGAAAACTGATATCTTAGATGCAGTAGTGGAGTTTCTTGCCGGTATCTTCTCCAGGACCAACCCACTTGAAACCGTGCGCCTAGAATCACGTATTGAAAGTGCCTGCAAAGGCACAGTTGAAATAAAAAGCTTTGACTTTGACATTGAGAAAATTATTCTGGACTTTAAAAGACTTTTTCTGAAAAGACCGATGCAAAATTCTACCTTATTGCGGTACCAGTGCCCCACGTCATGTATGAAATCTCGTTTCAAAACGGTGCGGGAACGTTCTCTTCATCCAAAAGCCGCATTGCTGCAGATGACGTGGTCATATGCCACCCACAGCTACCCTAGCAAAACAATACAGTCTAACAGTAGTAAGCGATCATAAGCTTTAGGGCAAAGTGGCATACGACCACGGCTATCCTCTGAACATCACTATGATTAAGTATCTATTAATATTTTCTTGTTTCATACCTTTTCAGTAGTCGGGTTTTAGATTTTGAACTTAATTTTATTTTTATAATATTATACATTTTAATCTATGTAATTTTTTGAAGACGGTTTTTACTTTTTATTCAAGTTTATTTATGTATAGGTAAATATACTTTGTGGATACAATTAGTACGTGAAGGAAATAAGTCGAGATATATAATTATTGTAACAATCGCTGTCCTTGAAGGAGACTTTGTCACATGAGTAGAAGTTTTTACGAGAATTAATTAAACTATTTTCCTCATAGGGTTTATTATTAATCCATTCTTCATTGTCTTCAACACTTCGATTACAGGACAACCACTTATAAACCGGAATAGCAACAGATTTTCAAGTTGTACTGGTTCTATATTTCCTTGACTTACATTATCCAGTTTATAAAATGGTTATCAGAGATATACTTACATAAGATACTAGCCGTTTAAATAATTAACAGGGTAACATTAAAGTGGCTTCAACGATTAATTATTAAATTGTTTACTTGTAATCAATTTGTAAATTGTACAATGAGATTGCGGTAGTATTTTTTGGTATCTATGAGTATAATAATTATTATTATAGTCTAAAAAACTAAAATTCGAGGCCTACTACGAAGATTTTCGTTTTGTGAACGCGAAAACTGCAACCCATTTAATTGTATTGGTCAGCTAGTACTGTCATTGTTGGATTATAGTATCACAGAACTGTTCTGCAAGGGTTCAAAGATTGCGGTCTTCAGACTTCGGTCCTGTAAAATGTGGATATTTTTTTGTATAATTGGTAAAAGCTTACTTTTGAGCACGATTTCATCTACAAAGTATCACTTTAACAGCGTCCTCATCTTTGATTTGATGTAAATTGTCTCTGTACACCATAACATGTCTTTACTTGAGTCTTGCAATAAACTTTGCCTTTTCCTGTCCTGTTGGGGAAACTGAATCACTAACAAATCGTACTTGTTGACCTCGGGAGAACGGCATGATTACTCCATTTTGGCCTCTTTATAATATTGATGGATTTTTGTGAGTGCAAAACTTCAAAGTATAATTATTTTTGGTTATTGTTGATGTATAGCTTTTCTTCAAAGCAGTTTTTTCCCACCTAAATCTTGGGGGAAAATGAGGGTCTTCTAGATAGTTTTACAAAGAGGTTACTAAACTAACTAACTAACTAATAAGTAGATAAGAGACGCAGATATTTTTTTGCTGTTAATATTGCATATTATTATAATAAATAATGCTTTATTTAAATGTATTCGGTAGATACTGTCTTTAAAAAAAAAACAAGGAAAAACATTGAATTAAACACCCTGTCATTAGTTTTAGAGGTTCTTTTGTCGTGTCCGCATCAGCTCTCGCATTGCGAATTACTGATACTTCTAATGTGGCAAACAAGTATCCGGCCCGCCTGATGGTAAGTGGTTACCGTAACCTATGGACGCTTGCAACACCAGGGGCGTCACTCGCGCGTTTCCGACCCTACTAGACTCGACTAATGTCGACGCAGCTTGCTGGCGACCTTGCTCACCGTTAGGAACACAACACTGCAAAAGAGCAGTGTTATTGGACTACGATATTCTGCAATGTGGAGGTACTTCCCCAGTCGGGCAGCTACAATAATGAGCGGAAAGTCCCGCTATGCCCTACCTCTCTTCAATATGTAAAAGTACATTATATTATGTGTTCTCTTATAGCTATACATATTTAAGTTTAAGAACTTTATAGTTTTAACATAATTATATAGATTATTTATTTTCTGTCTTTTTAGCGCACTAATGGACACTTTAATAACACCTCTATCGGATCGCGCTGATGAGTGGCGTCGCGGCGCGTGCGCCACTGGTGCTCTGAGCCGCGAACACGCTCGAGAGTGCAAGCGTGCTCGAGCAGAACTCCGGCGTCGCGTCACGGAGGCACAGCGTCATGCAAGGAAAGCGAGAAGAGCCCCGCCCGATGCGAAGCGGCGCGCTGACGTATGCATGCAGGTGAGAGAGGGCCGAGCACGAATACTTTGACGTATGGTAACGTAAACGTAAGCAAATTTTGATTATAAAATACGATGAATCTATCGCATTTTTGTTCAATTTTATGCACTTATACACTTGTTTCATGATAATGTAAAAATATTGTATATATTTACAAAAAATATCATAGATTAAACGTGTATTTTTTATTCTTTTGGTTACGTTAACGTTACGATACTTCAAAACATTCGTGCTCGGCCTACTGTAACTGTAGTACCTACTGTGTTAGACCGAAAGTCAAAAGATTTTTAATAGAACAGTAGACTAATTCACGTAATTAAAGAAGTGCAGTTGCCGCGCAGTTGCAGTAAAATTTTGTTCAAAAGAACACATTTGGTATTCTCTTAGCTTCAGCGATCATTGTTAGATACGCTCGCGTCAAGTTCTAGCGTCACTGCAATATGATCGGCGCGTCACAAAATTACCTGCATTAACCCTCTGGACTGGAGTGACAAAGCCTATACGAGGTGTTAAAAAATTTACTCTAAGAAATACGTGAAGTTGTTATACTTGTCACTATGAACAACTTTTACTATGGCAAGAACCCTGAAATCACGCAATAAAAATCAGCTGTTCAATACAACTTATTCAATATTACTCGACTAAATATATGGAACACCAGATCTTTTTTTTTCGCGATTTCAGTTTTCTTCCCATGGTAAAAGTTGTTCCTAATGATGAGTAGGTACCTACAATAACTTCATGGCATGCATAGATTAGGACGATAGTAGATCAACATAGTATACTATCGTCCTAACATAGCTTAAGGGTTCTGTAACTGACAGACAGCGTCATGCTAAGAAGGCGAGAAGAGCCCTATACCAAGCGTAAGCGAAGTCCTAAGTCTATGGCCCTATACAATGAGGATACGTTGACATTTCTTTTGTCGACCAGTCCAGATACTGTACCGGACAATGAGATTAGTGTTGGTCCCAACTGTTTGTTCATCGCAGGTAATTCGTTGCTTGATTTTGCATCTAAAATATTCCACAAACTTCCCTTTTCTATATTTTCCGTTTTATATCCGTCCAAAGGTTGTCTGGAAGACATAAGACAGGCCATTTTTATCCCACGGCAAAAAAGAGGGGTATTATAAGTTTGTAGTGTGTATCTGTGGATATGTGTATCTGTCTGTGGCATCGTAGCTCCAAAACGGATGGACCAATTTCAATGCAGTCTTTTTTATTTGAAAGCTAGTTTATTTGAGTATCATCTTAGTTATGTTTCATTAAAATCAGTTCAGCTGTTCAAAAGTTACAGCTCTTTTTCTAGTTGTAGTCGGCGGTTTTTTACGGTTTGGTTATGAATGTCTATTACCTACAAGTAGACACCCAGTGACCGAAATTCGACCGTAATTTTAGCTTTCTGCACTCCTTCTCCGTATAAACTTTAACTATGCCAAACCCCACACTCCTCCGTGCGCGCAATATGCTTGAAAAGGGGTACAAAGTTTTCTCTTCACGTATTAATATATTGATAATAAAGTACATTGTACTGTATTCTTCACACATTTACAAAAAAAAAATCCTCTTTCCCCAGGACATACAGGAACGTAAACAGCAGTTAGAGGAGATGGAGGAGAAAGCGGTGAAGGCCGCACTTATCGAGGAGCGGAACCGCTTCTGTCACTTCGTGTCGCTGCTAAACCCAGTTGTGGTGAGTGGTTTAGTCCTGTCAAATACCGCATAAGGAACCATTAATGATAGTGGGAGGCAAACAGGATTGTGGGTCACCGCCACCCATGAACATCTGCCTTGGCAATCTTATTCAGAGGAAAATCATTATTATCCTATTCTAATTTTTTAGATTATTCTCGCAGCTCTTACCACAAAATTGTAATCTATTATTTTAAAAGAGTTTCCGTGGAGTTTCTTGCCGGTTCTTCTCCATAGGACCCAGTGGCGAAGGGTGAAAATTTTCAAAGGGGAAACCGTACAAAAATACCCCGCCAAAATAAAAAAACACACTCAATAATAAATGCATAAATTGTCATAACACTGTCGACAAAGCATCAAGATTTCGGCTACCACTAACATAGAAGAAACCCAAAAACCGCTCCTCTACCCCACTGTCTGTTGGTCTACGCATTAACCAATTTCCAAAGGGAAGCCGATGGGAATCGGGTTGTATGGACTCTTCGCCACTAATAGGACCTACTATTTGGAACTGCGCACCTAGAGTCTCGACATTTCATTAGTGCCTGTATGTGGTTTAGATGAAATAAAGATCTATTGTATTTGTGTTCTAGGAATCTGAAGTGGCAATGCTAGCGGAGGTTGGTCACTTACAAGAGGGCAGCGAGCAGCTCATCAGACATACATCCGAACCCAGGACATTACCTGCCGCCAGTCTACAGGTAATTCGTACGAATTAATTCAGTTTTTTAACACGCTTTTATTAGCTTCACCTGTAACTATGTAAGAAAATCTTGGAAGTTAAATTTGACCCACTTCCCGGTTTCCGATTGAGCTGAAATTTTGCATACACGTTTAGTTTGGATGACAAAAGCGTTTTCTTTAGTTTTTTTTTAAAACTATTATAATATTTTATTCTAGTTGGATTCTGGGGTTTTTGACGGTTATGTTATATTGGTGATATGTATTCTATTGTTTCCAGGTGATATGCGACATAAAGTCGTGCTACAGCGGCTGGGCAGAAAGCGGGTCGGCCCCGCACTCGCCGTCCGCGTCCTCTCGACTAGGGAGCCGCAAGTCTTCTCTCACGTCCATATCGTCGCTCAACAGCCAATGTTCCGAGCAACATGGTAAGACTTCCCGCGTGATTAGAGATTCACTACGATAACATGGCGCGCCCCTCCAAAACTCAAAACGTTTGAAAGTATTTACAAAGCGCCACCAAGACTCACGACGCATGTTTGACGACACGGTTGGCGCAGTGGTTAAGCGATTAGCCTTCTACGCTACGTGCCGCGGGTTCGATCCCCGCACGGAACAAGTATTTGTATGATCTACAGATAGTTGTTTCGGGTCTGGGTGGTGTGTGCATGTGACATGTATGTTTGTAAACTGTACCCTCGATACAGGAGAAATCCTAGTGAGGGGCAAAGTTTAAAAAAAAAAAAAAAAAAAAAAAAAAATGTGCATTGTGCATATGCTGAGCGGAAGCCTTTCTGACACAGCTGCGACGTACATAGGTTTACATAATCTAAGCGTACAATCCATTTTAATTAAGATTTTTTTTTTTTTTGTTTGTTTTACATGATTTTTTCATTTTTTTTTTTTTCTGTTATGTTATCTTTAAAATAGTTTTTATGCTGTGTCAAATATATTTTTTTTTCTTTCTTTCTTGTTTCATACTTTTCAGTAGTAGGGTTTTAGTTCTTAAAATTACTTTTTTTTTAATTAAAAAAAAATTTACAGACTTGATTAGAACAACGTTGTGGTAAGAGCTGTGAGAATAATGTAATTTAATACAATGTGTTTCTTTCCAGTATCTAGCTCAACGGTAAGCTGCTCGACGCCGATATCAAACGCGTCATCCGCGGGCACAATTCCAGCACCGTCCAGTGAATCTCAAAATTGTCTCTCACAGGTACCCAAAATATTACCTATATCGTTGTTTTGAGTGATGGTTGCAGTCAGTATTTAGATTTTTTCTCGTTCAAGTGTTGCTTTTTCTTGGAAGTCGGAAAATTGGAATTTTCACTAAAATCACGTTCTTTGCACAAAAATAGGGCTGCAACACTTTAAATTGCCGACACCGAACAATGATTTTTAAAACGGGACATTTGGTTGAATCCGGGATTTTTCCCCGGCTCTTGAAAATATGAAATTTTCATTTGTACTTACATATTAATGTAGTTAACGAATGAAATTGCGAACTTGACGGGCGTCCGGTCACTTTTTGAGAACCCCACCCGGACGCCCCAAACTAGGACAAATCCGAGGAAATCCGGACGGAAGGCAGCCCTACACAAAAACAATCTTAACACACGTTTGTAGTTTAGTTGCTGCATAGTATGTCACAACATTCGAATACGTACCTAGTATCTATTTATTTCCAGAAAATATTTCAATTTCTTATAGATCAAGCTTCTTTCCCATCAGTTTTGCTTATTATTTAACATTGTTGTAGAAACACATGGACTAAGTGTCTAGTAAAAAATCCACTAAAAAGGTGTCCCGAGTTTACATAATATAAACAGAAATACCAACTAACCCATACGGTGGCATGACGACAGCACATTGTTTTTCATTCATTGTTGTTCTCTGATATTTAGTCCGAATAAATGATTTATCTTTGCTTCAAACTAATTTAAATCCTATGTCGTTAGCACAATACCCAATTTAGCTTGCAACAATTTTTCACCGTACAAAGATGCGACTGTACCGTACTGACGCATTGACGTGTAGTTGCTCGCTTACCCAAGTGAAGATTGTCGCGCGATTAGTCTACTTTTTCGCATTTTAGTCTACATTTAGTTCAATCAATCAATTATTTATTTTGTAAAAAACATGTACAGATGTTTTAAAATGATAATTAGACCAGCATGTTTCGCTGATAGGCATACAAAATATTATTAGTTCGGACATTTTTGAGAGCTGACCCGAAGTCCATGTATTTCTACATCAATGCTATTTACACTTTTATTTTTGCTTTACCACCTGTATTATTTTGCATTATTTTCTGTTACCCCCGCACAGTCCGCGTTCCGACTGTCAAGCGTGTGCAGCGCAGACTCCGGCTTCCGCTCACAAGACGCGCTACAACGACGCTCGCTCTACGTTGACAATGTAACGTTATTTTATATCATATCCGAAACACCTACTAAATTAGCCATTTATATTACATTGCCCGCAAAATTTAAGAAAGCTTTTGAAATGAAAACCTGTCTCGGCAAAAGTGCATCTTCGTCGAACGCATGCGCGCAGAATTCTCCATCTAGGAACTATCTGTAGGTCATACAAATATTATTTGTTCCGTGCGGTAATCGAACCCGCGACTCGTATCGCAGAAAGCCAATGAGTAGTTTTCCAGTAGGCATTGTCAGTTTAGTTCTTTCATTATCAAGAGATGGCGCTCGCGTAACTTTTGTTTTTTTTTAACTTTATCATGGCAGTGGAAAACTTCCTTCAGCCAACGATAATAATTGACTGATGTTTAAAAATGATATTTTCAGATTTTAGTTACCTACCCCTTTATTAAAACAGATAAATAAAAAGGTCCATTTTTTTGTCAATGGCTGTAGGTAATTTATAATAATAGAATAACAAGAAGAAAGAAAATACTACTAATGCGTACTATAAGTAATGAATTTATTAAAAAACTGACGCACAACTTTCTATAAACAAGTGAACGGAGAATGTCATACCAAACTACTGTTACCAAAACTGTTGCCAACGCCATCTAGCGAGAGAATTCTACCTACTACTTCTGCCTACTGAAAAACCGCTCATTACTTAGCCAGTGCGCCTAGTAGCGTGCCGTCAAATCACCATTAAGCTACATCCATCTGAATATTAATCGCATAAAATTGACTACGAGTCCGCCTGCCAAGAGTGGCGATTATGACATTCTGTTAAGGTCATTCATTGGCAGCAAATTCAAAAAAGTAAAAACCGACTTCAAAATACTAAAACGTATAATCGGTCGGTGCCACTGCCAAGCTGGTGTATTGAAGAATTAAAGCCTCCGAGTTCGGAAAGTGTTAAGGTTTGTATGAAAATTATTTTTCATCCCACCATCTCGGAAAGAGTATTTTTAATCTTCAATATCTGAGTGGAAAAGCCGTTTTTATTCTCTAGAGGATAAAGTAAATTGAATTTAGAACATCGTGTGCACTAAGTTTGTGAATTAAACGTTTTTTTTTTGCATTTAGTCATTTCCTCGCTGAGGTGGAATGAAAAGTTACGTGTTGCACTCGAGTGCAAAGATTTTTCACCTCGTGCTCTTTTGATTCCCTCGCTAACGCTCAGGATTCTAATTTTGAATCACTCGCTGCGCTCGTGATTCAATTTTAGAATCCTTCGCTTGCTCGGTCATCAAAATTGAACACGCGGTTAAAAAGCAACTTTGCACTCTTGTATAACAAATAACTATTGTAAGTTTTAGTTTTATGAAGTCGGTTTTTTTAAGTTTATTATTTATTTTTCTATTTTAACTGCCATATATACATGCGAATACAGCTTTCGCGAGTGATTTGCTGTTATCCATTGAAGAGATCTATTGTTCATCTTCGTCAGATCTTCACCAAATTTAAATGGGACCATTTTGGGAGAATACAAAGAGTATTCTACAAACAAAAAATAATTATAAAATCGTTTCATAATTGGGGAAGATATCGCTGAACAAACATACAGAAAAAACAATCGAATTGAGAATTTCCTCTTTTTTTTAAGTTAATAAACGAATTTGACATATTTTATTGCAGGGTTCAGACAATCAGAGCGTAAGCAGCGAATGTATAACTCAAGCGAAGAGTAATATTGAAGACGATCATACCGATGATGCGCATGACGTCATCAGCAATGCAGGTGAGACTCAAAACTGTTTAAACAAGTCTATCTATTAAAGTTATATGTATTCTCATTTTTACTTGGAAGTTGCATTATGAGTAAAGGAGGTCAGGTTCAAATTGAACCAGACCTCGTAGGGAATCCGGAGTTTTGGGTCAATTTAATGTCATTTCAGCTACTATAACTTTTGTTTCAGCATCAGCAACTTGGCCAGATTTGAAGGACACAGCGCAGTTCGAGAGGGCAGCTACCGCCATTATGAGTGGCAGACCTCATACTATTTCTGCAGGTACCTAGAGTTGAGCCCCACTTAAGTTTTTTGAGAATAATTGTCAATTTTCTCGTTGACTGTACCTTTTTTCCAAAAATTAATAATAATAGGGTATTTAATATTTTCAAAATTCACTTAATGTTTCCTAAGACCAGGGGGCCTAAAAAGGCCACATTGAGCAATTCATCTAGTGATCTGCATAGTAACTGTCAAACAGATGATTATTGAATATGAACCTTATGCGGATGACATTAAGATATTTTTACATTAGTAAAAAATCATAATCATATTGTGTACCTATCATATTGTGTATAATCATATTGTGATTCATCTAAAGCGGCCTTTTTAGCCACCCAGAACTCTTTTAACTATAACAGAAAGGGTAGTCACCAGTCACCAATTTAGTTGCATGTGCATAAAGTCTGTCATTATAGTATTATTTTTGAATTCATAATTAGAACTTTACGATATGAGGATATTTATCATTTCACTCTTGTCCATCCAAAGGTTGCCTGGAAGAAATCGCCGTGAGCGATAAGGCCGCCCATTGTACAATTTACCTCTGTTCGTGCAAGTTGTATGTGTATAATATTTTTACTGGTGTACAATAAAGAATATATAAATAAATAAATATATTAATGTATATTGTTTGCCCTCAGCATACGAGCGCGGCCACCCGCGGCCCGCGCTGAGCGTGCACACGTTCGCTCACTCGGAGCACGAGGTGGCGCACAGTGTGCAGCAGAGGGACACCGCCATCTATGCAAGACCGCCGCTGCCCACCGTGAGCTATTACTACCAACCATTGATTTTTTTCAAATTTATTTATTTACTTTTATTAAAACAGTACGAAACCAATTACAATAATAAAAGATAGGCACGTAGGTAATTAATTACACATAAAAAAAACACCACAGTCATACAACTCTCTTACAAAAAAGCAGACACTCCGACAATATATCCGCCCATCCATCCGCAAACAAGTCACAGTGAGCATTGTCATCCAGAAGAGCGTTAAGCGTGGAAAGCGTGCGCGGTATGGCTAGTTGGGCCACGGTGCGACACGATGGTACGGCCAACAACTCGTGCCTTCTATTGCGTCGATAGTCTATAGATATGCTTAGTGAACTCAAAAAGTGAGACGTGTCAGGTACTCCATTTTCAGAAAAGTGGAGTGGTTGATCACCAGTCAAATGCCGTTTACAAACATAATTATTAATTTGTGTATTAAATAAAAAAAATATAATAACAGTAGCTATTCCATTAGTGCATGTATCGCTGTTCTATTTAAATATAATTCGAACATTGTTGAATTTAGAATTTGTCGTCTTCAAAAAATACGTCTCTTTTTTTTAGCTTCCCTGTGTATGACAGAGCGTATCTATAACAATCGATGCTACCAACTTATTATCTGCCAAGACAAGCCTACCAGTACCTACCTTTTCTCGAAGCGCTTCGTCGTTTTTTTGAACCCTTATAACTTGGGTTTGAATTATACCAGATAAACAAAATTCTCGGGATATGTTGTCAATAGCAGACTTATTAAATATATAAAGTTTTATTGGCATAGCTCTTATACTTTTGATTTTATTAATATCAAAAAAACCCTGATTTCGTCACTGACTCACTGATGATCATCAAAATTCTTAGGGTATTTCCTAATGTCCTAGAGAGCTGAAATTACCTATGTAAGCTATTATTAGTATACAAACAACAAAAAAATTATAAAACTTGTAACTTTTATCCCCAAACCCTTTAAATTAGGGGATGGAAGGTTGTATGAGACTTCCGCAATTTTGCCGCTAGAGGTCTAAAAAACTCTACACGCCCTAACTCTACAAAGCGTAACTTCACAAACTCTACACCTTAGTCAAATATGTGTCTTGGCCGTTTCGTTACTACAAGAACTATTGTATAACAAAAAAGTAATGAACAGTGAATAAATTTCGTTTTTTTTAAGTGTCAGAGAATTTGTATTTGATGTTGTACAATCAAGATTTCTAAAATTATTTTCCTAATGATAAATTATACTAGCTGACAGTGGCGAAGGGTGAAAGTTTTTAAAAGGGAAGCCGTCCCAAAAATGCCGTCGAAAAATTGCCGCAATTAATGCTGCAAGACAAAAATCTATACCGGCTCTTGTAGTCTATATAGTCATGTCTGGAAGAGCTCGACCAAACTGAATAACAAGCCTTTTTTTTGTCAGTTGAATAAGTGAATATTAATATTACGTTGGTCTATGCACTAACCAATTCCTAAAGGGAAGCCGATGGGAATCGGGTTGTATGGACTCTTCGCCACTGCAGTAGCTGATAATTAAATGATATTCAACAGAGATGCTCCTCGCTCGAGCGGCCAACAGTGCCGAGCAAGGCGGGCAACGCGAACACCGGCCAGCAGGAGTTCAAGGCACAGAAGCCGTCGTCTTTACCGCCGCATCTCACTAAAGGTAAGCATCGTACTCATCGATACAGTACGACACAACTAAGAAGTCGCATCGTGAATCTTCGTTCGCACAGACACGAACACACGATCGCTGACAGCACCCCAAGCTGTAGCATCGTAGCTCCAAAACAGATGGAACGATTTAAATGCTTACTACGTTTTAAAACACAGCTTATAAAAATCCAATGCATAACAAAGTTTGTTGAAATACATTATTAAAAGCTAATTTAATCGGGTATGATCTTGGCTTATGTTTCATGAAAATCTGTTCAGCCGTTCGAAAGTTACAGCTCTTTTTCTAGTTGGAGTCGGGGGTTTTTAACGTTTAGGTTATTACTTTAACCGCCTGGTATTGAACATGGCTCTAAATGACGAGCATGCACTCCCGCAAAATCTGCAATTACTGCTGTGTCACTCCCGGCTATCCTGTTTCATACTGTATATGGTGTGATTTAAACATGTATTGTGTTGACCAATAAACCTTATTTCTTTCTTTTTTTTCTTTACTGAAAACTAAAGTTTTGTTTCAGGCTATCTCATCCATTTACTAGGTTATCACTCTGAGGTACATATTAATATATCTTTCTTCAACAGAAATGCCGCAAGCCCTATACGTGAATATGTCGGAGCTGGCGACGTTGGCGGCGTCGCGGGCGCAGCAACACAACGCTGAACACCCACAACAGGAGAAGGTGAGTTTCTATATTGTTTTCATTATCAGCCTTTTAAAAAGTTCCCAGTTTATCTGCTGGGAATCAAGCCGCTTTTCTGAGAGAGGGATTGGAATCCTGGATTTTTTAAAGATTTTATGCGCTGTTTATAACACCAATAGAATCGATTTTTTAAATTATTATTTGTCTATAATAAAACATTAAATTTTAATTACCAGTAACTAAACAAAAATTAAAAGAATTTTTCTTTTTTAATGATAAATCCTACCCATACCATATAAATCGATACCATTAAATAAATGCATACCATTTAAATGGTCAAATATGTGGCATCTTATCTATGTGTAATAATTACTGTACAAACCCATATTTCATGCAAATAAACAACATTCTGATTCTGATAACTGCTTTCTATTGAATAAACCTGAAATCATGGAAAAAAATCTGTTGATCCCAACAAATAATTTAATATTACTCGCCTAAACGTATGGAACAGCAAATTTTTTTTTCGCTATTTATGTGTTGTTCCCATACTAAAAGTTGTTCATAATGATGAGTACAGGACTTCAAAGGTATGACCTTACATAAATGTTGGTATTACACACATTTATTCTGAAATATATCTAAGTAAATGAAAGGAACTAAAATTTTTATTCCACTTTATTATATGTAAAAAAATATAATAATTGTCAGTCAAAATATAAATACTAAATACGTTACAAAATCGCATCATTCCAAAATTATGGAAATATTGTGCCGCCTGTGTGATCACATTAAATGGAACCACGAATTTAGTATAACGTACACAAAAAAAAAAAATTAAATCCAATCAGTAGTTTAGCCACAGGAACTAATTTAAATTTCATAATTTTACACATATCACGATCTCTAGGCAAACGTTAAAAAGTCTCCAACTTACTCTAACCGAAATTATTTTTAACACGCTTTTATTAGCTTCACCGGTCTATGTAAGAAAATCTTGGAAGTTAAATTTGACCCACTTCCCGGTTTCCGATTGAGCTGAAATTTTGCATACACGTTCAGTTTGGATGACTAAAGCGTGTTCTATAGTTTTTTAAACTATAATATTTTATTTAACACGCTTTTATTAGCTTCACCTGTAACTATGTGAGAAAATCTTGGAAGTTAAATTTGACCCACTTCCCGGTTTCTGATTGAGCTGAAATTTTGCATACACGTTTAGTTTGGATGACTAAAGCGTGTTCTATAGTTTTTTTTAAACTATAATATTTTATTTATTATTTACACGTGTAGGACAGATAAAGGTGACATAAATTTCTACTTCGATGACTCTTCATCTGGACGAATGATAGCAGACAGAAATTTATTGCAAAAAAAACTTCATGAAAATCGCAGATTTTTTGAGAACGGCTTCAGAACATGATACCGAATACGTGGTTTCATTTAAGATAAGATAAGATAAGCTTTATTTGGATAAACATGTGTGTGTACATACAAAGCAAGTGCATATACAAGATGACAAAATAAATTAAGTGCAGACATGTTTGTCACAGCGTGACATGCAAAATAATAATTATAAAATTTTAAACCTTAATAAAATATTAAAAGTATTCGTAATCATTAATGTGATAGCATCTGCGGCACCCTGTATATTGTATAAAGATATCCGTAACCGAAGCTGTATCCGAAATATTTTCATATCCATATGCGAAACCGATAAAACTACTAAAATATCCATATCCAAAATTTCATAGTCATAACAAGTCTGGTTCGACCTACATGCTTCTCCAGTGATGATAATACTATTATTCAAAGTCAAAGTTTTTTATTTCAACTGTAGGCTAATTCACGTAACTAAAGAAGTGCAGTTGCCGCGCAGTTGCAATAAAATATTGATCAAAACAACACATTTGGTAATCTTTTTCTTCTTCTTTCGTTATGGCAATTGAGCCGATGTCGACTCTTCTGCCATTTGGTATCCTCTGAGCTTCAGTGACATACGCTCGCGTCAAGTTCGAGCTTCACTGCAATACGATCGGCGCGTCTTAAAATTACGTGAATTACCCCTCTGGGCCTTTGCAGGCACTTTCAAAACGTCGTGATTCTAGGTGCACGGTTCTGGATAAGATACCGGCAAGAAACTCCGTGGATACCCTTTTCATAAAACAAATTTATAAAAATAATAAGAACAGCAAAGATCATAATAAGTACCACTATAAGTTAAACAATACAAGTAGGTACATACTTAGGCGCTCCACCCACTGCACAGCGCCCCGTCGCGTAGCGTGGGATGGCAGATATTTACCATTGTATGGCGGGGCGCCTTCCCGCGCATTTCCGCGTCGGCAGTGTGTTGTGCTAGGCGTGATTTCTATATAAATTGAGATACTTGCATACAATGGTAAAATCTGCCATCCCGCGCTACGCGACGGGGCGCAGTGCAGTGGGTGGAGCGCCTTAACACAAGCCACCCAATTATAAAAACAAGGGAAGAGTCATTAAAATTAGCTTGTGAAGCGTGAAGCAGCGGGTCACCAGGGAAGTTAGTTCATAATTGTAGTTGATGCGATTCAGTGTGCACCTCTTCTTAATTTAATATAATTATTACATTTATAACATGATTCTTAGCTTAATGAACGTTGAACATTCTCATGTTGGTCGTTTTGTCCAGAACATACGTTGGTCTATGTCGCCGCTGTCGGTTTGATCTGTAAAAACATTTGTTCATATCAAATGCCAAACAAATGTTCCTTTCTATAATTAATTGTCAGTAAGCAGTGCCGCACTACCATGATTGGCGTAGCTAGGAAGTTGTCCTTGGAGAGGGGGGGGGGGGGCAGCCGTAACTGGTTCGCTACGATTTCTATAATATTTTAAAAACGGCGATTTTCGGAGATGATAAAATAATTTTACGTGAAATGGTTTCTCAAGATAATAAGGCAATCAGTATTGTAAAGAAGGCAGTGCCTACCCTTGCCCCCCCTTAGCTACGCCCATTGGCACTACATCTCAAATTAAAAAAAGAGTAGAAAAAATATTTATTCGATACAGGACATAGTATTAAAATATCAAAAAAGTAACTGAAAAAAAAAAAAACAAAAAACCCGACTGCTTAAAAAGAGAATTTTAAATAAAAACTGAATAGACAAAATAGAATTGTAATGCGGAACATAGCGACTTTAACAGTTGGGACCCATTCAAAATCTATACCGGCTCAAATTTTGTAATGTTGTTTTGGGTTATAAGTCTGGCTGAGGCTGACTGCCCAGGATGCGCTGGTCGTATCGTCACTCGAAGAGGCCCTGTCCATGTATGTGCCCATTACAATGGCGTGCACAGGCATTTCTTACAGTGTAGGCAAAAACAACTGTTGTTGTATGTATTGTCAAGTTAAATGATGTTAGTGATTGGCCACCTCACTCTAAGACTTAAATTAACTGATGTTACAGACATAGTTATTAAAATTTGTATTATTTAATATTTAATTTATTAAGGTAGGCAGTGTGTGTGACTGTAGTGTGAGTGTCTTTTTAACCGACTTCAAAAAAAAGAGGAAATTCTCAATTCGACCCGTATGTTTTTTGTTTTTACCGATTTTTTGATTCTTTTTTTATTTGATAGCTGGTGCTTCGCGTGTGGTCTTAGCTTCTGAAGTCGGGGCCTATAATTCTTCAATGCACCTAGCTTGGCAGTGGCCCTGACTTCAGAAGCTGTTAAGTTTTTAAGAAAATTATTTTATACTTTTTAGTTTTTTGAAGTCGGTTTTTACTTTTTTTTTAAGTTTATTTTATTTGTCTTTGTGGTGTGCACGCCACTGGCCCATTATTCTAATATAGTCAAATAAATCTAAATCTCACTGAACAGTCGAAGTCCTTACAATTTCTCCCAGTTGAACTTAGAGGCGAGCGCCTCAGATATCTGTCCTTCCTTCAGTTGCTTTTTTACCACCCTCTCCACGAGACGTAGTGATGAGAACATGTTTTGAACGCCGGCCGGCTGTCGGTTGCGGGATGTGGTCTGTAACATTAAAAAAAGAAGTTTTATTTACGAGTGTTTTCGGTCATATCGACCCTTCCATGGTGAATTTCTCATGGTACAGCCGGCGGCGGCCATCTTGGATGTATAATGACTAGAGGTCACCAAATGTTGGAAATTCGACCGTAATTTTAGCTTTCGGCACTCCTTCTCCATATAAACTTTAATCTATGCCAAATCTCACACTCCTCCATGCGTGCAATATGTTTAAAGAGGCGAACAAAGCTTTCCCTTCACGTCTATAGATACTGAATATATGCAATTGTATTGTCATCAGAACTAAAGGTGTGTACCAAATATTAGATCAATATGTCAACAGGAAAGGGGTAAAATTTTAATTACTAAATTTTACCCAAAAAGCAAACAGGGCAAGCTAAATGGGGTGCCAACTGAAAATCAACGCTGGGCTCTTGGCGCTCAGCAAATGCTGAGCTGGCTACCCTTTCGGCATGATACTTGACAGCATAATGCAATAGGATGACTATTTTACTTTTATTTTTTATTTTGGTCTCAGTGTCTGTTTTTTTTTTTACTGTTTGTTAATTATTATTTTTTTCTCTCGTTTTTTGTCACTGTCCGTTTTGAATAAATATATTTTCTTTCTTTCTAAATAAAACCGTTCAAAAACATTTTTAAGAGATAACAACAAAATTAAAATAAATATTACATAACCTAACCGTCAAAAGCCCCCGACTCCAACTCGAAAAAGAGCTGTAACTTTTAAACGGGTGATCAGATTTTCATGAAACATGGCTAAGAACACTCGGGATAAAATTATCTATGACATAAAAAACACTAAACGAAAATCGGTTCATCCTTTTGGGAGCTACGATACCACAGACAGACACGTTAAACTTATAACACCCCTCTTTTTTTGTCGCGGGTTAAAAAAGAAAAAAGAAATCCTACCATGATCTCAACAGCTTCGAACAACTTATTCATCTCCTTCTTCTCCCTGCCAGTGAGCGTCGGGTCCTCCCAGTTGAAGATCTCACTCTGCTTCAACTTCGTCTTGATCTTCTCTAAAGTTATCGGCGGGGCCTGGTCGTGGATCTCACCGGATTTGTACGCAGCTTTTACTTCAGTCATGTCTCCTAGAGGACTGAAATGTAATTCATAATTCGTTTTTAGGGTTTAAGTGTGAAATGTTAATAATATATTAACCTAACAGTCAAAAACCCCCGACTCCAACTAGAAAAAGAGCTGTAACTTTTGAACGGCTGAACGGATTTTCATGAAACATAGCTAAGATGATACCCGATTCGACTAGCTTTCATTTAAAAATACTGCATTGAAATCGGTCTATCCATTTTGGAGCTACGATGCCACAGACAGATACACACTACATACTTCTAACAACCCTCTTTTTTATCGGGGGTTAAAAATGGTAATGAACATCGACTCCGGGTATAAACTTCAATATGATGATGAGAGAGAGATTTAAACCTTGAACTATCATGTAAAAAAAATCCGATTATGAAAATGAGAGTCCCAACTTTATGATCGGTAATATTTTTACAAGTTAGCTCGAAGTTTAGTCTCTCACGATCGTATTAAAGTTTATTACCAGAGTCTATGTGACATTACGATTTTGTTACGTGGTAGACCCCCTGATCCCTTTAAGGGTTTATTGTACTCATATTTATGAACAACTTTTACTATGGGACCAATCCTGAAATCGTGAAAAAACAACTGTCCCAAAGATTTAGTCGAGTAGCATTGAATTGTTTGCCTGTTATATCCGTGGAAAAAACAATTTGCATTTCTATGAAAAAGAAAAACCCGATCAGAAAATCTGTTTGAAATTTATGAAGCATGCATAAAACGCAATATTTTACGATCAAATCGATTTTTATTGCAGAAAAACCTTATGTTCGGAAAACCCCATAATATTGCAGTTTTCATTATGCATGCAGTAAATATGTGTGACATTTATAGTACTTTATGAGTCATATTTCTTAGAAATATGTATGTTCTCATTTTGTATTCGTTAAAAATCCGATAACATGCATTTTAGACGCTGCAATCGATTACAATATAAAAATATTTTACTCACCATGACTGGCTGAGTTGTATGTTTACGGCGATTCTGAAAAGAGACAATTTTCTTGTATTATTTTCTATTTTACTGAGATTTTCTGTCAAGATATTATCAGTAGCGAGCCGAAGTTCAATGGGACTGGGCAGAACTGAAATGTGTACAGACAAATCCCGGCCTATCCTACACAGGTATATCCGCAGCCATGTCTCTAGAATACACCACTAGCTGAGCTAATATAAGCGATATAATATAAACAAGTTTTTAAAATTTGTGGTTTAAAAAAAATCCTGGGTGCTACAGAATCGCTCATCGGGGGCTAAAAATAACATTGACATCTTTTCTTTCTTTTCAAGCGAAACGAAAGACCAAGACTATAAGATCAAGATCCAGAGGTTTCCCCATAAGCGTGAGCATACCTCGGAATTTTGGTCTTTTGGTTCTCGTACCAAAAGACCAGAATTCTCTGGTTGTCTGCTAACGGATAATTGTTTTACTGTGTTTCTATAGTAATAGCTTGCCAGTTTATTTATGTTCGTAATTAGGCAAATAGTTTTGTTTGGATTTTACAACACACCGGAAAGATAAGAAAAATTATTTTACAACAATTATAGTCGTTAGCTAAAAACATGTTATTGAGATTTTCTGTTCAAAAATTCTCATTTGCATCCGTTAGGAAGTGTGCCCAGTAGACCTAGGCGGAGGATCCTCCCTATTCAATGGAGGAACACCATACCTCGTTCCTCCACACGAGTCAAACGGAGTTCGTACGGAGCCCACTCCGCTGCCAGTGGAAGCCTGGCTGGCTTTTGGCCCTGGATCCGCTACTGGTGAAATTGATCACTCTCAATCCTTGGTCAACAATCTACCGTTGCTTAAAAACTACCATTCATACATTGAACGTGTGAAAAATAACAACTGATTATATTCTTAACAAAGTAACTTTTGTTTTCAATTCCGAAGATTCTCTCATGGATGAAACAATTGGCCCGCAGTCAGTGAGTTCATTGTCACTCAGGTTCCTTGAAAACATTGTCGTGAGTACAGCGACAATGGTGCTGATTCTGTTGTTTACAAACTAAGGCTATTTACGTCTCTATTAGACCATTAAGGCTATGGAGATTTTTTTCTATAATTGTTACAGTGACTGCAACTATGACGATCAGAGATACGTGATGTACGCGTTTTTTTTACATAGAACCTTTCCCCTCATTAAGATTTCTCCTATATCGAGGGTATAGGAGAACAGACACGGTTGGCCCAGTGGCTAAGCGATGCTTTCTACGCTACGTGCCGCGGGTTCGATCCCCGCACGTACCAAATAATTGTATGATATACAGATAGTTGTTTCGGGTCTGGGTGTGTGTGCATGTGAGATGTATGTTTGTAAACTGTACCCTCGATACAGGAGAAATTCTGGCAACGTTATTTAAAAAAAAAAAAAGTTCCAAGTAAAAGGCAATAACGTTCAGATGTTTAATGTCATTTTGGACCATTTTTATACTACAAAATGTGGTCCAAAATTACCAACGAACAACATTAGTGGCGACTAACATTGCTAAAGGACCCTATTAATGGCACAAACAGAATGTATCGACACAGTTCCGAGTAAAACACAACAAAATTTTCAGATGAATGATAGATGGCTTGCTTATCGTTCGCAAACACTATAACAGCCGATTGTTTGTACTTCCCGCAGTTTGCACTTGAGTTTTGGAAATGAATATAACTATAAATATATTATACCTACTGTCTTGACGCCTATAGTATAATAAAAGTATACTAATATTATAAAGATGTTTTGTTTGTTTGTATGGAGGGGGTAATTTGGAACTATCGAACTGATCCTAGAAAGGTTTACTATCTCTGAGTGATATGGCTATTTTTAAGTTGATAAAAATAGAACTGCGGGCACCACATAGTTCTATTATAATATAAAATAAAAGTATTTCATGTTTTATTTTAATAATCATATTTATCTACACTCATATCGTAAAGTTCTAATTATGAATTAAAAAATAGTACTATAATGACAGACTTTATACACATGCAACTATAATGAAATTAAAAAGTTTTATTACGATGATACGGTTTCCTTAACAAAACAATGCTATAAAATAACTTTTTTTCTATTATAGTACACTTCGGTTTCACTAAGGAGTTTTCAATTCAATTTTTACAGCAGCCGCACATTGTCTATGGTGGCGCAGGTAGGGCGCAAACGCGGCGCGCTAGAGCGCATGCGCGTTAACTGCTGTATCTTGGTCATTTTTGTTTATTTACAATAATATTGTTTTAACTACCTATTGCATGAGTAAAGATGAAGTAGTGTATGAAACTGCACATAACTAGGTATTAAAACACTCACTTATTATGCAACAATTTCATAAATTACTATTCTGGTAAAAAAATATTTGGGATGTGAAGTATTTAAAATAAACTAGCTTCTCCCATGCTGGTTAGCTTCAGCCGTGAGGCCCACACGATTGTGGTGAAAATGACTTAACTACATACTTTATTTAACTATGCTATGATTATTTTAATTTTTCTTTTTTTTATTAGCACTAGTGGTGGCCCAGTGGTCGAAATTCGACTGTAATTTTAGCTTTATGCACTCCTTCTCCATAGAAACTTTAACTATGCCAAATCTCACATTCCTCCGTGCAAGCAATATGCTTAAAAATGGGTACACAACATATGGTGCCTCAATTTTGCAACCAAATAAATGATTTTCATTCTCTCTTTCTTTCTTCTGCCCGCGACTTTACCTGCGTGGAGCATTTCCATGATAAAAAGCATCCCACGTCTTTCCCCATGTTGTATTATAAGTTGTATGCCTTTCGTTGAAATCGGTTCAGTACTTTAGGCGTCAAGAAGAGATAAACAAACGGTTTTAATATTAGTATTAATTATACGTTTTAAGTGTCTGTATCTGGTTTACATGAAATAAAGATCTATTCTTTTCTATTCTATCACTTAAGACAGATATCATCATAATTTATAGGTGATTCCCGTTTCCCGTATACCTGATAACATCACTTAGTAAACTGTTCTATGAAACAAGATACGGTTGGTTTTCTTAACTTAAACCATACTCTTCTGAGTTGACCTTAAGTATTAAATTACAATTCTTCAGATACCTTAATTTTATAAAAAAACAACTAGGTAAATCCATACCAATCTTATTGCTATTATTATCAAGAACACAAAAACTCTTTCACAAATCACTAAAAAACAATAAAAAATACTCACAACACATTAATCAAGACTTTGAAGGCCGTAGTCACCATATCCTTAACTGTAGTTTAGCGATAGTAACGTTTCCTCGGCACGGCAGCGCGCGACTGACGGGCGATTCGTTCCGTGATGGTAAATGCGCGCCGGTGAGTTATATTGCTTAGCCCTCAATGAGATCGACTAGTGAGTGTGGATTGAATTGACTTGGTCGTTGATGCAGATTTTTTCAGAAAGAAACATTACCTACTCAAAAAAAATCTACGACCAAACAGATTTGAAGATAATAAAACTTGCATTGATATAGAAGAAGAAGAAAAGATACAATAAATAGAAAAAGAGATGTACAAAGGGCGGTCTTATCGCACTTGACGGTTTCTACAAGACAACCTTGGAATGGACAGATTTGCAGGTTAAAAGGGAGGGTAGTTCGTGGTGTAACAATAATCGTAGGTAGGGAACATATTATCTCTACATAGTATAAAATAAAGTCGCTTTCCGCGTCTGTCTGTCTGTATATCCGCGAACTCCTCCTTAACCACGCAACGGATATTGAAGCGGTTTTCACCATCAGTTACGTAATTTTTCACGGAAGTTTTATATGTATAATACTTTCATATTTAATGTAAGCATAGTACAGAAATTGCGCCCGTACGAAGCCAGGAGCGGATTGCTAGTGTAATATAGATACTATACAAAATATAATACACTAGCTTCCGCCAGCGGCTTCGCCCGCGTGATATTTTTATAAATTATAGCCTATGTTTCTCACTGATAATGTAGCATTCCGCTGGTGAAAGAATTTTTAAAATCGGTCCAGTAGTTTTTGATTTTATCCATTACAAACAAACATACAAAAAATCAAATCTTTTCTCTTTATAATATTAGTTTAGATAATGTTATACAGATAAGGCCTTGGGAATGAACTCGGATAATATTAATGTTTTTTTTTTTGTGTACGACCCCAAAGTATCAAAACCGTTCGCTCTACTTATAACATTACTGTGTACATATCATTGTTCGTTGTATGAAAACTTTGATTAAATACTCGATCCCTACACAAACCGTACGCTACATAATATACTAAAACAATTCCTGTTTGTAATATAACAGATATTTGTATAACTTTGTCTCGGCAATTGTTGCACATTTATTTTCGGCTTGAATTACATAACAATGTCTGCCGGATTTAGCTAAGTGGCTGGTCAAACTACAGAGTTAAGACGACTAGGAGTCTGCATTGATTTATCATAATCGAATTTCGTCCCAAGTTTCATTTTTAATCGGAATTAATTGGTTTTCAACTATGATTTTAAGAACTATGGGATATACTCTCGGATGCAATGAATCCGGGTCACCAACATAATAAACCTTAATATCTCGGAAACTAATAATGATAGCTTATTGAAATAAAAAGTATTTTATAGACCTATTTAATACTACTCAAATAATACGCATCAAGAGCTGATAATTGCATTGATAGAGGAATGCGAGAATATTCCTCAAAATGGCCGCATGACATCTGTATTAACAATACACGAAGGTAATACAAAGTATTAAAATGTGAGCAAAATAATATAATATGTGTAAAACAAGGATATTTAGAAAAAAAAAGCGATAAAATTTACGCATTTTTAAAACGCTTTTATTAGCTTCACATGTAATGATGTAACTATGTAAAAAAATCTTGGAAATTAAATTTGACCCACTTCCCGGTTTCCGATTGAGCTGAAATTTTGCGTACACGTTTAGTTTGGATGACAAAAGCGTTTTCTTGGCTTTTTTTTATCTATAATTTTTATTATTTATGGGTTTTTAATAAGTAAAACAATTTTTTATTAATTTTATTTGAGTAGTATTCAATAGTCTACAAAATACTTTTTGTTTCATTAAGCTAACATTCTTAGTTTCAGAGATATTAAGGTTTATTATTGACCCGGATTCATTGCCTCAGTGTAATATGGTCTTCCAATCTCGTTAAGCAATAGAGACTTAAATGTAGGCAGTGCCAATCCTCATGAATGTGGCCTATAGTGTAGACCGTAAATCGGCATACATGGCGTTACATGCCATCCATCCAAATGACCCCGGGATCTGTAAAAGGTGTCTCAGGTTGACTGGAAGCGGATCGCGGATCAACTCGAGCCTTTGTTCAGCATTGGATGTCATAGATTATTTGATTGTGGCCAATACTTTTTGACTGCGATGAAGGCTTTTATCGGCCTTGACTTAGGTCATTGTATGCCACTTTGTTTTATTAATTTCTTATTTTTTCAATTCCAGGTCTGCTCAGAAAGCAGTGCCAGTGAATCTTCACTAGAATCATCAAGTGGTTACGGCAGCCAAGGAGCGTTCGCCGCAGAGGACCACGCCCATCAGCACCAAGTGCAACACGCGGATGGTGAGGGATTAGCAACCTTATGTGTGTAGCGTAGGGCTGTCTTTAGAATAGCGTTGTTTTGTGTGTTTGTAATTGCTCTAGGGCGATTCGATGCGATGCTAATGATGGCACATTTTTCTTATTTTAAATTCCTTTTATTTCGTGTAACTATGTTATTTATCTATTATATGTATAACTAAGATTTTAGGAAGTAAAACGAACTAAAACAACTTATTCCTGCTGAATTTTTATACGAGCAATATGTTTTAATTTTGAACCTGAATAATTTTTACATCTAACAACAGCGCATTTCATTGTTAAAATAGACAAAATCTATTAAAATCACTTAGAACCGAACGCAGTGACGATTCACTTGAAACTAAAGTTTGAGGCCCCGCCCACTAATGACGTCATGGACCCAATTGAAGGCGCATAGCCTAATTGCCTTGCGGGACCTCCGCTTTTTTCTCTCCTCCGTAATATGAAAGCAAGCTTTAGGATAAGATGCGTTTTACATCGCCCTAGTGCAATGTAGATAATTATTGTGTTGCGTGATAATATTCCTTATTTAAATGTATATAAGATTCATATTAGATTAGCAGTGTGTTGTGTTTTTGTTAGTTAGATATTTGTATTAATGTTTAAAGTAGATTTGAAATGTTAAACTATTTCTTTTCTATGTTTTTATTGACAAAAGTTAACAGAAATAAATCTTTGAACTTGTAAGACTTATTGATAACCGCGACAAGAGACACTACTGGTCCGGGTCGGAGACCGTCTTGTTGTCTTCGGTCTCGCGCCTCTATCTCCTGTCTCGGTCGCACGCGCGAACTGGCGCCCGTACAAAGCCTAATGACAAGTACCGGTCGCGGTCTCCTGTCTCTTTCTCTTGACGCGATCTCTGGTAGCGGTCGCGGCGCGAACCGCTATCTTAATTGAAGTGAAAAATGTGTATTCTTGGAAATAAATAAAAGTATTGATGTTAACTCCAAGCACTTTTAAAATAATTGATGCACAACTTTTAATTTACATTTCAGTATATTTTTTATCTCTTTCTGTTTTGTTGTTGTAATCCGCTTTGCATGCCTATTCTTTGCTACCATTAGTCGAGTCCGAGATCGTGACACTTCGCCGCGACAGCGACGCGTCGGTCGCGGCCGCTCGCGAAAGCTTCTCGATTTCGCTCGGAAGCCTCGAGGAAGCCGTGAGGTCTCTGGACGAAGCCAGCGAGACGCCAGCTTTCGCAACCATTGGGAAGAAGCCTGCCGTGCCTAAACGTAGACCTGTGTCTATGACCGGTGAGGACATGATTTTTCTGGAGTCGGTATAGCTATAAAGCAGGGGTCTCCAAACTTTTTAGCGTAAGTGCCACACTGACTCCTCTACTAAGTCTCAAGGATCAATACCAAGCCATAGCTAGCCCATCTATCTGCCCTTGGCTTATTGTACCAACATAATATACAATATGGCAATGTGTGTATAAATCTCAGCAAATGTTTTTTATATGAATCTCAGCAAATGTTGTTTTTATATAAATCTCAGCAAATGTTGTTTTTATAAATATCTCAGCAAATTTTGTTTAAGAAAGTAAATGCTGAACAGAAGCAGCAATTGATGCTAGTTACTGCGTAGCTCATTTAATAGCATAACATGGGAAACAATTTACTCATGGTGAATCAATCGAGGATTGAATGATTGTAGCGGGCCTTGGGGATTGGTGGTCCTCGCGGACCGTAATTTGGAGACCCCTGCTATAATGGATAAAATTGGCCTCTTTAAGCATGAACGGGCAAACTTTGGTGGCAGGGGATTTTATTTTAATCGACTCCAAGGACCAAGAAAATTGGTCTTGGTCTACCAAGAACCTACGTAAGTAAAAACGGTATTCTCAGCCTCTAAGTCTTTTGTTGAAGACATTTACATAGGGAGACTCGTAAGTCGCGACGCTGAAGACTTTCCAAAATCTTTTAAAATGTTGTCAAGTAAGTTTGTTTAATGCAAGATGATAACTTAATAAGTATCCTATACGCCAATCGCTTAACTGAGACGGTCGGTACCTGAGCTTATGAAGAAGTTGCGTGGTGCGGGAGGGGTGTGACGCGAGATGTCAGTCACGGGCTCATGATACGCACCATAAAGCTTAGCTTAGACAATAGTAGGCGTGTGTCACACCTCCCCCCGCATCGCGCAACTACCTCAACTTCAGACATTAACCGCCTATAGATGATGCCACTGGTAGCAGCTTGATTATTTGTATATCTTGCAATATTAACGGAGATCGAGTAATTATAGTACTTTCAGCTTATTTGCATGCTTTTAAATGTTTTTTATTGTTATTTTTCTTACGTACAACGAATTTATGCAATGTTATTTATTGTTTTTTAACTCGCTTTTATTAGCTTCACCTGTAACTAACTAACTATGAAAGAAAATCTTGGAAGTTAAATTTGACCCACTTCCGTTTCCGATTGAGCTGAAATTTTGCATACATGTTCAGTTTGGATGACTAAAGCGTGTTCTATAGTTTTTTTTAAACTATAATATTTTATTATTTGTATTGTGCCTGATTTTAACAACGAATATCTTAGTTGGGATTGTTTTATTTTGGCTTTATTTAATTCCGATTTTTAATAAAGTTATCTAATAAATTGTTAAACAATTAGTTTTCTAAAATCTGGCTCTTTATTTGCAAAATGCAATATTAGGTACTACTTTTATAATTGTGTACACCATTTAATATTGCATGCCTAAACTGGTAGAACATAGTGAACTGCGCATTCATCCAACATCTTGCAATGTACCAAATTGTTTCTGTGTTCAGCAATAAAGATTTGATTTGATTACTTTTTTTTCTCTTTAAAAACTCTTCCGAGTTTAGTTCCGAAGTAGTTATGCTTTATATGTTCTTGCTAAGAAATGTTAATGTTATATTATGTTATGTCGTGTTCACAGCGACAGTGTGGTCCCGCCGCGGCTCGTCCAGCTCGCTGGGGAAGCCTCCGCCGCCGGTGCGAAGGTCTTCCTCCATATCGAGGCCGCAACGACCGGCTTACGTTCAAGTAAGTTTCATATTTTATATTAATACGTGAAGAGAAAACTTTGTACCCCTTTTTAAGCATATTGCGCGCACAGAGGAGTATCAGATTTGGCATAGTTAAAGTATATGGAGAAGGAGTGCAGAAAGCTAAAATTTATATATTCTAATAATATGTGGTCGAACGTCGACCACTGGACGACCACTAGTTTTGTAAAAGGCCGCTGCTAAACATAGCCTATGTTAAGCAGCGAGCAAAATTTTGGGGCATTAGGGTACCCTTTCTTTTTGAATTTTGAAGATTTTAAATACTTTATTATTAGTTTTTTGAAAAAAAGGTACAGTCAGTGAGAAATATGACATTTCTGAAAAAACTGAAGTGGAGCTCAATAGACTCTATTTCCCATTAGAAATGTTCCTTCCAAACAATCTACGAAATCGTACTTACCGAATTTAAGCAAAATACAAAAAAAACTATTTCCCATACTATTTCTATGAAAACATACTTTCGTATGAACGTAATCTAAAATCGTATCTTATGTGATTGATTAAGGGCCGATTTCTCAATCACCAGATAATGTTTTATCCAACAAATAAATTTGACACTTAACTACCGACGCGCCAGTCGGCAGCCGGCGGTTTTGCCACCGTCGCCGTCGCCGGCTGCCGCGGCCGGTGCGTCGGCTTACATTCTCGATAGTCTCGATATAAGAACTACTGGACCGATTCACCTCGTCTATGGCTTAAAATATTCCATAAAGACGGAGCTTTCATTTAGTTTTTTTTTTCTAATTTTTTCGGCGTTTTTGCGCATTCCGAAAGTTACTTCCGGTCGTAATTTTTGCTGAGTCTGCCGCCGCTGCACAGTATGATAAATGCCTCAAAAAACGGACATCACTTTTTTATTCTACTAATCGATAGTATGCACTGTTTTGAATGCTAGAGTAGAACTCCCAAAAGCCAATTCAGCTTAGAACTAGAGCTAGAATTTTTTATTTTTTTTCATAGAAATCATTAAGAATTGCTTTAACGTATTATGTAGGTATGCAACATTTTTTGGTTTTAATTATATTATGCGATAAAGCCATATATCAGCTATTTTTAGAAACAAACAAATATTTTAAAGATGTAATTTAAAGAAAGTTACGTAACATTTTCCGTAATTTTGAAATTATTTTTTTGCGCAGTTTGTATGATGTAGTAGCATTTTATTTTCACACAAATGATTCTTTAGTGCTATGTTAACCTACTTGTAAAATATCAGATTCTTAACACGTAGGAATTAGGATTTTTAGACTTAGGAAGATTTTTTGTTAGGGTTGACAAATAATGAAAAGTTCAAAATGTAAGAATAATAGTGATATTAACTGACTGGTATTCCTTTACACAATATTTACCGATTAGAAATTATTGGGTGCAATTTTTGTGTACTGAGAGTAATAACCCTAATATCAAAGAAATTGAAAACCATAGAATCATCATAACTCCGATTTCCTGATAGATTTGGATGTAATTTTTTTTACAGTTAATAGTACAGTTCTGAAGAATGTTTTAAGATAAATATCAAGTGCTACTTACAAAAGATGTCAGAGGGAAAAAATAAAAAGGAAAAAACATGAAATCAGGCATATCTATTTTTCTATTATCGCAAAGTCTATTCTGATGTACCTATAAAATGCCTTAAATATAGTGTTAATAAACTCTGAAAACGAATGTTCATATATTTTCATTACATCCTTTATAATTGCGTTTTTCTGAAAATCCAGAAAATTATAATAATAATTATTACCGTGCTTTTAAGGATATTTAAGATCTGGGAGTTCTACTCTCGCATTCAAAATAGTTTATACTTTCGATTAATCGAATAAAAAAGCAATGTCCGTTTTTTGAGGCATTTCTCACACTGTGCGCTGGCACGAATCACTTTGGGCACAGTTTAAATATATAGTAAACAGTTGGTAAGCTACGTACTTACGTTCCGAATTCAAACACACACAGAGACGTGTGCTCTACAGGGATTTCTCGGTTAGGTTCGGTTAGGTAACAGCGAAATATTCAAAGGTTGTCAGTCGGTGTTACTTCGAGACAAAGTCGGTCACGATTTGTGTTGCTCCCATATTTTCCTATATTAATAATTATATTGACAGGACTATATTGTAGTGTTTACGGCTGCTTGAACTCGTCAATATAAAATCAGCAGTTAGCTTTTTTTAAATTTCCCGCTGATATCGAAAGGTATAATGAATGTTCAACTATTTCTCTACGAATTTGTTGTCAATATTGACCGATTGCTTTGAAAATACGTGTCTTCTCTGAAATCGTAATTATGGTCAGAAATAAAAATAAATGGCGGCCATTTTGATATTTTTTATTACTGGACCGATTATATACAAAATCGATATCTGAGAGTTCGTATAGTCTCTAAATCCATATATAAAGTCGGAATTTAAAAAATGGCCGCCAATTTGGACCTTCTTAGTTACTGGACCAATTGCTTTCAAAATCGATATCTGAGAGTCCATATGGCCTCTCAATACTTATTTATAGTTAGAATTTTAAAAAATTGCCGCCTTTTTTATCTTTTTAGTTACTGGACCAATTGCTTTCAAAATCGATATCTGAGAGTCCCTATGGCCTCTGAATACTTACTTATAGTCAGAATTTTAAAAAGTTGCCACCCTTTTTATCTTTTTAGTTACTGGACCAATTGCTTTCAAAATCGATATCTGAGAGTCCCTATGGCCTCTGAATACTTATTTATAGTCAGAATTTTAAAAAGTTGCCGCCTTTTTTATCTTTTTAGTTACTGGACCAATTACTTTCAAAATCAATATCTGAGGGTCCGCGTAAAGTGGGATAGTTGATAGTGATGACATTATCTTTTTCAGCCGGTCCAAATTGCTTCGTTTGATTTTCCGAGATCATTTAGTAAAGAAACCGGCACTGAATTATCGTGTTTCTGAAGAATACTTTAACGCTTAGGATATTTTACCAGGAACAAATCGCAATTATTAAAAAATATCCATTCCCATCTTTTTTTTTAAGAATCATCACAGGTTTTAATTCCTGTTTAAATATCGTCATATAGCTTACATACTACTTACGTACTTACGAGCGAAGCCCTGGGCCAATACTAGTATTAATTTATGTTTGCAGTAGGTAAATGTAACTAAATAAAATAAAAACCATTTTCCAAAAATATTTGTGACATCCCTAGCACTCCGCTTGTCGATGTCACAAAAACGTCTTAGCTGAGTTACTGTATGTAGTATATATATACTGTGCTTTGGGCGTCTAGAATCTGGCACGTGAGAGGTCAGCTTTTGTATAGGAAAGCTGTCAAAAATTCAAATTTATTCCCTCGGATAAAGTATCGGACGATTGGAAAATCAGTCTTAAGTTTAATAAGTGACGTGATAATTATATACTTAAATTAACAATAATATAAATATTTGCACACCTTATTAGGTAATGATACAGAGTAGGTACTATATATTTATTTGTATCATCTGTTTATACCTACCTATATTATACTACACTCGGGAGCAAAGAATCCGGGTCACCAACATAATGAACCTTATATCTCGGAAACTAAGAATGATAGCTCATTCAAATAAAGAGTATTTTATAGACTATTTAATACTACACAAGTTATAATACGCTTCGAGAGCTTGAAATTGCATTGATAGAGGTATGTGAGAATATTCCCCAACATCGCCTCAGACACTTTGTGCCGTATGAATCGCATGACATCTGTATTGACAACACACGGAGGTAATACAAAGTACTAAAAGTGAGAATAAGATATAAGTTTCTATAAAAAGTGAGTATATTAAAAAAAAGAAATATTTACGCATTTTAAATTAATGTATTTTTAATAAGTAAAATAAATAATAACTAAGAAGTTTTATTAATTTTATTTAAGTAATAGATATTAAGTAGTCTATAAAATACTTTTAATTTGATTGTCCTAACATTCTTAGTTTCCGAGATATTAAGGTTTATTTAGTGACCCGGATTCATTGCTCTCGAGTGTATATTATATATAATTATATATAAGCGAATAAATAATTTGATTTGATTTGAATATTTTGTCCGCAGAACCCGCAAGGTCCCCAGCTGTGCGCGGACGCGGACAGCCTGCCGCCGCCGCCCGCCTTCCTGCTGCAGCCGGACGATGGCGGTGATTATGACTGTATTGAACTTGAGCACTATTACTAGTTTTAGATAGCTTTAACACAGTTCTGGCACGCAGAGTATTTTTTAACCCCCGACAAATAAAAGAGGTGTTAGGTATAAGTTTGTAATGTGTATCTATGTATCTGTCTGTGGCATCGTAGCGCCAAAACTGATGGACCGATTACAGTGCAATTTATTTTAATTGTAAGCTAGTTTAATCGGGTATCATCTTAGCTATGTTTCATGAAAATCTGTTCAGCCGTTCAAAAGTGACAGCTCTTTTTCTAGTTGGAGTCGGGGGTTTTTGACGGTTAGGTTATTATTAAATTGCGCACGCACTTATACGCAATGCTTGTGTACACGATATTATAAGTTGTCGACGCGTGTGAAACACCATCCACCAAAGGAGCAGGTTGCTAGTTAAGAATAATAATCAAAATCCACAGAATAATGCGGATTATAGTATGGACTAACCTCAAAAGTATTCTGTCGAGATTAGACAAATCATTGTAGCACTACGTACGTTTCCAAATTTGTTTTTGTATGAATTTAAAGTATTTTAAGAAATAATTCCCTAGAAGAAAATACCCATAAATTTTTATCACCAAGTTTTTTTTTCAATTTTTTTTTCACTTATCCAAGTCTCATTTTCAGCACACATAAACGTAGCAGAAACAGTAAAACAGCTGACTGAACTAAAACACATGCCGGCATCCCCCGGCATTGTGCGCCGCAACCTGCAGCAACTTCAGCACCAAAACAACGCCAACCCGCCCTCCCCGACAGCACCTAACTTGACCAGTTTCCAACAAATGAAGAGCAACTTCTCGTCCAGCACCAGTCTCAACAGCACCGGGAATCTGAACCCGATATACGGACAGACAGGTCATCGGATAATGGCGTACGTTGAGAATTCGATGTATGTGAGGAAGAATAGTTTGAATAGCTCGAATTCGGATTTGATTAATGCGGGTGAGTGGTTTTGTTTCAGTATGATCTGCAGCCTATTAATAATTAAAAAAAACGACATGTGTGCTGGGACACATAGTAGAAGTGAAACTTTAACGGATATATCGTCTACCCCCTCCACGCGGCCGTAACGCTCTTTTTCGTGACGGAAAAATCCTAATAATACCCCCCGTATTAGGATTTTTGCATATACAAGGTGTCCCAGGAATCCTGTATCAGCGAAGGTCTGTGGTCAGGGGACACTAATACTCATCGATTGAACCCCCATGTATGTTCTACGATATTTTGTAGTTTTCGAGAAATTAATTACCTATTTTGTAATATTTTCTCCGAAACAGAATTGTTTAACTTGTGATCATACTCTGAGCTACTAGTAGTTATAATTTGGTTGTTTTGTGTTTTTAACAGGTGAACACACATTCTAGCCATAATACTGACAAGAAAAATCTCAAAGAAATGCCACTCAGAAAAAGTTATAACTAAAACCGCCTACAATTTTGAAAAATCTAAAAATATACAAAATAATTAATTTCTCGAAAACTACAAAATATCGTAGAACATACACATGGGAGTTCAATCGATGAGTATTAGTGTCCCCTGACCACAGACCTTCGCTGGTACAGGTTTCCTGGGACACCCAGTATATAGGGGTTGCATTTGGGAACGGACACTGAATCATGCTGCAAATGCGCACTATATAAAAAAATATCCTGTACCTACGCTACTACAGCGCCGTGTTAGCAGTAGGCGTAATGGAGGTTATGACAAAAGTCTCTATTATTTCAGGCATATACGGTGAAGGTCGAGGATCTCCACACGGTTCCTCCCCTTCCACTCCCAGCTACGGCGAGAACAATTCATTCTCAAGTTTCGGACCTAGGATGTCCAACGAATCGCATTATGGACAAACTGGTAAGATTTAAAAATGATATCAAGAAATTCTTAATGCGTCTTTGGTCAGGTGCATAAGATTTTTAAAAAAGAAAACAGAATATATAAATCTATAATAATACGTGAAGAGAAACCTTTGTACCCCTTTTTAAGTATATTGCGCGCACGGAGGAGTGTGAGATTTGGCATAGTTAAAGTTTATATGGAGAAGGAGTGCAGAAAGCTAATATTACGGTCGAATTTCGACCACTGGGCGACCACTAATATATAACAAATAAAGAAATAATATTATTTTAATACTGTTATTAACACTAGAATTAAGTAGGTACCTTTAATTACAGAACCTTAATTTTGTTAGTTTTTTTTTTCAACTTCTGAACCGTAAAAGCAAATAATCTTCCTTGTCCTTTTTTAACACGCTTTTATTAGCTTCACCTGTAACTATGTAAAAAAATCTTGGAAGTAAAATTTGACCCACTTCCCGGTTTCCGATTGAGCTGAAATTTTGCATACACGTTTAGTTTGGATGACAAAAGCGTTTTCATTAGTTATTTTTTTAAACTATAATATTTTTTCTATTACTTAAGCAAGAATTATAAGTTTGTATATTGATTATGATAGCTAGCAGACTGGGCTGCGCGTTTGTGAACCGCTGCTGCAATTTCTCAGCTGGACCTGTGACCTTACGGTAGTGGTTCGCAAACTTTTGTGTAATACGTTAAGGTCTTTGTACTAACATAGATGGTAAGTAAATTATAACTAACACTATGAGTCTTGATACTCGAAATAAATTCTTTATTATTATTATATTATAAATATCATCAACAGGATTCAAAATGCAGCAAGACAAGAAATACAGCCAGAACACGATATACGCGCAGCCTTCAGAAATAATAGCCGGCTTCAACAACATGTCGCGGCACGACACCCTCAGTCCCCTCGCGATGCGGAAAAATATCGCCGCGCGCTCGCACAGCGCCGACAGGCACCATCTGGAACGTGAGTCTAGCTTACTGCATTACTGTCTTATTACTAAAAGCATAAAACCTAAAAGTCCAATTTTCATAATTTACTTATACATAAATGTTCATAAACTTTAAAAAAATAAAAGTAAAATCCGACTTCAATAAAAAAAAAATAAGTCGGATTTTACTTTTATTTTTTTCGATTTTAAGTGGCATAAACAATACTTAAACATGCGATTACAGTAATCGCAAGTGATATGCTGTTATTCATTCAAGAGTTCCATTGTATATCTCCGAAATTATTCATCAGATCTTCACCAAATTTAAATGGGACCACACGGGAAGTACCAGCTTTCAAATAAAAAAAGAATCATCTAAATCGGTTCACCCAGTCGAGTCCTTTTTTGAAGTCGATTAAAAATATAGTTCAGCGGGTCTACCGCGTAACTAAAATTGTAATGAACATCGACATCGGTATTAAACTTCAATACGATCGTGAGAGCTTAAACTTTGAGCTAACTTGAATTTTTTTTACCGATCATGAAGATAGGAGTCCCAACTATATGATAGGTAATTTTTTTACAAGTTAGCTCAAAGTTTAGGCTCTCGCGATCGTATTGAAGTTTAATACCGATGTCGATGTTCATTACAATTTTAGTTACGCGGTAGACCCGCCGATCTAGTATATCCGCTAACTCCTCCTAAACCACGCAACGGATTTTGATGTAGTTTACACCATAATTTCGAGCATTTCTTCCGGAAGGTTTATATGTATAATATTTTCATATTTAATGTATGGATAGTAGAGAAATTGCACCCAGGCGTAGCAGAGGACGGGTCGCTAGTTAAATATAAAAAAAAAATGTGAGAGACAACACGACACCGTTCTTAACATGCCGTATGTTTCAGAAGGCGGTCTCATAGCGAGTCTGAGCGCGAAGCTAGCGCCACAGCTGTCGCCCCGAACTACGAGAAGAGCTATATCTACTATTACTGCAGCCGACCCGCCGGCTAAGGGGAAAGGTACAGTACCAAAAAATAAAATAAACTTAAAAAAAAAGTAAAAACCGACTTCAAAAAACTTTTAAAAAAAGGTAAAACTGACTTCAAAAAAACTAAAAAGTATTTATAAAATAATTTTCTTAACTTAACAGCTTCTGAAGTCGGGGCCTTTAATTCTTCAATGCACAAAGTTTGGCAGTGGCACCGACTTCAGAAGCTGTTAATTTTTATAAGAAAATTATTTTATACTTTTTAGTTTTTTGAAGTCTGTTTTTAATAATATTCTTTTGTTACTTCTGTATCGAATTGGTGTCTTTATCGGCTGCAGTCTGATGCAAGATTCGTGACGATAACCAAGCTTAGATTATGTAAACCACATAATCTAAGTAACCAAGCCAAGCCAAGTAGCACCATCTAGTATATAAAACTCTAACTTTAGAGTTTTAGATACTAGATGGCGCTACTTTGCTTTCAGTTGCATATGAAATGCGGAAGATGCCGCTACATAGCAGAAAACAAAATCAAATTCCCACCAATTCTCGTGAATTAGAAATGTTCAAAATATAAAAGAAAAGAAAGAAAGAAAAAACATTTATTTGCCTCAAACACAAGACGCACTAGAATAATAGACATAGATTACTAAGAAGAGGACAGGACGGTGCATAGACAGAGAATACAATTTTAGGATGGCAACAGTGTAAAACTAAGCAGAAAAAATTATAATTAAAATACAGTTCCAATCTCTTTACGGTCTACTACAAATGGTATTCTCCTTTCCTAACAAATAATTGTGCAGAAATCTCAATTTTTTTCCGTGAAAAGAAAAAAATACACGTAACGTGGGACCTAACTCCGTTCACTAATAATCTACAGGTTCGATACCCGGGGCGGTACAACCAGCGTTCCTAGACAAGCTATCAGCCACTATCCAGCAGCAGAGGCGCCAGCTTGAGACCACGCGCGCTAAGAGCGTGCGAGACATGATCAACCAACACACACAGGTTTGTTAACGCATGGTTTGTATATCTTGATGTCAGGGTGGCGGGCAACTTATTTTTCCTTATATTTTGTAACACGAGTTTTATCACCAATTTTTTTAACGTAGGTACCAAATAGTACCAATTAGGTACTAAATTATAGGCTTATCTGCGATAACGAATTCTAGTGTCTACCCGCCATCCTGACACTCACGTTTTTACCTACCCTGTAAGAAACATATGAACATATGAACGCAATAAAGATTTTGAGTTTGAGTTTGAGTTTGAAACGGTACGGCCACTGGAATTAATAATTATGCTAGCTAGCTATAATATGTATGTTTTGTCCCCAGCCCGACCCTCGAGTGTGTCACACGTCCCTGATGGAACAAATCAAGCGCGGTGCAACGTTGCGCCGCAACAAACACTGCAACGACCGCTCCGCGCCTAAAATACGTTAGGTATCGTCCAAATCACTACTGTAACTATGTAACGTAACTGTATGTAACTATATGACCCAGTGTAACATGAACATGGTTGACTTTTAGCGATCACACCTAACTATACAGGGTGACTGGTAAATCGAGGGAATCATTGAAGGAGGGTATGGTACTCATCATTATGAACAACTTTTACTATGGGACCAAAGCGGAAATCGCGAAAAAAAAATCAGCTGTTCCATACATTTTGTCGATTAATATTGAATTATTTGTATGGAACAGCTGATTTTATTTTCGCGATTTCAGTTTCGGTCCCATAGTAAAAGTTGTTTATAATGATGAGTAGAACACCCTCCTTCAACGATTCCCTCGATTTACCAGTCACCCTGTATATTACTGTCCGTGCCCATGACTCCGTCCACTAGGACTCCGGAAACAGAGATTTAAAAAAAAATTGCCCATGTCACTCCTCATGAAGGCCACTACACACACTATTTCGTACACATCACTCACACTACACTACACTACGCAACACTACACACTACAAATTCAAATTCATTTATTTGCCAGAGTGCAGGTGTACAAAGTATGGTCTTAAATAAATATGATTGCCCATTTACAGTCTACCATTACAAATACTTATTTTGTTAGTGTTACAAACAATGTATTATTAAATAAAAAAATAAAAGATTTAATATTACAAAACAACAAATCGGAACTCTATTAAGCAGATATCAATTATGATTATTATGAAACAAATTAATTAATTGTGCCTAATGTTACCTATAGGTCAGACCAAGAATATATCTAATCTACACACACAATACACTACACTGTTTCCTTGTCAAATTTAATTTCGATCGGTTCAGCCGTTTTGTCGTAAAAAGGTATCAAACACACAGAGACAGAGTTACTTTCGCATTTATATTTTTTTTTTTTAAACTAACTCATTAGCATTTCTCCTGTATCGATGGTACAGCTTAAAAACATAAATCTCACGTACACACACATCTAAACCCGTAACAACTATCTGTAGATCATGGAAATATTTGTTCCGTGCGAGGATCGAACCACGTAGCGCAGTGACTGTGGCAGTACTGTATAATCTGTGACAGAAAGAGATGACGCTATATGTCAGCTATGCGATAGCAAGAGAACGCTTAACCCTGTCATTATAGTAGGTATGATCGCTAATAATCTTCCTGTATCCTGCCTAAAGTTCGTAGGTAACGTCCGAATAACGATTGTAATTATATGTAACGATGTATGTAATTGTGGTTGCTTTAGATTATTGTGTACTGGCGAAAATCCTATTTATTAATTTATACTCGTAGTATTCTAAAGCCCGACGAAAGTACGGACTCCGTTTAACTCGCAAAGGTAAACTTCATAGAAGTGCTTCCAAAAACACAAAGACAAAGAGACAAACAAACAACACTGATAAAGACAAACATACCTGCTAGACAAAGAGTCTAGGGGAGAGGACTGAACACTGACAAGATTATTATCTGCTGTTTTATTGGAAGCGGGGCTGCTGATTTGAGATCCTAGATTCGATTTTAAAGTCGTGCAAAAAAAATTATACACTATCTAGAGAAAATTGTAGGTGTACAAATAGGTAGGTTATATATTTTGTATATTATTTATGTAGCGGTAAACTACGATAACATGGCGCGCTACCAAGACTTACAACGCATGTGTGCGTACTGAGACGGCCGGACAACAAAAATAAATCCAAGGATTTGTTACTCGGTAAGGAGATGTGACTAGAAACATTGAAACAGTAATTCGCCATGTTATTGTAGTTTATCTTTAACATAATAATATGTATCTACACCGCGAACAAGCCCTCTCTTTTAACCTGCAAATCTGTCCATCCTAAGGTTGTCTGGTAGATCACCAAGTGCGATAAGACCACCCTTTGTACATCTCTTTTTCTATTTATTAACACGCTTTTATTAGCTTCACCTGTAACTAACTATGTAAGAAAATCTTGTAAGGTAAATTTGACCCACTTCCCGGTTTCCGGTTGAGCTGAAATTTTGCATACACGTTCAGTTTGGATGACTAAAGCATGTTCTATAGTTTTTTTTTAAACTATAAAATTTATATATTGTATCTTTTCTTATCATTCTGGTGAGCAAAAAAGTGTATTGTAGGTAGAGCTATGCTTCTGCTTCGGCCTTTGGGAATTACAGGTGTGATGATTTAAGTTTAAGCACATGTAAAGTTGAAATCAATAATGGCCATAATTTAGAATTAAAACAATGACGATTGTACAATAATACTAACTTAGTTTTATCCTTGTTGCTATTTTGGTACGGTATTCCCGTAGCAGACTTACACAGGAGATTCTCTATGCTATTTATGTTTTCAAACATAAACCTCCATTACGAGAGAGGCGGATCTTAAGTATAGTTTTTAATACTAATGAGATACTTTTTATTGGTTGGGATTTTCTTATCCAGTTTTCAAAATGTTGATTCGACTAATAGGTATTGCTACTGAACTGGAGTTGTTACACCGCGGATTGAAACAACTTTGTCCCCCACATTACAAAATAAAGTTTAAATCATGTATAGTAAAACCCAGGTTTTAAATCTATCTATCCCTTTCTAACGTGATATAACAAAAAGAGACGGAGCTATTTTAAAACCTGGGTTTTACAAGATTTGCTTTAAACCATCAGTTGTAATAAGACCGTGTTCGTGGCAAACCAAACGTGGGTTCATCCAACCCCGTTGATCCGTTTATCAAACCAGATACAGGCACTTATGAAATGTCGAGACTCTAGGTGCGCGGTTCCAAATAGTAGATCCTATGGAGAAGAAATGGCAAGAAACTCCATGGAAACTCTTTTAAAATAATAGATTACAATCTTGATCAGTACAATGTTGTGGTAAGAGCTGCGAGAATAATGTTAATGTGGATAAAAAATAAGCATAGGATAATAATGATTTGCTTCTGAATAAGATTGCCATGGCAGTTACAGAAAGAAAAAATGTTTATTGCCACATTAACAAAAACAAAGAAAACTTAAAACTCTAATACATGTCTTAAAATTAAAATTATGTAGTATGGCAATAGGAGTGGGCTCAGCGGATGTTGATCCGCCAAGCCAACGACAACGACAAGCTGACCAGTTCCGACAGACGGCACTCTATTCTTTAAAAATCATTTTTTTTTTGGGTTAATTTATCATTAGTGTGACTTTCTAGGATAGGTGTATGAATCCGTCTATAAGGAAAACTCCATGTAGTATTTACAGGTTAGTTCTGTTCATAGGTTAAATGATGACGTAGAAACGGTAACAAATATTTACTACTAGGATTAAAATGACGTAGGTTGTAGACCATGGCTTGTTCATGCACTATGTTCTTATTCTTAGTCAGGTAACCACAAAAGTCATTCGGAAGGGAACCTGTTTTTAAGAAAAACATGTTTTTGTACATTTCCGTGACGCCGTTGCGATGTTGAATTTTGATTACTCTGCCTACTTTTAAATAATATTGCGTCAAAACTTATGTTGTTGATTCTAACCCCTTTCAAAATGTTTGTTATCTTGTATTTTTACCCGACTACGGAGAGGGTTATATGTTTGACCGGTATGTATGTATGTATGTTCATCTGTTTCCTCATAACTTCTGAACTACTTATCATAATTCGACAAATGACGTATCGTTGGAAGCGTCTTAATTGTCCGCTAGTTATAGGCTATGTGACGTCACATGAAATTGAATATGGCGCTCTTTATAGGGCATAAAGTAATAAATTAATAAAATATTTTTTATTAATCATGCCGTATTGGGTTTCAAATGAAAGGGCTTAATAAGCACATTTAAAAAAAATATAGATAGCTGTTGCTTGCGGTTCTGAAAAAAAAAAAGCTTAAAAATTAAAACCCGACTACTGAAAAGGTATGAAACAAGAAAATATTAATAGATACAAATATTCATAGTGATGTTCAGAGGATAGCCGTGGTCGTATACCACCTACAGCTACCCTAACAAAACAATACAGTCTAACAGTAGTTAGCGATCATAAGCTTTAGGGCAAAGTGGCATACGACCACGGCTATCCTCTGAACATCACTATGAATATGTATCTATTAATATTTTCTTGTTTCATGCCTTTCAGTAGTCGGGTTTTAGTTTTTGAACTTAATTTTTTTGTTTATTCATTACGCTTCTAAATACAAAATACTGCATCATACTGTCTTGTTGACTGAAAACCCTTGCAAAATGTTTTTTTCCCTGGAAGAGGGTATTGATTTATGTTCTGGGGGCTAAAAAGGCCGCTTTAGATGAATCATAATATGATTCATATTACGAATGTCAAAATATCTACTTAATTGACGACTCTTAATGTCATCCGCATAAGGTTCATATTCAGCAATCATCTGTTTGACAGTTACTAAGTAGATCATTAGATGAATTGCTCAATGTGGCCTTTTTAGGGCCCCTGTTTACTTCTTAAGCAATGACTAAAGAATCCTTGTTTATTCCTTAAGCTTATAAATAGTAAATACTGCGTCAAACTATGTCTTGTTGACTGAAAACCCTTTGAAAATGTTTGAAATGTTTTACGAAGTAGGGTATTATTTCATTTTCTGTTTACGTCTTAAGTAAGTTCTTAAACCATTTAGTAAATACTACGTCAAACTACAAACGTCTTGTTGACTGAAACCCTTTCAAAATATATTATTTCCCTTGAAAAGTGACGCTCAAAGGAATAGACAAACACTGAGAATTTTTAACGATGTGGTTTGGTTTACTCACCTATTCAAGCAACGCATTGTCTTAATAGGAAATCGATTTTTTGGATCCGGCGAATTATCCTTTTAAGGGGATTACCTGTCCCAATGGTTTTGAAATGTTGGAAAGGTATGGCAGCATATATTTCCTCACGCATGAGTCATGCTCGTGAACGGGTGTTGGCTGTCGGGCTTGCAGGGTAATCGATGCACACTCGTAATTGGAATCGACTCAATTTTGACACTCCAAAAATGTTCATTGCGTTGTTCCAATTGTCGGGCGGAGTGATTTCAAAAGCATACCGCGCAATGTAGTTTGTTGGACTGTCAAAATTGAATCGATTCCGAGTTTGTATCGTGATTTTGCTGGTCAGCTTGTAACTGCCATGGCATTCTTATTTGAAGGCAAATCATTATTATCCTATTCTAATTTATTTTTATTCACATTAAATTACATTATTCTCGCAGCTCTTACCACAAATTTGTGCTAAACAAGATTGTAATCTATTATTTTAAAAGAGTTTCCATGGAGATTGTTTCCAATTCTTTTTTATAGGACCTACTATTTGGAACCGTGCACCTAGAGTCTCGATATTTAAAGAAAGAAAATATTTATATATACATTTATTCAGCACGGACAGTGACAACAAATGAGAGAAAAATAAAATAAAAGTTGATCCTACTCTCTTTCAAAATGTTTTGTACTTTTGCGTCACGCTATAAGGGGTAAGAAACACTCAAAATATTTAAACATGTTATTGTAATTAAGTATTAGGTTATTATTTTAATTAATTATTATTTTAAGCTTCCAAACAATAAAAGCTACGTCATAACTGTTTTGTTCATGGGTATGACAGATGGATGATGAAAAATTTGTTGTGTAATTAAAGAAAGAAACTACATTTAACCATAACAACACACACACTCAATTATAAATAATAGGCAGTAACGAATAAATAAACAAACAAGGTTACAGAAAAACAAAAGCACAATAACAAAACACCAAAACACCAAGTAGTAGCAAGTAGCTTCCTTAGAATCAAAGTACGTCACTATAGGTTACCTATACCTACCTACATGTTTTTACTGAACCAGATTCTTACTTGAGTCACCTATGTCTGACCTATACTGTTGCAGTTAATGATCTATTCGATTCTACGTCATAATAAATATTATAGTTTAAAAAAAACTAAAGAAAACGCTTTTGTCATCCAAACTAAACGTGTATGCAAAATTTCAGGTCAATCGGAAACCGTGAAGTGGGTCAAATTTAACTTCCAAGATTTTTTTACATAGTTAGTTAGTTACAGGTGAAGCTAATAAAAAGCGTGTTATCCATCATAATTTCTTTAGAAAGCTTCATCTATATTAATTCTATATTTACTAACTCACATAAAAATTAAAATGGAAAAATGAACATGACGAATTATGACCTTACCGCTTGGCGTGCCAATAGGCTATCGCGTATGAGAGAGAGCGCGGGGTGAAGTACGGCCGACTCGCCGGTAGCAAGCGACGCAATATCAACTTTAGCCACACGGCAATAGAGCTCAAAATAGCGTACTTCGTCTCAAGGGAGCGAAGTATCTGTTACGAAGTAATTATTATTTAATTTCTGCCGCGACTTCGTCCTAGGGCTGTGTATCGATACCTACTCAAATATAAGTAGTACTCAAATAATTTTTCGATACTTCTCGTATGAGTACCCCTAAAGTATCGATTCTTACTCATATCGATTGGTTTTTTTTATGAGCCTACTTACGAAAATATTCTTGAGAGTGGTTTGTTAATTTCTAACATAGCGGAAGGAATTTTTTAAACAGTCACACTCATTTAATATGTCATATTTTTTGTTTCACAATAATTAATAATTGTGCTTGATGAATCGTTGCTCCGGCTTTGGAAAATAAGCTCTCGCTTGGTTTCCAACCCCATTTTGCGACAACAATCAACACAAATTCAGAATTCGGGCCTAATACGGACAGGTGCATTGTCATTGTAGTTTAAAAACACGTGCCAAATCCATTGTTAATGTCGACTTATTAGGGAATTTCCAAAAACTATTGTTTTATTTATTTCCAGGTAATAGGAAGGTTATTAATAATTATAAATCATAAATATAACCATGACATTTGAAAATGTATTTATTTGACATAACCTTTATCCGTCTAATATTACTAGTGGTGGTCCAGTGATCGAAATTTTGACCGTGATTTTAGCTTTTTGCACTCCTTCATATAAACTTTAATCATACCAAATCTCACACTCCTCCGTGCGCGCAATATGCTTAAAAAGGGGTACAAAGTTTTCTCTTCACGTATTAATATATAGATTATAGCGGTCTTGCCTTATACAGGAAGGTCTGAGTTCGATCTTGCACCTCTGACACTTCTTATTGGTGTGCGGATCAGAATTTAATTATCACTTGTGTCAATGGTGAAGGAAAACATCGTGAGGGCCTCAAAAAATTCTTGATCGTGTGTGTATTCCGTCAACCCGACCCTTCTCATTCTGAGAAGAGGCCGTAAACCAGCAGTAGGAGTGTAACTGAGGGCTAATTCACGTAATTTTAAGACGCGTCGATCATATTGCAGTGACTCTCGAACTTGACGCGAGCGTATCTCACTGATGCTCAGAGGATACCAAATGGCAGAATAATTGAGAGCGGCTTAATTGCCATGACGAAAGAAGAAGAAGAAGATTACCAAATGTGTTGTTTTGATCAATATTTTTTTGTAACTGCGCGGCAACTGCACTTCTTTAGTTACGTGAATTAGCCTACTGTTCTTAAATAATTCACTTCTAGGCATAGCTAATCATTTAAAACTATAGGTATTTTGACGAGACACATTGATAAATCTTCTATATTGTTTCAAAAAACAACAGTTTTGTCGTCAAACATCTAAACAAACGACCCAATATTATTTACCCATATTCAAACTAAAAACCATCCTATGTTTAAATCATAAGGTTGAAAATTGTTTGCGTATTCTACGATTTTTTCCTGTAACGTTTCTGGTTAACGCCTGTGACGTATTTGTTAGTTAGGCATGAATATTGTAAACTTAGAATAGGTACTGTGTGCGGTCCTAATTAAAATAAAAACTGTGAAATACATTGACACGTTCTAAAATCGAGCTACAGATATCTATATATTAATACGTGAAGAGAAAACTTTGTACCCCTTTTTAAGCATATTGCGCGCACGGAGGAGTGTGAGATTGGGCAAAGATAAAGTTTATATGGAAAAGGAGTGCAGAAAGCTAAAATTATGGTCTAATTTCGACCACAGGGTGACCACTAGTAATGAATAATTGGGATAGACAATTTATTCCGAATATTGCTCTGTTGTAATAACGTAGGTATGATAATGTTACTTTTACTTAAGTAGTCCTACTTATCAGTGGCAAAGAGTGAGAGTTTTAAAAGGGGAAGCCGTCCAAAAATGCCCTCTAAAAATTGCTCCAAGACAAAAATCCATACCGTCTCTTGTAATCTATAATAGTCATGTCTGGAAGAACTCGACCTAACTGAATAACAAGCCATATTACGTTGGTCTATGCACTAACCAATTCCTAAAGGGAAGCCGATGGGAATCGGGTTGTATGGACTCTTCACCACTGCTACTTATGCATGTAACTGTATAATGAATTAAGATCTAACGATGTCCCAATATGTGATAGCCTAGATGTTGAACGCTTGCCTTCCATGCAGGAGGGTCTGAGTTCGAACCCGGCCTGCACCTTTGACTTTACGAATTTATGTGCGGATCTCAATGTCAAAATCAAAATCAAAAATTCTTTATTTGACACAAACACAGGTAAATATAATGGTAAATTGAACTTGCGTTAACGGTGAAGGAAAACATCGTGAGGAAACCTGCACACCTGAGAGGGCCTCATAAAGTTCTCGATGGTGTGTGTAGTCCGCCAAACCGCACCAGGCCCGCGTGGTGGACTAAGGCCTAATCCTTCTCATTCTGAGAACAGGCCCGTGCCCAGCAGTGGGACAGTAATGGGATGGGTTTTATTTATTTATTATCCCAGAATTTGAAACACAATATCAAAGTTCATAATACAGTCTATCATATTTATTACGAAATATAGGACGTAATTGATGTTCGTAATTCTGCGAACACTGTACCATTGCGGTGGGAATTATCTGTATTATTACGCCATGTATGTTGTAATGTACATTACAAGAATTAAACAATTTAATACATACCTAGCGTAATAATTGAGATCATTGTTTTCCGTGAACCTTACATAATTGAACAGGATTTTTGACTGAAGAGTTTATATATATACCTGAATAACACGTTATAGTAATTATTTAACGTAAAAGTTTGTTTTTTAAAAAGAAACAATCTTCACTAAGAATTAAAACATTTGAACCAGTACACCTAATCTAGAGCTTTATTTAGTTGTAAAATGTATTAAAAACAAATAATTATAAACAGGATGAGATATGTTTTACGTTCACTAACAAATAATTTTCACCGGACATTACGAGTACCTACCCATACGGAATTACGGAACTTTCGTAATTTGTAAATTACGGAACTTTCGTAATTTTAATTACGAAATATGAATAAATATAATGGACTTGGAATATTGCTATGGAAATCGGAATATGGAACTAGGAATAAAATATTTTCTTATTATTTGATTCATCATGTTTGTATTCATTTCTATTTTGATTAATAATGATGATAATTTAAGCAAGTAATACTGATTCTAACATTTTTAAATGTGTTATAACAATGACTAGGATTTTTAAATGTGTTATAACAATGACTAGGATTTTTAAATGTGTTCTAACAATGACTAAGATTTATGTGTAATAATGACTAGAATTTTTCACAAAACTTACGAGATTTTTTATGTTTTCGAATAAATCTCCGAAAATTCTTACTCCGCATATTCATAGTAAATCATGTCCCTAACAATGGATGGGTTTTGGACAATAGTGTATAAGATTTTCAAAATAAAAATTAATAGCTTGTAAGGAAAATATTATCAATTGTTAACATTGTATTGAAACGATTCAATTTCTTTTGCTATTCCGATATTTTTTTATTAATAATCTACCTATTTGATACACTTTACTGTTGTCCGTAAAATGTAAGGGATTTAGCATCAGTTACAATTGACAATACATATTGAAGCTATGATCGATATCATAACACTAAAAATAGCTTCAATGAATATCAATGTTATTGTCAATTGGAATTGATCAAATCAGTCAATATTCGTTTTTCTAAAATGTTGTAGAACTAACTTTATCTAATGTGAGAATTCTTTGAGAAATATACACTACCAACATATCTTTTGACTTGGAAATGTCTCTTCTTAGAAAAGGGGTTCCATGAATGCGACTGCGCGACTAAACACAGCGGTTTGTCGACAGAAAATGACGTGTGATTTTTAATAATTTACAAAAGATTTTTAATATTATTGTGTGGAACGCAATTTTATTTAATAATTTTTCTTACATTCTACAACGTTTGTTAAAGAATAGTTTAATCGTAATAAAACTAAGTATTTAAAGATTAAAACAGAATTTACATATACATATCCACGGTGGCGTAGTACGTAACACACTGGTGTACAATCGCATTCTTGAAACCAACCTTTAAATGAGTGTCTGTGAAATAAATATCTTTGCATACATTAATATACATATATGTCACAATGTCTATAATATATTATATATATTTAAATATAGCGTTTTATAGATCAATATTGTAGTTTTTAGGTAGACAATGTTTTCATGCTGAATGTAAAGGTATCAAGCTAAAGTAAGCGAAAACATGAGTTGCTTTACTGCAACCTACTTGCACTATGACTTTAAGTGCTACCTAAGTACCAAATAAGTACCACTTAAAGTCTCGTAAACGCGTGAATGAGCTGGAGGCTAACATTTTTTTTAAACATAGATTTATATATATCTTAGTAACTATTCGCTCGTTTGATTTCAATCTCATTTCATTACTTTGCAACGAGCAGTACTGAATGCTAGTGTAATGTAAGATAGTGTAAGTGTGTTTATAGTTGTGTAGGGTAGATGTTTACATATCTGAGTAAAACTGTATGAACGTCCATCTTAATGTCACCGAATTAACTTCCTCTTATGTAATGTTTGTTTTAGTGGAAATTGCAGCTCAACTAACTTATAAATAGTTGGGAATTTTAAAAAAATACGTTGAGTAAGTTTGGCAGCTACCTGCATAATACCTATTTAGGTTTCTAAATTATGATGATATAAATAAAGGATAGAACGAAAAATTAATTTTTTTTGTCTCATGTTTTCTAAATTAATATAATAATAGATAATAATCACAAATATTTGTTAGGATTACGGACAATACCTTTTTACCCGACTGCGCGACGCAAAGGAGGGTTATTATTTGTCTTTTGTTTAGATAACTAAAACTATTTCTCCAAAGTAAATCAGTCGTGGATATTGGATAGTCAATCACGACAGCTAACTTGGAATTTGAATGAGCAGATATGTGTCCAATCGTTCAGAAACCAGCGGAGCCAGAAATATTACATTGAGCAATTTATTTACGAAACTATCAAAAACTGTCAGATACACTCAACCTTACAGTACTACCAACTTATCTGTGAACAGAGTGATGGCGCTGTTGGCTAAGAAAAAGCATTTTTGACAAGACTTCAACTGTCAAATCGTATGAATTTGTTGTATTTCCATTTTCTGCCATGAAGTGGCACACTCGAATAATTATTAAGAGCCCATCCACACTCGATACTTTAGCAGTAGAAACGCGCATTTTTCGCGTTCGTTATTCACTTTTTGTAAGCAAAAGGCAGCCAACAAACGCGAAAACGATTCTGCTGCTAAAAGTATTGAACGTGAACGTCTAAGTCGTCAGTTAAGTGGCCGTTTTGTGATTCGAGTGTGAATCATGATAATATATGATTAATATAAAGCCGCCTTTTTGTCCCGTTATTCTACCGCGTAACTAAAATGGTAATAAACATTGACTCTGGAAATGAACTTCAATCCGCGGGTCTACCGCGTAACTAAAATTGTAATGAACATCGACAACGGTATTAAACTTCAATACGATCGTGAGAGCCTAAACTTTGAGCTAACTCGTAGAAATAATACCTATCATATAGTTGGGACTCCTATCTTCATGATCGGTAAAAAAAATACAAGTTAGCTCAAAGTTTAGGCTCTCACGATCGTATTGAAGTTTAATACCGTTGTCGATGTTCATTAGAATTTTAGTTACACGGCAGACCCGCCGATCGTAAGAGACTAAACTATGAGCTACCTTGAAAAAAATTACCGATCATGAAGATGGGAGTCTCAACTTCATGAACGGATTTTTTTAGAACAGCTCGAAGATTATTCTCTTTCTCGATCGTATTAAAGTTTATTACCAGAGTCCATGTTAATATCATTTTAGTTACGCGGTAGACCCTTCGGTAAGCTCATCATGACCGTAACAAAAAATGAAAACAAGCAATAGTTGCGCAATATTTTTCAACTTGATGAAAGTTTCAAGTTGAAAAATATTGCGCAATTATTGCTTTGTATTTTTATATATTTGTATCAACAATTTGAAAATGTGCATTCTACACATTAACATGATTCAAAGAACGCTAAAATGTTTTACATTACTGTACTATGACTTGCTTTGTGGCCACAAAAGAATTTAATATTTATACCTAAATAGGATATTTTTTTGTTAATCGTTTTTCCTTTGCTTGTCGTTCAGAACTACGTTTGAGGATAACGCAGTATTGTGGTTAAGTAGCCTACGTGATCTTATATTTTATCCTGTTAAAGTAAGGAGAAAGAAACTTTCCATAAGATAAAAGGTAATATTTAAATACGTCATCAAGCGGTCTACAAGGCTTGTTTAGATGAATTGTATGATTCACATTACAAAAACAAAATGGCCACTGACGACTTTTGGTTTAGGTTCATATTTCGCAATAATTTATTTGACAGTAACTTTAAAGAGTCTTAGGCTTACATTCAGAGACGACAGAAACGAGTCTAAGCGTGACCTTACGCTTCCATCTGTCAAAATTTGTTCGTAAAATTGACATAAGGAAGCGTAAGTTCACGCTTAGACTCGTTTCTGTCGTTTCTGAATGTAAGCCTTAGATTGCTCAATGTAGCCTTTTTAGATACGCTGTTTTTTTTTCTTCATGGCAAGGTATTGCCAGTGTTGCCAACATTCACTGGATTGTAAAGTTCCTAGCAACTTTTTGGATTAGTAATATTTTGTTTGCCATCACTCTGAGAAATTTTCCGGCTGTACCTACTTATGTAAAGTATTCAAACACATAATCTTATTCAATTGATATTATCTGTAACATCGAATTTCAGAATACACCCTCAAAAGTATAAACTAATAAGGGGCGGGTTGTTAATAAAAATAAAATAAAGACATACATCTTTACAACTTTGTTTTTTTCGTATTATTGGGAAAATAAGTACCTAATGAATTATATTCTGTTGTATTCAGTTGAAAATTACTGCAGTAAAGAGAATACAGGTTGACAAAAATATTAGTATCGATTTGTACGTAATTTCCACTAAAACAAATACTCTAGAGACTTCCGATTTACTAAACTATTAGTTAAGAAGAATACGTATGTAATTGATATAAAATGGTGAAAATTATAACAATATTATGTCCCCCAACTGTGTGTTTTATTCAAATCCCGCTTATTTTAAATATAGGTTTACTAAAATCATAGAAATGCAAAGAAAAGAATTACCCTGCCAACAAAAAAGATGTTAATTTTGGAAGAGAACAAATTATTATTAATATATTGACGACACGGTTGGCGCAGTGGCTAAGCGATTAGCCTTCTGCGCTACGTGCCGCGGGTTCGATCCCCGCACGGAACAAATATTTGTATGATTTACAGATAGTTGTTTCGGGTCTGGTTGTGTGTGCATGTGTCATGTATGTTTGTAAACTGTACCCTCGATACAGGAGAAATCCTAGTGAGGGGCAATGTTTAAAAAAAATACAATACAAATACAAAATTATACTTTCAATGTCGTTTGAGAAACACGAAATTAAAATACGATATAGAAAAAGATTTAAAAAAAAATGGTATACAAACCCAGCCCGTATTTTTTGACTTTTCGAATTTATGTGCGGGTCGGAATTTGATTATCACTTGTGTTAACGCTGAAGGATAACATCGTGAGGAAACCTACGCTTCAGAAAATTGTCGATGGTCTGTGTAGTCCGTCTCTCCGCACCAGGCCAGCGTGGTAAGGCCTAACCTTTCTCATCCTGAGAAGAGGCCCGTACCGTACGTATTTATTACATATTATTTAAAGGAAGGCAAATGATCCTGCGCGTCATTCGATGGCAAACGATCACCCGGCTCCCTGAACATCCGAAACCTGGTGATTTCGGATGCGTTGCCGACCTAAAGGTAAAGTTGTCTTGTATTCCGGGAACATCACTGGCTGTTCCTACAACCTGCAACTCGTTTGGTGTTGTTATGGCAAGTGAAATAGGTAGGATTGTAGTACTGCCCAAATCGAGCCTCTTCTTAGAGTGCCTCTCCATCATTGGAGGTTGGCAGTCAGCTCTTTGCAACGCTCTCTATCCATGACAATCCTGAATAGTTCCTCCGCGGTTTTAACACCGGTCTATTCCTTGATGTTGCAAAACCATAACATTTTTCTCTTTCCATGCGTTGTCTTTCCACGCCTTCTCTTTCCATGAGTTGTCCTTCCACGCCTTCTTTTTCCACGCCTTCTCTTTCCACGCCTTCTCTTTCCACGCCTTCTCTTTCCACGCCTTCTCTTTCCACGCCTTCTCTTTCCACGCCGTCTCTTTCCCTCTACCTAGCCCATAATTATGGTCTGTAGTAGCTGATATTGTTTGTGTCGCTAAACGTGGCCCAAGGGCCCATCTATACTCGATACTTTTAACCGCAGAATTGCGCATTCGTTATTCATTTTTTGTAAGCAAAAGGTAGCCAACGAACGCGAAAACACGCGATTCTGTCGGTTGTGAACGAACGCTAAGTGAAGTAAGCCTTACGCTGCTTGCTGGTGTTCATGAGTTCTACCTTATGCATTCGTCCAATCGAGCTAGTATCTAACATGGAATCACTACACTGTATTAATTATCGAAAAAATAATAAAATGGCGATAACCGGTTTCTCCCAATCACCGCATAGATAATGGTATGATCTCTCCAACCACAAAAAGTTAAATGTTTTCCATTATTTCTACCCAATATTTTCCTCGATTATCCCAAGTCACGGGATGTTGTTTGTAAATTAGATTTTATGCATATAAATTATGTTAAATAATATACATAGGGATGCCAACTTTTTTTTTTGACAAATTAAATTACCTATAATTAATTTACTTTTCTAAGGGAAGAAAACACACACATTGGAATTAAGGCGGCAGCTGCAGCTCGTTATCCATTACTGTCTGCTGCTGCGCAACAGGGTTAACAATCCTAGTGTACTGGGTGGCATGGGACTGTTTGTCCCTGACGGATATGTGCGTACAGGTCGGCGACGGCACCGGCTGTTTGCATGTCCCGTATCGCGGACTCACCACGCACTCAACGCGCCGACGTCGAGGGCGCTCTGTCTTATAAATGCATTTGTCCACGAGTTCCAACATGTCGACATTTTCCATGATTATATGGGTACTATTACTCTTAATGTAAATTTATACTTAAGTTTTAAATTAAGATAGTAAGCGTTTTGGTGTATGCTGTAAGTTTACTATTAATGCATAAATAAATAAATAAAAAGATCTAATAATTACTTGTTATTGGTGAATACCTTAACAACATCTTTACTTTCTACGTCCAAGTTAAATATAATTATTATATAAGTAATAAATATGTAATTTTTTATTAACAAAAAATACACGTAAATTCTTTCAGATTTTTCCGAATAGTATCTATAGATGTATTTATTATTTATGTATGTGTAATAAGTTTCTTTAGCATATAATACAAATTTATTTATATATAATTATGTTGGTAATGTTTATGTAAGTTTATATATCGTAATAGTTTGTACCTATAAATAAACCTCTCGTTTAATTTTGTTTTTTGGTGCATCTACCTTCAGTGTCTCTGCATCACCCTAAGGTTGTCTGGTAAAGAAGCCTATGGCATTAAGACCGCCGTTGTTCATTACACATGAAGAATATTAAATAAATAAATAAAAAATTGCTAAGCACTTTTTTTACTTTGAATAAACATTGAAAACCCAAAATAGGTAAAATAAAGTATTTTGACTACCTACTTTATTGCTCTCATAAAGTACGTTTGCTCGAAATAACGTACCTACAATACTTAATTATAATACATATGGGTATGGGTAGCAACCCTGCATGTGGGTAACCTGCATAATGCCTACATTACATCATTAAAATTATCCCACTACATCTATATCATTAAAATTATAATTTTCATTGAATTTGATTTGATCTGAAATCAAAATAGAAATAGAAATAGAAATAGAAATTTATTCGCAGGAACATGTGTTACAAAGTTCTTATAATAGTAGGCAGTACAATGTATTCCGCCTTTTCAAAGGCATGCAAATATTCGTTTCCACAATAATTATGGTAAACGTAGGCAAGTGAGTCCACAACAGAAACAATTAAACTCAAATCAAATACAGTAATAATCAGAATAATTATGAGTCAAAATTATAAACTTAATACCATTATGAAAATACAATATTATACAAATCAAAATCAAATGTCAAGAGGTAGGTAAAGGAGCAAAGTAAAATTATTCTATGTAATGTCAGTGAATTAAGATTAGATTAAAGATTAAATTTCCCTATAATTTTATGGTTTAGGAATTCATTAATATTATAAAAACACTTTTCAATCAACCACAGTTTTAGTTTGACTCTGAATTGCCGTAGAGGTAGTTCGCGAATGGTTTGAGGTATCATGTTATAGACTCTTATTGTCATGATTGAACAATTTTTACTAATAAAAGCACTTCGGCAACTATTCATCTTCAGCTTCGTTGGATCTCTATGTAAAAACCTATTATCTTCACTCGCTTTGGGAAACATGTTATTATGGTTTTTTACAAATATACCAATTTCAAAGATATATAGAGATACCAAAGTCATTACGTTTAGTTTCTTAAAAAGTGGTTTACATGTTTCTAGAGGTCCTACTCCGCATATAGCTCTTAAGCACTTTTTTTGAGCTATAAACGCTTTGTCCATGTTCGTCGAATTACCCCATAACAGTAGGCCATATCTCAAGACAGAGTTCACGTAACCGTGATACGCTGCAAGGGCTGCTCTTTCATTTGCTGTTTTACGTAATTGTCTCAATGCATATACAAACCTATTTATTTATAATAAAGAAATAATATGCATAAGTAATATGTTATGTTGCTTCTATGTTGTCATCTATGCTGTCATGGGAATGCCATTGCATAAACACTGATCAATATGGGTGCAAAGTCAAAGTCAAAGTCAAAGTCAAAGATTTTTATTTCAACTGGGCCTTTGCAGGCACTTTCAAAACGTCGTGATTCTAGGCGCACGGTTCCAAGTGGGTTGGTCCTGGAGAAGATACCGGCAAGAAACTCCATGGATACTCTTTTCATAAATCAAGCTTAGGTACTACACAACAAATGTGGGGCCGCAGGAGCGGCCCCGGCTAATGTGCCATGTGGTTTTCAGCAAGAAACGGCCGCCATCTCTTTTCCTGTGATAGTACAGTACCATGGAGATAATACATATATTGTACTATTTCTATGTACAGTACCTAGTCAAAAATATACGTACAATGCCACAAACTTATCTGACCCGGTGACCAAAATTGGAACTAACGTGGCTACAGAACAAAAATGACTTCAAAATGTAATTTTTGTATAAATATGACATTGGTAAAAGCGACGGCAACGACGCCATTACCGGGACAGATAAGTTTGTGGCCGTGTAGAAACATTTCTCAATATTTTTAACCGACTTTAAAAAAGCAGGACGTTCTATGTTCGACTGAAAGTGTTTTTTCTTCATATTCACCGATATCGCCCTCAATTGCGGACCAACATTTTTTTTTTTTTTTTTTTTTTTTTTTTCCTTTCGATGTGGTCTCATTTAAATTTGTTGAACATCTAATGAAGTTCTTCGGAGATAGACAAAGGAACTCTTCAATGGATAACAGCATAATAGGGACTTTCATGCTCCGTTTCAGAGATAGTTCAAAACAAACATCTTGGATATATAGATAATATTTACAACATGTAACATAATAAACGCACATTCTGAAAGTAGTATAAGAATCAGCTACTGAATCGATTTCCGTAATTTGTACAGAAGGTATATTTTTTAAAGAATAGTTACGAATTTTGCTAAACTGAGGATCGATTGAGCCTAAGAAAATTAAACCTTATTTCAAAGTCATATGTCTCAACTTTCGTTGCAGTAAATAATAGCTATGTGATGTCACATTAAATTGAATATGACGCCCTCTAGAGGACATAAAGACATGAACAAAAAAATACGATCACGGCTATCCTCTGAACATCACTATGAATAGGTATGTATTAATATTTTGATTGTTTCATACTTTTTCAGTAATCGAGTTTTAGTTTTTGTACTTACTTTTTTTAAAACGCTTTTATTAGCTTCACTTGTAACTAACTAAGTAAAAAAATCTTGGAAGTTAAATTCGACCCACTTCCCGGTTTCCGATTGAGCTGAAATTTTGCATCCACATTTTTAGTTTGGATGACAAAAGCGTTTTCTTTAGTGTTTTTTTTAAACTATAATATTATTTATAATATATCTCAATATTCTAATTGGGGTGTTTGAGAGTGTGCGTCATTTCTGTTACATGTTGTATAGGTAGATACCTTTTGCTTTAAGATAAAACGGTACTGTACGGTCGTACGGAACAGTATCGATCTACTTGGAAACCACAAGTTAAATATTTCCTTTTTTGCTGAATTGTTAATTACACATTGTTGGTTAAGGAAATGTAAATTAAAAACTTAATGAAAAATAAATGATTATTATTTATTTATTTTCCTTTTACCTACAAGTTATACAATGTCACGAATAACATCATTAACACTATACTTTTTTAAAACACTTTTACTGTTAGGTAGCTATACTTGTATTGTAACTAACTAACGAACTATGTAAACAAACCTTACAGACGGGAAAATCGTGAAAATATATTTGTTGTTCCATGCATTTAGTCGAGTCATATTGAATTATTTGTATGCAAGAGCAGATAGGCTTACACATATTATATTAAGAGAATAAATAAATAATAAGTAATAACATATTTATAAAAAAATAATATTCTTGTAAAAAAAAACATAGGTATTTCATAATAAGAAAAATTATTAAAGCGCTCCCCCCCTCTCCTACTTATTTAAACCTTTGCTGTGCCCTTAGATTATGTTAGCTTTACATAATCTAAGAGTTTTCCAAACAAAACAATGCTATAAAATATTTTTTTCTTTTAAAGTACAGAAGTAAATAAAGTAATTTTTAAAGTATAAAAATTGAATTGAAAACTCCTTGCTAGAACCGAAGTTCTAGCAAGGAGTTTTCAATTCAATTTTTATAGCAGCCGCACATTGTCAATGTTGGCGCGAGCTAGGCGCATGCGTGGCGCGCTACAGCGCATGCGTGTTGACTGCAGAGATTCGGCGATTTCGGAGATTTTTATTTATTTACTTTATTAATGTGTTAACTACCCATTGCATGAGTATAGATAAAGAAGTGTATGAAACTGCACATAACTAGGTAATAAAACACTCGTGTGATACCTACTATTAAAAATCTCGCCTGCGGCTCGATTTTTAAACAAACACTCGTGTTTTATTATGTAACAGTTTCATAAACTACTATTCTAGTCCTGCTAAAAGTGGCTAAACATTTTGATTATATCCAACTTCTACGATGCCCCAATAAACGTTTCCGACGTCATACAACAGTTTACCCACGTCATGTTTACCTGCCTACATAAACAATAGGTACATCATGACACATAGAATGCATCCATCCATAGCATTGACTTAGAACGAAGGCAGGTCTGTGATCCATAGCTATGCATTTTGCCGGGGCAAAGTTTAAAAAAAAAAAAAAAACACGTACCCTCTATAATTAGGGAAATAGGTACATGCCACATGGTTAATAAATTCCTTGTATCTCAGTTCCGGCCATAGACTAATATATAATATGGTTCCGGCGCGGCGGCATAATGTAATCGCTGTCACGTCGGTAATCCGCAAATTACCTAGAATTACAACGTACGCATTACGCTATCATCGTTTACCGGTACTATTAAATCATAATTATTACTACTGTTAAATAATTCTGTTACCATTTACACGTGAATGTGATCACGTATGGTGTATGTTAATAACGTACAATACAATATACAATACAAATACAAATAGCCTTTATTAGCAATCTTAAAAATAATTTATACAATTTCTTTTATCTAACGACATCGGTAATTGGATTGCTTTGCTTTTCAGCATAGGCCTCCCCCAGACTTTTCCATGTCTCACGATCGTGAGTTTTCCTCCTCCATGTTGCACCTGCTGTGGCTTTCAGATCATCTTCCCATCTTCGTACTGGTCTTCCTCGTTTTCTTTTTCCTTCTCTGGGATACCATTCTGTTACAGTTCTAGCCCATTTCTCTTGTTTACTTCTCATGACATGGCCTGCCCACTTCCATTTAAGTTTCTTAATTGTGTAAGTTACGTCTGCAATGTTTGTTTTCTTTCTTATTAGTTTAAGATTTATTTTTTCTTTTCTGTTTATATTTAGTATGCTTCTTTCTATGCTATGTTGACATGTTTCCAATCGTTTTATATTTTCTTTGGTTAGTGGCCACGTCTGGCATCCGTAAGTCATACAAGGGAGAATACAGGAATTGAATATGTGTCTTTTCAGTTTTAGAGGTATTGATGGGTTTTTTGTAATTTCTTTCAGGGACCAGAATCGTTTCCATGATGAGTTTATCCTATTTTGTATTTCTTTAGATGTGAGTTGTGAAGGAGAAATTATTTGGCCAAGGTAAGTGTATTCTTCGACATACTCGATATTTTTGTTACAAACTTTGATGGGCAGTTTGATGTGATTCGTCATCAACTTGGTTTTTAACATGTTCATATGTAGTCCTACTTTGTCACTTTCTAAAACTAGTTGTTCCAGCATTTCCCTGAGGTGGTCTGAATTGTCAGAAATAATTATGAGATCATCAGCGAATCTCAAGTGATTGAGCAACGCTCCATTTATTTTTATTCCATAATTACTCCAGTCAAGATTTCTAAATATTTGTTCTAAAGTTGCCGAAAAAAGTTTTGGTGACAATGGATCTCCTTGTCTCACTCCTTTTTTTATATCAATTTTTCCTCCTAGTTTTTCTGTTCTTATTTTTGCAGTCATATTCTTGTAAATGTTTCTTATAAGTCTAATGTATTTCTGGTGTATTCCTTGGTTCTGTAAAGCTTCCCAAATCTTCGCGTGTTTTAGAGAGTCGAATGCTTTATTATAATCTACAAACGCTAAGTAGTAGGGCATTTGGTATTCACTGTATTTTTCTATGACTTGCTTTATCGTATGTATGTGATCCACCGTTGAAAAACCACTGCGAAACCCTGCTTGTTCCTTTGGTTGGTTCTCATCTAAAACCTTCGATATACGGCCCAGTATAATCTTTGAAAATATTTTATATAGGTTAGCCATTAGACTTATTGGCCTGTAGTTACCAATATCGTCTCTGTTCCCTTTTTTGTGAAGTAAAGTAATTGTTGAAGTCGCCCATTGTTTCGGTATTTCTTCTTTATCCAAAATTTCGTTGAATATGTCTAATAGAGGGTTCAGGATAGCCTGACATGAGCTTTTCAAAAGTTCATTAGAAATTCCGTCCTCCCCTGGTGCTTTCCTATTTTTCTGTGTTTGGATAGCTTTGTATATCTCGCTATGCATTATCGGAGGAATTTCTTCATCATCTGAATGATCTGCCAAATTGGGTAATGATGATATAGATTCGTCACTATATAATTCTTTGTAGAAATCTGTCGCTACTTCCGATATTTCAAGTCTTTTTGTCTTTGTCCCCGTATCATTTTTTTTCATTTTTGGGATCCAATCATTATTTTCTTTTAGTTCTTTCCATGCTTGCTTAATTCCTCCAGTATTTTCTATGTGAGTTATGATTTTCTCTGTTCTTGTTCTTAGTCTGTGTTTTCTGATACTCTCATTAATTTTTTTACTTAAGTAGGATATTTCTTTTTTATTAAGTGGTTTTTGCTGCCGTAGATTTTTTCGTTTCATTATTAACTCTTTGGCGTCGTTCCCTATTTTGTCTTTAACTATTTTAATTGAAATTGTCTTGTTTTCTATTGATCGAACTTCTTTTTCTATTCTATCGTATTTTTCTTGTATATTACGGGTATCTTTTATGTTTTGTTTTAGTGTTATGTTTAAAGAGTTCAAAATGTTGTATGGTAAGGGTAGTTGTAGTTCTTTTTTGGGGTTTTTAATATTTTTCCTTGAGGGTTTTACCTGGCATGTATTGATTTTCCCACGTACCATCCTGTGATCAGTGTTGAAGTTCAATTGGCTTACGACGTTGACGTTCATGAATAGTTTAGGTTGGTTTGTCATTATGAAGTCTATTTCATTTTTCACGTTGCCGTTCGGGGAAATCCATGTCCATTTTCTCTTGGGTTTTCTATTGTAGAAGCTGTTCAGGACGCACAAGTTATGTTCCTGAACAAAATCCATTAGCCTCTGCCCATTGTCGTTCCGTTTTCCAGTTGTGTGTGGTCCTAAGAATTTGCTTTCATTACTCGTTCGTTCGCCAATTTGGCTATTGAGATCACCCATTACAATTACCGTAGTAAATACTTGTTCCATTGTTAGTTTTAGTTTATTATAGAAGTTGTCTTTTATTTCTTCAGTGGCGTTCTCTGTCGGTGCATATACTTGGACTATCGATATGGGTTGTTTATTTCCATAAAGGTCGATATTTAATGTTAATAACGTAATGGATGGTAAATAATACATCAAGCCATTACTGTCCCACTGCTGGGCACGAGCCTCTTCTCAGAATAAGAAGGCTTAGGCCTCAGTCCACCACTGACCTGGAGAACTGTCCTGTAACCTGGAGAACTGTCTGTACTATCCTGTAACCTGGAGAACTGTCTGTACTATCCTGTAACCTGGAGAACTGTCTGTTTTATCCTGTAACCTGAAGAACTGTCTGTACTATCATGTAACCTAGAGAACTGTCTGTACTATCCTGTATCCCAGAGAACTGTCTGTACTATCTATCCTGTAACCTGGAGAATTGTCTGTACTATCATGTATCCTGGAGAACTGTCTGTACTATCCTGTAACCTGGAGAGCTGTCTGTTTTATCCTGTAACCTGGAAAACTGTCTGTACTATCCTGTATCCTGGAGAACTGTCTGTACTATCCTGTATCAAAGTCAAAGTCGAAGATTTTTATTTCAACTGGGCCTTTGCAGGCACTTTCAAAACGGCGTGATTCGTGTAAAAGCTTGTTTAAAAAAAATAAAAAAAAAATTTTTATTCAAAATTTGCTTACAATACCTACCTAAAAACTCAAATTCAAAATTAGTTTATTTGTTTGTCACAGCTAAAATGTACAGATGATAACATAATAATAAAGTGCCACTGTAACATACCTATAAGGTGTACAATGTTACCGTACAACTGCCCAACTTTGCCTAGACTCTTAACTTTGCCTGGGATAAAAAGTCTTCAATTACTTAGGTACTTGTCATAACAATGGCATCGCTTAGTCCAGAAATGTTGTAAGTAAGTACAAGGTAAAATAAATTGTACCTCAGCAGTGTTACCAACTCTCAGAAATATTTATCCCCAAAGCTAAAGTTAAAAACCACTAAAATCCCCCAAAAAATAATACTCTGTAAAAATAATAAATAAATTGTAATATTATACAATAATTGAAACATTTTCAAAAAGATTACAGCCAACTGCGTCACAATCATTATAAACTTCACAGTAAAAGTCAAGAATAAAAAAAACCCTAAAAATACCCCTAAAAAAATCCCAGCCCACTTATTTACCCCCTAAATTTGGGGGGAAAACCCCTAAGTTGGGAACACTGTACCTCAGGAGCGCAGATTTATCGATATTGCACCAGGCAAAATTAGGAGTCTATATGCAAAGTTGGGAAGTATTACCGATACAAACATTCGTGATCATCCTAAGAGACCGTGTTACTTTCGCATATTTATAATATTGCTATAATATGCCCTTTTTCTATTTCTTCCGAGTCATGTCCATCCAAAGGTTGTCTGGAAGACATGGCTTTTAGCGATAAGACCGCCATTGTACATGTTTATATTTATAAATAATGTGGGGAACGGAACGTATGTGGGAGCGAGACGAAGTATGAATGCGTGAGGGAGAGAGGAGAGTTAAGATTAGAGTTGAAAACTGCGGAAAGTTTCCGAAACTTTGGAAGTTTTCCGGAAGTTTACCGGAAATATTCCCGAAAACTTCCAAAATTTCGGAAGTTTTGGAAGTTTTCAGAAATGATTTTTTACTTATAAAAACAGTAATTGGGGATACTTTGTACTTAAAATATGTTACATTTAGCTAGATTTTAAATATTCGAACACAGCAAGCACAGTACGGGATGCGGGGTAGGGTACATGTTAAAAATAAATATTTCCAAAACTTCCGTCATACCGCTCGGTGTTTACATTATGCTCGTTGCCTTCGTATGATTTAGCCGATTGAATAAAAAACGTTATTTCATCAATTTGCTTCAATAGATACCATAAAACATTAAATTATTAAAAAAAAATAGAACTAAATTAAAGGATCATTTTCATTTGACTTTACTGATTGTGAATAATCCCAAAGCAACGAATTTGTTGATTTCATAAATAGAAAAACATAATTTGAAAACTTCCAAAGTTTCGGAAGTTTTGGAAGTTTTCAGGAAACTTTCCTCAGAAAAGGAAACTTTCCTGGAAGTTTTCAACTCTAGTTAAGATGGACGATGTTGTACGACGGAAGGGTTTTTTATGTGTGCTGAAGAAATTAAAAACTTAAAAATAATTGAAGCTGTATTTTCTTAGAGACCCTATCCCACAACAATGTATGTTTTGTATTTCTGGTGTACAATAAAGTTTATTGTATTGTTTTGTATAATTTATTCGCGATTACGATGTTGGTCCCTTAACAGAGAAAGTTGTTCAGTTTGATGGTCTCATCCACACCCTTACATAATATGAACAATTAATTATCTGGTACACGTATGTATGTGACGTAAAAATACGTGTAAGCGACGTCACAAGACAATTCATCATATTACGCGTCCTCATGATGTCACATGATAGTCCAGTATGCGACATACTTAATAGTTATTAATTTTCCTTATCACGACTTCCACTGAAACTTTTAGTACATATAATATTCTAGTATCTAGTACTAATTAGGTGAATTCCCTTTTATTCCCGTCAGTTAGCCTGATTCTGAACCTTTTAGTCACTGAAGGAAAAAATAAATGGTAGATACTTAGTTCTTATGTTGTAAGTACTAATAGGGGAATCACCTGTGTTAATACACATTACTTCGACTCCGATGAATAACATTACAGAGTATATCTCAAACATATACAACATGTTATTTAATTACCTCAAAACCTCACACACCCCAATAAATCAAAATTACCTATCTAGTTAAAAGCATATTGCAAATTGCAAGCTTTTAAAAAACTACTTTAAAAAATCTTTACTTTTAATTTTTACTTTAAAAAACTTTAAATAAGTACAGATTAATTCAAATTAGATCTTCTTTGTCTTTTTATTTAATTAAGTATAGTAGTTTATAGTATATAGTAGTCATGATTAGTTTAAGTATAATGTTAAGTTTTGTCATTTATTGTATAAGAGTGACCGTACGAGGCTGGCATAGTCGCCACGGTGAACTGAAGCCTCAATAAAAATTATAAAATTATTTGATATAAGTATTTGAAATTATTAGAATAAAAAAAAACTTAACTTTTTTAAAGTAAACTATTATTTTTAAGAAAATTGTATTTGATATTCAAGAATGCAATTTCGGGATGCAAGTTGACTCAAATGCGCGTGCGTGTTGTTTTTATACATTAGTTACCGTCAAGGTCAAGGCCTTGCACACCTATTACCTATTATCTAGTAATATAGAAAGAAGAAGAAAGAAAAATCATTTATTTGCCACAAAAACAAGACACACTAGAATGACAGACACCGGTAATAAGAAGAGGACAGGTGCATAGACAGAGAAGACATTATTTTAGGATGGCAACAGTGTAAAATTGAGTAGAAAAAATAATAATTTAAAAGAATAAAAAATATGTGGGTATATAATATCTAGTGTTTCTTTAAGTAAAATTATTTAAATACTTTAAATACCTAACATTGTTTGCTCAAGTTTGCCTCTAATAAAATTGAGTATTAAATTGTAATACTTTTTATTTGAATAAGCTATCATTATTAGTTTCCGAGATGTTAAGTTTTATTATGTTGGTGACCCAGATTCATTGCGTCAGAGTGTATGTACTATATATATATATATATATATAGAATATATATACGTATATACTACAATAATATTTGAGAATACCTATCAGTGGCGAAAAGTCCATACAACCCGATTCCCATCGGCTTTCCTTTGGGCATTGGTTAGTGCATAGGCCAACGTAATATCATATAAAATCATATAAATTACTATAAATTTATATACAAATATAACATAAAACTATTAAAATTAAAATACATGATACTTAAAATAAAAATAAAATAAAATACTTATTATACTTGCAATTCAATATAATTTAAATACCACTAGTTATTTAAATTTATCGTTTGTTCCTACTTATACATAATTATTATAGCTAAGTACATAGTTATAAGTTGCTGTACCCTTACGGGGTTTCATGTTGAAACCTATAAAAATATAACACCTGTAACTAGATACACATGAAAGCAATAAAGAGTTTGAGTTTGAGTTTGAGATTATTTACTCATCCAACTGATAAAAAAAGGCTTGTTATTCAGTTAGATCGCGCTCTTCCAGACATGACTATATATAGATTACAAGACGGTATGGATTTTTGTCTTGCAGCATTAATTGCAGTAATTTATAGAGGACATTTGGGACAGCTTCCCCTTTTAAAACTGTCACCCTTCGCCACTGATACCTATTCTCAAATATTATTGTAGTACTTATATGTGTATGCATGATAGTGTACTTCTCATTCTTACTATAAGGAAAACTGACCTAGCTTATGTGACGTAGAATTTCATTGACGGTTATTACGTTCTAATGTAGTAATTACCATGAGATGAAGTCATCTCGTCAATTAGGTATTTTATACAGGATGACACAAAATGGCGGGTACTTACCCTTTCTGTTAGGTATAGTTAGAGATTTCTAATCTTAGGAAACTTTAGATGAATTTTGAAGATATTTAATCCCTATTATTTGGTTTTTTGAAAAATAATATTACCATACTATAATAAGAATCTACTAATAATATTTAATTATCAAAAAAGTAGGTACCTACAGCTAAATAAATATTATTATTATTATTCAAAAAACCAAAAAAGGTAAGCACAGTCAGCGAAAATATTACTCTTTCAATGATTCCCGCGTTCTGCCACTCACCCTGTATAAATAAATATACATTAGGTACCTACATAATCTTCATGCCTCATAAAGTTCTCGATGGTGTGTGTAGTCCGCCAACCCGCACTAGGCCAGCGTGGTGGACTAAGGCCTAACCCTTCTCATTCTGAGAAGAGGCCTGTGTTCAACAGAGGCACAGTAATGGGCTGGACTTATTTACATAGTCTTAAAGTATTTCAAAAATTGATTTTCTCGAAGGCAAAGCCTACCTACCACCCACCTACCTACCTACCTGTTTTACCTAGTTACATGTGTTAGAGGTCGCACGTCATTGTACGTATACTGGTTTTCTCGCACGTGCGAATGAAGAATCTATGACGCATGGAGACTAGATTCTTGTGTAGGGTTATTAGGTCTTAGAGCTTTGAACCTTCGGTACAAAACGAGAGCATTGGTACTAACCACCTGAGGATGGCATGGAGTACAAAGGTTAGAAACATTGCGTAGGTAGTGTTGCAAATAAAATTATTTATTCCAATTAACACTTTCCTATAATGACGTTAGATTATAGAGGGAAACATTTACATTGAAAAGGTAAGCTCGTTGACGCAAATATACCTTAAATGAGGAAATTTTCTGAAATCAAACTTAGAATATACATAGTGGTGATTTGGTCACCTGCATCCGTTAAAGAGTTGATTCTACTCATCATTATGACCAAATTTTACTATGGGACAAACACGGAATTCGCGAATAAAAAATCTGATTTTCAATACATTTAACTTTTTTTCAACAGATAATTACATTTAATAATAATAAAACTAACTAATAATTATATACAATCATAAAATATAAACTTAAATATGTACACTAATAATTATTGTTAAATAAATAAATCATAAAATAAAATAAATATAAAACTGAGTACCTAGGCGTCAAAGTACTCCTCCTCTTCGCTGTCAATTGGCAGCGTGCCCAGAAGACTGGCAGCATTGCCACGTTGAATGGCAATACATTTATGTTCACATAATTCGACATAATATATTATGGAACAGCAGATTTTATGAGTAAAATCAACTTCCCTGTATCTTTATTTCATGTAAACAGGATACACACACATGAAATATCGAGACTTTAGGTACGCGGTTCCAAATAGTAGGTCCTATGGAGAACAACTGGCAAGAAACTCAATGGAAACTTTTTTTAAAATAATAGATTACGATCTTGATTAGTACAATGTTATTGTTATTTACAAGCGTATAAATTGGTTCGGATAGAGCCTGAATTTACATCATTATCTACACCGAATGGCGGTCGATGAGTCGTCGACCAACTGTTGTGAACTTGTTATTGAGGCGCAAGCCGTGACACGCGCGCGGGCGCAATTGTAACGAAATTATCATCGTGGGGTAAAACCGTGGGCTTACATGTGACGATCCCGTTGTGGTCAAAACGAACGAATGTATCGCTCTGAATAAGGTAACACTATTTAATGAATTTCGGCTGAATCGACTTAGAAATTTATCAAAACATCTGCCTAGCAGTCACAGGAGGCTATTCAAGTATTATTTAAGCAGATTTTTAATAATTTTAACCTCCCCCCCCTGTTGTAAGCAAAGCTCTTTACTCCACCTCCTATGCTTACGTAAACATTGGTACATATTTTTCTTAATCTGTTCAGATTTCTTTATTCTTATTCATGAGCAGTTATCAAGTTTAGAAATAAGGAATGTATAGACTATAAAGGAATTTAATGCACATTTAATATTTATTCAAGCTAATTATTAACATGGTGCACATGTTCTGAATAGCATTTAATGTCTGTAAATCAGGACGTTCTGACGTAATCACCATCCAGACATATCGAGAATAGGCCACCCCACTCATTCTAATGTAGGTACTATCCGTGCGGATGAAGAATGGGATTAGAAATGGTGGCTAATCTAGCCTGTACTATCAGCATACACGGTACTTACAGCGACAACGACGCACATAACGTTATATCAGAAGAAAAAATAACGATATTAAAACGTTAAGTTAGTTTATCAACAATAACAAACCAACAAATAACTTTAACAATAACTATCTATCAATCAATAACGCGGAAAGCTCTCAGAACCTCAGAATGCATTTATCTCACAGATTAGCGCACAGACTTGAGACGTATAGATACGAACAAAATGATTTTAAATGACAAAACAAATGACGACTCTTTCGCAGTGGAAGCCGGGCTTAACTTTACGTATTCATGAGCGGATTACAATGCTCGGGCGTCCTTTCAGAATGAAAGGGTTAGTCCACCACGCTGGCCTAGTCCGGGTTGGCGGACTACACACACCATCGAGAACTTTATGAGGCCCTCTCAGGTGTGCACCGTGCGCCTAGAATCACGACGTTTTGAAAATGCCTGCAAAGGCCCAGTTGAAATAAAAATCTTTGACTTTGACTATGCAGGTTTTCTTAAAATATTTTCCTTCAACTACTTCAAAACAATTATCAGCTGTCCCATACAAAACTTCAAAACCTACTCGACCCAAACGTATGGGACAGCTGATTATATTTTAGCGATTACGATGTACGCTAAAAAAGACATTTTATGGTTTGTTTGTATATGGTCGAGAACAGAGTCCACCATATACAAACAAACCATAAAATGTAATTTGTTAAAAAAAATGGATTTTCATACGTTTTCGATAATTGGAATTTTATATTGATAAATCGATATATTGGAACATAAAATATCGCTCAAAAATATCGATACTTACATGGAACAAATAATATCGATATATCGATGTGTCAATATTATTTCAACAAGCCAACTCCCCCTTCCGCATACCTATAAGCAGCACGTAGGTACCTTCAGTCTAAGTTAAAGTGATGATACATTTAACATGGGAAACCCGCTGGTTCAATTCGTGCTAACCTACGTCATATGGTGGACAACACGGTTGCAGTGGCTAAGCGATTGGCTTTCTGCGCTACGTGCCGCGGGTTCGATCCCCACACGGAGCAAATATTTGTATGGCCTACAGATAGTTGTTCCGGGTTAAGGTGTGTGCGCAAGTGACATGTATGTTTGTAAACTGTACCCATGATACAGGAGGCATTCCGATAAAGGGGCAAACGATTAAAAAAAAAAATGTCTGGTGAAAATATCTTCGTAATCAGTAATTAATTGACGACACGGTTGGCGCAGTGGCTAAGCGATTAGCCTTCTGCGCTACGTGCCGCGGGTCCGATCCCCGCACGGAACAAATATCTCTAATATATAAAGCTCGATTACCACTGACTCACTAATATATAAAGCTCGATTACCACTGACTCATTGACAGAATTGTTCTCCCAGATGGAGCCGTGGGGGGTACAAGTCATACATAAAGTCATAAACCTTGAGGTCCAGTGAGTCCGGGAAAAATCCGAAATGACCTGAAAGTGGAACGCTGACCGGAACTGCCCTACGGATCTCAAAAATGGCAAGTCGCACACCCATAGTGCCGGAACTAAAAATGTCGAGGACCCTGGGTCGATTGACGAACCGGTGAAAAAAAGATGGCTTCCATACAAAAAAAGATGGCGGCCATACAAAATTGAAACGCTAACCGTTCCGAAACCGCTGGAGATAGCGGGGGGGTGCTCGACCAAATGTCATAGAAGACGATGGGGGCTTTCCGGTGGGGGTCATAAAAATCCAAGATGGCGGATTCAAAATGGCGGCCAAAAAAAAATATGGTCCGAGCCGGCTGAAAATTGGCATCCGGGGGTTTTCGGGGGCACCGATTCATAATCCGGGATCAAATTTTTATTTCCGCCATTTTCCAAGATGGCCGCCATACAAGTGTTCGTTTTGGATTTTGACCCAATTGTTCTCCCAGAAGGAGTCATGGGGGGTAAAAGTGATGTATGGGAGTCGTATAGAGGGGGGTCCTGTGAGTTTAAAAAAAGTCCGAAATGACCTGAAAGTGGAGGGCTGACCGGAACTGCCCTACGAATCTCAAAAACGACAAGTCGCAGACATGTAGTGCCTGAACTAAAAATGTCGAGGACCTTAGGCCAATTGATGAACTGCTGAAAAAAAGATGGCTTCCATACAAAAAAACATGGCCGCCATACAAAATAGAAACGCTCACCGTTCCGAAACCGTTAGAGATAGCGGAGGGGTGGTCGAACTAATGTCATAGAGAATGGAGGGGGCTTTCCGGTGGTGGTCATAAAAAACCAAGATGGCGGATTTAAAATGGCGGCCAAAAAAAAGTTGTCTCGATCCGGCTGAAAATTGGCATCCGGAGGTTTTCGGGGACAGCGATTCATAATCCGGGGTCGACTTTTTTTTTCCGCCATTTTTCAATATGGCCGCCATACAAACGCATCTTTTGGAGCAATTGTTCTCCCGGAAGGAGCCGCGGGGGGTAAAAGTCATGTATGGAAGTCGTATAGACAGAGGTCCAGTAAGTTCAGGAAAAGTCCGAAATGACCTGAAAGTGGAACGCTGACCGAAACTGCCCTACGGATCTCGAAAACTACAAGTCGCAGATGCACGGTGCCGGAACTAAAAATGTCGAGGACCCTGGGTCCATTGACGTGCCGGTGAAAAAAAGATGGCTTCCATACAAAAAAACATGGCTGCCATACAGGTGTTCATTTTGGATTTTCACACAATTGTTCTCCCAGAAGGAGCCGCGGGGGGTAAAAGTGATGTATGGGAGTCATATAGAAGGGGGTCCTATGAGTTTATGAAAAGTCCGAAATGACCTGAAAGTGGAACGCTTACCAGAACTGCCCTACGGATCTCGAAAATAAGAAGTAGTAGACCTACAGTGCTGGAACTAAAAATGTCAAGGACCCTGGGCCGTTTGACGAGCCGGTGAAAAAAAGATGGCTACCATACAAAAAAACATGGCTGCCATAAGTGTTCATTTTGGATTTTCACACAATTGCTCTCCCAGAAGGAGCCGTGGGAGGTAAAAGTCATGTATGGGAGTCGTATAGGGAAGGGTCCAGTGAGATCAGAAAAAATCCTAAATGACCTGAAAGTGGAACGCTGACCGGAACTGCCCTAAGGATTTCGAAAATGAGAAGTCGCGCACCCATACTGCCGGAACTAAAAAATGTCAAGGACCCTGGGCCTATGGACGAGCCGGTGAAAAAAAGATGACTTCCATACAAAAAAACATGGCCGCCATACAAGTGTTCATTTTGGATTTTCACTCAATTGTTCTCCCAGAAGGAGCCTTCGGTGGTAAAACTCATATATGGAATTCGTATAGAAGGTGGTCCTATGAGTACAGGAAAAGTCCGAAATGACCTGAAAGTGGAACGCTGACCGGAACTGCCCTACGGATCTCAAAAACTATAAGTTGCACACCCATTGTGTCGGAATTAAAAATGTCACAGACCCTGGGCCGATCGACGAGCTGGTAAAAAAAGATGGCTTTCATACAAAAAGAACATGGCCGCCATACAAACGCTTCTTAACACGCTTTTATTAGCTTCACCTGTAACTATGTAAGAAAATCTCCGAAGTTAAATTTGACCCATTTCGCGGTTTCTGATTGAGGTGAGATTTTTGCACACGCGTTTAGTTAGGATGACAATGCATAGTTAGATAACTGACGTCATTCTAAATCAAATATGGCGGACTACTTATGTATTATGCACTACCATGATATGGGTATCAAATGAAAGGGTTTGCTAAGAAGACTACGAAACTAAAATAACGTCACACTTAATTCAAGATGGCGGACGCCCCAAGATGGTAGACAAATTTTTTTTATCTACCATCATGATATTGGTATCAAATGAAAGGGTCTGCTGGGAAGAAAACGAAAAATAAAGTCAAAGTGAAAGTCGAAGTCAAAGTCAAATTCAAAGTCAAAGTCAAAGTGAAAGTCGAAGTCAAAGTCAAAGTCAAAGTCAATGCCGAAGTCGCATTCAAAGCCGAAGCCGAGGCCGAGGCCGAGGCCGAAGTCAAAGCCGAGGCCGAATCCGAAGCCAAGGCCGAGGCTGAAGCCGAAGCCGAAGACGAGGCCGAAGCCGAGGCCGAGTCCAAAGCCGAAGCCGTGCCGAAGCCGAGGCCGAAGAAGAGGGCAAAGCCGAGGCCGAAGCCAAAACCGAGGCCGAAGCCGAAGCCGAGACTGAGGTCGAAGCCACAGACGAGGCCGAAGCCGAAGACGAGGCCGAAGCCGAAGTCAAAGTTTTTTATTACAATTGAGCCTATGCAGGCACTTTCAAAATAGTGTTTTTATTTTTTTTAAGTTAATTTAAGAGCTCCACCACAACCGCCGCGGGCCGCCCGCGGCCCGCGCATCGCGCGACCTCTAAGCTTTTTAAACCCTCACCGTTTCGAAACCGTTAGAGATAGAGTGGGGGTGCTCGACCAAATATCATCGAGGACGAGAGGGGCTTTTCGGTGGTCGTGATAAAAATACAAGATGGCGGATTCAAAATGGCGGCCAACAAAAAATATGGTCCGATCTGGCTGAAAATTGGCGTCCTGAGGTTTTCGGGGGCACCGATTCATAATTGCGGACCGACTTTTTTTTTCCGCCATTTTTCAATATGGCCGCCATACAAACGCATCTTATGGAGCAATTGTTCTCCCAGAAGGAGTCATGGGGGGTAAAAGTCACGTGTGGGAGTCGTATAGAGGGAGGCCCAGTGAGAAATGACCTGAAAGTCGAACCCTGACTGGAACAGCCCTACGGATCTCGAAAACGGAAAGTTGCAGACCTATACTGCCGGAACTAAAAATGTCAAGGACCTTGGGTCGATTGACGAGCTGGTCAAAAATCATGGCTACTATACAAAAAAACATGGCCGCCATACAAAATTGAAACGCTCACCATTCCGAAACCGTTATAGATAGAGGGGGGGTTGCAAGGTACAACCTCCACCTAAAACCACCTCGCGGGCCGCTCGCGGCCCGCGCAGCGCGCGACCTCTAGTTTGTATGATCTACAGATAGTTGTTTCGGGTCTGGTTGTGTGTGCATGTGACATGTATGTTTGTAAACTGTACCCTCGACACAGGAGAAATCCTAGTGAGGGTCAATGTTTTTAAAAACGAACCAACGAAAACGAACGAAATTAAAACAAAGTTTTAAAAGGAAAAAATCTATCACATCACGAAAATATTGCAATATACTTGCATTATATTATAATTTCAATAATAATATCATTCAATTGTATAGTTACCTACCTATATATTTTCCTCTATATTATTATGATCTAATTAAACAACAACTGACCTGATTTTAGGAAATATAACGTCAGCTAAATTCTGCCCATGACCCATCCCAAATAGGTACCTATCGATAATCGAAGAGCTCTTTTTGAAACATTATAATTTATACTTTAAAAAAAAATAAAAACTGACTTCAAAAAACTAAAAAGTATAAAATAACTTAATAAACTTACCAGCTTCTGAAGTCGGTGCCACTACCAAGCTAGGTGCATTAAAGAATTGATTGAAAATTATTTTACTCTCTTTAGTATTTTGACGTCGGTTTTTACTTTTTTTTAAAGTTTATTTTATTTTGAGTGGCTTATACAATACATAAACATGCAATTACAGCAATCGCAAGTGATATGCTGTTATTCATTCAAGAGTTCCCTTGTCTATCTCCGAAGGTCTTCAGCAGATCTTTATGAAATTAAAATGGGACCATATCGGTATTAACCCTGTCGAACAAGAAAATAATCTTGCAATCTTGCGTCTATATATGACGGAGTTATGCCCAAACATACATAAAAAAAAAATATTATAAATTATAAACATCCGAATTGAGAACCACTTCCTTTTTTGAAGTCGGTTAAAAATACTTAAACAACTTACTTATCTAGTTGTCGGCATGATTGGACTAAATAGCAATTGGCATTCTGTGTAACAGTACAGTTACAGTACAAGCAGTGATAGCCTAGCGGTAACGATTGCCTGCCATGCAGGAGGGTCTGAGTTCGAACCCGGCGCAGACTTCTGACTTTTCGGATTCATGTGCGGATTAGAACTTAATTACACTTGCGATAACGATGAAGGAAAACATTGGGAGGAATCCTGCACATCTGAGAGAGCCTCATAAAGTTCTCGATGGTATGTGTAGTCCGCCAACCCGCATTAGGCCAGCGTGGTGGACTAAGGCCTATCTCTTCTCATTCTGAGAAGAGGCCCGTGCCCAGCAGTGGGACGGTAATGGGCTGGATTTATTATTATTATTATGTTATGAGAATTGTTTTTGCATTTATGACGTTGAAAGTTTGCGGTTCGCGAGCATGCGTCGGTTTTTCCAATTTATTTGCATATTACTGTACCTATGTCTTTATGTTATGAGTCAGTTTTGTATCTACCTATTGTACCGTTGTACGCTATGATTAGAAATCTTTAGATTTTAAAGACTTGCTGTGTCTCAAATTTATTTATTTAACTATTAGTAGTACTAGTAGCGTAGTTAAAGTTTATAATTATGAAGAAGGAGTGCAGAAAGCTAAAATTACGGTCGAATTTCGACCGCTTGGAGACCTCTAGTATTCTATAAATACGTGAAGAGAAAAATAGGAACCCATTTTTAAGCATATTGCGCGCACGGAGGAGTTCGGGATGCAGAATGCTAAAATATAATATGTAGGAATGGAACGTAATGATAAGATGATGCATGACTGTGGAAAAGAGATGAAGTATGTAAGTTGTAAAGATGTGAGTGAGATGACGAATGCATGCTAATACTGTATAGTGTGTGACGGTATGGATGGTTTTGAAAAAAGGAAACAGTCATAGACTGTTCCGCTCCAAGATAACTGTAATTAGCTAAGACGATTAATAAACTCAAGATATAACTAAGAAATCCGCGTCTTATTTTACTAAGACAATATCCTGAATCCCACATATATACATAATATGTGGCTCAACCACTGGGCGACCACTATATCTACTGGTACCCTAAAATTAATAGAATATTAAACGAGACAAGACCTGCGTGTAGGCACGAAGATAATGTTCGTTGACGCATCAAATAAGATTGCAACTTATTCTATGATGTAGACACTTAAGTTGGAGTCAAAACCAGTTAGCTTCATACGTACCTAGTTATTTTTATGGAATGTCACATACCTGTATTTTTATTTATATACCTTGCCAAACTTGTTTTTCTCCTATATCGAGGGTACAGTTTATAAACATACATGTCATATGCACACACACCCAGACTCGAAACAACTATCTGTAGATCATACAAATACTTGTTCCGTGCGGGGATCGAACCCGCGGCACGTAGTGTAGAAAGCTAATCGCTTAGCCACTGCGCCAACCGTGTCGTCAAACGTTTTCAAAAGGGGTATGTGGATCAATGGCATTGTGTAGTTTCTGCCTACCCCAGCCTATACTCACGACACGGTTGGCGCAGCGATTAGTTTTCTGCGCTACGTGCCGCGGGTTCGATTCGATCCCCGCACGGAACAAATATTTGTATGATCTACAGATAGTTGTTTCGGGTCTGGTTGTGTATGCATGTGACATGTATGTTTGTAAACTGTACCCTCGACACAGGAGAAATCCTAGTGAGAGGCAATGTATTTTTAAATAAAAAAATAAAATAAAAATAACTCATGGGAAAAAGGTGTGATGATAAGTACGTATGTGTGTTTACGACAATTTAGTCTATTACCTTCCTTTCCCCTTTTTTGGCCTTTTGGTCACGCATTACCACACCGAGCCTAATTTAAAGCCATAGCATAGAATGTTCCGAAGCAAGCCTGCTACAATTGTACTGATCAAGATTGTAATCTATTATTTTAAAACAGTTTCCATGGATTTTTTTGCCGGTTCTTCTCCATAGAACCTATTATTTGGAACCGTGCACCTAGAGTTTCAACATTTCATAAGTGCCTGTATCTGGTTTATATTATTTAAAGATCTATTCAATTCTTATTTTCGGATTGATACTATACCTACCCTTTCCGATTAAACGTGTATAAAATATGTATTGCGCATTCAATGACGTAGAAATACCGGTTAGAGTAAGTTATTTATAAGTATCAAAGGCCCTGAACTTGTATGACTTAAGATTTTATTATTTCTAGATGGAAACTTGATTTGAGCGCAAGGTCTGATGAATCTAGGTTTATAGAAACTTTATTTTAATAATATTATAGTTTAAAAAAAAACTAAAGAAAACGCTTTTGTCATCCAAACTAAACGTGTATGCAAAATTTCAGCTCAATCGGAAACCGGGAAATGGGTCAAATTTAACTTCCAAGATTTTTTTACATAGTTAGTTACAAGTGAAGCTAATAAAAACGTTTTAAAAAGAACATTATTGTTTACTTTAAAATAATAAATAGAATCTCGAAAATAAATTCAATGCCAAACCAATTCCAATGTTTTTAACCTCTGACACAAAAGAGGGATGTTATAATTTTGTAGCGAATATCTGTGTATCTGTCTGGGGCATCGTAGCTCCAAAACGGATGGACCGATTTCAATGCAGCTGTTTTTAATTGAAAGCTAGTTTAATCGGGTACCATATCAGTTATGTTTCTTGAAAATCTGTTCAGCCGTTCAAAAGTTACAGCACTTTTTCTAGTTGGAGTCGGGGGTTTTTGCGGTTAGGTTATTTAGTTACGTTCCTTGCTTTCTTTCAATTTGGGGTGCAAGGAACAACCTTCACGAGTGACGGAAGATCAAACTCAAAATCAAAGTCAAAGATTTTTAATATATATTTTTTTTCTTTTTCAACTGGGCCTCTGCAGGTCCTTTCAAAAAGTCGTGATTCTACGCGCACGGTTCCAAGTGGGACATCCCTGTTCCATACGTTTAGTCGAGTATTATTGTATGGAAAAGCTGATTTTTTTTCTCGATTCCATGTTGGTCCCATAGTAAAAGTTCCATGTTTAGTCCCATACTAAAAGTTGTTCATAATTATGAGTACAATACCCTCCGTCAATGTTTTTCTCGTTCAACTAGTCATCGTGTATACAACATGTCCCAAAATTCAACGATAAGTGGGCACCAGAGGGTTGACCAGCTCATGACTACGCGAGGACAATTTTTTTTTTTTTAATCTCAATTTTTAAGAAGATAACATGAAAAAATTGAAATCCTTCAAAAATTTACACCCCTTAAGATATTTTTAATTACCATAACCACAATGTTTCAGATATTTCTGAATTTCTTTTTGTACCGGCAACCTAAGTAGCACTGCTATCCACCACAATCCTTAAAAATTCCAGAATGCCTGTATATTGGACACAAAAATCAATCAAAATTATTTTTCACCCTAAAATTTTGAAAGATTTTTACTTTTGGTCCACTTTCACTCATCGTGGTGTAAAAAAAAAGTATAGACACTACCATGGCAAGGTTTTTTAAAAATTGACGCCACTTTCCAAGATTTCAAAATGGTAGGTATAATAATCTAGGGAAACTAGCCACAAAAAAAAAAGAAATGCGTACTATTTCTGAACAAGAACCAAATTTCATAACTTTTACTATGTGGTTTTTGTTGTAAATTCTTCGATTTTGAATTAGTTAATAAAATTTAGAAGTTAGAGAGAGATTATACGCTAGAGAGAGATATATAGATAGTATGTAAAGAAGGAAAGAAAACGTTTTTAAAAATTATACCTCGTTTCTCCACAACTACAACAGTCTGCTAGTACGTCTGTGGCATACCATCACCTGTCATCCCACTTAGGATTTCGCGGATTTCGATGTAGATTTTCGTTGTGAGTAACAATAGGATAGCTAGAGAAGTTGCTGTTTTTATAAACTTTTAGCGTATTTTAGACTGTTTAGCGTTTATCATGCCGCTACCATGACGCTACCGGTACGCCACAGACGTACTAGTAGTAGTAGTATAATGTAAAAGTCAAAATCGATTATCTAAACTCTACAGCAACGAGAAAAAGACGAGTTGCTTTTGGTTTGATGAATAGGATAACACTTCCTCATACATCCCTCTTAATAAATTTTATACGTTTTTGGGATGTGGAATCGCAAAAATGAGGAATTTCCGCATTTAATTATAAGAAATTAAGATAAGAAAGAGGAATCCTCTCTCACTCAACTGTCAACGCATTGCTTGTCAAATTGCACAAGCATTTGCAAAGTGTCGCCGTCACTTCGGTGGGTCATCGTTTGTTACGAACGGATTTTTTTTCGTTCGGGTAGGTATATCAAGAGGAAATGCGGGCGGAGAGACTTTAGAAAATTAGGTATTTGAAGAAACTACGATTGTTCCGCCCTCAAATTCGTGCGATAAAGACAACTGCAGATCCGACTGAATAGCCTCAGTAAAAGTCATAATTCGAGGTTTGGCTCTCGCCCACTTCCTCCCCCAATATTGGATTAATTTAAAAAATATTTCATAAACTAAATAAGAAGGATATACTGTCTGTATTTCTCGACTAAATATATGGAACAGCAGATATTTTTTCGCAATTTCTCGGTTGGTCGTATAATAAAAATTGTTTATAATTATGAGTACAAGAAAGGCAGGACCTTAAATTTCGAGGGTTTGTCGTTGAGGTAATTAGTTTCGAGGATACGGCATTCGAACTAACGTAGGTATTCCGAGGAAGACATACCTAAGGGTAGCAGTGAATAATATAATAATAATGTAAAAATTACATAAACTTTTATGGTGGTAGAAATAATTGAATTACCTACTAAGTGGAATTAAAAGTGGAAACAATAATATTACCTTAACTTGAATTATGAATAATGGAGTGACTTTGGAGGGAATGGGGAAAACCCAAGAATATAAATAATGACGTTTCTATATACCGCTACTTTCCATGAAAACATAATACGAAAAAATCTGCACAAATATGATCATGATAAAAGTCAAAGTCAAAGTTTTTATTTCAACTGGGCCTTTACAAGCACTTTCAAAATGTCGTGATTCTAGGTACACGGTTCCCCGTTCCAAGTGGGTTGGTCCTGGACAAGATACCGGTAAGAAACTCCATGAATACTCTTTTCAAAAAAAAAAAAACATTAATATCTGGGGCGTAATAGCGTGGTAAAAGAATACATCATTATTGTTTGTTTTCTATCGTAAATAAGTATGATTGACGAAACTACTGGGAGTAACTTCTTTTGTAGCGTAGTCAACGTTTCTGAGCACCATTGGTCGATACCACCACCTCTCTTCAAACAAAAATTTTGACGTAGTTTTAATTCCTTGATGGTAATAAATAGTGTAATGTTATAACTACAGATTTAGTTTTTATTCGGACATGCTTAGTTTCAAACGGTACAAGAAAAACAAGCAACTTGAAGAGCTTGCGATTTAAATACTTACTCTAACAAGTTCGAAAACTATTTGTCGAACTTTTTTGAGTAAATTATTCTTTTATTCTTTTTAAATTGGAGTTTATGTTGGTTTTGATAAGATAATTGATTTAAAAATAGGAACCTTATTATTATTATTATAAAAAAATTATTTGTAGAAACTAAAGTTTATTTCTTTACTTTCAAACTTTTATGAGAATAGTTTAAAAAAATAAAGAGTTTATTTAATTATACATTTAAAACATATTAGTATAAAATTCAAATGAGTGGGTGCGCATTCCAAATTTGCTCACGTATTTTATAACTTTATAAGGAAAAATGTAATATATATATATTATGTACCATTGCCTTATATATGAATGGATCGCTCGCCTGTACTCATTCGCACTTCGCACCTCGGATTGTGCGGGCAACTATACAAGGCCACATAGGTCCTTGCAGTTGCACCAGCAATCTGATCCTAAATCCTCTTTGAGGACCAGGATATTTCAAAGTTCCTACATTTTTAATAATTTGGAGAAGAATTTTTGAGAAAGTTTTGAAGATGTCGTCGGTTGTGTTGTGTTTGTTCTTGACCTGTGGTCTACTTACTGTAGTGAGGAGTGCATCTTTCAAGTTGTGGAATAACGGTTAGTATTATATTAGTTATTCATTTTAAACATTTTGAAACAATATTATTTTCTAGGCATGTTCTTTAAATTATTTAATAGTTGATTTTTTATTAATTTTACTTTCTCGTTAAAATATTAATAGTTCAGTATTAATTTATATTTACGAATCAATAAATTATGAAACGAAGCTGGTATTGTAAATGGTACTATTTTAGGTTAGTCATTTTCATTTTCCTGTGAGGAAAATACCCTTGTTATATCAAAAAGTTGAGTCAAGTTATAAAAATAACACACAAACATTATTTAATTTAAATATCAAGCATTTTTTACATTATGATGTAATACATTATCATTTTTATATATGTAATCTAATTAATAACTTCTTATTTCGTGTATCTTACATAAGAATTACTCGAGATTAATAAATTACTTGTTAAACTTATATGTAAACACTAATTAGTGGAAGAGAGACAGATATAGCTATGTATTTGGAACTTCGTTGAGCGGGAAAGAGATAGGTAATAGTAAAATGACATACGGGGGAATAAAACTTCGTGAAAGCTCTCGTGAACTTTTCATGTCACTTCATTTAAATAATTAGATTAGATTTTTAATTACACATACACATACTACACACACAATACAACACATACACACAATCTAATACATTAGTTAAATAACTACATTATAATAAATAAAGTATTAATAAAGCAGCTTTTCCTCTCTCCTACCAAACCATGCTGTGCCCGACAGGGTCCATAATTGATCCATAGATTAAGCCTACCATCTGTTTTAACTTTACATTATAGAATGCAATAAAGATTTGATTTGATTTGAATTTGAATTTTACAAGAAATTAATTTTCTTTGTATTAAATTCATCTTCCGTAATACAATAGTACCTATTGCACTTACTGGATCAATTCCGACCAATCGCGTCATTTCCGTTAACAAAGATTTCACAACAAATAAAATTGCCACACTCTAAATTAGATTCCAATAAACGATCGAACAGATTTTTAGTTTGTGTTTATAATAATTATAATAAATACCTATCTGTGAAAAAATTTACATATGCTTAAAAAAATTGATCGGTCGATCTACATGGTACCTATCGGCTCTTACGCACATAGAACATACCATAGGTATTAATAATGTCAATTATGTGATTCCCGCAGCGCTGTTTCTCGTTTATGACGTAAATACATTGGCCAACAATATTATTAATATTTTACCTATATGCACGCATTTTCCTGGAAGAAGCTTAAAATTATTCGATTCTACCATTATTTGTTACATGAAAAAAAAACCCACTGACTAATTAGCTAGATATCTACCAGTATCGTATGAGACTGTGTTTAGTTTCTAAGAGGATTATTTGATTAAAAATTAATTGGAACTGGGCCGAATGTAAAAACGGTGATTATAAAAAAATATAGAAAATAGAAGAGGAAGTTTGATTCGTCATTTAATTAGGCACGATAAGTTCGTTAACAACATTATAGAAGGAAAAATAGAGGCAAAAAGAAAAAGAGGAAGACCAAGAAGAAATTACATTGATCAGCTGAAAGAAAAAGCTAATATAGAAACATAAAGATTTAAAAGATTTGGCATTAGATAGGACTGGATGGAAAGTGCTACTCCGACAAGTGTCTATATATAGCACAAAAAACAAAGTTGTTGCTTTAAGTGAATTAGTAAAATATTGGAACTATTGTGCCAATATTTTACTAATTTAATTTATATTATTATTATTTAATGCGGTTGTGGAATACCACAACCGCATTAAATAATAATAATTTATTTTAATTGAAAGGATTAGGGACAGTGTAATATTGCACACTTTTGAATTGTCAGGAAGTAGGCATCTAATACATAACATTAAGCTAGAATAAAAAAATTAACAGGAAGGAGAATATTGAAATTAATTAATTAGTTTTAATTAACAACCAGTTGTAATATAAACAACATAACAACGATTTGTTCATTCAATAATAACTCGGTTCATTCATGAAATTATGTACCTACAGTATTGTTGTAATGTATTCCATTTTTGTCAAAACGAATTCCAAATGTGATGCTATACTATTTTACTATAACAACAACTAAAAATCATAAAAGATTTTTATGATTTTTTTATTTTTTTTTTTTGAAATGTTCGGTTTCATAACCGTACATTTTGGTCATCATCATGGTGAATATTTGATAGCTTATGAAATTGATGTTATGTTATGATTCAGAGTAAATAAACATGAAGGATAAGCATGCGGTTTGAAATTAATTACATAGAATAGGTACAAATAATATGTCATTCCACGAAATATAAAATCATTTCTGTGGTATTATAGCGTTTATTACACTGGTTACGCATGATTTTGAGGTCAAGGACCAAGAATTTCATAATGTTAATACTGCCAGCGTAATACTTAGCCAAGTAACAAATATAAACACCGAGAAAGCATAGTTAAAACAAAAGCTGTAGAAATAAAATATTCTCATAAGATTTTTTTTGGAAATTGTGTGGTTTTAGCCTAGTGTTTCACTTTTACTTTTCATTAACATACGAATTCTACGTTCACATGATCAATATGTGTCTAATAAATCATTTCTTTTATTACAGAGAAAATATGCGGGGTGGAAGCCAGCACGAACCTCGTCCACCACAACCCCTGGCTTGTCTACTTGGAGTACTGGCGAGATGAAGACAATACCGAAATCAGATGCGCTGCTACGTTGATCGACAGCAGGCATATCATAACCGCTGCCCACTGCGTGAAGAAACCTAGATTCAGTCGGTAAGAATAAGTTACTTTTATATTTTTCCGGTTCTGTTTCATCGTAACATCTCCTTGATCTTTGCCATCAGATATCTAGGTGAAGTCAAAATTTACAGGAATAAAAATAAAAGCTTCTATGCTTAAAAATATACTGATCTTATTCAAAGTGGTAACTTCAATTTCCAGTTCCATTCACAAGGAATAATATTTTCCACCATCTTCAATAGTTTTTTATGACACGAATTCTAATAACTCTCTCTCTCTTATTTCAGTATAGTAGCTCGTCTTGGCGAATACGACTTATATTCTAAGGTGGACTGCGTGAGGGGCGTGTGTGCTGACCCTGTGGTCAGGATCCAGGTGGCTGAAATCTTTATTCACCCTGGATACGATGGCAGGAAACACGACATCGCTATTCTGAGGCTTGAAGAGGACGCTCCTTTTACTGGTGTGTATTTCATATTCTAAATTGTTTCTAATATTTATGTCAAATAAAGACTACCATGAAAATTGTCACGAAAGACTCTGGCAGTCGAATAGACGGTATTATTAAACGGATCCAGTTTAAAATCACCTTTGGGTGGTCGAGGATCTTCTGGATAACGATTATTTTAATGTTTCCTAGACTAGATACTAGTACCAGTACGTCCGGACTAATAAATTATATTATTATTTATAGATTTCATTCGCCCGGTCTGCTTGCCGAGTGGAGATCTCCAGGAAGACACCCAGTTCTTCGCGGCTGGCTGGGGCGAGATTCCCAACAAGGGTTTCTACAGCCACGTCAAGAAAATCATTCCTTTACCGTACTGGACTAGGGAGGAATGCCAGGCGGCTTATAAATACAATGTGATCCCGGAACACGTGATTTGTGCGGGAGGAGAAGAAGGCATTGATACGTGCAGGGGTGACTCTGGTGGTCCTTTGACCCGCGTGAAAGATACTGTTGAATTATGGGGAGTCACCAGCGGTGGTAACGTTCATTGCGGAACCAAAGACTCTCCTGGCATCTACACTAGCGTGGCTTTCTATATGGATTGGATTCGGACAGTTGTTGAAGCATAAATAAAAAAATTTGATGACAGGCTCTGTGAAAATGGTTTATGATATTATGTAATGTAAAACTAATCTTCCATGACAGCAATGTGATAAAATGTAAAAAAATAATTAATTTTAAGATTTAAAAACTGACCAAAATGATCTCTTAATTTTAAAGAGCAAATATTTTGTATATAAATTTAATTTAATATAGTACATTTTAGTGTACATTAATTTAAATTATATGAAATATTTGCATTATTTTTAATGAAATGATAATTCAAGCCAAATATATTGTTACATTTTTAAACTATATTTATTTTTCAATATGACTGACGTTGAATTAAATATAAAATAATTCTAGATATCATTTGGGTTTCTTCGAGCACTTGTAAAAAATTGAAAATGTTTAAAATATGTAAAATAATGTATAGTCTGCTTATTTAAACATGTCTTTCAAGTAAATGTAAATAATAGAATCCAATCCGTTAAGAATTAAAAGTCTGAATGTCAAAGCTGAATGCCTTAACTGTAGTCTTCACACTTATAAATATTACTTATAACAAAAAGACAGCACACACTTATTATATATATGTAAAGGTTCCTTAATGAGTGACGGACAGCTAGTGGCGCTACTGCCAAAAATATTAGTCCTTACTAACAATAAACCCTAATAAGTCCTTGCCTTACAATAATGTAATTACAGTTTAGATTATAATGTTATGTATTATATTAAAAAGTGCCTATTAATGTAACTTTATATTAAAATTTAATTAGTAAATCATTCATTTATAGAAATGTCAGAAATCAGACAATAAATTGCGAATGAAAAACAAGTTTCTTTTTTACCGCCATTATTCTTCGTTCTAGAAGCTTTGCGTAAGTTTATTTTATTTAAATAAACTTACGCAAAGCTTCTAGAACGATAAAAAGAAACAAAAGAAAAGGAAGGAAAGATTATTTATCTTTATTTTATGCGTCGACCGCGTTCGGCGCTCCAATTGGTTAAGAGCTCTAAGAATCAGCATGCAGAACGCAGTCAAAGTCAAATTAAAAATTTAAGGTTTTTATTTAATCTGGGCCTTTGCAGACACTTTCAAAACGTCGTGATTCTAGGTGCACGGTTCTAACTAAGTTAGTCCTGGAGAAGATACCGGCAAGAAACTCCATGGATACTCTTTTCATAAAACAAATTAACACTAACATCTGGAGCTAAAATTCAACCTTAATTTACACAATATAACAAAATAAAAACGGCCAAGTGCGAATCGGACTCGCGCACGAAGGGTTACGTAAGTACCTACCATTATTTATAAAAACGGCAAAAAAAACAAGTTTGTTGTATGGGAGCCCCCTTAAATATTTATTTTATTCTGTTTTTTAGTAATTTTGTTATAGCGGCAACAGAAATACACCATCTGTGAAAATTTCAACTGTCTAACTATCACGGTTCATGAGATACAGCCTGGTGACAGACGGACAGACAGACAGACAGACAGATGGACGGACGGACAGCGGAGTCTTAGTAATAGGTTCCCATTTAACCCTTTGGGTACGGAACCCTAAAAATGAGCAAAAAAATCACGTTTCTTGTATGGGAGCCCCCTTAAATATTTATTTTATTCTGTTTTTTAGTACCATTTGTTCTTATAGCGGCAATAGAAATACATCATCTGTGAAAATTTCAACTGTTTCAATTTTCAAGAATCTTTGTAATGAAATAAAAGTGCCAATATCTGATACAGATCTATACTCGATTCGCCGAGTCGCCAAGATTAACGACACATCTGATCGTCCAACAAACCGGTAACGCTTCCTTCTGAGCGGCAACGGGACGTGCTTTTCTCAGCACTGAGACAGTACAATAAGGATAACAACGAAGCCCCGCTGAACTCAGCACATCTAGGCTTGCCAGGGAACGGGAAGACTATCTACTTGGCGGAACATCTGGCGCCTGAGTGTAAGAAGCTTCACGCCGAGACGAGAAAGGCAGCTAGGGCACACGCATACTTTGTCTGGGTTAAATACGGCCGTATATTTATGTCAGGAAAATTGAACAAGCGCCTGCCATATTAATAAGAGACGCTAGTTGCTTATGTAAACTTGTGTAACTAGCAATATTTTATTAACGAACATCAAACTATTTACAATCATAATAAATAAACTTAAATATGTACACTAAGGTAAATAAATCATAAAATAAAATAAATACAACTAAAAATCTGAGCACCTAGGCGTCAAAGTAGTCCTCCTCATCGCTGTCAATTAGTAGCGTGCCCAGAAGACTGGCAGCATTGCCACGTTGAATGGCAATGCTTATTCTTTGACCAAAGAATAGGCCAGCCCTCGGGTCACGCGTAGCGTCGACCAACCGTTTTGCAATGTCTCTGAATAGGAGACATGCATTCGGTCCCCATGACCCGAGCGTTTCGACACCAAACGGCTCAAATATATAACTACCGATAAGGTTATTATATTTGCGCCGTTTGAGTGTCTCTGCGGCTGCAGCTGCAGCGCCAGCACGGCCTGCCGAGCCAGGAAGATGGGAAGGTGCAAGAGTGTCGACGCAAGTTGCGTCCCACACCATGGGCATACCCAACTTCCATGGCAATAACGACATACCATCAGGCCTCTTGCCATTGTCACGCACCAGGCCATTGGGTTCTAAAACAGCGGGCACGCCGGCGGTGACAAGGGCACGACGGATAATGTCGTTAATATTGGCATGCCGTGCTATGCGACCTGCACTTCTACAGCAAGACAGGCCATGGTGACCGAGGCAGTCGACAGCTTCCCCACAGTGACAGCGATGCGGAGCACCACAAGGAGCGCCTAGGCGTAGGCAAGTAGCGAGCCGAAACGTAGTATCTAGTAGTATCGTATCGTAGTAGATGGAAGTGCCTGTAACCAAAGACCCGACTCCCATTTTCCCACAGCCAGGAAACGGGCACGCTCAGCAGTATTGCGAGACGTATTAATTAAATCATTTTGTACTAAACTGCAGAGCGGCCCATCCCACTGTCTCTGGGACGATGGATTTTCGGGCACACTTGAACTCGGGCAAGCTATTTTCCAGGCGTTCATAGCATCAGTCAAGCACGGTACCTCAAAATCAACCAGTATGTATGCTAAAATTTTCCTGGTTAATTGTTCAGTACTGTGAACCGAGGACAGGAACGCCAGTAAACTTACGCTAGAAATATTGCGGATGCCGAGGCCACCCAAACGAATGGGCAGGGTTGCTTGCAGCCAAACTCGGTCATCCAACGCCATATTTAAAATGGATGATAAAGAATTTCGAATAATTTTGTCAGCTTTCTCTAAAAGTGGTTATAGTGGTATTTGTGGTATGTTAAAGGGTCGTCGAAATACTTCATAATTAGGGACCATCCATAAAGGATGTGTGACATAATGTGACAAGGGGTGGGCGGGGTCCTAAGTTTCGTGACGTCACGTTTAAATGGAAAGAAAGCTAATTTCGGAACTGCTGTTTTAATATAATAATTTCTAGATGTAAAATTGCTAAATATGCGACGTCACACTAGGGAGGGATGCGGGGTCTATTTGATCAACTGTGAAAAGGACGGGGGAGGGGTCAAAAATCACAAAATTAGTGTGACGTACTTTATGGATCACTCCTTATTTGTGCTAGTGCTGAAACTTATACGCGTAAAAACTACAAAGTATGTTTGCTTACGTTACGTCTTCAATTCGTTTGTAAGTTGATGACCTCAGACATAACCCTTTAATGCAGGTGGTACCGGTACCGGACTTCCCAGCAATTCGTCCGAAACTCATAACCATGCTCATAACAGTTACGTATATCGGTGGAAAATGATGAATGTACTTAGTAATATAGCTAGATGTTTCATTCAACCACACCGTGACGCGGCAGTGCCCGTCGAGTACCAGAAATAGAATATACGAGTACCATTAAATTTTTAGCAGGTAAAAAAGTAAGCACTTCTAAAGTGCAGTTTTACGGATAATTTGCTTAAAATCAGAGGCCCAATTCTCGTGATTAAATATTATATGTTCAAAATATAGTTTTCTCGTTCCGATCTTAGGTAGGTACTTACTACCCATAAACTTATTATACTAGTGGGTACTACCAATGTCATAAATTTCACAAATGGTATTCTCCTACCCTAACAAACAACGTCAAACGTGAAATTATGTTGCAATGAGGTCGAAAGTTGATTAAAGGCAAATCCATATTCTGCTAACATTTTGAACCGACACAGATAATAAAATTGATACTCTCATCCATACTTATACGTCAAAAATAAGATTGAAATGAGTCTGTAAGAAGATTAAATTCAAATGAACTTTAAGAGTAGTAGAATATCGATTTGTTGTCAATTCATAATATAATCTCAGTTTGGTCAACAATCAGTCATATATTGTAAATTAATTACGAGAATTGGGCTTCAGGTCAGTGGCGTAACTATACCATCTGGGGCCCGTGGCAAATTCTTTGATGGGGTCTAAAAATGAATCAACATCTTTTTGTTTAGGTTGGTGGAAATGCTTAACGATTAACTTGAAATTGTATTATGGTCTTTAGTCTCACTTTGGATTTTGAGCAGAACTTATAAAAATATACTTTTCAAATAAAATAAAATACTCAGGTACAATGTAAAAAAATATTTTTGAGCTCGCGGCCTCTTGGGCCGGGGCTCTCTTGAGTCGGGGACCCGTGGCATTTGGCCAGCCCTGCCACCCTATTGTTACGCCACTGCTTCAGGTTAAACATTACCCGACGTTAAGAAAACCTATTGTTTTTATTCAGATATACACACTCATAATCGGAATTTTAACAGTTCATTTGCGCACGCCCAGTTTGCTTTAAAAATCATTCCGTTCCACATTTGAAACAACGCAATGAATATTGTTGAAGTATCATTGGTTACGATAATGACGTGTACCATTATATTTACCCTATGCGTCAGTAGCAGTGTTACGCCCTCAATCCCCCCCGCTATTATCAACAAGCCCCGCCTCTGTCGTACCCACTCTTGAAGCGGTGGTCTATTCACAAATCACAATTCCATAAAGAACACAACCTCGCCTCCTGTTAAAGCAGAACAACACTGTTGAAATGTTGATATCAGGTGGGACAGCAGTACCCCCGCTGAGATACTAGAAAATACAGAAAATTGTGAAAATGTAGTTATCGAAACCAAGTCGTACAGTCAGCATAAAAGTAAGAAAGAAAAAAAAGGTATTTATTTGACACAGCACAAAAACGATTTTAAAGATAATATAACAGAAAAATAAAAGAATAAAAACATGTAAAACAAAAAAAGAAATATATTTATCATAAATAAAAAATGGATTGTACGTCGCAGCTGTGTCAAAAACACTTCCGCTCAGGTTAAGCTGTCGCGCTGCGAACAGCCCGACAGCGCTGGTTTTCAGCGGGAGCCACATCGAGTGACGGTATGTGTCCCTACGTGTACAGAAAATATATTAATTAAATATGAATTAAATAAATAAGTAATAAGTAGTTGTTTTTATAAGGGTTTTATGAATGAAAACTTGCAAATATATATTTTTTTTAATTAATTCATAAAGATTTATCGACTAATGTAACAGTTAGATAGGGACAATAATTATCTTCTTTATTAAATTTATTTAAAAAACGAATACTTCATGTACTTATGTCGCTGACCGTACCCTTTTATGTCCCTCCTAGTCACCTTTGCATGATTGGTTAAGCTGGGTTTCTTCAGTATATATATTATATATATATACATTATTTTGACGTAGGTAAGTAGTGTCGGTGCTGTTTGTTCGTGAAATAAATAAATCATTCAGTCATTTGACGATTCTGGTGTCGTTCGGGTGTATTGAGTCGCTGCATTCGTTTTTAATAAATAGTGCTTCTTATTTACATAAGTAAGTTCGAAAATAATAAAAAATAATTTCGTTAGAACTTTTTTGAGTAAATTAATTTTTTGTGAATTTTTAAAAGTGAAATTTAAATCAGTGATCAAAAAATCTCAGATCTTTTTAAGTTTTTTATCAACCGGAAGTAAAATCTAAGAGTCGCATTATTCAATTTCCAAAATTTTATAAGGAATACGCCGTATTTAAATAAATTGCATAAATATGTATGAAATTTATCCTTATGATATTTATCCTTGTAATACAACATGAATTAAATTGTGAACTCAGATGACTCAGTCATGTGTCGCAACTCACATGTCCGGTCAACTATACAAGGAATCCTTGGAGTTGTACCGATAATGTCATCCTAAAGTCCTTTTTTAAGGTCCAGGAAAATCAAAAGTGCCAAAATTAATATAATTTGTGTTTTGTTTGCAAAGTGATGGTGATGTCTTCTCATGTGGTGAGGATGATGATTCTCTGCGCTCTGCTTACTGGAGTGAGCAGTGCGTCTTTCAAATGGCTTAATAGCGGTAAGTCTGACATAAGTTATTTAAAAAATAGATTTTTAAATATATAGTATCAAACATATAAATATATTCAAAACTTTATATCCTAAACTTAAATAAATTTTCAGTTTGTATCTAAGTATTTAATAAAAAAAATATATAAATTGCCCAAAATATATATTATAGGTACTTAAGTTTTTACCATGCGATGTATTTCCCTGAATTTACTGTCAAAAATAATTAACGTAGTTAATTATTATTTCAAATACTTAAAACATCCCCATACCTAACTACATTTTTTTTTAAATGCTACTTTATTTTTCACGAATTTTAAATTAGTACACAATGACCACAAATGAATTAATTTCATAGGATTTTTGGTGTTAACATACTACCTACTTTAGGTTAACTGTGCCGATAGATAGGTAGTAATTATTACGACTAGTTATTGCACATTTCTTTTAATAAAACTTTCATTTTTTTTTTCATTTCATTTCGTTTTCCAGTGCAATACTAGTACCTAATACTTTTTCTTGATATACTTTAAGCATCTTGGGTGTAAAAAAATGTATGAAAGCCTGAGTGAACAATTATCTATATAATACGTAATACGTGAAGAGAAAGCTTTGTACCCCTTTTTAAGCATATTGCGCGCACGGAGGAGTGTGAAATTTGGCATAGTTAAAGTTTATATGGAGAAGGAGTGCAGAAACCTAAAATTATGGTCCAATTTCGACCACTTGGCGACCTCTAGTCTTAAGTAAAAGTTGTTTTTTTACTCAAATAACCTAGCCACAGAACACAGAAAAGAGGTAACGAGAGATAAACCTCTTTCTGTGTTCTGTGAACCTAACCGTCAAAAACCCCCGACTCCAACTAGAAAAAGAGATGTAAATTTTGAACAGATTTTCATGAAACATAGCTAAGATGATACCCGATTAAACTAGCTGTCAATTAGAAACTGCATTGAAATCAGTCCATCCGTTTTGGAGCTACGATGCCAGAGACAGATACACAGCTACACAGATCCACAGATACATACTATAAACTTATAATACCCCTCTTTTTTGTCGCTGGTTAAAAAGGGATTTTAGTTGATTTTTGTAGAATTTTAACTTTACTTTTTCCGTCTGATTACATTAAGGACATTAATTTACACTGTCAATAAAAAGGCAGATTTTTATATAGGTACCTTACGTAATTTTTTGTTTGCAATCTAAAATCCCGGGATTATCCCGGGATTGACTGTGTACAATCCCGAAATCCCGGGATTAGAAATTAGGGCTGGGATTGAATTCTCTAGCCCCATACTAAGTCTAATTTTCGTTTTGTTTTAAAGTGTATCCCAATTATTCCCAATACTGCGGTTGCATTTAGGAACAGAGACTGCATCACTCTACAAATTATGCGCACTACATAAAAAAATATCGTGTTTGAGAAAAGCTTCATGCCAAACGGTGGGACATCTCATTATAATCTGCAAAAAATCAATATCTCATAAATAATTTTCCTTGTTACAGACAACAAATGCGGCGTGGAGGCTAGTTCAAACCTCGTCCATAGCAACCCTTGGGTTGTCAACTTGCTGTACTGGCGTGGTGAAACCGAGTTTGAGATGAGATGTGCTGCCACGTTGATCGACAGCAGACATATCATAACCGCTGCCCACTGCGTGCAGAAACATAGGTTCAGTCGGTGAGGATAAGTTAATTTTATTCTTCTTAGAAAAGGAAAGAATGAAATCTTATTTATTTCTGCATGTTTTTTTTTATATATTTATTTATTTAACACTACATCAACACTAACATTACAGGGCTTCCCAATTTATTGGCATGGTCCTTAACTATTACTACTATCTACGACAATACGACAATATTTCCAATGTGATTCTTGCAAATTCACTCAGGGAACAAGAAAAAATATCAACCATGAAGACACTAACAAAACACGAGGAAAGAATCTATGTAATTTTATTGTTTATTTAATGTCAGCAATCTTTTGTATTGTATAAATGTTTTCTATTCTATTCGAAAAAGATCGATTCCCAAAGCGATTCAAGGAAAATCAAGACAAATTTTTTCGAGATCATATCTGGGGTCACGGCAGTGCCCCCGCCAAGTCGAGCAAAAAAATAGCGGCACGGCCGTACCATCCCTTTCTCGAAACAGTTCAGGCCATTTTCGACCCCCCTTAACTTCGTTGTGGATAAAACTAGAAGCCTGAATTTACAGTAACCACGCAGACATTGTATAAACACTGTATATTTCAAATTTCATTCAATTTGAACCATTTTCTTTTTTCCTTTCAGTGTAGTAGCTTGTCTTGGCGAATACGACTTAGATTCTGCGGTAGACTGTGTGCGGGGCGTGTGTAACGACCCTGTGGTCAGGATCCAAGTGGCTGACATTATCGTGCATCCTGGGTATCAACAGAAACGCAAGGACCACGACATTGCTATCCTGAAGCTTGAAGACGACGCCCCTTTTACTGGTTTGTTCAACTTCAGTATTTTTTAAAATATTTAAGTGTTCAAACAGACAACATTATTAGATGGGTCCAGTTTTTTATAACCTAACCGTCAAAAACCCCCGACTCCAACTAGAAAAAGAGCTGTAACTTTTTAACGGCTGAACAGATGTTTATGAAACATAGTACCCGATACCCGATTAAACTAGCTTTCAATAAATAAAAACTGCATTGAAATCGGTCTATTCTTCTTGGAGCTACGATGCCACAGACAGATACACAGATACATAGACCCACAGATATACATTGCAAACTTATAACACCCCTCTTATTGTCAGGGGTTAAAAATCAACTTTGGGTGCTCGAGGATCTTTTATATTGCCTGACGTCGTGTATTCCCGTTCGTCCCACTGATTTTGTTAGTGGGACGAACGGGAATGATTTATTAATTTTATTTTTAAGTACCATTAATCCCACTAAATAATTTGAGACTCTGGTTGTTACCGTCACGTCAGGACTAACAAATTATTATTTACAGATTTCATCCGCCCGATCTGCTTGCCAAGTGGAGATCTTCAGGAAGATACCCTGTTTATCGCTTCTGGTTGGGGTATGATTCCCAACAAAGGTATCAACAGTCATTTGAAGAAAATCATTCCTTTACCTTACTGGACCAGAGAGAAATGCCAGACTGCATATAATAAGATCCCGGAACACGTGATTTGTGCGGGAGGAGAAGAAGGCATTGATACGTGTAATGGTGACTCTGGTGGTCCTTTGACCCGCGTGAAAGATACTGTTGAATTATGGGGAGTGACCAGCTGTGGTAATGTTTATTGCGGAACCAAAGACTCTCCTGGCTTCTACACTAGCGTGGCTTTCTATATGGATTGGATTCGGACAGTTGTTGAAGCATAAAAATGAAAAATATTTGATGACAGGCTCTGTAAAAAGGTTTATGATGTGTAATATAAAAATAATCTTCCATGACAGTGCAATATGTGATAAAATGTAAAAAAAATAATTAATTTTAAGTTTAAAAAACCAAAAAAACCAAAGTGATCTCTTAATTTTAAAATGTAAGTTTTAGTTATAGTTTTTACTTTTAATAAAAAAAAGTGCATTTATTCATATTTGTTTTTTTATTTAATGACAGGCATAGGTATTATAATAGACATATTGTATAAAACTAATTACACAGTTCTTTAATTGAAGTTGCATCAAATGTAGAATTAAAGTCCTTTTTTGTTTTGTTTTGCATTCCTTATTTTATTCCGATGGTAAAACTTGTTATTATATAATCTAAAGCTAGGTGCAATCTCTGGCAAGAAAAATTCGAACCACCTGCATACTTCATCCTGCTATCGGAAACCATCTGGACATAAATTACCATGACCGATTTGTAATCTCTTAATAGACTACGATCCCAAGTCGGCCGAAGCAAAGATAATCTTCACTGGTGGAATTTCACAGATTGATTAGACTCTAATCCATCGGTAAAATTCCGCATGTGACATCGGTTGGCAATAGGCGGCGCGCAGTCCATATCCGGACAGCGAAAGGTCGGAACTTGGATCGCCAAATAATGTTAAAAAAAAAAAAACGAGTAAGTAGATACCTATTATAAGATTTTTTCTGGACAATCCGCGTGGCAGAGTACTGGTCCAAATATATTTAATTTGCCATCGACACACTAATAACGATTATATCTATACTATAATTATAATACATGATATTTTTTTATGTAGTGCGCATAATTTGTATTAGTGATTCAGTCTCTGTTCCTAAATACAACCGCAGTATTGGGATACCCTTTAAAACAAAACGAAAATTCGACTTAGTATGGGAGACACGCTTATTTTACTAGCGCAAGCCATACAATTTTTTTATTTTGTTTTGGAGAGAATTTTTGTAGATACTGCAGTTGAATTTGGGAACGGACACTGAATCAATTGCAAAAATGCAAATTATGCGCATTACATAAAAAACTATTATCCTGTATAGAAGGGTCAAATCCGTAGTCGACATCACTGGCTACGAACCCCACCACAAAAAAAATACAATAATATTATTGTAGAAAATTGATGTACCTACGCGGTTATTTTGATTTGTCACAACTCGACGCAATGGTCATGACGAAAACTTTATTATGTACTATGTCAACCTTAAGTAGTTTCGCAGAAATGTCTTGGTAGATGTTATTAGAATATAATAATTCATTAATAATAATTTCATGTAAGCTCGTGAAAGCCGAGAAAGATAAACAGATCAAATATCTTGATTTGGCCCGCGAGGTTGTCGACATGTGGGATGTGGATTCAGCGATCATTGTACCGATAGTCGTTTCGGCCAATGGCTTAATTACCGAGAGTCTCGACCGACACCTCAGGAGGCTCTCGTTAGGCAGTTGGATCAAGGGCCTGATTCAGAGAGCAGTACTTCTTGACACGGCACGCATTTTTAGGAGATTCCTTTCTCTGGAGCCCTGACCGCCGGTAGCTTGGACCCTATTCTAGATACCGGTGGGCTACTATTTTTTCATATTTTTAAATGTTTTTTAATATAGTTTTGTAAAAATATTTAAAAATATAAATAATATGTATGAAAAATGAATAAAGGACATAATAATTTCATGTAAACCAAATACACGCACTTATGAAATGTCGAGACTCTAGGTGCGCAGTTCCAAATAGTAGGTCCTATGGAGAAGAACCGGCAAGAAACTCTAAGGAAACTCATTTTAAAATAATAGATTACAATTTTGATCAGTACAATGCTGTGGTAAGAGCTGGAAAAATGATGTAATTTAATATGAATAAAAAATAAGAATAGGATAATAATGATTTGCCTCTGAATAAGATTGCGATGGCAGTAACAAGCTGACCAGTTCCATGAATCATTTTGTTTGTTGGGAATGAAACGATAATGACGTGTTATCGTAGACATGACGTTTTATAGTGATGATTTCACTGTATGACAGGTATAGGTAGGTACCTATTACACGCATTTCCCTAAGATGACATAATACCGCCTGGATGGGGTGGAGGTGTATGCGACTCCTACCGGCTAAACTCACCACTCCACTTTCGGCACCTGATGATGGACTTCGGGAACTCTTAAATGCCGCGCCAAGGCCTACGGTGCTACGCCTGTTAGGGCACATGTCGAGAGGCGAGAGACTAAAGAGATCCCTTCGTAAACCCGGGCTTCCACCGCGAGAGGGTAATGAGCAAGTAATAGCTGGACGGAACGGACCCCAACTAGCTAAAATAGATTTTACCTTCCATTAAGAAAGAGTTTTGACAATTGCCTTCCACTGCAAAAGAGAAATGAAGAACGAGTTCGTTATTAACTATTTTTACTCGTTCAGTCGTTTTCGCTAAACCCTTTGTTGGTGGAAGCTCTTCTATGAAGTTTACCGTAGTATGAATCCGTACGGAGCCTGCTCCATTGCCAGTGGAAGCCCGGGTTTACCTCGATGTGCACGGCAGCGCATGACCACAATGCGTCGACGTCTTCTCGAGGGCCGCTCGCTGAGAGCGCAATAGAGTCCAATTTCTGTGCGCTCGCGACCCTAGATGACATTGTACCTTACTATGATAATGCTTGAGGTTTAGAATGAGAGTTAATATGTACAGTTACGATATGTTGCGGTGATACACTTACGCAAACAAAATTCTTTGAACGACCGCAGCCCGCTTATAGTTAGTAACAATGCAAACGATTTTACCCATAAGGATGTTCAACCGGAAAAAAATCCGATTGTAAACTACGCTATTTATTACCTAAACGAGAAAAACTTAAAAAAAAAGTAAAAACCGACTTCAAAAAACTAAAAAGTATAAAATAATTTTCTTAAAAAATTTTACAGCTTCTGAAGTCACTGCCAAACTAGGTGCATTGAAGAATTATAGGCCCCGACTTCAGAAGCTGTTAATTTTTTTAAGAAAATTATTTTATACTTTTTAGTTATTTGAAGTCGGTTTTTACTTTGTATTTAAAGTTTATTTTATTTTTAAATTTTGGGTGGCATAAAGAATACATTAACATGAGATTACAGCAATCGCGAGTGATGTGCTGTTACTCATTCAAGAGTTCCAATGTCTATCTCCGAAGATCTTCATCAGATCCTCACCAAATTTAAGTGGGAACACTTCGGAAGTATACCCTTTCAAACAAAAAAAGAATCCTCGAAATCACTTGGCGTGATATTGAGTTATTCGACCATTTGTCGCGCACATACTTAATGTAAATTTAAGACTTATAAATATGGTTTTCTCATGGATCCCATTCTCGGAACTGGACCAAATTAAAATGGGACCACACGAGAAGCACCAGCTTTCAAATAAAAAAAGAATCATCATCAAAATCGGTTCACGCAGTCGAAAGTTATGAGGTAACAAAAAAAAAAAACATACGCGTTGAATTGAGAACCTGCTCCTTTTTTTTGAAGTCGGTTAAAAATAAATAAAACCTCACATTACCTGATTTATTCGCAAGAATAAAAACACGATAATTTCTTATGTAGTACGCTTAATTTCTAGTGATTCAGTCTCTGTTCCTAAATGCAACCGCAGTATCAGTCGCAGTATTGGGGTACCTATTGGGTTTTCCACGCGCGCCTCAAAGAACGTCAGCAAGATGACGGGGCCCCCCCTGTAGAGGGCCGAAGCCTGCCGGGGTCGCGGGACTTATCTCATTACCGTGACCCCGGAACGTAAAGGGCTATCGAAGGAACACCGTGGATTTTAGTCAGTACAAGTCAGACTAATTTGATGATTTTACCACGCTAAAAAAAAAAAAAAAAAAAAGTATGAGGCACATTCATAATTTACTAGCGCAAACTATACAAATCCAAATTTTTATTTTGTTTTTGTGTGAATTTTAGTACTGGGGTTGCATTTGGGAACGGACACTGAATCACTCTGCAAATATTGCGCACTACTTAAAAATGATCCTGTTTATTCTATCTATAATAATTTAATATAATTATTAATTATTATAATAATATTATATTATAAAGAGAAAAGTTTAGATTTTTTTAATGTTTGTTTGTTTGTAATGGATAAATTTAAAAACCAATATCATAAATTATTTCACCAGCAGAATGCTAAATTATCCCTGAGTAACAGGCTAAAATTTATAAAGATATCACGCGGGCAAGCCGCTGGCGGAAGCTAGTGGTTGATAAAGTTGGTTGGCCATGAATAAGACGTACTAAATCGGAAGGAAGTGCGCTCCGCCATTCCATTGGATAAATTTAGTGATCATGTAATTATTTCTATAATTTTATTTTTCATCCTTATAAGGCGCTCCAGTCAGAAAACGAATTTGTCGATTTCGTTACCTCCGCCCGCGCGCCCCTCTGCTCGGAGCATGGGGTTATTCCCATCGGATCGCGCGATCCGTTGCTTGTTGCATCTGATATCGGAGAAAGTTCCCATCGGATCGCGCGATCAGATGCAACTCCAAAATTAATTAAATATTGTCCCATCAGATCGCGCGATCCGATGCAACTCCAAAATTAATTAAACATTGGCCCATCTGATCACGGTCCCCTGCTTTAGGAATTTTACACACGACTTATTCAATAATTTAAAGTAGAGTCTGTACCAATTTACCTAGTACCTACCTACAGTGTCGGTGATGCGTAGTTGCGTATTAGGGTCTAAGCAAAAAGAAAATATTACTATCAAGAAAAAAACAAAAGAAATAATAAATGTTTTAGGATTATTACCTGGAACAGTGGCATATTATTATATGTTAAAAAAATTGTAAATATAATTATCTCTTTCATACTTTTCTAATCAGTCAGAGTAGAATAGATCTTTATTTCATGTAAAACCTGATACAGGCACTTGTCAAATGTCGAGAAATGGCCAAGCCACATATTTTGACTAAGGTGTAGAGTTTGTGAAGTTAAGCCTTGTAGAAATATGGCGTGTAGAGTTAGAAGCTTCGCTCTACATGAGATCGGATAACATTTTGACAGTGCGAGTCATATGGTCTCGTCCAGGCAACATTTTACATGAAAATATTTTTAGTGGGATTTAATTTCTTTTTGTAAGTTGCTTGAGACCATTTCTTTTTTTTTTTGGTTATATTTCTTTCACATCAGAGGCGCCTTTTTTATAGCCCACTCTCTATACCTCTAGCTCAATCAATTTTCAGACCTCTAGCGTCAAAATTGTGGAAGTATCATACAAACTTCCATCCCCTAGTTTAAGGGGTTGGAGCATAAAAGTTACAAGTTTTATAACTTTTTTGTTGTTTGTGTACTAATAATAGCTTACGTACCAAATTTCAGTTTTATAGGACATTAGGAAATACCCTAAGAATTTTGATGATCAGTGAGTCAGTGACGAAATCAAGGTTTTTAGATATTAATAAAATCTAAACTATAAGAGCTATGCAATTAAAACTTTATATGTTTAATAAGTCCGCTATTGAAAACATATCCCGAGAATTTTGTTTATCTGGAATAATCCAAACCCAAGTTATATAAGGGTTCAGAAAAACGACGAAGCACTTCGAGAAAAGGTAGCAAGGCTATATAATGCAAGGTCCATTGAGACAGATTACCTCATCGATATTTTCTCTATGAGTTTCTTATCATTCAGACGCTCCCTAATTCAACGAAGCGAGCAGTGCGCATCGAGTACAACTTAGTTTGTTTAATTTAAATTTAAGTAACTATGTATTGTTTTCTTTTTTTATGTCTCTATTAATGTTCTCATGGTCAATGTCATGCACATCTGTTATTTGTATGACTGCTAGAATGTCTTTTTGGTTGTTATTTTTTATTTGAATTATTGTAGTAGTTATATTGTTGGTGTGCTTATTATTATAAATAAATAAATACTTAACACTCAAGCCACCCAATTATGAAAACAAGGGACGCGTCATTAAAATTAGCTTGTGAAGACAGGAAGCAGCGGACACCGCATGTGCAGGAGATAATCATTAATCACTTCCATGCGACTCTATCGTCAGCATTATTCTTGATCTTGTAATAGGCTTTCCTTAAGAGGTCAAGTTAAACACGAGTTTACCTAACACAGCGTGTTTTTTCCCAAAGATAAATAAAGATATCATGTATCCCGCAGTCAACCTAGAAAGAAAAGCAATTTATTTTACACAAATTACGACAAAAAAAAACACTTTCCAAAAAATATATATAAAATTTACAATGAATAAATAAATAGGATTCATTATCATTATGCAACGCATTTGTGAAAAAATAGGTCATTGTTCAGCATAGGTATTGCTGAGGTATTGGAACGCGACTGACGCGTTTGACGTGAGTCACGTGTGATGACGTCACGTAACTACACGCGACAGTGTAGATCAGGGTTGCCAACTGTAGAACTTTTTTCCTCGTATATGTCACCAAAAAATCTCGTACTTTGGCTTTGCAACCACGTATATTCCCCTTAAGCAGATAAAATGCCAAAAATTGACATGAAAAGAAAGAGACCGTCTAAAAAAAAAAAGAAGGTCGTCCGGCGTAGACTTTGTTTTCTCAAACAGAGAAGGACTATATTCAAGATAGATTGGGCAGGGGACAAGCGTGTCTAAATTTCATTTAGTGCACCCATTGTAGGCAAAACAGTGAAATCCCATCATAAAATGTCGTATATCAAAAATCTCGTACAATATTGTACGAGGTTCATTGTGTCCTCGTACCTCGTACAGCAGACCACAAATCTCGTATTTGTACGAGGAACCTCTTACGTTTGGCAACCCTGGTGTAGATTCGTGACAGGATGGAGGAAGGAAAAGGAGGTCAATGCTACAGGCAAATATCCTTAATAATGACCCGATTGATTAAGAAATTGTTGCTAAGCAAAGTTTTAACCGCACAGTTGGCGCAGTGGTAGAAAGAAAGAAAGAATATAATATTAAATAGAGTAAAAATATATAATATTATAGTTTAAAAAAAACTAAAGAAAACGCTTTTGTCATCCAAACTAAACGTGTATGCAAAATTTCAGCTCAATCGGAAACCGGGAGGTGGGTCAAATTTACCTTCCAAGATTTTTTTACATAGTTAGTTACAGGTGAAGCTAATAAAAGCGTGTTAAAAAAATATTCAATAATTAAACTGTCAATTGCTACTTTGAAAGTTAGAACTAGATATAAACTATGATAACATGGCGCGCCCCTCCAATTTACTGTTTCAATGTTTCTAGTCACATCCTTACCGAGCAACAAATCCTTGGATTTATTTTTGTTTGCCGGCCGTCTCAGTACGCACACATGCGTTGTGAGTCTTGGTGGCGATTTGTAAATACTTTCAAACGTTTTGAATTTTGGAGGGGCGTGCCATGTTATCGTAGTTTATCTCTACAATTGCAATTGCAATGAAGACACGGTTGGGGCAGTGGCTAAGCGATTAGCTTTCTGCGCTACGTGCCGCGGGTTCGATCCCGCACGGAACAAATATTTGTATGATCTACAAATAGTTGTTTCGGATCTGGGTGTGTGACTGTGTGTGCATGTGACATGTATGTTTGTAAACTGTACCCTCGATACAGGAGATATTCTAGTGAGGGGAAACGTTTTTCAACAAAAAAAAAGAAAGAATAGAATTGTCTATCGCGATTCTGGATGATTCTAATATGAGGTTATAATTATGGACTTACTAAATAACTCATCAAATATACTGAAATGAGTAATTTCGTGCTCTGTATTTACACACGGCTGCATATGATAAGAGATGAGTATAGTAGTTGCCTATCTAAATGGTGATATCTGTTCAATTTTTGTATCCTATTGTTTACTGTAATTGTCGTTATTTTTTGTTTCTACCTATTTTTAATTACATAATTACGTTATTTTTGTTTTTACCTCTGCAACGTATTGATATTTACTGTAATGTTGACCATGTAAAGTATTTTTTTTTAATCTTTAGTTTTATTCGAGGCTTTTATCCATAATGGCATGTCAGCCTCATCGTAACTTAACCTAGGTATAATACTTATATTAAAATTAACACTGAATCACTGATGATACACAAACAGCTCAGTAAGTAAGTCTGCTGTCTGAGGTGTAGGATGTGCCAACATGTTGATATATGGTGCAACATCATACTTACTTAATTTTATTGTGCTCATCAGTGATTCTCTTTCCTTACTGTTTGTAAGACATTCTATAAGTAGATGGTGAACATCTTCAACAGTTCCGCAAGTTAGGCAATTTGGAGAATCCACTTTCTTCATTAAGAAGCCAAATTTTCGAGATGGGTAGTGACCAGGACCATGTAAAGTTGAATAAATAAATAAATATCAAGCTGTAATTATCCAGTATAAGCTTCACATTGAGTAGGCCTTCTGTACTTTGAATTGGAAATGTATAACTTGATATGCAGCCGTGCGTACGTTATTGTGGTCTGCCACAAGTTCACAACAAAGTTAATACATTCTAAATTCCCCATTGAATTGTGCCAGGTTTCCTCAAAGATAAGTAAGCATAAACGAGTCTATACAACTTTTAATTTGTCATAAACAATAGGATCTATTTTCGTAAAAAATATACAGGATGCTGACGACATTACAAAAATAAATGAAACCACGCATTTGTAACGCATGACCACGCATACGACCACGGCTATCCTCTGAACATCACTATGAATAAGTACCTATCTATTAATATTTTCTTATTTCATACCTTTTCAGTAGTCGGGTTTTAGTTTTTGAACTTATTTTTTTTGTAATACAGTAAAACCCGTTTAAGACGATATATATACTACCTAATTACGTTACTTAAAGTAATCACTTATTTTGGTTTGACAAAAAGATTTTGATGCATTAGCAATTACGACATTTTCAATGTATGTAATTTAACTTTTGCAGTGTGTCTTCACTTTAACTCAAAGAAGCTACATAGCGTCTTAAATCGTTTACTGCTGATAAAGCCTGAGTGTTTGACATAAACGGAGTTGACTCATCTTCGTCTTCTGCATCATCACTTAGGGTCTCTTTTTGTGTGTCATTCAAATCTTCAATAAGATCTTCAATTGATTGAATTTTGAACGGTGCTACATTGTCATCAATGGAAGAATATCCAGGAAAACCGGAAATACGCTCGCCACTGTCGCCAGAGACACCACGCGTGTGCATGTAGGGCGGCGGTAATAAATGTATGAGAACATGTCTCAAGTTCTAGGGACTGACGTAAAATGACGTATTATGCGAGAAATCGTTTTAAGCGTGATCGTATTAATCGTGATCGTATTAAGCGGGTTCTACTGTACTTACGAGTATATTCTTGTACCTAAATCATATTAATATGATTTATTAGAATATCCGTTTTACAGAAAAATATCCATTTGATAAAACTGTATGTATATCTATGCATTTGTTCGTAAAAAAAAACTTTAAAATGTGCTCCTGTAAAGGCGCTTTAGTCATATCGCCATGGCAATAAGATAATATTACTGTGATATTGCTTTTCCAGTATCGATATAATATCTTAAAAATTCTCAATGGTATTTATTGCGTAATCCGCTAACCCAAACCAGCGTTGTGGACTGGTATGGACTGGTAGGTATTGAAAGGTTATTGTTTACGATACATACTGTAGCGACATCTATCGCCACATAGAATAAGTACTTACAAGTCATCAAACTGACAACAGTAGTGGCGCAAAAATACGAATTGACTAATCAGATTACGAAGCCTGCATCGCGCAAGGAAAAAGATAATCGTATCTAACACATACGACATCAACCGTCGACCCGCCAGGCAATATCACCTCGCCTGGTCGGAGGATCCTCCCTTTTCAATGAAGGAACACCATACCTCGTTCCTCCACCATACCTACATAGCTTGATCATTGACCTTCTGACCTGTCGTAATGTAGGTACTTTTTTCTAGTGTTTTTAACTCCTGACAAAAAAGGGGTGTTATGAGTTTGTAGTGTGTATCTATGTACATATGTATCTGTCTGTGGCATCGTAGCTCCGAAACGGATGAACCGATTTCGTTGCAGTTTTTTTAATTGAAAGCTGGCTTAATCAGAAGCCCAATTCTCGTAATTAATTTATAATATGACTGAAAGTTGACCGAACTGAGATTATACTATGAATTGACAAAAAAGTCTTGTATTCTACTCCTCTTAAAGTTCAGTCCGATTCCAGTATGATTTGGATTCAATCTTCTTACAAACTCATTTCAATCTCATTTTTGACGTTTGTGTATAGACGAGAGTGTCAATTTTATTATCTGTGTCAGTTCAAAATGTTAGCAGAATACCGATTTGCCTTTTATTCAACTTTCGATCTCATTACAATATAATGTCACGTATGACGTTGTTTGTTAGGGTAGGAGAATACCATTTGTGACATTTATGACTTTGGTAGTAGATTGGAATGAGATCCGAACTATATTTTGAACAGTTTTAATTACGAGAATTGGGCCTCAGAAGCCCAATTCTCGTAATTAATTTATAATATGACTGAAAGTTGACCGAACTGAGATTATATTATGAATTGACAAAAAGTCATGTATTCTAGTTCAGTCCGATTCCAGTATGATTTGCATTCAATCTTCTTACAAACTCATTTCAATCTCATTTTTGACGTTTGTGTATAGACAAGAGTGTCAATTTTATTATCTGTGTCAGTTCAAAATGTTAGCAGAATACCGATTTGCCTTTTATTCAACTTTCGATCTCATTACAATATAATGTCACGTTTGACGTTGTTTGTTAGGGTAGGAGAATACCATTTGTGACATTTATGACATTGGTAGTAGATCGGAATGAGATCCGAACTATATTTTGAACATTCTTAATTACGAGAATTGGGCCTCTGGTATCATCTTATGGACCATCTATAAAGTACGTCACACGTTAAGGGAGGAGGGGGTCGACGAAGTGTGACATTATATGACAAGGGGCGGGAGGATTCCTAAGTTTCGTGACGTTACATTTCGAAATCATATTAAAAAATAATTTCAATGGAAATGAAACTAATTTCGGAATTGCTGTTTTAATTTAATAATTTCTAGATGTAAAATTGCAAAATATGTGACGTCACACTAGGGAGGGGGTGGGTCTCACAAATGTGATCAACTGTGACAAGGACGGGGAAGGGGTAAAAAAATCACGAAATTAGTGTGACATACTTTATGGATGACCCTTAGCTATGTTTCATGAAAATGTCTTCAGCCGTTCAAAAGTTACTGCTCTTTTTCTAGTTGCAGTCGGGGGTTTTTGACGGTTATAAGATCTACATTCCCATCTGAAAGTATGACTCATGTTGTGAACAAATAAATAATCTCGTATCCTACACAAACAATTTGTGTATTATTAAAAGAAATTGACTCATTCGTCCTTTTCCTTAATAATAAACAAAATAATATTACGCAACATTTAAATAAATTATGTATTCTAATCAAATGTGGGTCATAACCATAGATATCCGCTCATAACCTTATCGTCAAAAACCCTCAACACCAACTAGAAAAAGAGCTGTAACTTTTGAACGGCTGAAAAGATTTTCATGAAACATAGATAAGATGATACCCGATTAAACTACCTAGTTTTCAATTAATTATGAGGTAACAAACATAAAAAGTCGCGCACATACTTAATGTAAATTTAAGACTTATATGGTTTTCTCATGGATCCCATCGTCAGAACTAAACCAAATTAAAATGGGACCAATCGGGAAGCACCAGCTTTCAAATAAAAAAAGAATCATCAAAAACGGTTCACGCAGCAGAGAGATATGAGGTAACAAACATTAAAAAAAAACATACGCGTCGAATTGAGAACCTCCTCCTTTTTTTTGAAGTCAGTTAAAAAACTGTATTGAAATCGGTCCATCCGTTTTGCTACGATGCCACAGACAGTCTCACAGATACACAGATACAGCCCTAAGTCGCTTACATATCAAATAAAATAAGGTCGTTTTTTTTTAAGTGACTTAGTGGTCATTTTTACGTGCATGGATAACGACAACGGATAAAATACATTGTATGACTGAAATTGGACAGACGGACATACAGGAAAAAATGAAACTACGATAAGTGTACGGTTTATGTAGTACATACCGTCAGCGGCGTTTGCAATGCGCGATGGTATCTCCGAAGCTAGGGTATTATCATGCCTGATGTTGCTTCCCAGATATTTGAAGTGTGATACGTCCTCCTCTAGTGGTTTCCCATCTAGATTCGGTGATGCTAACTAAGTGACAACTTCGGTGGTGTGGTCACATTCTTCGCATGGAAGACCACCGGTTACCCAAAGCAGTCTTCTACTCTGAGATGGCGGAGGGGAAACGGAAGCATGGTGGTCAGCATTTGCGCTATAAGGATGTGTTCAGGAGACACCTAAACGCTTGCGCTATTAACCCTATATGCTGGGAGGAGCTCGCTTCGCAAAGGTCGTCTTGGCGTTCTACCATCTACAAAAAGGTAAAGACGTTCGAGGAAAGTCGACTCGTGGCTCTTGACGATAGACATAAAACACTCAAGGAGAGACCTAAGCCCTCCTATACATACACCTATAACTCTGCGGGCCAACTATACTGCCTGTCTTGTGATCGGGTTTTTAAAACTAAGTTTGGTCTAGCGAGCCATATTAGGGCTCACGCTAGAAGATAATTTATAGCAGGGTCGCCGTCATCGAACCCGATGAGGAGGACTATATATATATACATACCGTCAGGTGCAATCGCAGCAATCTACTTTTCTTGATCGTATTTATATAATATTTCATGTAATTTAGAGTTCAGTTGACAAACTTAATTACATACCGGTCAAACATATAACCCTCTCCGTAGTCGGGTAATAAGGTAGTTTTTTGCATGCTTCAATTAACCGTATCAGTGAGTCGGTACCGTAAAGAGTACAGCCATTTTATATCCTTTGAGCCGATGAGCCAAATGATACAAATGAAACATATCAGTGTTTCGGTTCATTTCAGTGAGATGCAAATGTACCATACCCTTTGCCCACGCCTATTTCACTGAGGAAGCACAGGGCTCGAAGGTTGTTAATGTAAGCTTTTCATGTATTGTATATTTCTTGTGTGCTTGAGTGCTAAGTACGCACCTACTAGTATTGTATAATTATAATATTATAGTGGTACTTATGATCTTTGCTGTTCTTTTTTTATTTTTTTTATTGTAATATTGTGTAAATTGAGGTCGAATTTTAGCCGGGGCCGCTCCTGCGGCCCCACATTTGTTGTGTAGTACCTAAGCTTGATTTATGAAAAGAGTATCCATGGAGTTTCTTGCCGGTATCTTCTCCAGGACCAACCCACTTGGAACCGTGCGCCTAGAATCACGACGTTTTGAAAGTGCCTGCAAAGGCCCAGTTGAAATAAAAATCTTTGACTTTGACTTTGACTTTGTTGGAGGTCTTAATAAAATAAATAAATAAAAGGTATAAAACATAAACTTATTATTACTAGACGTTTATGGTATAAAATGATTTTCATACAGAACTTAATTAACACAATTTGAATCACCGGTCTATGTATTACCGGTAAAATAATTTCTCGTGTCCAAATATACCTAGTGTCGTTGTGAAATTCTGACATGCATGGTAGGTATAGGTTAATAGTGTTATTAGCGGTTAGGATTCTATATAATAATATATTGTTTATAATATTTTTGGAATTGGCTTTCACTTAATATCAGTAACGGCTTGCGGCTGAATATGGATACCTAATGTCACCCGAAACTGAAAAACATATTGTGTTGTGATATTTGTTGTAGGTACCTACATGTTTTACTAACATAGTTCTCTAAGTTATTTGTAATACTAACATGCTATGGGCCTCGATGCCTGTGAAAAAAAGTTTTTTTTATTTTTTATTTAACTTTTAGTCCCTTCGGATGGCGCTAAAAACAAATTATAGCCGAATCGGATGGCTTATAAAAATGCTAATAATTGCGGGGGGCTTAATAATAAATAAATACCTAATTTTAAAAAAATGTTGAAAAAAAAATGGAATTAAATTGTAAATGACGTCATGAGCCGCGCGGCCTTTAAGACATTATAAACATACAATCGGAAATAACCATATTTGGTCATATTGTTGATCGCATAAAGCGTCATATAATGCCATAAACTTATCTGACCCGGTGGCCAAAATTGGAACTAACGTCGCTACGGAACAAATATGAAATCAAAATATCATTTTTGTAGGGAGATGACATTGGCAAAAGCGACGGCAGCGACGACATGACCGGGTCAGATAAGTTTGTGGCAGTATAGGTATGTTTTAATGTCAAATAAGGTCATGGGGGTATTACTCAGTTGAAGAAATCATCTGATGAAATTATCTATGGAATTATTTTGTTCGCATGAAGTTTCCGTATTTTCCATAGAAAATAATATTATAGTTTAAAAAAACGAAAGCAAACGCTTTTGTCATCAAAACTAAACGTGAATGCAAAATTTCAGCTCAATCGGAAACCGGGAAGTGGGTCAAATTTAACTTCCAAGATTTTTTTACATAGTTACAAGGGAAGCTAATAAAAGCGTTTAAAAATGTTGACAGTGCAAGTGTAATCAATGCAACAGATCAGGCCCAATAATACCATACCTATTCGAGCAAATCAATCATTTGAAATTGAAAGAAAATAAACTAAAAAAAAATATTTTTTCGAAAGTAAAAACATTTAGGGATCACGTGCAAAGTGGGTTCCATGAAAGCATTTGAAAGATAGAGGAGAGGTTTGGTTTGGACCAAAAATGGATCGGATTAGATTCAAATTAATCCGATTGATTCATTGATCTTTAAGCTATACTCGGCTAATATTCAAGGTTAAAATTCGGTCCTCAAATTTTGAACACGTTTTTTTTTAAATAACTTTGCCCCTTGTATTTCTGCTGTATCGAGGGTACAGTTTACAAACATACATGTCACATGCACACACACCCAGACCCGAAACAACTATCTATCTATAGATCATACAAATAATTGTACCGTGCGGGGATCGAACCCGCGGCACGTAGCGTAGAAAGCTAACCGCTTAGCCACTGCGCCAACCGTTAAATTACTTCCAGCGCGGGGACTATGATTGTGGTTTCAGGACATTTCGCTTTATTATGCATTTTCCTCAATCTATATATAAAAGCGCTCGAGTCAAATAAATCGTACCAGTATACAAGCAATATTCATTGAAAATTAATATGAGAAATTTAAATTTAATTTAAATCTTGTTGAAGTGTTAAACTCATCTATGATTCGATTATTATTGTGTGTAACATGTTTCACAGGCGTTTGGAATTTTAATATAAAAAAAGGTGAGATTTTTTTCTTTTTTTTTTAAGTTTGTTTTTTTTCTATTTGGTTTATGGTAGATTTTTCTTCCGACTAAAAAATCACGAGATATTAAATAAGCCTTTAATATTGGTCAGTGTTAACAAACAATATTATATCTATTATTTATTAAGCAAGTTTGAATTTTTAATTTAAAGTAATTATTTTTCTTAAAGCCATTTCAATATGAAGTAATTATTAGCCATTTTTATGGCATTTTTTGCATGCTTTTGTAATTATTTCTTTTGTAAGTATTTATTTTGTAGTAGGTATATTATAGCATAATATTAATAGTTTCAAGCGTACGGCACTCGTGGGTTGCAGCTGAAAACCAGCGTCAGGTGGCTAGTATCACTGCCTCCTGACATGATGCTGAGCTGCGGCCTTTTGGCACAATAACTCATTTTATTTTATGTTTTCTTTGTTTTTGCTTTTTTTTGTGCTAGTAAACTCTTTATTTATTTATTTATTATTTATGTACACACATACACATGACAAAGAAAATAAGTAAAGATATCAAGTACAAAGGTACTGCTTATTTCTAAAGAAATTTCTGCATTTTCTTCATTTCTATCTCTTTCTTTTTATTTTTTTATAATTTGTTTGTTTCTTGCATCATTTTGATGAGCAATACAGCCATCAGTATCAGTTCAATGATGACTGTTTAAGATGCTATGTGCGCACGCGTCTAACGCAAATCAATTCCATTTGCGTAAATGGGAATTTTTATGAAATAAAATCTCGATCACTTTTCCTTGTACTTTCTATGAGTGTGCGCATAAAAACCGTTATTTTTGAAGCTTTAGATCAGATTTAGATATTTATGGATAGACGAAGATAGAATTAGGTACTATATCACTTGAGATCGTAAACTGACAAAACCCGTTTTCTCCTCCCTTTGTCTCCTTCACAGAAGACAAAACGAAAAATCGCGAAAGAAGACTGTTAGGAGATGGTTTTGACCCCCACTTTTCAATGGACAAATTTCGTTTTCTCCACCCTTTGTCTCCTTGACAGAACATAAAACTAAAAATCGAGAAAGGAAACTGTTAGGAGATGTTTTTGTCTCCGATTTTCTCTCTTCCCTTTTTTACGATGAGAATGAGATTGTGCAATCGCATTGTAATGTATTTAGGTGACTCAATGCTATTGAAGCAATCAAATTGAACCGAAATAAAAGAAAGAAAGAAGAAAGAAAGAGTATTTATTTGACATGGCACAAAAACGATTTTAAAGATTTATACATATAAAATAGAAAAATCGATATATTAATACGTGAAGGGAAAGCTTTGTACCCCTTTTTAAGCATATTGCGCGCGCGGAGGATTGTGAGATTTGGCCTAGTTAAAGTTTATATGGAGAAGAAGTGAAGAAAGCTAAAATTACGGTCGAATTTCGACCACCGGGCGACCACTAGTAAAAACAAAACCATGTAAAACAAAAATAAAAATATATCATAAATAAAATGGATTGTACGTCGCAGCTGTGTCAAAAAGGCTTCCGCTCAGCATATGCTGCCAATAATGCTATGCTATGCTGCAATTGAAACATGTAATATTTGCAAGTGACCCAAATAGTTAAGAAAAATGATTGTTATAATAATAATAAAAATTAACGTAAAAATATAAAATGATTAATTAACGTACTTACTGCTGATTTATATCGATATGTTTAATTTAATAATGTTGTGAACAAAAAATAGTTCCCATCACTAGAAGAAAATTTTACGTTGGTGCCCTTCGTGGAATAAAATTAATATTATTTTACTATTCCACGAACCGCACCAAACCAAAATTTGGATCGGTGCCGTTCGTGGAATAGCGTTGGTGCTATTCGTTTTAGTGCCGTTCAGATCGGTGCTATTCGTGGAATACCTCATATCAGCTTAACCATTTTTGTTTTGTTTTCAGGGCCTTCTTGCGGTCTAGAAGCTAGCTCCAACCTGATCCACCACGACCCATGGTTGGTGTATTTGGAATATTACCGTGGTGACCACAGAATTGACATCAGGTGCGCTGCCACGCTTGTCAGCAGCAAGCATCTCATCACCGCTGCCCATTGTATCCGAACGCCTACGTTCAACAGGTAAATATCTTCGAAACTACTTATTTTTTGGAAATTTAACGTATATTTATCCCCCGACAAAAAAGGGGTGTTATAAGTCTGTAGGGTTTATCTGTTTATCTGTAGTGTATGTCAGTAGCTCTGCTGGTAAGAGCGGCTGATGTAATGAACCAGAAAGTCACAGGTTTGAGTCCTGCTAGAGGTCAATTTTTTCTTTCCAAAAAAGTTATTAATTTTGATATTTCAGGTTTTCTGAACGTATTGCTAAGATCTGTCTAATTCTGCTTAATTATAGTTCCACAAACTTATCTGACCCGGTCATGGAGTCGCTTTTACCAATGTCATCTCCCTACAAAAATGACATTTTGAAGTCATTTTTGTTCCGTAGCGACGTTAGTTCCAATTTCGGTCACCGGATCAGATAAGTTTGTGGCACTGTAACTGCGTATCTAAAGGACCAGTCCTATAATCCTAGCGGACAGTTGCTCTGGGAAAGATCTTAAACTTTAGTTTTTTTTTTCTTTGATCTTATTTTTTTATCATTATAAAAGAAAGAAAAGAAAGAAAAATAATTGATTTCTGCAAAACACGACACACATACATTACAAATAGAATATCATCATATTTTTGGTATATCCATACCAAATATTTGCCACACCAGTAATAATGAACCGTAATATACCGACCGCAACAGAAATAAAAAATAAAAAAATTAATTTATAATCTATGCCGTGCCCAATCAAGCAAGACACAGATTACAAACAAATCTATATATTATCTCTATGACATAACTAAATAGGGTTTCAAAAATGGAACAATGTGATTGAAAAACCGTTATGGATGATGATTAAAAAAGTTAAAATGCTATTGCATGATAATACAAGGTAATAAACATACTTTCCGGGAAATTCCAATTATTCCATTATCCTGATAAAGTTTCACTGTCAAGGATAAAAAAATTGGAGTTTCCTTTGTAGGTTATGTAGCAAAATATCATTGACGTACTATACAATAGACATTGGGTCCCCGCTCAAAAGTGTCCGAGCCACTGTTGCCATCCTAAAAAAACGTATTCTCTGTCTATACACCTGTCCTCTTCTTATTACCTGTGTCTATCATTCTAGTGTGTCTTGTTTTTGTGGCAAATAAATGATTTTTCTTTCTTTCTTTCTTTCAAAAGAGTTCCAAAACGAAAAAAGCGTTCCAATCGCGCGCGCGTCTTTGTTTTGTCAACCGACAGAATATACGTCAAAGATGCAGGTACCGTATTGTGAAAAAGTTTAATAGGCTGATAAATAGAATTTATCAGAATTTATCTATCTACTGTTGCACCGTCATATAAAATGTAAAAGTTAAAAGATTAACAAGTGATAAGACGTTTTATGAAAGTTAACATTAACAATAGCAATAACCAACGAAGCGTGGGCGGTTAACGGTTACAGCTAAACTTATGACGTATGCTAACAATTGTCAAATGACGCAACTCATTTTTTGGATAAACCGGTACTTTAACTGAAAATTCGATGTTTGTTATAGTTAAAGTAAGATGGTGCAACCCAACCTTAGGCTGACATTCAGAGACGACAGAAACGAGTCTAAGCGTGAACTTACGCTTCCATCTGTCAAAATTTGTTCGTAAATTTGACAGATGGAAGCGTAAGTTCACGCTTAGACTCGTTTCTGTCGTCTCTGAGGCTAACATTCAGAGACGACAGAAACGAGTCTAAGCGTGAACTTACGCTTCCGTATGTCAAACTTACGAACAAATTTTGACAGATGGAAGCGTAAGTTCAGGCTTAGACTCGTTTCTGTCGTCTCTGAATGTCAGCCTCAATGTCAGCCTTAGTGTCTACAGTTCCTTAACCTTAAGTTATTTAGGTTATTAACCTAAAATTCTTTGAACCATTCAATGTCATCGTACATAACATTGCAATAAAGTTACATCACTGGGGATTCCCTATTGTTATACATAGAATTTATTGTACACTGAGTCACCTATGTGGTTAGAGTTTACGCAATATGATCATATTTATAATCCTGTTAGGTTTTGGGAATTCCATAAAACCGCAGTATTATCGGAAGAAAATAATAGGTAACATCGGATAACGGATATTTTGTGGTATAATGTATTGTGAATTTTTTACCTTTTACCAAGCTTTTACCTAATAAAGCCTTAGGCGCGTTAAGACGACACGCGCCGACCACGCACAGGTGTTGTGCTGTGCCCGCCTTACACCCGCGCTCGACACGCACGATATCAGCGTATATAAAGCAAAATAGCGCAAGGCGTACGGGGCGGGTGGGTGGAACACGTGTGCGGGGTGGGCGCGGGGTTGGCACGAGGCGGGCGCAAGGCGGGTGCGAGGCGGGCGCGAGGTGGGCGCGTGGCGTGTGCGGTTGGACTTCGATAAATGCAATTTGAGATCTATTGATGTGTCATAAGACTCAAATTATATACAAAAAAATTCAAAGCGAGTTAAACGCGTGTGCTTACGCGCGTGGCGTGCGCTTAGCGGGTGCGTGTCGTCTGAACGCAATCTTAGCCTTTATCAGCAGCATAAAAATTATACATTTAAAACAATTGAACTTCTAAAATGCAAATTCGAATATTAAACTCACATTTTTTTTGTCCGATTCTTCTGTTGTCAACTTTTAAGTCCTTCTCTTTCTATGTTGAAAGTGTACCTACATTAAGAATCCGCTAATTCTTGATACATGATCTATGACACCTACAAGAACCTAATTTAGTACTTAATGTCTTTTCATCATTAATTTTTTTCTTCTTTTAATTTTCCCAATATCCTAGTTCTATTCTTATGATACTATTCTAAGATATTATTGATAATTTGGTATTCTTCTTTCCAGATTGGTAGCACGTCTAGGCGAATACGACTTGACACGGCAAAAAGACTGCGTCGGTGATGTGTGCGCTGATCCTGTAGTCAGGGTAGACATTGAAGAAGCCATTGTCCATCCTGACTACGATGGTGGAAGCCATGATATTGCTGTGCTAAGGCTTATGGAGGATGCTCCTTATACTGGTAAGAGATTTATCAAATTTGGTCCTTTATTCTTCAGCAGACAGCGGAAGAAATGACGGGACGAACTGGACACATTCAAAAAGGGACTGGTTATCATTAGCACATAATCGAACAGCATGGAAATCAAAGAGCCTTTGCTGAGCAGTGGCATGAGATAGGCTGACAGTATCAGTATTCTTCTACCAAAGAAGAAGAACTAAGTGAATAATCTATTGCTTTAAAAACTGGTCTTTTGAGACGCAATTCTATCTCGCGGTTTAAACTTTTTGTGTGAAACTGACAACTTTAGGTATCATAAAAATTAGAGTTTACAACCACGTGGATTGGTAGTAGATTATGAGATTATATCTCTCATAATAAAATTTGTTTTTTACTTACAGATTACATCCGACCCATTTGCCTCCCGTCAGGGCAACTTCAACACGACGCTCTTTTCGTGGCCTCGGGTTGGGGAGAAATTCCTTTGAAAGGATACTACAGCAGCGTTAAAAAAATCATCCTCCTGCCGCAGTGGGAGAGAGATGCGTGCGAAGCCTCTTACAAACGTCACAGAATTCCTGAGAACATTATTTGTGCTGGAGGCAGAGAAGGCGTTGACACCTGCAGGGGCGATTCTGGAGGCCCCCTAATTTGGGTTAAAGATAGGACCGAGTTGTGGGGGGTTACTAGTGCGGGGAATAGCCGTTGTGGGACTAAAAATTCGCCAGGTATTTATACGAATGTTGCTGATCATTTGGAATGGATTCTGATTAATATTTTGGGGGACTACTAGGTTGGAAATAACATAGTTACCTGATGAATTGCGTGACAGTATTAGATTTATGTACAAAAAAACATTAAAACGTCCAATGTTATTAAAAATTTATGTTAAGAAACAAAAAAGTCATAGGATTAAGTAAAATAAAATAGATCTAAGTTAATAATAACACTAGCTAAAAAAAAACTGAAAATACGTTCCTAAAATGTTCCTAGATATAATATAAGTTATTTATTAACTACAATAAAAAATTTCGTACAATTTTTTTTTTCTCTTTTCCATTCGACTAATAAGATACAGTTACTATTACTATCACTAGTCACCTACTATTACTAGTACTATTACTAGTCAACTATTACTTCTATAGTAATCTATAGGGATAATTTCGCATTTTTAAAACGAACATAAATACAGGACGTAAACATCCCCTGCCGAACATAGGCGTCCTAGTGAGTCCTTAGTTCGTTCATAATCCCATTCAGTATGCTATTGCTCTGAACCACCACCGGAGCCAGGTGGACTGTTGTCAGTCCACCCGGCTCCGGTGGTGGTTCAGACCACAGGTCCCACAGGGGTGCAAATTAATAAAATGGCAAAATTCCGACCAGGGATAACGTGACTATGGAGTCGCACTGCAGTCAATGCCTGACCTCGTATCCTGCTCGTTACACACAAACACGATAACACACACATAACATAACACAATACACAAACAACTATAACATACATCAACATTTTAAAGATCTGTGTGAGGCTACAGACAGTTCTGTTGACGTTGCCAAGTTCTGATCACAATTTAGGATCAAAGTTGACACGAAGAAGAGTATGCTAATCATTATCACAATGGAGGTCACAATGCCTATCTTTTCAACATAATCCCGTAAGGTCTGTCCACACGATGCATTGCAGTGGACGCACGGCAGCTGAGCGGTGCCGATTCGGTGTCCTACATAGAAATATCCATGGAATTGTCACACGGTGCATTCCGGCACCGCGCTGCACGCATACCGGACTTGTGACCAGCGAGTCGAAGCAGGGAGGGGTGAACGCGTTGCGGTGGCGCAACGCAAAATGGATGATGTGGAGGAACCCTTAGCTCAATTTACGACACCCGCAGGTGAAAAGGGGGATTTATGGCCGAGAGCCACACCGCTAACGCAAAACTACAATAGGGGTAAAATAAAATACAACATTATTTATCTAACATTTATTCGTTTCATATCTAGATCAAAATTGTATAGAAACGGAACAACATTTTTATTTAAAATGAATAATATAATCAGTCTTTTTGTAGATATATTTTTTAGCAATTACCGCTACAATTTTATAAAATTCGACTTAAAATAGAGGCGATTCGTGTAACAAGTGACGAAAATGCGACCAGGTAAGTATCGCGACCATGCGACTCTTAGGACCAAAATTCTTAGTATAGAGAACCTTGTATTCTTCTTGCATTGTGCCATTATATTTATGTAGTTATGTTTCATGAAAATCTGATTAGCCGTTCAACAGTTACAGCTCGTTAGCTCTTTTTCTAGTTGCGAGTCGGGGTTTTTTGACGGTTAGGACATTGTTTACTGTTATTATGACCTTAATAATATAATGTGCTGAATGATGTGTATATGCTTTTTATTTACATCATATATTGCAACATCTTATTTAAATTGTGTCAATTTACTCATATTTAGGAACAGGTAAAATAATGAAATTATAGGAATATTTATGATTTAAAAATAAACAATGCACCGGGTGCATCGGGTTTGAATTTATTCATATTAATTTAAAATGATACGATTTAGAAATAAATTAGTACTTGAGGAATATAAATTATTGGGAGTTGGTAATCCCATAATTTGTGGTAATTCCCAAGAATTATTGCTACCATACCCATTATAATTAGATAGGTACCTAAACAAGCTAATAATAAATTATAATTGCTGTTCAAACAACACAACATTAACAATAAACAAAACAACAACACGTATACGTATTAATATAACAATAAATACGTATTTTTAATGACGAAATGAAAACAGTTTCTAATTTTATTTTGGATTTTACCGGCTATTACGGACATTAACCCTGGTCGTCATTGCAGTCACTTCTTACGCGAACATTTATAAATAATAAAATACATGACTAAATACAGCATTATCACGACTATTTATTGACAATTATTTACATGTTGAGGGTTTTCTAAGAGAGTGGTGAAATAACGTGCGGTGACTGACGTAGAAGACGGCTGTGTGGCTGGTGACCAGGGACGTCCACGGACCAGGGTCCTAACACAGACATATAATACCAGTAGCAGACCAAACATTTGCTGAAAATGACGTAGCTATTACGCACACATAGGGACTTATTTAAGGTAAATCCCGGTGATTTGTCGTAGCTAGCACTATCAAACCGGTACGCACTGCACTTCACCATTTTATTATACATCCCAAACAAGTAATATTTTTCATTTAACCGCGATTTAATCTATAAACTGCGATTGAACTTATGTGTCTTATTATTATGACGGCGCGGGATAAACAAGCTACGCGTCAAATTTTGTCTATGAGTGAGACCCATCTCAAATTTTGTCTATGAGCGAGTCAGTGTGACAACAGGTAAAAGAACGAGATACTATTATCCAGTTGTCGCTTAGTACAAAAGGGATACAGAATCCTACCCATCTAATGGATTCATGTTTGGTCTGCTACTGGTATTATATGACTGGTATTGAAGAATTATGATTACTTCTAAGAATACGACTACCGCTATCTGGGTTGCCAACTTAAATAAACATGTTACCTATAGGTAACCATTGTAATACCGGTAACCTAAAACTTACCGGCGATATATACATACCTATACACACAGGCACTACCCGCCCTTTGACTTTATGCCGACGGCACGTGTAGTATACAAGTAGTTTTTATTTTGGTAACCGGTACTAATACCGGTTATATTCAATTTGATGGAACCACCTTAAAACATGACGCCGTCATCTACTGTGCAGCAGTAGTTTACAATTTATTGTTATTATGAAATATGTATTAGTCTATTAATTTATTTTTATTGTTTTATATTTGTGTATATTTTTGTATTTTCTTGTATGGCCCAAGTTGCCTGAAATAAATGGAATATTATTATTATGATGATTCAATTTTTAACATTTTAATATTTATTATCTATTATTATTTTAAAAATTAAGGTTAACTTTAAAAATACCTGTAAAAATAATAAAGGTTGTAACTGAGAAATACAGGTATTGGTCATACCGGTTTCGGTCCCTGCTGGTGACTACAGAGCACTGCTACATTAAGGTGAGCGCGCACCAAGCATCTCGGGCCGCGGGTTGTCGAATTTTAGAAAGAAAGAAAGAAAAACGATTTATTTTTTACACAAATTACGACACACATAAAAAGTAAAAAAAAATAATTAAAACAAATAAAGAAAAGAAGTAAAAAATGAAGACAAAAAATAAAAAGTAAAAAATTAAAAACACGATCCAAAAAGAAAATAAAAGTAACAATTTTTAATAATAAAAGTCTGTGGACTCAATGAGTAGGGATTTAGTATTCTTTCTATGAAATTATATGCAACCGCGCGCACCTAACAGCGCAGTACGCGCCGCATTTCATTAAAATGGCATAGGTATCCGATTATTATACCTGCATTTGCGAATGACTTCATCAGATTCGACGCGTACGGCGCGGGCGGCTCAATTCTGATGAAGTAACTTATATTTTCTGGTCACCATTCTAAAGGCCCGGCGTTTACACCAGCCAAACCACGATATTTTTACGTTCACTACAAACTTGAACCACTATCTAAGGAAACTCCCTTTCCAGATAAAATCCACTAGATATTTAATATAATACAATCCAGTCATTATATACATTGCCCATTGTAAGAAAAAGTAGACGACTCGTTGTAATTCATACTATGTATCCATTTCACGCTAAACTAAACTAAATAAGCGATTTTAGATATTAGCTGGTGAATGTGGATAAAAAAATTATTACGTCTAATGGATTTTACCTGTAATAAGTAGTTAATGTACAAGGGGTTAAATTTGACTTTTAATTATTAGTCACAGTCAGTTGTCACTCAATAAGCTGTCATCTTTCAAACAAAATGTTACCTTGTGACTGACTCAGCGATAATTAACAATCAAATAGAAGCACCTGAGCTTAGATTTACAGTGCCACAAACTTATCTGACCCGGTGACCAAAATTGGAATTAACGTCGCTACGGAACAAAAATGACCTCAAAATGTCATTTTTGTAGGGAGATGACATTAATAAAAGCGACAGCAGCGACGTCCTTACCGGGTCAGATAAGTTTGTGGCACTGTACTTATACACAATAATTTACTTCATGGCTCATACTTGGTATTTTTTTAGTTAGTACCTATGTGTCTGTCTGTATGAATGAATCTTTTGAAGTAAAAATTAAGAAATTTAAGCTTTACCTATTGTTGTCTTTGAGATTAACATCAGTACCTACCTCTATTATAAGTAACTTGCTAGCGACTATTGAATATTACCATGAATTTTTTTAGTTAAGTGTTAATTTAGCCGCTAAAATAATCTTTTATAAAAAGTAAAAACCGACTTCAAAAAACTAAAACGTATAAAATAATTTTCATAAAAATCTTAACAGCTTCTGAAGTCGGGGCGATTAATTCTTTTATGCCCCTTATTATGGGAGTGGCACCGACTTCAGAAGCTGTTAAGTTTTCTAAGAAAATTATTTTATACGTTTTTGTTTTTTAAAGTTGGATTTTACTTTTTTTTTAAATATTATTTAATAAAAAACCGCGAGGTTACCGCATTTCCTTTTAATATTATTTGATAGTCGCTAACGATTAGTTATATACATTTTGGAGGTACAGAATTATTATTACAATGTAGATATTTTAAAAATACCTAATATATTTAATATGTAACTGGTGTATATAGGTGTGAACCAGTGACGAAGGGTGAATATTTTTATTAGGGAACCCGTCCAAAAAATAGCTTGGCCAGGCGTGCTACATGGTGTACAGCATTCATTTAACTGTGGCTTGAACTCATGTAGCAACTTACCTGTCTTTAGATATTTATCATTTACACAATAGGTACATGGTATTGATACCTACTGGTAATGGCCACGTAAAGGGAAGCCGATGGGAATCGTGTTATATAGACCATTCGCCACTGGTGTCAAAAATAAAGCTACAATAAAATAAACAATTGACAAACATAACAAAACTTAACAGGGCTTTATGTCATAAATATTTAAATAAAATATCCAACATTAGTTGGAACAAATATAAGATATGATTGAAGAATTTCTTCGTCAATTTGCCGTGTAAACGAAAAGACGAAATTTCGTACAAAACGTATTACTTAAACATTTTTTCCAATTTCATTGCTTAGTATAGTACGCGCAAATCTTTATGAGCCCTGAGCTCTGAACTCTCTCTCTCTCTCTCCTTCTAGCACCTATAATAAGCGTACTGCGCAGCCACTCGCGTTCAACTTCCGAGAGCTCATAAAGATTTGCGATAACTATATGCGTTAACGCCTTGTCTCGGGGAATGGTCCAGTTAATAAGAATAGGCCATTATATTTTTGAACCTTATAAAACGACTTACCTAGATTTTATACAGGATTGAATATACGCTTCAGCTATGTATTTCTTCCATAGTTTAAATTTTAAATTCTACTTCTTTCAGGGAGTTTAAAATTTAATTGGTTGTTTAAATTAAATAGTTTTACTTATAACGTTACCATTTTTATATTTGAAATTTCATATCGTTGGCAGACTTATTGATAAACTAATTTATTTTTTGGTTGTGGTTCGCTATAAAAACTGTAAGATTAAATAAAATAGCAAATAAAAATAATACCAAATATCATGATTTATACGAATTTGGCAGTAGAGTTCTTAATACCTATAGTTAAAAGTATTCGTGTTTGATGTGGTCCTTCGAACCAAACTGGTTTTAAAACGAAAGTTCTTCAATTTCTAGTTACCTATGGTGCGGAGTTCTGCAAACTTCTGAAAAATGAGAAAATCACGAATAAACAAAAGGTAAATGTGTAATGTAATTATATTAATTAAGTTAAAAATGCTAAAAAAAACATCACGTGATTAATGGACGGCCCCTAAATTTAATTTAAATCAAATCAAATCAAATCAAATCATTTATTTTCAGATAATAAAATCCAATTTGTTAGTAATTACATATACTTCTTAAACACTAGTGTTAGTACATACATTTTGCCAATTATTTTAACATTACATTACACTTATTAATGGTGTCAACCCAACCCAATACAAAATAATAATAATAATAATAAAATAATGTCAAAATCATTCATCCTAGTCGAAATCACCAATAACAATAACAATGTCAACATTACACTAGTCAGATACAAAAAATAAAAAATAATTAATAATAAATTATAAAAATAGTCAAACATCAATAAAACATTATTTCAACGCACGATTTGAAGGAAATACTTGTGTCCTGGTCCAGTGTTCCAGTATTAGACCTTCCGCCCTATCGGCCACGGTGACCAAGAGGCTGTTGGCGCTGCCCCGCACCCGCCGCATCAGGGAGGCGACACGCTTGCGCATGATTCCGTAAAAGTCGTCTATACGTGCCTCTGCGAACATCCCTGATGCGCTACAGTGTCGTGGCAACCCCAGCAGCGCCCTGTAAGCGTTGTTGTACTGGACACGTAAGGCGCTGTAAGCCCTTTGCGTGTAATCGACCCATAGACTGCAGGTGTAAAACGATTGGCAGTATGCCCTAAACAGAGTAATTTTCACACCTCTCGAGCACTTTGCAAACCTACGGATCAACATATTGCTCCTGACTGCCAGCGCCCTACGCTCCCTCTCCATGTCAACACTATCCGTCTGCCCTGCAGTAACCCAATGCCCCAGATATTTAAAAGACTTTACCCACTCTAACTTAGTTCCACCGAGTGTGACAGGCGGCACCTCACTATAGTATTTAGTACCTGCTTTGAACAACAAACACTCGCTCTTTTTTTAATTATATCTGAGGCCGTGGGTCTCCGCATAACGCTCACAAACAGACAGAAGTTTCCTGAGGGCGCTGATCGAAGGGGCCAGCAGCACCATGTCATCAGCGTAACTTATGTTATTGACGAGTGTTCCGTCAATCGAACAGCCCACCATAGTACCGCTGAGCTCACGAACCAGCCTATCTACGTACAAACAGAAGAGTTTCGGCGAGGTCAGACCACCCTGTCTGACCCCGCCCTCCAGCCTGTACGCATCGGATAGCGAGCCTGCCCACTTCACCAATTTAATTTTAATAAAAAAATACAGGTCATTATTATTAGTCAGGTTAATGGGAACCTAAAAGAAAAAAAAATCTTATAAACAAATCCATGATTCATTAGATAGTTTAATTAAATTAATTGGTGTAACCGCATTAATTAAAGTTAAGAAATGAATTATTATGATTAACTACTTACTTCTTGGAACACTTTTGAGTGTGGACTTTGATATGCTGTCACTGTCTTCTGACTCAGAACACACTTGGAAACTCGTTTCTGAAAAACAAAGAAACATAATTATTTCGTGAAGGATTTGTCTTTCATATACTGGAAATTTTTTTACGTAGTGCGCATAATTTGTAGAGTGATTCAGTCTCTGTTTCTAAATGCAACCGCAGTATTGGGATACACTTTAAAACAAAACTAAAATTCGACTTAGTATGGGGACACGTATAATTTACTAACGCAAGCCATACAAAATTAAATATTTATTTTGTTTTGGAGTGAATTATAGTACTGCGTTTGCATTTAGGAATAGTACCTCTACCATGAGTTTTCCGTGCCATCTAACGTTCATGATAACATGCAATATTTGTATGAGAATTTTTTCAGCGCCTCTAGCGGTATAAATAGTGCACTAAAGTCACTATACAAATATTGCATGTGAACGTGAACGTTAGACGGCACGGAAAACTCATGGTAGAGGTGTACTGATATTGAATGAATCTGCAAATTGTGCGCACTACATAAAAAAAATCTTGTATTGCCCTTGCCAGGTTTCAAGTATAAAATTATTTTTTAAAGTCTGTTTGCGCATTTCTTTTCTAACGTTTAAAAAAAGAACAAGGGCCGCGGGCTGTTTTATTGGCGCGAATGAAAATTAGATACTGTATTGTGGATGATTTTTATGATTCTTGAATTAATTTGTTTATTGTTTCCTCGTAAATGAGAGAAAAGTACCAATTCTCGGCCGAAATAACAATTTTCGACCTCGTTTAGTTAAATTGGCTTCGGCTAGATCCTCGTCGCTTTAAACTCACTTCGGGAGTACTCGGCTTTGCCTCGGTCTTCTAATATTATAGTGAACGAATATCTTTATGAGCGCTCTGAACTCTCTCCCTCTCTCTATCTAGCACCTATAATATTACTCTTATTATAGGGGCTAGAGAGAGAGAGAGAGAGGGAGAGAGAGGGAGAGAGAGGGAGAGAGAGAGAGAGAGAGTTCAGAGCCCAGTTCAGTACCTCTACCATAAGTTTTCCGTGCCGTCTAACGTTCACGTTCACATTCAATATTTGTATAGTGACTTTAGTTCACTATTTATACCGCTAGAGGCGCTGAAAAAATTCCCATACAAATATTGCATGTGAACGTGAACGTTAGACGGCACGGAAAACTCATGGTAGAGGTACAGGGCTCCTAAAAATTTGCGAGTACTATAATCAGCCGTCAATCGCGTTACTGCAGGCGGTAATTTACTATTTTAACTCTTACCTGTATCATATCTATGTTTGGCGTGTCGACTAGGCATGTCTTGATTTTCTACGTGACCAAACGTTCTGAATCCCACTGCGAATTGCGCGTACGGACTTATCTCGTACAATTCTGAAAATAAATTAAATAGTAGTTTATGAAACTGTTACATAAACACGAGTGTGTTTAAAAATAGAGCTGCACAGGCGAGATTTTTAATAGTATCACTCGAGTGTTTTAATACCTAGTTATGTACAGTTTCATACACTACTTTATCTGTACTCATGTTAACAAATTATTAAGTAGATAAACAAACACAACAATGGCGCCGAAACGCCACTACACGACACGGTTTGACGACACGGTTTAACGACACGGTTGGTGCAGTGGCTAAGCGATTAGCTTTCTGCGCTACGTGCCGCGGGTTCCATTCCCGCACGGATCAAATATTTGTATGATCTACAGATAGTTGTTTCGGGTCTGGTTGTTTGTGCATGTGACATGTATGTTTGTATACTGTACCCTCGATCCCGGAGAAATCCTAGAGAGGGGCAATGTTTAAAAAAAAACAAAAAACAAAAAGAAACTTAAGGGCCTGCGCCCACTGGAGGCATGGCACGGGAAGGGATTTATTGCCAGTGGGGACACAAGCCCTAACATTCACACAATTCATTTTGCATTTGATTTCTCAATTCTTGAGGAACTTTATGATCGATAATTTTTTTACAGGGTAGCTCGGAATTTAGTCTCTCAGTATCATATTGAAGTTTATTACCAGAGTCGATGTTCATTACCATTTTAGTTACGCGGTAGACCCGCCGAACCGAAAAAATTAAACCCGTTAACGCCAAAGTACAAAGGGACTTATTTTTTCTGATTTTGTTCTACCTTTAACCATAATTAACCGTAAAATACAATATATAATATACAATTCCACTTTTCGCTGACAAGATATTAATAAATCCAAAGATAACAAATAATTAAAATCAATTTAGGTACCTAACTTTCCTTAAAACGCGAAATTCCCATAATTTGACGTCATTTGATAACAATTTTTCCTGTCGTAATCAAATCAATGGAGTTTGTAATTAAGCGGATAAAGTTATGTTAGAATAGAATAGAAAAAAAAAAAAAAAAAAAAAAAAAAAAAAAAAAAAAAAAAAAAAAAAAAAAAATCTTTTTTATTTAAAAAATAGGCACTTTTGAAACGGTAAAAACACGTGTATCATTTTGTACAAAATAATGTAGCTTGCAACTGGCAACTGAGTTCTGCGCAAGCGCCATATTTTTATTTCCATGGCAACAAATCATTCTACAACTTCATCTCAAATACGTCATTTGATATCTTACTAATGAATACGCTCATAATTATCCTTCTTCTAAATTATATTCTGACGTGAATGGAGTACCTATATATTATTATCCTGCTGTATTTATCAATATTGATTAATTAGCATAGATTTTCCATAAAATTTTATGTAATTATAAACTAACGCAGGTGGGTTTTGTGATAACCATGAGGAAGATTAAAGAATATATTGGATCATTGACGTAACTGATAATCTTATTCTGCGTTAATAAAGATGGCTCGAAGGTTACTAAGGTCAGAAATGTGATAACTTATATTTTAGAATTTTAATATTTAATTAAATAATTTTAATCTGTGTACATAAATGTATGTCACATATAGTGACATATAGTGTTAAGGATCTGTGTAATTTATTTATGATAAGACCGGAATTGTACGAACATGTATAGGAAAAAAAAATAGAAAGAAAGAAGGAAAGAAAGAAAAAGTTTTTATTTTTACGCCCAGTATGACGCACGAAACTTAACTAAAACCTTCCACCAAGACCAAATATTACTAAATCATTGTTCTGCTAAACAAAACATAATAAATTAACTAGTGGTCGCCAAGTGGTCGAAATTCGACCGTAATTTTAGCTTTCTGCACTCCTTGTCCATATAAACATTAACTATGCCAAATCTCACACTCCTCCGTGCGCGCAATATGCTTAAAAAGGGGTACAAAGTTTTCTCTTCACGTATTAATATACAGGGTGTAAGTGACATCGTAACGAAAACTGATACCATGGATTCAGTACATGATTCTGGACACCTCAGCGTAAGAATATTGCGTCGGTCTTATATTTCTTTTTACAATTTTGTTTGCAGATTTTTTAGGTAGGTAGTTATAAAAACTGCCAACAATATCGTAAATTTTTTGAAAAGACCGACACCTTATTCTTATGCTGAGGCTTTCAGATTCATGTACTGAATTAATGGTATACATCAGTTTTCGTTACGATGTCCCTTACACCATGTATATAAATATAAAAAATAAAATAAAACTTTCTTCCTTTCTCACTTTTTATTCTCATGTGATAGCTAAAACCCCCTCCCTCATTCCTCCAAAGAACTCTGCTCCCCTACCTTCCCTCCTGATCTCCTCCCCCTCCCCTCACACTCTCCCCCCCTCCCGCTCTCCTCCCCCCCTCCCACTCTCCTCTCCCCTCCCACTCTCCTCTCCCCTTCCTCCTCTTTTCCTCCTTCCTCGAAAGAAGAAATAAAGATAATGCTTACCATGTTTGCTATTATTCCTCATATGTATAGGTGCACTGTATATTCTGTTCTGCGCGTTCATGGCGTTTTCCTTCACGTTGGCCAGATTGGTGTGAGATGTGTTGGCCGTCAAGTTGCCGCTTTCAGATTTATTGTCCACTGTAATAGAGTCCCGGTATTCCGTAAGGTTGCCGGTTCTGGAATTCAAAATAGAGTTTAGCTTGAGTAATGTTAAACCTCTCAAGCGCCGCGCAAGCGAAAACGTACCAGCTTTGAGCGCCTCAGGTTTGAATGCAGATTTCTCGATATTTTACTATGCAAAATACTGTATTTTTATCATCAGTATAAATTGTTTTTTTCGGTCAGTCAGTTTAGCGAATGACCGAAGCAGCAGTGGAGGGATTTTTTTTTTGTAAGGAAGCTTTCATGTACGAAAATACTGTTCAAAATGTTCAGATACTGTTCATTTAACTTCTCATACCTAAATATACTTTATTTTTTGTTCAAAAAGATGGCAACTCTACACGAGGTCGCCTAGTGGTCGCAATTCGACCGTAATATTATAAATATATAATATACACATACCTTTGTCTCTTCACGAGAATGTAGATACAGCTTAAAAGGCATATCGTGAGCAGAATGGAGCTGCAGATTATCACCAGCATATTCAAATCGAAGAGCTCTGATGGCGGACCCACTTCACCTGTAAGAAGATACATCGAAACTAAAATATTGGTGGCAGTAGTTACTAAAAAAACCCCTAACACCAACTAGAAAAAGTGCTGTAACTATTGAACGGCTGTACAGATTTTCGTGATGCATAGCTAAGATGATTTCCGATTAAACTAGCTTTCTATTTAAAAAACTGCATTGGAATCAGTCTATCCGCTTTGGAGTTATAAACTACGAACCGTCACGATATGATAGTACCTATATCCGGCGCACCGTGGGCATTCAGCCCCGTAATGAATCTACCTGTCTAATATTTCACTAAGGCATAAGCCATGGTCGCGGGACTTATCTTATTACCGTGACCCCGGAACGTAAAGGGCTATCGAAGGAACACCGTGGATTTTAGTCAGTACAAGTCTGACAGTCCCTCCCGCCCTGCCCGGGGTGGGAGGACTCATTTGATGATTTTACCACGCTAAAAAAAAAAAAAAAAAAAAAAAAAAAAGGCATGTCCATTCCGACACGAAAGAATTAAGATTATAGATTATTATTATTTCCTTTATTGAATTATTTATTTATTATTATTCCCTTTTTCAATTTTTACATACTTTTAGATATTTTTAAATAATTTTACAAATATTTTTACAAAAAAATAATATAAAAATATATAAAAGAGTAGTAGTAATAGCCCACCGGTATCGGGAACAGGGTCCAAGCCTCCGGCGGCTAGGGCTCCAGAGAAAGAAACCTCCTCACAATGCGTGCCATGTCGAGGAGTACCGCCTTCTGTATCAAGCCCTTGATCCAGCCCCCAACGAGAGCCTCATATGATGTTACTATTATTATTAAAGAACAAAAACTACGCTAGAAAAGCGGGCTGGTATCCACAAAGATGATAAACAACATTAATATCAAGTATAACTTACTGCCATCTTCATTCTTAGTAGCGTAGGTGTAGGTAGTAGTAACGCTGCCAGCTTCGTTGCTGGCCGTGACCCGCAGCTGGTACCACGAACCGGCTGACAGCGCGGGGAGGGCGAACGTTGGGAGCTGAGCCGTGAACATCGGCGACAGGGACCAGGCGGACAGCTCGGAGTACGGCTGTGGAAAATATTGAAAGAAGAAAAGAAAGAGACAACATAATGCACAAACAAGGAAAAAAGAAGCGAGAACGATGATGAGCGGTGACGGCAGCGATGGCGCTGCCACTTATTGGGTATTCTCAAAGTATTGAATGGTAACAGATGATTCGTTTTTTAAAAATATACCGTAAAGATGTGTAGCTGATCGCATGCCCAAATGAAGAGTGATGCGCGGTTAGTCTTTATGCATTTTAGTCTACATTCGGTTCGGACATTTTTGAGCGCTGACCCGAGGTCCTCTTGTTTCTACGTCAATGGTAGAGGTGTTCTTACCATATTATTTTGTGCTCTAGTCCAGCTTCTAGCACCCAGCTGCTTGTACTCCACATCCAGCACTCTCATTGGGCAGCCTCCGTGGTCCCAGCCGCTCAACTGCACGTAGATATGGGAAGCATTGCTCCAAAGCCACTCGTTTGATGTTGGTGGTATTGGCACTAGAAATAATGGAGATTTTAGTTGCGTAGTCATAATATTGATGATCTCTCCTTTATAAACCAAAGACGGTCGGTGCCTGAGCTTATGAAGAAGTTGCGCGGTGCGGGAGGGATGTGACGCGAGATGTTAGTCACAGGCTCATGATACGCATCATAAAGCTTAGCTTAGCCAATAGTAGGCGTGTGTCACACCTCCCCCCGCATCCCGCAACTACCTCAACTTCAGACATCAACCGTCTAAGTTAAGCGGATCGCCTGTAGGGGAAGATCTTCGGTCTTTTGGGACGGTCGATTTTGGTGTAGGTACTTCGATATGGTTCTTAGTAGATTTGGACAGGTACTAAGGCCGAAGTGCCCTATGTTAGTTAATCCCATATTTCTGCGGTATCACATCATGTTGCTTCCCTTTGAGGTCCTAGGTAGGTAAAAGACTAACAAGAATTAACATATTTCCGAAAAAAAAATGTATTACTATTATAGCCACCGCCATCTTACCTCCACCCAAAGTACTGACATCCAAATACGCAGGCTGTGAGGTCCCAACTTTGTTGGTAGCAGTGATCCTCAAAGAGTACTTGGTCCCACACTTGAGTCCCGTCAGCGCATGTTTCTGAACGCCCGACAAGTTGGGCAACTTGTTGGCTGGCCACGCCTCTCTCCAAGGACTGTTGGCTTCTTTCCAGGTTAGACTGTAACCTGTAAAATTTTTGCATGATTTGGAAAAACCGTCTTGGCTTTGGAAGCTAGTTTAAGGTTAGTTTTTTTATTTCGTTTTTAAACACATTCGGCCCTACACCGCCGTAATCAGATACTCACATTGTGACAACAATATTTATTATTTATCGGAACAAATATTTCTATGATCTACAGATAGTTGTTTCGGGTCTGGTTGTGTGTGCATGTGACATGTATGTTTGTAAACTGTACTCTCCATACAGGAGAAATCCTGGCAATGTTTAAAAAAAAAAACAAAAAAAAAAAAACAAAAAAAAAAAAAACAAAACAAAAATCATTGTGACACAACAAAATGGACGAACATTTGACGTACGTTCTTAAGGCGCGTCAGTGAGGTAACGAATTTGTTGATTTCGCTTCCTCCACCCGCGCAACCCGCGCAACCCCCTGTAATATTACGGAAACCGCTCGGAGCATGTCAACGCGAGCATCGCGCTAGACACTAAAAAACTATATAATAAATAGAGGTGGCAATGTAAAATATATATTTGTAGATTGTTTCACTTATAGGTCTATATAGTAACAGAGTTACTACTAGAAAATTAATACCAATAACAGTGGTACAATCACTACAATGATGAATGATTTTATAAAAAAGGGAAATAAAAAAATTATGCTTCGTCAACGAGCTTCCGAGCAAAAAATGCCCATTACACTTGCCGAGTTGTTAGATGATTTGGTATTAACTAATTATAACTTGCTCTTTTATTTGAATAATTGCTTGATTCATTTAATATTCACTCATATAAATATATCACGATTATTAGATATTAATACCTACCATTAAAAAAAGTAAAAACCGACTTCAAAAACTAAACAGTGTAAATAATTTTCTTAAATTCTTCAATGCACCTAGCTTGGCAGTGGCAACGACTTCAGAAGCTGATAAGTTTTTTAAGAAAATTATATGTATTATACTTTTTAGTTTTTTGAAGTCGGTTTATACTATTTTTTAACGTTTATTTTATATTTCTATTTTGAGTGGCTTAAACAATTCATAATCATGCGATTACAGAAATCGCAAGTGACATGCTGTTATTCATTCAAGAGATCCATTGTATATCTCCGAAGTTCTTCATCAAATCTTCAACAAATTTAAATGCCATCTTGAGAGTACCCTTTGAAATAAAAAAAGAATTTTCAAAATCGTTATGCAATTGGCGGAGTAATAGCGTAACAAACATACAAAAAAAAACATACAGTCGAATTGAGAATTTTGTTTTTTGGAAGTCGATTAAAAATGGGAATAGCAGTGTTGGTGAATAGTAATATATAAAGTATAGTCGATAAGAATTAAAACAAAACTAGGTTGGTACATAGTATTTATTATTATATATAGTAAAGGAATAGTATAAAGAAAAACAACAGTAGGACGGCGCCTTTGATCTCGCCGACAACGTCAAGACAGTGTGGCGATAGTGCATGGAGGCTAGGGTTGTTACAAGTAGTGTAGTGGTTTTCTACGCTACGTGCCGCGGGTTCGATACGCGCACGGAACAAATATTAGTTTGGGTGTGTGTGCATGTAAGATAATGTCTGTAAACTCTACCCACGATACAGGAGAAATCATAGTGAGGGAAAATGTTATATTAAAAAAAAAAAAAAATAATTGATCAACATCGTCATCAACATATTATTACTTACTATTTTAAACGTTGATTATGACAAATTATCAATTCATTAATAGAAGGTAGCTCTGAATTTTGGTCACGTAGTCACGTGGTCACGGTTTATATGAATAGACCTCACCAAAACATGAAGTTTGAATACCAACATGATGGGACTGCGTCCCATAGTTTGGGAGATATAAACTTTCAAAGTTTTAGTCACGTGGTCACATAGATCTCACCAAAACATGAAGTTTGAATACCAACATGATGGGACTCCGTCCCATAGTTTAGAGCTTTCAAACATTCGGTCACGTTCACGTGGTCACATACTGAATTTGAATTTATGTTTATAGAAAACATCAAAAAGATGGTCTCTATATTTTTAGACAAAGTATATTTTAGAAGATGAAACACGATTTGTATTGACTTGACAGATAAAGTGACAGATCAGTAGACTCTATATCTGATTTTACTAAAATAATAATATTTCAAATATGTACTCAAAAAAAATCTAAATATGTTTATAGAAGTACATGCCATACTACTGAGGCAAGTTATATAGGTTGCCCCCTCTACACAATATTGTGTCTAGAGAGCAAAATAAATTCTGAATTTATAAATAGAACGCGATAGCCTCGATCGACACGGGTATCACGTCCGAGAGCCAGCGGCAGACTGCCGCCCGTCGCCCGAACACGACCCTTCAGCTGAAAATTGGCACAGATTTACGTTTAAATTCAAGGAAAAATTGAAAAATGACTTTTTTTTAAATGTTAAACGTTGGACTTATAAATAAAAGAATTATTTATCTATTGCTGCAAATCAGAAATAAATTAAGCTTCAAGTTCCGAAGAAGATGAAGGTTTAAATTCTGATTTAGGTGTTTTATAATCGCCAATTACTATAGTATAATCTACTTAAAAAATATATTTGAAACGTTGGATTTGAAGTAGAGATCTTGAACTTTAAGACTGTATTTTTATTTTATTTGTATATGGTATAATTGCGGAGGAGATGGCGATGTAAAACGGCGTTTTGGTCAGGGTACTGCCTTAAGCAAAACTCCGCTAAAAGTTTATTCGTTGCGGCTCTAAACATTTGACACTTTCAAGTAGGTATTGCATTCTAATTAAGCATTATTAGGTGGTGTCGTTTACGACGCGGCGCAGGAATTCTGTTAATATAATTTACTGTGGGTTCGCGTTATAAAACGTAGTGCGAATAAAAACATCAATGGTAGACGTCGTTAGACGTTGTGTTGATAAAGACGTGGATAGACGTTGTGTTTTTTTTTAAATATGTTTGTTATTTGTCCCAAGGTTTTAATGATGCAGCTTATGTATGGGTCTTCAGTACAAATAAGGTTGGAATCTCTTGTATAAATTGGGTCATTGAATATTATTTGTCACCACTGATCATAAGGTACAAAAAAAATATCCCGTGTAAACGAGAATGACCTAGGACCAAAAATTCCAAGACTTGTAACATCTACTAAACCGCAATGGGCCTGTGTGGACGGTAACATCCCAGTCCTGCTGTCAGAGAGGAATCCGGAGTTCCAGCAGTAGGACTAATAAAAGGCTTCTGATGATGACGGGCAGCAAGTCTATTTACCAAGCTTTAGAGCAAAGTTCCCAACTGGTGGTCCACTGACCATCAGGGGTCCGCGATAGCCAAATTACAGTCCACGAAACAAAGTTCGAAACTCATCAAAAATATATATTTATTGAGCAACAGTATTAGCTCCAGAATGGCTAAATTTGTAAAAAGGAAGTTTAATGTTTAACAAAAATTTATGAATAATGGTTCTAGGAAATTTACTTTTGATTTTTGGTTTCCCTGCAGCGAACAAAAAAGTCCTAGTCAAAAAGGTCAAAAAAGATTGGGAACTACTGCTTTCCCTCCTCCAATGTCAGTCCCTCAATGTTGAGGACCGTGACCCCTTCCTATGATCTTCCTGATACTTGATCTCCATTTGCTGCAGTCTGTGGATTGATGGAGTGCCACGTTGACCGGTATTTCCAGTTGTTCCGACACCTGGCTTGACCACCTCTTCGGGCTGCGTCCTCTCGGTCTCTTGCCTTCTATTTTGCCTGTCACAATAAGATAGGATAGGAACTACTGCTTTAGAGGATATAAAATTAAACTTACTGATCTTCTGGCTAGCAGTTCGGTTACTGATGGAGTAGTACGGCTGTTCCCACTCCACCAGTATGGAGTCTTTGTACGGGGTGGCTCGAAGTATCGGCGCTTCTGGCAGAGGTAGGACGATGACCGTGTATTCTACTGAGTCGGACCCGTACAGGTTCTTCGCTAAGCAGGTGTAGTTGCCACTTAAGGATTGGTCAATATCTGAAAAATAAAGGGCAAAGTCTCACAGAATTTAATAAGAAATAAAACATGGATAGACTATACTGAGATTTTCTTGACCTCAATCGTAGTTACCGTATAGCCAAAAATGTATGAAAAACATTCGTCACATCTCGCGGAAACAGCTTTTTAGAGGCAAAGGAAAAATTCTGGCTCGGCGCTCCTGCCGTGCCAGAATTTTTCCTCCTGCCTGCTCCTAGGAGCTACATTTCTTTTAACACTTTCTCGTCAATACTAAGGACAAAATGTGTGTAAGGGTGTGGGTATGTGTATATTAACCTCACCTATGAATAATGACAAGTGCATCTATCTCTGCGTCACCCTAAGGTTGACAGGCAGATAATGCCTTAGGCATTAAGACCAACTTTGTATACAGGTTGCCACAAATGTTATCACATTAAATGAAACCACGTATTTGGTATCATGTTCAGCAGCCGTACACAAAAAAATTGCGATTTCTACGCAAGTATTTTTGGGAAGGAACATTGAAGTAGAAATTTATGTCACATTTATCTGTTCTACACGTGTAAATAGAAATAATTTTGGGTAGAATAGGTTGGAGACTTTAAAAACTTTGCTTAGAGATCGTGATAAGTGTAAAATTATGAAATTTTTATGACCTAGTTCATGTGGCTAAACTTTTGATTTGATTGTTTTTTTGTGTACGGTCACAGGACGGGATATTAAATACGTGGTTTCATTTAATGTGATAAAAACTGTGGCATCCTGTATATTTGCATGAAAGCATTAAATAAATAAATAAAATGTTTTTATTTAAAAAAAAAAACTTACTGTTGATAAGAAGACTATCATCATGATTCCTCGTGAATCTAGGATGGTGCGTGATGATGTTATGTTTGTGATACCACACGGTGCGTGGTGGTGGTACTCCCACACATTGACACACGAGGAGCAGAGAACTGCCGACCCCTACTGATACTGTTCCTCCTAGAGAAGCAACTCCTGCTACAACTGGAGAAAGAGAAAATATGGTTTAGGTTGCATTTTCATTAACATTTACATTACTAAGAATTAATCAGGCGTATATACAGGTTGACTGGTAAAACGAGGGAATAATTGAAGGCGGGTATTGTACTCATCATTTCAAACAACTTTTTTAATGGGACCAAAGCTGAAATGGCGAAAAAAAATCTCCTAAGTATTTTCCCAGTTATCAAAGAAATATCATCAACATTCACCTGCCCTTATCCCATTTTGTTTGTGGTCGGTGCAATATGTCTTTTATTTACTTCCAAGCATCCCTATCAGACGTCATTTTCGGAATCACTTTCTTCACATTCATGTCATGTTTCACAGAGTCCATCCATCTTTTCTTTGGTCTGCCTTTTCTCTGATAGCCATCAACATTCATACTTACAACTCTTCCTTTCTCGTTTCTATAACCAATCATGCTTCCTCTTCTTTTTTATAATTATGTGTTTCAATATTTGTCTTTTCTCTTTTACTCTTCTTAGTATCTCTTCGTTGATCACTTTTCTGTCCTGGGCACTATCTCCATTCCATGCCAACACCACATTTCAAAAGCTTCTAACCTTTCTCAATTTATTTTAGAGAGGGTCACTTGAAAATATAGCTAAATAATAAAAATTGTAATGTAAACTTACCTCGATGCGTCGGCGTATGCGACACCCTCCTGGTAGCACTGCCTTCACCAGCAGATGTGCTAGCTGTTACCCACGCCTCATACGTCCTCCCAGAGACAAGGTCCTTGACCTCAGCGGTAGACCGACCTTCCGAGTCAATACGGAAAGTCTGTGGTGGACCATTGCTGTGGTAAAGTGATATGCTGTACTAGATGTTTTTGGATATGCTGAAGATAGATTGATTGAAATAGATGAAAGGTTAAATATAAAAACAATCCAGCCCATTACTGTCCCACTGCTGGGCACCGGCCTTTTTTCAGAATGAGAAGGGTTAGGCCTAAGTCCACCACGTTGGCCTAGTGTGGGTTGGCGAACTACACACACCATTGAGAACTTTATGAGGCCCTCTCAGATGTGCAGCTTTCGTCACGATGATTTCGCAACTGATAATCAAATTCTGATCCGCACATGAATTCGAAAAGTGAGGTGAGGGCCGATTTCGAACTCAGATCCTGCTGCATGGAAGGCAAGCGTTCAACCGCTAGGCTATCAAAATGGTAGGTAGTTAAGCAATATAATTAGGCAAGTTAAACTGACCTGGATGTAGGCTTCACGTAGACAGTGTAGTGAAGTAGTTCTCCATTAGGATGTATGGGCTTTTTCCAGCTGATGAGGAGAGATGCTGAGGATAATACCAGAACTTTGATGTCTGCTGGTGGACCGGGTACTAAAAAGAAGTTATTCTGATTATACACAAAATATAGCCTAACCGTCAAAAACCCCCGACTCCAACTAGAAAAATAGCTGTAACTTTTGAACGGCTGAACAGATTTTCATAAGACATAGTTAAGATGATACCCGATTAAACGAGCTTTCAAATAAAAAAATAACTGCAATGAAATCGGTCTATCCGTTTTGGAGCTACGATGCTACGGATAGACACAGATCCACAGATACACACTCCAAACTCAAACAGGATTTGAATTAAAAAAAAAATAGAATTTTTAAAAGTTATGATTGACTTTTGAATAACAAATAATCAGCTAAACAATCTGATGTTTTTCTTTTTAACCAACTTCAAAAAAGAAGGAGATTCTCAATTCGGATGTTTATGAATGTTATTTTTTTATGTTTGTTACCTCAGAACTTTCGACTGGGTGAACTGATTTTGATAATTATTCACAGCTTCTGAAGTCGGGGCCATTAATTTTTCAATGCACCTAGCTTGGCAGTGGCCGGTGCCACTTCAGAAGCTATTAAGTTTTTTATGAAAATTATTTTATACTTTTTAGTTTTTTGAAGTCGGTTTTTAATTTTTTTTTTAAAGTTTATTAAAAAAATACTCATGTGATAATCTAAGTCTATATTGATTACAATGTAACTGAGGAAGAAGTAAAGATGATTTATCGTAAAAATAGTTACCATCTTGCAACGTAGCACAAACAATAGGATAGGAGTACGGTCCAGCTCCAAAGTTGGAGAAGCCAGCGACCTTTACAGTGTAGTTGGTATACTTCAGCAGACCTTGTAGGTACAGTTCAGAGTGTAACGACGTCTGGTTCTGCCAGGCCGCTTCTGAAATATATTTTTAGAATATCTAGTTGAACAAAGTTTCCCCTTTCCTCAGATTGACCGTAGACTGGAGTAGCCAGAGGAGAATCAATAACTTACATTTGTATATGTTTTAGATACGATAGATCTTTTTACTTGCGTGATTCAGGCTTCGTAATCTGATTGGTCGAGCTCGTATTGTAAACGCCCATTTTAGTTAGCTTGCTACGTTGCTACGTAGTTACTTCATGTTCCACTAGATGTCGCTACAGTTATTTTTCTTACCATCAGTAGCAAACAACACAGTGTATCCCACGAGTGAGCTCCCTTGTCCAGGTAGACCGATAGGCTGCCAGCCGATCCTCAATGACGTGGATGACACTGCTGTACATTCTACTGATGATGGTGCTTGTTCTGGAGCTGAAGATAAGAGAGAAGATGGTGGAATGAAACATTAACTATAAGTGACACTGACGCAAAAATAATTCTCATTGAAATATTCTACCAGTGGGCTGAGCACGAATGTTTTGACGTATCGTAACGTAAACGTAACCAAATTTGGAACCAAAAATACACGTTTAATCTATGATATTTTTTTGGAAATACATGCAATATTTTTTCTTTTTCATGAAACAAGTGTGTTTGTTGCATAAAATTGAACAAAAATGCGATAGATTCATCGTATTTTATAATTAAAATTTACTTACGTTTACGTTACCATACGTCAAAACATTCGTGCTCGGCCCTCTGGACATTATGCTTCAATAACCTAACCGTCAAAAACCCCCGACTCCAACTAGAAAAAGAACTGTAACTTTTGAACGGCTGAACAGATTTTCATGAAACAGCGAAGATGATACCCGATTAAACAAGCTTTCAATTAAAAAAACTGCATTGAAATCAGTCTATTCGTTTTGAAGCTACGATGCCACAGATACACCGATACAGATACGCAAAATGCTTACCTCCTTCTCTCGTATCTTGGAACACAGGCAACGAAAATGGTCCTGAACCGGCGTTCGTGAAGGCTGACACGGAGACTGAGTACCTAAAAATTCGCAAAACGTAAACAGCATTATTAGTATTAGAAAATTGGGACTTACGGTTATTGTTTTTTATCGTATTCTATAACTTAATTATCTATAAAAAGTTAACCTTGCAACTATAATAAATTGAAAGCCTTTGTCTTACCTGGTATTCTTCATAAGTCCGCTGAGCAACGTTTCCTGCTTGCCCGACAGTTGTGAAACTTTGATCGTCCTTGTGTCTGTTCCATCTGAAACTGGGAAATTCAAGTTTGAAGTATGTAAAATCGGCAATTTTTTCGGTCGATCATCCTCAAGGTTAAAATCTTAATTAAATTTTATTTGTGGAGGAATGAGGTATAATTTTCCTCTATTGAATAGGGAGGAACCTCTGACCAGGTGAGGTGGTATGTCTAGAGTGCCGAAGCCCGACAATGATGTCGGACCGTCGTAATATTCTATTTGCCGTGGAGACTTTGATTGCGTGATTCAGGTTTCGTAATCTGATTGGGCGAATTTATATTTTTACCGCTTAAAGCCGGGCTTTCACGGGCAGCGTTGCGGACTCCATATGGACTTCGTTTAAAAACTCACAACGGTAAACTTTATAGAAGTGCTTCCACCAACAAAGAGTCTATCGGAGAGGACTGAACGAGTAAAAATAGTTAATAACGAACTCGTTCTTCATTTCTCTTTTCCAGTCGAAGGCAATTATCAAAACTCTTTCTTAATGGAAGGTAAAACCTATTTTAGCTAGTTGAGTCCGTTCCGTCCAGCTATTACTTGCTCATTACCCTTTCGCAGTGGAAGCCTGGCTTAACGTTGTTTCCTTAACACGTTGCTACGTAGTTTTATATTGTACCGCTAGATGTCGCTATATTATATTTTTACACAAATTTTGTTTTCTTTAATCCTATCAGTAATTCAGATGAAAAAGTAGAATAAAGTGAATTAATAAATTATAGGTACCTGCGCCAACGCTCTGGGCGACAGCCTTCACATGGTACCCCATGATAACTCCGTTGTGAGTCTCCTTCAGTGGAGCTGACCACGACACGTACAGCTCTCCAGGGTTCTCAGTCTGTTCCACTTGCACGTTCACTGGGGCTGATGATGGAGCTGGAAACATGATTTCGTTATTATAGCTCGAAAGTGTTTAAAATATAAATAAGTTGAGAATCGCCTTTGCCTAAGCAAAGCCACTTTTAATTAGCTGGGGATTTCACAAGGTTTATAGCTAGTGTAGGTATGGATTGCGGATGAAAATTATTATTAGTTGATTTTTATGAAAGAGCTGTAGCCCTCATCGATTCAATAATTAGGTATATCATGATTATCATGCAGCAAAACATAGACTCATGGGCGTAACCAGGGGGGGGGAGTGGTTAAGGCGGCGCTGCTCCCTGCCTCCCATACATTTTGCTGATTTATGTGTATGCCTAAGCAAATTCCCGATTCCCCACGCCCGTGGATAATGTAATGTTGTGACATTGCACAAAATATGGTATTGACATGATACTCTGCAAAAAAAATCTGTGCTGGTTTTACGTACCACAGTTATCTAACAAGTCTGGCTTATTAGATAAGCTAATATTACATGGCTCAATTTCCGTTCAATATTGCTTTCAATTTGATTGCTTCAATGGCATGAAGACATCCAAATATATTTCAATGCAAATAATTTTAGGATGGCGGTTTGTGGGTCCTTTTAAATTAAACACTTTGGTTGCTACTAATTAATAAGTTTAATTTCGTATCACTGCACAAGATTTGACAAAATAATAAATAATGATCGGACAAAATATGTAGGTTGACTCTATTTAATTTACATGAATAACTGTTTATATAGTTAACAATAATTGTTGACATCAGCAATTACTGCATAATGAAATTATTCATAACAGAACGTTTCCAATTTCATATTTCAATGTGCAATGTTCAATGCTTTTTAATGGAATTGCTTAAATTTGGTTGAAAAATAATATTGCCTTATTACAATTCTTTCAAGAAACCGTTTATCTAATGGTTTTTATTCGTACCTTCCTCATGTGTAGTGAAATGAACAGGTGCTGTATACATGGACACGCCGACCTGGTTGCCCGTGGCAACGCGGACAGCGTATGGCGTGGCTGGTCGGAGGTTCTGCAGCTCTACCGTTTGACGAAGCTCTTGTTCTTTCCTGAAATAAGGAAGTATAATAAAAAAAGTTGAGCTATTGGTTGCAAAGAAGATTACGGGCCACCTGATGGGAAGCGGACGTTTGCAATACCTGGGGGCATCACTCGCGCGTTGTGGACACTGTAAAAATCTTTTCACTCCCATTTTGACGAACCCCATGCTCTAGTCTCTTGGGAAAAGTTCTGTGGGGAACTGATTCCATAACATGAGCGTGCGTGAGAGGAAAATCTTCTAAAAGCGCACGGACGAATCCCGAATATGTGAATGGGATGACGACGACAAAGATTCCCAAGGTTTTTATAGAGGAAGTATGCTGAACTATGGTGATCTAAGATTCTCTAACTAAGCGTGGTGTATGCCTTGCGGGCCAAAGCTCTGACGCTTGGTGTCGGACAACTGGTCGCACAAAATTTTCACGGCAAATAAAATACAACAATTGTACTTTATTTGCCGTGAAAATTTTGCTTGTGTGATTCAGGCTTCGTAATTTGATTGGTCGTATCCGTATTGTTACCACCCAATTTAGTAAGCTTGTTACGTTGCTACGTAGTTCCATATTGTAGAGCTAGATGTCACTATTTTAAACTATTTAGGAACTTGTATAATTCATGATAAACTGTACAATATAGTATACCATTGGCGGAATGGGCTAAAATACATACGTACTCGCAGTGTTAGCGATACTGTCTCTTATCCCATTAAGATAAGGTTTGTTTTTGTTTTTACCTGGTAACGTTCATAGTACTAGCATGTTCCCACACCACGTCACTATAGTGCGTGTGTGAGTACTGCAGAGTGTAGTGCCGCGCGTGCGCACGCAGCGTGTCGCGCCACGACACCGACGCCGCGCGCGAGCGGACGGCCTCCATGCGCACGTCGGACGGCGGGGTGGGGGGCTCTGAAAACATATGACTAACGTGTAGGAAACCAAGCAACTACAACCACACAGATACATAGATTCACAGATACACACTACAAACTTATAACACCTCTTTTTTTTCGGGGGTTAAAAACACATCAATGGTAAACGTCGTTAGACGTTGTATTGATTATTATTATTAATCGTTTATTCAGAGACAACAGAGATCCATTACATGTAGCACAAATAACGATAAAATAAAATACATTCATTAAAATTCAAAATAAAATACATACATTCATTAAAATTCAAAATAAAATACATTAATTTAAATAAAAATAAAAATTAAACCCATTATTTAATGATAAAGACGTGGATAGACGTTGTGTTGATAATTATTTTTATAATGGCGTTAGAATACGTTGCTAGTTTGAACATGTTAAAAATTTGAAATGATTTATGTGACATTGTTATCACCAAGTTTAGTTTACCCGAATGTGAAGGACATCTTCTGCCTGTCCTTTATCCCAACTACGTTACGGTCGGCTCCCAGCCTAACCAGATGCGGCTGAATAGCAATATTTTATACGGAGCAACTACCATCTGACCTCCGCCACCCAATTACTAGGAGACATTGGTACCCTAAGGTTAGAACGCTTGTCTAGGTATTTGAATAAAATAGAATAGAATAGAAAACATTTATTTGATACAGGACATAAATAGTCAGCACATAAAAAATAAAAATTGAAACAAAGAGATATCACAAAGAAACAAAAAATAACAAATACGAATAGAAAATAAACGAGATTTTACTGCAATGACGAGCACGTCCATATCGAAAGGACATCTTACTCACCCAAAATTGTAAGATGAACATTGAAACTAGCAGTTCCATACGGGTTGGTCGCTCTGCACTGGTACAGTCCAGCGTCTCCCGTCTCTGAATACTGAAGGTTGATGGTGCTGATCACGCCGAGGGCAGTCTTCGTTTCTGATACTTTAGCCCTAGGATATAAAATAAAATTTCATTTTGAGGTGCTTTTTTATTTTTATTTTCTTTCTTTCGGGGGTTTTTTTAATAATGAAAATGCCACCATCATTATTGCATACGATTTTTTTTTCTTAAACTAGACTAACGTACCCGCAGCTTTAAACATACAATAATAATTTTAATAAGTGTCGTGTACCTCTACCATGAGTTTTCCGTGCCTCGACGGCACGGAAAACTCATGGTAGAGGTACACGTGCGTTCACGTTCACATGCAATATTTGTATAGTGATTTTATTTCACTATTTATACCGCTAGAGGCTCTGAAAAAATTCCCATACAAATATTGCATGTGAACGTGAACGTTAGACGGCACGGAAAACTCATGGTAGAGGTACTGGCCTCATCCGACAGGTGTTAGGAGAAGATGCTGTTATAAAAACCTACACTGAAACTACTATCATCAAAGGCGTGGCGTCTATGGATCCCAACGCGATCTCATTCTGCCAAAACTTGATGAGCGTCCTCAACGCTTCCTCATACAGCACAATTAGGTGAATCGACTTTTCGCATCACAAATCCAAAACTGTTGAGAGGGACATGTCCAGATCGGAGCCTCAAAGCCGTCACGAGCGGGAATCGAACCCGCGTCACGTAGCACAGCAGTCGATCGCTCTGTTTTTCTCACTAGTTCGATTCATTAGTTCGATCGTCGAACTAGTGAGAATTTTTTTTCTCAATTGTTCGACCGTCGATTTACTGAGACTTATTTTTCTCATTTGTTCGACCGTCGAAATTATTTTAATCGAGAAACAAAATTAATAATATAAGAAAAAAAAACAAAAACAACAAATTAAAAAGAAATCAACAAGAGCGCCAACCATGTACAAAAGTTAAAAAATAAATTTAAAATTGCCTCTGAGTGCATAGAGATACCATGGCATTTATTCAGTACAAACCTTTGATTAACAAACTCCAGCGCATTCCCGTCATGCGTCCACGTGACTCTGATAGGTTCATCACCCAGCGGCCGACACTCTAACATGACGGGGTGACCAAGTCGTGACGTAATGTTCGTTGATGACGCCTCGAAGTGAACAGGTTCTGAAATGTGACAATTATAAGTCAGTGAAGTAGGTGTTCTTTTTAGGATCCTAGTGAAAAACTGCTGATGAAAATGTCAGCATGGTAAAGAGGAGACAGGGACCTCCCCGCTGATTTAGGAGGGAAACTTGTATTTTATTATTTTTCCAGTTCAGCGTATGCCAGACATAGCCCGGCGCTGATTTTCAACTGAACCCGTTTGTGACACATGCGTTTGTGTAGTCATGAGTGAAGCCTACAATAGTGGATATTTACAGACACTCATGCTTTTGATTATAATACTCACTATTAACACTCATCCAAACAGTCTTGCTCAATGGTTGTCCGACTCCATTCTCCACGTTACAGGAGTACAACCCTTCATCTGTGAGGGACACCTCCTCAATTATGAGGGTCCCGTTAGGAAGACTCAAGATTCCACCACCAGCCAGCTCTAGGACTGGCTGCCATGTCCCCAGAAGAGCTGGAATAGTTACAACATAGAATATTAAAGGTATGTGAATGCCAACCAGCTGGCAATCCTTACTAAAAATATAAAAGAGTACCTAGTAGGCCACCGGCATCGGGAACAGGGTCCAAGCTACCGGTGGTCAGGGCTCTACAGAGAGAAACCTCCTAACAATGCGCGCAGTGTCAAGGAGTACTGCTTTCTGAATCAGGCCCTTGATCCAGAAACCTAGCGAGAGCCTCTCGAGGTGTTGGTCGAGACTCTTGGCAATTAAGCCATTAGCCGTTACGACTATCGGCACTATAATTATTATTATCAAACTCTTTAATTGGTATAGGCAATGCAATGGTATAATTTGCATTCCCAGAAAGACAATGATCTTCTTCTTCTTCTTCATCGTTCCCTCACTGATGAGGATCGCGACCACATACAACGCGCCTCCAAGCCATGCGGTCTTCCGTTGCGTGGACCGCCTTGTGCATGCTGCCTCCACCAACCCTCCTTATTACATCCGACCATCTTATCGGCGCTCTGCCTTGAGTGCGTTTACCGTCCAGCCGGCCCACTATCATAAGTTTTTCCAGACTATGCCTAGATGACCGCATTATATGTCCGAAAAAACCGAGGGCACGCTCCCGGCAAACTGTGGAAAGTCGCTTAAGAAGAAAGACAATGATAGTTATCACTTATTAAAGGGAAGTAAGATTATACATACCATCTTTCTTCATCCAATGCACTTGCGGCTGCGGGTAACCACTGGCGCTGCAAGACACGGTACCTCTCCTGCCCAGGAGAAGAGAGGAATTGTTTGGTTCCTCCAACCATTTTGGAGCAACTGAAAAAGTATAAGGTTTATGACAAAACAAGACGATATTTGCGTATTGAATAATAAAAATAAAAAAAATATAAAAATTAATTTAATAACGTATACAAAAAAGGGTACATTTAGTGAACAGTAGTAGTCGGAATATGAATGTTAGGTAGCGACCCGCCCGATCTAGGTTTATTCAAACCTGTGTTTTGGGGCATCACTTTACATTTCAATAAAATAAATTTGGACATTAACATTTAAAATGAAATTAATATAATAAAATAATCTATTAACAACTATGAGATAAAGCATATTGGTAATTAACATTAATACCTACAACTAAGCATAAAATTATCGTTTGTAAATGTAAATTATCGTGTGTCATGTAATGGTTTGTTATTGTGTGTCATCGTTCAGTATCATTCGCCTTATCTGTCTTACCTTTTATATAAAGCTCAGTAGATCGATTGACTTTGGTCACGTGGTTGGAAGCGACGCAAGTGTAGGTACCACAATGCTCTAGAGACACTTTCTTGATTACTAGTGCACTAAATAGCTCTGAGTTTCTTTCTACTACCTGTAAAGTAAACAAAGCTGGTTTTATTTGGGTTATCATAGATTATTCTCTATATACCGTCTTTGACGATTTTATGGATACATTTTAAGATCTATTTATTTATTTATGTACACACAAGGAGACATGGTAATAAAAATATTACAGATATATAAGCACAATGGAACTACTTATTTCTAATGCTTCCAGTAGTCCCGCTATCTCTGTTTATATAATTGACTTATTAATATTTTTGGACCTGTGATCCGTGGTATTCAAATATGGTGTTAGCAACGAATGGAGAAAGTGTCTTGAGCAGAAAAGTTACCAATGAAGAAACTATACTAAAAAAGAGAAAAGACAAATTTCGAAACACATGATAAAAATATAAGAGGTAGCATGATTGGTCACTTGATTAGACACGATACGTTTATTACCACCATTAGAGAAGGGAAAATAGAGGAAAAAAGAAAAAGAAGAAGACCAAGAAGAAAATAGATTCATCAACTGAAAGAGAAACATAATAAACAATTATAAGATTTAGCATTGAAAAGAACTAGATTGAAATGTCTACACGAAAAAGTACCTAGCAGTATGATGGATCCGTATGCTTAAATTTCTCTAGCAAAGAATATGCTAAAACCAGTTCCTTAAATGTTTTAAAAAGGTTCATTGATGAACATCAAAACATCATGTCAAAGAAGGTACCCAGCGGACTCTACTTACTCGCTGATGACGTCAAACTTCGATATAATAGTAGCCTTGAGAGCTGAAGAAATCAATTGACAGAACTAAATTATGGTCACACAAATAAAACGCTAGTTTGTTAACGAAGATTCTCACCTTCAAGCTACTAGGTATCCTCTTCCCATCCTTCAGCCACTCAAAATGTATCGGCAGATCTCCAGTCCTCACATTACAATAAATATTCACAATCTGACCCTCCTGCAGATTTGTTCCTAACAGTAAATCATCTAGTACAGGAGCTTCTATGACCTGTATCTCGAAGGCTCGTCTTGCCATTTCTCCAGAAGGACTTGTGACGATACAGGTGTAAACAGCTCCATTAGATTCTTTGGATATTTCAGGGATGGAGAGGATTCCATTGATGTTGACGCTTGGGACGTTCCGTCTGGTCTTCCGCTTTGTATGGGATCTTTTGTACCGGGATTGGAAGATCGCGTTTGATGTTAGCAGTTTGCTTTGGTATTCCCAATCTATTTTACTGTAATTTTAAGAGTTTAATTTTTTTAGAGAATTATCCTATGAAAAAATAAAAACATAAGAATATCCCCCAAAAATTCACGATAGACCCACCGCTCCGAGCTCTTCATCAATTGGAGTGGCGAATGAAAAAAGAAACATATTTTGGAAAAAGCCTCAGTTAAGTAATAAATTGTCTTTGTCTTTCTACATTACCTTATAGGATATCCATAGAACGGACATCTCAAGTTGACTGATTCCCCACTTTGTACTTTGACTGGTGGCAGTGACCTTATGTATGGTGGTCCTGAAAATATATAAAAATAAACTAACCGTCAGAAATCCCTGACTCCAACTAGAAAAAGAGCTGTAACATTTGAACGGCTGAATAGATTTTCATGAAATATGGCTAAAAACACTCGGGATAAAATTATCTATGACACCAAAAAATGTAAACTAAAATCGGTTCATCCGTTTGGGAGCTACGATACCACAGACAGATACACAGATACACAGACAGACACGTTAAACTTATAACACCCCACTTTTTTGTCGGGGGTTAAAAACAAACAAACCATAAACATCCAGACGGTTCTCATGTGACGCCACATGGTCTCCTTCTCTTGCTGTGCAGGAGTACAAGCCTCCGTCTTCGACCCTCACTCGAGTGATGTTTAGCTGGGTTACCACTGAGTTATCTGCCGTCATCACCTGGCCTAGGGCATATCTGAAATTGGAGAGTATAAGTTATAGAAAGAAAGAAAGAAAAATAATTTTATTCCGCACGGGATAATGACGGCGCCACATTCACAATAGACGAAACACAATAAAAAAAAATAGGTACACTTCTAATAAAAAATAAAAACCAAACATGCCGTCGAGTATGCCCGTACCGAAAAGGTTACCAACTCAGCATATGCTGGGATGTGGGACACCCAGCGCTGATTTTCAGTTGGCACCCCCTATACCTGGGCTGTGTGGTTCCAATTATAACACTGAGTTCCATTTATTAAAGTTGTTCTTAGCGATGCTGATGCATGCATCATGCTCGTGAACGGGTGCCGTCTGTCGGGCCTGGTCAGCTTGTTACTGCCATGGTAATCTTATTTAGAGGCAGATCATTACTATCCTATTCTAGTTTATTTGTACATAATTAACTATATATTAAAACCACAAAAACTTAAATCATTAACTAAATAAATATAATTAAATACGGTATATTATTATCTACAAGTCACGACTGTCAAGTCTTCACAGGTGGAATTTCACAGATGGTTTAGACCTGCAGTGTGAGTGTACCGGCGTATCTCCGCAAACCATGGCCCACCATCCATGTCTATAGATATGCTTAGTGAACTCAAAAAGTGAGACGTGTCAGGTACTCCATTTTCAGAAAAATGGAGTGGTTGATCACCAGTCAAATGCCGTTTACAAACATAATTATTAATTTGTGTATTGAATAAAAAATATATAATAACAGTAGCTATTCCATTAGTGCATGTATCGCTGTTCTATATAAATATAATTCGAACATTGTTGAATTTAGAATTTGACGTCTTCAAAAAATACGTCTCATTTTTTTAGCTTCCCTTTGTATGACAGAGCGTATCTATAGACATCGATGTGGCTCACCTTCCATCCTGCGCCGCGTTTCCTACCACCTGCACGCGTGTGGAGCTAATATCTGCAACTGATTCTACGATCCGCGTGGCGGAATACTGGGCCAAGTATATTTAATTTGCCTTCGACACGTTAAGAAGAAGATCTACAAGTAAAAAACCTCTTACAGAGCGCCCATTGTGGGGCATAGTACCTATTCTTATTTTTTATTAATAATTTTTAAATTACATTATCCTCACAATTCTCAATACAAATTCAATGAACCTGCGGACAGTTTTCAAATAAATATTCTGGCTATTTTCTGTAGCTATAATGTGAATAACACACGTTTCAATCATGGGAAAGCCTCTTCACTTCAACCGGCATACAGTTAGGCACTCGAAATTAGTTAAAATCGATCGGTAATTTCGTAATTCCGAAAATTACCGAATACATTAGGATAGACTAGAATATATCTTTATACCACGTAAACCAGATACAGGCACTTATGAAATGTCGAGACTCTAGGTGCACGGTTCCAAATAGTAGGTTCTATGTAGAAGAATCAGCAAGAAACTCCATGGAAACTCTTATAAAATAATAGATTACAATTTTGTTTAGTACAGTGTTGTAGTAAGAGCTGCGAGAATAATGTAATTTAATGTGAATAAAAAATAAGAATAGGATAATAATGATTTGCCTCTGAATAAGATTGCCATGGCAGTTACAAGCTGACCAGAGACTGGACTGGACTAGAGTGTTACTAAGAGAATCATGTGTATGAGAACTCATTTTTTTTCTATTTTTACAGAGAAACTGTATTCTCTTCCCAATTAAATAGGGTGGTGCGCCCTGAAAATCCTAAAGTCAAGTAGAGGTAAAGCTAGAGCGAGAGAAAAGATATAGCTCATACCTGGGATCTGTGTTACTGGACACGACTATGCCATCTCTTTCCCACACGAACTGAGGAGGCCTGTCACCAGTCGCTGCACATTGCATGCTGATCTGAAATAAAATATGACTTTATAAATTCTTTTTGAAATAACAAATACCTTTTTAATTTTTCTTCGGTATTCTACTACTCTTAAAGTTCAATCCGATGTCAGTATGATTTGAATTCAATCTTCTTACAGATACATTTCAATCTCATTTTTGACGTTTATGTATGGCGTGGACGGAGCAGTAATGTATGGACTAGAATATCAATTTTATTATCTGTGTCGTTTCAAAATGTTAGCCATAGAAATATTAAGTAGGGTTCCCCTATGTTAGCAGAATACCGATTTTCCTTTAAACAACTTTCGACCTAATTACGATATAATTTCACGTTTGACGTTTTTTGTTAGGGTAAATACCATTTGTGATTTAAAACACATTGGTAGTAGATCAGAACGAGATTTTAATAACGAGAATTGGGCCTAAGATGAACAGGTAAAGGGTTAGCTGAGACCTACATATATTTCCTGGAAAAGTAACTTACATCACCACCAGGAGTAACTGTCCTTTCTGTGAAGTGTTGAGTTATTAGAACCCGCATATCTGCCAGCCTTTTTCTCCTGTCCAGACCTGGAAGTAGAATAGAATAGAATAAAAATAGAATAGAAATATGCTTTATTGCACACCAACATAAAATAACATAAAATAAAGTATAATCCTTTATAAGCATATTGCACGAACGAAGGAGTGTATGGAGAAGAAGTGCAGAAACTAAACTTACGGTCGAATTTCGACAATTAAGGACCACTAGTGTACATTACTAGTGACCCGTCCCCGGCTTCGCACGGGTGCAATTTCTCTACTATCCTTACATTAATTATGAAAGTATTATATATGTGGCCGTGTTATTGTCAAACCAGTGATATTATAATTTCACTAGTGAAATTATAATAGCATGCAACTTTGTCAACTGCCTCCATTTCTCACAATTTCACGGTCTCATTTCAGTGACATTATAATTCCACTGGACACACGCAGTGATATTGTAAGGCAGTAATATTTTGACAATTTTACTGTATGTGCAAGGCCGTTAAATTGTGAGACGGTCAATGATTGATCCATCTTCAATGTTAACTGACACTGAGTTAGGTTACGTTAGGTTCTATATGACTACCCCGCCGGACATCACCTGGCGGGGGGCCTCCGGAGTGCGAGCGCACAGAGTGGGGACTCTGTGCGCTCTCACCGAAGCGACCCCGAAAAGACGGCGCGCACTGGTCGGTCCTGCGCGCCATGCACCGCACAGCGAGGGTACCGGGGAGACCTTTTTACAGTCTCCCCCGGGACGTGCCTGGGAAGGGGACCTTTCTACAGTCTCCCTCCCCGAGAAGTGCCCTAATAGGTGTGGCACCGAGGTGGGCTTCGGTGCGGTCTTTTAAGAGTACCCGAAGCCCACCTGTAGGTGCCGAAGTGGACCACCGTGGTGAGTTTAGCCGGTAGGAGTCCGGCACACCCCTTCGCCCCCCCCTCCCAGGCGGAGGACAGCCCCACGATGGGTTCTCACCATGTAAAAAAAAAAAAAAAAATTGTATGACCAATCATTGACTGTCTCACTGGTTTGACAGACAATATCCCTGCGACATATAGGTATAAACCTTCCGTGAAAAATTATCTAACTGATGGTAAAATCTACATCAAAATCCGTTGCATGGTTTAGGAAGAGTTAGCGGATATACAGATAGACAGACGCGGAAAGCGACTTTATTTTATGCTATGTAGAGATTATACAAAAAATATAATTTTCAAATTAAACGCAGGGTGAGCATATTAATTATTTGCTCACTAAATTCGAAAAGGGCCCAAGGGTAGGGCGTTAATAGCCATTTGGTTACGTCACTAACTACCTAATTTACATGAATTTGGTGTCTAGTTTGGGCGTTGCTAGGCAACGGTTACGTCATCAATATGGCACCGATAGTCTGGATTGGCCGTAAAAGCGTTAATTAGAGCCGCTCCCACTAGTAAATGGGTTTTACATTTGCGGCCAGTGGTATTGACACCATTATAAAAAGTTTACTTAAAAATTGTTCTGATGTTGTTGTGATGTTATTTGATTTGATTTTGATTTGATGTTCTTATGTGCGGCTTTGCTTACACAAGTTTTTAAGTAAAGTCTTGGGATCAGATCACAGTTCGGAAAAACGTAAATTTTCGAAAAGCAGCTCTTTTCAAAGTTTTCTGAGCCATTGTCAGGATCCATATAAAACAATCGCATGTACGTACGTACGTACTGCATTTACTCGCCAACTTATCTCGGCCTGAACTGTAAATATAGCTTCCCCGATCATTAATTGGCAGCAAATGTGTCTTCAACTAGTCAATCGCACAGATGCGATGTTGCCGGCAGCGCTGCAGCGGGGCGTTTTACATTAGATGGTGCAGATCACGGCACGATACCGTTAACGATAACGGACGATACCGATAAAGATAACGAGATATCAAACATCACTACATAGTATAAAACAAAGTCGCTTCCCGCTGTCTGTCCGTGTACTTAGATCTTCAAAACTCGATGACTTTTATGCAGTCGTGCGTAAAAGGATTGCAGAAAAAGAAGAAACAAGGAACGAAGGAAGGAAGGATTTTGTACGCCGTTGACGGCTAGACATAGCGTTCATTTTATAAAGAATAACATCTGTACTCACCTACTTTACCTATGTTCCACAAATAAAAATATTTGTATTTGTATTTTTTTTTTTTGTATCCCTGATGCATCAGGTGCGGGGTAGTTCCAACAGTCTTCTGGCTATTGTGGCCCAGGATTTCGAGGGTGTTATCATGAGACACTGGCTGACTATGCAAAAGCCAGCAGCCATGCTCGTCTGAATTAAATAACTTTTATTTTCTTAATGTGTGTAAAATGTAATTCTATGGACTGATGTTTGTTCGAAATAAATGATTTATTATTATTATTATTAAAACTATGCGACGGATTTTGATGCGGTTTTTTTTAATAGATAGAGTGATTCAAGAGGAAGGTTTATATATTATGTATAATACTTTCATATTTAATGTAAGGATAGTATAGAAAATGCATCCGTGCGAAGCCGGGGAGTTACAAAACGCTTACACACTATGTCGTCATTAATAAAAGCCTCCGTATATTTTTAGTAACTTTTATTAGTATTTATATTCACTAACGTTATAAAAAAAAACTCTGACTTTCTGTTTGTTACTTTTACACAAACAAACGTCTAAACCGATCTTGATGAAATTTGACAAAGAAATAGTGTGGATCATGAGGAAGAAAAAGAGTCATGGGCACATCTAGTAAATACATAATTAACGTGACTATGTTCCCCACTGTTGGGCTTGCTCTATGAGACAGACAAAGCCACAACATCAGAAAAAAATTCAGACTACTCACTCTCAGACGTTATCGCAAGCAACTACTTTATAATTTAAAAAAATTTAACTCCATCTTGGAATACAACAATTAATGAAACTACATATATTTGCTTAAAATGGTGTAATCTATGAAGTGAAAATACAAAATAAATTCCTGAAATAATCTTTACATTCTGATTAAGGCGTCAAACGTCAAAAGAGCCAACTTCAGCTATCGACAGAGCCAACTTCAGCTGTCGACAGAAGCAACTGCTACTGTCGACAAAAGCAACTGCTGCAGTATTCGACACGCCGACTGCTGCCCATCATGTCGACAGCATTGTTGTAGTGCATCGCTCGGTCTATTTGAAGTCGACTGACAAGGCAGCGCGCGCGCTGCGCTCAACTGAGGCTGTCGGCATTGGTCGGCGTTTGCTGTCCACGTGTCGACGGCAAACGCCGACCAATGGCAGCAGCTGCAGTTGCCTCTGTCGACAGCAAAGTGCTGCTCGTCTGTACGATACCTAAGTGCCTGCTTGGAATTGAACCTACTACCGATGACACGACACGACTTGAAATTCAGAGACTCAAGCACTTGACCATCACGGCTCCTCACCATCTACCAAAGGGCTCAATTATGGAGAAGCTGAAAGTCGCACGGCTCGCAAAGTGACGTGTCGCTCTCTCGCTCGCTCTCCTTGAACGGAGATATGCGCCTTTCTCAACGTTGCGCGCCGCTTTGCGCTCCGAGCGACTATCCGAGCCCTTAGTCAACGCATCACAGATATTTCCTAGCGTCATCATGTGGGTATCGTGTGGGTGTCGTTATCGGCTAATGTGAAAACCGTCATAGGCGAGTTCCAAATTGGTTTTGCGTTTCACGCCCATCCGTGGCATACGACAGAATCTATGCCGTAAATCACTTTGCTGATGACAGTATCTCCATGGCTGATTACGTACTAGACGTGTGCGCCGACGCCGGCTTCGGCGTCATCGGCGTCATCGGCGTGGATGGTCGGACGGATACGGTTGTTTTAGATACAATGCAGACATATACTAGTAAACACTAGAAATGTCTAAATATATGCTGGTTTTTTTCGAAGTGTTTATTTACGCAAATTCAAGAAAATTACATTTTTATATGACAATAATTTAAATAGCGCGTTTTGCCGATAACTTCGTCCGTTACAGTCATTTGACGAATAAGTCTGCAATATTTTGTTTATAAAAAGATTTTCACCATCCACGCCGATGACGCCGATGACGCCGATGACGCCGATGACGCCGCCGCGGGCATCGGCGCACACATCTATTACGTACTGATAAAAGGTAGACAAGTAGTAGGTCAGTGGTTCATAATTTATTGATTTACACCAAAATATTATAAATTCAGTTAACTGCATGACGGAGAAGCAACTTATAGACAACTTAAGTAGAATAAGTGGTACAGAAGTCAATATAATAAAATTAAAATGAAACTTCCTGTGTCCTTCATGATGCACACTATTCCGATGTCTAATTTCATCAAGATCTGTTCAGCCGCTTACTCATGAAAGAGTAACAAATAAACAGAGAGATAAAGTTACTTTCGAATTTGTAATAAATTAGTGTGATATTGTGATTTTCGTGAACTGAGTCTACTGACGTGTATTGACGTCGTTAGCGTATAGGCCCGCTATAACTCGACGTGTGTAGACGTTGGTGGCGTTCAAAAGGTTAATGCGTGCAAAGGCGATACTCAGGTTAATTTGTACTCCGGGCAATTAGAATCTTGCAAACTGGCAAATCTTTCCATCGTGGCACAAAAAAAAAACAATAAAAAAAAACCGTGTGAAGGCTCATGTCGTCATAACAGAAGAAATTATTGTATTTAATGTATTAGGCCTGACATGATCATTTAAATTTGAACCTTATGTCGCCGTCATAAAAGTCACATCACCTGCCTTCATGACTTGAGATATACTACTTTAATCTTGTTCTTCGTAGCTTTGTAGCATTGGCTACGCCAGTGCTACATAAGCTACGCGATCGTAGTAGATCTACGATATGCTACGCTTCGCTAGAATTGGCGCTACGTAATTTGTAGTCTACGCTGCAGGAGCTACGCAGCGATACGAATAATTATTATACAGGTTGGATATGTGTACGAAAATAAAATTATCACCGATTATTCTATCATGCGTTCTTAGACCGTAAATCAATCCTTTTTCCCAAAACAATATCTTCATAATTTTAATATTTAAATTAAATATGAGCATCGTAGTATTAACAGTAATAATATTATGCATTCTGAAAGTTGTCGCTACAGAATGTCCTGCAACTGACCTTATTCAAGCTTGGATATTTACGAAATTGGAGCGCTCATTTATAAAGTGAATTTACGTCACTCACAATATTATAGAATTTTATATTGGAACAAATTTTCCTGAATAGAGCTTTAAATTAAAAACTTTAATTAACATTATGTTCAAGATGCGTAAAATAATAATAAACAGACGAACAAAGAGGTAAGTAGACAGGGGGCGCTAAAAAGGCCGCTTTAGATGAATCACAATATGATTCAAATTACAAATGTCAAAATATCCACTTAATTGACGACACTTAATGTCATCCGCATAAGGTTCATATTCAATAATCATTTGTTTGACAGTTACTATGCAGATCAGTAGATGAATTGCTAAATGTAGCCTTTTTATGTGTCTTCTCTGTCTATGCACCTGTCCTCTTCTTATTACCTGTATCTGTCATTCCAGTGTGTCTTGTTTTTGTGGCAAATAAATGAATTTTCTTTCTTTCTTTCTTTTAGGCCCCAGGGTCATCACTTATACAGGGTGCGGCAGATGTTATCACATTAAATGGAACCACGTATTTAGTATCACGTTCTGTGACCGTACACAAAAAAACAATCAAATCCAATCTGTAGTTTAGCCACAGGAACTACATAAAAATTTCTAAATTAAAATAAATAAAACTTTTTATTTGGACAGCAAGAGACACAATAGACAAATTAAACAATAAAAAATAGAATAAGAGTACAAGAAAAAACAAGAAAAAACAATTAAATAAAAAAGACATCATATTGTACAACACGGTGTAATTTTACACTTATGACGGTCTTTAGGCAAAGTTTGTAAAGCCTCCAACGTATTCTAACCAAAATTATTTTTATTTACACGTGTAGAACAGATAAATGTGACATCAATTTCTACTTCGATTTTCCTTCACCTTGTCGAATGATGATAAAAGCACTGATAGCCTAGCGGTTGAACGCTCGCCTTCCATGCAGGAGGGTCTGAGTTCAAACCCGGCCTGCACCTCTGACTTTTCGGATTCATGTGCGGATTAGAATTTGATTATCACTTGCGACAACGGTGAAGGAAAACATCGTGAGGAAACCTGCACATCTGAGAGGGCCTCATAAAGTTCTCGATGGTGTGTGTAGTCCGCCAACCCGCACTAGGCCAGCGTGGTGGACTAAGGCCTAACCCTTCTCATTCTGAGGAGAGGCCCGAGCCCAGCAGTGGGACAGTAATGGGCTAAATTTATTTATTTAATTTATTAGTCGAATGATAGCAGAGTGAAATTTGATGCAAAAAAACTTGTGTAAAAATCACAGTTTTTTTTTGTGTACAGCTTCGAACATGATACCATATGTGGTCTCACTGAAATCCTGAAAAAGGAAAACTGCTGTTCCATACAAATCATTCAATATTACTCGACTAATTAATGTATGAAACAGCAGATTTTCCTTTGTTTTTCTGTATGTTTGTTCAGCTGTATCTTCGCCAATTGTTAACTGATTTTAATGATTATTTTTTTGTTTGAAAGAGTATTCTCCCGAGGTCGTCCCATTTAATTCTTCGATGCACCTAGTTTGGCATTGGCGCTGACTTCAGAGGGCCGAGCACGAATGTTTTGACTTATGGTAACGTAAACGTAAGCAAATTTTGATTATAAAATACGATGAATCTATCGCATTTTTGTTCAATTTTATGCAACAAAGATATATATTGCACGTATTTCCAAAAAAAATATCATGGATTAACGAGTATTTTTGGTTCTAAATTTGGTTACGTTTACGTTACGCTACGTCAAAACATTCGTGCTCGGCCCACAGAAGCTTTAAAGTTTTTTAAGAAAATTATTTTATACGTTTTAGTTTTTTTAAAGTCGGTTTTAACTTTTCATGAAAATGCAGTTTTTCATGAAAATTCATAAAATCTTTTGTTTTTAACCCCCGACAAAAAAGAGGGGTGTTTATAACACCCCTCTTTTTTGTATGTATCTGTGCCATCGTAGCTCTAAAACGGATGGCCCAATTTCAATACATTTTTTAAAAATTGAAATCTATTTTATTCGGAAATCATCTTAGATAAGTTTCATGAAAATCTGTTCAGCTGTTAGAAAGTTACAGCTCTTTTTCTAGTTGGAGTCGGGGTTTTTAACGGTTAGGTTATTTTAAAGAAACCAGGGGTCTAACAAGGCCGCTTTAATTGACTCATAATATGATCTATATTAAAAATGTCAAAATATCCACTTAATTGATGACTCATAATATCATATGCCTAAGGTTCATATTCAGCAATCATCTGTTTGACAGTTGCCATGGAGATTCGTAGGTGAATTGCTAAATGTGGCCTTTTCAGACACCCTGGTGTAAGTAACATTATAAACACGCTCAATTGATTACAGACATAAATTACCAATTAGTTTAATTAATACATTAATTTCCATTACGACATTGTCCGGTAGGTACTATTCTCTAGTATGTAATTATATAGCGTATTGCAATTTCGGCCACAGCCTTTGATGTGGGCTTTTGGAGTGGAAACTGATGGGGGTTTAATTGGTAGGTTATCGGTATGAATTTGATGGTGGACGGAGCTTGAATGTTGAGATTGATGACATTCTTATCAATCTCTAAAGTTCTTCTTTCATCTTTTACTTGGTGTTACGTATAATCCGATATTTGGATAGAAAATTAAATAACACCACAACACAAAAAATACGTTAAAAAAAAACTATTTCAAAAAACTAAAAATATTTTTTTTAACAAACTTAACAGCTCCTGAAGTCAAAAAAAAAAAAGCTTTTTATTTTTCTATTTTGAGTGGTATAAACATGCGATTACAGTAATCGCAAGTGATATGCTGTTAATCATTCAAGAGTTCCATTGTATATCTCCAAAATTCTTCATCAGATCTTCACCGAATTTAAATGGGACCACCTTGGGAGGATACCCTTTCGAACTAAAAAAAAACTATTTTTTAAATCAGTTCATAATTGGCGAAAATATCGATGAACATACAGACGAACATAGAACCTCCTCCTTTTTGGAAGTCATTTAATACTCAAGTTAATCACCTCTATAAATAATATAGAAACAAATCTCATGATCTGCGCAGGTAGTTCATGATATTTGCAATATGATTTCATACAGTCATCAGTGCGAACGGATGCACTATCCACTCGTATATTAGCTATACCGGTATATAAGCATTTAGTAGAAGCGTGGCAATACGGACAGGTAGACGCAATCGTTCACGATAATTGAAGTTTGCGGTCTAGCGGCTAAATGGCCTGGGCTCCAATGTGTCTGGTCTATATGGGACTATCATGGAATAAGCAGAAATTTGAAATTCGAATTTGTTTTAGGACTTTTCAAATATATCGTGTATTAGAAATGTCTGGTCATCCGTCCATGAAACATGAACAAACAATAATTAATAAATACATAATTATTTAAAATTATTTAATAAAAAATTGAATAATGGACATTTATTCTACTGGATAGAGTGACATTATAATTACATATAAATAATTAAATATGCCTAAAAATAAACCTAACCTAACCTATAAAAATTAAAAATCAAAATTAGTAATATCTTATATATTATATAAGTATAAGTACCTACTCATCTTCCTCTCTCCTATATTTTGCTGTGCCCAACAGGGTCCATGATTGTTACAAAATTTTATTTTTACCACCTAATGTACATTGTGGAAAGCAATAAATAAAAATAAATAAATAAACTGAACAACTTTCTCTATGGGACCAACATCGTAATCGTGAAAAAATAATCAGCTGTCCCATACAAAACTTCAATACCTACTCGAACCAAACGTATGGGACAGCTGATAATTTTTTCGCGATTACGATGTTGCTCCTATAGAGAAAATTGTTCAGTTTGACGGACTGATCTACATCCTTAAATATACCCATACATTTCTGATACACGTTGTATAAGCACATCCATCAAGCGTACATTTTTCACACCCAAACAAAAAAACAGCCTATATAAAAAAAGAAAAAACTTTTCTCACAAACCCGTTCTATATACGAACTATACGAAGTTAGGCGGGCTACACACGCCCGTACTCAATTCAGACATTTGAGTCGGCTCCCGTAGATAAATAATGGCAATAAATAATCTGGCCGTGACACCGGCCGTGTGGAGTGGGCTTTACTTCGCGTCACCGATTGTGAGTGGATATATATTACACAGTAATAGAAGGTTTATTTGGTGTTTTTTTAAGATTATTATAATTATTACACTTTTCTACCCAATTCAGAAATTGCTTTTTCTGTTTTCTTGGAGGCTATATATATAGCCTATACATGACGTTTGACGGCAATGGAACACGGAGGGAAAGTACTATAAATATTGTAGATAGGATATTTTACTTCATGGAGTCATTATTTTATTTTTAGAAGTAAGTATTCAAAGATTTTTAGAAACTTGCTTGCTTCATCTGGTCATTGAACCGACCAAAAATGTAAAAAAATATATTGCCTGACAATCAATAAATAAATTCCTTGGAAGGAACAACAGTAACATAGCATGTTCAAGGAACACCGCGTTTACAATTTAATCAAAAAAGAAACAAACTTGAACCGGCCAATGCTGCACAATGTTTCGAAAATCGGCAGTACAAGACATTTTATTTCATCTTCTTAAACTTAATTGTAAAATTACACGATGCTCCTTCAATTTAAGATAAGTACTATGATAATTGCCTTTGTCGTCAGGCCAATGGTTCATTCAATTTTTTTAATGATGAATCTAAATGAATTAGCGAAATTGCACATAATAATTATTGTACATTGTATATGTAGAGACACGTTATGTGAAAACGATATGCTATTTTGATACTTCAATTATTAATTTCATCATAAACAAAAAATAGATTTTTGAGTACAAAGAAACTGTCACTTTGTCACACTGAAAATTGCTAGAAAATTGAATAAAATATTAATATTTTTTCATCATTGCACAATTTTCCTCGTTTTAAAGTTCGCGTGAACGCATCGGTGTAACACGCGCCCCTGTTTATTGGAACGCCTTTTGTTGCGTCGAGCGGTGGATCCGCGTTGTTTTGTTTTACGGGTAACCGTAATGATTCATAGCGTATGCCACAACACTCTGTGGTACTTGTGTAATTCACTCTGATTTGGAAAAGTGGGGATGAACAACCATATTTGGGGCTTTTGTTCTTGGAATAAGGGGCGGCACTATATACAAAATTTATTGTATAGACAAAATCCGTTACGTAGTTTTAAAGATCTAAGCATACATAGGGACAGACAGACAGCGGGAAGCGACTTTGTTTTATAATATTTAGTGATTTAATACTTTATATTACTGTATCTGTATCTGGTTTATATGAAATAAAGATCTACTAGAGGTTGCTAAGTGGTCGAAATTCGACTATAATTTTAGCTTTCTGCACTCCTTCCCCATATAAACTTTAACTATATCAAATCTCGCACTCCTCCGTGCGCGCAATATGCTTAAAAAGGGTACAGAGCTTTCTCTTCACGTATTAATAAGATTAGTAGGATCATACAGAGACAACACAAAATAGTTGCGTTATGTTCCAGCTAGAACAGTGTATTGGAGCGTCTGAAAGAGACGAAAACTTACCTTTGACGGAACTATAAGGAATAAGTATCGATGTATTTTTGATGACATACCTGAAACAAAAAAATATATAACATTAGTTTACATTACCAATAAATCTTTGCAGAGCAAGAATCGTACTATGAGAAATTCTTCGAGGCTCATTGGCAAAAAATTTTTTTGGTGTTTTTTTTAATAATTATATTATACGCAAAAAATCTTGCGGTTCACCTAATGGTGTATGATCACCATCACCCATGAACATCCGCGAGGCTTTTTCAGGCGATGTTGCCTATTTATTTTTGATTGCATACCTAAATCAATAAACGAAATCTTAACCACATAGATAAATAATATCCAATTTTCGTCCCATATTCATTCAATCCTTACATTCCCATCTCAATGTAAATACAAGAATATGTCAGAAATGTTATATTAGGATAGAAACAGAGAATGTTTTTCTTGCTACGTTTGACAAAGGACCAGATGTGGCACATAAGGACCATTAGGGTAAAAGGACCACTTTATACAATACATGGAAATTCACGAATATTTAGTTGCTGATCGCTAAAAGCATGTATGGAATGGATGTGGGCGGGCTATATAAGCCACCAATCTGTTGGCAGGTGGGGCAGCAAGGTGCTGGAGTGGAGACCAAGGACTGGGCGAAGAAGTGTCGGTCGTCTGCCAGTCAGAAAAAGTAGTAGTAGATTAAAAGAATTGTAGCGACATCTATCGCCACTTACAATAATTACTTAGCAAGGTAGCAAGCCAACTACAGTGGCGCGTAAATATGAATTCGACCAATCAGATTACGAGGCCTGCATCGCACAAGTAAAATGATTATCGTATCTAACACATACAACTGACCGACATCAACCGTCAGGCTTCGGCTCGCCAGGCACATATCATGTCGGGGTCACCGCAAGGGTTAAGGGTATTTTAGGTATAGGTGGATTTTCTGAACATTCTTGCGTTGTGGTTAGAGCCAAATGTCAAAGCTCATAACTTCGCGACCGATTGCACACGCCGTACAGTTCAATGCATAAATACCGAGATATTGTGTTTGAACGCATTGTACGCATACCGTATGTTTGTATTATGTGATATGAAAGAAGAAAGAAAGAGTAATCATTTATTTGCCACAAAAAAACAATACACACTATAATGATAGTCATAGGTAATGAGAAGAGGAGCTGGACCTGCACCTGGCATAGACAGAGAATACATTTTTCTTAGGATAGCAACAGTGTAAAATTAAGTAGAAAAATAAATGTGGGTTTACTGCACCGACGGAGCATCACCATATTATACGGATACCTACTATGTTTTACTAGGTGTTGCCAGCGGTATCACCCGCGCGTTTTTTTTCAAAGTAGGGAAAGTGTGTATGAAAGAGCCAGGCTTTGAAAGAGCCGATGCAATTTTCTCCCACTTGCCAAAATCAATTCAAATTTAATTTTACTCTTTATATGACAACACTGAATGTCTGTGGGTCACGAGAAAATTGCATCGGCTCTTTCAAAGCCTGACTCTTTCATGCACACTCTCGCCTAGATATATAGGCTATATTTATAAATATAGCCTATATCACTCAGGGATAGTGAGGCTTTCTATTACTGAAAGTATTTGTAGAAGCGGTTCTTTAGTTCCATAGATTACCCTCTACGTACAAACCAATTTTTATTACCTCTTTATAGTATTAGTATAAAAGTATAGATATATAGGCAAACGTTATTTTTAGGGTTCCTTACCCAAAGGGTAAAACGGGACCCTATTATTAAGGCTCCGCTGTCCGTCTGTCACCAGGCTGTATCTCATGAACCCTGTTATTTAGACAATTGAAATTTTCACAGATGATGTATTTCTGTTGCCGCTATAACAAAAAATACTAAAAAACAGAAAAAAATAAATATTTAAGGGGGCTCCCATACAACAAACGTGATATTTTTGCCGTTTTTATAGATAATGGTACGGAACCCTTCGTGCGCGAGTCCGACTCGCACTTGGCCGGTTTTTTATTTCCGCAAAATTTTTCTCTGAGAAATGAAATCGAAGGCGACTTTTTCCCGAGTCACTCTGTATATGAGATAGAATCACTCCGCGATTCCAAACACTTAATTAAAAATTCCTCGCTCGTAAATACGGTCCTAACACCGTCATTTTCCCTTCAATTTAATATAAAAATATTTTTTACGATGCTGATTATAGGAACCCTGTTTATATTTTTACAGACGTATCAGTTTGTATTATGGAACTCAATATCCTTTATTTCAGTCCAGTGAATTGTCGAAACACGGAAAATATGGGCCAGTTTATGAAGACCTCTAAAGATATAGCGTTTCTACGTATCGAAAGACCACGGTGAATTTGGACTTTAAGGCCCAGTTTATTAGGACTTCTTTCGATTAATACTGGCTATGTTTCGAGAGGTCAAGTTATACTGGATGACATCACGAAACGCGGTACGCTAGAGTTTTGCGATGTAATCTATATTTATATAAAATGAAAATATGTTTGACGTTGATTTCTAAATAAATTCTAAATTTCATGTATACATATGGCCTTTTCCCTGATAGCTCCAAATATTGGCTCCAACCATTAGTACAAACGATGCTGGCACTTCAATAAAGCTTTGCAGAGATTTATTTTTAAAAAGTAAAGAAATATAAAGGCCAATTCACACATAATCGGTCATGGACGGACGTGAGCGGATGCAATCTTTGTGTGCGAAATTCAAAGGATACGCACCCCGAATACTGACGAATTCGTCCGAATTGCATCATGAAATGAATGTATATTTTACTTTTTCATCAAAATAATCTGATTAAGTGTGAATAAATATGCGCTTTTAATGAGTACAAATTAAAATGATTAAGTTATGCGCTTTTGGATACATATTATAAGCTTGAAAATAATTCGGTTATATTTTTAAATTATCATTAGCTAATGAGCTGAATGATACACAAGGTGGACTTAAGTTATAAGTTATTTTCTACCAGTTAACCTTTGGGTAAAAACAAAGATACAAAAATTAAGCTTAAAAATATTTTTTTGCACAGCCATAAAAATGCAACTAAATATGACATTAATTCCGGATTCTCAGTCCACAAAATACTATCACTTAATATCAAAATAAATACATATTTCGTATAAAATGAGCTGAAAGGAGGAATTACGGAAGCCGCCAGACGCCACGAGAGGGCGCCACAGAACCCGGTAGCTTGAATAATTCATAATTCAGTGCATCTTCAGCTAGCAGGCTATAAGTGCAACAGAGTCGTGAAGACAGGGGTATAAGTACAAAAATGAGTATTTTAAATGTCAATTTTTTTTGTGGAAATAAAAGTTCGACCTAGAGCAAAAATCTAACTTGTGACCTTGAAACTCCTTTAAAGGAATTCCAAGCATAGCTCGCTGAGCAACTTTATAGAATAATAAGAAAGTAAACTAGCCCAATTGTCAAAGAAAGAAAGAAAGAAAAAGAGTTTATTAGCACTACATCAACATCCACATTGAACATTGCGTGAACGGGTACCGTCTATCGGAACTGGTCAGCTTGTAACTGCCACGGAAATCTTATTCAGAGGCAAAACATTATTATCCTAGTCTTATTTGTATTCACATTGAATTGCATTATTCTCGCAGCTCTTACCACAACATTGTACTGATAAAGATTGTAATCTATTATTTGAAAAGAGTTCCCATGGAGTTTCTTGCCGATTCTTCTCAATAGGACCTACTATTTGGAACCATGCACCTAGAGTCCCGACATTTCATAAGTGCCTATATCTGGTTTACATGAAATAAAGATCTATTCTACACGACAGCTCAAATGACAATGCATAAATGTAGATGATGCTTAGATGGCTTTGTCAGTGTCCACGTCTCGGCATCGTATATCGGCGTAGGCTGGACACATTGCAGGGCTAGCATAGGGGTGGACAAACCCGGTTTTCTACCCATTGTCCCCTTGACAGAAGACAAAACCAAAAATCAAGAGAGACAACGGCAAAATACACCGGTACACACTTACCAGTAACACAGTCGATATATTGGTATTGGTATAGTACTGGTTATATGCTGATGCTTGCAGCTGTGGGTGCTTGACAAGGCCTTACATAATTTGATTGTTCTCAACTCATTTCGTTTTATGTTCACGTTTTCTTAGTCTAATCTTGCTGTTGAGCCAGCGTTCAGGAACAATGTATACTGTATAGTCTGACGTGTTCGGAATTTACGAGTATTCACTATGATTTTTGACACTTTATCTTTTTTGACAGTTTATTGCGCTGGGTGTTCCGCACCCAGAAAATGCTGGGCTGGTGACCCTTTCGATATGGGCGTGCTCGTCAGTGCAGTAAAATCTCCTGTTTATTTTTTATTAGTGTTTGTTATAATTTTTTTGTTTCTTCGTGATGTATGTTTCAATTTTTTTTTTCTTTTTTGTGCTGACAATGTTTGTCCTTTATCGAATAAATGCTTTCTATTCTATTCTATTGTGTAGGAAAAAAGTTTTATCATTAATGGTTAGTTAAGCTCAGTATCTGAATCAAAACCGCGTACCACAAGCTTGTTTATATTCAAAAACACGTTTTACGTTTCAAATGACAAAATAAATCGTACTAGTATTTTTTTTACAAAAAAAATTGAATCCAATAGGTTTTTAATAAATCCTGGGTTATGCATTTCCCTGTTAGTGTCGGCACGGATATGAACCGAGGGCTTCTAGTTCAATGGAGCGGAAGCTCCTGGGCGTATTGGAGTTATTTTCATATTTATTATTTTTCAACGCGCCATTATTTTTATGGATTAAGTAGGAAAGGGATTATTTAAATAATTGAACTTAAAAATAACCTAACCGTCAGAAATCCCCGACTCCAACTAGAAAAAGAGCTGTGACTTTTGACCGGCTGAACAGATATTCATGAAACATAGCTAAGATGATACAAGATTAAACTAGCTTTCATATTAAAAAAAACTGCATTGAAATCGGTCAATCCGTTTTCGAGCTACGATGCCACAGACAGATACACAGATCCACAGATACACACTACAAGGTTATCACACCCCTGTTTTTTGTCGGGCGTTAATTAAAGTACTAAAAAAGCAGCCTTTCCTCTCTCCTACTACCTAAACCATGCTGTGTCCGACAGGGTCTATAATTGATTCATAGATTTAAGCCTACCATCTGTTTCACTTTAAATTATGGAATGCAATAATAACGCTCAGGTCATGGGGTCCAAATGCACGTCTTTATTTAGAGATATTGCAAAACGGTTGGTCGACGCTAAGCATGACCCGAGGGCTGGCCTATTCTTTGGTCTAAGAATAAGCATTGCCATTCCACGTGCAATGTTGCCAATTTTCTGGGCACGCTGCCTATTGACAGCGATGAAGAGGAGTACTTTGACGCATAAGTAGGTGCTCAGTTTTATATTTGTGTTTTTATTTTATGTTTATAAAGAATAGAATTGACATCGTAACGAAAAGTGATAACATGGATTACTAAATTTACATAAAGTTCTGGAACCATCAGCGGTAGAAATTTCCATTGGCCTCTCCAAAAAATGTAGGATATTGTTCGCAGTTTTCATAAGGTAACTAAAAAAAAAATGCTTATAAAATCGTAAAATTTTCTGTAAAGTCCGATGAAATATTCTAACGCTGTTGGATCCAGTATCATGTACTGAATCCAAGGTAGCAGTTTTTGTTAAGATGTTACTTACACCCTATATTACATATTATGTAATATTATTATTAAACTATCTACTTGCAGCTTTAGTGACGTCACAAGTTTCGTCATATCGCACGCCAGTGGCTTGTTCCGGAACACACTTAACCACACCGTTGTTATGTTTGTGTTGGGAGGTTTAGAAATGTGGTTTTGGTTAAGATTGTATTCTTGATGCTTCGGTTTTCTTGGTCTTTAGATGTTTGTTTATAAATTATGAGCATCATTAGTTTTGTCTTCAATGTTAAGGCGGGTTTCTGATTTAAATTTAACTGGCCGATTTTTGATTTTTGAGTACGAAATTTTGGTGCAAGGGCCCCAGAATACCTCCCTGTGGAAACCAACAGAGGAAATAAATGTTTAACTAACGGTTGTTATCCAGCCAATGTAATCGGTAGAATTTCAAGAATTAGGTATTGATGAATATTGGTCGTGTGATTCTTAAGCTGGCATACACGGTCAGTTCATCTCGTCAAATGGCATGATATACAGCTAAAATTTGATCTCGAGTGTCAAATGTTTAAGTCAAATTTTGGCGCGATGACTGACTATTCATGGATTTTTCTTGCCCGCCATAATCCATACCCTAACGTCATTTGTCCGTTAGTGCCAAGTCCTTGCGCCATTGCATCAGGCCCCACAACCCATAAATACACTATCACATAATATTTTCTCACCCTCTCACAAAATCTAAACATCAAGACATTCCGAGAAGGAACACAATATGAAATCGTTATTACCTCTCCTATATCATTTTCTACATCACTGCCCGCATATCTGCTCCGTCCGTCCGTCCGTTCATACGAGCCAACAAGTTTGTATATTGGATATTGTAGTATCACTTTCTGGCCAGCTGACTTATGTGAACCGTTACATTCGTAAAATATCGAAAGTGCGGTGTAGTGTATCAGTCTTACTTTGGTCATCCCATAGTCCTTCGTAGGAACCTGTGTATAAGTGGATCTGTTTATCTGTCTGTGGCATCATAGCTCCAGCACGGATGGACCGATTTCAATGCAGTTTTTTTAATTGAAACCTAGTTTAATCGGGTATCATCTATGTTTCATGAAAATCTGTTCAGTGGTTCAAAAGTTACAGTTCTTTTTCTAGTTGGAATCGCGGGTTTTTGACGGTTAGGTTATTGACAGTAAAATTCAGCATAGCTGTTCTGTATGAACATCTCTCATCTCGATTCAAATCTTACTCTTATTGACAGCTGATATAACGAAGTGACATACGATAACTTAACATGTTCACAGCTTGTGTTATTAAGTTACACTTTTATTATCATAATGAGATTTGAATCGAAATTTTCTTACAGAATCCCAGATCCCGTTTGTCAGGTTCATAAAGTATTACACATGCGTCATGCTCGTGAACGGGTGCCGTCTGTCGGAACTGGTCAGCTCGTAACTGCCATGGCAATCTTATTCAGAGGAAATTCATTATTATCCCAGTCTTATTTGTATTCGCATTGAATTGCATTATTCTCGCAGTTCTTACCACAACATTGTACTGATACATATTATAATCTATATTATTGATTTGAAAAGAGTTACCATGGAGTTTCTTGCCGGTTCTTCTCCATAGGATCTACTATTTGGAACCGCGCACCTAGAGTCTCGACATTTCATAAGTGCCTGTATTTGGTTTAAGTTGGTTAAAGATCTATTCTATTCTATTGAACTGCAATTTAAATTCTATTATAATCTCAAAACAAAACAAAATCTACATACTTGTCTTTATTTCCATTTTCATCTCTCTTCATGCAAAAAATGTTGTCCATTTCTTTATAACTCAAATGAAATTTAGGTCAGAAATGATAAAGATATTTTGTGAAAACATTTTGTTCGTTGACTGGAAAACGTCAGAACAATTCTTGCGCACGTCCTGTCTCGAACACATTTAGCGGAAAACAGCGAAATAATGTGGAAGCAATTTTTAACACCCATTGGTTTTTACCTGGTTGTAATAATGAAAGATTTCAAAGTATTTCTGATTGAGTATATATGTAATGTTATATCTTACGATATCTTAAAACCAACGAAATCTGGCAGATCATTAATATAAAGACAGAAAAATCGAAAAAAAATCGATATAGTCTATTTTCATCGGAACATGTTAATATTGAAACAGGCAAAATAGAAATGTTGATTTTTTGAGAACTTGGTGACTTACTTTTGACAGACCTTTGATTGTAACTACGGTACACGTTCCTATGGCTCTACCACTGTAAGCGCTCTCCTCTCGACGGCTTTCCATTTTAACAAAGATAACAATATAATATAATTACTTATATTATTTTATTTATCACTAGAATTTCCGAGCACACCCGCCGCCCCGCATACCGTAATCTATCGGGAGGGCTGCGCTTACAGCAGTTGAGCTATAATTATGTTCTTAAATGGCCGTGAATTCTACCAAACCCTAAACACAAAGAACACAATACACGAATACTCTTGGTTAACCTCTCAAACATCCAGGTCCTCGAACCCCAAAGTTCTCCCTCGAACTGTTTATACAATGCACCAGTATAACAAGAAAAGTTTTAATAGACGGACCGCGGTCCGAGCCTCATTATGTGAACACCTATTTTGACCAAGTTTCGGGTGTATACTTCACAAGCTTTAAGTGTTTTGGAAATATAAAAGTTGTTTTGTGTTGTGTGGCGGTTGAAGGTACACGTGTTTTAGGTGGGAGCAGGATTAAAAGTGGTGTTTTTGGGTGATAATGTAGGTGTGCCTATGTTTTTTATCACGAAAATATGACATACATTTTAGTTCTATTTAAATAACAGGATCTATATTAAGTTCAACTGTATCAATCAAGATAAAATATTATATATTATTATATATTATAAGGTCTGCTGGAAGATATTTCTTTAAAAATAAGCAGTACCTTTGTGTCATTTTTCCTAGTTAATTGTAATTATTCTTCTTTCTGTGTGTACATAAATTGTCAAATAAATAAATATTTTCATTTTTTCTTCCCCATATTTGGTTTTAACTCACATAACATGTTTTTTCAATCCACATCTGACATTGGCAGAATTGTCGAGACCGTCATTGCTAGCCATAATTTTTTTTACAGATATATTATGAAAAAATAATTGGATTATTTTTTTATCTCCAATTTTGTTTTTAGCTGACAACACAAGCTTTTCCAATTCACATCTGATACTGGCAGAATTGTCGACATCGTACAGCGAATTGCTTACCATACAAAAATTGAATAGAATCGTTTTATTTACAGATTTATTATGATGAAACATTCCTTTATATACTTATTTATTTATTTACCTTGCTCAAGCACTCTCAGGTGTGGATTTTTATTTTTATTTTATTGTTGTTTTGGGTTTTTACTGCATTTTTTTTTTGTTTTGTTTTATCCTTAAGTCTACTTTATTTCATCCAGATGTTGTTGAACACCCGCACCCATAGATAATAAGTTAAGTAGAGACTATGGGGCGGGCTGAAAACCAGCGTTGATCCGTGCTGTAGCCATGCTGCACACGGATCAACATCCGCTGAGCCCACTCCTATTGCCATGCGAAGCCGCTAGCGGAAGCTAGTAGCTAATAAATTAATTACTTTCCATTACAATCTGTCTGACACACTTACATCGTCCATTATAAAATCCATCACGGCTTTCAGATATCACTTTGTCAGTTTCATTACGTACATTTAGTATTCCGTTTGGGTCGATGGATGGACTTATAAAATATGCAGCTAACTGTAAACCGTGTTCGTATTTATGAAGCTTTTCAGCCTATTTATGTTGGTGAGTGAGCAGTATAAGTGATTGGTGTAGCATTTATCACTGACAACTGACGTATTGTTTTAGTGGCTGCAAATTGCTGCTGTTGATTGAGGGATTCTTGGTTTTATTTCCGGTTCCGTCAAAGCGATAGCAATAGGCTTGCTCTTTTTATTACTTGGGGCTTAATAACGGCAAAGGCGAAACGTGTAAGTACTGATACTGATACACCTCTACCTAACCCTGCATGGAATATACTTGCAGATATTATAGCGTGTCTTAAAAACAGTAATGGTCAAATGCGTAAATACAATTTTAAAAACTTACTTGCTTAAATTGATATCAATACATTTGACAAGCATAATTTTATTTATTTCTATGTAAGACTTACAGCTAAACAGAACAGTAAAAGAAAACAGTAAGGTAGACTAAAAACCAATTACAAGTCTCCGCGTGTTAAAATATCATAAGAACTAAAAATGTGAACAACGAAGCACTGATACCGAGTATTAAAATAATATATCGGTGTAATGTATTTAGTTATTAATATAATAATAAAACATTATAAATAACAACCACATTTTATTAGGTAAAATGCATGACAAAGAATAAAACAAAAGAGAAACAAAAAGTAACAATTGTGAGTGGCCAGTAACATTTTAACACCATGTAGGCATTCAACCTACATGATACAACACCTTCACCCTTAAATCTTTAAATAACTATTTACAAACTTAAACTAGAATTACAATTTTTTTGAAATGGGTATATAATAAAATAATTCTAAGAAAACACAAATAAAATTTAAACATGTTATTAGAACAAAGTTCTAATCAATTTCAAAACCATACCTTTTAACAGGGTTCCTTTGTCTAAAAGGATATCGTCGAACAGATACTGGCTCAGCTTCTGAGTGGGATTCAACCTCAACCGGTATATCAATCTGCTCATTACTATTAACTGCTGTTCTACTACCAGACTGAGTGCAAGGGTCATCAACATTAGTTTGCCGAGTATGGTCCGGATCTAACACCGACTCGTCACGCGCGACCCCAGCCTCACGCTCTACATGTGCTGGCGTTGAACCGGTTGGAGTCTCCAAGTCGCAAGGGTAGACACATGAGGAGCGCCTTGGAAACCTTTTTAGTTGGTCAATGTGCCTGTGTTGTACAGAACCCTCTTCCGAGTCAACATTATAATTGTTCTTGCCTAAACGCTTAGATATTTGCCCCGACAACCATTTACCATCAGAATTATAATTTCTATAAAACACTGAGTCACCCTCTTTAAATTGCCTATCTACAGATCTGCAAGGTTTTATCATATTTCTTTGCTTTTCGGTCACTAAAATATTAGCGTCTGGTCTCAAAGCATCCAACCTAGTCCTGAGCGCCCTACCTTGTAATAACTTTGCCGGACTTTCACCTGTAGTGGAATGTGGAGTATTATGGTAACTCATTAAAAACCTTAAAATAGCAGTCTCAATGTCCAAATTTGCACGTTTAGCTTTACTAATAACCCCCTTAATAATTTTCACAGCGTTCTCAGCTGCGCCATTGGAGGCTGGATGATAAGGTGGGGCGAATACATGTTTGACACCATTGCGTTTTAAAAATTCATTAAACTCCGAACTTGAAAAAGGAGGACCGTTGTCCGATACTAACTGCTTAGGAATTCCCCAACGTGACCAGGACTCTCTAAGCTTTTTAATTGTACTCTCAGCATTAGTACGAGACATTCTAAAAACCTCAATCCATTTAGATTTAGCGTCAATAGAAACTAGATAAGTGTGTCCGTCAATAGGACCTAAGAAATCTACATGTATTCTTTCATAAGGACGACTAGGCCAGCGCCACGGTGACGGAGGAGCAGCTGGTGGAGCTGCTGAATTTTCTGCGCAGATAGTACAACTCTTACAACAAGCCTCCAACTGCTCATCGATTCCTGGCCACCAAACGTAGCTACGCGCCATCGCCTTAGTCTTCACTATTCCCATGTGAGGCTCGTGAAGTTCACGGAGCACCTCTTGTTGACATTTCGCCGGAATAACCACACGATGTCCCCACATAACACATCCTAACTCCGTGTATAACTCATCGCGCCTATTCCAATAAGGGCGCAAACTTTCAATATCCAAGGTCTGAGGCCACCCATTAATTACATAATTATAAACTCTACTCATTATCGGATCATGTCTAGTTTTGACCTTAACATCCTCACTGTCTAGCAAAAGAGATGATGATGCAAAATGTAAATAAGATTGCTCAGCTGGGCTATTTTCACGCACACAATCCTCATTATTATCAACAGGCAATCTCGATAATGCATCAGCGCCATTGAGGTTTGACCTAACGTACTCAATATTAAATCGGTAGGCAGACAAAATAAGAGCCCACCGTTGCATCCTGCTAGCTGCCATACACGGTATTCCTTTCTGTGGACCAAATATACTAACTAACGGTTTGTGATCAGTCCTCAGTGTAAAATGATTACCATATAAATATTGATGGAATTTCTTAACACAATAAACAATAGCTAGTGCTTCACGATGTATTTGGGAATACATTTTCTCCGCGTTGTTAAGCTTTCTAGAAATGTAAGCCACCGCACGTTCGGCACCAAACTGATCTATTTGCGATAATACGCCTCCGACTCCATACGAACTAGCATCGCATGTCAATATTAGAGAAAGACTTGGATTATAATGTGCTAAAACATCACTACATAATAGCATTTCTTTAATTTTCCTGAAAGCTTGAGCACATTCAGAATTCCAAAACCAGCGACGCCTTTTTTTTAATAACTCATATAGAGGAAATAAATAATCAGTTATATTACGCACAAACTTTGCATAAAAATTGACCATACCAAGGAACGATTTCAAGTCCGACACATTATTTGGAGTCGGCATATTCTTAATACACTGTAATTTACTAGGGTCTGGTCTGATTCCTTGCTTGTTAATAATAAAACCTAAATATTTAATCTCATTCGCTAAAAATTCACACTTACTACTTTTAACCTTTAAACCAAAATCTCGTAAACGCTTAAATACTGCTTCTAAATTCCGCAAATGACTGCTTTCATCTACCCCCGTAACAATAATATCATCTAAAAATGCTTGAGTATTAGGAATATTTTTTATTAAATTACTTATTATCCTCTGAAAAATACCACAGCTAGATGATAACCCATAAACCAGTCGATTATAACGGAATAACCCACGATGAGTATTAATTACAGTAAATGGTTTCGACTCGTCAGACAAGACCACTTGGTTATACGCCTGGGAGAGATCAATTTTTGAAAATTGAGCCCCTCCCGCTAATTCTGCGAAAATATCCTGAATCCTCGGCAAAGGATATCTGTCGACCAGCAAGACAGGGTTCAAAGTTACCTTAAAATCAGCACACACCCTCAAACCTCCGTCTTTCTTGTGAACGGGGACAAGTGGTGTCGCCCAATCGGAACAGTCAACCGGCTCAATGACGCCCTCGTGCAGCATCGCGTCGAGCTCTGCGTCTACACGCTCACGTAGAGCGTACGGCAGGGGGCGCGCGCGGCAGAACACCGGCCTCGCGTCTGGCCTTACACGCAAAGTAGCCGTACCACCCGTGTAACGACCCAAACCCACTTCAAACACTTCTTTATATCTGTCAAGTATACCAGTTAAGGCTTTGTTAACTGCAACATTACCACATAAAACATCATTATTACAACGGTTTTCCTTAATATAGCGTTTATTACGTGAAAACCTAGGTATCAGGACATTAAACTCCGTTAACCATTGCCTTCCAATCAAACTAGTCATGCCGTTATCTACCACATACGTATCAAGAGTTTTTTTAATATTTTGAAATTGAACATCTGCTGTAATTATACCTAGAGGACTAATTTTGTCACCATTGTATGATTTAAAACAAGTTTTTACATTCTGTAAGGGAAGATCATTAAAAAACGTTTCATAAGTAGTTTTACTAATACAGGACGCAGGCGTGCCGGTATCTATTTCCATGCTGAGCGGTTTGCCGTTAATCAACAGTATTAAACTCACCGGCTTGTACTTGCTTAAAGACATTTGGAAAACCGGCTCCACATCTTCCTCCTGTTGTTCTTCCTCTTCATTAAAATTAGTAAAAAAGTTATTGCGCTGACCACCTCTCCTGACATGCTGGCTGCCTCGATTCCTTTCCTGATTCATTTCTCGTCTCAGTGGTAAGGAACACATACGCTTTAAATGTCCCTTCTTTTTACAATTATCACACATGTAGTTACGATAGTGACATTTTATCGAATCATGCCCGCGATAACCACACACAGTACACGTCTGGTTCAACTCCTGCTTATCTGACAAACTGCGTACATTTTTAACCAACTTGGGTAACGTAGAGTTGGAAGTTAGAGCATTGACAGACGGACTTTGATTACCTATTGTGCTATTTTTGTTCACAATACTAGATTGGGAGGCTTCCACCGACGCAGAATCCCTTTCCGCTGCTTCTAACAAAATAGCCAAATCCGTAGCTTTGACGAAAGTCAAACTTCCCTCGGTAAATAATCTTTGACGAATTAAATCATTTGACAAACCGCACACAAACTGATCTCGCAAATTATCGTCTAAAGCGCTGCCGAATTCGCAGTATCTGGACAGTTTTTTTAAGTCAGCAATATAGTGTGCAATGTTTTCGTTATTCATTTGTCTCCGCTGTCTGAAGCGAAAACGTTCTGCCAGAATAGACGGCCGTGGTTGCAAATGTGAGCTAACAATACTCACTAACTCATCATAAGTACAGCCACTAGGTTTTTTAGGGCTCACTAAGTTCACCATAAGCTCATAAACATGCTCACCCGCTAACGAAATTAATGTAGGTAATTTCAATTCCTCTTTGATTCCATTTGCTTTGAAAAATAATTCCACTCTTTCACAATATGAAGTCCAGTTTCCATTGTGAACATCAAATTCCTTTACTTTTCCAATCGACATTATTTTCGTTGTTATTTTTTTATCCCATCCTCGTCGCCACTGTAATGTATTTAGTTATTAATATAATAATAAAACATTATAAATAACAACCACATTTTATTAGGTAAAATGCATGACAAAGAATAAAACAAAAGAGAAACAAAAAGTAACAATTGTGAGTGGCCAGTAACATTTTAACACCATGTAGGCATTCAACCTACATGATACAACAATCGGTAGACAAGTAAAACAGATTTTTTTGTAGAAAATGAAATTACTTGAACAAACCAAGGCAAGGCTCCACATTTTTTAGAAAGGGATGGAAATTATGCTTCTTACATAGGTACATTAATAAAATTCCTGCTTGCACGTACTATGTGAGAGTTTTGCCTGTAATTAGACGAAGCAAACGGTACGCGAATCGGTGGAGTTACAAGCATAATAAAAATCAAAGATGTACGAATGTATTTCATTCGAACTTTAAGAAAGAAAACCGACAAAATATAAGAACAAGTAAGAAAGGAAATCAATTTGTTCTTGCACCAACACTAATAAAGATTCTAACAATAAATATTGGCTTCAATCACCATCCATCAATTTTTCCTTCACTAAATTCGTTAATAATACTGATTGACAACCCGACGTTAGCTTGAAACAAAGATGCTTCATAAATCATCGGTTGTTGCTATTGCCACTAAAAAAATAAGTCGAAAAGTTTCACTTTAAACAATGTACGAGAAGTAGCTCACATAGAGCACCAATACAGTAATGTATAACAAACGAATATTGAACTACTGTATTTTTTCAATATTTTTGTTTGTACAATCTGTGCTGGATATTTTAGCCCACTTCTAGACATCGGCTCTCTAAGGGAGCAAAATCCCGTTACTGGAGCTTCTTGCCGGATCATGGACTTTCTGGCTGGTATCTTCTCCAGGACCTACCCACCTGGAACCGTGCACCTATAATCACATCAAGTGCATGAAAATGCCCAGTTGAAATAAAAATCTTTGACTTTGACTGGGCAAATGGGTTGTATACTCACGACAGTCAAGGAGAGTCAGTCTTAGCAACCGATGCTATTCTTCACTTCATATGCTCGCAAGCTTGTATGAACTAGAACTTCTGTCCCATTAAATTATTTTGTTGTTACTATTGCTGTATCATCGATGTAAATTATCGTTGGTTTACGTTGCAGCGGTATTTTGTTAAGGTTCGTTAGCGCCTGTGGGTTAGGTTTTGTTGTTTTGCGGGTTCAGCAGAAAGTTGAAGGTGAGGAATGATATTTACGAACCGTAAATATCATTATATAGGAACAGACGTTGTTTGCAAAAGAAGTTGATAGGAATTTGGTAATAGGCGTTTCGTTAATCTATTGAAATATATTGAGAACACGTGTTAGTTAAGAACACATTTTATAGCACTTTTTATTTTTAAATCTGCTCAATTTCTAATGAAATTAAACCATTATTTTTTTGCCTGCGTATTTGTTTTATTATACTATCTTCTTGGGTGATGCCAGGTTTATCCACAAACTTCCAGATATCTTTCAAAAATTATATGACCATCAAATCGGGGAATCTTTCTCACAGCTACTCGCAGGTAACTTGGTCAATCTAGCGCAATCACGTAATATTGTCTTGGCTTTGTTGACAGGAAATTGCATAGTGCGCTTCAGGCCTCTATAGGACACTTTAATTTAATAGAGCCATTTCATGTAATCACATTTAAATAATATATTGTTGTGTAGCACTCAATTTGTATGTTAAAATTACATTATTACTAAATGCATTATCTGTGTCCAATTTATATTCAGAGTGAGAATTAATTGTGGAAAGTTAAATTAATACATTATTATTATCTGGTTTTTATTTAAGTACAACATGCGTACTCATTTCAAGTTCTTGCAAAGCGAAACATCTATTGATGAGTTCGGGTCACGATTTCTTGATTTCAGTTCAATTCCGAAAGTCATTTAATTTTCTTGCAAATGGAGTATTCATTTCTTCATTACATACCAGAATGCTCCACAGACCACAACACCACTAATACTAGTAACACAGTATAATTATTATCTTAGATTTGAGTGCAGTGGCTAAGCGATTGGTTTACTGCGCTATGAAACAATTTCGATTCCCGCACGGAATAATATTTGTATGGGTTACAGATAGTTATTCTAGATCTGGGTGTGCATTTTAAGTGAGAATTTTGTCTGTATTTATAATTATTTATTTATTTAACAATTAATGCACACATAAAACACATGAGAAATATGAAGTAGGAGCATAAAGTACAAAGGAAACACACACTACTAATGTAAACAAGAAAATTTAGATAAGGCGACATCTATTATATTAATAAATGAAGAGAAAACTTTGTACCCCTTTTTACGCATAGTGCGCGCACGGAGGAGTGTGAAATTTGGCATAGCTAAAGTTTATAATTATGGGGAAGAAATGCAGAAAGCTAAAATTTATATACTTATTAATATTATGTGTTTGAATTTCGAACACTGGGTGACCACTAGTAGTTAGAAAAAAACAACTACCTACCATTAGAAAAGGATAACCTATTTTTAGCCAAAGCTTATAACATAATTTCTCCTCTCCAAATATATATTTCTCATCAAAAAGCAAAAACATCATACTTATACTCTCCATCTCTACATCTTATAACGTTGTTTTAACTTCGTACGTATACCGCCGAAAAGATTATTTTGCAAATGAAACCGCTGGGGACGGCTGTACAACAATTTTCAGCTCCGCTGGGCCGCGTAATGTTATTTATCTACTCAAATGACAGGATTCGATATAAATAACATTATTTGTTTATGAATTCGAAAAGTATGGTTTGTAAATATTTAGACTCAGTGATGGATTTGTGAAGGGTTTTCTATTTGTATGCTTAATTTAAGAGAGAAAGTTTAATTTAGGATTGGAAACGGATCTGGCTTAGCGACCCAATTCTTTTGGATATTTTTTCTATGTAAGGGATTTTAAAGGTTCCTAAAGTACGCTTACTTTTAAATATGATATGGCATCTCAATGGAAGATTTGGTCAGTATACTTGGATTATTGTTGCTCGTTGCGTCATAATTAATGTAAGTGCCCTGTGGCAAAGTTAAAGTTTTTTATATCAACTGGGCCTTTGCAAGCACTTTCAAAACGTCGTGATTCTAGGTGCACGGTTCCAAGCAAGGTCCTGGACAAGATACCGGCAAGGAATCATGTATACTCTTTTCAAATAACAAATTGACAGTAATATCTCGCCAAAATTCGACCTGAAATAACACAATACATCTTCATCACTTCTGAACATTAACTTTTACCTGCTTTTACCATTTGACATGACATGACTTGTAACTATGTATTTGTTATGTTTAATAATGTAGGTAATAGTGAATAATGTAATTGCTCGCACCCAGTTGCAAACGCCCTTACAGGGTACATGTGCTGACTTACCTACTGATTTATTAACTTTAAGACCTGTTAATTTTATGTATGTACATGACTGTAACTTAAAAACAATAAACAATACGAAAAAATAAAAAGGACAGCAAAGATCATAATAAATACCACTATAATTATCTTCTTATCATCATCATAGTATAAAATAAAGTCACCCGCTGCGTCTGTGTGTTCGCTAACTACTTCTTATCTAACTTACAACCAAAGCTTACAACGGATTTTGATGCGGTTTTCACCATGATTTTGAGTATTTCTTTCGAAAGGTTTATAGGTAGGTATATATTCTATAATACTTTCATAATACCCATTTGGTACTGGCACACCGACAGCACATTGTTTTTAATTGTTACTTTTTTGTTTTTTTACTTTTTTATGTTTGTGCACTGTGTTGTCTGATATCTAGTCCGAATAAATGATTTTTCTTTATTTCTAATATTTAATGTAAGGTTAGTAGGGAAATTGCGACCGCGCGAAGCCGGGAGCGGATCACTAGTTAAAATAAATAGGTAAATCGCTTTCATCCGAAAATTATTATGTAATTAGGTTTATAAGATGCTGTAGGGTTTATTTTATTTACTAATATAATCTTAATTATACCTATTACTAAGACTAACTAACATAACCACGCCAAAACCAAACAGACTGGAAACTTGGCCAGTATTAGGGTGTATAATATTTTAATAAGACACCTACTTTTAGAGGTTAGGGATCATCCATAAAGTACATCACACTAATTTCGTGATTTTTTAACCCCTCCCCTTCCTTGTCACAGTTGATCACATTTGTGAGACCCCCCTCCGTAGTGTGACGTCACATATTTTGCAATTTTAAATCTAGAAATTGTTAAATTAAATCAGCATTTCCGAAATTAGTTTTATTTCCATTTAAATTATTTTAATATGATTTTGAAATGTGACGTCACGAAACTTAGGACCCCTCCGACCACTTGTCACATAATGCCACACTTCGTCGACCCCCTCCCCCCCCTTAACGTGTGACGTACTGGATGGTCCCTTATTGTACTCTTCATTATGAACATCTTTGACTAGGGGATAGATCAGATATCGCAAAAAAACAGCTGTTCCATATATTTAATCGAGTAAGGCAGATCACACACACCACGACGCGCCTCGCGACTTACACGGGACGCGGACCCACGCGCTTGGTTTTTTTAACCCTCGACATAAAACAGGGATGTTATAAGTTTGAAGTGTTTAGCTGTGTGTCTGCAGCATCGTAGCTTCAAAATACACACTTGCTTTACATTGCGTTGCTTTTACACTGTTGCTATCCTAAAATAATGTCTTCTCTGTCTATGCACCTGTCCTCTTCTTATTACCTGTATCTGTCATTCCAGTGTGTCCGTTTTTGTGGCAAATAAATGAATTTTCTTTCTAAAATGGAGGAACCGATTTCAATGTAGTTTTTTAAAATTGAAATCTAGTTTTATCGGGTATAATCTTGGGTATGTTTCATGAAAATTTGTTTAGCCAATCAAAAGTTACAGCTCTTTTTCTAGTTAGAGTCGGAGGTTTTTGACGGTTAGGCTATTTATTGTTACTGTCTCATTTTACTGTTATTTTATCGTGTACGTACATACATATAAATACGTAGGTATGTATAATTGTTTGTGAATAAATAAAATCCACCTTTGTTTCAATTTGCTTACACAGTAAAAACAACAAAAGCCTAAATCAACAAGGCAAAAGATGGAGTAACCTTATTTGTTCATATCAAAGAAACACGGTGTTTCGTTTACCGACTTCAGAAATAACCTAACCGTCAAAAACCCTCGACTCCAACTAGAAAAAGAGCTGTAACGTTTGAACGGCTGAACAAATTTTCATGAAACATAGCTACGATGATACCCGATTGAACTAGCTTTCAATAAAAAAAACTGCAATGAAATCGGTCCATCCGTTTTGGAGCTACGATGCCGCCGACAGATTCAAATATACACAGATACACCGATAAACAAAAAAAATTATAACACCACTCTTTTTTGTCTGGGATTAAAAAGGAGATTCTACAATATTTGTAACATAATAAACCCACAACTTGAAGGATTTTTTTTTCAGAATTGGCTACTGAATCGATTTGGGGTCTACTACCATCTCTTGCGGCAGTATTGTTCCTTTGTTTTTTTCTTGATAGTAACATTTTCTTTTTGCTTAGACCCTAATACGCAACTACGCATCACCCACACTGTAGGTAGGTACTAGGTAAATTGGTACATACTCTACTTTAAATTATTGAATAAGACGTGTGTAAAATTCCTAAAGCAGGGGACCGTGATCAGATGGGCCAATGTTTAATTAATTTTGGAGTTGCATCGGATCGCGCGATCCGATGGGCCAATATTTAATTATTTTTGGAGTTCCATCTGATCGCGCGATCCGATGGGAACTTTCTCCGATATCAGATGCAACAAGCAACGGATCGCGCGATCCGATGGGAACAACCCTGTTTTAACCTTACATCAAAATTTCATACTGTCCTTAAAGTAAGATTACTTCAATATTGTATTACTAAGAAGTTTTGTGACATCATCCTAAATAATCAATGTCGATTTCTCTTAGAGCGAGACATAGCGTTCAATCTATTCTACTATGGAATGCACTCCCTCTTGAAATCAGGATGGCTAACAGTAAGCTCTCATTTAAATTTAAAGTGCGTAAATACTTTCGTGACAAGACGGCGGCAGATTCATCTTGACTCAGATTTTTCCGAATTGTATTTTATTATTTATATATGTGTAATTAGTTTATTCATCATATTGCATATTTATTTATATAAAATTATGTTGGTAATGTTTATGTAAGTTTATATAGTTGTTTTTAAGTATAATAGTTATATCTCTCATTTAAGTTTTTTTTTTTTGGTGCATCTACCTTCATTTTCTCTGCATCACCCTAAGGTTGTCTGGTAGAGAATGCCTACGGCATTAAGACCGCCTTTGTACATTGTACATGAAGCATTTTAAATAAATAAATAAATAGACAAAACAATCTTATTCTTGAAAGGTCATGGTACGAATGCGAGTAGGTAATATTACTTTTAGCTTGAAACTTAACCTAACTTGAAAAGCCAGAGGTGCGGACCGGTTTTGAACTCAGACCATCTTGCATGAAGGAAAGAAAGAAAGTAAGAAAAATCATTTATTCGCCACAAAAACAAGACACACTAGAGTGATAGACATAGGTAATAAGAAGAGGACAGGTGCATAGACAAAGAAGACATTTTTCTTAGGATGGCAACAGTGTAAAATTAAAAAATAAAATGTGGGTATTCTGCGCCAACTGAGCATCACTTTGCCTTTTGACTATTCGGTGTGTGTCCCGAGCTATAGCAAATGGGTGTCCAGCTCAGCATGTGCCAGGCTAGCGTTCAACCACTAGGCTATCAGTGCCTGTCATGGGTAATACAGAGGTACTTATATTTAATTTTGACAAAAATAAAACGGGTCACACCGCGAGCACCCGCTAGTACTTTATACCATAGACAAATCGACCTTTGTTTCCAACGGTTCCCGAAAAGCTTGTCATCTTGTAAATTGACATTACCCCTTTACCCCTTCGTACCCCTTACTCCATCCCCCTGTTGACTACGATGAAACGGTACCTCATTGAATTAAAGGGCTATACCAACCTTAGATCCTGCTATATTTGAAAGTTTATATTCACAGTGATGTTATTTTACATAGGGCTGTCGACAGAACAAAAAAAAAAAAAAATTACGAAATGTACCCAGCGGCAACTTCCATTTATTTTGCACTAGCTGTGTCCGGGACAGCGAGAAATTCGGACGTTGCGATGTTTGAAAAAAAAATATAGCATAATAATCTTAGCAATGTTTCATAAAAATCTGTTCAGCCGTTCAAGTACAGCTCTTTTTCTAGTTGGAGTTGGTTTTTGACGGTTAGGTTAGGTTATTAATTATTGTGCCAATTTTTTACTATTAAATGCGATTCTTAAAAACTTTTGACTCATTATGAACTTATTTTATTAACCCCCGACACAAAAAGAGGGGTGTTATAAGTCTAACGTGTCTGTCTGTGTATCTGGCAGATACACAGACAGGACTTCACCTGTTTTTTCTCACTTCAGTGGTCCCCCGACGCGATGACGCTTGGAAAATATAAATATTTGAACTTACATAATATATGTGACGATAATAATTATAATAGGTTTAAAATATTATTTGTTAGTTTTTAGAGTTTATTTTTTGTGTCGGGGGGTTTTTAAATTTTTAAATTTTATGTTTATATATTTATATTTTATATTATATTTGTTTATATTTTTTTTAAAAAACGTTGCCCCTCACTAGGATTTCTCCTGTATCGAGGGTACAGTTTACAAACATACATGTCACATGCACACACCACCCAGACCCGAAACAACTATCTGTAGATCATACAAATACTTGTTCCGTGCGGGGATCGAACCCGCGGCACGTAGCGTAGAAGGCTAATCGCTTAGCCACTGCGCCAAACGTGTCGACTGTACATGCACATGTACCATGCTTCAAGCAAATAAAGATCATTTCATTTCATTTCATTTGTTGCAAGTTACGAACCCGACCAGCGTGATAACAAATGAAGCTCAAAAAAAATTCCAGGTGTTATAAACTTAAGATTAATTATAGCATGTTTTGCCCCTTGGGGCGTGCAAATTGGATTTATACAAAACACGATTTTTTTTTATGAAAACATGCATATTATTGCATGCAATATATCTTCTTATATTTTATTAAAAGAAAAATGATCTCGGCAACCCTGAACACGCTACGTATATTTGGGCAACAAACAACAGAGCTGTCTTCTCATATTTAGCGAGCAATATTTCTCTCACCCTTTGTGTGTGGAACGAAATCTCGAAACAAAATCCCCAGTCAGATGTTCTGAAACGTCTTCTTGAAATTACACGCCAAATTGATCTTTACTTCTCACGAAATAAAGAACATATTTGTTGGTTTTTGTTATATAAAAAGTGATAAAGCGAATCGGACTTTATGTGCGTGTAATAAAGTTTGAATTTGAGTGGCATGTGATTGCATGTAATGTGTTTACGGCAAATTGCAGTGGCTACTTGGAAGTTATAGCAAATCTGTCCTAAATTTGTCAGTTTTAATGTTCTTTGGTTTATTTCTATAGAAATCTGTTTATTTTGTATGAGAAAGTTTGGGTTCAAATGTTTTTTTAGAATAGATCTTTATTTCATGTAAACCAGATACAGGAACTCATGAAATGTCGAGACTCTAGGTGCGCGGTTCCAAATAGTAGGTCCTATGGAGAAGAACCGGCAAGAAACTCCATGGAAACTCTTTTATAATAATAGATTACAATCCTGATCAGTACAATGTTGTGGTAAGAGCTGCGAGAATAGGTAATGTAATTTAATGTGAATAAAATTAAGACTAGGATAATAATGATTCTTAAAGTATACTTATGTATTTCTAAGTGCCTTTTTCTTATCATGCTGATTTGCGCCCGCATGCGTTTCTGACCCGCATGCGTGCCACCCGCCTCTTATAGTTTCATATATTTTTAACTCCTAAAAAGAAAGGTATTTTAAGTTTGTAGAGTGTATCTGTGTATCCTACACACTACAGACTTATATATAATACACAACGTTTTTGTCGGGATTTCAAAAAAAAGATTTTGCTCAAAAGAGCAAACGATGCAAGCGAATAAGTGATGTCTCTAAGATGATGAAGACGATGATATAGCGAGTGTATCATCGTGTTGACACTCGATGTATCACCGCTTGACGTCAAACGGGCAAGAAGATGAATCGACCGACTCCCTTCCTCATTATTTATCCTTACAAGGTGAAAAGAAACAAATTGCAGAGTTGCAGCTTGTATACATACTCGGAAGCAAAGAATCCGGCGGGTCTACCGCGTAACTAAAATTGTAATGAACATCGACATTGGTATTAAACTTCAATACGATCGTGAGAGCCTAAACTTTGAGCTAACTTGTAAAAAAATACCTATCATATAGTTGGGACTCCTATCTTCATGATCGGTAAAAAAAATACAAGTTAGCTCAAAGTTTAGGCTCTCACGATCGTATTGAAGTTTAATACCATTGTCGATGTTCATTACAATTTTAGTTACGCGGTAGACCCTCGGGTCATATCTCGGGATCTAAGAATATCAGCATATTAAAATAAAAAGTATTTTATGGACTACTAGCGACCCGTCCCCGGCTACGCCCGGGTGCAATTTCTCTATTATCCTTACATTAATTATGAAAGTATTATACATATCAACCTTCCTCTTGAATCACTCTATCTATTAATAAAAACCGCATCAAAATCCGTTACGTAGTTTTAAAGATCTAAGCATACATAGGGACAGACAGACAGCGGGAAGCGACTTTGTTTTATAATATGTAGTGATTTAATACTTTAGATAACTGTTTCTGTATCTGGTTTACATGAAATAAAGATCTACTGAAGGTCGCCAAGTGGTCGTAGTGGTCGAAATTCGACCATAATTTTAGCTTTCTGCACTCCTTCTCCATATAAACTTTAACTATGCCAAATCTCATACTCCTCCGTGCGCGCAATATTCTTAAAAAGGGGTACAAAGCTTTCCCTTCACGTATAATATATAGATTCTGTTCTATTCTAAACACTTGGCAGGCATTTCCTTTTCAGCTGCGTTTTTTTTTTCTTGATAAGTCATCATATTACGTATCTCCAGGATTTTTAGCGTGCCCCTTTGCTACTTATTTCTATGCGTAAGATTTCAAAATTGCTACCATCAGCTATTTAGTCGGCGAAGAAAATAAAAACGAAATCAGACATGATTCACGGAAGAAAAACATGGAATGTGTCAGCTGTTTCTTATCACGACCGCTCTCCGCTTTTATTCTGATAAACTACTGTCATTTTATACCCGTCTAGTAAGCCAGAGAGAGGGTTGAAGGAACCCGTATGGTTTCTCTAACAATAAACATTTATTGTTTATGTAGAAGAGAAAAATAAATGCTTATTTATTTGTTTATTATATACCTAGCTGCTGCCCACGGTTCCACTTTTTTTTTGTTTTTTTTTTTTATGAAAGTAAAATATATCCTATATCACTCAGAGATAGACTACTGGTGCCAGAATTATAAATCGGTCATTAGTTTTTGATTTTATTCATTACAAACAATAACCTAATTCTCAAAAACCCCCGACTCTAACTAGAAAAAGAGCTGTAACTTTTGAATGGCTAAACAGATTTTCATGAAACATAGCTTAGATGATACCCGATTAAACTAGCTTTCAATTAAAAAAACTGCATTGAAATCGGTTCATCCGTTTTAGAGCTACGATGCCATAGACAGATACACACTACAAACTTATAACACGCCTCTTTTTGTCGGGGGTTAGTAAAATATATCCTATATAATTTTTTATTTTTATTTTTTTACTTTGTGATAGTGAAGAAATCTACAGGTGAAAGAATTCTTAAAATCGGTCAGTAGTTTTTGAGTTTATTCATTACAAAGAAAAATACAAATCTTTTGTGTTTATAAATTATGTTAGTGTAGATTAGAAAGAAAGAAAGAAGAAGGAAAAATATTTTATTTCTGCAGCAAATTAGATTAGATTAGATACAATACTATATAAATCTAGGTTTTATTTGTGTTTATTAAACTTGCATTTAATGGGCCGAGCACGAATGTTTTGACGTATGGTAACGTAAACGTAAGCAAAGGACATTGCTACGGTTGGCCCCATCGTCTACAAAGATGAACAATATACTACAATTACAAGTGTATTTTATTAGTACTTATTATTAATTTCATTTTATGCGGACAGTACTTGAATCATTTTTCATTTTAAAAAGTAATCAACTCAATAATGACGTTATCGGAAATGATAGTATCGTCCATATTGTTTTTGTTTGCCAATAGCGTAGTACAATTAAGCTACAATTAAGTCAATGAAACAAAATTCGAATAAATAAAAATAAGCTATTGATTTTTTTTTATTTCAAAATTATTTTGATCTTTTATACAACATAAAAACAACATGAACATAACCCAAACATTTTATAAGTAGGTATACCGAGATAAACATACGTTCTTTTCATGGACAGACAAAGGCACTAATCTATACTGCCAAGACTTGTTTTGTTTTTTTTTTGTTAATTTAATTTCATTGAATTATTTGTTTTTGTCAACAAATTAACATTAATTTATGTAATTAACAGAACATTAACATAAATACACAAATATTCCGTTTATTATATTTTTAATAGTAGGTTTACGGCTTCCTCAGTGCGTCTCATTCGACCTGCGCGCGCATTCTTCCACCTGCGCGCGCATACTTCATCCTGCGCGAGCATAGCTAACTCATCCAATCACAAAAGAAGAAATACGCAAAATAGGATTTTAACTCTATTTATTTTTTCCTCGCAAGTGTGTTGAAAAACGTCGTATGAAATGCGTGAGCATTGGTCATTACATTCTTGGCTCCATTACGCTCCATCCCTTGCTTTCGGTTCGGGCTGCAATCCAGCCTCGAGTACCTATAATGACTAACTTAGCTCAATTGTATTTTATTGTACTATTGCATGGACTATAGATGTTTGTTCCGGGTCTGGCTGGGTGTGCATGTGAGATATATACCTATCTTAGTAAACTGTACCCAAGATACAGGACGACTAGAAGGAAGCAACGTTTTAAAAAAATACTCCATACACTCCATAAATACTCTATACATTTGAAATGCATCGACTGAAATCTTCGTTGTAGTGTAGTTGACATGACACAACTTTTGAAAGAAAGCAAAACATAACCTCAAAATAATTTCAATTTTTATGAATAAAAATATATTCAGCACTGTCCGTGTTTTAAAATTGCTTGAAACATATTGTTTTCATCGAGTTGTACATAGTAAGCATAATCTTTGTTTTGTAGACTCCAGGGCTAATCATGTATGGAGCTTTAGCAATGTCCTTTCGATTATAAAATACGATGAATCTATTGCATTTTTGTTCAATTTTATACAACAAACACACTTGTTTCATGAAAATGAAAAAATATTTCACGTATTTCTAAAAAAAAACATAGAATGAACGTTTATTTTTGGTTCTAAATTTGGTTACGTTTACGTTACTATAAGTCAAAACATTCGTGAGCAAAGCCGCGAGCAAACATCTAATATTCCTTTAAGATGCAGTTAGTTCTAAATATTAAAAGATAACATCGTAATTTCCCTGCAGACGTGTTTTCGTATTTGGGGAGCAGCCAATATACTTAATTTATGGGTAAACAAAATATCCTTAGAGATAAGTGATAAAGAACGGGTTTCTTTGCGCCGTATTTTTTATGCATAGGGCGTTTTTACCTTAGACAAACAATACAGAATATTTTTTTACCTAGTGCTCATAATTTTTAAAGTGATTCAGTGTCTATTCCTAAACGCAACCGCAGTATTGGTATACACTTTAAAATATAGAACCTTCTTCTTTTTGGAAGTCGAATAAAAAGAGCTGTACCTTTTGAAAGGCTGAACAGATTTTCATGAAACATAGTTATGATGATACCCGATTAAACTAGCTTTCAATTAAAAACAAACTTCATTGAAATCGGTCTATCCGTTTTAGAACTACCATAACACAGGCAGACCCACAGATAAACACAAATACACAGATACGCAGGTACCACTACAAACTATTAACACCACTATTTTTGGTCGGGTGTTAAAAAAACATACAGTCGATTTGAGAACTTCCTCCTTTTTTGAAGTTGGTTAAAAATATCTCAAAACTTAATACCAACACGAGAAGGGAAACATTTTACCATTACTATCATTCCACCATCCATAATAATTTCATAATATCCGAAACCTTTTCCAAGATTAACACCTCAAATTTCCCGACAGATTTTGCCACCTTTTCTCCGAAGAAAATTATGAGGCCACCTATATTACCAAAGAAAATTGGGGAGTGGTTTAAATTTTCAGGAGCTACTTAGCGTCGTGAATTTTTCAGTATGTACTCAGACGCGGGAACAGCTGTCGTAAACTCAGATCTTGGACAGGGAAAAAGAGGCGCTGGAAGAAGCAAAGATTTCCTTTGCTTTGTGTTTTTTTTCTTGTATTTTTCTTTTCTTTAGGTTGTTGAAATGTACTTAAAGAACGTTAAAGAATTAAAATTAAATTGGGTTGTAATTGGCCACTTATAAAAGACTTACAAACCGGTTCTAATTTTAAAATTATTTGTTCGAAAATATCAATGAAAGTCATACGTCATAATTTATGTTTATTGTATTACTTTCCATTACATCCATCCATTTTTTATTTTTAAGATAAATATTTGTTTTACATGTTTTATTTACTCTATTCTTCAATTCCTGTTATGTTATTCTTGTACCTTATTCGTTGTGTTATTTTTAACCCAAAACGTTGACTGGCAAAAAATGCCACATGGCATTAAGTCAACCTTATGTACCATTTTTGTACATAAACTATAAATTAATTAATTAATACGATATTATATGCCCAAATTCGTAAAAACAGTCGTAATGATTTGCATAAGTGTTTACTTTGAGGTTTTTTGTTACAAGTCTGTTATGTCCCACTGCCGAGCAAAGGCCTGGGATTCCCTCCTTACACTTTTCCCGATCTAAAGAAAGAAAGAAAGAAAAACTTTTTTATTTTTACGCCCAGTATGACGCACGAAACTTAATTTTAACCTAACACCAAGACCACTTATTACTAAATATTAATATTGTTATGCTAAGCAAAACTTAATTAAATCTATGGCAATTTGTGGCCAATCGTTAGATAGAAGTCGGCTCACTAGCCCATAATATTATCCTGGGCTTGCCGCGTTGACGTTTCCTACTATTTGGGATACTGTGTGGTTTTTTTTGCCCAAAACTCCTCCGGCATGTGACAGCAGGCTAATTGACGTAACTAAAGAAGTGCAGTTGCGCGCAGATGCAGTAAAATTTTGACCAAAAAAAAAACATTCATTTGGACTAGACTTCAGACAACTCAGTGCACAAATATAAAAAAGTAAAAAAAAAAAAAAAAAAAAAAAATGTGCTGTCGGTACGCCAGCAATTAAGAGGGCCCTTCCCGGTCCGCCTATCGTCAACGCGAGCATGATCGAAAATCTTGGTGTTTCATCCAAGGCAATTTTTGAAACAGCCGTCTCATACCTACCCCACACGACTCTACTCCCGCGTACTTCATACCACCGTTGGCTAAAAGCAAGTGAGAAGGCGATCATTTAATGAAAATTGGCGCTCGAAGATTTCACAAAACAGGTTCCAAGAAATAGGTGTTTTTGAAAAAGCCTAACAAGTTTTTGGAAAAAATGTTTGTTATTTAGAATCTCCATTACATGTGTTAGGTTTGTATGCAAATGTTTTTTAATTTTTTTTAATTTATAAGTACATTATGAACGCTCAAAGTTTAGATAAAATTTGTCCAAAAAAGCTGATTTTCAGATGTCATTACTGAATTTGTTTCTCAAAAAATTATTATTTGCCTTACATAGAAACCTAGATATAGACCACACGATACCTATATATTCAAAATATCTAGAGGAAAAATTGTTATAGCGCCGTAATCACCTACGGGCGTTTGTATGGGAATTATGCCGGGTTGGACGTTCTTAACACAACACACAAAGCAGACACATTTGGTATTCTCTTAGCTTCAGTGAGATACGCTCGCGTCAAGTTCGAGCGTCACTGCTATATCATCGGCGCGTCAAAAAATTACGTGAATAGCCCTCTGTTCCATTTTAATTTGGCAGCTGTGTGGTTGCTGTTGAGTTTGCTAAAAACATATTTATGAGAGGTAGGGCATAGCGGGACTTTCCACTCAAGATAGGAGCTGCCAAACTGTGGAAGTACCTCCACCTTGCAGAATATCGTAGCCAAATAACACTGCTCTTTTGCAGTGTTGTGTTCCTAACGGTGAGCAAGGTCGCCAGCGTTCCCTGGGGAAGCGTCGTGTTCGCAATAGGTAAAAGGATGATAGTAATAGGGTCGGCAACGCTTAAGTGATGCCTCTGGTGCTGCAAGCGTCCATAGGTTACAGTAACCACTTATCATCAGATGGGCCGTATACTTGTTTGCCACCTTAGTGGTATAAAAACAAAAAACAAGCAACATTTTTCTAAGGAAATAAGCCACATTATAAAAACTACAAGGCTTCCAGCGAAAATGTCAGGTCAGAGTTGCAATCAAGCAAAGTGCTTTCCTGCGCCGGGGTAGTGTGACCACGTACTTCCCAACTCATATTTTGAATTAAGAAAAGAGGTTGCTCCATTTTCAAAACGTGTAATTTTATCGGTTTTCATATTTTTTATAAAAAACTAGCTATCCGTCCCCGGTTTCACACGGATGCAATTTCTCTGCTATCCTTACATTAAATATGAAAGAATTATGCATATAAACCTTCTACAGGAAATGCTCAAAATTATGGTGAAAACCGCATCAAAATCCGTTACGTGGTTTAGGAGGAGTTAGCGGATATACAGACAGACAGACAGATCTAATAGATACTATGTAAAAACAATAATAAAGAACGGGAGCACTGATAGCCTAGCGGTTGAACGCTTGCCTTCCATGCAGGAGGCTCTGAGTTCAAACCCGGCCCACACATCTGATTTTACGAATATATATTATGTGCGGATCGTAATTTGATTATCACTTACGTTAACGTTGAAGGAAAACATCGTGAGGAAACCTGCACACCTGAGAGGGTCTGATTAAGTTCTCGATGGTGTGTGTAGTCCGCCAACCTGCACTAGGCCAGCGTGGTGGACTAAGGCCTAAACCTTCTCATTCTGAGAAGAGGCCCGTGCTCAGCGCAGTGGGATAATAATGAGTTAGTGAGAGTGAGTCAGCCGACACTCAAGTGTCAAGTGACAGTTGTTTGATGGTTAACTGTGGTCATCGTATAACAATCTTTAGCGCGTAGACGACCCATAGTGAAATCCAAAGTGTATGAACTTGTTTAGCGTAGGTACTAATTAGTGTTCAATAATTATTTGTAATCTGTGTCTTGCTTGATTGGGCACGGCATAGATTATAAATTCTTTTCATTTATTTTTTTATTTGTGTTGCGGTCGGTATGGTTCATATTTGCTGTTGTGGCAAATATTTGGTAGGGATACTGCTATTTGTAATGTATGTGTGTCGTGTTTTACAAAAATAATTTATGTTTCTTCTTTCTTCTTCAGTTATTATTATTTTTTTATAAAATAAAAGCCTTGTATCATAAAGAACTTTAGACTGTTTCAAGCACGCAATGCAGGTAAAACTAGGTTTTATGGAGTCCCAAAGGAGTACTAAATTATAGCCCTGAGATCAGTTATCAGATGATTTATGAGTATAAAAGTAAAGTAAAGTATATTTTGAATTGTGTCCAATAAATCATGATTAGGAATTGCCCTTGAGAGCGAGTACAAAGATAAAAAAGGTACAGGTAACAAAAATGTAGGTACACTTTGGTACATCCTTATCAAGTCCCAAGTAAAACGGGTCACAATACAAACCATTAGTTCAAAGCCAATCTCTTTCTAAAAAAAAAAAAAATCCTCCTCCTCCATGAGTCGTTTTCCTGATGAGGGTCGTAACCTCTATGTATGATCACCTTCTTTTGGAATATACTCCGCCATTTTGCCCTGTTCCCTGAAGCATGAAAGGCGTCGCTCACACTGGGGTCGAGTGTCGAGCGGATCTGGTCAGTCCAACGCATTGGGCTCCGCCCCCTGAGTCTTTTCCCTTCAACCTTGCCCGTCATGAAAAAAATGAAATATATAAATTTAAAAATAAATAAATCTAGCCCATTACTGTCCCACTGCTCGACATAGGCCTCTTCTAAGGTTAGACCTAAGTCTGCCACGTTGTGTGCTGGCCTCGTGCGGTTTGGCGGACTACACACACCGTCGAGAACTTTATGAGGCCCTCTCAGGTGTGCAGGTTTCCTCACGATGTTTTCCTTCACCGTGTCCGTTACTGCAAGTAACATTCGGAAGTAAGTAGCATTCTGATAAATCGAAAAGTCAGAGGTGTGGGCCGGGTTCGATCTTAGACCCTCCTGCATGGAAGGCAAGTGTTCAACCGCTAGGCTATCACTGCGTATAAAAAGAAACATATTTTTTAAGAAGATCGATTCTATGTACTTTATCTTTGTCATATTATTAATTTAAGTACTAATAGTGTTTGTCTCTAATATGAATACGTAAAGAAAAAACTTTGTACCCTTTTTAAGCATATTTCGCGCACGGAAGAGTGTGAGATTTGTTATAGTTAAAGTTTATATGGAGAAGGAGTGCAGAAAGCTTAAATTACGGTCGAATTTTGACCACTGGGCGAACACTAGTAATTAATATTTTAAGTATATAAAATATGCTTTGTTATATAATATAGGTATCTATAAAAATTAACTTACGAGGCTGGCATAGTCACCAAGGTGCATTGAAGATTCGAAAAAAAACTCTGGACCTCACGTTCGACTGACGCTTGAAATTTCTATACCAATGACATAATTATTGTAATTTTCGTACTTAAATAAGTTGTAAATTCTTACCCCATTACATTGAAGCCTAAAATTGCCAAAGTTTGTATGTAGGTCACCCAGAGCTTAAGCATTTGTACCAATTTACGCAAATGAGGTGACATTGCATTATGTAACTACTCTGGCCAGTGAAACAGATTGAATGACGTCACGCTTAATCCAATATGGCGGACGATCGTATCGTTCACATATCAATGCTTAGGCTAAACGGATGAAGGTAGAAACTAGAAATTCGGACAGTACATAGATTAGATAAAGGTTACGTTATTGTTACTGTCAAAGTTAACTTTAACAGTAACATTAACAATGATCATAGAATTTAACTATCTACTACTACTAGCCCCGTCATGTAAAAGTTAAAGTTAAAAGATTGACAAGTGACAAGACGTTTTATGATAGTTAACAATAACCAGCGAAGCGGTAACAGTGTAACGGTTACTGTTAAAATTTTTGACGTTAGCTAACAATTGTCAAATGGTGCAGCTCATCTTTTGCATGGGCACTTTAACTGAAGCTTCGATGTTTGTTAAAGTTTCAAGTAAGATGGTGCATCCCACCGTAACTGAGGAGAAATACAATATTGACAACTTTTAAAAACAGAGCAACTTATCTGATGTCATAAATCTGTCCTGCCAAAATTCTGGTCACCCTACCGGCATCGGCGTGAGTGATAAATGTGTGACACACCACGAGACACCGTAGCACGTCGGTATACACCTGTAACACTCACTAGATGGCGCTATAACTAATCTACGTACCTAGTCTGTCAAGAAAGTCATGAAAACATAGATAAAGTAAAATGAAAAGGATTTTGAAGAAACTAAAATTCTTCTTCGCTCGCAACCCTAAATAAGTACCGTAGGTGTCAGTTTGGGTACAACGATGTGTTTATTTTACTATTCTGTGTAGATTTTTTGTGATAAAAAAATGTTTTCGGCATTAATATATTAAAAATAAACAAGAGAATATACAAGTGGCGCACTCAATCCTTTTCATGACTTTCTTGACAGACTATACGTATTATACCAACGTCGTGCGCCTTCTGTTTCGAACGGTTCGTGCAGACGCAGAATTACGTGTATGAGAGATAATCAGTGGGCCGAGCACGAATTTTTTGACGTATAGTAACGTAAACGTAACCAAATTTAGAACCAAGAATACACGTTTAATTCATGATATTTTTTTAGGAAATACATGCAATATTTTTACAAGTGCGTTGTTGCATAAATCTGAACAAAAATGCGATAGTTTCATCGTATTTTATAATCAAAATTTGCTTACGTTTATGTTACCATTCGTCAAAACATTCGTGCTCGGCCCTCAGAAATGTGACCATTACTTTTCTGCTTAAGTATTATTATAAAGAAAGAAAGAAAGAAAACAGTTTTATTTTGAATTCGCACAGGAAATATTGTATATAATATGAAAGTACAAATAAAATGAAAAAAGAACAACCTGTAGGTTAATTCACGAAACTAAAGAAGTTGCAATTGCCGCGCAGTTGTAGTAAATTTTTGATCAAAACAACACATTTGGAATTTCTCTTAGCTTCAGTGAGATACGCTCGCGTCATAAAATTACGTGAATTAGCCCTCATGACTACGTGTTACGGGTTCGATTCCCGTGCGGAACAATTAATAATTATATGATCTACAGATAGTTGATTCGGGTAAAGTTGTGTGTGCATGTAAAGCGTTTGTAAACTTTATCCACGATACTGAAAAAATACTAGTATTCGTAATAAATCACAAAACAATTATTTTGTGTGTATTTATTTAGAATAATTTGTCAAGTACTTACGGGCTGACTTCAGTTCTTCGGGCATTACGATCTGTAACAACAAAAATGTAAATATTAATTTTGTTAAACATTCTTAATCTTATTCTTTATTGTACACTTATACAGAAATAGAATACATAAAAGAAAAATTCATGTACATTCGGCCAAAGAATTGGTTAACTACCCTAAGGTTTCAATTTGTTTGTACAAGGTCTATATTATTATTCTCTTGTCAAAATCATGAAGCTTCAACTTTAGTGATATTTTCATATAATGGGAGTTCTATTAAAATTGATAGACCACTTTTTTTATTCGATCGTACCTATATAGGCGAACATTCAGTTTTCTTATAGAAAACCGACCGTTACCATTACCGATAATTACCATTTTTAACCCCCGACAAAAAAGAGGGATGTTATAAGTTTGTAGTGTATATCTGTGTGTCTGTCTGTGGCATTGTAGCTCCGAAAAGGATGAACCGATTTCAACGCAGTTTTTTAATTGAAAGCTAGTTTAATCGGGTATCATCTTAGATAATTATGTTTCATAAAAATCTGTTCAGCTGTTCAAAGGTTACAGCTCTTTTTGTAGTTGGAGTCGGGGTTTTTGACGGTTACTTTTTGGAGGAATGAGGTATGGTGTACCTCCATTGAAAAGGAGGATCCTCTGACAAGGTAAAGTGATATTGCCTGGCAGGCGGAAGCCCGACTAATACATAGAATAACTAAGTAGCTCTTCATACAGATTTTTAAGAAAAGCTTCCGTTTCGCTCATACAAAAATTATAGTCAAATCTATTTGAGTGCTGATTATATGCAAAGTGGAAAAACTTGGCAATACCTTCAGATTGAACTAGCAACAACAAGATTTCTTGATTTTCTGTAGTCAGTTTAGTAATACGATTTATCAAGCATACTTTCGAAGTTAACAAACCTTCTACCGGTATCCATTACGTTGGCTGGTGTTCAAAGACTGTCGGAAATTACTTGTCCTACTATACATTATATAATGAAATTTTCTTGGTACAAACTATATGTGATGTTCGCAGATGCGCATGTAGATTGCTTTTACGCAGCAATGCGTAAAAGGTGCGCTTCCCTGGTACGCAGGGTGTGGGGCGGCTCCAACAGTGTTTTAAGCATGGTTGCGAGTCGCCTGGACTGTGTCTACGTGGGTCACTGTTGTGCCGTCTCTCACGGGATGTCACAACAGTGACCAACCATGATTTCTGTGTTTACTTTTCCTTGTTTTTGTTCTGTTTCTGTGCTTACTAACATAGTTATAAGTTTTACTAATAATCTTGTTTAATCTTGGTTACTTCAATAGAATAGAATAGAAAAATTCTATTCTATTCTATTCTATATACAATCTACGTATTATGTCCTTTTGTGATGAAATACGAAATTTTTCATAGTGCGCTGGCCCAGTGCGGGCTGGCGGACTACACACATCATCGAGAACTTTATGAAGCCCTCTTAGTTGTGCAGGTTTCCTCACGATTTTTCAAGTGATAATCGAATTCTTAGCCGACCATAGATCTTATAATATTCCCTTGATCGTATTTACGTCATCCGAAAAATATTTTTTTATCTATTCTTAATATTGATCCATGCCTCACAGTAGGATACCTCTATTCCTCAAATTTACAAATTTTCGAGACCCTACGTCAACATTTTGATTACGGTTAAAATCACAGATAGCCGATTCATTATTTGAATAGATTTGAAGTTTCCAATCTCCGACCTTTTTGCCCTTAATTTTATGAGCCGCAAATGGTGAAAACTTTTGCAAAATTGAAGGGAAATTTCTTAAGAAATCGTTCCCAAAACTTATACAGCCTTTTGTGGCTCTTCGCTAACGAAAAAGATGGAAATAAATTAGAAAAATGTTTAATTCATAAAATTAATGTCGCAAGACTTTAAAGGCTTTTCAGTTGAAGTCACTTTTGGAGTTCGTCGAAGATTTAAAGTGGAGCTAGAAGGGGTAGGAGTAATAATCGTAAAGTTTTTGATATCTTTTTTATTGTTTCTTTTCCGTCATTTTCCTTATAGCCAAACTTTTAAGTGTTAATGCTTGGGCAATTGTTTCGTGAATGTTTTTCTCCATCACTTTTTATTTTTTATGATCTATTACCAGTGGCTTGTCTTAAAACAAACTCTGCTTTGTTCTTCTCTATCATATCAATCGTCAATTCGTTTAAGATACCATAAACCACCTTATTCTCATGCACCGAGAGCACATTTCTTGCCATAGCAGGGCGTCATATCGAGACGTTGACTATTGGCGGCAGTATAATCAGATTTTTTTTGACATGAATGAAATTGTTTTGTACGAATTAATTTATTATTATTGTATATTGATTATAAATGTAAATTGTTTTTTCTTTTTTTTTTATATTTTTTTTTTATTTAAGCTTTGCCCCTCACTAGGATTTCTCCTGTATCGAGGGTACAGTTTACAAACATACATGTCACATGCACACACAACCATTATTATTATCTAACATACCTATTATTGTTTTTAAAATTAAATTATTGTAATCTCCTATTGTGCATGGACTTAAAACTGTTAGCAATAAGATGTCTATAAAATAAATAAATAAAAAGCAAGAAAATTGCTTGACGGGAATTTCACGTGCAGATAGCTGTTGTTATACGGAGTAACTTAGGGCTCAATTATGGAGAGGCGGGAAGTCAAGCGGCGCGCAGTGGCATATCGCTCTCTCGCTCGCTCTCCATGAACGGAGATACGCACCTTTCTCCGCGTTGCGCGCCGCTTTGCGCTCCGCGTGACTCTCAGTCTCGCCATAATTGAACCCTAGGCTACTTTTATTTTAGAAAAAGAAAAGGAGAGGGTTTCGCGAAATAAAACAGAAAAAACAGGCTGACGAAGTCGCGAGCACAGCGATAGTTACTCCATAACATGATACCCAATAAGTATCCCTTGTGAATAAATATCATTGAAGCCCAATTCTCGTAATTAATTTACACTATGACTGAAAGTTGACCAAATTGAGATTACATATTATTAATTGACAAAAAAATCGGTATTCTACTACTCTTAAAGTTCAGTCCGATGTCAGTATGATTTGAATTCAATCTTCTTACAGACTCAGTTCAATCAAATTTTTGACATAAACGTATGGACGAGAATATCAATTTGTGTCGGTTCAAAATGTTAGCAGAATACCGATTTGCCTTTAATCAACTTTCGACCTCATTACAATATAATTTCACGTTTGACGTTGATTGTTAGGGTAGGAGAATACCATTTATGACATTGGTAGTAGATCGGAACGAGATCGAAACTATATTTTGAGCATTTTTAATTACGAGAATTGGGCCTCTGATCACGTCAGAGGAACCAATTCGCAAGTCCGCCCTGTAATGGCGGGTTTGCACTTAAAAAACCTCATCCAGTGAAACACTCTCGGTGACATAACAGAATGAATATTGAAATTTCCCGCTATTCCCGTCATTCCCGCCAACTTCCGCCGGTTCCGCCTGTGACGTTTGACAGTTGCGGTTCGTAATTAAAACTGATTTTTGGGCCGACATTTTTGGAGTTCCGATCCGACATTATTGGATTTTTCAGAGACAGTGTCACGGTTGTCTTTTATGGGTTAGACAGAGTTTTAAATGTCCTATCGACCAACAGGGCTATAGTACGCGCAAATTGTTATGAGCCCTCTGAACTCTCACCCTCTCTCCTTCTAGCACTTTTAATAGTACGCTTATTATAGGTGCTAGAGGGAGAGAGAGTTCAGAGCTCAGTTCAGGGCTCATAAAGATTTGCGAGTACTATACAAAGATAAGTTATTCTGACAGTCGGAAGTGTGTGCTGCCGCCTATTATTGTATTTTATTTACCTTAGAATTTATTAATTTTTAATTCTTCACATTTATTTAATTTAACTTTTTAGCCTTGCCTTCGTTTGTGTGTCACTGCAGGGGTGCCAACTGTAAATCAGTGCTGGTCTCTCTGCGCCCAGCCAATGCTGAGCTGGATACCCTATGGGGCTCTATTTTCTCGGGAGTTACAAAAAAAAATACAACTCTCTTCGGTTGTCATTTTCATAATAGAAGTTTTCTATCATTTCTGTTGTAATTTCCGCCATTTATAGATAAATACAAGACCTTATCATGTCGATAAAATTCAAGGACCCTTGTCACAAGCGATATACAAATTTTAACAGGTTGAGATAAACAAATTGCTGTAAATGTGTCCGTGTGTTACACCGAATCGTATGCAAGGAAATTGGATGCAAGAAAAATGCCCCCACGAGTGACCACTGACGAAACATGAGATCGAGATCCACCAGAGACATACCAGGTGATCCATCAATCAGAAATTAGAATCAAGTACATACCAAATTAAAAAAAAAAACTCAAGGAGAAAGAATCAACCCCAGTCATTTAAAAAATAGGTAACTATTTTATTTTATTACAAAATTAATCGTGTAGGTTGTAAGGAATAAATCGTACTATTGAATCACGTGTCTGTAGAAAAAAAAAATGCTAGATTTCTTTAGTTTGTATAATAATACGGAATTTTCGTTATCAGTTCATATGAGATACCTGTACTTTATTTTTTATTACTAAGTAACAGTTTTTCTTGACTCTAAAATCGACGACAGTTATATTTCAAATTAAAAATGAGAACAATACAATTTAACATAAAGTAACTAACTTTTATACAAGCTAATAAAAATGTCTGAAATTGCGGAAATAAAGCATGAATAAGGGCGTCATGCTAATTATTTGTGTATCTATTACTACTAGAGGTCGCCAAGTGGTCGAAATTCGACCGTAATTTTAGCATTCTGCACTCCTTCTCCATATAAACTTTAACTATCTGTGGTTTCATTAGAGAGAGCAAAAAATATTGCTAGAAGGGAAAATTAGAGACGTAGTACGCGGAGTCCGATCGGACCTTAGTCGATTCTGTTCTACGGTACCAAATTGTCGAGTACCGATCGGACCTTAGTCGAGTCAAAGGGAAAGGAGACAAAGTTTACTCTTCACGTATTAATATAATATTATATGGTCGCCCAGTGGTTGAAATTCGACCATAATTTTAGCTTTTTCACTCCTTCGCGTATAACCTGTAACTACGCCAATTCTCATACTCCTCCGTGCGCGCAATATGCTTAAAAAGGGGCACAAAGTTTTCTCTTCACGTTTTACTATATAATATAGATACTATACATTTATCATACCAATATCTGTTTACAGAAATTGATTGAACATGTTGCTACGGTACATCTGTATGAATATTGGATATCTCCAGCAATATGATTCCCAGTAAGGGAGGCACTCCATCGCTTGTGAGTGTCATATGAGGCACAATGTACTCGAGAGGGTATTGGATGATTCACGATTGAAGCAATTCAGATAAGAATGATAATAATATAGCGTTATTGATTCTTATTCAATTAATATTTTCATGTGTCAACTGTCACTCGAAAATTACCTTATGAAAATTAATTTTCCATAATATTTATTATCTTTTTCAATTTTGTATTGTGGATGCGTTTACGATCATGTAATCTCCATGTGGCCACGCGCATTATGTTTTGTACCAGAGTCTTGCTGCGTAGCAGCCAATCGCCAACCCCGCCATGAAAATTTTTTTTTTTCCCTTACATCGAGCGATGAGACGGTTGTATAAATAAACAACAGCGGATGAAGGGTTATTGCGTGTCACAGCGCCTTTTTTGTTTATATTTTTTCCGTTCATACTTCAACTGTGGTCAACGCGGCGCCCCAGGCCGCCTGCGCCAGGCCTGCCTATTTGACGTCAGTGACAATTTGTGAATAAGTGACAATGTTTTTATTTTGTGTTTTTGGTATTTTTAATATTTTAATGTTTATTTTAGTCTAATTTTAATCGTAAGTATTGTTTTAATTTTTCTCATGTCCAACAATGACTGTAGTGTCGTCGAACGAAGTGCCAGTCAACCTTCCACTTCGCTGGATGGCCTAGTGAGGTGCCCACACTGCTCCCAAGCCCGGTTTTTTAAGGGTGATCGAGGTTTGAAGGTACATTTGGGGAAAAAACATAAACCCCTCAATGTACCTTCAACCTGCCCCGGATTATCAACTCCCCTGGTGCCTAATCCACCCTCTCAACCTTTTTGGAAATATCTTGCAAAATTAAAAAGTACTTCTCCGGTTTTGAAGAGAGTTCCTCGTGGCGCGAGACCTACTGTAGCGTCAAGTTTGGCACGTTGTGTCCGCCTCGCCGTCCGAGAGAACTCTCAAAGTGCTTGGGAGCAACTACTCACCTTCCCATTTAGAGTTCTACACGTACAAAAAAATTTGGCCCCTAAAAAAACGTTAACCGCTCAAATTAAAGAAAACTGTAATATTTCGGCCCTGAGTTTCGACCCAAAATTTACAGCACACCTCCCCGATAGAGGTTTATTACATCATGTAGAATCTAAACTCGGCGAAGGTGATATCAGTGGTGCAGCTAGGATCATCTTTAGCAGCGATGTGGTGGCGCCGTACTCTCCAGAGACCCTTACTGCTCTGGAGAGCAAACACCCCGCCCCTGCAAATGACCTCTCCTTTCCTGACCCTCCCGATCCAGACACCAACTCCTTAATCATTACAGCTCAGCAATTTTTAGCGGCCGTGTGTTCTTTTAGAAGTGGATCAGCCGGCGGCCTCGACGGCCTGACACCTCAACACCTAAAGGACCTTTTATGTTCAGGCGCCGGGGAAGCTGGTGAGTCCCTTTTGAAGGAGCTGACGGCCCTCATTAATGTAATGCTCTCCGGCAAAGTGAACGAGGCCGTCATCGACATTTTGTACGGTGCCAATCTGTGTGCCCTGCGTAAAAAAGATGGCGGCATTCGTCCCATTGCCGTAGGGTCAACTTATCGTCGTATCGCAGCCAAAATTTGCTGCGCCTTTTATAGTGAAACTCTGGCCAGCAAATTTCAGCCCCTACAATTAGGCTTCGGGTCCAAAGGGGGCTGTGAGGCTGCGGTACACGCACTTTCCACCTATCTTCACAGTAACAAAGGTGAGGTCATTCTTAAGGTTGACATCAAGAATGCCTTTAATTCCGTAAATAGGGACACCTTGTTGTCAGAGGTTCAAAAAGAAATACCCAAAATTTACAGTTTCTTATACCAATGCTACAGAAAGCCCTCAAAATTACTATATAAAGGCCACCTTTTGGAATCAGCCGTGGGTTGTCAACAAGGTGACCCTCTTGGGCCTGTCATTTTCAGTTTAGGCATAAATCCTATAATTCGACAACTAAATTCCAAATTCAATGTATGGTACTTAGATGATGGTACCCTGGGAGGTGATGTAGACACAGTTTTAAAAGACTTAACTTTTTTAAAAGAAAATTTCAGTTCCATCGGCCTAGACCTTAATCTTTCGAAATGTGAAATTTACCTTCCTGAAACTACTGACAGACAGTCCACCATTTCAAAATTTAACTCTTTGGCTCCCAATATCAAAATTATGGATAAAAAATCTCTTCACCTCCTCGGGTCCCCGATTTTTGAGGAAGCGTTTCCTACCTTTTTTGAACAAAAAATTCAAAATTTTAACGACATTTCGGATAGACTGTTCAAAATTAACATTCATTCGGCCTTTACCCTTATCCGCTACTGCTGTTTTGGACCAAAATTCACTTATAACCTACGTTCTTCTTATCTTTGGAAACATCCACAACTTTTAGGAAAGGTCGACCAAATTATCAGAAACACTCTTAGTTCTATCATTAATGTGGCCCTGGACGACCGAGCATGGCAACAAGCCACACTTCCCATTCGTTTGGGTGGTCTCGGCGTCCGCAAAATCTCCAGTTTAAGTTTACCAGCATTCCTCTCATCGGTCCACGGTACTGAAAAGTTAACCAGGAAAATCTTGTCTTCCTCACTGGTTGATTTTGAGGTACCGTTTTTGTCCGATGCGTTGAACGCTTGGAAAATGGCTTGTCCCAATACGGATTTACCCGACAACCTGTCCTCCCAAAGACGGTGGGACGAGCCGCTCTGCAGTATTGTAAGGAATACCCTATTAGACACTTCTACCAATACTGTTGATCGTGCCCGTCTGCTGGCTGTGGGAGAATGGGAGTCGGGTTTGTGGCTTCAGGCTCTCCCGTCATCCATCATTGGCACCTTGATGGATGACTCTTCTTTTCGGCTCGCTACAAGTCTACGCTTGGGCGCTCCTTGTGTTGCTCCGCATCGGTGTCACTGTGGTGAAGCTGTCGACAGCCTCGGACACCATGGCCTGTCCTGTTACAGGAGCGCAGGTCGCATAACACGGCACGCCAGCATTAACGACATTATTCGTCGAGCCCTTGCCAGCGCCGGCGTACCAGCGGTTTTAGAACCTAACGGCTTGGTACGTGACGATGGAAAGAGACCGGACGGCATGACGTTAGTGCCTTGGAAGGTGGGTAGGCCTTTGGTGTGGGACGCTACTTGTGTCGACACCCTTGCGCCATCTCACGTTGCAAGTACGGCGGGCTGTGCAGGCGCTGCTGCTGCAGCTGCTGAGACCCTCAAGCGGCGCAAATACTGTAACCTTAATGGTTGTTACAGATTTGAGCCATTTGGGGTCGAAACGCTCGGGTCATGGGGTCCGAGTGCGCGTCACCTTTTTAAGGAAATCTCTCGCCGTCTGGTCGACACTTCGCGTGACCAGAGGGCTGGCTCTTTCTTTGGCCAAAGAATTGGCATTGCCATTCAACGTGGCAATGCTGCCAGTCTTCTGGGCACGTTCCCGGATGACAGCGATGCGGAGGAGTACTTTGACGCCGCCTAAGTGTTCCCTCTTTGTTTTTATTTATCTTTAATTTTTAATTTATTTTTAATTTATTTGTAAATATTTAGTCTATGTATGTAAATACCTTTTTCTCAAAAATATATTGGTCACTATATAAATGATGATTATATATTTTGCTATTATTAATATTTTAGCTAAAAAGTTCAAGGTTTTAATTAAATGGTTTATTGATAAATATAGCGTTTGAATTGGGAAGGTTCAATTCTCAATTTATACAAGATTTTTTTTATGTAGTGCGCATAATTTGTAGTGTTATTCAGTCTCTGTTCCGAAATGCAACCGCAGTGGGATACGCTTTAAAACAAAATGGAAATTCGACTTAGTATGGAGAAGACACGCATAATTTAGATACTAGCACAAGCCATACAAAATATTTTTTTTATTTTGTTTGCGAGTGAATTTTTGTGCTGCTGTTGCATTTAGGAACGGACACTGAATCACTACAAATTATGCGTATTACATAAAAAATATCTTGTATGTATTACTAGCTGTGCCCGCGATTACGAATGATAAATATGACAGTTGCTGTCGCAAATAAACGTCTTATTCCGTATCCTCTTATGAAAACGTCTATAAAGCGAGAAAGGGATGCATTGTTTGTTGGTCGCGGTGGCTGTCAGATTTATCTTACGTAGGTAATCAATGCGCCGCTAACCTCGATGAAAATTACCTAACTACGCCAATAGATACGCTACGGTGTGACAGTCGGAAACATTTGAGGTAAAATTTAATATCGTATATTTGTAAGGGAAGGGTCGCATCGATTGAACCAACATCTTTATTGTGATAATTATGCTACAGGAGTGTATAATTAAATTTTTATTACATATTGTAGGCAGTGTATTTTTAACTTCCGATAAAAAGATGGGTGTTATAAGTTTGTAGTGTGTATTTGTGTATCTGTGTATTTGAGTATCTTTGTTGTGTGTAGCTTCAAAACGGATGGACCGATTTCAATGCAGTTGAATGAAACCGTCTTCTATGCATTCCTATACATGGTCATCCGATTACGATAAAACTTTGGTGAGTTGCTGTGCGCGCGCCCGGGAAGGTTTCTGATAAATAATAATAAAAAAAGAGTCATTGCAAGGCATGCTGGTTATAGCTAGTAACCACATAAAATCATAATCAAAAAGCTCAACTAACATCATTAAACAGTTTTTCTTCTAAAATAAAAAGCAATATTGCTTAAAGCATAGTAACTTCCCATTGTCCCTAACTGCCTCCCATTTGCCACTTCTCACAAATTGTCACTTTACAACTGTATACCTTAACAAGCTGTTACAATGGCGTGCATAGAAAGTGGGTCGTTTATTTGTTTTGCTAACGTGAAAGGAACGAGTTATAAAGTTTATGAAAGGGATGAGGAATGTGTATCAATTATTATTCATGTTTTCTAGTTTGAAGGTAAAATATGTCAAAGATGTGATAACTTTAATATAAAATGCTATGCTAAAAATAGTTATAGATACATGTGGGATTAATTTAAAAATAAATAGAATATCAGGATGAGGTAATTTTTTTAAACAAGATAATTAAATTAACCTAACCGTCAAAATCCCTCGACTCCAACTAGAAAAAGAGCTGTAACTTTTGAACGGCTGAACAGATTTTCATGAAACATAGTCAAGATGATACCCGATTAAACTAGCTTTCAATTAAAAAAACTGCATTGACATCGGGCTATCCATTTTGGAGCTACGATGCCACAGACATATAAACGGATACACACTACAAACTTATAACACTAGGTACTCTTTTTTGATGGGGGTTAATACAGGTAGTACGTACATAAAAATTTCAATATAAAAACTGTACCCTAAAATCGGGCCCGAAATGTAGTGGGCTCGTTACATCACGAGAGCTCTGTAAACACAAGGGTTCCCGTTTTTCTTAGAGATCTCAATTTAACTCTCCTTTGTGACAACCCTATACGCTATTATTAGGAGACTTTACTGATTAAGGGGCGTCCCTTAAAGGAGGATAGTAGAGTGAGGGATACCGCACTCAAGATATTGAGTGAAGTTCAATGTTTCGTTACTGATATTAGGTGAATATTATAAAGGACATATTGTATAGTCTGTCAAGAAAGTCTTGAAAAGGATTGAGGGCGCCACTTGTATATTCTCTTGTTTATTTTTAATATATTAATGCCGAAAACATTTTTTTATCACAAAAAATCTACACAGAATAGTAAAATCAACACATCGTTGTACCCAAACTGACACCTACGGTACTTATTTACGGTTGCGAGCGAAGAAGAATTTTAGTTCCTTCAAAATCCTTTTCATGACTTTCTTGACAGACTGTAAGTTGCTTTTTTAATCAACTAATAGTAGTTTATGAAACTGTTGCATAGTATTATAACACGAGTGTGTGTTTAAAAATCGAGCCGCACAGGCGAGAGTGAGACAAATTATAAAGTTGGTAAACAAACAACAATGGCGCCGAAACCTGACACCAGTCAGGTGTCACAATTTGAAAGAAAGAAAAATCATTTATTCGGACTATACATTAGACAGCACAGTGCACGAACAAAAAAAAGATTCTGATTCTGATTCTGATTCAATAAATCCCTATCCTCATCCGCATCCGCATCCTCAATAAGGAATTTTCCAATATCCGCATCCTCATCCGCATCCTCAAATCTGATTACCTCGATATCCTCATCCGTTATATCCGTGTCTTCATTTGTTACTTCTTTTTTTATTTGTTTTAATTTTATTTTTTTTACTTTTTGTGTGTCGTAATTTGTGTAAGAAATAAATCGTTTTTCTTTCTTTCTTTCTTTCTTTCTTTATACGACATCCGTTACAACCCTGGTCTAAAATATATATGTAATTAATTCTTCCCACACTATTATCTGGAACATGACAGCACAATCCTTTGAACAAACAATTACAATAGGCTCTATTTAACATAACTACTACGAGAGGCAGAATAACTAAGGGGAAATAAGGCGGAAATTGAAAAAGGCTCAATACGATGACAGGCGTGTAATGAAACGATGTTTTTTTTTATTTATTTGCATACAAATATGATTTTTGATTTTGAATTGGAGATGCTGATATTGATATTTGGTTGGATTGGAAAGTACCTAGCGATAACATTTTGTGTTATTTCGGAAAAGCCAGGATTTGGTTGAAACTAAACCCTAACCCTACCACCCTGCATACCGAATAATATTTCTCTTTACTTTACTTTCACTTTCTTTCATTCATAACAAAGAAGAAAGAAAGAAAGAAAAATAATTTATTTCTGCAAAAAAAGAAAATACTTTAAAAAAATCTCTGATCACTTCCTTTTTCTTACGTCAACAAAATCAATCCCGTGACGTCACTACATACGTTTAACGATGCTTCCTTTAATGTTTTCTCCATTTCTCTACCCCTACCTCATAAAAGGACTTCAAAAGGCTTGCTGATTCAACACATGCGATCTCCATACACGATAGTCTAAAACGCGGTCCTCATTACGGTAAAGCTATGAACAATCGGAATCGTTGCGATCATTAGGGAACAAAAAATGTCTATGTATTGTCGTCATAATGAGCAGTGCGTGTCGGGCGAACTGAATTGAAATTGGATTTTTATTTTGTAATTTTGAGAATTTTGGTGTGTGGTGCACGATGCGTAGGTATGGTTGGTAATGTGCGAGTGATGCCCTTGGTGTTGCCAGCGTCCATAGGTTACAGTAACCGTTTACCATGCGTGTAAGGCACATTACAGGTACCTATAGAAAATAAATGGTCATTTGTAATGAAAAATGATTAAAGAAACCTAAAGATGATTTTTAAATACCTATTCAATGATACCCCACTTAACATAGTTTGTCGACTTTCATTTTTTTCTTTTTCACAATATGGCGTCTTCTTGTCGCCATATTGAATTTTGATTACTGTCATGTCTTTAGTGACACTTGCAAGATTAAGGCAAATCGATTGACGTAAGAATCATCAAAATCGGCCCACGCGTTTGGTCTCTAGAGTGCCACAAAGGAACAAACATACATATATAGGCTGATGAACACATTACCCTCCTTTGCATCGCGCAGTCGGGTAAAAAATCCGGACCTGTAAATCAAACCCAAAACCTCACGCAACAGCCTTACCACTGGACGTAGTAAATACTTAACGAGTTACATAATTTCTGTTTACTTTAAACTTAAACCCAACAATTCTACTCAACCTACACGTAAACTGAAACTACGCCAGTAAACGCCAACCGCCATAAGCCGGCATTAAACTTAAGCAATTATTAAGTCGCCATGGTACTTAAACTTGGATATCTGGTAGTCCCTACAGATTTATTGGAAGGCGATATTACACTATATAATTCTATTTATAATGTTTTGATTACTTTTTGATTGATGCTATGAAATTTTGATTTGAGTTGGACATGGTTCTTCCATTTCTTGCTATCAATTTGTCAAGTTTCGTTTGGAAATAAATAATTAGATTAATTTCTTCATCCATCTTTTGTCTTTTGGTGACGTGAATGTTTTAGATAAAGTACAGTATCTTTGAAAGAAACCTGTTTCTTATTTTAAAAATTACATGAGATTGTTGTAATTCTGATAAATCTTTTTTTTATAACACAAAGCTAGCTTTCTGCGCTACGTGCCGCGGGTTCGATTCCCGCACGGAACAAATATTTGTATGATCTACAGATAGTTGTTTCGGGTCTGGTTGTGTGAGCATGTGACATGTATGTTTGTAAACTGTACCCTCGACACAGGAGACATAATAGTGAGGGTCAATGTTTTTAAAAAATAAATAAATAAGCATACAGCCCGATTGATGGTAAGTACCACTTACCCTGGTGTTGTAAGCGTCCATAGGCTACGGTAACCTACCGTAGCCTATGGACGCTTACAACACCAGGGGCATCACTCGCGCGTTGCCGACACTACTACTAGCGTCGTGTTAGCAGTATGGGCGACGCTTCCCCAAGGACCATCTGGCGACCTTGCTCACCGTTAGGAACACAACACTGCAAAAGAGCAGTGTTATTTGTCTACGATATTCTGTAAGGTGGAGATACTTCCTCCCTCCGGCAGCTCCAATTTTAGCGAAAACCCACTATGCCCTAAATCTCTCTTCTTTCTAATCATGCATGTTTCTGTTAGGAAACCTGTAGTAGGCCAGAGTTTGGAAGTTTGCTTTAAGGTTGGCGTCATATTATATGAGACCTAATAACGGCATTGATGAAGCGTGTGTTTAAAACACTACAGGGATACAAACAATGACATTTTACAAATAGACGCGTTGCCCGCGCTCTATATTGTCAAGATAAATGCAAGGTAAATGCCCTGCACCGACTGAGAGAATGAGCATGCAGCCACGTAACTAAACGTCTATATTTTATCTTTTTCTAACAACCGACATGGCGTATAGTGTCTTTCATTTTCTTTCCCTTTCTTCCACTGTATAATTATATTATGTACTGCTATTAGTAATTTTTAATTTTTTATAATTTCGTCCGTTTATTCGCCCAAAAATTCGCAACCAAATAAAAGTTGAAACGCAAAACCAGAGATTTGTTTGAATCAAAAGTTGAATCGGTTTCGAGCGCTTTTGACACGAGTTATGTTTTACGAAGTTCCTGGAAATAACAAAGTAAAATAACGTTTTCAAACTAGTATCGAGCACACTTCACTCGTAGATTGGAACGTCAAACAAATATTTAAATATTAAACTAACCTTTAAGTTTTTTTTTTTCGTTTTTTCGCACTTTTTATCACTTATGGGAATTGCTCATGGCGAGTAGGTACTCTATAAGGCGAATAATTCAATATTATTCGACTAAATGTACAGTAAGGGGACAGAAGTCCAGTGGCATGTTAGAGTTCATAATCGCGTGCTACGGGGCGTACGCGCTGTTTGTGTGAGGGATGACTCAACGCACACAACGTAATGAGACGTCACCACACACACTCAGAAGTTAAATAAAACGAAAGAAAGAATACGTCTGTTTCGCTTGTCAGTATGAATGACCTTGGACGGTCCATTCCACTGTTGTAATTCTATAATTCAAGAAATTGCAATAAGCAACTATAGCTGTATGCGTTATGCGTAGGATTCCGATTTACGAGGCGTGTGGGTTCGAATCCTTGACAAAACATTGTATTTCTTTTTTTCATTTTTATTAATTGATGGATTCGCTTAATGATTTAATACTATAAAGTAAGTGATTATTTTCTAGGTCATTAATGCAAAATTAAGAAAAATAAAAAGAGTTATAACAAAATACGTTTATTTGTTTTAATTACAACAATAATCCTTACAGTAACACTTATTAGTTATTGAGGTAAGCTTAACGTATTCGTTTTCTTGACGAAAAGAAGATTGAAACTAAACCTCAATCTTTTAATTCTTTAACTACCGACTAACTTTAATATGGCCAGCAATTACAACTTAAATCTTTTACCCCTCCATCGTTTATTAATAAACTCATGGTTAAGTTTATTGTTATCTCTTTTCTTTGATATGAAAATGACAATGAGTGAATAAAAATGAAGTGTTTAATAAGGGGGTAAAGCACTTGCAAATTTTCAACATTTAGTATGATCTCCATTGTTCTCGATCCAATCAAGTAAGTGTCGACACATTGAGCACAAGATTAAAACATATTTACGTTCCTCTTATATTTTCTCATATCTAAAGAAAAGAAAGAAAGAAAACACATTTATTCAGCACGGACAGTGACAACACACGAGAGAGAAATAAAATAAAAATTAACTTAACCTTTAAACAGTAAAAATTAAAATAAAACAGACACTGCATGCAATACGACATCATATAATACTTCCACATAACTATGTATTATTCACTATAGCGTGTGTTATCCTTACACCATAAATGAAGTTTTCCTTTTTGGCTAGATAGAATATTTTTTTCATCTGAAAATATAGTAGTTAATTAAGTGTCTCAGTTGAAGTAAGTATAATTTATATTCTCTTGCGAAACGTTTTTGATTTTCTGTCAAAAAGGGAGCTGGTCTTCGGTGATGCACACCTTCAGCGTGGAGTGCATGGCGAACAGTTAGTAATGACGTGTCGAATACTTCTGCAAAATATTTAGTTGGTATAAAACCACTTATTTGATGTTTCATATTCGTTCACCATGTGTCGTCGCTGCCCGGCCTTCCACTTCGCTCTCGACTACCAAGGCTACTTTCTTCCTCATAGGTAGATCTTAACCCATCGACTCATAGTATTTTTCTAGAACAATAAAAAGAAATACTATTAAACATCTATAAGCAAAATACTAAAACTGATTACTATTATTATTATATTATATTCTATATTTAATATTATTTTGTTTCTAAATTATTATATTATAATAATTTAGAAACAAAATAACATTAAATACTTATATAACCTAACTTCCTTTTCCCTGACGGTCTAGGGCGCCGGGGTCGGGATAATACACCGGGATTTTAAAACTTGTGAAGAAATAGGTTATATATAAGTATATATTATATATTAATATATAATAAAAATATATAATTATACTTATATATCTAATAATTAAAGAAACAAAACAATATTAAGAATAAAGTTATTAGAATTCTTATTCATCATTCAATAATCTAAATAAATAAACTTATAAATGATTTTTCTTTTTCTTTTGTTTTATTTCAACATCATGATCAATAATAAACATTTGAAAAACAATTAAAGGATCATCAATCTTTGATTTAGTTTTATGTTTAATAAAATATATAAATTACTCACAGTCAGTCCGATTTCATTCGATATTTGTGTTTTATTTATAACGTCCACTTTTAGGCAGAGTAATAATAGGTATTCGCTCTCGCTTCGATAATAATACTATTGCCTGTGTTTTGAAAACTTTATCCACAACACCACTATAATAGATTTAACACAAATCACTAACCAACAATAACTTCCAACAAAGTTCTATCCGATCTAAATGACTGTAACTGCATCTGTCTACCTTACAGAAATCGAAATAATTTATTAAAAAAATTGTTGTCTACCTACTTACTTTACAATTTATAATTGAACAAGACAACGCGATAGGCTTGTTATTATTATCGAACCATATTTTATAAAACTTTACAAAAACTATAACCGCACGTGAGATTCGAACACACCGCATACCTTTGTTTAAACACACCTACCACAGCACCTTACCCGCTACGCTAGCATGCCATATTCTAAGTAGATCGAAATTATGTAATACAATCGGTTGCAGACAACAGTGCGTGTGTGTGAGTTTCTATAGTATGAACACGATATCGAGCATAGAAACTCGTAAAGAAGGTCGTAAGTCAACTCATTAGTGTTAATCTATTGCTTTGTGAGACTGCTACTGCATTAATGACCGAGACTGTACGGAACAGCTGACATTTTTTCCGCAATTTCAAGATTCGAAAAAAATTATCTTTAGCATTCCTTTGTTCTATCAGTCACCCTGTATATTTTATACCCCTGATGCTGGAGACAAACAGGATAATTCTTTATGTAGTGCGAATAATTTGTAGAGTTGTTCAGTCTCTGTTCCTAAATAATACGACACACGACACACGACGTCGACGACGTGTTGACGACACGGTTGGCGCAGTCGCTAAGCGATTAGCTTTCTGCGGTACGTGCCGCGGTTCGATCCCCGCACGGAACAATATTTGTATGATCTACAGATAGCTGTTTCGGGTCTGGTTGTGTGTGAATGTGACATGTATCTTTGTAAACTGTACCCTCGATACAGGAGAAATCCTAGTGAGGGGCAACGTTTTAAAAAAAAAAAAAAAAAAACCTTCATCTATTATAATACCTACATTTTAAGCAAATAAATCTATTCTATTCTAAATGCTACCACAATTCAATTCAATTCTCAAATTATTGCAATCTCAATTATTTTTATTGCCCTCCATAATGTCCACAGTCATACATACAGTACAGTACAGTATTGAAATAAACTTTAAAACAAAACGAAAATTCGACGTAGTATGGAGGACACGCATAATTTACTAGCGCAAGCCATACAAAATCAAATTTTCATTTTGGTTTGGAGTGAATTTTAACACTGTGGTTGCATTTGGGAACGGACACTGAATCACACTGCAAATTTTGCGCACTACAAAAATATCCTGTATATACAAGGGCGGGGCAACGTTTATTAAACTTAACATTAAAAACCCTACATAAAATTGATATTTTGCGTAACTGGATGAATAAATGAATAAATGAATAAATGCTTTATTTCTCTCTTCACAAAGGTGATACATAACATTATGGTACAAACAGGTGAAAAGCTCCTTTGTGAGAGACTGGAGTCTGTACTAGGAAGATCCTGTGTGACAGATCACCAGGCTCTCACCCTGAATACATGGTAGGCGTTCAAGACATTATGAGATGAGAAAAGACATAAGTATTAAATATTAATTAACAATGTTTTAAATTCATATAATAATATGTGTTTTGTGGTGTTTATGTGTCTCCTTCTCTCACACATACACCACCACATACGGGGTGTGAGTGTGCGACAAGAAGAGGATGTGTATGTGTGTGGGTGTGATGTGAATGTGTGCGTATGTTTGTTGTTATCCTACTAGGAATCAATAATAAATATTTTTTCTGTGCTATCATAGTCCAGGGTATGTAGCCAATTAGTTACTACTTTTGATGTTTATTCTTTCCTCCAAAATCCCATTTACATACATATTCACTGAAATCCTATTCATTCATGAATTTTTCAACTAGCACGTTATACTTCACAGCTATAGCCTATTCACTGTTTCTGTACCGAACAGTATTGTACCGCGTCCATATTTAAAAAGTTTCGTCAATAAAGCGCGGACTGGTATGCTAAAATAAAAGTTGATGCGCTCACACGATTCTAGTTATGTGATGTTCGCTTGTTTTAGGTATGAATATTGTATTTTCTCGTTTGTTTTTTGGGTTCCGTACCCAAAGGGTAAAACGGGACCCTATTACTAAGACTCCACTGTCCGTCTGTCTGTCCGTCTGTCACCAGGTTGTATCTAATGAACCGTGATAGTTAGACAGTTGAAATTTTCACAGATGATGTATTTCTGTTGCTGCTATAACAACAAATAGTAAAAAACAGAATAACATAAATATTTAATGGGACTCCCATACAACAAACGTTTTTTTGCCGTTTTTACGCAATTATTATTTATTAGGAGACGGAGAAGGAAGGGGACTAAGGGAGGAATTGGGCCTCCAGCGCTCCACACTCACCGAACGAAACGCAACAGTATGCATACTGCTACTTAACGCCGATATTCTGTGGGAGGGCAGTACTTCCCCGGTAGTACTTTCCCTTCGTAGTTGTGTCGTACTGTACTTAAATATGGATAAGACTTCAAAGTTTGGTGTTAGTCCTACCGTAATATAAACTTCACAGCTTTACAGCCCTAATCCCTTGGGCCTTGTATTTGATTTTGAACTGTATCGCTACTTGGAAACCAAAACTTTCCGTCAACAGTGCTTATAACTTGAATCCTCTATGAAGATCAAAATTAATCAAAGCGAACCACTTAGCTTCAGATTAACTATACAACTATTTACCTTCGGGTGGGCGATACAAATTGTATATAGATACAATATCTACAATATTGTAATTATTATATAATGAATAATAATATACAATTATATAATTAATAATAATCTATAGGTATATTAATACGTGCAGAGAAAACTTTGTACCCCGTTTTAAGCATATTGCGCGCATGGAGGAGTATGAGATTTAGCATAGTTAAAGTTTATATGGAGAAGGAGTGCAGGAGTGCTGATCGATGCCCATTTTCTTGCACATGAGGGACACACACTTCCATGCTTTATTTTTCATTGTTTTTATTTTATGTAATTTTCTGGTTTTTTTTTATTTTTTATGTTTGTTATGTGTGCATGCTCGGTGTCCTGTGTGCAAAAAATAAATTGATTTTCTTTCTTTCTTTCTTTCTTTCTAGAAAGCTAAAATTACGGTCGAATTTCGACCACTGGGCGACCACTAGTAATAATTAATTTAAAAAGTATGTGTAAATAATTGACGACACGGTTGGCGCAGTGGCTAAGCGATTAGCTTTCTGCGCTACGTACCGCGGGCTCGAACCCCGCACGGAGCAATTATTTGTATGATTATCTGTATCTACAGATAGATGTTTCAGGACTGGGTGATGTAAGTTTGTAATATGTATCCTCGATACAGGAAAAATATATATTAATACGTGAAGAGAAAACTTTGTTCCCCTTTTTACGCGCATGGAGAAGTGTGAGATTTGGCATAGTTAAAGTTTATATGGAAAAGGAGTGCAGAAAGCTAAAAACTTAAATATAATTATGCTCGAATTTTGACCACTAGGCGACCACTATTATAAACTATTTCATCGTGCAAACAAAAACGATTTAATAATATTCCAGCAAACTTTTCCAACTAAACCAAAAATTAACAAGTGGATCTACTACAAAGTTAAATGAGATTTATAATAATGATAACCTCTCAATCACTACTAAGGCCCTAGGGCCCTAGCCGGGGGCTATTGTGTTCTCGTTGATTGCTTACAATTTATTAGTTTAGAAACAAACTTTCCATAAATTGTTAAGCAGTATGCCATAGAATAGTAAACAAATGGAGCGCTAATCTATACGAATATTATAAAGAGGTAAAAAGTTTGTTTGTTGGTAATCTCTGGATGTACTGAACTGGGGGTCTACCACGTAACAAAATGGTAATGAATATCGACTCTGGTAATAAACTTCAATACAATCGTGAGAGACTAAACTTCGAACTATCTTGTAAAAAAAATACCGCTCATGAAGATGGAAGTCCCAACGATTTTGCAGGGTTACATGCATAGAAGAAAGAAAAGCAATTTATTTTTACACAAATTACGATACAAATAAAAAGTAAAAAATTAAAACAAAAACAAAAGTAAAAAATTAAAAACACGTTACAAAAAAATTATAAAATAACAATTACTAATATTAAATGTCTGTGGACTCAATGAGTAGGATTCTTGGTATCGTGAGATTTTTAATAACTCAGGTAAAAAATTACGTAGGTAGAGATAAACTACGATAACATGGCGCACACCTCCAAAATTCAAAACGTTTGAAACTATTTACAAAGCGCCACTAAGACTCACAACGCATGTGCGTACTGAGACGGCCGTCAAACAAAAATAAATCCAAGGATTTCTTACTCGATAAGGAAACGTGAGTAGAAACATAGAATCAGTCATTTGGGGGGCGCGTCATGTTATCGTAGTGTGGAGAAACGAGGTATGGTGTTCCTCCGTTGAAAAGAGAGGATCCTCCGACCAGGCGAGGTGATATTGCCTGGGGGGCCGAAACCCGACGGTTGATATCAGACAGTTGTATATGTGTTAGATACGATATTATTTTACCTTGCGCGATGCAGGCCTCGTAATCTGATTGGTTAAATTTATATTTTCGCGCCACTGTAGTCAGTTTTGTTGGCTTGCTAAGTAGTTCTTCTATGTGGCGATAGATGTCACTACAGTAGTTTATTTCTATTTTGAACTCCATTTACTACTTACTCTGTGATTACACCGCGATATCTTGAAAGTAAAGGAACAGACAATAATTAAGAACGTGAATACATCGCTAATGATGTCATATCGATCTGTAGTCGTTAAAATGTTGATATTTGTTGGAATATAATGATCAAACGACGAATCCTACTGTGTATTCATATCCTGAGGCATTATTAAATTCTCAGTGAGCTACTAATAGGTAGAAACGTCTCGTATTTGGAATATTTCAGGTAAAAAACCACGCAATCGCACCGAGCAAGTTGTTGTTTTTTAACCCCCGACAAAAAAGAGGGGTGTTATAAGTTTGTAGTGTGTATCTGTCTGTGGCATCGTAGCTCCAAAACAGTTTTTTTAATTAGAAGCTAGTTTATTCGGAAATCATCTTAGTTATGTTTCATGAAAATCTGTTCAGCCGTTCAAAGGTTACAGCTCTTTTTCTAGTTGGAGTCGGGGGATTTTGACGGTTAGGTTACTATGGAATTTAAAACTACTTTTAAATTCCATAATAACCTACCTGGTCTGGTCGCCCTATGGTCGAAATTCGATCATAATTTTATCTTTCTGATCTCCTTCTCGATATAAACTTTAACTATGCCAAATCACACACTCCTCCGTGCGCGCAATATGCTTAAAACGGGGTACTTCTTTTTACGTATTACCTATTATATACATAGATTAGTACATAAGATACTTCTGTAGTACTACTGTACAACTCAGAAATTATACTTAAGATACTTCTGTAGTACTAATGTACAACTCAGAAATTATACTTAAGATACTTCTGTAGTACTACTGTACAACTCAGAAATTACGCGTAGAAATTACAACATCCTTAGCAAGCTCAGGCTTGCGGCATAATCAGTCATCGATGTCTATATATATGCTTAGTGAACTCAAAAAGTGACACGTGTCGGTACCTACTCTATTTTCAGAAAAATAGAGTGGTTGATCACCAGTCAAATGCCGTTTACAAAAATAATTATTAATTTGTGTATTGAATAAAAAATATATAATAACAGTAGCTATTCCATTAGTGCATGTACCGCTGTTCTATTTAAATATAATTCGAACATTGTTGAATTTAGAATTTGACGTCGTCAAAAAATACGTCTCATTTTTTTAGCTTCCCTTTGTATGACAGAGCGTATCTATAGACATCGATGTAGGCAGTCTGGCCTGGCCTAGCCTAAGGGCTACGGCCCTGAGTCCCGCAGACAAGACCTTTACGTATGCTCTTTATACATATTCTCTTGTCTGACCCTCGCCAGATTAGGTGACCGCTACCCGAAACTTTACTAATTAAGAGTACCCAACACCACTCAGTGTCTGTTAATTACTGCTACATACGTACGATATATTGTTGAACTTGTGTGGGTCTGTGTACATGGGTTTAGAGTTTTCGATAAATTAATTGCCTCTAGGAGTAGGGAGTAATGGCAAATATAGGGTGTAAGTGAGAGGATGTGGAAACTAATTAAAATCTATTAAAATTTATAGTCTATGCTTTTTTCAGAAAATTAGTCTCTATTTTAAATGTGATAGCCATTTGATAAATGAAAATGTGTGTTATTGTTTTTGCATATAAAGTGGACCAAAAGTGCGTCATTGCAGAAATAAAAAATAAAAAAACAATTTGAAAATCGAATAAAGATTTTCAAATTAATATTCTGTCTATTCGTTACTTCTTTTTTTTATCAGTCAATGCGATCGATGGAATTACCGTTCACAATCGTTTACTATTGCAGAATGCCTTATATATTTTCAAAAATAGATCTGGCAATAAACCTCATCCACGTTTAAAGAAAAAACAAAATGGCTGCCTCTGTCTCACTATTCTTTAGTATTTTTGTAGGTTAGAAATTTTCATTGTACTGTCGATGACACATCCTCAAGGCGCACTGGCGACCTTGTTCACTGTTAGGAACACAACACTGCAAAAAAGCAGTGTTATTTGGTTACGATATTCTGGAAGGTGGAGGTACTTCCCCACTCGGGCAGTTCCAATTTCGAGCGGAAAGTCCCGCTATGTAGTACATTTTTTTTTTGTATGGTACTTCTTTTCTAAATTCGAATTCTCCGATAGCTTAAGAAGTGACCCATCTAAAAATAAAACATTATACTTTGTAAAAGAAACCGTCTCGTTTCTAAGAATCAATCTACCTGTTTCTACTCCGCCTTCAGAAAATTTCCCATAGGAAATAAGCTAAGTTTGAACTACCAAATTGACTTGGAAGTGGCGTACGAATAACAAAAGGTATACTTTTGCCGATCCTTTTAACCTGTCCCAGCTGAGTGATGATAGCGATGCGAGGCGATACATTGCGAAAAGTAACAAAAATATATTATATCAAAAAATAAAAAAAATAAAACATCAAACTATTTACAACCATAATATAAAAACTTAAATATGTACACTAATTATTGTTAAATAAATAAATCATAAAATAAAATGAAATAAATACAATTATAAAACTGAGCACCTAGGCGTCAAAATACTCCTTCTCATCGCTGTCAATTGGCAGCGTGCCCAGGAGACTGGCAGCATTGCCACGTTGAATGGCAATGCTTATTCTTTGACCAAAGAATAGGCCAGCCCTTGGGTCACGCGTAGCGTCGACGTAAAAATAAAAATAACGTAAAAATCTAATAAATCATCAAATTATTATAATTTTAACCCCCGAAAAAAGAGGAGTGTATAAGTTTGTAATGTGTATATTATGTGCATCTGTGGATCTGTGTATCTGAAGGAAGAAGTTAAGTAGATTCTTGTCAGAACCGTTCAGTCTGCTGAACTGAAATTATGCGAATTTATTAATTTTGTTGGTCTCGCTTCCATACGATCCCGTAATAAAACGATTCTGCAGAACTAGACGTGCCTTAGGAACAAAGGGTTATTTTATGCTTTATTATGGGTATCGCGTCGCCTCGCTCTGCATCGCTCACCTAGGACAATGGGTTTGAGGGCCTGCGACAAATAGACCTCTAGCGACGCGTTATGAGTTTAGGCATAGCTTAGAGAAACAGCTGCCTCACTCTTAAGTCGGGCTTTTACTGCGAGAGGGTAATGAGCAAGTAATAATTATTTCTAATTATTGTATCTTTTCTTCTATTACTGGTGTACAATATAGCGTATTGTAATAACTGGACGGAACGGACCCCAATAGGTTTTACCTTCCATTAAGAAAGAGTTTTGACAATTGCCTTCCACTGCGAAAGAGAAATGAAGAAAGAGTTCGTTATTAACCATTTTTACTTGTCAAGGGCGTAAAAACGACCCGTATCCACTCGAGACTCAAGTGAAAATGAGATGGCAATATTTTATCCGTATATAGAAGACTAGGACTAGGACTTGTTTGTAGGACCTTATTAGGTTTGCTGGCAAAATAGGATATTTAAAATTAAATTAGCCGTTTACCAAGATAATACCAGGACAAACTAAAAAATCATTTTAGAAGGTAGTTTTGTCTTGACAAATTACAATGTTTTGTCATTGGAAATTACCTTTATTGTATGGAGTGAGTCAACTGTTCTTTCTAAGCTGTGGTTTAGGGTACGACCTTCCAAAATAAAGTTTTTTTTTTTGTTGTTGTTGTCAATTTACTGGGTCGTGTTTCGTAAAAGTGGATATTGAGGAGTTGAATTTTTATTTAAGGTTCTTTTTATTGGATTTCAAAGCTGATTATTTATATTTGTGTAACGTAAATACCTTACAATAGTTTAGTTATAATAAAATAAATAAGAATTTATTTTTTTATATGCATAGCAGTGATAGGTAGGTACATATATAAATGTAGTAAACGTATACTAAGTAGTACATAAACGTAAAAAAAATTGATCTTAAAATACGATGAATCTATCGCATTTTTAATTGCAACAAACACCCTTGTTTCGTGAAAACGTAAAAATACTGCATGTATTTCCAAAAAAATATCAAACTCAAACTCAAACTCAAAATTTTATTGCATTCCATAATGTGTTACAAACACATACGGTACGGTGTTGTGTGTGTGTGTTATCATAGATTAAACGTGTATTTTTGGTTCAAAATTTGCTTACGTTTACGTTACCATACGTCAAAACATTCGTGCTCGGCCCACTGAAGTCGGTGCCACTGCCAATGCTTGAAGAATTAAAGGCCCCGGCTTCAGAAGCTGTTAAGTTTTTTAAGAAAATTATTACTTTATACTTTTTAGTTTTTTGAAGTCGGTTTTTACTTTTTTTTTAAGTTTTTAATCTATTCTATTCTACCCCAAATTACAAGAAACCAGGAAAAGTCGAGGTCTAAAGGAAACATTCCATCGTTTATTCTTTCTTTTGACTTCACCCTAATCGGATAAATACAGTGTATCCTAGAATACGGAATGTACGAGACAGAGATAAATATGTATTGCTATGTCCAATCGTACTAAATTGTATTGTATAACTTTGTGTCAACTCGTACAATATCATAAAGATCTAGACAGGTGATATAAATACCCCAGATGCATAATATTTGCTTTGCTTGACAACGATTTTGACGTGGATTTTTTTTATTGGTATTGACGTTGTATTTATTGTATATTACGAAATGATTGTGTATTGTGTTTAATTATTACTGTCAATGTTTATTATAAAACGATTTTTTTATTTAATAATTATAATATACACTTAAATCACCAACGAAAACGCAGGTTTATCTGTGGTGGGGCCAAAAATTATTATGCTACTTTACAAAAATTATTGTGCTACTTTTTATATTTGCATGCCATGTGATTGAATGTACGGATTTTTTTAAGTAATTGTGACCCTTTTAAGTACATACTACTTTCAGCAAATAAAGGATTTGATTTGATTTGAATAAGATACTCAAAAACGTTCGAGAGCAATAAGTTTACAAATTGAAATTGTGCGCTTATTTCGTTAAGTCTGGTTCAACGCGTGGACCGTTTACATATTTATAATGTCCGTACTGAATCTAAAAATATCAGGATAAGAACGTTAAAATTAAAGGAGCGTTTACATGATCCGATACGATATCAGGGGGGCTAAAAAGGCCGCTTTAGATGAATCATAATATGATTCATATTACGAATGTCAAAATATCTAATTAATTGACGACTCTTAATGTCATCCACATAAGGTTCATATTCAGTAATCATCTTTTTGACAGTTACTAAGCAGATCATTAGGTGAATTGCTCAATGTGGCCTTTTTAGGCCCCCAGTATCGAATAACGGCACGATACTTCCGCACATAAAATGTTTCTAAACACAATATCACATAGCACATTGTCGTCTGTTAAATAATAATTTATTTTTGTTTATTTTTTCAGTATTTTTGTTATGTTTAAATCTTTCTCTAATTTTGAATTGTGAAAACTTGTACTGTATCTATAAGTTTGTGTCTTTTGCTGCACTGAATAAACTTGATATCTCTCTATCTACCGATCGAATCGGATAGTGTGTAAAGGCTTTTATTGTTGGTAAGTTAAATTGGTGGCCATTGTATTTGTGTAACTATTTATGAGCTATTAATGACATTTTCGCAAATTGCGTATCTTAACTTTATATATCATTGGACTAAAAACATAAAAATACGACAGAATATTTTATATTGTATCCAAGAAAGTATTTGGCTAGGTTTCTGCTAGTCTGGAAATATAAGAAAATAACGCTGACACCATTTTTTGCTTCAAGATTAGATTGTTTGTGCAGTCAACATGAAAAAGTCTGATACCAAAACTAGTAAATTATGTGTTACATTAACTTTGATAAATAATTCAGCAATTTTGAAATTAGACTGATCACTTCTTCATTTTCTTTTTGTTTTTCTTTTAAAACGTTGCCCCTCACTAGGATTTCTCGTGTATCGAGGGTACAGTTTACAAACATACATGTCACACACAGGTCAGACCCGGAACAACTATCTATAGATCATACAAATAATTACTCCGTGCGGGGATTGAATTAGCGCGGGGCGTCGAGCGGTAAAAACAAATATATAAAAATGTATTAAGCATGCCACGAAGCACCGCTCGCAGCGGCAACGCTAGCGGTATTTGCCGAGCGGTTCGCACAAGCGCGGCGGCGCGCGGCGCGGCGCACGGCTTGAACAAATGTACGGACGAGTGATTGAGATGCCACGACTCATAGCTTAGCCACTGCGCCAACCGTGTCGTCAGTTATTTTGTCAGTCAGTTGTTTAGAGTTAAGGGTATGAGATCAAGGTTGCATCATTCAGTCAAATAAAGTACTCACACATTTACAGCTTCTCGAATTTATATTCGATATAACCTAATCGTCAAAAACCCCCGACATCAATTAGAAAAAGAACTTTAACTTTTGAACGGCTGAACAGATTTTCATGAAACATAGCAAAGGTGATACCCGATTAAACTAGCTTTTCGTTAAAAAAACTGCATTGAAATCGGTCCATCCGTTTTGTAGCTACGATGCCACAGACAGAAACAATGATCAGATACGCAGACACACTACAAAATTAAAACACTCCTGTTTTTTATCGGGGGTTCAAAATTAGCTTAGATCAAAGATTTTTGTATGTATAATTAAACCCTAAATTGCTGCTAAAAGTTAGGCACCCAATTCACCGCAATGTAATATTTACTCCTTTTTTTTTGTAAAAGCTACACAAATTATTCAAGGATTATTCCAACGTAAAATTATAAGAAATCCCAAGTTTTCCAGTTGAAAAATTCTAAGAATTTTCGTCTATCAAAATTGCCTTCAGGAACCCACCCCAAAGTTTTCGAGGTCAAAAATTCCGAAGATTTTTTCCGCCGTAAACGTCCTATAAAAAGAACCATTTTTACAGGTGTTTCTGATTTATGTCAAAGGTTTTTGGGGGCAAGTATTTCGAGAATTTATCCTTCAGTCCCTTTGATCTACGCCTTCGAATTTCATTCTGTTATCAAGATAGAGGTATCAAAGGTGACAATAGGATCCGAAAACTTTTTGGGCCCTTCTCAAATTTTCATTTGCGAAGGGAGCAAAAGTTAGTCTCAAATTTAGGGAATTTGCCGTGTTGTTATGTTGTTGAAACAAACCCTCGTTGAGTAACAATTTAAGGGTACGCTTCTATTCAAATGGAAAATTACTGAGTGAGAACGGAGGAGTCAATTTGTTATCAGTGATAATAACAAGTGTTTTGGTCATATTTTTGCTATTTTAGGTAAATAAATACGCAAAAAAAAATTTGGTACATGTCAATAATATAATGAATACTTACTGAAATTTTAAATACTGACCAATTAATTATTAAAAGATATTATAAATACATTTTTTGACATTATAAACAAGTTGAACGGTGAAGGAAAAACCATAAAGTTATTATTAGTGGTAAAGTAATAATAACTATATGGGAAAAACATCTAATTACTGTATCTTTTCTTCTATTACTGGTGTGCAATAAAGTGTATTGTATTGTATTGTATAGTGAGGAAACCTGCAAACTTGAGAGAGCTAATTTTTTTTTCCATTGTGTGTGTAGTCTGCCTCCCCGCACTAGGCCAGCGTGGTGGACTTAAGCCTAACCTTTCTCATTCTGAGAAGAGGCGCGTGCTCTGCAGTAAGACAATAATAGGCTGGTATTATAAAAATATCTCGCAAACAGTTAAACGACTTCTTCTATACATAACCTAACCGTCAAAAACCAACTCCAACTAGAAAAAAAGCCGTAACTTTTGAACGGCTGAACAGAATTTCATGAAACATAACCAAGATGGTACTCGATTAAACTAGCTTTCAATTAAGAATCTGCATTGAAATGGGTCTATCGGTTTTGGAGCTGCGATGCGACTGACAGATACAAAGATACATGATACATACTACAAATTTATAACACCCCTCTTTTTTGTCGGGAGTAAAAAACCAGTACAATTCTCTCAAACCAATACTACTTACTAAAATATTTGTCAAAGATACAAACAACTACAAGAAAGCAAACTTCCAAACCAAACTAAAGTGCATTTAGCGAAACTAAACGAACGAAACATTGAGCTTCAAGTGTTTCTTACGAAGTTCTCGAGTTGGAGGACTAGTGATGAGAAATGAGAATCTGTTCGAATTGATTTGAATCATTGCATTGCGATTCGAATTGATGCTAGATTGTAATACACAATTTTATTCTAATTCGTTTAGTTATGCATCTTCGAAATTGTATTAGAAAGTAGGTAATTACAATTAGAAGTTTTTTTATTTTAGTTAACTAAATAATTGGCATTATTAGTATTTTTGTTAAAAGAGTTGAATGAGCTTGCATTTCATTTATTACCATAACAATCTAAATTAACTCAAAATTTATAGAAAAGTAATTGTACAAACTTGTAATACTTTTAACTATATACAGCCCTAAAATGTTGCTTGACGATAGAATTCAAAACCGCAGTCCGATTCCAATCAACTTAACATTACTTTCGAATAAAAGTTTGAACTGAAATGATTCGAATCATTCCAACCCTATTCCCACCACTATTGAGAATGTTGTAAGATGTTTGCTTTATCTCGGGAACAATTACTTTTTGCTACCGCTTCGAGATCGCGTCGAGATCGTGACGATATGGAAGGTCTATTGCTAACATTGTCTGCGAATTGAAGAAAAACAAAGGGATCGGATAAGCTTATAAGACTTTGGGTAGAATATTATTCGGTTGCTTATAATATTATCCTTACATAATATGCTAGGTTAACAATTTTTACTTCATGAATAAATATACAATAATAATACCTAATAATATTGTACAATCTTAAAATGATTAATTGTATTTATTATGTTAATTGCCCCTTTTTTATTAACACGCTTTTATTATCTTCACCTGTAACTAACTAACTAGGTATTAAGAAAATCTTGGAAGTTAAATTTAACCCACTTCCCGATTTCCGATTGAGCTGAAATTTTGCATACACGTTCAGTTTGGATGACTAAAGCGTGTTCTATAGTTTTTTTAACTATAATATTTTTTATAAAATAATTATTTCTAATCTATTCTATTCTAAATATACAGAAAATTAAAGTATAGTCGCTTATACCCCACACCGTAGGTACCCCGAGACACTGGTACTGAGAGAGCTCAGTACCAGTGTCTCGGGGTACCTACCACTGGTCCTGGAAGCGTGCGGGTAATGAGCGACGGTCGGGCGCAGCGCACAGTGCCCGCTTTCTCAGCCCCCAATTCCTTGGAGCTCGCGCACTGATTATAGGTGCTATCCAGTAGCCAATAACGGAATCTGATTGTTAGAAGACTTATATACAACGTATATTTACCGTCTTCGGTTTAAATAATTCATTTCCCAATAGAACATTACATAGTCCACTTATTCTGAAAAATTTAACTAAATTGTTGAAATTGATCTACCGTAGTTACACAATAGTTAAAATATATCAGTTATCAATTAAGAACACCGACGCCCTACGCCCTAAAAACTTTTAAGAACTCAATTAAGAACTTCATACAGCTATATAAAATTAACGGCAAAGTGTGAGTCGGACCCACGCACCGAGGGTTCTGTACAAACTTGTAGGTATGTAAGTAGTTTATGTTTGTTATATTGTGTGCATGCTATTGTGATTTCGGTGTCCTGTGTGGAATGAATAAATTGATTTTCTTTCTTTCGTTCTAGTTTTTTCACCAACTATGAAAGCACCAAACATAGCTCTAACGAAAAGATAAACTAGATTGAGGGACAAACTTCAATTTGCCGTTGGAAAAATGTTGTCCCCATACATCGACATAGGCCACGCTCAGTTTACCAACTGCAAATAAGTTTTTAATCGTTTTTTTGTGATGTAATTACAAATTTACGGTTTTCGGATTTTTCCCTTTACTTGTACTTAAGCTTCTTGCTAAATTTCATGATTCTAGGTCTACGAGAAGTATCCTATAGGTTTTGATTCTCTTGCGAGTGTCATAATATGCGACATAAACGGCCGTATCTTTTGATTGCGTTGATTTAGAAGTTTGATTTTTTTCACAGCTCCAAAGAATTGTAAACTTGAGTATTTGATATTCATTTCAACTTGATACCTTTACTCGTTCCTCAGAAAAAGGGTCTTGACAGACAGACAGACGGACAACAAAGTGATCGTATAAGGGTTTATTTTTCCTTTTGAGCTACGGAACCCTAAAAAACATCGTACCCTATACTTACTAAACTATTCGTTCGTTATTTCAAGTGTATTCTCCCTGTATACTCCTCAACAATGAAGTTTGAACCGACTTTCCTAAGTTGAAGATAGTTTGGCTTAACTTTGCTGGCTAGCTAAACATTAGGTTCATTTATATTTTATTACGTAGTTCTGTTTTAGCTTCTCCTTTTTACTTGTTTCCGTCAGTGTGTTCGAACGAAGAAAGCCAAGTGCTAAACCAAGTGCTAAACCACTTGGTCGCGGGACTTATCTCATTACCGTGACCCCGGAACGTAAAGGGCTATTGAAGGAACACCGTGGATTTTAGTCAGTACAAGTCTGAAAGTCCCTCCCGCCCTGCCCGGGGTGGGAGGACTCATTTGATGATTTTACCACGCTAAAAAAAAAAAAAACAAAAAAATGTGCTAAACCACTTCAATAAAGAAAATACATTTATTCAGCACGTACATTGACAATACACGAGAGAACAATAAACAAAAGATAACGTAAAAGTTGAAAAAAAAAAACATAAAATATGGCATTATGCTGTCAAGTATGCCCATGCCGAAAGGGTAGCCAGCTCAGCATTTGCTTGGCGCGGAGAGCCCAGCGCTGATTTACAGTTGGCACCCCTACAGTGACACACGGCCGAAGGCAACTTCACAAATCGTGCCGTCAATATCTATCAGGGTGACTGATAGAACGAGGGTATCATTGAAGGAGGGTATTGTACTCATCATTATGAACTACTTTTACTACGGGAACAAATATGAAATCGTGAAAAAAAAAATAGTTTAAAAAAACTATAGAACGCCTTTAGTCATCCAAACTAAACGTGTTTGCAAAATTTCAGCTCAATCGGAAACCGGGAAGTGGGTCAAATTTAACTTCCAAGATTTTCTTACATAGTTAGTTAGTTACAGGTGAAGCTAATAAAAGCGTGTTAAAAATCAGCTGTTCCATGTAAATAATTCAATATTACCTCCTCGACTAAGGCCCAAGTTCACTGACAGCATAACAGACGATTAGAGCAAAATCAGCCGTTTAAATATGATTAAAAAAAGTGTTCGAATAATCCGCCAATTCCATTTTAATCACCTGTTATATTGTCAGTGTACATGGCCCTAAATATACGGAACAGCTGTTTTTTTTTTCTAATTTCAGATTTGGTTCTATAAGATAAACGGTCCCATCAGAATACCAGCGCTGTGACATTTTCTATTTCTAAATGCTACAGCATTATGCTGAGATGGGGGCCATTTTTGGTCTCGTCCCTTTAATTATTGTTTTTCTTTTGTTATTATTTTTTATTTTTGTACTTTTGTAATTTTATTTGTTCCTGGCGAGTCCAGAATAAAACTGTTTTCTTTCTTTCTTTCTTTCTTCTTTCTATAAAGATGTAAGAAAAGATTTTCAAAACATTCTTATCCATTTGTTATTCAGTTTTCCTAGTTTCCTTTGAAAGGAGCTTAACCATCTTGAGGTAGGTATACCTATGAATATTTTAAAGAATTGTTTACTTACCTATAACCAGTTCAACTTGGTTTTTGTACTCGAATCTGTAAAAAGAAAATATTTATTGTAATAACATTATAGTATGAAGCAGTGTGCAAAAGGACACAATTTTTTTGGGCCCATTATATTTTAGCGTATATAAATCATATTTTTATCAAAAAATAGACCTCAATTAATTACCTAAAATAAAACAAAAACTAGGTTTAAGTCTAACCGGAATCATACAATCTTATTAAAAGTAATGTTTTGATTATTTAAACAAGGCGCAATGCCTTTTTTCATTCTGAAATCTGTTGAAATTAATGCTAAACATGATATCTAAACAAATATCTTTGATTAATTACAATCAATTATTATAAGTAGGATTAAACTAAAAGAAATACCTATCACTGTTTTATTAGTGTTTAATCAATCACATTGTGCGGCGCACCGCTATCACTACATATTATAAAACAAAGTCGCTTCCCGCTGTCTGTCCCTATGTATGCTTAGATCTTTAAAACTACGCAACGGATTTTGATGCGGTTTTTTTAAATAGATCGAGTGATTCAAGAGGAAGGTTTATATGTTTAATACTTTCATATTTAATGTAAGGATAGTAGAGAAACTGCATCCGTGCGAAGCCGGGGACGGGTCGCTAGTATGTTGATGACGTACCGCACAGTGTTCATAACGTCATATCAGAATTTAGAACGTACAAATTCAGATAATTAAAAAAAATAACTGTCAATGTCATCGTTGTCGCGTGTATTTGTTAGTAAATTCTTATAATTTCATATTTTTAATGTCGTATTTCTCAATATTCCGGTTAGGAATGGTAAAGATTATAAATGCCATTGTAATCTAGACAATATGAAGATCAAAATGATGTGTGTTTCGTTCGTATACGTTTGGAATGAGTGGGTAGCCTCCATAGAGCAAGAAATGGTATCCTTTCAGCTCAATCGATCGGGGAACTGGTTTCAAATTCAGATGCAAGATTTGCTCCTAACATACTAACTAACTGCTGTTAAAGATAAATAAAAGCTTGTAAAATGAAAAGTTACAACTAAAATATACCGCACTATAAAATTGTTTATTCCAAAAACAATACGTTACTTAGTACATAAAAACTCCACCGTGTGCTTATTTTTCTCTGTTAATAACAGCGTAGTGCTAAGTAGCGTTTCGTGTAGTGTGGATGCGCTTCGTAAATTTATAACGTTTGCTCTGCGAAAATGCTGTTTGTGCAGGTAGTCTAATAAATTTGGATTATAACTAGAATGCTCGTGGTCTTATATGGCATGCAATATTTAAGCTGGAGCTTTCTATCTCTTGTATAAATCTCTTCTTCTGTCACCACATGCTATTTATGAAAGAAATAAAAGAATGAAAAATAATTTATATGGTTGCAAAAATAAGGTACCAAATGAAAAAAAAAAAAAAAACAAGAGAAACAAAAAATTAAAATTTAAGTTATTTTTGTAATTTTTACACACTGTGTCTACGTGTCTATCATCCATATTTCCGATCGCGGGACTACTGGAAGAAATTTCTTTAGAAATAAGTAGTTCCATTGTGCTCATATGTCTGTAACATTTTTATTACCATGTTTCCTTGTGTGTACATAAATCAATAAAATAAATAAATAAAAATCAGAATTTAAAATAATCACATAGCGTGGTTATACCACAATCATGTGGGCCATAGAATAGAATAGAATAGAATAGATCTTTATTTCATGTAAACCATATACAGGCACTTATGAAATGTCGAGACTCTTGGTGCACGGTTCCAAATAGTAGACCCTATGGAGAAGAACCGGCAAGAAGCTCCATACCACCATACCATATTCTGGCAATACTGATTTCTAGACTGTGAGTGAAATCACGAGCAACAGCTATCATTCCATAACATACGAGTAGTTACCGATGTGCATAACATAAAACAATTTTTGCGACAATTTCGCTCGTATCGAATTCGTAATCGAACGAAAACGTATCGAATTGAAATCGTATTACGATAGATTGGAAAGTTTATGAGCTTTGCGGAATGAAAAAAAATGAGATCCATTTTTTACCCGACTGCGGCGAGGCCTAAAAGGAGTGTATTGTTTTTGGTTGGTATGTATGTCTGTGTCTATGTTCCTTCCTAGAGGCAAAACGAGTAAACCGTTTTAAACGAATGAACGTGTGACCTTCGATTCCAAATTGACCCATTGTATGCAACATGTATAATATATTTTTTTTTTGTTTTTAATTATAATTTGACATGAAATCCTGACAATAATAAATAACAATTCATTGCAATATTATAAAATAAAAAATAAAAGCATTCAAATTAAGAACATCCTTTATTAACATAATGTGTAGTAAGTACTTACTTGTGTACACGAGACGTTTATCTACATTATTGAAATTGAAAAACAGTCATTAAAGATTTCCTTTATAATTTAAATATTTGGGTCAAAAACATATTAGAAGACTCCACTCGAAGGTTCGAGGTATTAATGTAGATTTAATTTTAAAAAACCAGAAAGGAACTTGGTGTTCTTTCCACATCGGAAAATTAACTCACACGGGCGGAACGGGGTAGTACCAATATTTTATTTAAAATCGATTACGAATCGGTTTTAAACGAATATTGGATAAGCCAATGCTATCCAACAGTCGACATAGGACATATTTACGGTTCCGATATGTTTACGTTTCGCTTCAGGAAGCCAACTTACAAGATGCTGGTGGTAGTTACACTGTCACGTATCTGTTGCATATAATTTATTAATTGTTGGATGTTAGGGTAGGAATTTTAATTCTTGATTTCATGAAATTCTTGCTTAGAGATGGATTTAAGTAACATATATCTTGCTTAGATCGATTAAAGCAAAAAATATCGGATGTTAGGATAACTTTAAAATTAAAATAACTCTGAAATGGATATTGTTCGTAATTGATTTTAAAAAAGTCACCTCATTACTAAATCCTTATAATACCAAAAATAATAATTCTCTCTTTCGACAGTTCTTTTAAATTATTCGGTGTTTTTGAATACTTACTGTTTTACTAAGTATCAGAGTCGTGTGGTTGACGTCTAAAAAAGTAGCAAATAATAATAGGTGTATTAATAGAAAAGTCCAATAATTTATTTATTTATATAAGTGGGTAATGTTTTTTATTTAATCTTGCATTTTGTCTATGTTTTTGTTTTTTTAATATCGCCAGAAGGTGGACACGACATTACGTGATTACGTCATACCACCCACGGACGTCGGTCATCGATGAAAACCAGCGTCATTGGTGTTGCCAATGACAACAAGCTGATCGATGCCCATTTTCTTGCACATGAGGGACACACATTTCCATGCTTTATTTTTCATTGTTTTTATTTTATGTAATTTTCTGTTTTTTTTTATTTTTTATGTTTGTTATGTGTGCATGCTCGGTGTCCTGTGTGCAAAAAATAAATTGATTTTCTTTCTTTCTTCTTTCAATAATAAATCCAATCTTTACCAACAACGCCGCCGCAACGTCCAGCGGGTTCGATCCCCGCTCGGAACAAAATATTTGTATGGCCCACAGATAGTTGTTCTGGGTCTGGGTGTGTGTGCATGTGACATGTATGTTTGTAAACTGTACCCTTGATACAGGAGAAATCTTAGTGTGGGGTAAAATTTGTAAAATAAAAGAAAAAAAAAATAGGAAATTGGAAGCAAATCCTGTTTACTTAGATAAATTGAATCATCACTTTATATTGTCATTTGTATATAACGAAAGAAAAAGAAAGAAAGAAATAAGGTTCATTATATCTTAAAATAATTGTCAATAATGTCAAACTTTAAAAAATAAATAGGTAGGTATATTAATTTACTTTCGCTTACAGTACGGTGTAACGTGCGTCCACTAAGGTTCATACTTCTAAAGAAGGCACATAAATTTTGTTCGGAGCGTACATAAAAGATAGTGTTGTTTCCAATTTTAATATCTATATTTCACATCGCATTTCAGTTGCTGCAGCATAAATATGGGCCAACCATCGTTGTATCAAAGTTGTGTGTTGTAAGATCGTGGAGTCGGAAAAATATAGGTACAAGGTGGATTCTAAGAATGGAAATAATTTTAAAGACTAGTTCTATTCGTGAAATATTTACTTATTGTTATTATTATTTATTTTTATTTAATTTTTAACATACTTTTATATATTTTTAAATAATTTTACAATTAAATAAATAAATAAAAAATATAAAAACATTTAAAAATACAAAAGAGTAGGTAGTAGGCCACCGGCATCGGGAACAGGGCCCAAGCTACCGGCGGCTAGGGCTGCAGAGAAAGGAACCTCCTCACAATGCGTGCCGTGTCAAGGAGTACCGCTTTCTGTATCAAGCCCTTGATCCAGCCCCCCAACGAGAGCCTCATAAGATGTTGATCGAGGCTCTTGGCAATTAAGCCATTGGCCGTCACAACTATCGGTACTATGACTGCTGAGTCCACATCCCACATGTTGACAACCTCGTGTGCTAAGTCAAGATATTTAATTTAATTTAATACCTTATTATTATTATTATTACAAGCCTATGCTGTCCCAATACTGGGCAAAGGCCTCCCGCCCTTTCCTCTACTTCTCGCGATCCCGCGCTGCATCGGGCCAGTCTTTAAGGAAGGCGTTCAATTCGTCCCGCCATCTCCTTTGTTGTTTGCCGCGACCCCATCTTACTGTCTCAGGACACCAATTCTGTGCTATGTGGGCCCACAGTTCGACCGGCATACGGTAGACTTAAATGTATTACAAGATATAAATAGTATCGGTCACATTACAAAAGATGTGTTAAACCTGAGTTTAGACCAGGGTCTAACAAGACCAGGTGTCAAAGTGTATTATTATTTACACAGCCTAATTATTAAAACATAAAATAGAAATATAATAAATAAATATACACTCAAACGACGCAAATATAATAACCTTATCAGCTGTATAATATTTGAGCCGTTTGACATCGAATCTTAATCCAAATTCACGTCTCCTTTTCAGAGATATTGCAAAACGATTGGTCGATGCTACGCTTGACCCGAGCGCTGACCTATTCTTTGGTCAAAGAATAAGCATTGACATTCAACGTGGCGATGCTGCCAGTCTTCTGGGCACGCTACCAACTGACAGCGATGAGGAGGAGTACTTTGACGCCTAGGTGCTCAATTTGATAAATAAATAAATAAATAGCTGTACTATAATGTATATGAATTTAATAAAATCTACCAACACACTACCAATTGAGGTGGACCAAATACCTTTCTTTTTGACAGTGATGACACTGTCAAAAAGAAGGGTATTTGGTGCGACAAGTTTTTATATTATATAAATTGTGTAATGTAATAAATTGAAGGGTTTGATTTAATTTAAAGTTCTTCTCTTTAGACCATTTAAATAAAAGCTTGTTTTTAAAAATGCTTTTTTATGAAATCCTGTATTTAGGACAGTTATGTAAGAGGTACGGAAACGTCTCAGTGGAAATCGAAGTATGGTCACCCATTGAAAACTTAGCTGTGAATACGATACCTTGCCTCCTAGAGCAAAATATCTGCACATAACTATTTAATACCAAAGGCTTTTGTTCTGACTAGTGATCTAGTGAAATCCTACAAGCATTCCCAATTTCTTAAACAAAGGCAACCTTGTTGGTTTAATAATATCCTGAGTACATACACAGCTCAAATAGTATAGCCTGTTGCGTAATGACGTGTGTCAAAATTATAATTAATTGAGTGACGAAAGGAAACACAGAATAGAATAGAATAGATCTTTAGAAGAATACATCTTAAGAAGAATACATCTGAAGAGTTCCATCGTCTATCTCCGAAGGTCTTCATCAGATCTCCACTAAATTTAAATAGGACCACCTCGAGAGTATACCCTTTCAAAGATTTTACCAAATCGGTTGATAAAAGACGGAGTACTGAGTTAAAAAATAAACTTAAAAAAATAAGTAAAAACCGACTTCAAAAAACTAAAGTTCTTTTTTTTTTTAAACTTAACAGCTTCTGAAGTCTGCGGCACTGCCAAGCTAGGTGCATTGAAGAATTATATGCCCCGACTTCAGAAGCTGTTAATTTTTTAAGAAAATTATAATATATTATACTTTTTGTCCCTAAGCTGTGATAAATAAGGAAAGTGCTCACTATCCTACCAAATTGTCCCTTCATCAATTAACTGGGCCTTCGTATGGGCTTATTGAAAGGCCGTCTTTGAAACAGTTTCAATAGTGACGGGTCACCGGATTAACACTTAATCTAGATAACATTTATTAGGAGTTAATGACGGCCTTCATGTTGGGTATAGATTGGTATAATTAGGTATTTTGGTTGTCCAATTATTTGATTGAATAGTGCCAATACTTCGTGGTATACCTACTTCTTATTAGGATCTTGACAAGAACCCTCACTGGGCACTGCAAACTAAACAAACACTTGCACAAAATGGGCCTTAGTGACACCACAATTTGCAGATTCTGTCGCGAGAAGGATGAGACGCCCATACATGTCCTATGCGAGTGTGACGTAGTACACCACACTAGAAGCCAGCACCTGGGAGGCCACCTAATCTCATCAAATGAGATTAAATCCCTCCACCCCAAGAATATAGTCAACTTTATCTTTTACTTACGGCTAGAGGGAGTGCTGTAATGACACAAGAGGCGTCACAATAGATCTTCGCAGGTCGCAGTGATAAAGGGGCTTAGGACCCTACCTCTTTTAAATAATAATAATAATACCTACTTCGATCAACCATAGTATGGTACGACACGACTAAGTAAGTCGTATCGTGAATCTTCGTTCACGCAGATACGAACACACGATTGCCGACAACATCCGAAGCTAAATCAATTTATAATCAACCTTATGTAATGCCAATAAGGTATAAAAATTGATTGCAGTGCCGTCTATTTCTATTTCGCTCACTGACTGAAGGTGTCATCGATGTAGCAGCGACAATGCTTTCTGAGGGCCGAGCACGAATGTTTTGACGTATGGTAACGTAAACGTAAGCAAATTTTGATTATAAAATACAATGAATCTATCGCATTTTTGTTCAATTTTATGCAACAAACACACTTGTTTCATGAAAATGTAAAAATATTGCATGTATTTCCAAAAAAATATCATAGATTAAACGTGTATTTTCGGTTCTAAATTTGGTTACGTTAACGTTACGATACGTCAAAACATTCGTGCTCGGCTCACTGATTGGTTGATCAAATTCCCGCGTATTTAATTGTGTCAACTGCGCAGGTATATCGGTGAGACATATAAGTTGTGTCATACAGTACTTGATTAGAGATTAGGATCAAAAACACATCGCTCAAGTGACTGTGATGTCATACTAATACATTTTTATTTCTCCCTTCGAAATGTACGAAGTATCAACAACTACAATTGATTATAAACTTTAACACTCGAAACTTATAGTCTATTAACGTTTGCAATATAATGTATATTTAAGACCTTCTGTCATTGGAGAAAACGTAAAGCAATACTTCGCTTGAAAATAAAGTATTTTTAAATAAGTACAAAAATATCTCTACATAGTATAAAATAAAGTCACTTTCTTTTCGCGTCTGTCTGTCTGTATATCCGCTAACTCCTCCTAAACCACGCAACGGATTTTGATGCGGTTTTAAACATTAGTTAGACAGTTTATCACGGAAGGTTTATTATAATACTTTGATATTTAATGTAAGAATAGTAGAGAAATTGCACCCGTGCAAAGCCGGGGACGAGTCAATAGTTTATTCTAAAATAAAACATAATTTCTAAGGAATAAGGTTGAAAATAACATGGTACAAATAAGACCACAACTTTATTTGTGGTCTTATTTTTCGAGCCGTTTTTGAAGCGGGCATTCTGAATCTAGTACTATGGTTTAAAAAATTAAAAAAAGTAAAGCAGGCGTGGTTTTATAACGTGCACCATTGCACCTCGAGTTAAGCACTTAGAACTCTTCAAATATTCTGTAAGGCAACGTAAATGCATATTGACAACCTCGCATGTCAACTTGAGAGCAGAATCTGAGAAGCACTTCCCTATGTTGGTTTAATATGCAGTGTTAATGCTTAGACGAGGATGCGACGTGCTATTTTGAGCACCGTTCGTTATAAATGATGAAGAATTGGTATATTATTATTAATATTAGGGTTGTAACAACACAGACAGATTTCGTTTTTCGCGATTTCATAACACACAAATGGTAAGTGAGAAGAGAATTCGATATTCCACGTATACAAAGTCGCGGCAAATGCTAGTTATAACCTAACCGTCGAAAACCCCCGACTCACAACTATAAAAAGAGCTGTAACTTTTCAACGGGTGAACAGATTTTCATGAAACATAGCTAAGATGATACCAGATTAAACTAACTCTCAATTGTAAAAAATTGCATTGAAAACGGGCGATCCGTTTTGGAGGTACGATGCCACAGACAGATACACAGATATACACTACAAACTAATAAGCACTTCAGGCGATGATTTTATGTGAATTGTCTATAAATAATGTAAAATAAAATGGATCAAGTAAGACATTGTACTCACTTTTCTAAATGTTGCAATGAAAATTTCACTGCATCTTCATATTGCGATAAAGTTGTACCTGAAACAATGAAATTTTGATCAGAATTAACAATAAATATCGTTAAAATTAGACAACTTCACGTGCGTGTTGAACTAAAGCCTAAGGGCTCAATTACGGAGAGGCGGAAAGTGGTGCGCAACGCGGAGAAAGGCGCATATCTCCGTTCATGGAGAGTGAGCGAGAGAGCGACACGCCGCTTTGCGTACCGCACGATTTTCCGCCTCTCCACAATTGAGCCTTAACCGTTCTCATTCTGAGAAGAGGCCTGTGCCCAGCAGTGGGACAGGAATGGGCTGGATTTATTTTATGTACTATTAACTCATATTTAAGGCTGTATTTGACGACGATTTCGTACTTTTGAGGGGGTGAAGTATCAGCCTATGCCCCGCCCACTAGGGGAGCTCCGTTCACACATTTCGTTTGTATTGCGTAATTGATGTACCAGATTATACCAGACTGTGTCACATATGTGTCACAGAATATCAATATTAATTAGCAACACGCAGTATGACACCTGCAAATACTTGAAAAATTTAAATCTTATCGTATAGCTAGTGTCCTATATTAACCACGATATCATATTTTTATTTCTGTACTTTTGAAAAAACCCTACTCCATATATTTTTTCATCTCAGAAAAAAAATACGTTTTTTATAACTTAGCTCTGCCCGGGACTCGTAAAATGCTTTGTTATCGAATGCTTTGTAGGTTTTTATAATTCCTGAAATTTCGTGATTAATCAGCGAGTATACATATACATATATATTAGGGTGTCCCTTAAATTTCAAGTTCGATATTTTTTTACGCATACCCTCTAAAAACTTTCGTACTAACCCACTATAGTCTAGAAAAAAATATTAGCCTGTTCTATGAACGATAACCCGTGCCGACTTGCGATTTCAAGTTATTCATACAATTTGCACGGGTACTGCACTGCGACCTGTAACTACGTCTTTTATTTGTCATTGCATACATGATATTTTTGATATTTGTACGCTGTTGTTTATTGCATAAAGATGTCGGTTGAATTACGGAGTGATAAACATAATATTTTCCTTATCGGACTGCCTAGCCATCAAATAAATGGTGCAAAATTACCGTCTATTCGACCAGTTTTCGCTGTCTTGTTTTACAATGTTCTTCTGGTAAACATCAAGCTAAAGCCGTCTCAACTGCCCTTTATGACTGGAACCTTATCGATAAGGTACAAATAATGTGTTGCGACACAACAGCTTCGAACACTGGCCATTTCAATGGAGCTTGTGCTCTTTTGGAGCAGACTTTAGAAAGAGAATTGTTACTTTTTGCTTGTGGTCATCATGTTTATGAGTTGGTCTTAAAAACTGTGTTCGAAACCAAGATAAAGCAAATAACTAGCAGCCCAGATATTCCGATCTTCAAAAAGTTCAGAGACAATTGGAAAAACATTGATTCAAATGACATTGAAGTATGCCTTGATTTCGTAAAAGAACATGTTGCAGAGACAAACATTACATCTTTGTTAATGTTTTTTAAAGCAGAACTAGACAAAGCTTTTATAAAAGATGATTATCGCGAATTGTTCGAACTATTCATAGTGTTTTTGGGAGGAGATTCAGAGAAAAAAATAAAAATCAAGCCACCTGGAGCTATGCATCAATCACGATGGATGGCGAGAGCAATTTACTCATTAAAAATATGTTTGCTTCAATCTCAATTCAGAATGATTGCGAAAGAGAAAAAGGCCCTACAAGATGTTTGCTTATTTATCCTCACATTGTATTTAAAACCTTGGCTCGAATGCACAGTGGCGATTAAAGCACCTAACCAAGATTTGTGCTTCTTGAAGGCGTTAAAAGACTACGAAAAAGTTGACACAACAGTTTCACAAGCTGCTATAAGCAAGTTCAGCCGCCACCTGTGGTATTTATATGAAGAGACTGTCATTTTATCACTTTTTGACAATGAAGTTGATAACCAAACTAAGATGAAAATGATTTTTTGCAAACACTATATCCCATCGAAGGAAGAAATGTCCCAAACGTTGTTTGGTAAGCTAAACTTATTTTTTGTTATTTTTTTAATAAGTTGTTGTTTTTTTTTGTTAATTAACCCTTTAATTGATTCAGATAAAACGCTGGATAATTTTGTATCGGAGAAGAGCAAACAATTAATATCTCGATTGCAGATCGATGACAGTTTTCTTCAGGAAGATGTGTCTTCATGGGATAATAATGCTGCTTTTCTCGAATCTAAAAGAAGAATAAATCGTTTGAAGGTAGTAAATGACACTGCTGAAAGAGCTGTCAAATTAATGCAAGATTTTCACGGACATAGCGCGGCTGAAGAAAAGCTAAAACAATTCCTGTTGCCCTGCGTCCAGGAACATAGAAATTTGTATCCGGATTGTAAAAAAGATACCCTTAAGAGAAGTTACCCTGGTTGAGTGTGGTTATTTTATACGTTTAAATAAAGATAATTCTTTCTCTTATTTCATTTTGTCTTTTATTCACTTTATTTATTTCATTTTTATTAATTTTGTAGCACTAACCAAATATTAGGACAAAACAAGATTTTTAAGAAACTTTGTGGCTCGGTCGGCACGGATTGCAATCATGCTAGAAAGATAAAATTTCATATTTAAGTATGGTTTTGCATTTAAAAAAGATATAGAGGGTATGCATTTCAAAATTCTAAAAAAAAAATTTTTTCGTCATATAAGGGACACCCTAATATATATAAAAGGGTATTATTATGAAATTTTACGAATAATACCCTTTTATATAATTTATTAATAATATTATTAATCGATATATGACTAGACTAGCTCTGAAGTCTATCGCTATCTCTATTGATTGACATATAAATGACTAGGACAGGTATCTAATATTAATACGTGAAGAAAAAACTTTGTACCCCTTTTTCAGCATATTGCGCGCACGGAGGAGTGTGAAATCTGGTACAGTTAAAGTTTATATTGAGAAAGAGTGCAGAAAGCTAAAATTACGGTCGAATTTCGACCACAGGGTAGTATAATTATTGACTACAGTATTGAGTTCTGCAAAAAGGGAGTGAAAATATTCTGACAGGGTTGGTAACGCGCGAGCTAAATATAAGTTATCCAATCCCATCTGTCATATTGCTGCTGTGTCATATCAAAGGATTTGTGCCTCAAATAACGATAAATTCAAGATTAATTTCAAAATGTCTTAGCTTTCTTGGTAAATTAGTTAATTCGTACACTTTGATCATAGACTTAGGATTTCGAGACAGCAATTTCCACAGAATAACATGACAAGTACAACCTACATCACTGTACGTACGTACACAATCCAAACTGACGCAGGATCCGGCTGTCAAACTAAACTGATATATCGGACGGGCTTGGAATTACAAGGATTATATTGTCAATAGTATACGCCGATATGTTTTATTGGTATCCCGGGACAGACTAAGTACCTCTGATTAATGCCCGGGGGAGGTTTGCTGTCGGAAAAATCTTTTTCGTGTAATTCTGCGTTTGGACTCTAGTCTGGCTGTGGTTGAAATTGAGTTAGGGTTGTATTCGTAGATTTTGTTTGGGTTTTCTGTTTATAATATACTTATTTATTATTATTTATTTGAAGAGGTAGGGTACTAAGCCCCATTGACACTGCGAACTGCGAAGATCTATTGTGAAGCCTCTTGTATTATTACAGCACTCCCTCTAGCTGTAAGTCAATAATAAAATTGACTTTATTCTTGGGGTGGAGGGATTTAATCTCATCTGGTGAGATTAGGTGGCCCCCCAGGTGCTGGCTTCTAGTGTGGTGTACTACGTCACACTCGCATAGGATATGTATGGGCGTCTCATCCTACTCGCGACAGAATCTGCAAATTGTGGTGTCACTAAGGCCCATTTTTTGCAGGTGCTTGTTTAGTTTGCAGTGCCCAGTGAGGGTTCTTGTCAAGATCCTAATACAGCTCCTGTTTATAGAAAGCGCTTGTTCCGTAAACTTATAATATACTTAACTGGTTCTTATACCTTTTATACCGTTATTGGTTGTGGCTATGCCACTGCAAAAATCAGCAATTACGAGGTCATTCTGACACGGTTGAGATAGCAGAAATTAGCAGACTTAGGCCTTTAAAATTAGCGTGATGCTATAACAATAAAAAATTATTTCGGAAGTAACATCCATAGAGTGTTAGTAACATGGTAGCTTATTATCTAGTGTTAGTACTTAAAACCCTCCGCACACACTCCTTTACAATCGGAGAGCTAAAGCTCTCCGCTACAGTTCTGCGGATGCTGTTAAGACTGTCTCGCACTCTCCTCAGTAGCGAAACTGTTTTTTTACGAATGATCGCGTTAAATCCTATATAGCTATGATGACTTTTAATTACGTTAAATCGAAGACAAAATTACTATGATCTCAAAACCAATGGAGACACAGAAAAATAACAAAAAATCTTTAAATTATACTTGCTGATATTTTTTACAGAGGTCCTGTCAAAATATCATCATGCTACCCTCGTCAGGGTAGGGCAGACGTGTCGGTTCCGACGTGATCCCGGCTTACCACGCCAAAGAAAATATTGGATTGGTTTATTTTGTTTGATTATTATATTTATTTCTTCAATAAAATCAATCAATGCAATAAAATCACATAAATTTTTATCAAAATCTTGAAATATATGAAATTTCCAAGTCAAACAAAGTTTAATTGGAATTTTCTATTCGAAATATCCTCAGTAGCAGTCTGAAGTCTCGAATTGGTCTTAATAACGGCATCGGCAAAAATTTGGGTGTTCAGAAATGTGGGCGTACAAAAGTGTGGGCGTAAAAAACTGTGGGCGTACAAAAGTGTGGGCGTACAAAACTGTGGGCGTACAAAAATGTGGTTGTACAAAAATATGAGTGTACAATAATAATTTGAGTGTACAAAAATGTGGGTGTACAAAAACTTAAGTGTACAAAAATACACTTCTGCCTAACCCTTCGGGGAATAAAGGCGTGATGATATGTTATATTTAGAAGCCTACTACACTATAAGTTTACTACTTATTTTATACATTATGTGACCTTCGTAGCCGTGTAGCAGTTTCGTAGCAATTTCGTAGAGGGTACGTAGACGTTATTTTATTTAGGAAAATGGTTTATGAAATTCTGAGGGTATGTACGAGAATTCTTGTATGAAATTTTCTAGAGTAAATTCTTAATTCTGTTTTTGAGTAAAGTGGAGAATGTTTTTAATAAAAATACTGTTATTAAAGTTTATAGTTTATCACTTTTGATATTACTATACATATGTATAATACTGGTTACGGATAATGTGTTTTTTTTTATGTTGTCTAAGTTATAATATAAGTAATATTTGACTAGCAATGTTGTACTGAAATTATAAAATTATTGTTATTTATTTATTTATGGACTTACTAACTAAGCACAAGAGACTTACATAATTTATGGTCCTACTTTACAAGCTGTCCTTTTGAACGGTTTTAGTACACATCGTCATGAACAACCAGCTACCAACTTTAGGACCAAACCAGACATCGCAAAAAATATCTGCTGTTCAATAAAATAATATTGAATTTTTTGTATGGAACTGCTGATTTTATTTTCACGGTTTCTAATTTGGTCCTATACTAAAAGTTTAATGATGATGAGTACAATGAACCGCTTTCAGCTTTATACAGAGTAACCGCGTATAAGTACCTATTTTACCCGGAGCAGGTCCCAGATATTGAACATGGATAGTAATAGTTATTTGTTGTTTGTATACAAGAGTGCAAAGTTGCTTTTTAACCGCGTGTTCAATTTTGATGACCGAGCAAGCGAAGGATTCTAAAATTGAATCACGAGCGCAGCGAGTGATTCAAAATTAGAATCCTGAGCGTTAGCGAGGGAATCAAAAGAGCACGAGGTGAAAAATCTTTGCACTCGAGTGCAACACGTAACTTTTCATTCCACCTCAGCGAGGAAATGACTAAATGCAAAAAAAAAACGTTTAATTCACAAACTTAGTGCACACGATGTTCTAAATTCAATTTACTTTATCCTCTAGAGAATAAAAACGGCTTTTCCACTCAGATATTGAAGATTAAAAATACTCTTTCCGAGATGGTGGGATGAAAAAATTTTTTTCAATAAAAAAAATATGACGTAAAAACTGACTTCAAAAAAATAAAAAATACAAAATAATTTTCTTAAAAAACTTAACGGCTTATGAAGGCGGTGCCACTGAAGAATTAAAGTCCCCGTCTTCAGAAGCTGATAAGTTTTTTAAGAAAATTATTTTATACTTTTTAGTTTTTTGAAATCGGTTTTTACTTTTTTTAAAGTTCATTTTATTTTTCTATTTTGTGTGGCATAAACAATACATAAACATGTGATTACAGCAATCGCGAGTGATATGCTGTTATCCAATCAAGAGTTCCATTGTCTATCTCCGAAGGTCTTCATCAGATCTACACCAAATTTAAATAGGCCAACCTCGAGAGTATACCCTTTCAAACAAAAATGGTCTGGAATTAGCAGAGTAATCGCGTAAAAACATACAAAAAAAATCTCCTTTTTTTGAAGTCGGTTAAATAGTAATAGTATTGGATTCGAAAATAGATGTGTACGTAAAAGCTTTATAAATGAAGAATCAACACCAAATGAACACTACATTAGTTCTCATACATTTGTATGAATAAATCATTCGTACAAGCTTGATGCTAAAATATATATGTGTGCACTGGTAATACATTAGTAGGTCGGCGGATCACACATAAATATTCATTGGTTCTAATATATTATAGAATAGAATATATCTTTATTTCATGTAAACCAGATTCTGGGATATATGATATGTCGAGATTCTAAGTGCGCGGTTCCAAGTAGTAGATCCTATGGAGAAGAATCGGCAAGAAACTCCATGGAAACTATTTTAAAATAATAGATTACAATCTTGATTAGTACAGTGCTGTGGTAAGAGCTGCGAGATAATGTAATTCAATGTGAATATGGATTTTTCGCAATAAATTTCACATACTGAACGGAGGAGAAACGGAGAACGGAGAAACGGCTCAAATATATTTTATATATTTTTAATTAAAAAATATATAAAATATATTTGAGCCGTTTGGTGTCGAAACGCTCGGGTCATGGGGACCGAATGCATGTCTCCTATTCAGAGATATTGCAAACCGGTTGGTCGACGCTACGCGTGACCCGAGCGCTGGCCTATTCTTTGGTCAAAGAATAAGCAATGCCATTCAACGTGGCAATGCTGCCAGTCTTCTGGGCACGCTACCAATTGACAGCGATGAGGAGGAGCACTTTGATGCCTAGGTGCTCAGTTTTATATTGGTATTTATTTTATTTAATTAGTGTAATGGTTGTAAATAGTTTAATGTTTCAAAGTAAATTTAAAGTGATTAAAAGGGAGTACGAAACATTGAAGCGATATCATTGTATTATTTGAAGTTCATCTTAACAAATTGCTCTGAATAAATCATTCGTAGAAGTTTGACGCTACAATTATACGCGTGCACTAAAATTCATTAGTAGATTGGCGGATCACACATAAATATTTAGCAACGGTTCTAATACATTAGGCGGTAGACGTTCCACTGAATTATGTATTAGTGGTGTACGAGACAGGCGGTGGAGGTACTCCGATGGCAATTGTTTTAGTGTTAAGACTCTGAGGGCCTAGCACGAATGTTTTGACGTATGGTAACGTAAACATACTCAAATTTTGATTATAATAAATAAACATTATAGTTTTAAAAAAAAACACTTTTGTCATCCAAACTAAACGTGTATGCAAAATTTCAGCTCAATCGGAAACCGGGAAGTGGGTCAAATTTAACTTCCAAGATTTTTTTACATAGTTAGTTACAAGTGAAGCTAATAAAAGCGTTTTAAAATACGATGAATCTATAGCATTTTTCTTCAATTTTATACAACAAACACACTTGTTTCATGAAAGTGAAAAAATATTGCATGTATTTCCAAAAAAAATATCATAATTATATTAAACGTGTACTCGTATTTTTGGTTTTAAATTTGGTTACGTTTACGCTACGATACGTTTAAACATTCGTGCTCGGCCCACTGTTGTGGGTTAAATGAATCACAATCCATATTTATTAGGAATTTAATTTTCGATATCTAAAAGTATATTAGGATCGAATAGAATAGAGAAAGGCTTTATTGTACACCAACATGAAAAAAAAGTACAATAAAGTTAGTGTAAAACAATGCACAATGGGCGGTGTTATCGTATAAAGTGATCTTTTCTAGAAAACCTTTGGATGGATAAAATGGAATGGGGTAGTCTGTGGTGTACGTATTTAAAATCCATACAATATTATATACAATATTACAAACAAATATAGCATAATTATGTACATAAATAGGCAACAAATGCAGAATAAAATATATAGTGGTCGCCTAGTGGTCGAAATTCGACCGTAATTTTAGTTTTCTGCACTCCTCCATATAAACTTTAATTATGCCAAATCTCACACTCCTCCGTATGCAGAATATGCTCAAAAAGGGGTAAAAAGTTTCCTCTTCACGCAATTATATATAGATTAATACAAAAAATAAAATTGATGTCGGTTTTTACTTTTTTTAATACCTATACGTTTTCATTTTTTGAAGTCGGTTTTTACTTTTTTTTAATATACCTTTGAGTGTTTTGAAGTCAGTTTTTACTTTTTTAAAGATTATTATTTATTTTAGTTGCATTAACAATATATAAACATACGATTACAGCATACGCGAGTGATTTGCTATTATTATTTTTATTTTTCATGTTTTCTTTGATATTCCTGTTTTTTTTTGTCTTAAACCCGTTTCTTTCTTTCTTAATATCAATCCTTAGAAGACGAGCAATTCTACAACGTGAATCAGAAATGCGTGATCATATTAATTTAAGGGTGTGGATCAGACCATCAAATTGAATAATCTATGGGATCAACATTCAGTTGTCCCATACGTTTAGGTCGAGTAGGTATTAAATTCAAATAAATAAAAATAAATTTAAAGTTTTGTATGGGGGAGATGATAAAAAAAAATGCGATTACGATGTTGGTCCCATAGAGAAAGTTGTTCAGTTTGATGGTCTGAACCACACCCTTATTAATATGACCACACATTTCTAATACACGTTGTACTTAATACCAACCAGCAGGTCTACCGCGTAACTAAAATTGTAATGAACATCGACATTGGTATTAAACTTCAATACGATCGTGAGAGCCTAAACTTTGAGCTACGCGGTAGACCCACCGCTCCCGCTTATAACATACACCATACATCACTCACTGACTTTTACATACGTTGAATAACATATACGTTTATTTCTCAGTAAATAAAACAGAGCTGATTGTGATTGAGGGGGGATTTGCCGAAGGAACCCGAGGGAATTCATAGTTACACATGTAAGAGTATCTTAATATTTCTAAGTAGTACTTTGTTTGGATTTCTTTGTAGTTGCGCAGTGGGTTAAGTGACTTTTGAGTTGGATGTGTTTTTTTTTAAGAAGGGATTTTTTTGCGAACTCTTTATTATTATATTGTAAAAGTCATGGAGGCACTTGAGAGAAAGGATTGATGTTGATGTAAATCTTGATACTTGAAGATCTTATCTATTATTACTAATAATATAGAAAAGATTGTGAAGATTTTTAGATTATAAGTGACTTCAAGAGTCACTTATAATCTAAAAATCTTCACAATCTTTTTTGTTGAATGTGTTTTTTTTTTAAAAGAAGGATTTTTTTGCTTTCCATTTAGGTATTATTAAAATCGTAAAAATTGAGAGAAAGGATTGATGTTGATATTTAAGTCTTGATACTTGAAGATCCTACCTTATTAATCCTACTAATATTATAAATGTAAAAGTTTCCGAAGATTTTTGGATGTTAAGTGATTTTTGAGTTGAATGTGTTTTTATTTTGCTTGCTATTTAATATTATATCGTAAAATTCATGGAAGCAATTGAGAGAAAGGATTGATGTTGATATAAATCTTGATACTTGAAGATCCTATCTACTAAGCTTACTAATATCATAAAAATATGAAAGTTTGTGAATAATTTTGTGTGTTGTGTATTAAAATTTGTTCATTTTAGTAGGCTTATAATTGTCAAAATTTACGTAACGTCAATGTTGCAAAATAAAATGTCAAAAAAATCTGTTGTTAAAACACAGACGCCATATTGAACTTTTATCCCTAGTATAAATCCCTATTAACTACTTGAAAATCGGCCGAATAGTGATTTTACTCGCAAATAGCGAATTAATTACCAGATCAGGCTATGGTGAAACATAAAAATAGTTTATTAATGGAAGAATTGCTAATTTACTCTAGAGTAAGACATATTCTATCTTGTTGTTTTGTTGTTGTATCTTGTTGTTGTTGTTGGACCTAAGTTTTATCCTCAAAGTAAAATATATATTAACAAGTTCAAGCACTGCCAAGTACTTAATTCCAAAGTACGAAAATATAAATAAACCACCTTTCTCGCTTTTCAAACCCGCTCATGTGTCATTAACATCTTTTCAACTTACAAAAAGATTTATTCTTCACAAACAAGTTTAATCCTCCATATTCATAAAAAGAAGAAACTTTTCTTCTGTAGACTTATTTATAAAATCAAATTATACAAACTGGTTTTAAGCGGTGTATACACGAGGCAAGGTGGTGGGAAAGAGAAGGCCTGCAAAAAATAAGAGACAGAAGATCGGGTTCAAAACCATATCATATACTGTTAGAATTTTATATTTTACTGTAACTTTGTACTTTTTATTTTATTTTTTATATTTTATTTCATATTTGTCTCTTTTTGAGAGGCTCGTAGCTACATAGCTACCGTGCAGATCAGTCGATCAGCGAGGTTAAGCTGCGGTTGCCGCGGTCAGTCCCTGGATGGGTGACCATTTCTTCGAACATCGACACCCCTCTGTGCCTCGGATAGCACGTTAAGCAGTTGGTTCCGGTTGTCATACGAATACCTTTGACAGTCGTTACGGGAGTCAGCAACCCAGAAAAAGTCTGACAACCGGTCAAACCTTAGGGTATCAGTTTCTCCCAGTAATTGGGTGGCGGAGGTCAGATGGCAGTCGCTCTGTATAAAATACTGTTATTCAGCCGCATCTGGTTAGACTGGGAGCCGACCACAGTGTAGTTGGGATACAGGCCAGGCAGATGATGATTTGTCTCTTTTTGTAGTTTTAGTTTTTATCTTTAATCTTCTCTCTCCTGTGTTGTCAATATCTCCGTACTGAATAAATGTTTTTTCTTTCTTTCTTTCTCCTTATAATGTGATGCAACCCTTTCTCCATTTACTATGTAAAATTCGAAAACTTTCCGGGCTGCAACTAGAGTTTTATTCTACATTAGGTATACGTAATCATATATTGCCGGATCTAAGGTTCAAACCTCGGCACCACATGTATTACAACCGCGCTTATAATGTACGCGCAAATGTTTATGAGCCCTCGAACTCTCTCCCTCTCCCCCTCTAGCACCTATAATAGTACGCTTATTATAGGTGCTAGAGGGAGAGAGAGAGAGTGCAGAGTTCAGTTCAGGGCTCATAAAGATATGCGAGTACTATACTTAAATAACAAAATAGTTTTTTGAGTAATCGAGTGTTGTAATGCAATTTTTTTTGAAAAAATTTGCATTACAATATTTTGAAAGTGACTGCAAAGGCCCAGTTGAAATAAAAAAACGTTGACTTTCATGTTGCAGGCAAAAATTATCATTTACATTGTCGTCCAGTGTAGACTCTGCTTTATATCTACCACGTGAACAATAGGGTGAGACAAACAAAACACCGCGTTAAGAATGTCAGTTAGCAAGTTTGATAATAGCGAAGTTGGTGTAAACAGCTCGGTGATAAGACATTGTCTTGCGCAACAAAAGCCAAGTTTTGGTAACTTCACCCTACGTGCCAGACGCTTTATAATTTTATGCTGTAACTTGTTCGAGATGTTATGACTTCTGAACTGAGCGAATAAGTCAGTTTAATTTGAGAAGAATACATTTTATTCCTAAACAAGACTAGCTGGTCGCGGGACTTATCTCATTACCGTGACCCCGGAACGTAAAGGGCTATTGAAGGAACACCGTGGATTTTAGTCAGTACAAGTCTGACAGTCCCTCCCGCCCTGCCCGGGGTCGGAGGACTCATTTGATGATTTTAACAAGCTAAAAAAAAAAAAAAAAACAAGACTAGCTGAGCCCGCGGCTTCGTCTACGTGGAATTTAACAAAGTTAGTTTTGCTTTAAATAAGTATAACATCAACTATCTGCCAGTGAAAGTCCCATAAAAATCGGTCTAGCCGTTTGGGAGATTAGCGGGAACAACCAAACAGACATACAATATTTTTTTAAATTGTTTTTTTCTTTTTATTCTGGAAACAATATCTAAATAGTGAAAAAATAATAAGCTGTCCCATACGTTTGGGTCCAGTTATTGAAGTTTTGTATGTAATTTTTAATAGTATCACAAGAGTGTTTTAATACCTAGTTAGGTATGTGCAGTTTCATACACTACTTTATCTATGCAATAGCTACCTAGTTAACACATTAATAATGTAAATAAACAAATATGGCGCCGAAACTCAGCAGTGTTAACGCGCATGCGCTCTAGCGCGCCGCGCAAGCGCCGTAGCCGCACCACCATAGACAATGTGCGGCTGCTATAAAAATTGAAATGAAAGCTCCTTGGTGGAACCGAAATGTACTTTAATAGAAAAATAGTAATTTTATGGCATTGTTTCGTTGAGGAAACTGTATCGTAATAAAACTTTTTAATTTTATTATAGTTGCATGTGCATAGAGTCTGACATTATAATACTATCCTTGAATTCACAATTAGGACTTTACGATATGAGTGTAGATTAAAATATTTAATATATACTCGACCCAAACGTATGGGACAGTAGATAATTAATTTTTCGCGATTACTTTGTTGGTCCTATAGAGAAAGTTGTTCAGTTTGATGATCTGATCCACACCCTTAAATATGACCTATCATTTCTGATACACGTTGTGTTCTAGTTTTGAAAGCGTCAGTATTCTGGAGCATGAAAGGTAGTTATCTAAATATCTACCCTCTCATAAAACTAATTACTAACAGAACTAAGCTCATAAAGTACACCTGATGTAAGTACATTACGTATGCTGTCAGTCCAAAGTTAAATACTGAATATTTAAGCCAGTTTTACACTTTGGTAGATGTAAGTTGAGATAGACACGACACGATAGAAGATTTTGTTGGAAATAGTTTTTTTTTATATAACCTAGCCCCACACTACGATTCTCCCTGTATCGTGGGTACAGTTCACAAACATACATGTCACATGAAACGTTGCGGCGTCATTATCCCGTACGGAATAAAATTATTTTTGTTTCTTTTTTTTCTATTACCTAACACAAAACTATAATTTGCACTTCTTCATGAATATTATAAAATGTGTGAAAATAATAAACACTGATTCGGGAATCAATATTTTAAATACATTTAACCATGCAATCAACTAACCCTATCGCAACCCAGTGCTCAATATAGGCCTCTATAACACCCTTCAAATATACCCTATACATACAACCAAAATCCTTACTGTTGTATACATCCAAAAACAAACATACAATGTAGTCATAGGCATACATACTAACTAAACCACCTGGCCATCTGCGCCGTACAGATTTGGCCAGCTAAATCCGATTGCATTTGCCTAATTCCCATTGCCTATACAAGTATGTATGTGTGTGGTATAATAATATTAAATTGATCACACCTGTCTGTGTGTGTATAATCTATATCTACACTAATATTATAAAGAGAAAAGATTAGATTTTTGTATGTTTGTTTGTAATGGATAAAAACAAAAACTACTGGAGCGATTTAAAAAAATCTTTCAACAGCAGAATGCTATATTATCACTGAGTAACATAGGCTATAATTAATTTCAAAAACATCGGGATCTCAATGACATCTTTAATCACCCGTGCGAAGCCGGGAGGAGCCGCTAGTAGATAATAAATAAAAAAGAAAAGAAAGATAAATCATTTATTCGGACTAGACATCAGACAACCCAGTGCACAAACATAAAAAAGTAAAAAAAAAGCAACAATTAAAAACAAAGTGCTGTCGGTATGCCAGTACCAAATGGATTGCCAACTCGGCATTTGCTGGGCATAGAAACACCCAGCGCTGATTATCAGTTGGCACACCTATAATAAAGGACATACTATTACCTAAACATGAGTTTTATGATAATTATGAAAGAATTAACATAATAATAGTAATGCTATTTATTGCACATCAGTTTTGCAGGAATAATAAACACTAGCATTTGCCCAGTGGTCGCTTTCTGCACTCCTTCCCCATATAAACTTTAACTATGCCAAATATCACACTCCACCGTGCGCGCAATATGCTTAAAAAGGGGTACAAAGTTTTCTCTTTACGTATTAAATATAGATCATAATTATTAAATAAATCAAATTTATTACGATATCAAGTTTATTTAATTTCTGCCCTTTAGTACCGGAAAATCTAAAAATACAGTAAAAGATACTACAAGTATTACAATCCCTCTATTGTATAATACTACATCTATACAGAACATAAGGCCTGGTTTTTGGTTCATTCGTCAGCAAAAAAGGTAAAAACAAGTTTATGACCTCCCTTTGTAGGTCATAGGAAGTTCCGCAATAAATGCTGGCATCGAAATAGAGGAAGAAGTCAGAAGCTCTACTCCACACATAGTGCCACAAACTTATCTGTCCTGGTCATGGCGTCGCTGCCGTCGCTTTTACCAATGTCATCTCCCTACAAAATGACATTTTAAAGTCACTTTTGTTCTGTGGTTAGTCTGTTAGTTCCAATTTTGGTCACCGGGTCAGATAAGTTTGTGGCACTGTATAATTTTTAATTTATTTTTGCTCGGTCACTCGGTGTTGCCACTTAATTAATTTAATTATTTTTTTGTTTAGCAGAACCATAGATTTATAATATGTAAGCGAAATCCTACATCTATGAGCAGAACAATTATTTAAGATTTATTATTAAGTGGTCTTGGTGTAAGGTTTTAGATAAGTTTCATGCGTCATATTGGGCGAAAAATAAAAACATTTTCTTTCTTTCTTTTTTTCTTTCCTAGGCTTTCTTCTTTTCTCTTTCTTAAAAAAAACATTCACCTCTTTTGATTTGCTCCTTATATCGTGGGTACAGTTCACAGACATTAATCTCACATACTCAGTTGTACTTATACATACCTAGACCCGGAACAACTATCTGTAGATCATACAAATATTAAATTTGTTCCGTGCGTACCTACATCAAATCCACGACACGTAGCGAAAAATGCCAACCCCTTAGCTCTGCGCCAACAAAGCTATCAAAATCTCGCAAAACAAAATAAAATCACAAAATCAGAAAAAGAACAATCCGAAAAATAATTGAAGCGCGCGCAATTTTTAACTGTCTAGTAGAAATATTCAGGAGAGCAGAGAATTCAGATTTTATAAAGTTTTTTATTTTGTCGATCGATTTTGACGATCGACAAGCTGTCTTTCGAGCTCTATGAAAAATACTGTCAGATATTATTTGATTCTTTGCTTAATTGTCATGTCAACTGATAAAAATAATTAGGTAAATAAGAATATTCCAATCTCCACTCAACTTATCACATGTTCTATTCAACCTTGACATTGGCAGAATCATCGTCAAAACAATGGAGCCATAATCCTAAAATTTGCATTGAAATAAGAATATTGAGTTAAAAGCACAATACATTAACCAAAACTGAAGTTTTACAAAGCCATTATTTTTAAGAAAATAGTGTTGAGCTAAGCATTACTTATTGCATTTAAAATTAAATCTTTTTGGCATAAAAAATAAGATTAAATTTACTTTGGCTCAATCGACCATCAATGAGGAGCTTTCATAAATTTTTGAAAAATATTTTTTTTAGCGATTACTGAAATTAACTATTTTCAAGGTTTTGCATTCATTCGAAGTTCGACTTTTGATGAGCAGATTCGACCATTATGAGCAGTTGTTGGAAGTTGATTTTCTGTAGATTACTTATTTTGTGGTACTTGAGTCTCGGAATATTTATTAACTTTATTTGTCGTCGTAATGTACTAGGAAAATATAGGATTTACTATTGTGATGTAATTTAAGCACGTTATTAAGTGCGTCAGATATTTGTCATAGTATTATTGAGCACTAATTTTAGATTTCTTTTTAGATTATTTGAATTTCTAGTATTCTTGTTGTTTCTTTTTATTTTTTGTTATTAAATTGTGGTGCCTTAATTTTGCAACTACATTTTTTTTTCCCTGGTCGGCGTTTAACACCCCCGGAAAAGATGTAGCCTATTTTCGCCTGGAATTATGTTTCAAATTGCCTACTGGCAATTTTATCTCCGATCCCTTTAAAATTATTATTTCTTTAATGTATCAAAATCTAAAAATCTCCCCAACTTACCATAATAATAACCTAACCGTCAAAAACCCCCGACTCTAACTAGAAAAAGAGCTGTAACTTTTGAACGGCTAAACAGATTTTCATGAAACATACCTAACTAAGATGATTTCCGATTAAACTAGCTCTCAACTAATTAATTGATTAATTATTAAATAATTATTGATTAATAATTAATTGATTAATTATTAAATAATTATTAATTATTTAATTGTTTTTGTGCTATGTCAAATAAATACTTATTTTCGTTTTTTTTTTCTTTTTTCAACTAAGAAAACAGCTTTTAAATCTTTTGGAGCTACAATGCCACAGACAGATCCACATATACACACTACAAACTTATAACACTCCTTTTTTTTGTCAGAGGTTAAAAACAACAAGCAAGCAAGGATTGTGGCGTTTCTGAACGATAAATTCGAGGCTCAGTGCCTTCTGCGAGCCAGATTCAGTCTAATCCCTCAGTTCTGGCTAATGGCTGTGTACTGCGCAAATGTTTTACGAAATGTATAAAGTTTTGTTGCATTTTGTCCGTCCATTTGCATTAATCCGGCGATATTGGAGGAAAGATTATTATTGGGCTTTCGGAAAATAAAATAATGAAAACTGAAATGAAATTGGGAATATTCGTGTTATTGATTATTGGTTGCGTCAGATAGTTGGAACGATGGTGGTCTATCTATCATGTATCTTATTAATTTTAGTTGAATTATGTAAGTACCTGGTTAAATGTGTGGCGGATTATTATGTATTTTTAACCCCCGACAAGAAAGAGGGGTGTTAAAAGAAAAGAAAGAAAGAAAATTCATATATTTGCCACAAAAACAAGACACACTAGAATTATAGACATAGGTAATAAGAAGAGGACAGGTGCATAGACAGAGAATACAAGTGTTATAAGTTTGTAGTGTGTCTGTGTATCTGTGGATCTATATGTGGCCTCGGAGCTCTAAAACGGATAGACCGATTTCAATGTAATTTTTTAATTGAAAGCTAGTTTAATCGGGTATCATCTTAGCTATGTCTCATAAAAATCTGTTTAATCGTTCAAAAGCTACAGCTCTTTTTCTAGTTGTGGTTGGGGGTTTTTGACATTTTACGTAAAGTATTTATGTAATATCATTCAATTATTATGATTATGTAGTGACGGTAGATGGAGTAGGGCGCCTAACAGAATGGATACCGATAGACGGTAGACGGTAGTATTGGAAGGCCGTCAGCCAGATGGACAGATGACCTGCAAAGAATCGCGGGTAAGACCTGGATGCGATTAGCACAGACCATCAAAACATGGCATGAAAAGCAGGAGGCCTATACTCAGCAGTGAGTAGAAGCAGGCTGTCAATGAAGTGATTATGATATTTTTTATCATAGTATAAAACTTAATTCGATCGATCGAATAGATCTTAATATTCAGATTGACCTCTGTACAGTGTACAGTCCTATACAACGCAAAGTTCATGATTGTCTGGTTGTAGCGAAATGTTGTCGATTCAACGCGAGCAAAGCTTTACCTAGGTTAATATAATTCGTCAGCAATTCAGCCAGCTGTCAAATTATGTAATGCTCCATGGACTTCAAGTGGCATCAGCAATACTAACGAAGCATAATTTATACAATAAAACGCGTATCAGAAATGTGTGGTCATATTAATAAGGGTGTGGATCAGACCATGAAACTGAACAACTTTCCATATGGGACCAACTTTGTAATTGCGAAAAAATTAGCAGTTAGTATAGGAGTTTAATAATAATTTGTGGTCGTGATCCTCAGTATTGAGGGACCGAGGAAGAAGAAGAATTGGTGAAAAATTGATAACATTGATCACCCATTCATTGATTGACTACCCTCTTCTCTTTACTTTTTTCTCCCAATCCTCCGTCTTACCTTACTTCTCACTTTCAGTACGTGTCTACCAATCACGCTAAATATCTTCGTTCTTCTAATAACCGTCTTCTTCAATGTCCCTCTCACCGCTCTGACTTCGTCCATTCAACATTCTTTGTCCAGTCGATTCTATTATGGAATGCGCTTCCGCTGGTAATTAGGATGGCTAACAGTCGGCTTTCTTTTAAGTTTAAGTTACGTAAGCACTTTCGTGATAAGACTTTGGCGGATTCATCTCGACTTTGATTTATCTTGATATTATATATATTAATATGTATGTATATTATTTGTATAGTATGTAGGTACGTGATGTATCTAATAATGTAGGTAATTATATATTGTAATGTAAGTAGGTATATGTGTATTGTATTGCTTAGGTTCTACATAAGTAGGTATATTATTATCCTCACCTAATAATAATGACTAGTGCATCTACCATTTTTTTGTCTCTGCATCACCCTAAGGTTGTCTGGCAGAGAATGCCTTTGGCATTAAGACCGCCTTTGTACATATTTGTATGAAAAGCATTAAAATAAATAAATAAATAACACACAGCGCCACCATAATTACGTGACTACAAATAGTCAGTGTACAGCTAGGATCTAAGCCCCTAATATAAGTTGGTTATACAGTTCTATCCTCTCACCCTGTTTATTGTAGCTTGTTTATATTTTATGTACCTCTAACTAGTATTTATTTTGTAGTAAGTATACCTATATATTGATAGTTTCGAGCGTACGGCACTCGTGGGTTGCAGCTGAAAACCAGCGTCAGGTGGCCAGTATCACTGCCTCTTGACATTATGCTGAGCTGCGGCCTTTTTGCACAATAACTCATTTTATGTTTTCTTTGATTTGTTTTATTTATTTTTTATTGTGCTAATAAACTCTTTTTCTTTCTTTCTTTCATTCAACTATAGGAACAATATCTTCCTACAAATTGATGCGGACGTAGCAAACTCTAACATAGTAGAAACTGCACGAAATACATGTCATATTTCACTTCACAGCTAAACGTCATCAAGCGAGCTACAACGTGCTATAACGTTCATGTCTCATTCCGTTTGCCTTGCGAGAAATATGCAATATCGCACCTCTATGATTTAGGTCTGGCGCATACAGGACTTTTGGCGACAGCGACTAGGGATTATGCGACAGTGTCGCGTGTAAGCGATTTTAAGTTTCAGGTAGAATCGACCTTTAGATCATTCAATCCTTCTTCCAAACTGCTCAACAACATTCATATCACTTTTGAACGGCTGAACAGATTTTCATGAAACAGATAAGTACCTTTAGCTTTATACCTATATACCTTTGTAATTAGTTCTCCTATTTAATGTTTTCTGTGTCTTTGCATGTGTGTACATAAATGATTAAATAAATAAACTAAGATGATACCCGATTAAACTAGCTTTCAATTAAAAAAACTGCATTGAAATCGTCCATCCATTTTGGAGCTACGATGCCACAGACAGATACACAGATCCACAGATACATAGATATACACACACACATATACATACTACAAACTTATTACACATATCTTTCTTGTCGGGGGTTAAATATCATTTGGCCAAATTTTCGCGATTAGTCGCGGCGACTAACTTCCGATTCACTCGTCCGCCGTTGCTAAACGCATTGTGTAATCCACCCTATTTATTCACTACGACAGTCCTGTCTAATTTCGTTTGCGTTGTAATTGTGTTCACGCATAAATTTAGAACGCCTGACATTTGGTGAACAAATTGGAGATACTTACTTATGCTGGAAACTCAATGTAAGCCTACGGTTTCGTGTTATTATTGTTAGCCCGCATCATCCCACTGCTGGGCAAAGGCCTCCCCTCATGATTTCCAGGCTTTTCGGTCTAGGGTCAATGTGAACCATTCATCAATCCAATACACACAAGTTCTTATATTTTTCCATTCATCTTTTTTATTTATTTTCTGTACATGTAGGCACACATACCGTCACTCGATGCGGCTCCCGCTGAAAACCAGCTCTGTTGGGTTGTTCGCAGCGCGGCATGCTGAGCGGAAGCCTGTTTGACACAGCTGCGACGTACAATCCATTTTATTTATGATAGCTTCCGCCAGCGGCTTCGCCCGCGTGGTATCTTTATAAATTATAGCCTATGTTACTCACTGATAATGTAGCATTGTGCTGGTGAAAGAATTTTTAAAATCGGTCCAGTAGTTTTTGAGTTTATCCATTACAAACAATCATACTAAAAATCAAATCGTTCCTATTTATAATATCGTCAGTGGAAAGCCAAAACTACTAAAGCGCCAATTCGTTGCCAAACTAACTTAAACTTTAAAATGTGCCCCTGTAAAGTTTAAGTTAGTTTGGCAACGAATTGGCGCTTTAGTAGTTTTGGTTTTCCGCTGACGATATTAGTATAGATATATTTTTATTTTTGTTATACATGGTTTAATATTTATTTTTCTATTTTATGTATAAATCTTTAAAATCGTTTTTGTGCTGTGTCAATTAAATACTATTTCTTTCTTTCTTTCCTCATTAGTTTTATCAAGTTCGTCCCGCCATCTCTTTCGTGGTCATTTTGTGTGACGCGCAAAAATGTTTGTTGGATGCGAAACTTCCTAGTTTTCGATTGTCAAAGGATTTTTAGGTCGTGTTAGTTTTGTTGGTTAAAACCATCGCGTGGAATCACGTTGGGTCATATTATTTCCACGATATTAATCCAGGGTTCCCAACTTAGGGGTTTTCCCCCCAAATTTAGGGGGTTAATAAGTGTGATGGGATTTTTTTACTCTTGACTTTTACTGTGAAGTTTATAATGATTGTGACGCAGCTGGCTGTAAATGTTTTGAAAATGTTTCAATTATTTTTACAGAGTATTTTTGTTTTGGGGGATTATAGGGGTTTTTATCTTTAGTTTTGGGGATAAATATTTTTGAGAGTTGGTAACACTGTTAATCCTGAAAAAGTGATGTTATGCAATGTGAGCATAATGTAAGTAATACTGTTATGGATATTTACTAAATACCTACCTGTTGTTTGGTACTATGAGTTTGTCATGCTCACTAAAATGTCTCGCTGATGATGGTTGTGTGTCGGGTCGTTGAGTTCCCTTCATTAAGATTGAGCTTAGCGATGCTGACGCATGCGTCATGCTCGTGAACGGGTGCCGTCCGTCGGAACTAGTCAGCTTGTAACTGCCATGGCATTCTTATTCAAAGGCGAATCATTATCATTATCCTATTCTTAATTATTTTTATTCACATTAACACTTTCAGCGGAGCATCTGGGTATTCCAATTTTTGTTGCCCGGCGCACTATTTTCTCATACAAAATAAATGACGATTAGTGACGTTCTGCTTTTCATACAAGCAAAGATAATATGAAATGTGACACAACCGTTACTACACGTCGACGTTTATCCATGTTGTGTCATATGCAATCCACGTAGTATAGTACATAAATAAAGAACAGCGTCAACGCTAGAATAGGAGTTACGGGGTGACCCCCTCCATCTAAAGGCAATGGTGGCTCAGGAATTGTTGGGTTGCCGGGGTTGCCTTCTATGTCTAGAAGCGGTGGTGGCTCAGGATTTTCCTGGTTGCTTTTTATGTCTAGAAACGGTGGTGGCTCAGGATTTTCCGAGTTGCCTTCTATGTTTAGAAGCGGCGGTGCCTCAGGATTCCCCGGATTGCCTTCTATATCTAGAAGTGGCGGTGCCTCAGGATTCCCCGGATTGCCTTCTATATCTATAAGTGGTGGTGGCTCAGGATTTCCCGGATTGCCTACTATGTCTAGAAGCGGTGGTGGTTCGGGATTACAGTACAAACCTATAATATTATAATTAAATCATGATTATACTTATTATTTTTTACAAATATAGACGCAAACAATAAGGATAAATAACTTTACGATAAAAATCTACACAAAATAATCAAATACTTACGATAATTCGAAGGCGTAATTTCGAAAAACCACGGCCTTCTTCCCGCTCAAGGCGCGGCGGCGCACCGGACGAAAAGTATGGGAGCGGGGGCACCGAGTGACGTATTATGACGTTGTGAATGTATGCGTAATTAGAATATATGTGTGTGAGTGACCATAAAAATTGTACAAAAAAACTAACGTGGAGTGGCGCTAGCAGTCCGAATTTTTTTTGTGATACGGCGCGATGACGTAGCTTGAAGGAATTGGTATAGGCCGCAGCCGTTTATACACGTTCTTTAAAGCAAGATATATTTTTTGCTGACGTGATTAAACGTTGTGTCAATTAGCGTTTATCAAATTTGACGTATTATAACGTTGCTCCGCTGAAAGTGTTAAATTACATTATCCTCGCAGCTCTTACCAGAACATTGTGCTACTCAAGATTGTAATCTATTATTTTAAAAGAGTTTCCATGTAATTTCTTGCCGATTCTTCTCCATAGGACCTACTATTTGGAACCGCGCACCTAGAGTCTCGAGATTTCATAAGTGCCTGTATCTGGTTTACATGAAATAAAGATGTATTCTATTCTATTCTATTCTACAAGATTAATTCGTCTTCCATCTGGCCTGGCACCACAATATTGTATCACAGCCAAAATCTTCATTAAATTATAAAAGAAATATTACGAGTATTTCACGAACATTTCCTTCCATTGTTCCTTTTAAACTTGAAACGGAACAGGAAAATAAAACCCGAATGGGGTTTAAGTGTAATTAAATAAATAATTCATTATTTAATTACTCTGAAGCCTCAATAAATTTTATTCCCCGCGCCATTTGAAGTACGGTTTTTACCAAAATCCTTTGTAATTTCCCACAAAAAAAGTAATAATATATACAAATCTGGGATAATCCAAACATTTCCTTCTATTTGATTTAATGATAAGTGTTTGCAATATTAACATAAAGCTTAACCTAACTAGCTCGGATTAGCGTTCTCTGATTGGCCCGTTGCCGGTTGTGAGCGCCGAAATCCGGTCCGGAGCGGTTTAATCCAAATATATGCAGTTCTACATAAATCGAGACTTAGCCTTGTTTGTAATTACATGTAGGTATGTTGTATTTAAATGTTTATGTGAATTGTATATATTTGAGTTATAGTTATATATATAGTTATACTCGTATTGTGAGTGCTGAGTATGCTTGTACTTGCACTGTTTAAATTGTAGTAGTACTTAATAAGATCTTTGCTGTTCCTTTTTATTTATTTTTTGTAATATTGTGTAAATTCTGGTCGAATTTTATCTAGGGCCGCTCCCGCGGCTCCATATGTTATTGTTAGACAATTATTTTGATTTATGAAAAGAGTATCCATGGAGTTTCTTGCCGGTATCTTCGCCAGGACCAACCCACTTGGAACCGAGCACCTAGAATCACGACGTTTTGAAAGTGCCTGCAAAGGCCCGGTTGAAATAAAAACTTTTGACTTTGACTTTGATTTATTGTTTATGTATGTGTAATAAGTTTATTTAGCATAATATAATACATATTTATTTATACTAGAGGCCGCCCAGTGGTTGAAATTCGACCATAATTTTAGCTTTCTGCACTCTTTCTCCATATAAACTTTAACTGTGCCAAATCTCACACTGCTCCGTGCGCGCAATAAGCTTAAAAAGGGGTACAAAGATTTCTCTTCACGTATTAATGTATAGGTATAATTATGTGATTAATGTTTATGTAAGTTTATATAGTTGTTCATAAGTATAATTTATTATATCTCTCATTTAAGTTTGTTTTTTGGTGCATCTACCTACATTGTCTCTGCATCACCCTAAGGTTGTCTGGTAGAGAATGCTTACGATATTAAGATCGCCTTTGTACATTATACATGAATTTTAAATGAATAAATAAATAAACGTTTTTGTAATGGGATTTTGCTCGAGCGCATTTTATGGGTACCGAATTCAGCAGTTTTTCTTTCTTTTATTTTCGAGCGATTTGGCATTTATTAGGACTAATATTTTTCAGAATGCGCGTGCTCTGCATATTTAGCGGTAGTACTTACTATAAATCTGCCTAGATTTTAAATCCAAAACAATGATTATTATCGAATATATTTTATTGGCAATTTTTTTCTAGATTGCTCATTGTACTTAAAAATGTAACACAATTTCGCAAATACGCAGTTATAGTGTAAATATTGATAAATATTTTATTAAAAAAAAAAAAAACTGTGATAGCCTAGCGTTTAAGCGCTCGTCTTCCATGCAGGACGGTCCGAGTACAAACCCGGCCCACACCACTGACTTTTCACATTCATACTTACAACTCTTCTTAAAACATGATTTTCATCAAAAATACATACATGAAATACCTACAAAATATCTATTAAATATGATACACAATTGCTTTACTGCGTCAAAACTCAATAAAGTTTCATTCGTACGTTGATTCGGTAACGACCGCCGAAATCCGCCTCTCACGGGATCTAACCAGATTTATGCAGTTCAAACTGGCTTCAGTCTTGAGACGAAGAAAATGCAAATGCGGATTTAAAGGTAGATCAGGGAGGGAATTGTGGAAGTTTTATGCTGATCTCCATAATGCTTAGCCTTGGGTTCTAGTGATAAGAATGATTTTATCTATCTAGTTATACACTCGGGACCAAAGAATCCGGCCGCCTGATTAAGTATGATAAATATGACAGTAATTGCTGTCGCAAATACACTACTATTAAAACACACTACACTATAATCCACTACTACTACTATACTATTTAAATATTATATAACTTGGGTACCTACTTACTATGTTTCTCAACAGTGTTTCAACATCCAGAAAAACCTATTTAGGTTTTTGTCATATTCTTTTGTTAATTTTTGTGTTTATCTTATATAAATAAAGAGAAAAAAAAAAGTCCTATTCCGCATCCTCATAAGAAAATTTCTATTAGAGAGAAAGGGATGCATTGTTTGTTGGTTGATGTGGCTGTTAGATTTTCTTACGTAATCAAGGCTTCGGTCACCAACTTAATAAACTTTAATATCTCGGAAACTAAGAATGATAGCTTAGAGTATTTTATCTACTCTCATATCGTAAAGTTCTAATTATGAATTCAAAAATAGTACTATAATGACCTATGACAGACTTTATGCACATGCAACTATAATAAAATTAAAAAGTTTTATTATGATACACCTTTCCTTAACAAAACAATGCTATGAACATCGCTGTTGGAACTGGTCAGCTTGTAACTGCCATGGCAATCTTATTCAGAGGCAAATCATTATTATCCTATTCTTATTTTTTATCCACATTAACATTATTCTCGCAGCTCTTACCACAACATTGTACTGATCAAGATTGTAATCTATTATTTTAAAAGAGTTGCCATGAAGTTTCTTGCCGGTTCTTCTCCATAGGATCTATTTGGAAACGTGCACCTAGAGTCTCGACATTTCATAAGTGCCTGTATCTGGTTTACATGAAATAAAGATTTATTCTATTCTATAACATTAGTATGGATGTATGGATGTTATGTGGAAACTAAGTACGATGAGCACTGAGCCGAGTTATGGGTAACGGTAACAATCAAAAACTTTATTAGTAAGTAAATGTGATATTACTCTGTTCATAGTTTTGACCTAGACCAAATCTGAGAGTAACAACAGGACGAAGTTATTTATTTCTAGTAGAGATTGCAAAAGTTTCCCAGTATCAAAGATAATAGTATTTTTATGGACTGAATTCGACTTTCTGTCACAATTTATTTTCAATGTAGACTTATATGTTGTAAAGAATATGTATATTATATGAGATTTGTATGGATCGGAATGTTAGGCTGCGAAAGGGACGAACGAAAGGCAATTGCATGCAGCAGAGATGCGAATGTTGAGAGGTATGTAGGTATGGTGTGACAAGAATGGACAGAATAAGAAATGAGTATATCAGAGGAAGTATGAAAGTGGCACCCGTGACAGAAAAGTTGAGAAGTAACCGTTTGTCGTGGTATGGGCATGTTATGAGGAGGGATGAAAATCATGTAACAAGAAGAGTTTTAAGTATGTTTGTGGATGGATGTAAGAGAAGAGGCAGACCCAAGATTAGATGAATAGATTGTGTGAAAATTTATATGGCTTATAAGAACGTAAACTTTGAGATGACGTCTAATAGAGATGAATGGAAGAAGAAGACATATTGCGCCGACCACAAATAAAATGGGATAAGGGCAGGAGAATGATGGAGACAAAAATCTTTTGTCTAAAAGGCGTTGACAAGTTTCGTATTGAGATTTGTCTACAATAAAAATGGATTGTACAAAGTTATTTCATATGCCAATTTGAAGCTGAAATAGCGAGAGTCTTGAATAAATAAGTTTAATATCTGAAAGACTTGGAATAAGTTATTTATTTTTAGTAGCAAACGTAGTTGGTTCTATAAAGTAACTATTTACGCAACGTTATTAAAAGCTATTGGAAAATATCTTTACGATTCTTTGATTACTTTACTTTAATACTACTACCTTTATTTACTTTAGTACTATACTTTTTTTTACTTTTCATATTCCTGCAAATAAATAATTCTTCTTCTTCTTCTTCTTCTTCTTTTATTTTCTGATTTTTGGCGCCATATTACATGTTTTCAAAAAATATATTATACAATTTATAGGTATCTTTAATTGTCGTTTGGAATGAGAAATGCTAGCCATAAAGAGTAAAATAAAAAAGTTAATTTAAGAAGTCAAAAGACTCGACTGCTGCAGAAGTGAATTTAAAAAAATTAAAGAGTAAAAATAATAAAAAAAAGAATTAAAAACTGAAAAGAAAACAACAAGTCCAGTAGAATTATTCTAATGCGGAACAAAGCGACTTTAACAGTCGGGACCTATTAAAAATCGAGACCGGCTCAAATTTTCCCAATAATGGGTCCCGACTGTTAAAGTCGCTTTGTTCCGCATTAGAATTCTGCTGGACTTGTTTTTTTCTTTTCAGTTTTTATTTAAAGTTCACTTTTTAAGCAGTCGGGTACTTTTTTATTCGTGTTCGTTACTTTTGTTTCATCTTTAATTCTATGTCCTCTACCGAATAAATCGTTTACTATTATCCTATTCTATTCTATTCTAATGTAATATAAAAATACAAAATTCTAGCCAACTATCTAATCTAGATTTCTACGAGTAAGGAATCCTAGAATTTTAATAAAAATATCTTCTTATATTTCACATGCAAAGAAATATTTAACAAGTTAGACAAAAGGTTTGTTTTATGAATGTTTAGAAGTTTTTTCTTTGACTTTGTCTGGAATTTTTCGAACTTATTCTTAGTTTTCAGTTCAAAAGGTAAGATTTCTTTTCTATTTGATAAATGCTTCTCTTCTGCGACTTTATATTTTTTTATTTAATCTTTAATTGCTTTTGCTTTATACCGTTGTTTGGTTTTACTATTAATTTTAGGCTGTTTTGTAAAGTGGCTTGTGATACATCAGAGAATAGCTAAGCTTTAACATTTTTATTACAATAAAGACTTACCATTGTGAACTAATCGACGGCTTTGTGATCTGTAAACAAAAAGGAATTGTTAGAAATGATAAAAATACTTGTTTAAAAAAAAACAATTTAAGATCGCCCTCCGAACGAAAAACTTGTGAATTGTGCCACCGCGCCATCGCCACCACGTAGGTACGCTATATACGTATATTATGTGTTATATAATATTGAGTTGAGTCCGATATCAAGTCACATGTAAAAATAATCGATATTTTTAAATCATTTCGTCATGCAGTGATAACAACAACATCATCAATGCCTAAAATCATCACTCGATAATGACCATGACTGAATGAAAGCGAACTTTGGCTTCGGGTGTGACATGACAATAACACGATGACAACATGTAATGCAGTCAAATCCGCAGTCGCCAGTGCAGTAAAATCTCCTGTTTATTTTTTATTCGTGTTTGTTATTATTTTTTTGTTTCTTTGTGATCTCTGTTTCAATTTTTCTTTTTTTTGTACTGACAATGTATATGTCCTGTATCGAATAAATGCTTTCTATTCTATTTAATGCATGATGCGGTGAGAGTTAGAGAAAAATCATTGATGATTTTGTTATTGTTCCCGTCATCGATATTTTTTTGACATTGTCTTGTAGTCATTGATGGAGGGACTCATAGTTACATAGCTACCGCGCAGATCGGTCGATCAGCTGCGGTTACCGCGATCAGTCCCTGGATAGGTGACCGTTTCTTCGAACATCGAAACCCCTCCGTACCTCAGGTAAAACGTTAGGAAGTTGGTCCCCGTTGTCTTACGAATACATAGACAGTCGTTACGGGAGTTAGCAACCCAAAAAAGTCTGACAACCGGTCTAACCTTAGGGTATCAGTGTCTCCCAGTAATTGGGTGGCGGGGGTCAGATGGCAGTCCGCTCCGTTTAAAATACTTATATTCAGCTGCATCTGGTTAGACTGGGAGCTGACCACGTAGTTGGGATAAAGGCCAGGCAGATGATGATGTAGTCATTAATATCGAAAAATCATCAATCAGCCCATCTCTACCTTAGCCAGTAAAAAATCAATACTATGCACCAAATGTCAATATTTCTAAGTCTAAATAAACAAAAAGGAATCACAATCTTTGAGCTAGGTAAATCCTATTACCAGACAAAGTTGAGTTTGCAACTTTTTCCAATCGGCTTACAGTTGGTACAGTTGCAGAGAAAAGTGTTAGCGTTCAAACGGAACAGATTTTGTTTCATTCTCTCTAACAGTCCATTGGGCTTTAAATGTGTTTTAGTTTCAAGGGTATTATGTGAACGGGACGCCATTTTGGCTGTCGGTTTTTGTTTACTGGCTGCTGCACGCGGTTTCACCCGCGTGTTTTATTTTTATCAATATAAAATATAGAATATGTCACTCAGGGATAGTGTATCATTTTACCGGTGAAAGCCAAACCAAACCATTTAAATACTGGTCTGTGACGCGACGGCCGGTTTGGTGTCGGTATTTGATTCTTGTCGTATTTTATATATCTTAGTATTTACTTTGTAGTAAGTATACCTATTATAATATAATATTGATAGTTTCGAGCGTATGGCACTCGTGGGTTGCAGCTGAAAACCAGCGTCAGGTGGCCAGTATCACTGCCTCCTGACATTATGCTGAGCTGCGGCCTTTTGGCACAATAACTCTTTTATTTTACATGTTTTCTTTTTTATTGGTTTTATTTATTTTTTGTTGTGCTAATAAAGTATTTTTCTTTCTTTCTTTCTTTATAGGGACGTTATTGATCATTATAATTATGTAGTTATGTAATGGTTAAGATGAGCGCTGCGAAATAATTTTGTCATCGCATTACGTCATCGTGCGGGAACAGGTTTTTAGAGGCATTATCTCGTCTTGTCATGACAACAAAATTTTGTCACGACGCGCATTTTGCCTAGCTGGTCGCCATACCATTACCAACTAACCTTGTATTATAGTCAGAAAATGAGGTACCGTAAAATGGGCCTATTTGGGAATCGCGGGGTTAATTGGAATTTAGTAAAGAAATAATTTATTTGTCTCATGATTAAGGGATTTGAACCGGTAGAGTACCTATTGAATGTTTTTAATTCTAAAGATATTTTCAATTTAAATTCCTAAAAACAAATGTTAGTCCCAAATAGCCCCATGTTTTCCAGATAACCCCGTTTTACCGTAATCACTTTTTTTCTTAACTGTACGTTCCTCTATAGGGTTCCTTCTAGCTCGCTGTTGTGTGTCCAGCTTAAATCTTTACATAGACAAGTGTCGAACTACCATTGTTACTCCTATTTCTTTTTATTTTTTCTTTAAGGCAAATCTCGTTTTTGAAAAGCATATTCCTTGATAATAAGATGGCAGAATGCTCGTGGATTTTTCACGAAGGATTGGGTTTTAAAGAGCATAGAGTACTGTAATTTTATAGTTACACAGTACTATATAGTTTGTGATTAGGGTAATAAGTTAATGAGAAAGAAAGAAAGAAAGAAAACACATTTATTCGGATTAGACACGAGACAGCACAATGCAAAAATAGATTTTTTTTTACTAAGATTAGTAAAAAAAGGAAAAAACAAATTGTTGTCATGCCAGTACCGAATGGGTTACCAACTCAGCATTTACTGGGCAACACCCAGCGCTGATTTTCAGTTCGCGCCCTTGCAGTGACACACGCACATGGAGGAAACAATATACATATACCTACATAATAATAATGATAATTACGAAACTTCATAGAATAACAATTGATACTTAAGTCTGTGCCACTGCCAAGCTAGGTGCATTGAAGAATTAAAGGACCCGACTTACAATAAAAAAATTCGGGCTTCGCTTAATGTGTTGTTTTGTGTAAAATTTAATACTGATGTATTCCATAGCATCTTTGGCAAATTTATATAAAAGCAAAAATATAGCGAACCCTTTTTTTCCTAGCCCATTTTGTGTCCCACTGCTGGGCAAAGGTATCAACTCAGAGCGAGAAGGGTTGGGTTTCCAGAGTTCGTTAATATAAGAGTCAAACTTTAGAAATAACATGAAAATACTACGTATTTCGCCAGAACTCAATCAATGAATGTTTCTGAATAAAAATGAAACCGCAAATTATAAATACATTATTCATTTCTTTAATTCCCATTCCAATGATTGAATTCCCTCAGTGTCGAAATAATTCACCACTGTCCGTAAAAATATCGGATGCGTTTTAAAATTCATACAAAACCGTTCACATGAAACCCCATTACTTTTTATTTCACTTCACAGTCTCATTATAATATTAAAACTACTCCATGTATCTGTCATTGAAAACACGACTTTAAAATTATAGTTATAAAATTCAATTTCGCATTTTGATGACCCTGTAGAAACGTGAAGCCATTATATTCATAACCACTCAAAATAAAACCTTAAATCTTGAGAAAGTAAAGTTCAAATTCCATTGCGAGTTAGATGCAAAGAAAACCAGAAGCCAAGGGCTGGTTCTTGCAGTTTGTTGTTCTAAAATTTATCTTATGAATATACATATAGAGTTGAAAGTCAAACTTACGTGTTAAGACGATATTTCGTACCCGCTGTGTCAACATTGGCCAAGTCATGTGTGTTGGAGACAGGCAACGCATCTGCAAACAAACAAAATGCTATTATATATAGATAGTGGGATTTACGTAAGCTTGCATGCTGAGCTGAGAATAAAAGAAAACCGTGTATGGAGGTATTATCTCCTCTTTATTATTCCGGATAAGACTGTGAGTTGAATATGCCTTTTTTAACCCCCGAAAACAAATAGGGTTGTTATAAGTTTGTAGTGTGTATCTGTGTATCTGTCTGTGGCATCGTAGCTCCAAAACCGTTGGACCGATTTCAATGCAGTTTTTTTAATTGTAAACTAGTTTAATCGGATATCATCTTAGCTATGTTTCATGAAAATCTGTTCAGCTGTTCAAAAGTTACTGATCTTTTTCTAGTTGGAGTCGGGGTTTTTGACGGTTTGTTTATTTTATATTTTATTTCATGACCAGCGACATTATATTATAAATAATGTCTTGCTATATCTATCCTATGTATTTTGGTGACGTAATAGAAATATAATTATATTATAGCTCCGTCTGAGGTCGCTCGAAGTTTACTCTGGAAAATTATATCGTAATAATATTATAGCAAGACATATTATTATAAGAAGAAAGAAGGAAAGAAAGAAAGAAAAAGTTTTTATTTCTACGCCCAGTATGACGCACAAAACATAAATAAACTCACACCAAGATCACTTAATACTAAAAATTGTCACTGTTCTGCTTTGAGTATCTATACCCAAAGTTGTTCTGCTAAACAAAACATAAATTAAATTAATTAAGTGGCAGCACCGAGTAATACTGACAGTCTATTATGGTAACCAAGATGGTAACCTACGTCTGTGGCGTGCTATCATCTGTCTATTACTGACTAGCCTAAAATTTTTAGGTTTTATGTCTTGCTATAATCACTACATAGTATAAAACAAAGTCGTTTCCCGCTGTCTGTCTGTCCCTATGTATGCTTAGATCTTTAAAACTACGCAACGGATTTTGATGCGGTTATTTTTAATAGATAGAGTGCAGTGCCGGATTAAGCCAGCGCGGGGCCTGTAGCAAATTCTATCAAGGGGCCCTTAGACTGTTTTAGATTAAATACTTATCGAGTTTATGGCATTGAATAAAACAAAACTGTTACAAACGAACTTTTCTTGATTTAATTTGGGCAAAGGGATATGCCCATTCGTTAAGGAGGTTTTGGCCAAGTGGCGTCCATAAATACAGCAAATCATAGGCATTAGGGTTGAAATCATAGGTACAAAATCAACCACAATTTTTTACATAGAACTTGGACAGAATTTTAAAATTGTATGAAAAAAATTCAAGGTTTATATAAAACAAACATGGAGTTGACTGGCAAGCTAGTGTCGTCGTGGTAAGCGGGTACGGAATCCAATGTAAAGCCAAGGTTGTCATCGCCATAAATCTAATCAAAGTCATCGTATAGAAAATAGCAAAACCGTGTAGGAAAAATCACAATTCACAAAGCACAACAAACAACCCGCAACAAACAAAATGTTAACTGTCAACACAGACTGTCAATTTCAATTATCATTGACGTAGTGATGGCGATTCGGCATCGATTTATCAAAAACCGATGTTATAGAGCTATGAATCGATATTTTTAATTACCTTGAACCAGCACTGCATAGATTTCGGAAGACAATCAATAGACATTTATTTTACCTATTCTATAGAAATTAAACATTTTAATATAGGAAGCGAAACAAAAGAAAAAAGTTTTTCAGAAGATCATTCAATTCTCGATTTATTTGATTTCGATTTTTTGTGACATTTGCCATCACTACTTTTATAAGATTGACATAACGTGCGGAAATGAAGATTGCATCACATGCATAATTGATTGAATGTCTTTATAATATAAGTTTTTAATTCCCGAGTGTTACAAACAAATAAATAATAACAATATTTTCGTTACTAAATAAGATATTTTTTTGTATTTTTCACATTGGTGTAACGAACCTGCCTACCTACTGGCCAAGAGTGGGCATTTGCATTTACAAATAATGCTGTTGATATCGACTTCTCGTAGTAAATCATGTTATGTATGTATGAAAATATTAGGGAATTCCCCGTTTTGTTTAGCAGTATTGCCAACTTGCGTGTAGTGCGGTGCGAAACATGATTTTTGGTATGACCAGCAGATAGAAAAATAAAATTATAGTTGATCATTTTGATGCAAATATTTTCTTCTTAGTAATTTTGACTAAATCTAATATATAAATACCTAATACTTTTATATGATCAGAAAACGTTGGTGCGCGGGGCCCCCAAATGCGCGGGGCCCGCAGCATTTGCTACTCTTGCTTCGTGGCTAATCGACTGATAGAGTGATTCAAGACGAAGGTTTATATATGTAATATTTTCGTATTTAATGTAAGGATTCAATTTCAATTTTCATAAATATTTAAAATATAAAATACCTTCCATTGGTCCCAAACTAGGGTAGGCCTGTATCTTGGGCACATTTGGAGGTAGTTGACAGTACATAATTATTATACATAAAGATAAATACAAAATTGTTGTTTTTTTTTTTTTTTTAGCGTGGTAAAATCATTAAATGGGTCATCCCATCCCGGGCAGGGCGGGAGGGACTGTCAGACTTGTACTGACTAAAATCCACGGTGTTCCTTCAATAGCCCTTTACGTTACGGGGTCACGGTAATGAGATAAGTCCCGCGACCCCGGCAGGCTTCGGCCCTCTACAGGGGGGGCCCCGTCATCTTGCTGACGTTCTTTGAGGCGCGCGTGGAACACAACGCGCCGTCGACCCGGGCATGGTCCATGGTCGGACAGCGAGTAGCAAATAAGGCTTAGGACTATGTTAGTAGCACTTCACTTTGCACTATATTATGTCTTTGTGCTGTCCTGTGGCACTTGTCCGCGAAAGCGACGGAACACCACGCCCTGCGGCCAAAAGTCTTCTTCCATGACGAGGGGCAGAAAACAGTTCGGTACTCGCACCACGAACGCCTTGAAGATGACATTGCAAGGATACTAGAGAACTTGCATCCGTGCGAAGCCGGGGATGGGTCGCTAGTATTTTGTTTCTGTAAAACGTTCTTTCAATGTATCACTATGTATGAACAATTGCTACTACATGGTGTACGCAGCTGCTGCAAATCGCTTTCATGTATAGCTTCGAAGTTCTACCATCTCCTCGAAACTAAATGGAACCAAATTTCTATTGAATTGAAACTAAAACAAGACACGAGCGTTATTCTCGAAGGTTTCAACGTATATGCGTTGTAATTGTAATGCTAAGGCCTTTGCAGACACTTTCAGGATGTCGTGATTCTAGGCGCACGGTTCCAAGTGGGTTGGTCCTGGAGAAGATACCGACAAGAAACTCCATGGATACTCTTTTCCTAAATCAAGCTTACAATAAATGTGGGGCCACGGGAGCGGCCCCGGCTAAAATTCAACCTGAATTTACACAATATTACATACAAAAAAAAAAAAGAACAGCAAAGATCATAAGTACCACTATAATATCATTATACAATACTAGTGGGTGCGTTTTGAGCTCTATTGTGGATAACTACAAGTCAGTTCTGAACTAAAAAAAAATGATTATTGTATAAACTGATTGTATACCTAGATTACCTAGGGATTGAACCGAAGACCCCGAGATTCCAAATAAAAAACTGCCGCTCGATCAACCAGATTATCCATATCTATACAGAATTATTTTGTATGTAGTGCGCATAATTTCTAGAGTGATTCAGTCTCTATTCCTAAATGCAATCGCAGTTTGGGATAAACTTTAAAACAAAACGAAAATCCAACTTAGTATGGGGGACACGAATAATTTAAGTACTAGCGTAAGCCATAAAAATTCAAACTTTTATTTTGTTTTGGGGTGAATTGTAGTACCTATTGCGGTTGCATTTGGGAACGAACACTGAATCACGCTGCAAATTTTGCGCCCTACATAAAAAAATATCCCGTATAATAAGAATCGAACCGATCACCCGATCAGTCGTTCGATTTTTTATCTTGGCAAATATTTATACATAATTTTGCCACCTACAAAATTCACGATATTATTATACATTTTCTTCAAACTTATCAGAAGGCCAGCGTGCTTCATTACCCACAAAACCAACAACGTTCTAACAACGTTCTAACAACAACGAAGTTGTTATAATCCAAATTAAAGGGCCCTCTCTTAAGTTAGTTAAGTCAGTGTTGCTTAAAAAGTTTCTTTAAGCCATTTTCGTGAGGTGTCAAAGTTACTTTGTTTAGAGATAGATACACCTCTCTACCAATAAACAGTGCGTTAAATTATGCCAGGCTAGTACGTCAAAATATGTTTGATTCTTCAATATAGAATAGAATAGATCTTTATTTCATGTAAACCAAATACAGGCAGTAACAAAATGTCGAGACTCTAGGTGCGCGGTTCAAATAGTAGGTCCTATGGAGAAGAACCGATAAGAAACTCCATGGAAACACTTTTAAAATAATAGGTTACAATCTTGATCAGTACAATGTTGTGGTAAGAGCTGCGAGAGTAATGTAATTTAATGTGAATAAAAATAAATTAGAATAGGATAATAATAATGATTTGCCTTTAAATATAAGAATGCCGTAGCAGTTACAAGCTGACCAGGCCTAACAGACGGCACCCGAATGTCAAAGGCATAAAGTTTTAGAATTTTTCGGCCCAATATAATATATTATTCCAACTCGGACGACGCTGGCGCTTGTCAGCATTCATTAGCGTTTTCCCTGTGCAAGTGTCATGCTCCAGCCACACAGTGGCTCTAGCTTTGGGTCCAAGCTTGGCCCCAAATCTGAATTCTAATTATTAAATCCAAGTAGTCATCACACATTGGCTCCAATATGTTTCGCTTGCCCGCGCGTATCCCTTTCATTCCTCTCGCCTTTAATAATAATAATAACTAATTTATTTCAAACAAACAACAGTCCATAGAATTAAAGTACGAAAATAAAGAATATAAAGAACACTCTTTTAATTGAGACGAGCATGGCTGCTGGCTTTTTCACAGTCAGCCAGCGCCTCATGATAACACTCTCGAAATCCTGGGCCACAATAGCCAGTAGACTTTTGGAACTACCTCACATCCAAAGTATCAGGGATGCAATCATGCCTTTGATCATGTCGCAAAAACGAACTCGCCACGGATTGACGTTGGGCATTGGCCAATAATAATTGGACGCAATCTTTACATCAATGTAAAACTGCGTCCAATACCGAACTACACATTGGAGTATTGGCTCCAAACATTATATTGGTGGAAATAGACTCAATATCCGCATATTGAGTCTATTTCCACCAATATAATGTTTGGAGCCAATACGCGTGCGTGCGTACGTGTTTGCGTTGTTGGTTGGTTGTTGTGCGTTGTGTGGTTGTGTGTGTGTGCGTGGCCTTATTGCCCCGCGGCAATAAGGCCACGCAGGGCAAGTTATATAAGTAGACCATGGTCTTTAGCGCGATACCACACAGTCACACCAAAGGTTCGTCAGTCAAAGTCATAGTTTTTTTATTTCAACTGAGCCTTTGCAGGCACTTTCAAAACGTTGTGGTTCTAGGTGTTCGGTTCCAAGTGGGTTGGTCCTGGAGAAGATACCGGCAAGAAACTCCATGGATACTCTTTTTAAACAACAAAATTACAATAATATCTGGGGCCGCGGGAACGGCCCCGGCCAAATAAATCCCTGTCTTGACAGATTGTCTTTGTTTTGGCTGACTTGAGTTCTGAGTCTATTATGGGACTTCTAATTACAACTTGGTTGACTGTGTCCAGTTCTGGATTTTGGTATACCAAAATCCACTTATTTAATTACTAAACAACAGAACTCTGTGCACTTAATAAAGTTACTGTTATTGTTAGCCTGTATCTGTAACTAGCTACTTTCAAGCAGCCAACGAATAATAAGGATGTAGAAGAAAATTTAATTTTAATCCTGATAAAAATAAAATTCCTTACACAAAAATGCTCATGCAAAAGCCAAGTACATAATTATGACAGCGAGGAAACTAGAACAACTTAAGGCTGCGTCTTCACTATTCGAATAAAACCAGTATAAAAGGCCTCATTACTTGGCATACTGACACGTTAATAGCAGTGTGAAACTCCCCTACACAAATACTCCCACAACTCGCTAGCCAAAAACACACAGAATAAAAAACTTACCACTATACAAAACAGTAGGGCAACGTATTCACTCTGTTTGCATACGGACGATGTTCTGTGTTCATTAAAATGCATGAAGTGACGTCATTGGGGGACATAGAGTAGAGGGTGTCGTGTTTTGTGCCTACATGAAAGACTGGGAGGCAGTGATGTGTAAAATTACATTTCGTTGTGGAGATGACAGACTAGAAATTGAGCTCTGATTATTTTTTAGGTATTTTCTTTAATTTTGCGTTGTGATTTCCGGCGAAGAATAATTTACTAAGTGATTAACTAAGTTTCGTGGATGCGCATCTGTGTCCTTCTGTGTTTATAATAAAATGCTGTGACAGTGAATCCACCTATCAAGCATGCTGATAATGACCACTGAATAAATAGTGACTGTTTATTGTGGCGGTAATTGGGACACCTTGGTTCCTATGTTCAGCAGTTCTACGTTTGCAGGTTTATTTGAGTTTATTAAATAATCAGGAATACATATTATGAACTCAAACACCATTTGAACTTCAGAAATAAGGATGATATTCTAAGGTTTGTAATTTTAAAATTAATGCTGTTATAAAATTTAAGTTGCGCATGAATTGAATTATAATAAAATGGTTGTTTAGAAAAAGATTAATACATTTAACAATAGGTACATAACTTACATTTAAATAAAGCAAAGACTTTTTTTTTTTTTTATCCTTGTCCTTCTCTTGTATTTTTTCCGGTATCGTGGGTACAGTTTACAAACATACATGTCACATGCACACACACCCAGACCCGGAAAAACTATCTGAAGGCCAAACAAATATTTAGTTCGTACGGGGATCAATTAGAATTTGATTATCACTTGCGACAACGGTGAAGGAAAACATCGTGAGGAAACCTGCACATCTGAGAGGGCCTCATAAAGTTCTCGATGGTGTGTGTAGTCCGCCAACCCGCACTAGGCCAGCGTGGTGGACTAAGGCCTAACCCTTCTCATTCTGAGGAGAGGCCCGTGCCCAGCAGTGGGACAGTAATGGGCTGAATTTATTTACTTATTTATTTACGGGGATCGAACCCGCAGCATGAAGCGCAGAAAGCCAATCCCTTAGTCACGGCGCCAACCATACCGTGGAATTCAATTATTATGAATTAAATTATTCCACTTGAACGTCAGTCACAAATCTTCTAATTCCTTTTTGTCTTCTTTTGACGCTGAACCGTCTTAAAATATTAAAGCAACGTCTCTTCTGTATCTAAAATCTTTGCCCACTGCGCTTTTATCATACGCTCAGAGAGATTCTTTTACGACGCGTAATAAAAACAAGTTTGTGAAAAAACACGCGATTCAAAGTTCAAATGGTTTCCATATGTTTTCTTACGTAACGAAATGGAGATGTATGTAAATATTTTAATGGCAGATGGAATCTGGTAGCATTATTTTGCGAGTGGAAATTGTATTTTCATGATCACTGCTCATGGCTGAAAGTACTGTGGGCTTAGCACAAAACTGGTGCCCTAAAATAGTAAGACGGGGTCGCGGTAGCCCACGAATGAGATGGCAGGATGAATTGACAAAATACACATGCTCGGATAGCTCAGTTGGTAGAGCATTGGACTTTTAATCCAAGGGTCCAGGGTTCAAGTCCCTGTACGGGCGAGCAAACAATTTTTACTGCTTTGCTCGACATCCGTATGTCATAACCGGGATCCAGCAGAATATCAGCGTCAGGTGTCATAGCCTGACACATGCTGAGCTGGACACCCATTTGCTACAGCTTCGAGACACACACCGAATAGTCAAAAGGCAAAGTGATGCTCAGTCGGTGCAGAATATTTTTTACTTTTTAAATTATAATTTTTTCTACATAATTTTATTCTGTTACCATCCTAAGAAAAATGTCTTCTCTGTCTATGCACCTGTCCTCTTCTTATTACCTATGTCTATCATTCTAGTGTGTCTTGTTTTTGTAGCAAATAAATGATTTATTTTTCTTTTCTTTCATTCTTATAAATGGATACCCATTGTCTGGGTTCGAAACCCCCCCGACCTACAATCTCTATAAGTCTACGACCACTGCAATAAACCACTTCACTTAACCAATTATAATTAATTAATACCTATAATGCGAATTATACAATGTACATACATAACTTGATCTTAACTATATGCCTTTCAAACGGCTTCAGGCTTTCAAATCAATACTTACCATACAACATTGTCAGAAGCACGCATATTGTAAATTAATAATGCCGCTTTCAAAGTGTTAAATCGGTCTTGAGATTAGCTGATAAGCAACTATTTGACGGCTCGGTTGGCAATTCGCTTTCTGCGGTTTCGAGCCTTACAGGGAAATAGAGTACATTACTGTCCAGGCCTGAAATAAAGCCATTGACGGCTAATTAAAACTGTTGTGTATTTGAAAAAATTAAACTGTCCAGCAATTTCTATTATTGTCGTGTTGGAAATTGCTGGCGTGTTTTCGAGCAAATGTGAGATAAAAATATATTTGTGTTTCATTTTTTTGAATAGGTACCTTGACTACTTATAAACCACTGGCCAATGTTTGCTACCATAAAAATGACGGTTTGAATGACCTCATATACGACGTTTTTGTTGTTCCGATATATTTGTGGACGATGGGTGTTCTGAACAATTTGACGACCATAATTGACAAGATATATTTCTAAATATTAGGTCACTTTGACTGTCACTTACTATATATTATGATGCTGACTATCCCACTCGAACGTGATATCAAACGCCAAAAGACCCGATTACTGCTTACCCCTACACAATCTAATTAATATTTATCTACTACCTAATACATATTTATGTATAATCTAACAACGCTAGTAGGATTAAGTTATATACATATTGTAACATACTTGTACGTTTCAGTGTTAATGACAAAACAATCTGCCCACAAATCCTTTTGATGTTAGCAAAATCGGTCTTTGATAGTATAAATTATGTTGTATTATAATTATCGGCTAAATTATATGAAATTATGTTGAACTACCCACGTCCTTCCTTATAAATGATAAGTTTCAGTTTTATTTCAATCTTGGGGCTTCGGCAAACTTCGTCTAAGTTCGGAAATACGAACGTACAATGATGATATGTATTATCCATAGAAATAGTACAAGTACTGGAACGCTTAATAGTGCCGTAAAGCCGGTCTGAGGGAGAATACTTTGTGGTAGCCGTGTCCTTGTCTAATAGGGTAACCATACATTTTAGTTAACCCTTCGGCTCGACAAGATTGTGACATTCCATATACCCGCTGAATCGACGAGCTGTCACAAATTACGTCATGAATTCTATCAATTACACTGTATTTGCACGTAAATATTATTCAGTGAATATAAATGAAAAATATGTTATCTCATTGAATTAAAAGCCGAAGTTTCTAGGAAATTTCTTTAGTTATTTGTTAGTGTTGGTAAAACTGCATCCTTATATTGCGTTATTTGTAATAAATGCTAATTTCTTAACCTATCTCGATTTCGAGTCACTTTAACTTAGCATAAAAAATGCACCTAAGGATTCTGCTTACCCGCAGAAATTCTATAATATGGAATAATTAAATATATTATCTTCCTACTTATTACTTAACTTTTACCATTATTCATACTTATACACCAATAAGCACATAAATAATCACAGCTAAATTATCTGAAATTTGAATGGAACCGTAATTCGATATTAGTGATGACCATCCAGCTCAAATTGTTATAGCAATGGAAACCTCGCATTCATCCTAATCGATTCGGCAAAAACGATTAGAAAAAAAATTAAGTAGGAAAATCTTTTTAAACGGTTTTATGTAGATAGTTGTTATTATAATATATATTAGATTGTACTAAGAGCTATAAAATAAGTGAGTAAACTATGGGATTTAAAATAAAATCGTGGGACTCATCTGATCTAATAGATAACTTTATTATCATGAAAAGGATTTTGAAATCCAAAAAGTTGTATAGTATTGCCGGCTTTATTTGAAAAAACAACCTTTTGTAATAATTTTATCATGGTACAGTTATACCATACCATACCATACTGTATACACCATAATAAACGCAAAATAGTTTAATTATTATAACCGGCTCGTAGCTACATAGGTATCGCGCAGATCAGTCAAGCAGCGCTTGCCGCGGTCAGTCCTTGGATGGGCGACCGTTTCTTTAAACCTGTCCGTGCCTCGGTAAGCCGGTTAAGCAGTTTGTCCCGGTGTCATACGAATACCTATGACAATAGTTATGGGAGTCAGCAGCCCTAAAATTAGGTATCACTCTCCCAATAATGGTGGCGGTGGAAATTCAGTCAGTGTAAAATACTGATATTCAGCCGCAAATGGCTAGGCCGGGAACCGACCCCAACGTAATTGAGAAAAAGGCTAGACAGATGAGTTTCAGTATCAAGGTAATTTAGCAAATTTTGAATTTTCAAAGATCCACTTGCGGAGCCCCCTTTTTCTTTAGTTACAAGAAACATAACACGAAGAGCAATAGTCAGGGTGCCCTGAACTACTAGTTCTATGTATTATCTCTATGGTATTATCCCACCAAAAAAATTGGCAAGATGAGACCATATGACTCGCACTGTCAAAAAGTTATCAGGGGGGCCTAATTCAAATTCAAATTCAAATTCAAATATTTTTATTTGTTGAACATAGGTAAGACGAAAGAACAGGTGGTAATATTATTAATGAACGCTATGTCCTGCCGTCAACGGCGTACAAACTCATAATTAAAATAACAATAAATTAATTAAATAACAAAAACATTGAAATATTAAGTATAATGCAAACAAGTTAAAATCATACAATAAAATAAAATTACATAATAAATGAAAAATAAAGCATTAAATTATAATATCATTAAAATTAGTCAAAAAATTTCTGTTAAAAACTCAGTTATATTGTAATATGTTTTATCTATTAAAAATTTACGCAGTCTACTTTTAAATTGCACCATATTTAAATCTTTCCAACTTCTTGGTAATTTGTTGAAAATAGTTGGGGCCATGCAGTAAACACTCTTGCGCATCAATGTAGTTTGGCATGGTACTTGACAGAGTTTGCTATTGTCACGCCTATTCCTTGGGAATACATCAGCAAGGCGTTCAAAACGGTTTGGATTTTGCTTTACAAACATAGCTACTTCGAAAATATAAATACACGGAAGTGTCAAGACATTGTATTTCTTAAAAAAGGGCCTGCAACTGTCTGTAGTTTTAAGTTTAAATAATGATCGGAGACATCTTTTTTGGGCCTTAAATGCTATGTCTCTATCAGTTGAGTTCCCCCAAAAAATGATGCCGTAGCGCAGGTGAGATTCAACTATGCCGTAGTAAGCTGTAAGACGGGTTTTGGTATCCACTATGGAGGATAAAAAGGCCACATTGAGCAATTCATCTGCTGATCTGCATAGTAACTGTCAAACAGATGATTACTGAATATGAACTTTATGCGGATGACATTAAGAGTCGTCAATTAAGTAGATATTTTGACATTAGTAATATGAATCATATTGTGATTCATCTAAAGCGGCCTTTTTAGCCCCCCTAATCTCATGTAGAGCCAAGCTTCTAACTCTACAAGGCCTAACTTCATCGTCTAGTACGTCTGTGGCGTACAGTGCCACAAACATATCTGACCCGGTGACCAAAATTGGAACTAACGTCGCTACGGAACAAAAATGACATCAAATTATCATTTTTGTAGGGAGATGACGTTGGTAAAAGCGACTGCAGCGACGCCACGACCCGCAGCCTGATTACGGACGCACCTGACAGTTTGCGACAGGCGTAAATTGTACAATTGTTGCTGTCAAACATCATTTTGGTATTACGTACAATACAAAAAATTATGTTTGACAGCAGCAATTGTACAATTTACGCCTGTCGCAAACTGTCAGCTGCGTCCGATACGTTTGTGGCACTATACTGTCATCTGTCATCGTGTACTGTATCATAATTATAATATCAAATTACTCTTAATATGACGCATAATTCCAATACCAATCTATATTTCTCTTTAATATGTCATATTAAACATACATATGTAGATTTAAATCTAATTTGTCTCAACCACATTCCATTGATTGAATCATTCACTTGAATACCACATTATATACAGGTGGCTCTAAAAACACGTTATTATATTTTCCTCGTATGATAAATGTTAGTCATTTTTCATGTCAATTCCTTCGTATATTTCTTGAGGCGAGTGACGGTGATGTATAGAGACGATATGTTTCAGTAACACCCTGTATACGTCGTTAATCGAATACAAATACAGGAAATTGGTTTCGGAATTTCCAAATTGGGTGTGTGATTAAAGTCGTAGATATTACTTTTTTGGGGTTGCTTTTTGAGCTTTGAGTTAAAATAAATATCATAGTGTTTGTGTGGCTATCGTAAAATCGACTAAGCGCTCTTACACGTGAGCGACACGAATCCGTCGATAATGCTTATTTTCCACTAAGCGGCTAGTTACTTGCGATTCAAGGTTTGATCCCTGGATCACGCCGACCTTCACTGCTCATTATTATTATTATTGGCTACTAAACATCAGCCTCACTATTTTCATCTGTCAGCACGTTTAATAATCATTTAAATTAAAACACGTACCTATAACAAAAAAATGACGTGACTTAACGTGTTATAAAATATAACACGTTTTAAAAACGGACTAAAAGGTATAAAATAATTTCTTATATGAAAGTACTAATAAGATTTAAAACGAAAAAATATTTATATCATTATATTTAAGTAGTTAATATTATTGCATTGTCATCCAGTTCTGAGCTATGTTTCAAGTTTCAAGTCTCTAGCTCATCGGAAAGTTAGTTTAACATCGATTGTAAAATTTGTACCACACAGACACACAAACACACAGACAGACACGAATAAAAACGTGGTAATAAAAAACCACATTAATAATTAACCTAGATGATACATTTTGTCCCACAAAACGTCAGAACACGAAGATTTTCAGGGATTCGTTAATCCCACGCATTCCACAAATACCCGACATCAAAGGCTTGCACCAAAATATTGCAATATTCCACAGCCGAGATAATATTGTGGGGTAAAAATACAGAACGATCTAGTGGTGGTCTCATTAAAATTTGTACAGCTCGATGCGCTTATGAGTATCGTTGTAAACAAAGCTCGGGGTTTTGTTTAGTAGAGAAAATAAAAAATAAAACAAAATGTTTTTCACCGCTCGACGTCAGTTCTATCCATCATTATGTCTGTTGGCTACATTTTGTATCGTCGACAAATTATGGAGTGTTAATTGGAATTTGTACTGTTTGTGTTGAAAATGGATTGTTATTAATTGGATTTTTAAATAATTTGTGTAAGTCTTTCATTTATTATTAACCTCGACAAAAAAAATTGCTGTTATAATTTTATTTTGTAGTGTGTATCTGTGTATCTGCGTATCTATGTATCTGTATATCTGTGTGTCTGTTTGTGGCATCGTAGCTCCAAAACGGATCAACCGATTTAAATGAAGTTTTTTTTTATTGAAAGCTAGTTTAATCGGGTATCATCTTGGCTACGTTTCATGAAAATTTGTTCAGCCGTTCAAAATTTACAGCTCTTTTTCTAGTTGGAGTCGGGGGTTTTTGACGGTTACGTTATTTATAGCTTGAATATAATCAAATCGATAAACAATATTATACTAGATTCAATTTTGAGCAAATTCCTAATCAAAACGAGATTGAAATCTTCTATATTTTTTTTACAGATTCCTAAATCTTTTGTCAATTTACGTGGAAACAAAATTTCGGCCGCGGTCAAGAATCGAACCTGCGACAGCTGTTATAGCTTCTCAGCTACCGCAATCAGCCTAATTGTTAACTTTAGAGTACGCTTCACAATATTAGAAGTCTCAAATCTAGATTAATTTATTTATTTATTTAATTACAACGGTTATGTTACAACCAATTACAGTAACTAAAATTAACACACATTGAGTATGTAACAAAATGAAAGTAAAAAAGAAAAACAAATTAAAGTAAAATTTGAAGTTAAAACATAAGTAAATATAGGAGGGTAACAACACATTCATAAATTCCTCTCACAGTACTTCTGGCATACCAATAAAATCTTCACCCATCCATCCGCAAACAGATCGACTGTTGGATTAGAATCCAAGAGATCATTAAGCGCGGCCAGAGTGCGAGGAATTGGCGCCTTAGCACGTGCCACAGTACGACATGGAGGCACAACAAACAGCCTGTGCTTTCTGCCTCGGCAGTAATTGTAGATTGTTAAATCTATAACAATACTGCTGTATGAGATTGTGGTACGCCCCCAAGAATTTACTTTAAGGCACTCTGCATGAAAAACGTTTTTCCAACAAAACAATGACAGGTAAATATAGATATTTATTCACAAAATAATTTTCATACCCGTTTTGTGTGACAGCGTTTCAATTTTGCAAGCCAGTTCAAAGTTTTAATTATACCTGAAAATTAATTTGGGATTAAGTTTGTTGCTCCCAATTGTATAGAGCCTTTCACAAGGCTTCGTTTTAAAATGATTTTTCGTACATGACAGCATAGACAAATACGAGTAGGTACAATTGAAAATTTTGGGGATTTAATTTATTTTTGATTGAATTCAAAAAGCGGTTTTTGTTTTGACATATTTATAGTATACATGATATAAAATATATTTCGTAATTGTAATTCGCCCGCTCTAAAAATTCTGATCCAGTTAAGTGTTAATTTTTGTATGGAAAAGCAGATTTTTTTCACGATTTCAGAGCTTTTTCTATAACTTAGTTGTATAGAGCCAAGTACGCTATTAATTTTTAGTGTGAATTTGAAATTAACGGTGTATTTATAACCTAACCGTCAAAAACCCCCGACTCCAACTAGAAAAAGAGCTGTAACTTTTGAACGGCTGAACAGATTTTCATGAAACATAGCTAAGATAATTTCCAATTAAACTAGCTTTCAACTAAAAGCAACTACATTGTAATCGGTCCATCCGTTTTGGCGCTACGATGCTACAGACAGATACACACTAGAAACTTATAACACCCCGCTTTTTATCCGGGATTAAAAATACAATAGATTGGACCAAAAAACGCAAAATTCATAGTAGTAATTTTTTTTTAACAATAATACCTTTGAAACCGACACACTTTCTGAGTGTCATAACGAAAACTCAATTAGACGGAGTAAGAAATATAAACAGTTTTCACTTCCCTTAGCAAGGCGGGAGACAAAAAAGAAAATATGAAGGCTTTAGCCAAAGAGAGAAAGGCTTAACCGCTTGTCATCTCGTGCAAATTGTAAGAGTTGGGCGAGGAAATCTTTTGTATAAGTGTTCTAAGTAATGAGTTAGGTGCCCCACTAACGGAGTATTGTAATGGTATGAAAGTTGTTATTGTTATAAGAAGCTGTGTAATGAAATTCCGAACTTTAGGATGACTAGCATATCTTTTTTTTTTTGAAATCCGATTATTAGTCTATTTAGGACCTAAAACCTAAATTTTAGATTTATCACCTGCTTTTTTAAATTTGATTATTTTCGACTTTCATACATTGAAACCTCTATAACATCATTCAAGAACTTACTCGACAACTGGCTATGGTCATATAAATTCTTTATTGATATTTTTATAATTTTTTTTAAATTATAAGTTTTTAAACTGTCATGGTCACTAACATTAGTATTAGAGTTCGAAACGGGGTATTTACCATGTTTAATTGTTTATATCTTGTGTTGAGCTCCCGATATTTCGGCACTGTTGCAAGCGCCATGGTCACGGATAAACTAAAAGTATTTGCGGGTGGATGTTTATTGGCAGACAAAACGGTCTACCCTCCTTCTGTTACGTTTTGTGCGCTCGGGTCCGGTTTTTTTAAATTCTTTATTTTTAACGGTATTTTTGTCTTATCATATTGTTAGTGTTGTAAATTCAAACACAATATTGTATTATTGTTTATGAATAAATATCTTATCTTATCGTATCTCGTTAAAATATCTATGAACAATAAAAAGGTCAATTCTCAACAGTGTGTAACATTAGCAAAGTTACTGCTCGTCTTTAAATAAATATTATATAATAGTAATTAAAAAAAAATCTTTTATACTACCACTTTCTAGCCATTACGCTATTTCAGTGAAAATATTTAATGTTAACTTTGCAAGCTCCATCCGAACCAAGTGCTCGGTTGTAAATAGCATTAACACTGCGGTTTTTCAGTCTTGTGTTCCTAACGGTGAGCAAGGTCACCAGTGCTCCTTGGGGAAGCATTGTATCCCTGCAGCGCGAAACTAAGTAGGGTCGGCAACTAGCGAATTATACTCCTGGTGATGCAAGCGTCCATAGGTTACGGTAACCACTTACCATCAGGTGCGCCGGATGAGACTTGCCACCTTCGTGGTATAAAAAAAAAACTACATTTCCAAGATTTTAATCCTGTCCATTTTTTTCGTTTGAACTTTTAGTTTCAATTCCCTCCGGATTCATTTGGCTGTGATATGAATAAATCCAGCCCATTACTCTCCCACTGCTCGGCTTTTCTTCTCAGAATGAAAAGGGTTAGGCCTTAATCCACCACGCTGGCCTGGTGCGATTTGGTGGACTATACAAACCATCGAGAACTTTATAAGGCTCTCACAGATGTGCATGTTTTCTCACGATGTTTTTCCTTCACCGTTAACACAAGTTATAATCAAATTCTGATACGCAAATAAATTCTGAAAGTCAGAGGTGCGGGCTGGCAGCCTGATTAAGTATCATAAATATGACAGTTGCTGTCGCAAATAAACGTCCTGTTCCGTATCCTCTTATGAAAACGTCTATAAGCGAGAAAGGGATGCATTGTTTATTGGTCGCTGTGGCTATCAGATTTTTCTTACATAATCAAGGCGCGGGTTCGAACTCAGACCCTTCCGCATGGAAGGCAAGCGTTCAACCGCTAGGCTATCACTGTGTTTTTTGGCTGTTACTAGACAAAGACAATAATAACAACGATACACAAACAACATTTTCAAAACACTCTTTGTTACAAATTGAGTTTGTATTTCTGTTTGGGACGTCCACATAACAATCGTTGCTGATTTGTTGGGAGCAAGACAAATTGTTGTCATAGTAATAGAAAATCTGGGAAAAATAATCTATTTTCTAACGTATTTGCTCACTGAAGCGAAAATAAATGACAAGGGCACGAAAATGCTTTTCAAAATCTTTCAAGTTGTGTTCTTAATAAAAGTGCTTTAAAAATTTGTTGATTTAACTACATACATCGAAATATCGAATATACAGTCTGTCAAGAAAGTCATGAAAAGGATTTTGAAGGAACTAAAATTCTTCTTCGCTCGCAACCCTAAATAAGTACCGTAGGTGTCAGTTTGGGTACAACGATGTGTTTATTTTACTATGCTGTGTAGATTTTTTGTGATAAAAAAATGTTTTCGGCATTAATATATTAAAAATAAACAAGAGAATATACAAGTGGCGCCCTCAATCCTTTTCATGACTTTCTTGACAGACTATACATATATACATAAAAATTGCATACTATAACGTCCATAAAGTACTTAATATTACTTAAATATTGCATTGCGCAGAAGTTTTGTGATCCTAAAAATGTTCAGAAACGTCGCTTTCGTTAGATTGTCCATATGTCACTGCAGGGGTGCCAACTGAAAATCAGCGCTGGGCTCTCCGCGCCCAGCAAATGCAGAGCTGGCTATTCGGCATACTTGACAACATAATGCAATATTAAATATTTATTAAATATGTATTTTGCTGAATAAATTTATTTTCTATCTTTCTTTTGTCTATTTTGTTTCAACAATTTTATCTAGCATAAGCTAGGTAAGTCTCCTCTCACTTGCAGAATTTTCGTTGTAATATGTGAACAGTACCTCTACCATGAGTTTTCTCTACTCTACCCTTTAAAATATTTACCCATCATGAAAATTGTAGTCCCAACTTCGTGATCAGTAATTTTTTACAAGGTAGCTCAAAGTTTAGCCTCTCACGATCGTATTGAAGTTCATTACCAGTGTCGATGTTCATTACCATTTTAGTTACGCGGTAGACCCGCAGTTTGCTGTATGACTTACCGATATTCAGCGCTGATACCGATGCTAAGAAAATCAACACCATCCCAACCATGGTCAATGATTCTGAAACAAATGAAAAACATTTATTATTCAACTAGTTTTGCTTGCGGTTTCACTTGCATCAAAAGGCGAGAGTGTTGAGTGTTGGCTCTTATGACACTCACGCGAAGCGAACCACTTCTCGTCATAATCTGATACTAGTGGTTGCTCAATGGTCGACATTCGACCGTAATTTTAACTTTCTGCACTCCTTCTCCATACAACCTTTACCTATGCCAAATCTCACACTCCTCCGTGAGCGCAATATGCTTAAAAAGGGATACAAAGTTTTCTCTTCTGCCGGGCCTGTATCCCAACTACGTTGGGGTCGGCTCCCGGTCTAACCAGATGCGGCTGAGTAATAGTATTTTATACAGAGCGAATGCCATCTGACCTCCGCCACCGAATTACTGGGAGACACTGATACCCTAAGGTTAGACCGGTTGTCAGACTTTTTTTGGGTTGCTGACTCCCGTAACGACTGTTAAAGGTTTGACAACTGGGACCAACTGCTTAACGTGCTATCCGAGGCACGGAGGGGTCTCGATGTTCGAAGAAATGGTCACCCATCCAGGGACTGACTGCGGCAACCGCAGCTTAACCTCGCTGATCGACTGATCTGCGCGGTAGCTATGTAGCTACGAGCCCCTCCAAACAACAAACAACAAACTTTTCTCTTCACGTATTTTTTATTTTGGTCTTTATTGTACACCTGTAATAAAAACAGGATTCAGAATCACATAATCTAATGTACAATGAACGAATACCACGTATATACTGGTACACACATATATATATATATGTATATATCGTCATCATCATCATCATTGCGGCCCATGTTGTACCCATTTTTGGGTGTAGGCCTCCTCCAAATTCCTCCACTCCTGGCGGTCTTGAGCCCTTGCCATCCAATCCGGACCTGCGTGTCGCCTAATGTCATCCACCCATATATGTACCATATATGTACCCATATATGTGTATATATATATGTATATATATATACACATATATATAGATGATATTACTTGTAACTTTAGTATTATTTAGATCTCGTTCAAAAACCACAAAGCCAATATTAACAAAGTTTTCAGTATTATGAACAGCAGAAGGCAAACAAAGTCATATTGTCGAAGTTTATTATTTCGTCTGAGGTGATCAAACAAAGGACCAGAGTAGCCCGACATCGCCCACTGAATTAGGGAGCTGAAGTCAATGACAATTTACAAATAGACGCGTTGCCCGCGCTCGATATTGACAAGATAAATGCAAGGTAAATGCCCTGCACCGACTGAGAGAATGAGCATGCAGCAGCTAATGCCACGTAACTAAACGTCTATATTCATCTTTTTCTAACAATCGACATGGCGTATGGTGGCGTTCCTTTTTTTTCCCTTTCTTCGCGCACTGTATAATTATATGTACTGCTATGTAGCTATAGTAAAGTTTACGCCATTTTGAAGTGCATTAATGTTGGTGTATGGCCCGTCTATTTGTAAAATGCCATTGGCTGAAGTGGCAATGGGCTGGCCATATTAGCCGTAGAAAGTTGATACACGTTGTATAATCGTTAAGAGATTAGATAAAGTTTTTATAGACCCAATCTTAGGTAATAAGGCAATTTTGTGAAAGGTTAATAAACCAAAGTGTGAACCAAACGAAACTAACTAGTTGGGTAAGTTTTATAAAAGAACCTTGAACTCGCTAAGAAAATCAGCCACGTCTACGTGATTCCGAAAGAAAAACAACAATTCTGTTTCTTATTAATTTAGCTCCGAAGGATACACTGCTGCTTTTCTAATGGCTAGAAAATTTAACACACAGACAGACCATGTCCTGGTTTAGTACATAGAAATCTTTATACCGGTAAACAAGAAGAAGTTCCTCTAGGATACGAGTAAAACCGTGAGCGATAGCTAGTAAAATAAAAGAAACTTAAAAAAAAGCAAAAACCGTCTTTAATAAACTAAAATGTATAAAATAATTTTCTTAAAAAACTTAACAGCTTCTGAAGTTGGGGCCTGTAACTCTTCAATGCACCTAGCTTGGCAGTGGCACCTATTTCAGAAGCGGTTTTTAGTTTTTTTATTTTTCTATTTTGAGTAACATAAACATGACTACAGCAATCGCGAGTGATATGCTGTTGTTCATTCAAGAGTTCCGTTGTCTGTCTCCGACACTCATCATCAGATTTATATTAAATTTAAATGGAACCATTTCGGGATAAACCCCTTTTAAACAAAAAAAGAATTTTTCAAATCCGTCTATGATAGAGCTATGCCCGAAAATACATAAAAAATATATAATAAAATAATATATAATAAAAAGGAGTAGTCCTATAGAGTCCACTTTTACTCCTTTTTGAAGTCGTTTAAAAATAAAACCACAAATGTGACTATTTCTACAACTTTCACGAAATAATATGAACAGAAAACGAAATTTTGTATTTACTTTTTCCCCAGATAGATATAGCGCAACGAAATTCAATATTGTTTTTACATTGGAAATCACTTGAGGTTCTCATTGCTTCTCAAGTATGAAACTAAGAATATTATTAAAGATTGAAGAAACAATATCTTCAATATAACGTCAAGATACTTTATAAAATGTAATCTGACTTTTATACAAAAACATAGTCAAGTGTACTTGGCAAAATTTACTTATTTGAGACTAGCGACCAGTCCCCGACTACGCCCGGGTGCAATTTCTCTATTATCCTTACATTAAATATGAAAATATTATATATATAAACCTTCCTCTTGAATCACTCTATCTATTTAAAAAAACCGCATCAAAATCCGTTGTGTAGTTTTAAAGATCTAAGCATACATAGGGACAGACAGCGGGAAACGACTTTGTTTTATACTTATGTAGTGAAGACAAACACAATTATCTTGTAAGATACGACTCACTTTGATCCTCAATACGATTCTTTAAGGAGAATTATGAGATTCTATAAGTCTCAAATCATTCTATAATTCATGTCACTCATTTGATTATTGCTACCATAAGATTTTTTGTATGAGAGTTTGTCTTCAGAAAAAGATTGATTTGGGCCATATGCAAGTATTTAATCCCCATAATCCTCAGAATGACTACCAAATTTTGAAGATTAGAAAGCAAATTCTTTTGTCTTCTTAGATCGAAAGTCCTCGAAACACAAAACCCTCGCTGTAACATCCATATGAAAATCCGTAGAAGCTTAACTTTTCCAATATAACGTTGGATATCAAAGTAAACAAAAATTACATTAAAAATCTTGTACTTGAAAAAGTTAGAGCACGTCTTAAGCTTCTAAAGTAATACTTAACACGTACTTAAGGGTCGCTTTTGCAAGACATCACGGTAAGTTGGTTCAACACTTGATGTAACTTGAGTTAATGGCGACAGGACTTTTTACTCTGATAAAAATTCTAGGAATATTTTTCTTGGCTTTAATATTAAACATTAAGCTGCTGTAAATAGAGGGCTGCGATGGACTTTGATAACAAAGAAGAAAATGTTTAATGCCATTTATGAAGTCTCTGGTGATCTTTTATAAAAAATTAAAGTCATAATTTTTGGTATATAAACAATGGGCACACATTTTATTAAACTATCATAATTCTAGGTTCCAATTGCCGTAATACATTTTGTTGACAACAATTTATTATAATTTTGTTGAGAGTAGGTCAAAGTCAAATTCAAAGTCTTTTATTTCAACTGAGCCTTTGCAGGCACTTTCAAAACGTCATGATTCTAGGTGCACGGTTCCAAGTGGGTTGGTCCTGGAGACGATACCGGTAAGAAACTGTATGGACATGGATGTATAATATTTTCGTAAAACTTTACAATAATATTTGGGGACGCAGGACGCCCGGCTAAAATACGACCTGAATTTATACAATATTACCAAAAAAATAATAAGAATCAAGTACTTACCACTATAATTTAAACAATACTAGGTCTTCACCTTCTTATCGTATCAATGGTTGGGTAAAACTGTATTGTTTTGATCTAGTAGGATAATAAAAGCGATGGACGATAAGTAAGGGACGTTATTTTAGAAACTTTATTTAATTTTTATAATATTATCAGCAACCAAGTTTATATCTTTCTAATCACAACCGGCCACATCAGGTCTTGAACATATCATTATCATTGTCATGTGGCATAGTAATTTTTAGAAAAATGTTCAAAATGTTGACTTCTAAGGGTTGCGGCTTGGTTGTTGTAAGCATGGCTACCGAACATGACAACATGCCTACGATTATCAGATGTGGCAAAAGTGTTATTGAAATATTCTATGAAGATATTAACAGAAGCTTCCCAGTATGGGTATTTGGTAAAAGGGAATTGGTATGTCGAAAGGTATGTATGTAGCGAAATATATTACCTATGTTACTTTGATGTCAAAGTGCCTTAACTAATAAGTAGAATTTCCACTGAAAATTTCTAAGGCGTATTTAGTAATCAGATGGATTAGTGAAGCGAAGCGTCAACATTGAGCGACAAGTAATAATTAATTAGAGACTTATATGATTACGTTGAATTATAGCTTAACTATTAAGCATCTAGGTCGAATATAGCCCCCAAAATTGTTTTTAATAAGCACATTGATAACGTTAATAATATTATATCATCAGATTTCGTTACAAACGCAATTTTTTGTACGATTTTTCTTAAGAATTACATCATATTTCCAACTTTGTCTTTTTATGCTACCAAGCAACCCAATCCCTTACTTTACGTTTCCTCCCGCTGTTGCGTCAAATAAAACATAACGTCTAGATATAAGTTTCAAGAACAGATGTGACCAGTCTTCTCGACCCCTCCATTACATCTCTGCTTTAACATTCCCGGCTTGATCTAAAGCATTTGACAGACCTACTTATGATGGATGGCATGATATAACGTTTTAGTGGTACCCCTGGTTTGTCAAAGTTTTTAGGGGTCCATCCAAATATCTATTAGAAAGTTGAATAACTTTTGAAAGTCACAAAATATGAATAGTTTTGGAGATTTTATTAGGGGTGACGCAGGGTTCATATTTCGGACCATTTTTCTTATCTCGAAGTTTTATTGTTATTCTTTGTGTTCTCTCGTTGTTCTACGGCAAGAGCGTGTAGAATCTTTACAAAGTTGAGAGTTTTCAATGTTGGTTTATGAACAGAAGAAAAACTGACTGAATCAACTTTTATGGAAATGTATGTGAAATATGTTTTTTATGGTTCAGTAGATAAAAAAATCAGCGTAAAAAGACTGAAAACATTGTTAAACAATGGAATTCAATTCCAATTTTGCTTCAAAATTCTTCACCTGAATTCCATTAATTATTAAATATAAATCATCCATAAACAGTCATAATAGTTCGAAAAAAAGCAAATTTTTCGTCTAACGAATGTTATGGCTATTAATACTAATAGCTTCAATTTTCTCGGTACTCATAGTTTCATTATTAAGAGCTTTAATCAATTTTTCATTATTAAAGGGTAATAGAAAAAGGTAAAAAAATACTAAAACCAACATGCTATATAAAGAATTATTGAAAATGATTCTTTATGCTCTTGTCATCCAAAATAAACAAAAACTTTATAGTCTCGTATATTATAATGCTTCATTTTTATATTCAGACCAGTTATTTAATAAGTGATTGTGGTCTAAGGCAAAAGAAGTAAACTTTTAAGTCTAATGACTTAAGTGGAAATGTGGTAGCTGAAACATTTGAAGAATAGATATTTAAAATAGCTTTCGCTATCGCGCTGGCACATGCTGCTAACCACGCGTTATCGATGTGCAAAAAGAACAACTGCACCACAGGCTGACCAACCATAAATAAAATCGTCAAAATCGAAGTTTTGGATTCCCCTGTTTTATCTTCTAAAAGTGGACCGTAAATTTTTAGTACACTGCCCAACTTAACGTCATATTGAACATCTGTTGATGGCCTTCAAACTAGGATATTTTATAGAATTTTGAGAGGGAGCTCCTCCTTCAGGAAGTCTCTCTCTCTCTTTCCGACTATCAATCCCACATGGTGGTGGGGTCAGCCTTCCTTGTATGTTGCTTCCACTTCGCTCTGTCTTTGACATCCGTGTCGGAAACTTTTCATGTCGCCATATCTCTGTGCACTACATCCATCCACCTGGTTTTAGATCTCCCTCAAGATCTCCTACCAAGTAAGGACAGCTGCAGTGCCAGGTTGCCTACGTAATCCAGTGGTCTTCTCTTTACATGTCCACCTCCTACAGGTAGTACTTAATCAATAACCTAACCGTCAAAAACTCCCGACTCCAACTAGAAAAAGAGCTGTAACTTTTGAACGGCTGAACAGGTTTTCATGAAAAATAAGTAAGATGATACGCGTTTATACTAGTTTTCGATTTAAAAAAACTGGATTGAAATCGATCCATCCATTTTGGAGCTACGATGCCACATACATAGATATGCAGATACACAGACACACAAATACACACTACAAACATATAACAGACCCTCTTTAAAAAAAACGTAGGGACATGCTAGTGATCGATATTTATATCATCAATACGATAATATCAAAATCCAGAGAGAAAATCGGTGAATACATTTGTATGGACAAAACGCCGCCCGCGTTTCGTTTTAACAGTTGTAATTGCCTGAATTAATTATGGTTCGTAAATATATTGATGTGTAAAGAACACATCAATATATTTACGAACCATAATTATATATATAATATATATATATAATGTTATTATTGATGTTTAAGTTTAAGGCAATAAAAAAGCTAGGTACCTAGAAGTGCTTGAAAATCAAAGCGTATCAAAGATCAGTACCTCTGCCATGAGTTTTCCGTGCCGTCTAACGCTATCGTTCACATTCAATATTTGTATAGTGACTATAGTTCACTATTTATACCGCTAGAGGCGCTGAAAAAATTCCCATACAAATATTGCATGTGAACGTGAACGTTAGACGGCACGGAAAACTCATGGTAGAGGTACTGATCAAGATTGTAACCTATTATTTTAAAAGAGTTTCCATGGAATTTCTTGCCAGTTTTTCTCCATAGGACATACTATTTGGAACCGCGCACCTAGACTGACCTAGAGTCTCGACATTTCATAAGTGCCTGTATTTGGAATAAAGATCTATTCTATTCTATATCAGTACATTAGAGAATCATTCTTGTTCATAATACGAAAAATCTTAAACAGAAAAGAAATAGGTATCAAATCTGGAATGCAAATCAACGAAATTTTACCACTGTACTCAAGCGTCGCAAATCGTTCAAGGATCACTATCCTATTTCGTATAAAACACGCAAAACTCAATTTCGACGAGGATTTGACACTAAGTGATGTCGACGTCGCCTCTCTTATACGCCAGCTCTCAAACATAAAACTATGCGATATCATAAAACATATAAAACTAGAAGATATAAGGCGGGTCAAGTCGGGTTGATTTTACGATCTCGTACTTACTTTCATGTTGGCTATGAATTTTGGTCTTTATTTGACGCGCAAGTTTGACGAGCGTGCTATATTAATATGAGCGATGTTGCTCATATTTTGTATGTGTTTTATCTTTTTTAACCCCGACAAAAAAGAGGGGTGTTATAAGTTTGTATTGTGTATCTGTGGATCTATGTATCTGGCTGGCATCATAGTTCCAAAACGGATTTACCGATTTTAATGCAGTTTTTGTTTTTTATTTGAAAGTTAGTTTAATCGGGTATCACCATAGCTATGTTTCATGAAAATCTGTTCAACCTTTCAAAAGATACAGCTCTTTTTCTAGTTGGAGTCGGGGGTTTTTGACGGTTAGGTTATAACCTTATGGTTTTGTAGCTAAAATGCACTTTGTTAAATATCTGGTTTTACATTGATCACATTCACAGTATAATAGCTTTAGATTAATAATTACAAATAATCGAAGTGCGAATTTTGGAAATCTACGGGGGAGTCCTATGTACAGCTGCAGACTTCATACGGTTGATACATGATGATTAAAAATCGGGTGTCGGGTGTGATGCAAACAATTCTTAATGAATTGTTGAGATACCATTGCTACCAGTTCCCCTATGAAAAAAAAACCCTCAATCACTCTATGTATACATAATAATTATGCAACATGGTCATTAACTCGAAAGCATTTCAACTAACTGTTGGTATGTTCAAAATGATCAATAATTTCTTATGCAATTCACGGTAGCAATCCACACTGATAATCTCATTCATACAAAATCCCATGACACATCTATAAAAACGCATCGCCACATAAACTCTAAAAACTTCAGCGAAATGAGGCGCAAAAAGCAAACAGGCGCTAAGTGAAACGGAACCCCTTCGGACAAGTGATCATGATTAATTGCCCGCTCATCAATAACGTTGTCAACGGCCAGCGATTAGCGATAGATGGCGCCACATGAATACGGGTTGTTTCTAGGTTAATCTAGAAAATACTTATGGTTTGGGATTTGGTCTGCTCTGGTTGAAACAATTCTTGATTTGTAGAACTTATTCTTATTCTTTATTGTACACAAAATATTGAATAATACAAAAAATAAACAATTAAAAAATATATGCACTAAGGCGAGCTTAACTCGTAAATTTTTAGTACCTGCCCAACTTAACGTCATATTGAACATCTGTTGATGGCCTTCAAACTAGGATATTTTATAGAATTTTGAGAGGGAGCTCCTCCTTCAGGAAGTCTCTCTCTCTCTTTCCGACTATCAATCCCACATGGTGGTGGGGTCAGCCTTCCTTGTATGTTGCTTCCACTTCGCTCTGTCTTTGACATCCGTGTCGGAAACTTTTCATGTCGCCATATCTCTGTGCACTACATCCATCCACCTGGTTTTAGATCTCCCTCAAGATCTCCTACCAAGTAAGGACAGCTGCAGTGCCAGGTTGCCTACGTAATCCAGTGGTCTTCTCTTTACATGTCCACCTCCTACAGGTAGTACTTAATCAATAACCTAACCGTCAAAAACTCCCGACTCCAACTAGAAAAAGAGCTGTAACTTTTGAACGGCTGAACAGGTTTTCATGAAAAATAAGTAAGATGATACGCGTTTATACTAGTTTTCGATTTAAAAAAACTGGATTGAAATCGATCCATCCATTTTGGAGCTACGATGCCACATACATAGATATGCAGATACACAGACACACAAATACACACTACAAACATATAACAGACCCTCTTTAAAAAAAACGTAGGGACATGCTAGTGATCGATATTTATATCATCAATACGATAATATCAAAATCCAGAGAGAAAATCGGTGAATACATTTGTATGGACAAAACGCCGCCCGCGTTTCGTTTTAACAGTTGTAATTGCCTGAATTAATTATGGTTCGTAAATATATTGATGTGTAAAGAACACATCAATATATTTACGAACCATAATTATATATATAATATATATATATAATGTTATTATTGATGTTTAAGTTTAAGGCAATAAAAAAGCTAGGTACCTAGAAGTGCTTGAAAATCAAAGCGTATCAAAGATCAGTACCTCTGCCATGAGTTTTCCGTGCCGTCTAACGCTATCGTTCACATTCAATATTTGTATAGTGACTATAGTTCACTATTTATACCGCTAGAGGCGCTGAAAAAATTCCCATACAAATATTGCATGTGAACGTGAACGTTAGACGGCACGGAAAACTCATGGTAGAGGTACTGATCAAGATTGTAACCTATTATTTTAAAAGAGTTTCCATGGAATTTCTTGCCAGTTTTTCTCCATAGGACATACTATTTGGAACCGCGCACCTAGACTGACCTAGAGTCTCGACATTTCATAAGTGCCTGTATTTGGAATAAAGATCTATTCTATTCTATATCAGTACATTAGAGAATCATTCTTGTTCATAATACGAAAAATCTTAAACAGAAAAGAAATAGGTATCAAATCTGGAATGCAAATCAACGAAATTTTACCACTGTACTCAAGCGTCGCAAATCGTTCAAGGATCACTATCCTATTTCGTATAAAACACGCAAAACTCAATTTCGACGAGGATTTGACACTAAGTGATGTCGACGTCGCCTCTCTTATACGCCAGCTCTCAAACATAAAACTATGCGATATCATAAAACATATAAAACTAGAAGATATAAGGCGGGTCAAGTCGGGTTGATTTTACGATCTCGTACTTACTTTCATGTTGGCTATGAATTTTGGTCTTTATTTGACGCGCAAGTTTGACGAGCGTGCTATATTAATATGAGCGATGTTGCTCATATTTTGTATGTGTTTTATCTTTTTTAACCCCGACAAAAAAGAGGGGTGTTATAAGTTTGTATTGTGTATCTGTGGATCTATGTATCTGGCTGGCATCATAGTTCCAAAACGGATTTACCGATTTTAATGCAGTTTTTGTTTTTTATTTGAAAGTTAGTTTAATCGGGTATCACCATAGCTATGTTTCATGAAAATCTGTTCAACCTTTCAAAAGATACAGCTCTTTTTCTAGTTGGAGTCGGGGGTTTTTGACGGTTAGGTTATAACCTTATGGTTTTGTAGCTAAAATGCACTTTGTTAAATATCTGGTTTTACATTGATCACATTCACAGTATAATAGCTTTAGATTAATAATTACAAATAATCGAAGTGCGAATTTTGGAAATCTACGGGGGAGTCCTATGTACAGCTGCAGACTTCATACGGTTGATACATGATGATTAAAAATCGGGTGTCGGGTGTGATGCAAACAATTCTTAATGAATTGTTGAGATACCATTGCTACCAGTTCCCCTATGAAAAAAAAACCCTCAATCACTCTATGTATACATAATAATTATGCAACATGGTCATTAACTCGAAAGCATTTCAACTAACTGTTGGTATGTTCAAAATGATCAATAATTTCTTATGCAATTCACGGTAGCAATCCACACTGATAATCTCATTCATCCAAAATCCCATGACACATCTATAAAAACGCATCGCCACATAAACTCTAAAAACTTCAGCGAAATGAGGCGCAAAAAGCAAACAGGCGCTAAGTGAAACGGAACCCCTTCGGACAAGTGATCATGATTAATTGCCCGCTCATCAATAACGTTGTCAACGGCCAGCGATTAGCGATAGATGGCGCCACATGAATACGGGTTGTTTCTAGGTTAATCTAGAAAATACTTATGGTTTGGGATTTGGTCTGCTCTGGTTGAAACAATTCTTGATTTGTAGAACTTATTCTTATTCTTTATTGTACACAAAATATTGAATAATACAAAAAATAAACAATTAAAAAATATATGCACTAAGGCGAGCTTAACTCAGAATGAGTTTATAGTTCAGAGTGAACTTTGTTTATAAATGAAAATATTTGCTATCTTATCGCATCACCATTTTGCAAGGACATTTAGTAGGTATATACATAGTATATTCTATTGGTTACGAATGAGAGTTTCATATAAAAATTGAAATAAAATATTAGGTACTAATAAAGAAAAAAATATTTTTGTTATTTCAAACATTGACATACCTACTATCTACTACCAATGGACGGGTCTAGAACAAAATTCACGAAAAATGTGTCCCGAGTCAACCTATATAAGCGTGGGTACATGAATAAAGAAATATAAAAATCTATAACAACCTAATTCAAACCGTATCGTCATTAGTAAACAGCTTAATTTTACTTGCGACAATTTATCAGCCTATTCAACTTTTTCATAGTACAGGGGCTTTACTACAAGCTCTTATAGCAGGGCTGAAATTAAACTGCCCAGAAATTTTCAGAATAACCTGACCTCTCATTGTACTAAAAGCCTATACAGTGCGAGGTCAGCCCATACTGGAAATGTCTGGGTAGTTCAAATTCAGCCCTGCTATAAAAGTTCGTAGTAAGGCCTTTTGGCTCCTGTACGGCGCTTTTGACGTGTATTATGTCGGTTGACAAAACAAAGACTGGAAAGAATTTTATTCTAGACCCTCCGTCCATTGTTCATTGTAAGTCGTAGTTCAATAAATGTATTTGCGAAAATGTCATTACCTATACGTTCAAAGTATTAAGGGAATAAGGCTGGGAAGCTATAATAAAGAAGGAAATGCTATCTGGCGCGATATATTTACCGACAGAAATGTTCCTAAAATCATTAATGTCTTTATCTCACCTGGGAAATGGTATACAGGATGGTGATGACATTACGACAATAAATGAAACCACTATTTCGTATCACGTTCTGAAGCCGTGCACAAAAAAATCAACGATTTTCACGCATAACATTTTTGCATAATATTTCACTCTACTCTCATTCGTCTAGGTGAAGGGACATCAAAGTAGAAACTTATGTCATCTTTATCTATTCTTTTCGTGTAAATAAAGATTATTTTGGTAAGAACAAGTCAGAGACTTTTCAAATTTCACTTAGAGATCGTTATGTGTAAAATTAAGAAAATTTTAATAAGTTCCTGTGGCTAAACTATTGATTGGATTTGATAGATATTTTGTTTTCGGTCACAGAACGTGGTTTCATTTATTGTCGTAACGTCGTCACCACCCTGTATAATTACAAAGACTTCGAACAACACACTACTCCAGTAAATTAATACACGCATATGAATCCCATCGGAATATGGAACCAAATCCGATATTAATCTGAAAATGAACAAAACCAGTGACACATATTCCTCTTTCACTGATATACTTTTTTCTGTCGGAAAAAAAATGGACGTTGTTTTATAGAACTATGTGCGAATGAAATTTAATTTTGTATTGAGGACATTTTTTGATAGAATGTGATTGAAATTGTTTTAAAAACATTGCTTGTCAACTGTAAGTACATAATAGGTTCAAATCATAAAGTTATTATTACTAGGTTCAAATAATTTAAATATTGATACGTGAAGAGAAAACTTTATACCCCTTTTTAAGCCCCATTTGGCATACTTAGTGTCTAGACAGACGGACCGCATTTCAACTGCAATACATGCAGTTTGAATGTAGTTGACACGACTGCAATAGAAATCCAACCGCAAATTGCAGTTCTGATGCAGTGCGGTTGGATTGCAGTTGAAATGCGGTCCGTCTGTCTAGAGCCTTAAAGTTTGTAAGGAGAAGGAGTGCAGAAAGCTAAAATCACGGTCGAATTTCGACCATTAGGCGACCACTAGTAAATAAAAATATACAATAACTCATTTTATGTTTTCTTTGTTATTAGTTTTATTTAATTTTTATTGTGCTAATAAACTCTTTTTCTTTCTTTTTTTCTTTCCTACAATATTTGTATGCCACATAACAAGCCATAATAGCATCTACTTACCCATTGTAAAACCTCACACATTATTGTAACCCACCTATGTTTACAAATAAAGCATTCATTGCATTTGTTTCAAATAAAGCATGACGACACGGTTGGCGCAGTGGCTAAGCGATTAGCTTTCTGCGCTACGTGCCGCGGGTTCGATCCCCGCACGGAGCAAATATTTGTATGATCTACAGATAGTTGTTTCGGGTCTGGTTGTGTGTGCATGTGACATGTATGTTTGTAAACTGTACCCTCGACACAGGAGAAATCCTAGAGAACGTTGCCCAAGTTTAAAAAAAAAAAAACTGATTCTGAATAGGTACCTTAAATAATTGTAAAAAAAAAAAGTACAGAATAGACTGTCTCATCGGTCTGCTGGTCTCAAACGCGACGTCTGAGTGTAAGGCCCTGGATTTAATTCCCGTGTTGGGCAACGTGACATTACGATGTTGATAGCGTAACTAACATTACTAAATACCGCGTACTGTATACTGTTGTTAATTATACAGGAGGACGAAAAACACAATTTTCTAAAATACCTATCAAATCATTCGAATTTGGAACGAACTGGTGTTCAGGATCATGTCTCATCCTCACATACACCAAACAAAAAAAAAAAAAACAAATTTGGAAAATGACAGAAATGAAGAGGAATAAAGAAAGAAAATTAATTTATTTGTATGCAAAAATTAGGCACCACATGCAAAAATAAAAAATGAAAATCAAAACATCAAGAGAAAAAAAACCAAAATTATGACTAATTTAGGTCTTAACATGACATGTTAAGTTCAAAATTAGTCATTCTCTTTATTCCTCTCTCTATATATTAAACCAAACATCACAGAAGTACTTGTTTGTATAGAAGCAAGTATACGCTCACATTCCTAGCGTTCAGATCAAACTTTACTAATTAGAGTTGGAGTGATATCTACGAAGTTCCTGTCCATATAAAGTTTAATAGACAGTGTATACTCGACGGAGGCTTGAGATCTTAGCCCAGTAGCTTAGATGTTGGTGGTCACGTGAGAAGTTTTCAGTTCAAATCTATTCAACAACAATTATACTGAATCCATATTTAGCTCAGTTTAAAATCGCTCTTATAAAAGAAATATTCTATTTGAATAATGTCGTCATTCTAGTATAAAAGAAAAATATTATAATTAATGATAATTATGATAACAATTGTGTTTGATTGCCAAGCTCCAGGCGTGCTGCTGGTGGTCTTGACTGCTTAGTAAAACTACTAATCTTCAATCTTAACTGTATATATTTCGTAAGCTGATTACAATAAATAGATTGCCGATACATCCGCAAGTTAGTGTATGGGCGAGCGAGTGGTTAGGCGTTGGCCACTGGTGGGGACAAGCCCACGGCGGGGACAGCGTTCTGCACCGGTCTAAGGTGGTCTAGTTCTAGAAGTTGGTTAAATAAATAAATAAGAACATAATATAGACGTAGTTAAATGAAAAAGATCCAACCGACATTCAAGAAAAGCTAATTTTGAGATATTTAATTTTATAATTATCATATAAAATATGAAACCAAACCTAACTACATATTTTAAAGTTAGTTTAAATTGGCTTTTAATAAGCCGTACAAGTAGCATAGCCGCACCAAACATATACAGCGATGAAATCTTTATGCTAGAGAGTGTGTGTCGGCTGGAATCCTTAAGGTCGAGCAAGTTGGTACTGTGGCTCAATTGGCTGATTGTTTAACAAAAGCCTTTGTATGGACATAGGTTGGAGAAGCCGAAAAAGTTTGCCCTTCAATTCCAACAAAACCAACAAATTGCACTGTATCAATGAAGAATTACGATGTCACCTTTGATATTCAATATCTCAACTCAATGTGGCTTGGATCTGGATCGTGTAACTACGTCCATAAGGTAATTGCTCACAGTAATTAGTACACGACTGATAATGATTATTATTATCAGCATAATCGAAAAGCTTTGTACACACTAATATCTTACCCATAGAAACGACCTTTCTAAGTGACGATATGTTCATCGCATTCTGGCAGACAGCCCAGTTACAAAATATTATGTCTGGGTAATCTTTTCAACTCGGTTCTAACACTTGAAAGAAAGAAAAGAAAAGAATTTATTCCTGGAAAAACACGACACATCTATACTTATAATAAAATCGTAACGAGGCGAAAACTGTACATTGAATATTTTTTTTTTAAAGTAATTGATACGTGTTCTATAATTGACACTGATGCCAAAAATATATTTTTTATAATTTTTGTCTGTTTGTCCGTTTGTCTGTTTGTCTGTTTGTCTGTAACTATGTCCGAGCTTCACAGCAAAACCGCTGAACAGAATTTCATGAAAATTTATAATAATGTTCGTTATAAGGCTGGTCAACATATAGGCTACAAATTATTACGCTTTTGCCAAAGGGGGGTAAGCAATAGAACATCAAGTCTGAGTACAATTATAAGTCATGGTAGAACTAGGCAACTCCTTTTGAAATATTATATTGTTGTAGTTCATAGGTCCGGTCAACATATTTTATGTTATAGAAATCATTACGCTATTTCTTTTGGGAGCTGAGCAAAATAATTGTTCGTAATGTTTCCGTAAATTTAAACTTCTTAATAGAACCAGTAAAGGCGGGATCCAGTGACACGGCATACCTAGGGTAATGGTATTACATACTAACTAAAATTAGCAACCTACTAGATGTTCGCTCATTGGCATCTTACTTTTAGATACTTAAGTACGTATTTCACTCACTGTCGTGTTCCATAAATACAAAGCGTGATGAAATTATTTACCAGTTGTCCCAGGTTGTTCCTAAACCATTATAGATAACTTTTTGAAACGGATTATGAGCTTTTTCTATTCAGTTCTAGCCATATAATTTTTAATTTCCACTTTTTGAACCAAGCTGGCGTTAGTAGTAATTTATAGGCAAGTTTGTTGTATTTAAAAATGAAAAAAGGTGACTTTTTGTTTGATATTGCATCCAGACAGACACCTGAAGGCAGGGTTTTATACAATTTATTACATTTATATGTAATTCAAGTCAAAAGGTTTTCTAAACCCACAAGTCTTAATGACGCAGCTGTTTGCTGTTTTTATTGGTCGTGGTTCAAGACTAAAATAACTTGGAAAGTGGTCGAGATTGAGCAATGGTTATACCTCAGCCGTGACAGAATGTTAACATAAAATCTATTGTTTGAAAATCAACAAATAATCCACGCATGCAAAAGTAGTCATCGTCGCCGTCGGTCATGGTTACACATGTCGGACTATCCCCGACTGCTGCAAACCGACCCCGCCCAATATAGTTTATCCTACGGCTAGCATAGCAAATCTACAAATTCCCACTGTTAGGCGCTTAATTACCAATTACCAATGCAGCGTTTAAAAAGACGGCACAGCACCTTTCTTTAAAAAAGCAGAGTCAAGGGTTCCCCAGCCAAGGCCCGTTAAACCGACTCCGGACCCAAGTCCCCCATATCGTAGGAACAGCGACCGGATATAGGTAGATATAGCGTTGTCCCACAAACAATGCCATCTACTTTCCTGCTCATTGTGCTTCTCCTCCTACACCATGAGCGACGTCTGTGACATATAACGCCATGAAGGTGGCAAAATTTGAAGCTTATAAAAGCGGGACGTACCATCGACACGAAGAAAAACTACAATCATATAAAATCCGGAGAACCGCTGAATAAATTATCTTCTTCTGTCGTTTCAGCATGAGCGTTAATATGGCTCATGCTGTACCTATTTGATAGGTAAGTCACTCAGCAAGATTCGTAACAGAGCTCACTGCCCAGTATACGCCGGACATGATTATTTTCTATGCTTTCTAGGAAAAATCTTACAGCATTTAACACTACTCAAAGGGAAAAATGTGTCAAATCGTAGACAACCTACATAGAATGAATTTTCTAAATAAACAGCTTAAATAATCTTCCATGATTTTTAACTTGGATAGCAATAAAATGCGGTATATGTAAAACCAAGGTGTTCCTTTATTATTATCTTCATAAGCGGTAAATACCCGAGGACCTACTAAAATGGCGTGAAGGCTGTAGTTATTAGGTTCACTTGCGGCGATTTCCAGCAGTAGATGTCAATGTTATGTTACACTACGGCCCATAGATTATGCTGCAAAGGTTTATGCTTTGTAGTTTATGCACATACATTTTGTGCTTAATGAAGTGATGCAATCTAGAGAGAGAAACACGAACGGCACGGCGCGGCGTGGCATCCAGGCGAAACTGCCTATGTCTCTTGGCGCTCAATCATTCGCTGATGAGTTTCTCTTACTAAAATACAAGACAGTAGGTTGTACTTACGAACAAGTAATTTTACAGCAATAAGTATCTAATACGAACAAAGTTTCAGTAGGTAATCATCGTGAGAATTTTCTTCAATATGTTTTCTAATAAAAATAAAAATAGGTTGCAGTGTGAATTATAGTACGGTATATATACATATACGGTATATATATATATAGATTATATAATATCATCATTTACCCTACCGGCTAAATGATAACATTTTGCATGGACTGATCGTCATCCAAACAACAACCGACTTTTGTCTTTTTGATCGACTATTACAATATATCATTTATCACGTTATTCTTTTTTAATTTTCGTGAATGCGACCTATCGTGCTCTTTGAGGTCCGGGCAGATTCCAAGGAGAGTAAAGAACTCCCATCCAAGCAACGCGTGTTTTCACTTCGCTTTCAATCTTTTCAATGTTGAGTCACTTAGATTAATCGAAATATTGTCACGTGGGCAAAGCCGCGGGTACAGCTAGTATTAAATATAGCAGTATCCGTACTAAACACTGGCCACACCAGCAACAATGCGATAGAAGCCACAGATTACAAAGAATAACTGAACAAGCTCATAGGCTTATAATTCACTTCTACAGTGGGACCTCATACCAACATAGTAGAAGAAGATTATACAAAACACACAGGAAAAGTTAAACCATAATCTTAACCAGAAACCATACGAATACTGTAATCATAATTCTAAACTTTAATAAATCCAGAATTAATACCTTAGCTAACTAAGCGGCATTCGTTTGCATACCAAGTTACGCCGCATCCCCGATATTTGGATCCAACTTCTCTAATTAGGGACCTCCGTGTGATATCCGTCGCACATCTGCGACTAATAGTTTGTTGGGCTTTACTTCATCTGGGACAACGTTGGAGGATTTATTTATGGTTGGTTATGTGCTGGTTTTAATTTTAGGAGAAAGTTTACAATATGAGGTAAATATTTTAAAATTTTTCTTATTTCAAAAGTTCGGACGTTTCTCTATTAAATTTAGATTATTCAGTGAACATAATGTAAAAAGTCGGTAAAATAGCGCAGATACTGTTTTCTCTGGTTGAGTTACCTAAAATCACGAAACGGTTGGCGCAGTGGCTAAGTAGCCTTTTTGTCTTTTACCTTCTTGTATGATGGATCTCCTTGCTACCTATGTAATTTGAAAGACAAATAAAAATCTTCTATTCTATTCTAAGCGATTAGCTTTCTACGCTACGTGTCGCGGGTTCGAACCCCGCATGGAGCAATTATTTGTATGATGTATATCTATAGATCATACAAATAATTGCTCCATGCGACAACACAAAAATTGCAACTATGTAGTTGGTCCGGGTCTGGGTGTATGTACATGTGCCATGTAGGTATGTTTGTAAACTGTACCCTCAATACAAGAGAGATTCTAGAGAGGGGCAAAGTTTAAAAAAAACAAATAAGAAAAGGACAGTACACATTGAAGTTAGTATTAATAGTAAATTTCATTATAATGAAAGATATTTTATTCGAACTGTTTACGTCAAGCGAGAAACTATGACACATATTGAATGACGCGTTGATTCATTATTGCATACACTTACAAAATGAAATTAGTATTATGTAAAGAACGAAAGAAAGATGAAATTAGTATTATGTAAAGAAAGAAAGTAAGATGAAATTAGTATTATGTAAAGCGCTTTTAGGAAGAAATACACAAGTATTTGTTGGCTTAAATATCGCTTGACTTGCTGGCTGGATGTATCAAAACTTAAACTTGGCACGGAATTTTACCTTCTAGCGGAACCATCAGTTTACGGACTTCCGAAATAACTTTGGTTTAAGCGCTTAGGCTTTAACTTTTTGGAATCCTGTGGTTTAACTATATTTAGAACCCGATGTTTGTTGAATTAGTGGCGAATTTGTATTGTATTGAATATATTTTCGTGTTATATAAAAGATTCCCTCAGGGGTGTATGTTTGGTCCTCAATATACAATGTTTGCAAATATTTCTGTGTGTTAGTTTTCCGTGTCCTATAAATAATTGTGATGGATATAGTTTCTTTGGGTGAAATTAAATATAAATTAAACGGAGAACGGGTGGAAATTTTGGAGTCGAAGATACCAAGAGACCATAAACATAAAGAGAGGAATAAAATATAAATAAATAAATCCAGTCCGTTACTGTCCCACTACTGGCCACGGACCTTTTCTGCGTGTGTGAATTTTAGTACTGCAGTTGCACTTTTTTTTTTTTTTTTTTTAGCGTGTTAAAATCATCAAATGATTCCTCCCACCCCGGGCAGGGCGGGAGGGACTGTCAGACTTGTACTGACTAAAATCCACGGTGTTCCTTCAATAGCCCTTTACATTCCGGGGTCACGGTAATGAGATAAGTCCCGCGACCACTGCAGTTGCACTTAGGTACGGACACTAAATCACTCCGCAAATTTTACGCACTACATAAAAAAAATATCCTGTGTAATTCTTCAGAAACTTTATTACCTACGCAAAGTTCTTATTACAAACATTCTCAAGTCACAAAGCTTAAAATTCTTCCCTAATTAGTTCATACGCCACAATGAACTGAAGGCTATCAGGTTCCTCATAACAGCGGAGCTGATGCATCTGAGAACTTTCCAACTCATTAGATCAGTTTTATAGACTGGCGGCTAATTAGGCAAGTTAAGATTTTGTTCTGAGACTTGAATATGAGCTGGTAAGTTGGTAAGAAGAAGTTTAGGAACTTGCAATTTTTTTTTTAATAAGAAACATCAAACTATTTACAACCATAATATATAAACTTAAATATGTACACTAATTATTGTTAAATAAATAAATCATAAAATAAAATGAAATAAATACAAAAATAAAACTGAGTACCTAGGCGTCAAAATACTCCTCCTCATCGCTGTCAATTGGCAGCGTGCCCAGAAGACTGGCAGCATTGCCACGTTGAATGGCAATGCTTATTCTTTGACCAAAGAATAGGCCAGCCCTCGGGTCAAGCGTAGAGTCGACCAACTGTTTTGCAATGTCTCTGAATAGGAGACATGCATTCGGTCCCCATGACCCGAGCGTTTCGCCACCAACTTGGACAGAACAGGAACTTGCATGTATTTTTATTTATAGTTTATACTAAACATAATAAAAACAAAAACATTAAAATATGCACGGATCATTTTATTTTTCAGTATTTATGGAATCCTATGTTCAGCAATAAGCAGGAAGACTTTGCATGAAATGGGGAGACGACGTGACTAAAACGGTTAACTCTCATTGGATACAAGTAGCCCAAGAGAGAGACAAATGGAATTCTTTGGAGGAGGCCTTCACTTGCAGAGGAATTCTTGCATAATACAAAAGAACAAAAAAAACTAGGAAATTATTATTATTAAGTTAATACTTAAACTAACACTAGAATTAAGCACCTTAATTACTTATGCAAGAAATAAAAGGCATTTTATTTTATTATGTTCAGCAATCGGCCTTTTAAGCCTGATGATAAATATACGCACACCATTAAACCATACTTTACGGCTAACATTTTCATAAAAGACCAACAGATGCAACTTAAAGTTTAACAAACTCATTAGCCTAGTTTATCTTAAGTACCTTATAACATAACTGGTGCTATAAGCCGGCTAATTAAGTAACTTGAGATTATATAACCCGAGGCTAAAGATGGTATAAAAATAATTAAACTACTAACTAACTGTAACTAACTAACTAAATGTACCCTCCCTATATGTAAAATGTGTATGTATATGTGTATGTGTGTGTGTGTGTGTGTGTGTGTGTCCCCTATATGTATGTTGTGTGTGTAATCTGGTCCAAGTTTTGACAATAAATGATTTATTATAAAAAAAAAAAAACAAAAAAAAAAATTGAACATTTATGACACCTTCAGAATCTTAATAATAATTCAGTACGTAAACCTCCTATGCTCAATATGAATAGAATAGAATAGAATAGAAAACATTTATTCGATACAGGCCATTGCCAGTACATAAAAAATAAAAATAGAAACATATAATAATTTTCTTAAAAACTTCTCAGCTTCTGAAGTCGGTGCCACTGCCAAGCTAGGTGCATTGAAGAATTAAAGGCTTTGTGTTCGACTTCAGAACATGATACCAAATACGTGGTATAATTTAATTTAATAACCTCTGCGACACCCTGTAGGTATATCCTTACTGACTAACTTTAAATTAAATTAAATTCATTTATTTCAGGTAACTAAAACCCATATTACATATTAAATTAATCAAGCAATTATTTAACAGAATAACATTACAATAAACTAAATTAAAATATCAATACAATTGGAATATTAAAATTAAAATTGTCAATTATTATGAATTATTGGTTGACTTTGTATATAAAGTCCGAGCCAAAGTCTAAAGTCCAAGTCAAAGTCCAGTTGAAATAAAAATCTTTGACTTTGACTTTCATGATGGGCGTATGTTTAGTAGAGGCCATCTTCGAACTAAAAGTCCAATAGTTGCACTTCAGACTTCAGCAAACTCGTTAACCCAGTTTTGGTACCTCACGATGTAAGCATCCCAGTTTGTCTGCTAATTAAGTCACTTCAGATTATAACACACAAGACTAGGTAACTAAAGAGTCGCTTTATTAAAAAAATAGACTAGAATAGAAAATCCGCCAGCAAAAAAGTGGGGTGTTATAAATATTTTGTGTGTACCATCTGTGGATATGTGTATATTGTGAAATGTGTATCTGTGTATCTTTCTGTGACATTGTAGCTCCAAAACGGATTGGCCGATTTCGATACAGTTTCATTGAATGAAAACTGGTTTAATCGGGTATCATCTTAGTTATTTCATAAAAATCTGTTCAGCCGTTCAAAAGTTACAGCTCTTTTTCTCGGCGAGGGCAATCAGAGAGCTACTTAATACGTGTGAAGTCTACGCTGCCGCACATGGATTAATGTATAATGTGAAGGAGTGTGAATACATGGTCTTTAAGGTCGGCGGCAGATGCCGTGATGATGGACCCGAGTTACTGATGAACGGGTCAGTAATTAATAGAGTGTCCACCTTCAAATACCTAGGGCACTTTCTTGCCGACGACCTTAGGGACGATGTAGATATTGAGAGGGAGCGTAGGGCGCTAGCAGTACGGAATAATATGTTGTATTTTTGCTTCCATATAAGTTATTTTTCTTTCTTTCTTTCTCTAGATTATACAGGTTGTTCTAATTTTATAATCCCTTAGGGACCATCCATAAAGAACGTCACACGTTAAGGGGGGGTGGGGGTAGGGGGTCTACGAAGTGTGACATTGTGTGTACGTCACACGTTAAGGGGGGGAGGGAGGGGGTCGACGAAGTGTGACAAGGGGTGGGAGGGGTCCTAAGTTTCGTGACGTCACATTTCAAAATCGTATAAAAAAATAATTTAATTTGCAATAAAACTAATTTCGGAACTGCTGTTTTAATTTCATAATTTCTAGATGTAAAATTGCAAAATATGTGTGGGGTCTCACAAATGTGATCAACTGTGACACGGACGGGGGAGGGGTAAAAAAATCACGAAATTAGTGTGACATACTTTATGGATGACCCCTTATAAAGAAAGAAAGAAAGAAAGAAAGTAAAAGTTTTTATTTTCACGCCCAGTATGACGCACAAAACTTAAATAAACTTACACCAAGATCACCTAATACTAAAATTGACATTGTTGAAATTGACTAAGACCGACAGATGCACTTGAAACTTCAGTAAACTCGTTACCCTAGTTATACCTCGTGACGTAAGCATCGCAGTTAGATGCATAATTAAGCAACACATTTGAAGCATGAGACATAAGCCCAAAAGTTATAGTCCCATGTGTAACTTGTTCGTATGAGTTTTTGTATGTTTTATTTTAAAAGTTTTTGGAGTGATGTGTAAGAATTTTGTCAATGTATGTAAATTACTTACGCTTGAAATACTTGGGTAATTCGTTGGACAATTCCAAATTTAGCTCAAGCAATATAAATAAATAGCTTGAGCCAAAAATTTTAATCAATAACCAACCAACCAAAAAACAACAAATTAAAACTAGCTATCAATTTAATAAAAAACTGCATTGAAATCGGTCCATCCACTTTGGAGCTACACACAGACACACATATCGTATACACATACACTCGGTGTATCTGTGGATATGTGATCCACAGATACACCGAGTCACACTACATATTTATAACACCCCTCTTTTTTTTGGATTAAAAATAGCAACCAACCAACAGAACAACTAAAAATGGTGAATTCAATAATCAACTTTCAAAAAGAGGAAACAATAAATAATAATTAAATAATCAGTTATTTTTTGTAAAAAAATATTTATAGAAAGCTTTTACAAGTAGTTTTTAAAATCTAGATGGTTCTAGCGTTTCCTACTGATTAGTGATTACCACTGAGAAAAAACACCAAAACCAACTTAAAAAATAATTCAATATTACTAGACTAAATGTATGGACCATTTGATTTTTTTTCGCGATTTCGCGTTTCGTCCCCTTGTAAAAGTTGTTCATAATAATGAGTTCAATGCCTTCATTCAACCAGTCACCCTGTAAAAATATTTCTATGGAAGGGAAAAAATACACAAAGAGCTCGGTACGCTGAGCGGCTAATAAAAACAAACTAAACTATATTATCAAAATATTTAGGTAGCTATTTGAAAAAAATCATTCGTAAGAATGTAATTCAATGTACGACGCCATGAAAATCTACGCATTACATGTCAGAATTTCAAACCGTTATAAGATAAATACACACGTTCGTAGCGCGTAGCACCCCCATCTACGCAGTCTACACGTTCGTAGCGCGTAGCACACCCTTCTACGCAGTCTACGCCGCTACGAAGGTCTACGGCATATGTTAACATTAAAATTATTACCAAGTATAATTGAAAATTCCGAATATTTTGTACTTGATATAAAATAAATGGGTTTTCTGTTTGATTGATCGCCATGTTGAAAACCTTGTTAAAAATAGTGTGTAATAAAATGCTTATTCATCATTTTATACGGACTAAGCTCGGGTTTCGATTTAGGTTTATTTTAGACGATTCGATTTTTTTTTTTTTTTTTTTTTTTTTATTAACTTTGCCCCTCACTAGGATTTCTCCTGTATTGAGGGTACAGTTTACAAACATACATGTCACATGCACACACACAACCAGACCCGAAACAACTATCTGTAGATCATACAAATATTTGTTCCGTGCGGGGATCGAACCCGCGGCACGTAGTGCAGAAAGCTAATTGCTTAGCCACTGCGCCAACCGTGTCGTCAAATTGTTTTTTTATTTGTAATCTTTTCTGTTTAGACCAAGGACTCACTGCTTTTCTCACTAAAAGAAATAATAGAAATTTAATCCTAAGAGTGAAACAGTGATAGCGGTTAAGCGGTCGCCTTACATGCAGGAGGGTCCGAGTTCAAAAACGGCCCGCACCTCTGACTTTTCAGATCCATGTGCGGATTAAAAATGAATTATCACTTGTGATAACGGTGAAGGAAAAACATCGTGAGAAAACCTGCTTATCTGAGAGGGCCTCATAAAGTTCTCGATGGTGTATGTAGTCCGCCATCCCGCACTAGGCCAGCATGCGGGATGACTAAGTCCTCACTCTCATTCTGAGAAGAGGCCCATGCCCAGCAGTGGGACAATAATGGGCTGGATTAATTTATTATAATGATTTAAGAGTGAAAGTCGTCAGAAGAAAATTCCTTTGAGAGAGTCGCTTGATAATGTATTATAAATATGGCTGTTATACATATTAAATATGAAATATATTTATGTGCCAATTAAATGGCAATTTGGCTACACGTATAGCGAATTCTGTTTAAATTTTCCAACCCAAAGGAAAATTGCGAACATCTTATTTTAACTTTAAAATATTTTTCTTTTCATCCCGTAAATTACTGAGAAACCCAAAATTCGGGCTCCCAATATTTTTTCCTATTAAAGCCGAGAACAAACTTGTAACACGCGACGCGATATGAATAACGCGTACTTATTCTATCGTGTCGAGGTGAATTTTGTCAAGTGACTTAAGCTGAGGCCGCATTAGTGCGTTGCATTGCGTTGCGTCGCCGCAACGGATCAACGCATAGTATGCCACACGTCCGTTGTGACGACGCACGACGTCGCAATGCAAGAGAGCGACGCACACGCAGTGTGGATTTCAGTTTTCAATGTATATTTATCTTCCACACTCATGATGAGATAAAAAATGTCGTTTATGCACGTCTAGTTTGCCCCTCTAGCAGTGAAACACTGTCCGTCGTCGCGCCAGAGCTCCGACAGCATCACCCTCCCGCACTTCGTCTCTCGTCCGTCAATCCGTTAAAACGTCGCGTGTAACGAAGCAACGCATAATGTGGCATGTCACTAAAAAATAATGTAAAACGACGCAGCGTTGACGCTGCGACAACGCAACGCACTAATGAGGCCTCGTACTAACGCGTGGGGCGCTGTGTAGTAAAAGTGTATCGATTCCTTTACACATTCAGCGAAGACTCCCCAAGGTTCCGAGTTTCCGAGTTTCCGAATTCTAATCATAACGACGAACAAACTTCAAATTACGGTTGCGTGGTTTGAATTAACAAATGAAGAAACGTGTTAGACTCAGTAAAAAGTTACAACATTAATTTTATGGAGTTCCGTATGCCAGTGCGAAAGCAATTTCGAATATCATTAAATCGAATACTTTACGAAATTACGAAACTTTACGACGAAAACTAAAATGTCATTTTCTTAAAAAACTTTACGAATTCTGAAGTTGGTGCCACTGCCAAGCTAAGGTGCATTGAAGAATTAAAGGCCACGACTTCAGAAGCTGTTAAGAATTTTAAGAAAATTTTTTATATTTTTTTGAACTCAGTTTTTAGTATTTTTTAAAGATTTTTTTATTTTTCTATTTTGACTAGACTTATTCGTTAACATACCTGAAATGACTTAAAATCATTCTGTATAAGAGACTTACTTACATTTACTATGAAGACGCGTTGTCGATGCAGACTTTAAAATATACAATAAACCAACCTACCTCAACTACCTATTCAATTTCATCTCGCTACAAAAATGACATTTTGAAGTCATTTTTGTTCCATAGCGACGTTAGTTCCAATTTTGGTCAATAAGAAAATATAGTGCCACAAACTTATCTGACTCGGATAAGTTTGTGGCACTATATTTTCTTTTTATGTATTTTATTTGTGTTTATGTGTACAATAAAGAAAAATAAGAATATACCTACCCAGTTTACTGGAAAGTTTTAACTACTAGTACTTACTTACTTTTACTACTAGTTTTAGTTCATGGTAGTAGTGTCTCGCTGGCATGCCAGCATGAATGGGTCGGCACGACCGGGGAAGTACTACTCTCCCACAAAATATCGACGTTAAGTAGCAGTATGCATACTGTTGCGTTTCGTTCGGTGAGTGTGGAGCGCCGGAGGCCCAATTCCTCCCTTAGTCCCCTTCCTTCTCCTTTCCCACCCTTTTTCCTAACACCATCCTAAATGGTCGGCAACGCATCGGTGACTCTAGTGTTGTGGATGGTCATGGGCGGCGGTGATCACTTACCATCAGGTGAACCGCAAGCTCGTTTGCCCTATAAGCTATAAAAAAGACAAATCCATTTTTGCTCGAACACCACACGTGTGAGAAACTACTGACCTATAAAACTGATCAATACACCCACGACCTTAATTCTTAAGTGATACGAAACTTCAGTGCTATCCACCTGATCCCTTCGACCTTTTTCCAAAGTGCCAACTATATAAAGACTATTTATAAAAACACTACCAGACAATGTGTACAAATATTTGCACAAACATTTTTCGAAACTGATAGTAATTAACTGATTGCAAAGATTCAATAATATATATAATATATATTGAATATATACATACATATACATATATATATATTCAGAATATATACAATAACGATAACGGCGTCTGATGTTGTTGATACATAAAAATAAAGATATTTAAGGTTTGTTCTTTTAAAATTTTCGACATTCAATGTCAAATATGTACTGTATGCTGGAGAAGCTATGGGCAAAAAAAACCACACAGTGGGCTCCAAACAGCAGAAATCGGCATCGCGGCAAGCCCAGAAGGAGGTGGTGGGACGAGTTAGACTCTTATTTAAACGATTGGCCCCTAACAGCAGCAGACAGGGAAAAATGGAAAGAGGGGAGGGAAGCCTTCGCCTTGCAGTGGGACACCGTAGTATAATAATAATAATAAAAAAAATCTTCTATTTTTTTTTTTTTTTCTTGCGGAATGTGGACTCAGCAGTCATAGTGCCGATAGTTGTTACGGCCAATGGCTTAATTGCCAAGAGCCTCGACCAACGTCTTATGAGGCTCTCGTTGAGGGGCTGGATCAAGGGCTTGATACAGAAAGCGGAACTCGTCGACACGGCACGCATTGTGAGGAGGTTCCTTTCTCTGGAGCCTTAGCCGCCAGTGGCTTGGACCCTGTTCCCGATACCCGTGGGTTACTACTACTAATCTTTTATATTTTTAACCGATCGGCCCGTCGCGCGTCGGCCCGCGCTAAAAAAAAAAATTATAGCCAAATCGTATGATTTTTAAAAATGCAAATAATGGCGGGGGGCTTAATAAAAAATAAAAAATAAATTGTGCAAATAAAAATTAATTAAAATGTAAATAAAATTAAATGAATATTTGTAAATGACGTCATGGGCCGCGCGGCCTATACGAGTTTGTATAGGTGTTTATTAATATTTTTTGTTAAAATATTTATAAATTAAAAATAATATGTAAATAATTGAATAAAGGAAATAATAAATAAATAATAATAATAAATATTTTTGTTATCTTTAAAATTGTTTTTGTGCTGTGTCAAATAAATACTTTTTCTTTCTTCTTTCTTTCTTTCTTCTTTCTTTCTTTCTTCTTTCTTTCTAATGATGGGAAACTCGAAATATTTAAACAAATAAATAGAATCTTTGAGGACGTACTAAATATAGTATTTGAAATTCTTTGCATTTAAATACATTTCTGGGAGTACCTTTAGGTAAATAAATTGTACAAACTTTTGAATGTCAGTAACAACTTGCTTCGAACTTTTCTTTGTTGAATAACTTTGAGTAATATTAGGGAATTAATCTAGATTGGCTGAAAATGGATGGATAAGGTTGGTAAAGTGATGACAGGGAAAGAAAGTGGTAAACTTACCTATTTACAGTTAAAATGACTGTAATATATATAATTATATGGCAATTTTACTGAGGTATTCCACGAATAGCACCGATCTGAACGGCACTAAAACGAATAGCACCAACGCTATTCCACGAACGGCACCGATCCAAATTTTGGTTTGGTGCGGTTCGTGGAAAAGTAAAATAATATTAATTTTATTCCACGAAGGGCACCAACGTAAAATTTTCTTTTAGTGATGGGAACAATTTTTTGTTCACAACATTATTAAATAAAACATATCGATATAAATCAGCAGTAAGTACGTTTATTGATCATATTATTTTTTTATGTGATGATCTCTACTATTTGGAACCGCGCACCTAGAGTCTCGACATTTCATAAGTGCCTGTATCTGGTTAAAATAAAGATCTATTCTATTCTAAGCCTAAAAAGCAAATTACTCCACACGGGCCAATAGGAAAACCGTTAGTACAGGATGGCCAAATAAGAACTTTACAACTTTAATTTTAAATTAATTTTATATCAAATGAAAAATACCAAATATTTTTCCTAAAATACACTATATAGGCTTGGCAATTTCATATGGAATTTATACCTCCCAAAAATTCACCTTTAGCAGCATAACAAATGCCAACTCTTTTCAAAACCCCCGACTCAAACTAGAAAAAGAGCTGTAACTTTTGAACAGCTGAACAGATTTTCATGAAATATCATTAAGATTTTACAAACGAATAAAAAAACTGCATTGAAATCAGTCCATCCGTTTTGGAGCTACGATGCCATAGACAGATACACACTACAAACTTATAACACCCCTCTTTTTTATCGGGGGCTAAAAAGTAGGTGTTGGCATCATATCAAACAATTCTTCAGAACACTATCCGTTATACAAGTGGTAGAAATGTTAAAAAGAGATTCGCTTTATAAAAAAAAAACTATTAAAAAAGTAAGTAATCTCTCCATACATAATAAAACAAAAGACAGCGAAGTCAAATTCCGAACGCTTAAATCAAAGCAAAAACATTTTACGAAACAAAAGAAAATCCATAAGAAAAAACAACCAGCCAGTTATTCCAACATCTGCCGAAACAAAAACAAAAAGGTATGAAAAAGAAAAAGTTGTTTTATTGACTGCCAAGTATTGTTTATCCTCGAAAGTGTTTGAATAAAACAAACGAACAATCGACTGAAATAAATGTCTTCCTAAAGTTTGGAGACCTATAAATTGAGAGTGTTCCATTCTTATTTCGAATTTAATGATTTTGTATGGAATGCTTTTTGGAGCTATGAATCTGGTCTTTTTAATAGCAGAGGGCATCGATGTCTATAGATACGCTCTGTCATACAAAGGGAAGCTAAAAAAATGAGACGTATTTTTTGAAGACGTCAAATTCTAAATCCATCAATGTTCGAATTATATTTAAATAGAACAGCGATACATGCACTAATGGAATAGCTACTGTTATTATATATTTTTTATTCAATACACAAATAAATAATTATCATTGTAAACGGCATTTGACTGGTGATCAACCACTCCACTTTTCTGAAAATGGAGTACCTGACACGTCTCACTTTTTGAGTTCACTAAGCATATCTATAGACATCGATGGCAGAGGGCAAATGATCCCCGATGCATCTCTAAGGGCCGATTTCACCAAACTTTCTTATTCTCGAGAAAAACTATACCAGGACTTATTTAACTCTCCATATTTACTCTCGGATAACTTCGTTTATGTTTCACCACTTTACACCAGAATAAATTTAATCTCGTATCGTTACTCAGTGATATAGGTTACTTAGACACATTTCCACCAAAAGATTGGGCCTTAGTTCACCTTGCTGGTGAACTACCGCTAGCGTGGTGAACTAAAGCTTAACCTTTCTCATTCTGAGAACAGTCTTATACTTAGCAGTGGGGCAGTAATGGACTGGAATTCTGATGATAATTCAGAGAATCTATGAATTGTATTGAAATTCTCATCAGTTCCTATCTTTATAATCTCTATTCAGTCCAAAGAATTGGGCGTACGATAAAATCAAAAAGCCTTCTTCACAGAAGGCAATAAAGTTGTTAAGGGGTGTAATAAAATTATCGGGGAAACATTTATTCTAAATCTTAGTAGGGAATTTAAATCTCGTTTTTATTGGGCTAATCGTCACAGAGGGACTGTTAGTACTATGTTTTGTTCCGGAGCTAGGGATGCGGTGTAATACAATATCTATAAATTAATATAATTAGCTGTGCCTGCGACTCCATCCACTTGAAATTGGGAAATGTCCTATGCCCATCCTTACACCTTACAAGACGGACCGAAAATGCCCGGAAGAGCTACTGGTCCATGAAAGAACTAATGAAAGGTGACCTTCCAATGTCACTAAAGCGGAAACTTATAGACATGTGCATTCTTCCCATTCTTACCTATGAAGCTCAAACTTGGTCCTTGACGAGACTCCAAAAGTCCAAACTCAAGGTTTGCCAACGTGCGATGGAGCGCAGTATTTTAGATGGAAACACCACACTGCGCTCCAAAACAAGAATCATTGACATAGCCCAGAAAGCCGCGAAACTCAAGTGGGATTGGGCTGGCCACATCTGCCGTATGCCTGATTAGCTGTGGGCCAAAATTGCCACTATGTGGAGCCCTGACACAGCTAAATGGCGTCGCGGTATACCATGAAAGAGATGGAGAGACGAGCTGGATTAAATTAATAAGGAATGGTCCACACTTGCTCTGGACCGGAAGACCTGGAAGTCATGGGGGGAGGCCTTTGCTCAGCAGTGGGATGATATAGGCTAACAGTAACAGTATGTTCTCCAGTATGCTTTACGGCGTTTCTTTACATCCTAGATGCCTCCGATTGCATGTTATAATTTTTGATAAAGGATACTCGGTTTTCTTTTCATCTTGTTTCCATCTTTTTAGTTCGTTTTTTGGCGCCTGATTGTCGCCATATTGAATTTTTTTTACGGTCATATTAGAATCATTAAAATCGGCCCTTGCGTTCAGTTTCTAGAGCGCCATAAAAGAACAAACTTACATTGCACAACACTACACTTACTACATATTTTTTTAAACATTGCCCCTCACTAGGGTTTCTCATGTATCGAGGGTACAGTTTATTTATTTATTTATTATTTATTTATACTCTTTATTGTACACCGGTAATAAATACAGGATTGAGAATCACTTATGCTAATGTACAATGGGCGGTCTTATCGCGCACAGCGATCTGTTCCAGACAACCTTTGGATGGACATAACAGAAAAGAAATAGGTAATGGGCAGTCCAGGTGTACAAGCTGGTACATTATTGTACTTACATCCAATACTTAAATATAATAATATAATACACGCTATTACAATTCAATAAAATATTGAGATATACAAACATAAATACACTAATACATAAGGGAACAGTATTTTTAAATTATAGTAATTAATTTACTGTGACAGGTAATGGTCCTTCACTAGCTTCTTAAATACAGGCAGTGTTTGCGCACGTCTCACAGGAAGAGGCAATGCATTCCACAGTCGAGCAGCTTGCACTCTAAAAGATCTGTCAACGAATTTAGTGGAATGCAAAGGAATGTTTAGTTTCAAATTTTCCGATGATCTGAGGAATCTAGAATGTGTGTCACTGAGGAACTCAAAACGTTCTTTAAGATAGAGGGGGGTGGAAGGGTTGAAGAGCACATTGTATAGTAATGAAAGGATATGGGTATTCCGGCGAAGGCGAATAGGCAGCCATTTGAGCTTAGAACGAAATTCGGAAACATGATCATATTTGCGCAATCCAAATATGAACCTAATACAAAAGTTTTGAAGTCGCTCAAGCTTGTCTAATTGGTTCTCAGTGAGATCAAGATAGCTGGCATCGGCATAGTCAAGAATGGGAAGCAGAAGAGATTGTGCTAGCGCAGTTTTAGTAGCAGATGGGAGGAAATTTCGGAGCCGTCTCAAGGATCCCGCGGAAGCATAGATCTTACGACTGACTTCCTGTAACTGGGCAGCCCAGGATAGGGTGCTGTCGATATAAATCCCCAAGTTCTTAACTTTGTCGCTTATAGGAATAATAGTATCATCAAAAGAAACTTGGGGAAGTATCGACCAATCTATTTTAGAAACCATTCTAGAGCTTCCAATGATAGTCACCTGTGTTTTTGTGGGGTTGACTTTAATACCAAACTTCATGCTCCAGTCGCTTATTCGAGCCAAATCAAGATTAGTATTTTCAATGGCCTCAGATAATTTTTCGGGAGGAATATGACTATAAATTTGAAGATCATCTGCATAAAGGTGGTAGGAAGAATTAATTCGCAGAGAGATAGAGTTTATAAATATCGCGAAAAGAAGAGGAGATAGAACGCCACCCTGTGGTACGCCTGCAGAGGTATTACACCAAGAGAGCTTTACGCCTGCAGAGGTTTACAAATATACATGTCACATGCACGCAAAACCAAATACATAGGCTGATAAACACATTGTCCTCCTTTGAGTCGCGCAGTTGGGCAAAATATTTCTACCACCAACACTGAGACTAAATACCCAAAAAAATTGCTATCTCCTAACCTATTACAAACGACTGGTTGATGCAAAAACCAGAAATAAATTTCCAAGCAAGATGCCGAACCGATTCGAGGAGGCCCGCTTAAAATTCAACCACTGACGTAACTCTGACTAAATTCGTGGCGCTACTAACTGTTCGCGATTTAATATCGTGTAAGCATGACTTTCTTAGCTCAACATCGCCAAGCGACTTTCCACAGTTTGTCGGGAGCGTGCCCTCGGTTTTTTCGGACATATCATGCGGTCTTCAAGGCATAGTCTGGAAAAAAATATAATAGTGGGCCAGTTGGTAGGGAAACGCACCGAAGGCAGAGCGCCAGCAAGATTGTCAGACGCGATAAGGAGGGCTGGCGGAGGCAGCATGGATAAAGCGGTCCACACAACGAAATACCGCATGGCTTGGAGGCGCGTTGTATGTAGTCGCGATCCCCATCGGTGAGGGAACGATGAAGAAGAAAGAACCACGACTTTAGTGTTTGGCGTGAATACGTCTTTATACTTGCTTCCATAGTGGCATAGTGGGAGGCAGTTGAGAAAACTGATGATAATAAAATTGGGGGACACAGTTTGGTATCGTAGTTACTTATCTATCATCTACATCCAAAATTGCATTCCAGGACAAAAATACTTGATCATGATCACAATCATCGTATGGGGATATGGGCCTATTTCCAGTAGTGGAGTCTGGGCTGATATTATGAGATATTCTTGAGATACTTTTTCTTTACAAATTCATACTAACTTCTCTACCAGTGGCGTGCACAGACATTTCTCACAGGGTAGGCAAACACAAGTTAGTGTCGTATTGTTAAGTTAATGTTTGTGATTGGACACCTCACCCTAAGACTTAAATTACCTGATTTGACTCACTTCCCGGTTTCCGATTGAGCTGAAATTTTGCACACACGTTTAGTTTGGATGACAAAAGCGTTTTCTTTAGTTTTTTTTTAAACTATAATATTTTTTATTAAATTAAAGTCATATAATCTATTCTTGTACACCGCTGTCTACATTTCGTATTTTAAATTCTCCTCTCGCAGGTCTGCTGGAAGAGATTTATTTTGTGCTATAAGCAGTACCTATGTGCTTTGTTCTACTATTTAATGTTTTCTGTGACTTTTCATGTGTGTACATAATTAATTAAATCCTTATTAAATAAATATAGGTAATCTAATATTGGATTTGAAAAAAATTAAAATAAAAATGTTTTAAGTCTTTTCCCCTTTTATTTTAAATACGTCAAAATTTATAGTTAAAATAATATTCACGAAATAACTTTTACTTTTATACAGCGTTTTGTTAAGGGGTTAATGTGAAACAGTTCGCAAATAAGCAAATAAATGAAATAAAGATTTACTATTGAATACTCTTGAGGCTCGTAATCCTGGTTTTATGACGTCATTTCAACTCGAATCACGTTTCTTTTAAGACCCCTTCAACGACAGTACTGGAAAGTTTTGTGAAGCATATTGAAAGTTTATTGATAGAATAGAATAGAATACATCTTTATTTCATGTAAACCAGATACAGGCACTTTTTTTTTTTTTTTTTTTTTTTAGTGTGGTAAAATCATCAAATGAGTCCTCCCACCCCGGGCAGGGCGGGAGGGACTGTCAGACTTGTACTGACTAAAATCCACGGTGTTCCTTCAATAGCCCTTTACGTTCCGGGGTCACGGTAATGAGATAAGTCCCGCGACCAGATACAGGCACTTAAGAAAAATCGAGAATCTACGTGCCCGGTTCCAAATAAAAGGTCCTATGGAGAAGAACCGGCAAGAAACTCCATGGAAACTCTTTTAAAATTATTACAATCTTGATCAGTACAATGTTGTGGTAGGAGCTAAGAGAATAATGTAATTTAATGTGAATAAAAAAAAAAAAAATACATTACATTTATTAGGTTGTCATTATGTTACACGTTTATTATTGTATGACAATTCTTCAAATATTAACCGAAAATAAGAATTACATTCGAATCGAGATGCGAGTTGTTCTTACAGTGGGCCGAACACGAATATTTTGACGTATAGTAAAGTAAAAGTAAGCAAATTTTGATTATAAAATACGATGAATCTATCGCATTTTTGTTCAATTTTATGCAACAAACACACTTGTTTCATGAAAATGTAAAAATACTGCATGTATTTCCAAAAAAATATCATGGATTAAACGTTTTGGTTCTAGGTTACGTTTACGTTACGATACGTCAAAACATTCGTGCTCGGCCCTCTGGATAGCTCACCTGAAATCGAATCTATGACAGACTCAAATATTGGGGCTCCTACCATTTTGCCTTCTACTTCAGGAGTTCCCTTCATTATGGTTGAGCTTAGCGATGCTGTCGCATGAGTCATGCTCATGAACGGATGCCGTCTGTCGGGCCTGGACAGCTTGTAACTGCCATGGCATTCTTATTATATAATTATTAATACGTGAAGAGAAAACTTTGTACCCCTTTTTAAGCATATTGCGCGCACGGAGGAGTGTGAGATTTGGCATAGTTAAAGTTTATATGGAGAAGGAGTGTAGAAAGCTAAAATTACGGTCGAATTTCGGTCACTAGGCGACCACTAGTCATTATTATTATCCTGTTCTAATTTATTTATATTCACATTAAATTACATTATTCTCGCAGCTCTTACCACAACATTGTACTAATCAAGATTGTAATCTATTATTTTAAAAGAGTTTCCATGGAGTTGCTTGCCGTTTGTTCTCCATAGGCCCTACTATTTCGAACCGCGCACCTAGAGTCTCGACATTTTCATAAGTGCCTGTATTTGGTTTACATAAAATAAAGATCTATTCTAGGAATTTCACTTAAAAACCCCTAACTCATCAACAAGTCCTATAAAACAAAATGATTCTAAACCAGAATACTCGTTCGCACCAACACTTAGTAAGGGCACCTTCATTTGAATTCCACCGCGGCATTTGAATTGGAGATTTTACAGGCCTTAATCTAAAACCGACGTTGGATGTCCTGGCGAAGCCCGTTATCCTGCTAATTAAGAGCTTCAGCTATGTAGATGACTCCCTTATCGGGTGTAGGCAGGTTTGGTTACCAAGGTGTGTGGATAATTTTTAATCCAGTTATTATTGTAAATTTTCTTAATTGTTTGAAAAGAGTATCCATGGAGTTTCTTGCCGGTATCTTCTCCAGGACCATCCCACTTGGAACCGTGCACCTAGAATCACGATGTTTTCAATATGCCTGCAAAGGCCCAGTTGAAATAAAAATCTTTGACTTTGACTTAGATCCGATTTTCAGTGACTTTTTAACAGATGAATTTTTAACCAACTTTCATAAAAGGAGTAGGTTCTAAATACAAATGTAGGTTTTCATAAAAAAATGTGTATTTGTTTACCGATATCTTCGCCAATTTTAAACCGATTTTAATGATGTTGCTTTTGTTGTTAAGAGTATTCTCTCAAGGTGATTCCATTGAAAGGTGAAAATCTGATATAGACTTTTGCAGATACACAGTAAAACTCCTCAATGGATATTAGAAAATCACTTGCAATTGCTGTAATCGCATGTTTATGTATTGTTTATTGTATAAGCCACACAAAATAGAAAAATAAAATAAACTTTAAAAAAAAGTAAAAACCGTCTTTTATAGAGTATAAAATAATTTCCTAAAAAAACTTAAGTAACAGCTTCTTATACAGTATATTTTTTTATGTAGTGCGCTAAATTTGCAGAGTGGTTCAGTATCCATTCCCAAATGCAACCGCTGAGATAAAATTCACTCTAAAACAAAATAAAAATTTGATTTTGTATGGCTTGCGTTAGTAAATTATGCGTGTACCCCGTACTAAATCGAATCTTCGTTTGGTTTTAAAGTGTATCCCAATACTGCGGTTGCATTTAGGAACAGAGATTGAATCACTGTACAAATTATGCGCACTAAATAAAAAATTATCCTGATAAATATCTTCTTTAATTCTTCAATGCACATCAACTTGGCAGTGGATAAAATTAAGGGTGGTGTTAGTTACCATCGCTACTTGGGTTGCAGCTGAAAACCAGCGTCAGGTGGCCAGTATCTCTGCCTCCTGACATTATGCTGAGCTGCGGCCTTTTAGCACAATAACTCACTTTATGTTTTCTTTGATTTGTTTTATTTATTTTTTATTGTGCTAATAAACTCTTTTTCTTTCTTTTCTTTCTTTCTTTCTTACTTGCAAGCGAAACGAGGTACTTATGTATAGGTAGATTTTGTTGTATATCGTCGGAAGGTTGACGCGACATTACGTGAATTACGTCATACCACGGACGTCGGTCGTCGATGAAAATCAGTGTCATTGGTGTTGCCAATGACAACGAGCTGATCGATGCCCATTATTTGCACATGAGGGACACACACTTCCATGCATTACTATATTTTAATATTTTTCTTCACTGTTTTAATTTTGTGTAATTTTTTGGCTTTTTATGTTTGTTTTGTTTTGTCTATGCATGTTATTGTGATTCTGGTGTCCTGTGTGCAAAAAATAAATTAATTTTCTTTCTTTCTTTTCTTTTTCTTTCTTTCTAAACAATTTCGAAATTCAAAAGGTGTGGCGTTTGTCGATAGGACATAGGTACGGTACCCACACTTTAAAACATGAATTTAAGTTCAGTCTCCTACTTAAAACCCAACCAATGCGAAGTTATTCTAAATTCTCTTCATTTGAATTCCACTACGGGATTTGAATTGGAGATTTTACAGGCTTTAATCTTAAACCGACGTTGGATGTCGCTTGGGCGTCTTATTCCGCTAATTAAGGACTTCATCTATGCAAATGACTCTCGATCGCTCCCTTATCGAGTTAGGAATGAGAAGGGAAAATTGGGGTCAAAATTGCATACGGTATTTTAGAATTTGGAAGGAATAATGATGGTTTAGTATAAAGTGGTTCCTGCGAATTTGGGTTTTATGTTACTGATTAATATCTTGTTGAGATTCAGTTTTTTTTTACTTAATTATTTATAAAATACGAAAGTATTAGATGTTTACAGGTTACGGTATCTATCAAGCGTATAAAGATATTGAAAGCATGTCATAGTGGGAACACTGAGTGTGCAAGGAAAGGTAAGAAACACGAGATGGTCTGGCGCACCCTGGGCAGTACTGTAGTCCCACTGCTGGGCACGGGCGTCGTCTGTAATGAGAAGGGTTAGTCCACTACACTGGCCTAGTGCGGGTTGACGGACTACACAGACCATCGAGTTTTTTTTTTTTTTTTTTTTTTTTTTACTTTATGAGGCCCTCTCAAGTGTGCAGGTTTCCTCACGATGATTTTCCTTCACCGTTAATGTAAGTGATAATGAAATTGCGATCCCCTCATAAATTCGAATAATCAGAGGAGCGCCAGCGGGCCTGGTTCGAACTCAGACTCTCCTGCATGGAAGGCAAGCGATCAACCGCTAGGCTATCATATCCACTCAAATGTACATCAAGCGCAACGCCCATATCCATCGTTGTCCAAAGGGTGTCCAAAGCCGTCACGCGGTGCATGACGTCATCACGGCGTATTACTTCTAACTAAGATTTCTCGTTATTTAACTATGAAACCTATATAATATGTATATTCTGAATCTATATAACTATGAGTCCATAAAAGTAGTAACATTACATACTAGCATAAAATAAAGCAAAGAACATGCAACCACCATATCTATGTAAATTGCACAATTATATTTCTCAGTTCCAAACGGCTTAAGGAAAACTGTGTGAAAATCCTAACGTTTGAGATAAAAGGCTTTAAATCGTGTAACGTGTTAGAATTGCGACAGATCGCGCCGTTTACGACGTCGGCAATGAAGTATGTAATTCTATAACCTATTTGGGAAGAATCTGTTTAAATTCAACGTTGAAAGAGAGAATAGAATAGAACAGATCTTTATTTTATGTAAACCAAATTCAGGCACTTCTGAAATGTCGAGACTCTAGGTGCGTGGTTCCTAATAGTAGGTCCTATGGAGAAGAACTGGCAAGAAACTCCATATTACCTAGCTGTTGCCTGCGAGGATCTTTATAATGTCTTCTCTATGGAGTAAATAATTCCATACTTTGACATCCACTTAAGATTATAATAAACCTGCCCATTACTTAGAAAACTTATGCTTTATAAAGCGTATTTTTAACACGCTTTTATTAGCTTCATCTGTAACTAACTATGTAAGAAAATCTTGGAAGTTAAATTTGACCCACTTCCCGGTTTCCGATTGAGCTGAAATTTTGCATACACGTTCAGTTTGGATGAGTAAAGCGTGTTCTATAGTTTTTTTTAACTGTAATATTTTATTATTTTGTTGTTTTACCTACTAAAAACACCCTTTTCAAAACCCTTTTTGATGCCATGGGCAAACAAGCGTGCAGTTCTCTTGATGGTAAGTAATCACCGCCACCCATGAACATCCGCAACACCAGAGGAGTCACCGATGCGTTACCGACCTTAAGAACTAAATTTTAATTTAATAATAATTTTAGCCTAGCAACGTTTTCTAGCGCAAAATTTATAAAATAGTTTATCAACACAACGTCTATCCACGTCCTTATCAACACAACGTCTAACGACGTCTACCATTAATGTGTTTTTATTCGCACTACGTTTTATAACGCGAGGAACCCCTAGTAAATTCTATTAGCAGAATTCCTGCGCCACAACACTTGCAAATATCCAACGTCTACGAGTAGAACCGCAAAGAATCAACTTTTGGCAGCGTTTTGCTTATGAACGTACGTCAAACGTTCGTCTATTTTGTTGTGTCACAATGTGAGCATCTGATTACGGTAGCGCTGAGCCGAATGTGTTAAGGGTGGAATTTCCAAAAATTCTTTTATATCGCTTGTGGCCGGTATCTACCGATAAGATAATGAAAATCGGAGACTTTTATTAAAAAAGCTAAAAAAACAAAATATAAATCGTCTCAAAAGTTTTTTTTTTTTTTTTTTTTTTTTTTTTTACACAACCAGACCCGAAACAACTATCTGTAGATCATACAAATATTTGTTCCGTGCGGGGATCGAACCCGCGGCACGTAGCGCAGAAATCTAATTGCTTAGCCACTGCGCCAACCGTGTCGTATTCAAATCGAGCTTCGGGAATCTCCGATTTCCTCCGAACTATTCTAAATAACAGCCAATGTTTTATGTGTTTACAGTAACGTTATCTAGATAGGATCGCCGCTATAATCGTACATCACCGGCTTTATACGCGTTTCTGTTTGGCACGTACGGTCTAAATGCTCAATGTAATGCGATGTGAATTCGACCAGGATTGCATCGCGAATACGGTAGTGCCGATTGTATTCGATAGGTTTCCTTAGTATCCTTTGGGGATTGGTATTTGATTTTGTAGTCTTTTAAAAGATTTCTTTGTTTTTTCTTTTCGTTTTCTTTCAGTAAGTATTTATTAGCATATAAAGAATCCTATTCATTGAGTCCACACACACACACACATACACACATGTTACACACACACGTCACATATGTTAGTAACTGTTATTTTATATTATAATTTTTTTGGAACGTGTTTTTAATTTTTTAATAAAAAAAAATTGTTTTAATTTTTTACTTTGTTTTTGTGTGTCGTAATTTCTGTAAAAATAAATTGCTTTTCTTTCTTTCTTTCTTATTAGTGAACATAATAACATTAATGCCCCTAATCACCAAAAAGTCAAGTAACACATAGGGTCAACCCGGGTAAATATAATCAAATGATGAGTAGTGAGCATGATGTAAGTAATAATGTTATAGATATTTACTAAATACCTACATGTTGTCTGGTACTATGAGCCTGTCATGCTCACTAAAATGTCTCGCTGATGGTGGCGTTGTGTGTCGGGTCGTTGAGTTCCCTTCATTGTGGTTGAGCTTGGCGATACTGACTCATGCGTCATGCTCGTGAACGGATGCCGTCTGTCGGAACTGGTCAGCTTGTAACTGCCAATCTTATTCCGAGGTAAATCATTATTATCCTATCCTTATTTTTATTCACATTAAATTACATTATTCTCGCAGCTCTTACCACAACATTGTACTGATCAAGATTGTAATCTGATATTTTAAAAGGGTTTCCATGGAGTTTCTTGTCGGTTCTTCTCCATAGGATCTACTATTTGGAACCGTGCACCTAGAGTCTCGACATTTCATAAGTGCCTGTATCTGATTTATATGAAACTAGCGACCCGTCCCCGGCTACGCCCGGGTGCAATTTCTCTATTATCCTTACATTAAATATGAAAGTATTATACATATAAACCTTCCTCTTGAATCACTCTATCTATTAAAAAAAACTGCATCAAAATCCGCTGCGTAGTTTTAAAGATCTAAGCATACATAGGGACAGACAGACAGCGGGAAGCGACTTTGTTTTATACTATGTAGTGATAAAGATCTATTCGATTCTCTTCTATATGCTGTCGCACATAACATTTTATACCAAAATTTATTCTCTGATATTTAACTTCGAAACCCTTTTAAACGCTTGGGGTGCAATAAAAGTAAATAACACTCATGTTTTACTATTTCCCCATCAAAGTTACAGCCATTTTAAACCGCCATAAAATTTTATAGCTTCATATTTTAATTAGAATGAAATTTTAGTATCATTCATGCTAATTCTGGTTTTATGTTTAGGGTTGAATAGGAAATTTGCATAATTTGCTTGAAGGCTCTTCGCTCTGTGATTCTATATACATTAATCAGTATGGAATATTATTATAGATGGAACTGTAGCGACATCTAGTGACACAGGAATTAACTACATAGCAATGTAGCGTATAATCTATATATTAATACGTGAAAAGAAAACTTTGGTGCACAGAGGAGTGTGAGATTTGGCATCGTTAATTTTTATATGGAGAAGGAGTGCAGAAAGTTAAAATGACGGTCGAATTCGAATAAGTAAATCTAGCCCACAGAACATTCTATGTTCTGTGATCTAGCCCATTAAGTAAATATGTTCCACCTGCTGGGTACGGGCCTTTTCTCCTTCGGAGAAGAGGCCCGTACCCACATACGTGCTTGGCGCTGATTTTCATCTGGAACCTTGTGCTCGACAGACACCCACGAAATCGCCGCGCCCATGCATATAAATTAATACAATAAATATTACCTATAGTCCATCCTTCGTCCATTCCGTTTTCCGACATGCCTATTGTATGAAAATTGTAATGTATTAACAGTCCGCCAACTCTTTATAATGCACACTGTACTAAAACAGCACAAATCCCTTACATATAATGCCAACCTTTCTACCACTAAGCGACGGAAAGATTTTGTTTGTACCTCACTTTCAGAGTCAAAGTTTGTCTTCACAAACAGGTTTTACACATTCTTAGGCCCTTTCCTTTACAATAAGCTTAATAAAAAACTATCCATATATGACCGTAATTATTCTAGTTCTATGTTAACTCTGTATAAGTATATACAAACTTTGACCTATGATCAAACGGAAGATCTGATAACCATTGTGAAATAAGTAAATTAGGTTAATTAGGTCTATTATAACCAAACGAAGCCTATTAACGTCATAAAATGGTGAAATATCTGGACCAGAGTTTAAAACATTAGAAGTATAATTATATACAGGGTTATTTGTAATTCACCGGCAATGCTTTAACTCTTTGACCACCAATCTATTATGTTATCAAATTAATCGGCCCTTAATCGAGCGGAGAGAGGTGAAAGTACTTATCAATACAAACAACTTATGCCTACAGGTACCTATGTTTCACAAATAAAAAAATTCTATTCTATTCTATAGGACAAACCCCTTAATAATCTTTTTTTTTTAACTTTTCATACATTTCGAACCAGGAATTTTTTTTTTTTTCTGATTTCAGGTTTGGACTCAAGTAAAAGTTGTTTATATTGATGAGTACTTTCACCCCATAAAGAATTGCCAGTGAGTTACAAATAACCCTGTATAATTACCAAAGCTTTATACAAAATCTGTACGCTGTAAAGTTACCATAAATTCAACGGGCTAATCCTAAAATCCTCTTATTCACGAAACCTTACCTTCAAAATCCACAACAACCCGAATCACATTTTCCACGCATCCATAACGATAAAAAAAGAACAACTAATCAACGTCAACACACGAAAGTTTCACGAAAAATCCAATATGTCCGACATCGTGGGCTAAACTTTTTAAATTCCGAACTTTATTTCGCGGGGACCACAAAACACGACACACGTCTACTCGGTCCAACGTCCACGAACGTACTGGAGCGAAACATCCCTATCAAGCGAGTACAAGATTACATTTGCTGTTGGCCAACTCAATTTAGAATTCATTACATTCTTATTTCAATTACATACGGTTTATTTTAGAATTGTAATTGAGTTGTTTAACGGTACACATATTTTGGTGCTGAATTTTGGCGGTATAACGATATTTTTATATGGGCATACAGTAATTTGTGTACGGATGGGAGTTTCAAAGGAAACGTATTGCATTTTAATGTTTTCAGTTGTATTATACGCGCTTAATGTTCTGCAAGCTTTGCGAAGTTTTGTGCAAGACATTCTGAGTATCATCTTGAGGGGCTCGTAGCTACATAGCTACCGCGCAGATCAGTCGATCAGCGAGGTTAAGCTACGTTGCCGCGGACAGTTCCTGGATGGGTGACCATTTCTTCGAACATCGAGACCCCTCCGTGCCTCGGATAGCACGTTAAGCACTTGGTCCCGGTTGTCATACGAATACCTTTGACCGTCGTTACGGGAGTCAGCAATCCAAAAAAAGTCTGACAACCGGTCTAACCTCAGGGTATTAGTGTCTCCCAGTAATTGGGTGGCGGAGGTCAGATGGCAGTCGCTCTGTATAAAATACTGTTACTCAGCCGCATCTGGTTAGACTGGGAGCCGACCATGCAGATGATGATTCTGAGTATCACTGATTACCAAAGATTTGAACGTTGCTAAAGAAGTTCTGACATTATTATTTTTTTCTTTATACCTACTAATCTGGAAATTAGAAAGGAAAATATAATTTATTAGCACAGCACATAAAATAAACGGAAAAACAAAGAAAACATATTATAAAATAAGTTAAATTATTGTGCCAAAGGGGCCGCATCTCAGTATAATATCAGGAGGCAGTGATACTGGCCACCTAACTCTAGTTTTCAGCTTCAACCCACGAGTGCCATACGCTCGAAACTATTAATATTATATATCAGCTCGAAGATAATAAAAAATACAAATAATTATGTTCAATTTGTATTAAAATATAAATAAATCTCGATACCTAGGTACCTACATACAACTGAGGGGCAGAGAAATTTATCCCTTTGAAAGTCTACTGCAAAGTTGCGTACCTACATCTGAGATTAAAATGCAAATCATGATCACGTGCCCAAAAGTCACCTTTGATGTGGCCCAAAAATTCAGGTCACTTCGCAAATGGCAAAAGTCGTTAAAATGCGCATAAAATGCATTTCATTTGGAAATATTTACATTTGTTTGAAAATTTTAGACGAAACGAGCTGTTCTGTATATAAGCTAGGTTTTTAACCCCCAACGAAAAAGAGGGGTGTTATAAGTTTGTAGGGTATATCTGTGGATCTGTATGTCTGTGGAATCATAGCTCCAGAACGGATGAACCGATTTTAAAAATGGCTTCTCTGTGTATGCACCTGTCCTCTTCTTATGTCTATCATTCTAATGTGTCGTGTATTTGTGGTAAATAAATGATGTTTCGTTCGTTCTTTTTAATCGAGAGTGTTCTTAGCTATATTTTAAGAAAATCTATTCTGCCCTTCTAAAGTTATTACTGTTACTGTTAGCCTACATCATCCCACTGCTGGGCAAAGGCCTCCCCCCATGATTTGCAGGCTTTTCGGAGCCAGTGTGAACCATTCGTTGTTCGTGTTATCAAGTTCGTCCCGCCATCTCTTTCGTGGTCTGCCGCGTCGCCTTCTCGTCATGTCAGGGCTCCACTTAGTGGTTACCTTGGCTCACAGTTCATCGGGCATCCGGCAGACATGGCCAGCCCAATCCCACTTCAACTTTGCAGCCTTATAAGCTACGTCAGTAATTTGTGTTTTGGAGCGCAGTGTAGTGTTTCGAACACGGTCTGTTAATTTAACAGACCGTATTCTAAAGTTATACCTATCTCTTTTTCTAGTTGGAGTTTAGGGTTTTAGACGGTTAAGTTATACATTACCAGTATCCCTGCTGACTACTCCGACTGTAAAATATGCTTGTGGTAGGAGTGGTCACTAGCAGAATAGATCTTTATTTCATGAAAACCAGATACAGGCACTTATGAAATATCGTGTAGGTGCGCGGTTCCAAATAGTAGATCTTATGGAGAAGAACCGGCAAGAAACTTCATGGAAACTCTTTTAAAATAATAGATTACAATCTTGATTAGTAAAATGTTATGGTAAGAGCTGCGAGAATATCTAATGTAATTTAATGTGAATAAAAAATAAGGCTAGGATAATAATGATAGTGCAATGGGATTATTGTTTTGTTTGTAAATTGTTTCTGTTAATCTATATATCTATATATTAATACGTGTAGAGAAAACTTTGTACCCCTTTTTAAGCATACTGCGTGCACGGAGGTATGGGAGATTTGGCATATAGTTAAAGATTATACTTATGGAGGAGTACAGAAAGCAAAAATTACGCTCAAATTTCGACCACTGGTCGACCACTACACATCCATTTACCACTACACAAAAACGTATTTCTGTTGTAGATTCTGTCATGTTTGTCCAATATTTCCATGAGGTATGTTTTTTATTCGCCAATATTGATTCTTCTCAAGTATTTACTGGACCATTATTGTCAATACTTCCATTCAAAGGCTTATTTCTAAAGTTTGTTCAAATAAAACTTCGCTTTGTCCCTGGGGCAAAACCGAAAGTGGGGCATTTGCGCCGACCGAATGCTTGAAATATTTCAAAGAAATAAATGGGATGGTTTATCTAGTGTATTTTCTCGTGAGTATCAGGATAGCGGGTTGACACCAGAATTCGCTGTCACAGAAGTCCATAACTTAGTACCTAATTAAACCTGTCGTCAGGATGGCAGGCAACTTTTTTGCCTTATATTTTGGACAACGAGGTACCAATTTTTTTAACGAAGGTACCAAGTAGTACCAGTTGGGTACTAAATGATAGACTTATCTGCGATAGAAAATTCTGATGTCTACCCGCCACCCTAACAATCATTATTTTCTCGCTCATTTTCTACATGAGATGAGTAGGTCACTTACCGCTAAATCCAAACCTAACTCAAAAGTACGTAAAGTCAGGACTGATCAGCTTGTAACTGCCATGGCAATCTTATTCAGATGCAAAGCATTATTCATCCTATTCTTACTGTTTATTCATATTAAATTACATTATTCTCGCAGCTCTTACCACAACATTGTGCTAATCAAGATTGTAATCTATTATTTTTAAAGAGTTTCCATGGAGTTTCTTGGTGGTTCGTCTCCATAGGACCTACTATTTGGAACCGCGCACCTACAGTCTCAACATTTCGTAAGTTCCTGTATCTGGTTTATAAGAAATAAATATATACTAGTGGTCGCCTAGTGGTTAAAATTCAACCGTAAATCTATATATAAATTTTAGCTTTCTGCACTCTGTCCCCATACAAACTTTAACTATGCCAAGTCTCACACTTCTCTGTGCGCGCAATACGCTTAAAAAGGGTCACAAAGTTTTCTCTTCATGTATTAAGTAATTATATAAAGATATAGGTATTCTAATCTATTCTAAATACGGTTTATTATATACAAGAATAGATCGATTACCTTGATTTTGCAAGATTTTGGTACACGAAATAACGCAGATTTTGAGAATCCTTTAGGGATGTTCTGATTTTACGACGATTGCCATTTGACCTGATCCGGGAAACCAAGTTTGCCCTTAGGGAGTTTCGAGTCGAAAGTGGAGCAGATTACCGACTGAATGTTTCGAAGAATTTGTGGGTTGGATTGGTTTAGTGTACAATACAATACAATACACTTTATTGCACACCAGTAATAGAAGAAAATATACAATGTTTAGAAAAAGAAATGTACAAAGAGCGGTCTTGTCGCACTTGGTGATTTCTACCAGACAACCTTAGGATGGACAGATTTACAGGGTAAAAGAGAGGGGTAGTTCACGGTGTAAGAATAATATCTATTAAGAAAATAATTTGGTTCAATACTATACAAAACATAACACATAACAAAATGTCTACATAATAATATGTCTACAATAAATAGGTACTTACAGATACATCTAAAATAAATAAGATACAACATGATAATAACCTTTGTTATGTTAGTGTATTTAAGCGCTTGTTATTGTTCTAAAGTTAACAGTATTTATAAAATAAAATAAAAAATCCAGCAGCATTATTGTTCCAATGCTGGCCTCGGGCTCAGAATGAGAAAGGTTAGGCCTTACTCCACCACGCTGGCCTGGTGCGGGTTGGTGGACTACACACATCATCGAGAACTTTATGAGGCCCTCTCAGATGTGCAGGTTTCCTCACAATGTTTTCCGTAACCGTTAACGTAAGTGATAATCAAATTCAATAGTTATGCTAAAAATATACGATGAATATAGACTTGTTAACTCATGATAGAGGTATAGAATATAAAAAATAAACTTTAAAAAAGTAAAAACCGACTTCAAAAAACTAAAAAGTATAAAATAATTTTCTTAAAAAACTTATCAGCTTCTGAAGTCGGTGCCACTGCCAAGCTAGGTGCATTGAAGAATTAAAGGCCCCGACTTCAGAAGCTGATAAGTTTTTTAAGAAAATTATTTTATACCTAGGTACAGTTTTTACTTTTTTTAAAGTTTATTTTATTTTTCTATTTTGATTGGCATAAACAATACATAAACATGAGATTACAGCAATCGCGAGTGATGTGCTGTTATTAATTCAAGAGTTCCATTGTATATCTCTGAAGGTCTTCATCAGATCTTCACCAAATTTAAGTGGGACCACCTCGGAATATTTTTAATATTTTTTTATATCGGTTCACAATTGGCAAAAATATCAATGAACATACACAAAAACAAAAACATACAGACGAACATAGAACCTCCTTTTTTGAAGTCGGTTAAAAATATAGAACGGCCACACAACAACACAAAACTAATAAGGTGGTGGCCGACTATAGGCCACAGCTGACTAACTCATTTGCTTATATTGCATCCGACTGTATGTAGGTCGCGGTATATTGAGAATACTTTTCTTTTGGAGTGCAAATTGGCGTTTGGAGTATATTGATACAGTTTCGGCCTGTAAATGTCTCCTACTGAAATTGAGCTATTTAATTACTGCTATAATAACGTTTCGATAATGTCGCACTAGGACTATATTGCATTAATTTATGATATTCTTAATATTTTTAAAATAAAGTAAGGGATAGGCTACATAAAAAAATAAAAATTTCCTTTTTTTACATTTTGAAATCACAGTAACATATCCACAATGAAATAAGAATATCTACTAATATTTTTTATTTAACAAGGGTCCAAAATCTTAGTAGGTAGGTCTTTTTTTTGGGAAAAAAAATTATACCTAAGTTTCCTTAAAAACTCGCTTTATATTTGCATAAAAATGTATGAGTTGTGTATGACAATACAGGATATTTTTTTTGTAGTGCGCATATTTGGGATTCAGTCTCCGTTCCTAAATGCAACCGCAGTATTGGGATACAATTTAAAACAAAAAGAAAAAAATAAATAACAATTATTATTTTTTTGGAGTGAAGTGAGAGTGCGGTTGTATTTCGGAACGGACACTGAAACACTGAAAATTTTGCGCACTACATAAAAAATATACTGTGTAGGGAATAACGTGTCCTATTTCGTAACCAGTGACAGGTAGCCCTGTATATGTCTTGTCCAATATATTGGACACAGAACCTGGCATCTGAATCTTCGTCGAAGGTGATAATGATGCCCAAGGGTAACGAATGCCTTATTGCTCAGCATTCACCACCCCAACTGTCTACCCTCAAGAAATATACCCACTTACATTTAATTACTTCAAGAACCACTTGACACTTAGGCCGCTACCCACCCTTTAAATTAGGGAGCGAGGTGATACATTTTCCCTTGGAAGCATCCCTTAACAAATAAATGGTTCCCAGTTCAGGCTACATACACGAAAATGAGGCAGACTGTTTACTTCGCAAAATTAGTTTCGTTCGAGAGTATGTATGAGACAAGGCTTACCTGTGTTGTTTTTGTCAGACATACAATTTTTTTTTAATGAGATATTTTTTTTTTATCTCGCACCTGGATTGAGAATCAATCATTTACAAGAGCTAAGGTATTGTAATTGTGAATGTGTGTGTGTATATCTTTTGTTGGAGATCCTAAAATAAATTAAATTTATTTTACTTCATTTTAGGATCTCTCATTCTAATGTCCATCTTTGAAAACTTAAATCCTGTATGTACCACCATGTTCCTAAAACAGAAACATTTAATTATTTACATGAAAACCTACAAAACATTATTTATTTATTTAAACTTAAATGTACATAAGGCGGAATTAATTGATAAAAATATTCAAAACAGGTATGTACAGAAAACAGAAAACGAATCAATTTATATACAAACATAATGTAATATAAATACATATTCGTAAACTACATAATAATATGCTATTTATAAGCAATAATTTATATAATATTTATATTAATGATAATAATTTTTTTCTTTTTTTCGGGAGGCACTACTATAAAGCTTGTATTATTCATACGTTAAGATTTCGTAACAGAACCGTATGTAATTCAGTGAAGATGGCTCTTTTACACAAAATAACTGGCTCAGTTAACGTTTGAGTTACATTTGAAACGATCTCGAGGATGTTTTGATGATAATTTGTGTAATGTAAAAAACCTACAACTCCTCACAACAACATAAATTATTTTTCTTCTCTTTTCAGTAAATGGCATTTTAATTAATTGTTTTATTTGAGTTATTATGACAGAAATGTCATTGTGTCATGTCATGTATTCCAGATCTGGTGAATGCGCCGCTCGCTCGCCCTTCGCGCGCCTTCGCGCATGGTACGTAGCATGCGCGTACCGTGCGCATTCGCCAGATCTGGACGTACCCTAATATTCTTCATTTATTCGATGATTATATATTTTTGACCGACGTAAAAAAAAGAGATTCTTAATACTTCCGTCTGTTTTTTTTTGTACGTTTGTTAATAAATATCTTTGTCAATTGTGAACTGATTTTAGAATAGAATAGAATAGAATAGAAATACTCTTTATTGTACACCTGATAAAAAAGGAGCAATTGACATAATAATTACAACTAATCATTTAAGATTGTACAATGGGCGGTCTTATCGTGATTTTATTTATTATTATTTTAATAAAAATATGTGATTGAAGTGATCTCATTTTTTGGTGAAGATCTGATGAAGACCTTTGGAGATAGAAAGCGGAACTCTTCAATAGATAACAGTAAATCACTCGCGATTGCTGTACCTAATCGGATGTTTATGTAATTTTTATGCCACTCAAAATAGAAAAATAAATAACAAATTTTATAAAAAGTAAAACATTTTTTATAAACATTTAATAGCTTCTGAAGTCGGGGCCTTTAATTATATCTTGTTACAGCTAAAATATATATCAAAAAGAGTTTGAAATACCATAATACTCTCGATAAAGCAATCTAAATAGTAAAATGCAAACATACTTCCCAGCTTCAGCTTCGAAGTTAAGAACTTTGGCTCAAACGTTTGCTAAACAACCGCCGAAGATTCCACTGACAACGATTTGATCAAACATTTGACAAATCCTTCTAAAGGTATTTGTACAATCGGATATCTATCTAGCTGGGAATTACTTGGTATGTTCCTGATTCGACCTCTTTTGATTTGCGTATTTTAGGAATTTTCGTATGCATCGTATAAAGCGATAGTGGAATTTATGTTAGCATGAATATTGAATTAGCAGCAGATCGTCTGTATTCTGATAAATGTTTCTAAGAACACCTGATTGGTTTTGAGCTTGCTCAGGTCAAACGGCAGGCTCTAGTTTGACACTTTCAAGTGTTGCGGCGCAAGAATTCTAGTAATAGAATCTACTATGTGTTCCTCGCGTTATAAAACGTCGTGTGAATAAAAACACATCAGTGGTAGACGTCATTAGACGTTGTGTTGATAAGGCGGTGAATAGACGTTGTTGTTTTTTTTTTATAAAGGCGTTAGAAAACGTTATAATCCGAACGGCTTAAAAGCAAATTATTCGTAGTCCGAATATTGCAATAACTCGGCGAATTGCTATCCGCATCATCATCGATAAATAATACCGCCTGGTAATACCAAGGTAACGTCAAAACAACCCTAAAGTGAAACCAAAGTACTCCAAAGTCCGAATCAGTATCCGACCGGATTCCTCCCCGCTTCAACATCGATTGCATTGTTCCACGTCAGCTTAGATTGGTTCACAAATTGCTGGTGACCTAACGCAAACATAACTGACACCGGTTTAGTCTCCCGTATACTGTAAATAGTCTTTGAACGTGATCGATTGACAAAACGCTCCGATTACTATGAAAAAATAATTATGATCCATCTTCATTCCATTTTATCCATTAATTTTTATCCATCCAAAAGTTTTCTAGAAAAGATCGCTATATGCGATAAGACCACCCATTTTGAAAGAAAGAAAGAAAAAAAATACATTTATTCAGCACGGACATTGACAACACACGAGAGAGAAATAAAATAAAAATTAACTTAAACCTTTAAACAGTAAAAAAAAAAAGACAGACACAGAATAAAGTAAAAAAAAAAAAAAAAAATCATCCTATTGATTAGTAAAGCCGAAAGGGTAGCCAGCTCAGCATTTTGCATCGATTTAGGATCTGTTTTTCTTGTATGTTTGTTGGTGTTCAATAAAGCATAATATATGTCTATTCTATTATCTTAGGACCAATATTATCCAATACTACTCATCCAAAATGTGGCATTATCCAGGATTCGTTTTCCTTTGTTCGAATAAGTCAGGACGTAATTCAAGAACTTACGATAATCCCATTGAGAAATGCCCCAGATACCAAAAGCACGTGCATTGTTTCATTAAAGTTAGATCAGTTCGAGAATTGTTATCGACCGAACGTACAAATTCTATCGAATGCTATGAGAATTGTTTGTTTGTATTTATTATCATAATAATTGCTTTTTGGTGTAAAATTTAAGTTTTCTAATATGAGATGCTATCTGGGTATAACTATTGCGGATCAAAGGACCAAAATTTTGCTTCTCATTATTATGTAGATATACCTACAGGGTTCAAACGTAAAATGTACATAAGCATTTATTCCATTAATGAGAGATATAAATAAATCCCGACTAAAAATACGAACTGATAATTTACATAAAACAAGAATATAGCCCCCGTCTGAAATCATAGCCTTCACTTTCTTCAGGGAATTCAGTGTTGTGAAAAATTATATAATAAAACACCGTTCGAATAGACAATTCACTGAATTAAAATGTTTGTTCTGTTTTTTTTTGTATTGGGCCATATCATAGAAATAATAAGTAAAAAAATGATTACCATAATGCTTAGAAAAGAAAGAAAGAAAGAAAGAAAAAAGTATTTATTTGACACAGCACAAAAACAATTTTAAAGATAATATAACAAAAATAAAAGAATAAAACAAACTATTAATTGGCTGCCAAAATACAAACTTGCCTAGTTTAGGGCCAATAGAAAATTTCTAAATTATGTTATTTTTTGGAAATAAAGATTTATTATTAAGATGATTGCTTTTCATAAGTCATAGCCCGAATAATAAATAGACAATGATATATTTTAGCTCCTTAGGCTTCTCATTCCTTTGGTCTACTTTTTAGAAGGAAGCACTATACATAATTCGACCATAAATCTCAACTTCGCCATCAAGACTCACTTCATGAAAGTATTCATCTACAAGTTTTGCATCCACACTTTACACTTCTGAGTACAGGAGCCACGTACAACTTTTACGACGTAAGTGAGACGAAAAATAAAATCTTAAGTGCTTGCCCCGCTAATCCGAGAAAGGGAGCGATCAGTAATACAATGGTGGGTTGCACCGTTGAAAATGTTGCGTGTTAAACAGAGTTTTGATATCACACTAATATTTATAGAATTGAAGGTTTATGAAATGTTTGGATGTTTGTTACTCAATTACATAATAAATATTTAAGTTGTTTTAATCATATTTGAGCATATTATGGCACCCGTGGGTTGCAGCTGAAAATCAGCGTCAGGTGGTAGCACCTGGTGTTGCCATCTGAGATTATGCTGAGCTGAGACCCTTTTGGCATAAATGATTTTTTTTTCTATTAAATGTGATGTGTTTTAATTTTAATTGTGCCAATAAATGCAATTTTATTTCTGTCTTTCTTTCAATTACGAATAAACGGCTGAACGTATTTTAATGAAATTTGGCACAGAGATAGTCCATCTCCTTTATTAATACATAGGATACGTTTTATTTGAGTACATGAAGCAGTTCCTCTAGGATGCGAGTGAAACGACGGGCAATAATAAGTGTAATTTTGTTTTTCTTTTTGACCTTTGGGTAGTGTATAGTTAATACGGTCTATAGCTTCCAGTGGGTGTAAACAAATTTTGCTCATAAACTATAGTTTATATTACTATTGAGTTTACGAATAATTTAGCAAAAATAGTACCAGTTCATTTTAATATCTATATATTAATACGTGAAGAGAAAACTTTGTACCCCTTTTTAAGCTTATTGCGCGCACGGAGTAGTGTGAGATTTAACATAGTTAAAGTTTATATGAAAAAGGAGTGCAGAAAGCTAAAATTACGGTCGAATTGCGACCACTGAGCGACTGCTAGTACTAATAAATCCTTAACCTAAACCGGTGCTAACTAACAGTGCAACCAGGCTTTCGTGATAAAACTTTATGATCCGTATTGTCCGCCCAATGAAAGGAAAAATAATGCCATATTATATTATAACCCGGGTGTTTTTGTACGGGTTTCCGGTACCACTCCAAAACCTCTGTTTTACGCACGATTTACTCTTAGGCCTAACGCAGATGATCGATTTTTAGCCGTCATATATTTTTCCGACAAAGTCAAAATGTTTATGAACTTAACGCACACTAGTTCTGCATGACACTGCGTTAGCTGACAAACTGGAGTCGACCGGTCAAAAGTCGATCAAATTGCTCCGTTTTTTATGACAGACTTTTTGTGGAATGTTTTTGTTCCAATATCATAATAAGTCACATGATGCAGTTCTATTTCATCTGTTCCTGCGGACTTAGCTAGGTAAGTCGAGGCTGAAAGAGTAGGTAGGTATCTAGTCAGTTCTACGCTTTAAGTGCGTCGTATGCACTGCAGACTGTGCGAGTCACTTATTGAATCATCGAACAATAGACGAATAAAGTCGTTGATTGTCCGACCGATAATCGGCGATTTGCATGCTGCCTTACTGTTTTTTGTTCGGCTTTGAAAGAAGGTCATTGTGTTGTTATGTTGTGTTATACTTAATTTTTGTTTTGATTCGGGTAAAAGGAAAATGGAGTATGAACGATGTTGAAGGTCGTATAAAGGTTAGATGCAGGCCATATTCGGTTCATTGTTTGAGACTTTTAATAATAATAATAATGCTGACTGAAAAATATTTTTCAGCGATGCTGAAGATGAATTTTTATTTAAATGCTTATTACATAGTTATAAAATATTAAAGTAAATAGTACTAATCTACAATTATGTGACGCTGAAAACTAAAAAATATTAAATAGAAGGACTTAAAGTTCCAACAGATTTTTAATCAGTAATATCATTACACTATCTTATAACTTGATCGCCGATATACCTACCCAATGCAGAATTCGAAACAAAACTGACAATAATAATAATTGCAATCTACAAGTGTCAAAAACACTTTTTATTTTTTTCTATTGAATAACTGCGCGCTGAAAATTTTATACCATCAATTTCAGCACGAAAACTAGAAAAATATCTACCGTTCCATTTTGAAACAAAGGACCAAAACCTGACCTAAATCATTAGTAAATTCACTGTTTAGGTTTTCAAAAGACCAAAATATGGACGATTTGGTCTTTTGGAAACCTATAAGTTGCAATATTACGGTTATAATTTTGAGTAACCGTCAATATTCTAAATAACTAGCAAACTAGAATACTATGCAAAGCCACATTGATTGCAATCTACAGGTCACTCAGTAAATCAACTTGCTCTTAATGACCTATTTCCGGCAGTTAGCTGTTGGAATTCAGCGGAACTAATTTATCTAGAGTTATACAAATTATTAATGGTGACTTCCTTTTGTTCGTTGAATGCTTAGAATATTTCTAAATTTAATTATTTATACAAACACCTACGAGATAACTCTTCATCGCTATCAACTTTCGGTTCCAAGGACCAAAAAAGCCCTATAGAGGACATAAAGTAATGAACTAAAAAAATTACAGCTACTCTGACAAAACAATACAATTTAACAGTAGTAAGCGATCATAAGCTTTAGGGCAAAGTGGCATACGACCACGGCTATCTTCTGAACATCACTATAAATATGTATTAATATTTTCTTGTTTCATATTTTCAGTATTCGGGTTTTAGCTTTTGAACTTATTTTTTTAATCTTTTTAGAACTAAATATTATGCATAGTTCGACCGCCTGAGACGGTTGGTGCCGGAGTTAATGAAGAAGTTGCGCGGTGCGGGAGGGGTGTGACGCGAGATGTCAGTCACAGGCCTATGATACGCATAACGCTTAGCTTACCCAATTAATTATAGTAGGCGTGTGTCACACCCCCCTCGCAAAGCGAAACTACCTCAAATTCAAACACGAACCGTCTGATTTAGGTGGCAATATTAAACAGTATAATAATTACACATCTACACACATCTGCAAGTTTGCACATCTGAGAGGGCCTCATAAAGTTCTCGATGGTGTGTGTAGTCCGCCAACCCGCACTAGGCCAGCGTGGTGGACTAAGGCCTAACCCTTCTCATTCTGAGGAGAGGCCCGTGCCCAGCAGTGGGACAGTAATGGGCTGAATTTATTATTTATTTTATAATAATTATTGCAACAATTAAAACAGAAATACCCACGTACACTTAACAAAAATCTTTCAAATCACATTACTAAAGCAAACCAAAATGGTGCCAAACATCAAATCGTGCTGTCGTCTTGTCCAAACTTATTCAATTTGCGTTACACTCACCAGAAGTAATCGATTTGATTCGATTCCGATAATGCGATTAATACGATTTCGAATCGAGTGCGCCACCACTCCTGAAACGTTACAAATTGAGTTTGATGATGTATTTTGTGTATTTAATAGAATTTAGCATAATTGGGGAACGATCTAAGAAATATTAGAAACTGGATCTAAATATTATAAATATTAGAAAAAAAAAATTGTTCCGTCCCTAAGTATACAAGATAATTTTTTATGTAGTGCGGATAATTTGTAGAGTGATTCAGTCTCTGTTCCTAAATGCAACCGCAGTATTGGGATACACTTTAATGATCCACTTATAAATTTAGTGAGTGAAGTGATCACTTTACTCACTAAGTTAGCATTAAGATGCTCAGGTTACCGCTTAATGACCTATTCATTGTTAAGTTGCACAAAATAGTCTGTCTGTCTGCACAACGGATATTCATTAAGATCTAACAAGTACAAAGAAAATGTCTGTTTTCCGTGTAACTTTACTGGTAGATATAAGTTAGAGATGGGTTCCTAGGCTTGATTTCCAGTTTGGACAAAATGACTCTAATTTTGAAATTTCTCTATTGTTTCTTTTATTGCTCGGAAGTTTTTTAACTACTTATTATGACTGGGACTTATGCCCAGCAGTGGGACAGCAAGAAGAATTACTTATGAGGAGAATTATAACTATAACAGGAGTTAGCAAAATAGCTAGAAAAATTTTAAAACTGGTCCTGTTTAATAACCTAACCGTCAAAAACCCCCAAATCCAACTAGAAAAAGAGCTGTAACTTTTGAACGGCTGAACCGATTTTCATGAAACATAGTTAAAATGAATTCCGATTAAACTAGCTTTCAATTAAAATTGCATTGAAATTGGTGTGGGTGACTCACATAATACATTTACATTGTTTACACATAATATAACATATAACAAATAATAACAAAAACAATCAAAATTATATTTACAATTTATTTATCATCTATCATACATCATAGATTCACTCACACATACAGACAATCACACATTATTTAATAATATGTAATCAAAGTATAATGTCGTATCTACACAAGTATTACCGTTAGCTAAATCATTGGACACAGTCTCCTTAGTTCGCTGCATTCCACAGCGCGCACGCAGTGGTCGCGTGATACGAAGTTTCTAGGCGCGCGCGGCGCTTGTCCGTCGCCCCTCTCACCAGTCACAATCTATGCTTGTTGACGCCGGACGTATGTTCGATGCCTGTCTCGCTATATACCGCTATCCGCTTTATTTATATAAACTATACTTGCTAGTAGCCTGTGCCGCTTATAACTATTGTGCTTTCGCTATAAGACTCTGTTGTGCCTTCTAAAAACTTTATTAAATTGGTCGTGATTGTGAAGTGTGGAAGAACAATAAACACCCTACAGTTTAACCGATTTGTTGGACTTCTTCTTTCAAGTAAGCCTTGTGTTTATACCTCACACACCCATCTACCACCAAACTGGTGACCCCGAAAGAACACCTGAGGGGAATTGTAGTGAAGATGAGCAGTGACGACAGTGACACGGCAACATCGCAGCGCAGCGTTCAAACCCACCCTCGCCGTCCGAGTAAATGTGCGCGCGTTTCCACTGACCGCGACACGTCAATGGAATTATTTAGAGTAGGTGTACGAATACCACCTTTTTGGCCAGAAAAGCCACAAATATGGTTCTGCCAAATTGAGGGCCAATTTAAGCTGGCTAGGATTAAGGATGACGACACCAAATTCCACTATGTACTCTCACATCTGGATCGGCAATATTCCGTGGAGGTAGAAGATATTATTACTGCGCCACCACCCACTGACAAGTACGAGAAGCTCAAGACTGAGTTGATTAAGCGTCTCTCTGTATCCAAAGAGAAGAAGACGAAGCAACTCATGCAGTCAGAGGAATTGGGAGACCGCAAACCTTCCCAATTCTTGCGGCATCTACAACATCTGGCAGGACCAACGATTCCAGAGGATTTTCTCCGCACGATCTGGACCAGTCGTTTGCCAGGTAACATGCAGACCATCATCGCGTCACAAATCAGCCTATCACTTGTGGAGCTCGCAGACCTCGCAGACAGAGTGCATGACGTAGTGCCTACATCTCCTCAAGTCGCATCAACATCCAAAGTGAAGGCAAATTCGTCGACGGACATGATGGGGCTCATCATGGAGCTGACGAAGAAGGTTGATGCACTGACCACAGATATGCACGGTCGTTCCCGCTCTCGTACCAGGCAAGCATCAGGACATAGGAGTCACACACCTGCAAAAAGATCGGAGTCCAACTATAGGAAGTTCCCAAAATGTTGGTACCACTATAAGTTTGGCAACCAGGCGAAGAACTGCATACGCCCATGTGACTTCAAGCCGGAAAACTCCAAGGGCAGTCAATAATGGCGGCTGAAGATTGCCCAACCACCACTGGTCGCCTGTTCGTGACAGATCGCAAATCGAAAGTCCAATTTCTGGTGGACACTGGAAGCGATTTATGTGTTTTCCCTCGATTTGCGCTTCCACAACATTCTCGTGCGAAGACGGAATATCAGCTATGTGCAGCAAACGGTTCCACCATTGACACCTACGGTTACCTTCAGGTTGTTTTAAACTTAGGCCTTCGTAGGGATTTTGCTTGGCGTTTTATCATAGCTGACGTCACCAAAGCTATTATAGGTGTAGATTTTTTATCATTCTACAACCTCATTGTAGATATACGCAATCAGCGCTTGATTGATGGCACTACAAAATTATCAGCTGTAGCTTCAGTAACTTTAAATTCAGATAGCTTAATTTCTAGTGTAAAGGTTGTGACTGGTGACAGTGGCGACTGCAGATATCGTAAGTTGCTTTCAGAGTTTCAAGAAATCACACGGCCTGCAGGCACCCCATTTACACCAAAACACAACACAATACACCACATTCGCACCACATCAGGCCCCCCAGTATCGTGTTCCCCGCGAAGACTAGCCCCAGACAAATTCAAAATTGCTAAGGGTGAATTCGAAGCAATGTTGGCGAACGGTACGGCTCGACCCTCAGAGAGCCCCTGGTCGTCACCTCTTCACCTCGCCCCAAAGAAAGACAATGGCTGGCGTCCTTGCGGCGATTATAGGCTGCTGAATGCAAGGACAATTCCAGACATGTACCCCATCAGACACATACATGACTTTGCCCACAGTCTATCTGGTTGTAAGATCTTTTCCACCATAGACCTTGTTAAAGCTTACAACCAGATACCAGTTTTTGAGCAGGATATTCCAAAGACTGCCATAACCACACCCTTCGGACTCTTCGAGTTTCCGTGTATGACGTTTGGTCTAAGGAATGCTGGTCAGACTTTCCAAAGGTTTGTTGACGAAATGACTCGTGGTCTAGATTTTTGTTATCCTTATCTTGACGATTTCCTTGTGTACTCCAAGAATGAGGTTGAGCATGAGGAGCATCTTCGTCAATTGTTCACAAGGATGCAAGAATACGGCACGCTCATTAACATTGCCAAATGCGTCTTTGGAGCATCAGAGGTAACATTTTTAGGCTACCACATCTCTCAGAACGGAACCAAACCTTTGGAAAACAAGGTGCAGGCCATCAGGGAGTTCCCAGTACCCAAAACAGCCAGGCAGCTTAGGAGGTTCCTGGGCATGGTAAATTTTTACAGGAGGTTTTTACCTCGTGCTGCCCAGATCCAAGCGCCCCTGCATGCCTTACTGACAGGTAAGATTAAAGCCTCACAGCCTGTCGACATAAACGGAATCTCGTTGAAGGCCTTCGAGGAGTGCAAAGATAGCCTTTGCAACGCAGCTTTGTTGGCACATCCTGACTCTGATGCAAAGTTGGGCCTAGTCACAGATGCGTCTGATTTTGCCATTGGTGGAGTCTTGCAGCAGTTGAAAGATGGAAGTTGGCAGCCTTTAGCGTTTTTCTCTCGCAAGTTGAGTCCATCGCAAACGAAATACTCCCCGTACGATAGAGAACTCCTTGCTATCTACGAGAGTATAAAATATTTTCAGCATTGGCTGGCAGCTACCACTTTCACCATCTATACTGACCACAAGCCTTTATGTTACGCTTTCCATCAGCGGAAAAGTAACTGCTCGCCACGTCAGTATAGACACCTAGACTACATCTCGCAATTCTCCACTGACATTCAGCACATCGCTGGGAAAGACAATGTCGTTGCTGATACACTCTCCCGCGTCGATGAATTACAGAGTCCCGTAGATCTAGATGTACTAGCTAAAGCACAAGACTCCGATCCTGAGCTCGCTCAGATTTTAAGAGAGGAATCTTCTCTGCGCATTAAAAAAATGAGTATACCTGGAAGTCGTAACGAACTGTACTGCGACGTCAGCACAGCGACTCCCAGGCCCTTCATTCCCAAATCCCTGCGCAAACAAATCAACTCGTTGCACTCGTTGAGCCATCCCGGCGCTAACGCGAGCGCAAAGCTTGTAGCACAACGCTACGTTTGGCCACTGGTACGGAAAGACTGTCGCGAGTGGTCTAAGGCATGTTTGGCCTGCCAGCGTACGAAGGTGAATCGACACGTTTCCACCCCTTTGGGTACCCTCGATTTACCTTCAGCGCGATTCAAATATGTCCACCTAGACCTTATCGGACCATTACCTCCTTCCAATGAATATCGGTACTGTCTGACACTCATTGATCGCTTCACGCGATGGGTTGAAGTCGTCCCTATTACCGATATTACAGCGGAAACCGTGGCCAAAGCGTTTTTGTCGGGTTGGGTAGCTCGATTTGGTTGTCCTACCGATATTGTCACCGACCGCGGTAGGCAATTTGAGTCAGCCCTCTTCCAACATCTTGCAAAAATGGTTGGTTTTAAACATCGCAAAACCACTGCTTACCATCCTCAGTGCAACGGCTTAGTCGAAAGATTTCACCGACAGCTTAAAGTGGCCATTAAATGCCATGCTGATAGCAGCTGGACCGAATCATTGCCATTAGTCCTACTCGGTATCAGAAGTTCCTTCAAGGAAGACCTTCAGTCCTCTTCTGCTGAGTTGGTATATGGCGAGCCTTTAAGACTGCCGGGGGAATTTTTTGGTCATAAAGTTGACAAGTGCACTACTGATATCACTGATTTTACAGCTCGCATCAGAACATTTGCCAACAATTTACAGCCAGTTCCAACCTCGCACCACTCAAAGGACAAAATCTTTGTTCACAAAGACCTATCATCTTGCTCCCATGTCTTTCTTCGGGACGATGCGTTGAGAGGTGCACTCCAACCAGCATACACTGGTCCCTATGAGGTGATAGACAGAGGTACTAAAGTGTACAAAATTCTTGTAAAAGGAAAAATCGTGACAGTATCTTTAGACCGACTAAAACCAGCCTATATACTGTCCGATACTAATAACACCCCTGCCACACTTGTTTCCAATTCGCCCCTTTCCACTCCAGCTGTAAAATCCACACGTTCTGGTCGCAAAGTTCACTTCCCGGACTATTATCGCCCGTAGCACGGTCTCTGGAGGGGAGTGATGTGGGTGACTCACATAATACATTTACATTGTTTACACATAATATAACATATAACAAATAATAACAAAAACAATCAAAATTATATTTACAATTTATTTATCATCTATCATACATCATAGATTCACTCACACATACAGACAATCACACATTATTTAATAATATGTAATCAAAGTATAATGTCGTATCTACACAAGTATTACCGTTAGCTAAATCATTGGACACAGTCTCCTTAGTTCGCTGCATTCCACAGCGCGCACGCAGTGGTCGCGTGATACGAAGTTTCTAGGCGCGCGCGGCGCTTGTCCGTCGCCCCTCTCACCAGTCACAATCTATGCTTGTTGACGCCGGACGTATGTTCGATGCCTGTCTCGCTATATACCGCTATCCGCTTTATTTATATAAACTATACTTGCTAGTAGCCTGTGCCGCTTATAACTATTGTGCTTTCGCTATAAGACTCTGTTGTGCCTTCTAAAAACTTTATTAAATTGGTCGTGATTGTGAAGTGTGGAAGAACAATAAACACCCTACAGTTTAACCGATTTGTTGGACTTCTTCTTTCAAGTAAGCCTTGTGTTTATACCTCACACACCCATCTACCACCAAATTGGCCTATCCGTTTTGGAACTACAGATACACAGATACATACTACAAACATAAAACACCTCTCTTTTTTGTCGGGGGATAACAAAAAGAAAAATCAAATTACATTTTTTTCGACCACAGCAACGAACCCATGTCCTCACTTATATCAGGCCCACTTACAACCACTGGACCAATAAGGCAATTCTCATAGAAGATACCTATGTATTTAGTGCAGACAATCGGCTCTCACAAAGGAACTTCATTAAGATGTAGTAAGATGGTTACAAAGGAATGATTTGTTATTCTGTTTGCTTTTACAGAGCGAACTAAGCCTTAAGCGGTATTGGATTAGTTGTTTTACTTCCCCTTAAGAAAAAGGAGATTATCGAGAGCTTTTAGTGTTGTTTAGTAAATAAGGAAACATTAAAATCGCCTTGTCCATCCGACTGTCTGTTACACAACAGGAATAGTGAGGTACTAATTGATGTCGTGATTTATAAAAATCTTTTTTGTGTAGATAAAATTAATTCTAGTCCCAGTCTCAATTCTGTCGTAAGACAAGATTTAAAAAATAACCAAATGGTTGGCTTTGAAACTTTGCATAAAGATAATAATAAAATACAGGGTGTATATGACATCGTAACGAAAACTCATACCATGGGTTCAGTACATGATACTGAAAGACTAAGAGAAAGAATTTTGCGTCGGTCTTTTCAAAAATTTTACGATTTTGTTCGCAGTTTTTATACCTAACTAAAAATCTGCGAACAAAATCGTTAAATTTTTGATAAGACCGACGCAACATTCGAACGCTGACTGATCCAGTATCATGTACTGAACCCATGGTATCAGTTTTCGTTACGATGTCACTTACATCCTGTATAATAAGTGTAAAATTATGAAATTCTTATTTAGGTCCTGTGGCTAAACTACAAATTGAATTTATCACAGAACGTGATACCAAATACGTGGTTTCATTTAACATCTGCGGCACCCTGTATAGCCTAAACTGATCGGTGCCCATAATTATAATTTAAATTTTATTCCTGGCAATCGTTCGATCTTTGGACATTATGAAAGAAAGAAAAAGACGAAGAAATAAAACAGTTTTATTTTGGAGTCGCCAGGAACAAATAAAATTACAAATGTACAAAAATAAAAATAAATAAAACAAAAATAATAACTCAAGAAAAATCATAGTTAAAGCAACCTGGACGAGACCAAAAATGGCCCCCATCTCAGCATAATGCTGTGACATTAAGTGTCTAGATAGACGGACCGCATTTCAACTGCAATCCATGCAGTTTGAATGCAGTTGACACGACTGCAATAGAAATCCAACCGCAAATTGCAGTTCGGATGCAGTTGCGGTTGGATTGCAGTTGAAATGCGGTCCGTCTGTCTAGAACCTTAGAAATAGAAAATTTCCCAGCGCTGGTATTCTGAGTTTCTTTAAGTTAATGATGATGTAGATGTCGGTAAAAACCACAGACTTAACATTTGGCATTTGCAATTTCAATTACACCATGTTTTTCTCCTTGTTCATATTGAGACATAGAAGTATTTCTTTTTAAAAATTTATGGCCGCTATTTTCAGTTATAAAAACCAGTACAACTACCACTACCACTAGGATTTGCTCGACATCCGTATGTCATAACCGGGATCCAGCAGAATATCAGCGTCAGGTGTCATAGCCTGGCACATGCTGAGCTGGACACCCATTTGCTTACAGTTCGGGATACACACCGACTAGTCAAAAGGCAAGGTGATGCTCTATCGGTGCAGTATACCTACATATTTTTTACTTTTTTAAATTATTATGTTTTCTACTTAATTTTACACTGTTGCCATCCTAAGGAAAATGTCTTCTCTGTCTATGCACCTGTCCTCTTCTTATTACCTATGTCTATTTATTTATTTATTTATTTATTTAATCATTTATGTACACACAAGAAAAGACACAGCAAACATTAAAAATAGGAGAACAAAGTACAAAGGTACTGCTTATTTCACAAAAGAAATCTCTTCCAGCAGACCTGCGAGAGGAGAATTTAAAACATGAAATGTAGACAGCGATGCACAAGAATAGATCAAGATACAAATTAAATTTATTAAAAAAAGAAAAAATATAAGCAAAATACATACTTCAAACAAATACACATAAATATAAAAATATACATAAATAAATACAAATACATACATACATAAATTGCAAACAGAAGATATTATGACATGGAGAGATAATGTTCTTTTACACGTTTCTTAAAGGATGAGATCGTTTTACAGTTCCTTATCTCAGATGGAAGTGAGTTCCACAACCTAACCCCATGCACAGATAGGGAAAAGGAATAGTAGTCAGTTTTGTGGGATGGGAATGTAAGAAGAGTACGGAGGTGTGGCCTGCAGGACGAGTCAGGAGAACGAGCGTAGGAAAAGCGTTCCCGCAGGTAGGTAGGTAGGTCTATCATTCTAGTGTGTCTTGTTTTTGTGGCAAATAAATGATTTTTCTTTCTTTTTCTTTTAGGGCCTCTGATTAGAAAGGTTAAAAGTGGTTTCATGTGTGCCTAACCACAAATCCTAACCCATCAAAGATCAAAGGTGTGACTCTCTCTGTATAATGGAAATCAAGTTAAATCAATACAAGTGGTTTCCAAGTATTTCAATAATCCAGACAGACACTTCAATTAGCTTCTCAATTGGTGCTCAATGGTAACTATTATAATATGAATAATATTGTCGACACTTCAGATGATATAGGCGTAAATGACATTTTGACGTAAATTAATTTTGAATGGTACCATACTCAGTTTTTTACGCTCTTTCGATCTGTCTTATCTACGTTGCGATGTTCGCTATCAAATGTAATTTACGACCTACGTTTTTTGTTCTCAATTTTTTTTTAAAATAATAATATAACAGGATACAATCGTGATATAAAAAAATATAAAAAAGGTTTAAAAGACAAACTTTTGAAACGAAAAGGCCGCATTTTTTTGCACATGAGGGACACACACTTCCATGCATTATTTTTTATATTCTTCTTTTCTGTCATCAGTGTTTTGTTTTTTTTTATGTTTGTTATGTGTGCATGCTATTTGTGATGTCGGTGTCCTGTGTGCAAAAAATAAATTTATTTTCTTTCTTTTCTTTCTTTCTTTCTTTCTAAGGTACTGATGATAAAGCCTAAACAGATAAGTTAAGTAATAATTACAACGTTTCTGAAATATGATGGTTTTTTAAAAGATTGTGGTAAGCCACAGTCCCTCAGTGTGAACTTGCACACTGTGACCGCACTTTGGGAGAAAGCCAACACACTCACTGAATGCTTGTAATTGTTGCAGCTGTGTCGATCTTGAGTTTAATTGTGGTAAAAAAAAAAAAAAAATTGTGTATACTTTCTGTCTTATTACAAAACATGGTTTAAAGAAAGTCTTGTAAAACCCAGGTTTAAAGATAACTCCGTCTCTTTTTGTTGTATGACGGTAGAAAGTGACGGATATACAAATCCCAAAACCTGAATATACTTTATTCATAACTGATTACTGAATCGATTTCGGTAACTTTTAATATAATGTAGTCATATTTTTCAAAAATCATGCTATGAAGAATTGTATTGAAATGAATATTTATTTAAAAGCTGATATTTGATAGCCTAACCTTTAGAATAATGAATAATAAGTACTTATATTTGTTATACTTAAGGCTCAAATACGTCATGAATCGACAACAAAGAAAGAAAGAAAACAATTGTACAAAAAAAAAAAACAACAGCGCAGTACTGTCCCATTGCTGGGCACGGGCCTCTTCTCAGAATGAGAAGGGTTAGGTCTTAGTCCACCACGCTGGCCTAGTGCGGGTTGGTGGACTACACACACCATCGTGAACTTTATGAGGCCCTCTCAGGTGTGCAGGTTTTCCTCACGATATTTCCCTTCACCGTTATCACAAGTGATAATCAAATTCTAATCCGCACATGAATCCGAAAAGTCAGAGGTACGGGTCGGGTTTGAACTCAGACCCCATGGAAGGCGAGCGTTAAACCGCTAGGCCATCACTGCTTATAACAAAAGAAAAACAATAATTAAAGCAACCTGGACGAGACCAAAAATGGCCCCCATCTCAGCATAATGCTATGATATCAAGAAATTAAAGCCAATTCAATCGGAAATTCGACTCTGAAAGAGAAATAATGACCTAGAATTAAAAAAAAAACTCGACTTTTAATTTAGTAGGTAGTAAGTTTTTATTTTTCGTTTTTGCAAATTAAGTTTACGTCTTGTTTGTTTGTTTTTTTTTGTTTCTGATTTTGTCCTGTCTAATTAACGTGTTTTCTTTCTTTCTTTAGCTAAAATCAAGCTGACCCAGTTCCATCAATTCGGAGTATCTCCAAAAACACAAAAAAATATTCTAAAAGATAATTTAACACCTAAGTGTCGCGTTACTTTATCCGAAACTAGATACCACCTTAATTACAAGGGTTCAAATAAACAAGGGTTGGAAACAAATTTAATTTTGCAGCACAAAAAATTAAAGTTTTACATTTTTCAAGAGAAACCATATTTCGTGACCGCAAAATAAACTTGGTGAAATCAAGAAGATTTTGTAATAGCTGCTGGTAATAATTTCTGAAGCATCTAAGTGGAAAGCAGTAATCGTGAATGTATTTTCTTAGTCTATTAATGTATAATTATACATATTTATAAGCAGTGATAGCCTAGCGGTTGAATGCTTGCCTTCAATTCAAGAGGGTCTGAGTTTGAACCCGGCTCGCACCTCTGACTTTTCGAATTGTGCGGATCATAATTAGATTATCACTTGCGTTAACGGTGAAGGAAAACATCGTGTGGAACCTGCACTTGAGAGTTCTCGATGGTGTGTGTAGTCCACCAACCTGGACTAGGCCAGCGTGGTGGACTTAGGCCTAACCTTTCTCATTCGGAGAAGAGGCCCACGCCCAGCAGTGTGACAGTAATAAGCTGCATTGATATACATTAAATTATTTAGTAACACATTCCGTTTATATAAGGTCCTACCTTTCTAGTCCCGATCCCTTTAAGGGGTTGTTGTACTCATCATTATGAACAACTTTTACTATAGGACCAAAGGCGAAATAGAAAGAAAAAATTGTATGGAACAACTGTATTTTTTTGGGATTTCCGTTTTGGTCCCATAATAAAAGATTGTCATAATGATGCGTAGAAAAAACTCTTGAAGGGATCGGATCCCTCTCCGAGGCCCGAGGGAGGAATTCCCTTCACACCCCATTTCCGTAAGCTATAGTTACTAACGCTTTTAGAAAAGAGTTATTTTATTGTATGCAATTTTTTTTTTTTAAGTTTCATAGATATACAAGCATCCTGTATTTCATTCTGTCTATCTGTCTATCACAGAAATGCTGCCGCGTTTCCAGCTATCAAACCGTATTTTTTTTAAATAAACATAGAAAAACTTTACGTTTCAAAAATAGAACGCATTTTCATCAGAAACAAAACTTAGTTTCATGAAGTCGGTTTTTACTATTGGTATAAGTCATTTTATCTTTTCGTTTTTTTATTTTGAGTGGCATACACATTATATAACCTGACAACCTAACCGTCAGACACCCCCGACTCCAACTAGAAAAAGGCCTGTAAATTGAACGGCTAAACAGATTTTTTAAAACTTAGCTAAAATGATACCCGATTATACAAGCTTTCGAATAAAATAAACTGCATTGAAATCGGTCGATACGATGCCACAGACAGTCACACAGACACACAGATCCACAAATAAATAGATACACACTACAAACTTATAACACCCCTTTTTTCCGTCGGAGGTTATAAAATAAGGCAGCTTGCAAACATAGGTATAATCAAGCCGTAAACGGATTTTGATAGGACAATCGTGGTAACATCTCGGATGGATAGCGTGTAGCCCTAAATTCGATGTGAATGTTGCATCTGGTGCGTTTAGACGGGACAGTCAACTAGACTGGAAATATTTGTTAAGCAGAAAAGATTCAACCAACATTTTTTGTAAAATCGAGTCATCTACGTATCCATATGATACTCATCAAATTTCATATAATTATGCACAAAATATTTTCTTAATGTATATGTTATGGCCTATTACACTACTAAATTTCTAATAGGTACTGTATCATACGATTTTTTTTTCTTTGACTGACGTTAAACTGCCTTTACTCAAAAGTATAAAACGTTGGTTGGATCTTTTCTGCTTAACACGGTTCATTTATTGTGAAGTAATTTTTGTGTACCTACTTTTAGGAGATAATATCCCTCGATACAGGAGAAATCCTAGTGAGGGGAAACGTAAAAAAAAAAAAAAAAAAGTTATACGACGTAAACTGAAAGTATCTAAATATAAGTTAATTATGCATTTAGGAATTTTTACAAAATAATTAGATCTATATTATTATGCTAGCAAATAACATACAATCGAATTGAGGACGTTTTTGGAAGTCAGCAAAAGAAAGAAGAGAATAAGTAAGTATTCATTTGACACAGCACAAAAACGTTTTTTAAGATTTATACTTACATAAAATAGAAAAATAAAAATAAAAACATGTAAAAGAAAAATAAAAATATATCTATAGATATATATATAGAGTTTTGCGTTACTTTGTGCAATTTGTTTGCCCAACATGGTTAAATCTATAGACATTAAGTAATTTTTATTAATCTGCTAGCGATTTTGCGTGTTTAATTAATACTGTGCCCGTACTCAAACAACTTGTTTGTCAATCAAAGTATTTTACATATTACATTTTACAGCAAGTGGACTCGCCAATCTAAACGCACTTTCAACCTAAGCGGAAATTCACATGTGACGCCTACCAAGCCACAACGAACCGGCCCGAATCTCAGGGTTCCCCGCAACTCACACGAGAGTCGATCCGTATCCGTAATAGAAATTGGTAGCAATGTTGACTAATTTTATATTCTTTAGCAACTCGAATGACCTTTTCAAACGAGGCTTCATTCTGTTTACTTGTGATGTCCGACGATCTCGTAATGGTATTGATCCTATACTAGTAAATATTGTGTGGGCAATGCCGGCTGATATCATTCTTTGGCAAATCAGTTGACTCAATAAAATCACATTTTTAACACGCTTTTATTAGCTTCACCTGTAACTAACTAACTATTTAAGAAAATCTTGGAAGTTAAATTTGACCCACTTCCCGGTTTCCGATTGAGCTGAAATTTTGCATACACGTTCAGTTTGAATATGAACCTTATACGGATGACATTAAGAGTCGTCAATTGAGTAGATATTTTGACATTCGTAATATGAATCATATTATGATTCATCTAAAGCGGCCTTTTTAGCCCCCCAGGTAACTGCAATAGTACCTACAAATTATTTGTATGTACTGGAATGACCGGCTCCCTAATTACTGATGTAGCAGACAGTTCGCGACAGCTATAAATCGCGCGGTAGCTGCTGTCAAACATCACTTTAGTATTACGTATTTGCCGATAGCGACGCGACAGCCACCACTTACGGGGTGGACAATAAACGAACTAAAAAGTGCCTACTTGGCGCTGCCAACGAGACAAGGAGCCACAGGCGGAAAAATGCCGTACATAATACGAATTTGTTTGACAGTTCTCGACTGATCGCACTCCATCTGCTGTCGCGTGGCTGTCGGGTCGCTTTCAGGTGATTTTTACGTAATCAGGGTGCCGATCCTAAAACTTCTTTCACTAATAGGAAACTACACTATTCCTGAGTGTATAGGCCATATTATATTACCTTGAAAAAAAAAAATTGCTCTATTGAAGCTATATTGAAGCCGAGTTGTAAACCCAGTAAGTAGTACCTACTTATTTATTTATTTATTGCACAATGTACACACAAGTTGTTATAAACTAATTATAAACTAACCTGGTACATGACCCTGTTAGGCTGTTGCAAGTATTAGAACAGGCGGTAACATTAATACTATATTTAAGTTATGTTAAAATGTTTATACCTAATATTCTATCTATAATTATTTATACTATATTATGTTATAATTAATAGTTATATAATTTTACCATCTTACATATTTATTATAATAATTATTTTAGTTAATACAATATTTATTATTCTATTACCCAATTAATAATTCCATTTTCCGCAAGTCAACTAGCCGATCTGAACGGCTATCGTACTCGTACCTAAACTGAAATTCATATGCGGCGTGCACCGTTCATATTGTTTGCCACGGAGTGTCACGAGCCGGCGATTCGTGCGGGAATTAATGTGTTACGGTTTTTTTTCGCTTTTTAACTTGTCCATGCATTTCAAAGGCTCCGGTTTAAATTCGGAACCGGTTTAAATTTTGGAACCAGAGATGATTCGTGATGGTTTTTAGTTTGCAGTTTTAATTTGTTGGTATGTGAGCTAATGTTCATTTGCTTTGGTTTTTGAGTGACTTATTTTAATTTTGTTAAAATTCTATAGGGGTGGTTTTGTAATCCTTTTTTCTTCTCTGTAAACTATCTTTGATATCCGAGTCTGAAATAATAAAAGCCTTATTAGTGCAGTGGTTGAGTACTTGAGTTTATTTATTTACAACTAGCTGTGCCCGTAGCAAGTAGCCTAAATTACTCCAAATAACGTCAGCCAGTGAAACTCCCGTCAAAATCCGTCCATCCGTTTCGGAGATTAGCCGGAACAAACAGACAGACAGACAAACAGACAACTATCTGTCTGTCTTTCATTGATAGCTGATTTTATAATGAGTAACTCATGCTACTTTTGTTTTAGAAAAAGAAAAAAAATCATTAGGTTTCCGCGCAAAAAATAACAATTTTGTTAAACTCGACGCGGACGAAGTCGCGGGCACAGCCAGTGTCTAATAAATCAAATCTTCTTGATGTTCATTATCCATTAATTATTTATTTCCTTCACGCATATCCTCAGCTCCAACAATACACTATATACGAGACCTACTTACGTGCAATTCCGTTAGAATTACACGCCACTTACTCTTACATAGTGCAATCCTATATAGATGCAAATTGCGGGCAGCTGCGTTCTGCCGATGCCGTATCTGAGTCGCAATTGCTATCCCAATTACGAGTTATATGGATGTATGTCTAAAAGGATTGAGATATGTTTCAAATCTGATGTGGGGATGGTAACAAAGAAACAAAGATGTAGAAAAGCAATAGAATTCACACCACACCACTGGAACAACGATTTTTATAAAGCCAAATATCAGTTTAACATCATCGATAAAGATTCCACTAGATATCGAGCGTATGGCACACGTGGGTTGGAGCTGAAAACCAGCGTCAGGTGGCCAGTATCACTGCCTCTTGAGCTTGAAATTATGCTGAGCTGCGGCCTTGTAGCACAATAACATATTATAAATAATTTTTTTTCTTTCTTTCATTCTAGCTAGAAAGAAAAAAAATACTAGTTTAGAAATTTGATAGTGCTGGTCTTTCGACCAGCACTATCAAATTGACTGATCAGGTCACCCCGTCTTCTTCTTTTTCTGTCAAGTGGGTAAGAGGCCCTCATATTGTAGTGGAAGAATTAGCTAGTTGGCAATGGTGGTATCGACGCTGACTGCCCAGGGTGCGACGGATGATCCCAGGCATCATCACTCGTGGAAGCTCTCTTCTTGCACAATCACCACCATCCTAGAAAAACATGGTTTCTCTAGCTGAGATAAGATATCAAACTGACGACAATAGATCCAAATACTTGCCAATGAAGGAAAAAACAATGACCTAACCGTCAAAAACCGTCGAAACCAACTAGAAAAAGAGCTGTAACTTATGAACGGCTGAACAGATTTTCATGAAACATAGCCAAGATGACCTCCATTATACTAGCTTTCAAGTAAAAAAACTGCATTGAAATCGGTCTATCCGTTTTGGAGCTATATAATGCCACAGACAGATACACATATCCACAGATACACATATCCACAGATACACACTACAAACTTATAACACCCCTCTTTTTTGTCGGGAGTTAAAAATGACCTTAATCTTCAAAAACTACTTCCTAGTTGTAGTCGATTAGAACCATGAGGGTTAGACGAATTAAAAAAAAACAAAAGCACACACACATTCCAAACTTAAATCCCTTTAAACTAATACTAGAAACCCAAACACACTAAACATTAAAACTACCAAAAGCTCCTGAAATTTAGCGTCACTTAGCAACTTCAATAAAATAGGAGCGCATGTACCAATTCGTTGTAATTTCGGTAACAGAATTGGGGTAGCTATCGCACGGCGCTGCCATGCGGGCCGACCGATATTCCCAATGATATGGCTACCAGCGTCAGTAACCGTTCAAATGGGCAAGTGTACTTACCTACTGGAAAACTATTATTCCCTTTATTAAATTTTTTGCATACTTTAAGATATTTTTAAATAGGTTTTAATTACATAAAGTATAGTAGACCACCAGCATCGGGAACAGGGCCCAAGCTACCGGTGGTCAGGGCTCTAGAGAGAGAAACCTCCTAACAATGCGCGCAGTGTCGAGGAGTACCGCTTTCTGTATCAAGCCCTTGATCCAGCCACCTAGCGAGAGCTTCTCGAGGTGTTGGTCGAGACTCTTGGCAATTAAGCCATTAGCTGTTACGACTATCGACACAGTGATTATTATTATTATGACCCTGTGATGTCCCAGTCCAGGGCAATGGCCTCCCTCCCCTCTTTCCATTCCTCCAGGTCCGTTGCGATTTGTAGCCAATTCTTTACATAAATGTCCAGCTCATCCCGCCATCTCTTTTGGGACCCACTCTGTGGTTACTTTTGGCCATAGCTCCTCTAACATGCGGCAGATGTCGCCAGTCCAAACCCATTTAAATTTGGCCGCTGTTGCATGCTTGGCAGCATACCTATTTATTTTAACATTTATATATTTTATTTCTTATTTGTCGCTTTTTGTAGTGTTTTATTTTTTGTCTATTATCTTCTCTCTCTTAAATGATTTTCTTTTTTAAATGATGATTTTCTGAAATAAATGATTCCTACTTACTCTTACTAAACGCAGCATCTGTATCAACGTAATACTATTTTGACGTTTATTACTAAATAAACTTCTATCAGTTTCTAGAACTAAGTCATTAAAATGGTCTACTTGTACTAAACGGTCATCATGATAATATTTTTAATAAGTATTACCTATATTTATATTTGTATTGTGGTTGCCCGTGGCATCACTGCAACGGTCCCATCATAAATTCATAATACCAGCGCTGTGAAATTTTCTATTTCTAAATGTCACAGCATTATGCTGAGATGGGGGCCATTTTTGGTCTCGTCCAGGTTGCTTTAAATTATTGTTTATCTATTTATTTATTTTTTACTTTTGTTATTTTATTTGTTCCTGGCGAGTCTAGAATAAAACTTTTTTCTTTCTTTTCTTTTCTTAACATCAAATATGGTTGGAAAAATAGCACGCTTAATAAGGCAATGAATATACATAATTCTTCAGTTACATTGATCGACACATCTACAGCTAAATACGATTTATTATTATTTAATTTGTTTCTTCATGAAAATAATAAAGTTCATTCGACTCACAGATAGAGAGCTCGTTTTATGAGAATTTAACGAACTTACGCGCTCATAACTCACTCGCTTCCAGTAAATAATAGCCAGTTACTCGCCCATACTAAACGCAGCACCTCGCTGTAACAACATGTTATCTAACCGGCGCGGTCAAGCGTTCGCAGCGGAATGAATTTCCACCAGCGGCTTCAGCTTAGCTCTGGCTAGCGAATTTTTACTGTGAAACAGGCTTTAAATTTACATGTTTTGGACAAATTCTGGATTAATTTTCGGACAGAATTTTAGTGCTAGTACTTTATTCGTTTTAATTATTTCCGCATGAAAGATTTGCTTGTTAGTAGATATTTTGTTAGTTTAGTTAGGGAATGTAGTAATCTCATTTTAAAAAGAAAGAAAGAAAGCATTTTAATTTTGCTCTCGCACAGAAAATAACACAAAAGATAGTAATAAAAAAATAAGCAACGTGTAGGAAACCAAAAATGGCCCACATCTCAGCATAATGCTGCGACATTTGGAAGAGCAGATTTTTTTTATCGCGATTTCTTTGTTTGTCCCTTAATAAAAGTTGTTCATAATTATGAGTACCTACAATAACCCCTTCATAGGATTGAAACTAGAAAGACCTCAAAATAGTAGAAAAAAAAATTGTTCATGACTTATGTCCTCTAGAGGACGCCATATTAAATTTAATGTGACGGGACATAGGCTATAAGCAGCGGACAATCAAGACGCTTCCAAAGATACCTCATTTATCGTATTATGATAAGTAGTTTAGAAGTTATGAGGAAACAGATGAACATACATACATACCGGTCAAACATAATATAGCCCTCTCCGTAGTCGGGTAAAAAACCACTCACTGATTAATCACGAAATTTTAGGAACTACAAAACCTATTTGAAAATAGTTAGGTAGGTTCCTTATCGAGTTCGAACCAGCGTCGCCGTAATCAGATACTCACATTGTGATACAAAAACAAAATGGACGAACGTTGACGTAGTTGATTCGTTGCGGCTCTAGACTTGACATTTTCATGTGTTGCGTTGCAGGAATTCTGCTAATAGAATTTACTAGGGGTTCCTCACATTATAAAACGTAGTGCGAATAAAAACACATCAATGGTAGACGTCGTTAGACGTTGTGTTGATAAGGACGTGGATAGACGTTGTGTTTATTTTTTTGTAATAAATTTGGCGTTTAAAACCGTTCCTTGTCCGAATGTAGTATGACGTAGTGTGTGTATGACGACACGGTTGGCGCAGTGGCTAAGCGATTAGCCTTCTGCGCTACGTGCCGCGGGTTCGATCCCCGCACGGAACAAGTATTTGTATGATCTACAGATAGCTGTTTCGGGTCTGGTTGTCTGTGCATGTGACATGTATGTTTGTAAACTGTACCCTCGATACAGGAGAAATCCTAGTGAGGGGCAATGATTAAATAAAAAAAAAATAAAAAAAAAGTATTTTACCGTGTAGGCATCCCCTAATTCAACCTCTAAAAAAGTGAAATGTGCGTTCAAGTATGAAAAATCCGTGTACGCAGACGAAGTCGCGGGCACAGCTAGTCAAGTATGTACCTATTTAAGCTACTGTTTGAAGCAGATCATGCGTACTGATTATAATTTCTGCTTGCAAGGATCCTCAAGGTATTACGTATGTAGATTACCATAGTACCCAAAGACGTTGTCGCAACATGTCATCATCTATGCATTATAATCACAGTGCATGTAGTGACGCCATCTCACGTTATAGCTTCACTTGGTTTACGAGTTTGGCACATATTATGTGACATATACTATACATCTCTATAAGTATCAAGTACAGAACGACACAACTAATATAGTGCATCGGCAAACTTCGTAAAACCGATCGTTTCGACTAATTACGTAAGAAAAATCTAACAGCCACAGCAACCAACAAACAATGCATCCCTTTCTCGCTTATAGACGTTTTCATAAGAGGATACGGAATAGGACGGTTATTTGCGACAGCAACTGTCATATTAAAATTTATCATATGTAATAAGGCGGCTGAACTAAGTGCGACTTCAAGGCTAGGAATGTTTATTAGTATTGCGGTAAAGGATAATCTTTGTTAATAATACTTTTTACGCATGGTTGGCGTAGTGGCGGAGCGATAGACTACAATGCTACATGACGCGGGTTCATTCCGCGCACGGAGCAAATATTTATGTATTTAATGCTTTATGCACAAGTAAAAAAAATGATAAAAGACGACTTTAAAAGAAGTCCTATTTTAAGTAATAAGTACCTAAGCAAAAAGTTTATCACACATTTCTCAATCAAATACGTAAGTATACATTTTTATTATAGATCAAAAATGCGCAAACATTTTCATCTCGGCTTCAAAAAAACCTTACCTAATACTAAAAAAAAACAACAACAAAGTTTCACCCCCACAATCCCCCTCCTCTTTCTAATTCCACAAAATTTACAACAATTCCGTACACATGCGCCCGGAACAAACCCAGTTTCCGATGTGACGTCACACCATGAATGTAGTAGTATGGTGACAATCGCGCAGGACACAAAGCTGTGCCACTAATTGGAAACTGTGCAACACCAAACGGATGGTCAACACGCTTGACATGCAGTGCGGGACAAAATTTGTAACTCCCATGTTTTATTATATCCTGGTAGGTTTTTCATCTGATAGAAATAGTTTCTAAGTAGTTGTGGAGGAACGAGGTATGGTGTTCCTCCATTAAAAAGGGAGGATCCTCCGACCAGGCGAGGTGATAATGCCTTCGGGCCGAAGCCCGACGGTTGATGTCGTACAGTTGAATATGTGTTAGATCCGATTATCATTTTCCTTGCGCGATGCAGGTCTGATCTGATTGGTCAAATTTATATTTTCGCGCCACTGTAGTTAGCTTTGTTGCCTTGATAAGTAGTTCTTCTATGTGGCGATAGATGTCAGTACATAGTCTTGAAAATTATAGTTAAAAAAAAAGAAACCACGCTTCAGCTAACCATGCATTGTCATCATTGGTAGGTAAACGGGAATTGGAACAAAAATTTATTACATGTTTGAAAGGAATGACATACTTAGGTATAAATAAAAACAGTGCAAGTTAGATAAATGTTCGCTATAAAAAACACTAAACTACCCTCAAGGTTAAACCCATATTATAAACTTTAAATCTCGCCCAAAAAACCTCTCATAAAAATGCGAAACTAATCTCATTTAAAAATATTTTAATACCAACCCCAATTTCCATGCACGACAATGTAACAGAGGAATAGGATGACCCACTTTTTCGGTGCACAAAAGACTCTTTTATATTGCACTGAATACTAGATTCGGTTCGCCTACAAACTACTGACTGAGTTTTGTTAATTTCTTTACAGAATAATTTTGTGTCCAAATATTGTTGCAAGGCTTTGTAAAGTTTATCTTATTATCGCGGAGTTAGCAAGTATTTTTTATTGGATTGTTAAATTGCTTTATGAATATTTTCCCGTATGCTTCGTAATTTATTTTGTTATGTGACTAATTGGAAATGCTGATAAGATTCTCTATTATTGGCAACGGTTCTTCTCCATAAGACCTACTATTTGGAACCGCGCACCTAGAGTCTCGACATTTCGTAAGTGCCCATAATTGATTTACATGAAATAAAATTCTATTCTATTCTGAGTTTACGTGAATGTACAAATATATAAAAAGAGCAGTCATGTTTGCCCCTTGTTTTACATGTTAACTTTAAAATAATTTATGTCTACAAGCTTTAATAAAAAATCATCAGCGCGACGAAGCAAACGACTGACTACGGAGCGGCGACCACTTCTCTCTGGACAACTGAAATACATAGGTACGCGAAAGTTCTGCCTATCTCCTCAATAAACCAGTGCTTAGGGTTGATATAGTCCGCTTTTAAAACATGAATTTATTTGAGTATCTAACCACACCACCTACTGCGAAGTCCTCAAAAAATATTTGCACTACCTCCAAAATTCAAACGCAATAAATTGAATTCTCCCAAAAAATCGGGAGTCAGAAAAAATGGCAACACGCTCTTCAACGAACACACGAATGAAATATTAATGTTGCCATCAATTCTGCGAGTTTCACCTCGGATGAGTTAAAAATTTAAAAACCAATGCTATTTGGCTCGTTGCCAAACGAGAAACGTTGAGGGCAGCAAGAATTTAATGTGCTAGTGAAATCTAGGAAGAACTGCTGGTTTTGAGAATTTTGTTATCTAAGTAATTAGGAGAATACAAGCACTTGGGGGTAATTATCGTTTAGCTTCTAATCAATTTGTTAGTTAGGCATTATAACAACATAGATAGACAATAGATAGAACAGACACAACATAGATAACATAACAAAAATACAGAATAACATATAACATAATCATAACAAAAACAACATTAATATAATACCTATATTGCTATATGCAGGCCGAAATAAAGTTTTTTTTTTACGAAATAAAGATTTTATTTTTATTACAGTGAGTTTATTTCTGTCGTGTCGTGAGTACTTTCATGAAAACATACGAGTTTTGTGTTTCCAACTACCCATTATCATTTAAATAATTATTTTCTGCTTTTTAGTTAATATTGATTTACATTTAAATAGTTAAATATTGCATTGTCATCCAGTTAGTTTCACGTCTCTAGCTCATCGAGAAGATAGGTAACCGCGCACCTAGAGCCTCGACATTTCATAAGTGCTTGTATTTGGTTAACTTAAAGATAAAGATCTATGCTACCTATACTATCTAAAAATAAATCCCTAAAGAAAACTAACATGAACAAACAAACAAAATAAATCTCAATTAAGAAGAATATTTATATACAACGCGTTCTTTAGATAAATGTTGCAAGTTAATTGGTTGTATAGCATTTAGAATTCATTGAAGTCAGCCCGACTCCTCCGCAGGGAGTTATGTAATCAGAGTCTGATTACACATAGTTTTCTAATGGCGACGCTACAAGTGTGTGCTTAATCAACGGTACTGCTATGCTGTTGAACAAAAGAGTAGATTTTTTTTTTAAATAATAACAGTTTTTTTATTTACTACTAAATTGATCTGTGTCCGAATAAAAATATCAGTAATTGATAACAACACGCTGCCGCGTATCTAGTACGCGGAAGCGTGTTGTTATCAATTACTGATATTTTTTTGTTAATTGATATTGTTTTCGGTGATTAGCTAAATTAACTTAATATATTCTTTATGTTATATGCAAGTTACTGTTTTTATATTATAAGGTCAACATTATAAAAGGTAATAATAATAATTAAAAATCTATCCAATTCAAATGTTGAGCATCAATAAAATCTTATCCTACGTTCATTCTTCATTATTTCTGCATTATGTAAATAATTCGACTGCTTAAAATTAAAAAGTTATAATTTTAAATAGCAAACATTGTTGTAGCAGATAAAAACAAGAAATTGTGATATAAATTTATTTTTGAATGTTATTATGTTAATAAATAGTTATTTGTTATACAAGAGTGCAAAGTTGCTTTTTAACCGCGTGTTCAATTTTGATGACCGAGCAAGCGAAGGACTCTAAAATTGAATCACGAGCGCAGCGAGTGATTCAAAATTAGAATCCTGAGCGTTAGCGAGGGAATCAAAAGAGCACGAGGTGAAAAATCTTTGCACTCGAGTGCAACACGTAACTTTTCATTCCACCTCAGCGAGGAAATGACTAAATGCAAAAAAAAAAACGTTTAATTCACAAACTTAGTGCACACGATGTTCTAAATTCAATTTACTTTATCCTCTAGAGAATAAAAACGGCTTTTCCACTCAGATATTGAAGATTAAAAATACTCTTTCCGAGATGGTGGGATGAAAAATAAATTTCAGGAATAACTACAGAATTTGGCACCCTTTTAGATCTCAATTCTTTTATCGGCGAAGTCGACAACCACGCATTTAATGATAATAATTATTAAACCTGGCTCTCATTTTCACATTTATGTTTTTGATGGGATTCAATATTAAACGACTTGTTTCTAAAAAATTTTTTCGCTATTTCAAGGTTGGACCCATAATAAAAGTTGTTCATAATGATGACAATAACCCCCTTCTGGGTTCGTAAACCCTTTTCGACTAATATACCTACTTATAATGTTGTCGTATACGATCATACGTTTTAAACTATACAGTTCCAGTATAAGCTGACCTCGCATTGCATAGGCTTTCCGTACAATGAGAGGTTAGCTTATACTGAAAATTTATAGCTTGATATATGGCCGTAGGTCATAATACTATTCACAGAGGTTTCACTAAAGAGGTTTGTCAAAGCGTATGTAGCTCACAGGCTTTAGCTGTGCGGTCTTGCGAGTTCAAAGGGAATTGTTTATTTTATACTTGCATCTAAATAATGAAGTTTACATTTGCATAAATATATTATTAATGTAACTATTTAATGTGAGGCCATGACTGTTCTTTCCTTGAGAGAAGTCAGAGATGATATAAAGAATCAGTACCCTTCTTCTTCTTCAAGTACCCTTCACAAAGATAATTATGTCAAGGAAGAAGCGTACACGAAACTCATCTTCCCCGAACGTCAACGTTAACTACACGCTGAGGGCCAAGCACGGATTTTTGACGTATCGTAACCTTAACGTAATCAAATTTTGAATAAAAAATACACATTTATACCATGATATTTTTTGAAAATACATGCTGTGTTTTTCATTTTCATAGTACCCTACTCTCATAGCACCTTTCACAAATAAGGATGGTATTGGGGAAGCTTACACGACACTCACCAACGTTAACGTTAACCACACGCTGAGGGCCAAGCACGGTTTTTATCGTAACGTATCGTTTTTATCGTATTTGTTGTTTTATCGTAACGTTAACGGAATCAAATTTTGAATAAAAATTACATATCCATGATTTTTTTTGAAAATACATGCTGTGTTTTTCATTTTTATAGTATCCTTCTCTGTGCAAAGGGCATGTGACATGTATGTTTGTAAACTGTACGCTCGATACAGGAGAAATCCTAGTGAGGGGCAAAGGTTTTCTTTTTAATGTTTCCTTTAACCGGAATAAACTTTCCTTTCTTTCTTTCTTCTTTCTTTCAGACTAACCTTGTATACCCATAGGTAGAGGAAGCATTTCAATTTACACGACAAATTTTAATGTCTTACAGGAAAAGTAACTCACACAAAGCAATAATTTCGCATGCAAGACATATTCCTTAAACTTTTTAACAATTTCTGTAAGTACCACATTCGTATTTAACCTTCCAAAAAAATCGTGTTATCAAATCATAATTTTCAATAACCCCAACATTTCAATATGAAAAGCCTAAAATATACACGCAATTTTCGCCTTTATTGATAAAGGAAGTAATGTCATAATCGGTCAAAATTTTCGGTTTGAACATGAGTGGTCTTTCTGTATGTGGTATTATGGGTCGTAGTGGTATAGAAATTAGGCTTAGTTCTGAACTAAGCTCGATTGAAACCGGAACGTTTGGTGTAAGAGCGCCCGCAATCTGCTCAGGTGCTTCAAATGGCTATTTTTGAGGAAACAGCTTTTTTATTAAAATGTAAATGTGCTTAGTTTTAGTTTGATGATTTAGTATTTTATGTATGTAGTGTATGTTCAGTAAAACAAAGAGTAACTAAGATTATCAGTTACAAGATTTATTTATTTATTTATTGGATATTTCTTTCTTCTTTTAAATAAATAAATAAATTAAAGACAAAGACAAAAGACAAAGACATTTATTGCAGAAACTGTGTACAAAGGTGTTTTTTATAAATATAGGTATCAACAGCCTATCCAGTCGGGTGTTGCAATAGTATTTAGAGAAAAGCTAACACTACAAGTATAAAATGTATAAAAATATATCTTTATTTCTTTCTTTCTTTTTCTTTTTTTCTCCAACAATTGCTTACACTAGTATCATGACAAAGGTAACAATCACTTACCTACAGGTAAACTCTGCATGCATTAGTTTATTTAAAAAGTTGTACAAGAAAAAATTACGTTGAAATCATTGACCTGCTACTACAATGCACATTAGGTCCGCGTTCAAAAGTGTACGAGCCAAAAGATTTCCAAAACGAAAAAAGAGTTCCAATCGCACGCCCGTCTTTATTTTGTCAATCGACAGAATACACGTTTAAAATGCCGTACTGTATTTCTTTTTTTTTTTTTTTTTTTTTTTTTTTTAAATAAAAACGTTGCCCCTCACTAGGATTTCTCCTGTATCGAGGGTACAGTTTACAAACATACATGTCACATGCACACACAACCAGACCTGAAACAACTATCTGTAGATCATACAAATATTTGTTCCGTGCGGGGATCGAACCCGGTGGTCCCGTTAGTAGGTCATAGGCTTCCAATGGCAATGACTGAGCTAAGCCATTATATCTGGTTCAGTTACCCACTAGTTGTCATACTACCTGAGGGTATAAAAGGTTTTGCAATCTATTGTTCGCAACATTCCTTTTTTGGCATCGGAAGTAAACACATGTAATTAGTCATCAACCGTGTTATCACCAAGCGCTAATTACCCTAAGACGCGACGCGTGTTTTCAAGATCGAACTTGTTTGTGACCTGTTATTTTGCAATGGACATTCAAGTTACAGGTATGTATTATTAATTTACTTTACTATTTTGCATTTTTAATACACCATTTTTTTTTAAATAGAGTGCTACGCCGCAGCATTTCTTGCGTATTTATTTCTATATATTTTTTATATTGAAGCTTTTACTTATGTTTGTATCTACTTGTGCCATTGAATTACGTATAAAAATGTCGCTTAAAATCTCTACTACTAGAATTTAAAAAAAGTACTTGCGGCATGCTGCGTCTGTAAGGTGCAGCCAGGGTCTACGCCGAGCGGCTGGGCGCGTAGCATTTGCTACGAAATATGTATTGTTTTTGATCCGCATTTAACTGTTTGTTGTTTTGTTTTAGGTACTAGTATTGAGTGTTCTTTTAAAAGAATGCTTGTACTAGATACTTGGCTGTCTATGAAGGACAGCAATTCCGAACTGCAACGGTGGCGTCGAGTTTTTCAAGCCCTGATACAGTTACTGCCTGACGTTGAGAATTTGGTTGCTGATGACTTAGAAAAAATAGTTGCTAATCTTTGTACTAGATTTGTAGCTATTTGGAAGCAAGTCTCTCGCAATCAATCTCGCATGGTATCTAAGTACGGAGACTGGCTGAACGAAATTGAAGTTTGCGTTCTGTCAAATTGTGCAGCAGCAGGGAGCCACGACACTCAACGGCCAGCAGCAGAGGCTTCGACGAGCACTCAACAGCATCAGCACAGAAAGGACTGATGGATGGTACAGAATGTAAAAAAAACAACACAAAACACAAAAACAAAAACAAATACAAAATGTAATGAAGGATCCATGGTACAACCTGCCCTCGTCTGTACATAAGGTCCTCATTCATGGTTCGGAAGTAATTGACCACGCATTATTGTCAATAGGTGAGCTCTCGGAAGAGGCCGCCGAATCTTGCAATAAGTTAGTTAAACAGTTTAGGCGTGACAACACGAGGAAAATGTCCCGGGTTGTCACAAACACCGACTTGATACATAGACTTCTTCTTAATTCGGATCCTTATATTTCTGGTTTGAGAAGGTTACCACGGAAGAAGAAGTCTATTCTATCTAAAGAGGTGTTGAATTTGTTGTCGGTATAGAATAAAATGTATATAGTTATATAATAAACACTAGATTTACATTATTTTAGATACAGCTCCTATTATGTAACTATTAACATGTAAATAATATATTTTTTGTCCATTTCTGTATTTGTAGTTAGGTAATAATTAGGTATTTACTTTATTTTTATTATAAAAATGTATATATTTAAGTTTATTAGTTATTAAGTTCCAATTCCTTTATTGTATTTTAGTAAGTATTTCGTCAAGTACAATAAATGCATTATTTATTCTAATAAAATAAGTTTTTTAACATTAATTCGATTTTTTCATTTTATTATAACATGAAGTATTACAAAAAAGCATAATGATAATATTTAGTATTGATAACGACAGTCATTACCTTCGCGAAACCCTATGACCGCCTCTCTTAGGGCGCGGAACCACTGTGCCGCGGCACGTAGCGCAGAAGGCTAATCACTTAGCCACTGCGCCAACCGTGTCGTCAAATTGGGAAGAAGTTAAAATTAATAAATTACCGTAATTTTAGCTTTCTACACTGTCCTTCTCCATATAAACTTTAACTATGCCAAATACCACACACCTCCGTGCGCGCAATATGCTTAAAAAGGGGTACAAATCTTTCCCTTTACGTATTAATATAATAGATAAGTTAATAAATTATTATTATTTCTTCTTTCTTTCTTTCTTTATCTTTCTATAAACTCTCCCACAGACCTCTTGCTTCGCAGCCAATACGCCTATGCGGTCGGACTATAGTTTCATATCCAATAATTAAATAAAACACAAAAAGCCAAAAAAATCCATCTCCACATTCCATGCCCCCTTTATCCGAATCCGAGCAGATCTACCCGTGAAATATCGGCAGCGTGCTCCGAATGTAAAACCCGGACTCCTTACATTACCATATCGTTTGACGTTTCAAAGCCAATTTTATTGCTTTCGTTATCAAAGAACGCAATGGAATTTAAACTATCCATTAAGTTCGATTTGGAATTTCGAGTAGGTATTTACATTTCGAAGTAGAAAACATCGATTCTGTGCGGTCCCGTCCCATGTATAATATTTTAAAAGAGTTTCCATGGAGTTTCTTGCCGGTTCTTCTGCATAGAACTTACTATTTGGAACCGCGCACCTAGTCTCGACATTTCATAGGTCCTGTATCTGATTTACATGAAATAAAGATCTATTCCATTCTATTCTATGTTCTTAAGGCGATCGGGGTTTGGGTGGGTACAAATTCCATAATTGAAAGACATCACGATCGGCTCAATGGCTTTATGTGTTACGTGTTAAAGTCCGTTTATATCTACAGACACAGTGCGTTTCAGACAAGAACCGTGGTAGACACCGACAGACACCATTTATTTACAACTAACGTGACAGAAGTGTGCCGTGTCAGACATCGACAGACACCAATCGACACACACAATCAGCAAAAATAAAACAAAACACGTCTGGACGGTCCCGATACTCTATTCATACTGCCCGGCAAGTAGCCACAGACACATACAGACATGAACTGCGCAGACAAAATATTCCCGACCCGTGTCTGTCTGTGTCTGCGCGACCGTGTTACGATAGATATAAATACGTTAATACACACTGTATATAATAATATTATTTTGTCTGCCACGGCACGTGTCTGACACGCTCTATGTCTGTAGATATAAACGGACCTTTACTCGTTCGATCCGCACGGAACGATTATTTGTATTATCTATTCAGTGAGATGTGTGTGTAAACTGTTTCCACGATACAGGAGAAATATTAGGGCGAGACAATCCGTGTCGTCCTCTATGGAGATTTATGTTAGGTTAATAAGTTAATTGCATTACCATTTCGTCCCCACGCAGAGATATAGATCACGCTCGGAGAGTCGTGAACATCAAAGTCGAAGTCAAAGATTTTTATTTCAACTCGGACTTTGCAGGCTCTTTCATAAAACCAAATTTACAATAATATCTGGGGCAGCAGGAGCGACCCCGTCTAAAATTCGACCTGAATTTACACAATATTACAAAAAAAAAGAACAGAAATGATCTTAATAAGTACCGCTATAATTTAAACCACCAAGTATCAAGTATGTATGTATTAGCGCTGCAGCTAACTGCAGCTTTTTGCTGAGCTGAGGCCTATTAGACACACCATAACGACACCGAGTATGCAATGTCCAATTAAAAAAATTATGTATGTTTATGAATAGTTTTACTATTATAATTAATTTTAATTGTTGTTTTTTGTCTAGGTTTTTTATCATTTTTTATTTTTTCTTAATATTTATTTTTTTATATTTTATTGTTTCGGTGTCGGTTACTTTGTGATGTCTAATAAACTTTAATCTTTCTTTCTTTAAGTAGGTACATTCTTAACAATCAAGCCACCCAATTATGAAAACAAGGGAAGCGTCATTAAAATTAGCTTGTGAAGACAGGAAGCAGCGGGACCCCAGGGAAGCCGCATGTGCAGAAGATAGTCACTTCCATAGGTCTCCATCGTCTTTGATCTTATAATAAGCTTTCCTTATGAGGACAAGTTTAATACGAGTTTTAAACTTTTTATCAGTAAGATCGGTAATACTTCCATTCATTGCCAATCAATTAAGGAAGTGCTGACACTGACCTACTAATTCTTACCAAAACATCATTCAGTAGGAAAATACAGTCTTTACAGAGCATAACTGAACGAGGCTTCAAATTATTTTCCAGCCAAAATAGATTCTGACATTTTGTAAAAATGTAAAGAGGCTCCAAGGAAAAATTCTCAAGCGTATCCGTTTAATGATCGTTTTCCACGAACCAATTCTGCTAAAACAGTACATTTGCACATTAACTAACTGGTGGCTGAACAAAGGGGAGCTCTCAATACCGTCGCAGATTCAAATTCGGAAGGTACGGTAAAATAGAGGGTATTTGAAAGCTCGTTCCAAAAAAAAACCGCGCTAAGCACGAAACTGAACGCCCTAGTTTCATTGAATTGTTTGTAACATACTGCTAAAGAGTTTGGACAACATTCAGATGTATGTGATATTGCTCTGTATTTTCCCAGTCAAATATGTATCACAAGAAAGAAAGAAGAAAGCAAGAAAGAGAAAGAAATAAAAGAGTTTATTAGCACAACAAAAAATAAATACAAGCAAAAACAAAGAAAACGTATTTATAATAAAATGAGTAATTGAGCCAAAAGGCCGCAGCTCAGCATAATGTCAGGAGGCAGTGATACTGGCCACCTGACGCTGGTTTTCAGCTGCAACCCCCGAGTGCCACAACTATGACTGAAGTGGATCTCTTGTTTGACCTCGAATTGGTACAATCAGCTTCAGATAAGTACAATGGTGTTATGGTGTCCAAATCGAGCGATAAATCGGAAGTACCTATTAACTTCGGCTCAACAAAAATATTCAAATTTCAAGGAAAAAGTGTCATAATCAAATAATCTATTACATTCAAAGTGCTCATACTACCTATGGTTACAGTTAGAAAAATAAACCTTTTCCCGTTTAAATAAGGTACAAATTAGGTATGTGTCAACTATAACAAGAATTTTAAATCTGAATTTTCATCAACGGAATAAGTTAATTTTCATTAGCCATCTAATTAACGGTTAGGTGTTTTCTAAAAGAAAGACAGAAAGTAAAATAATTTATTGTGTGCAAAATTAAGGCACCACATGCAATAATAAGAAAATATGAAAAAAAAAAAAAAAAAAAACAAGTATAAACACTTAAATTAAAAAAAAACTAATTAAAATAATCACATAGATATTATAAAGTATGTATGTAGGTTATCATGTGGATCTGGCTTCTAAAAGTAGGTACCGGTCAAGATTCTGTTTCAAAAAAATACAAGAACCATCCTTATATTATAAATCCGAGTTGCAATAAAAATATTGATTTAAGGGAATTTGGTAAATGGAATAGCATTTTGGCTCATCCTCGGTCAGAGGAGGCCGGAATGTTTTATGAGCTTGTTAAATTGGCAATTAAACGTAGATTGTGAGTGGCCTATGAGGATGGCATGATTATGTCTGATCAAACCCTCCATAAATAAATAAAGATTTAAAGAAAAAAAACCGATTTGTGTTGTTTGATAGTTTGTCCCATCTTGACGCCTCAACTACGAAACCAATTTCGACGAAATTTGGCATACAACTTAAAAAAAAATTGGGGACGGACATGGGATATTTTTTATTTAAGAAAGTAATAGTTTTCTAGGAAATCCACGTGGACGACAACGCGGGCACAAATATCTCTCAATAAATTCGCCATTTTGAGTCGCTGTATGTCACCCTGGAACTACGTCCTCAGTTTAAATAAGTCCATCTCAATATTCCCTTTGAATCCATTACTTTATAACGCTCCAATTTCCGTCTGCCTGACTCCGCAGTAATTGTCAAGAGCAAGTTGTTGGTGGAATTCTAAACCACTCGTGCCCTTTCGATATGGGCGTGCTCGTCAGTGCAGTAAAATCAACTGTATATTTTTTATCCGTGTTTGTTATTATTTCTGATTATTATTTTTGTTTCTTTGTGATCTCTGTGTTTCAATTTTATTTTATTTTTGTACTGACGATGTATGTCATTCGAATAAATGCTTTCTATTCTATTCTATTCTATTCGTGTGTTTACCCCTTTTGGTTGTTAAAGACTGCAATTTTGTTGTCATGTACTTAGATAACCATACAAAATTGTAACATTCATTCATTTTATAGCCAGGCTTTACGAAAATACTGCTAAAACTGATTTTTAATTCAAACATTTTTTTTTTCCTATTTCCTGCCCCGAAAAATAAAAAATACAATCTTGAAGATGTTGCAGATGCAGCGAAGGCAGCGCATCGACAATGGCAGACAAAAGCATAGACTCGTACAAGGACAAAAGTAACTAGACCATAGACCATACAGTCTTTTGATGGGTTCAAGAATATTATATATAGAACCTATCAAAAGACTGTATGGTCTATTCTATAATATTCTTGGACAGGTTAATAAATTAAAGTTTTAAGGGTTCGTTTAGTTTTGTATATGATAGGATGCCGTAATGTAAATAAATGCATGTGTAATAATTACTAAAAGTGTCGAAGCAAACTTGATAGATACCAATAGAACGTATCTAAATACGAGATACAAAATGAAAATTACAAATAGGATTGAAGATATAAGATGAAAATACGTATTTTGTATCATGTATCTATTTCAAATACTTGTATCTAAAGTAAGTCACATCTCTGTATGTCTATAGGTTAGTAAGTACGTAATAAAGATAAATGTTTTCAATGTACATCTTCATTATTATATGCCTATATATTAATCGTCTATTTCGATTATTACTTCCACAAAAGAAATAATGAACCGCCAGAAAATGTCTTTATTCTGATGGACTCAAATAGTCTGGAATTATCTCTCATTCCGTTTGTAACCTAAGTTTTATGCTAAGAAAACGTTTCATTATTAAAGTATACTATACTTAAATGGTGAATGAACAAAGGTCAAAGAGAATATGGACAAAAAGCAAAGATAGTAAATCATGACACAAGTTTGATATGGAACGAAATAAAACAAATTAAAGAAAGAAAGTAATATCTATGTACTACGTAATCGTAGCTTGCGTAGCAATAACAGCTACGCCAGCTACGATTTCGTAGCACTACAAGTAGCAACTGTGAAGAATTATATTCTTATCTCTAGGTAGTAAGTACGTAATAATACCACTAGATAGCAACTATAAGCTTTGGTGTACAACAATACTTGCCACTCCGTGTGCATGCTTGGAAACCCACTTAAATCCTTGAATTTATTATTATTATATGCTAAGTTCACAGTACAGTGTACTAACTCTGCAAAATTCTAAGAGATTTCCTCCGGTTCGAAATGCTCTTACTTTACATAATTATACTACTTTTATACTCTAAGCTACTAATGTTAGAACTACTTACAAATTATTTTACTTTATTTTTTATTTAAATTAAATATTTATCTATCTATACTTACAGTTTAAAATGAATAAATCCAGCGCATTACTGTCACACTGCTGGGCACAGGTCTCTTCTCAGAATGAGAAGGGTTAGGCCTTAGTCCACCACGCTGGCCTAGTGCGGGTTGGGTTGGACTACACACTCCATCGAGAACTTTACGCAGTTCTCACAGATGTGCAGGTTTCCTCACGATGTTTTCCTTCACCGTTAACGCAAGTGATAATCAAACATTGATTCTGATAGTACTTTTATGTTCTAATATTTTAAGTGCTATCATTGTACACCACCCATAATTTTGATAAGTTCACTCTTGTCCATCCAAAGGCCATTTTTTTTTTCTTTATACTTTTCCCCTCCCTATCATTTCTCCTATATCGAGGGTACAGTTTTTAAACATATATGTCACATGCACACACACCCAGACCCGGAACAACTATCTGTAGATCATACAAATATTTGTTCCGTGCGGGGATCGAACCCGCGGCACGTAGCGCAGAAAGCTAATCGCTTAGCCACTGCGCCAACCGTGCCGTCGACACAATATATTATTACTGGCAACTGATCATTTGGAGCTTACATTATGGCTAGAAAAATAAATCTCAAAGATCAATTCCTAGAACTTCCAGCCTCGTACTAATTCATCTTTTTCTAAATTAGGGATTCCAGAGAAATCTCGCGCCACCGCGCTTTGTGCTCTCGTCCTCGCGAGATCTCTTTGGTATTTTATGATCAATCTTGTTCGTAAATCGTATAAAATCTTATTACCTTTAATGCCTATAATGGGTGCGCCTACTAGCAATATCTCTGTTTATTGTATTTTTAACCCCCGACAAAAAAGATGTTATAAGTTTGTAGTGTGTTTCTATATGTTTGTCTTAGGCATCGTAGCTCCAAAACCAATAGACTGATGTTCGTGCTGTTTTTTTTAATTGAAAGTTAATTTAATCGGCTATCACTATAATTATGTTCCATGAAAATCTGTACAGCCGTTCAAAAGTTACAGCTCTTTTTCTAGTTGGAGTCGGGGATTTTTGACGGTTAGGTTAAGAACAATTGATCTTGTTCGTAAGTCGTACGAGATCTCATAACCTTTAATGTCCTTGCTTGTACGCCTAGCAATATCTCTGTTTATTGTATTTTCTTGGAAAATCAACAAAATAAACTAAATATACACTTGAAACTGGATCCAATTTCTACTCCACTTTAAACAAGAAAATCCTGAGGGAGTTGGTTAGAAATTGAATCAACCGGAAGGAACAACTGTTAAAGTTTGTTTTAATAAGACGCCTAATGCTAACAATCCTTACAATCCAAACATTCGCTCCATTAAAGACGCGGAATTTGAAATATCAACATTTTAAGCAAACTTGATGAATTCTCGTGCTAACTTTTCCATATCACCATTTAGAGATCCTAAACACAATCTAATTTGTACCTTATACGATTCTAATAAGAGCTAATTACATAGTTTACAAACAGCAAAATTATTGTAAACGAAATTGAAGTCGACAAATTTATTTATTCATCTGTACTATCAAGTGTGATGAGAATTGGATTGTATGCAGTTGTGATAAGGTCGGAAATTGTTTTAAGTTATTTTTATAGCTGTATTTGTAAATTGGTGGTGTTATACGAATTTGTCGGTTTATCAGGGCTCTGCTTAATAATGTATGCAGCCGCCGCAATACAAACGCCTTTGATTTGTCTCCTGTTTCGAAGAATAGGGGAAACGTATGAGCTGTCTTAGCGTAATAAATTTTTCTTCCTGCTCAGTCACTCTTGGTAGAGTGCTCGTGATTATTCCGAGTCTCAATTCATAAGTAAGCTCTTGCGATTCGTCTACATTCGGCCCTATTTTTAGTGTAGCGAGAATATTGAGTTAGATTTGAGTGTGTGATATTCTTGATGAGGTCTGACCAGCGTTTAGGAGAGTGACCGCGTGGTCTTCTTCCTTCCATCCTGCCTTGAACTACCAAACGTTCCACTGACTCTTCCTTCTAGGTGACATGACCGAAGAACCTGAGTATTCGTATTTGAACAGTCTAACATAATAAATGTAATACAAATAATAATGGCCTTCCAGCCATTGCTGTCATATTGCTGGGCATGAGTTTTCTTCACACCAAGATGACAGTGGTCAGCAACGAAGCGGCGAGCAGTTTTAGTGCCAATAATTACGCAACATTAAACTTTATCTTCATTATTAAAATACATAGTATCGGTTGATGGGTACAAAAGGGTCACGCGACCGCTTGTGGCTCCATGGGCAGTCTAACTGCCACAAAAGCAGCGGCGTGCTAATACCGGTGCGGATGCAGGAGACGGCTTCACTTCTGCCTTCCCCCACTGCGTCGCCCACGCCTGTATTAATTCACAAAAGCTCAAGGCTTCACGGCAGCTGCGCGCCTTCCAGCTTCCAGTTACTGCCTTCTCGGTGTAAATTGACCCTTAGCCCACCAGTCTGTCTAAATTCAGGTTGGCGGACTACCCACACCATCGACGACTCTTTGGAGCTATCAGGTTTGCAGACGGTGTTCAACGTAAAGGAAAGAGATAATTAAATTCCGATCCACAGATAAATTTGAAAAAGCTAAGGTTCCAGCCAGAATCCTCCTCAAACCCTCCTGGAAGGTAAGCGTTTACTCTCTAAATGGAATCTAGAATTTGGGTTGGTTACAAAGATTCTAATACTGAATTAATTATACAGCACAAATTGGACTCATTAGCGCCCCCAATTTGTTTGAGAATGTTAATTTAGCAGGATTTGAATTAAATTATGAAGAATTTGAAACTGTAGTAATACTGACGCCTGTAATTCCTCATTCTAAGGGATTTAATGTTTTACAGCTACAGCTTGATAATAATGGTGCTATCCAAAACTATATCAATGTGATGGGACATGAACACACACGGCTACTTATCAAGCTATACATTTCCCGTACAATGAGAGATCAGCTTATACTGAAAATGTAAAGAGCGAACATCAAAAATCTGACATACGATAATTTAAAATGGTTAAAATGCAAACTTCAGAGCCATCTTTTGTTGAAAATGTCAAGTTGAAAGGACTAAGAGCAATCAATAGCAAACCTATCGTCATGAATGATGATAGACGAAATATAGATGACGATGAAAATCATAAGTTTTTGTTAGAAAGAAAAGAAGAATAAATAGATAATTATACTATCTCTGAGTGATATAGTCTATATTTGATAATTTCTGATAGAGATGAATTAAAACATATTGCGCTGACTACAAATAAAATGAGATAAGGGCAGGAAAATGATGTAGGTGACCGAATTCAAATTCTTCGGTTCGGCAGCTTTGCATTGTTTCTTTGTATCTTTTTACCTATCACTGCAGAAATTGACCACATACTAACAAATCCTCATTAAAAACTTTCAGCACACAACTACATACACATTTTTCTAATGGGGTATCGCATCCATCTCATCATTCTCCTGCCCTTGTCCCATTTTATTTCGGGTCGGCGCAATATGTCTTCTTCTTCCATTCATCTCTATTAGACGTCATCTTAGAGTTTACGTTCTTATAATCCATGTCAAATTTCACACAATCCATCCATCTATTTTTTTTTTTTTTTATCTTTTAAGTGTTATGTGTTTTAATTTTAATGTGCAAAACGCAATTTTCTTTCCTTCTTTCTTTCTATGTAAAACATTGATCGTGAGGCAACTACATTAAACCTTCTGCTTTTGCTTTTTCTAAATTTATACATCCTTTTACACGCACGCCAAACTAGTAACTACGGACCTGACCTTTTCATACCAACCTCTTCATTTTCCATTCATTCTTCGACACTCACCTTATTACGCAAGAACAGCACCTAAGTCTAAATAACTTGCTCTCTGAATAACTTATTTCGTCTCTACAGTACTGCTTGTCCTCATTATGTGAATTATGGATGAGTCGAGACACGGCTCGTAACGACATGCAGATTAAGCCCACAATATGGAGGCTGGGAGGGGAGGTACAGATGTCGGAAAAAAGGATAAGGTAATTTGGAGTTACATGAGTGTAGCGTTTTTAGATGTTAATGTTTCTGTGAGTGTTAAGAAATTGTTAGGAAATGAAACGAGGGTCAATGTGTCTACGGAAGGTTGATATTTTGTACATCTAGTTTGCATAGCAATGAAAAAGGAAGTTGTTGTGTTTAGTATTTTGTCATTGTTTATGATTATGTTTAATTCGTCGCAAGTAGGAAACCTGTTTGTTTGTGTTGTTTGTGTTTGGTGTTGTTTGTTTTGTTTGTGTGTGTGTGTGTGTTGTTGTTTGTGTTTCTGTCACAGAAGACAGACACTTTTAGAAACACTGTAAAACAGTTGGCCAATGCTACGCGTGACCCGAGGGCTGGCCTATTCTTTGGTCAAAGAATAAGCATTGCCATTCAATGTGACAATGCTGTCAGTCTTCTGGGCACGCTACCAATTGACAGAGATGAGGAGCATTACTTTGACGTCTAAGTGCTCAGTTTTGTATTTGTCTTTTTTGTTTTATGTTTTAGATAATTAGGCAGTGTACATAGTTAAAGTTTTGTGGGCAATTAAAAACAATGATCACAAATAAACCATCTAGGTCAATCCATGCATTTTTTATTTTTTTTAATATTGTGTAATTTTCTGGCATTTTATGTTTTTATATGTTTTGTGTATGCATGCTATTGTAGTTTTGGAGTTGTGTGCAAAAAATAAATTTATTTTCTTTCTTTCTTTCTTTCTTATGACGACAAACAATAATTAATTGTCATATCAACACAGATACCTACTCCACCTTTACCATGACACGGCGTCTCCGCATAAATTTATTCTACCTGCGATCCCGACACAGTTTGAGTTCTGACTTTGAACAGATTCATATAATTATGTGGTTGTGTATGTGCAGAATTTGATTTTGGCAAATATTTGAAGATTAAATTTGAATGCCTCATTGGTAATGTCAATTTTGTAGAACTTGAAATCGTTCGTGACACTGATGCAGTAAAAGCGAACAATCTACTAAAGCTCATTGTTAGAATAGAATAGAATAGCCGGGGTCGCTCCTGCGGCCCCACATTTGTTGTGTAGTACCTAAGCTTGATTTATGAAAAGAGTATCCATGGAGTTTCTTGCCGGTATCTTCTCCAGGACCAACCCACTTGGAACCGTGCGCCTAGAATCACGACGTTTTGAAAGTGCCTGCAAAGGCCCAGTTGAAATAAAAATCTTTGACTTTGACTTTGACTTTGAATATATCTTTATTTTATGTAAACCAGATTCAGGCACTTATGAAATGTCGAGGCTCTAGGTGCACGGTTCCAAATAGTAGGTTTTATGGAGAAGAACCGACAAAACCTCCATGGAAACTCTTATAAAATAATAGTTAGGTATTACAAACTTCATTTTATCAATGGTCTGGTAAAAATAATTGCGAGCTTAATGAAATTTAATGTGAATAAAAAATAAGAATAACATTTACTATTGTCATTACTCTTTTCATTGTTTGTGTTTATAAATGTTGTGTACGTGCCTTATAACTTATAATAAATACCAGTGGCGAAGGGTGACAGTTTTAAAATGGGAAGCCGTCCCAAAAATATCCTCTATAAATTGCTGCAATTAATGCTGCAAGACAAAAATCCATACCGTCTCTTGTAATCTCTAAATAGTCATCTCTGCAAGAGCTCGACCTAACTGAATAAGAAGCCATATTAGGTTGGTCTATGCACTAACCAATTCCTAAAGGGAAGCCGATGGGAATCGGGTTGTATGGACTCTTCGCCACTGATAAATACTTAAATAAAGTATTTTTTATCCCGGCAAATGAAGTAGGTCCCCTAAGATGCGAGCAAAACCACTGTTTAATTTGCGCCATCTTTTTAAGACCTAGAAAAATCTCTGTAAGTATAACATGACAATCATAAGTCTCAAAGTAGCGGCAATAACAATAAAACGATTACATAAAAAGAAAACACTCGGTTAATAATACCAGAAATACAATGTAAGTGTATTTAGCTAAGGTTCTACCAAAGTGAATCCCAAATGAAACAACGGTTAATGATATTACTCATTCCGATTGTACTGAGAATGTTTTGAGATCAAGCTTCTTAACGGATTTAGAGTTATTTACTAACAAAGTTGCTGTGATTTTTTGTGAACGAAGGTTAGGGATTGCGATTCCTAAGGGGTTTGGCAAATCTTTTGTTAAAATCGTCACATTCGTAGCAGATAGCTAATAGCCTGGTCTAGGTGTGTGTGTATGAGAGAGATTTGTACTTGTAAACTGTACCCATGATACAGGAGAATTTCTTGAGCAATGTTTTTTTTTTTCGTGAACGGGTGGCGTCTTTCTGGATTGGTCACCTTGTAACTGCCATGGCAATCTTATTCAAAGTCAAATGATTTTATTTAAATCCTATTCTTATTTTGTATTAACCCAGATGTTACTGAAACTATTTTTCATCTCCGATCATCGTGATTTTTGGATATGTTTCAACAAATGACTCATAATAACTAGGAAAAATAATAAAAAAAATGTAGATTTTCTGGGAAAGCCAGGAAAAGGTGGACTTTTAAAAGGCCTGTCGTAATATGGGGATGGTGTACTTATGTGGCGGTATGTATATGAAACAAAGATTTTTTAATCATTTTAGCTAGTAATAAACACACAATTACAGAGATTAACATAGGTAATTAAAAAAGACACTTATTAGCAAACATATTTATTACTGACTAGCTGTACCCGCGGCTTTGCCCACGTGACAATATTTCGATTAATCTAAGTTAAGTGACTCAACATTGAAAGATTGAAAGCGAAGTGAAAACACGCGTTGCTTGGATGGGAGTTCTTGACTCTCCTTGGAATCTGTCCGGACCTCAAAGAGCACGATAGGTCGCATTCACGAAAATTAAAAAAGAATACGTGATAAATGATATATTGTAATAGTCGATCAAAAAGACAAAAGTCGGTTGTTGTTTGGATGACGATCAGTCCATGCAAAATGTTATCATTTAGCCGGTAGGGTAAATGATGATATTATATAATCTATAGTGATACCGTACTATAATTCACACTGCAACCTATTTTTATTTTTATTAGAAAACTTATTGAAGAAAATTCTCACGATGATTACCTACTGAAACTTTGTTCGTATTACTTATGTGCTGTAAAATTACTTGTTCGTAAGTACAACCTACTGTCTTGTATTTTAGTAAGAGAAACTCATCAGCGAATGATTAACCGCCAAGAGACATAGGCAGTTTCGCCTGGATGCCACGCCGCGCCGTGCCGTTCGTGTTTCTCTCTCTAGATTGCATCACTTCATTAAGCACAAAATGTATGTGAAGCATAACCTTTGCAGCATAATCTATGGGCCCTAGTGTAACATGACATTGACATCTACTGCTGGAAATCGCCGCAAGTGAACCTAATAACTACAGCCTTCACGCCATTTTAGTAGGTTCTCGGGTATTTACCGCTTATAAAGATAATAATAAAGGAACGCCTTGGTTTTACATATACCGCATTTTATTGCTATCCAAGTTAAAAATCATGGAAGATTATTTAAGCTGTTTATTTAGAAAATTCGTTCTATGTAGGTTGTCTACGATTTGACACATTTTCCCTTTGAGTAGTGTTAAATGCTGTAAGATTTTTCCTAGAATGCATAGAAAATAATCATGTCCGGCGTATACTGGGCAGTGAGCTCTGTTACGAATCTTGCTGAGTGACTTACCTATCAAATAGGTACAACATGAGCCATACTAACGCTCATGCTGAAACGACAGAAGAAGATAATTTATTCAGCGGTTCTCCGGATTTTATATGATTGTAGTTTTTCTTCGTGTCGATGGTACGTCCCGCTTTTATAAGCTTCAAATTTTGCCACCTTCATGGCGTTATTTGTCACAGACGTCGCTCATGGTGTAGGAGGAGAAGCACAATGAGCAGGAAAGTAGATGGCATTGTTTGTGGGACAACGCTATATCTACCTATATCCGGTCGCTGTTCCTACGATATGGGGGACTTGGGTCCGGAGTCGGTTTAACGGGCCTTGGCTGGGGAACCCTTGACTCTGCTTTTTTAAAGAAAGGTGCTGTGCCGTCTTTTTAAACGCTGCATTGGTAATTGGTAATTAAGCGCCTAACAGTGGATTTCTGCGACCCTGGGAATTTGTAGATTTGCTATGCTAGCCGTAGGATAAACTATATTGGGCGGGGTCGGTTTGCAGCAGTCGGGGATAGTCCGACATGTGTAACCATGACCGACGGCGACGATTACCTACTACTTTTGCATGCGTGGATTATTTGTTGATTTTCGAACAATAGATTTTATGTTAACATTCTGTCACGGCTGAGGTATAACCATTGCTCAATCTCGACCACTTTCCAAGTTATTTTAGTCTTGAACCACGACCAATAAAAACAGCAAACAGCTGCGTCATTAAGACTTGTGGGTTTAGAAAACCTTTTGACTTGAATTACATATAAATGTAATAAATTGTATAAAACCCTGCCTTCAGGTGTCTGTCTGGATGCAATATCAAATAAAAAGTCACCTTTTTTCATTTTTAAATACAACAAACTTGCCTATAAATTACTACTAACGCCATCTTGGTTCAAAAAGTCGAAATTAAAAATTATATGGCTAGAACTGAATAGTAAAAGCTCGTAATCCGTTTAAAAAAGTTATCTATAATGGTTTAGGAACAACCTGGGACAACTGGTAAATACGTTCATCACGCTTTGTATTTATGGAACACGACAGTGAGTGAAATACGTACCTAAGTATCTAAAAGTAAGATGCCAATGAGCGAACATCTAGTAGGTTGCTAATTTTAGTTAGTATGTAATACCATTCCCCTAGGTATGCCGTGTCACTGGATCCCGCCTTTACTGGTTCTATTAAGGAGTTTAAATTTACGGAAACATTACGAACAATTATTTTGCTCAGCTCCCAAAAGAAATAGCGTAATGATTTCTATAACATAAATGTTGGCCGGACCTATGAACTACAACAATATAATATTTCAAAAGGAGTTGCATAGTTCTACCATGACTTATAATTGTACACAGACTTGATGATCTATTGCTTACCCCCCTTTGGCAAAAGCGTAATAATTTGTAGCCTATATGTTGACCAGCTTTATAACGAACATTATTATAAATTTTCATGAAATTCTGTTCAGCGGTTTTGCTGTGAAGCTCGGACATAGTTACAGACAAACAGACAAACAGACAAACAGACAAACGGACAAACAGACAAAAATTATAAAAATTATATTTTTGGCATCAGTGTCGATTATAGTACACGTATCAATTACTTTTTTAAAAAAATATTCAATGTACAGTTTTCGCCTCGCTACGATTTTATTATAAGTATATAGATTGCCTGTGATATTCCAAGAAAATTTATATTCTGGTGTAAATACATTACACTTCTGGAAAAGCTTTTTATTCTGCAAACTGCATCCGAGTTGGGGTGCACTATATTGGACCAAGTGATCAATCCCATCATACCGATAAGATTCTCGGTATCTCGCTGTGCACAAAATACAAATCAGCATCCGAAGATGTCTCCCAATTTATAAATCTACGAGATAGAACGACATACCCGCTGAATGGGGGTTACATTATCCAGTTTATTCCACTGTCCTGCATACAAATTTGTATATCGCACCAGTAACTGAATTATACCATCATTGAACATACAGTTGAAATAATAATTATAAAGGTGGTGTAAGGTTCTTGGTCCGTGCTCGTCATTCGATTGGCTGTAGTTGTTTAGAGTATGATGATTTCTCCATCTGTTTGGTTTCGCGGAACTTTCGGTTCAACCATATATCTACTAGAAACGCTTGACACGCCTGGTGTAGGAGAAATAGATCTGGAAGGTCTATTCATCAGCAACTTCACTATCATCAGCAATTGTGTCAGTCGTACGTCTTCTTTTGCGCAATCTAGACAAAGGCTCGACATTTTCCTCGTCAGAACTCTCATAAAACGCTACCTCAGCTCGAGTTCTTAGTTGTGAGCCTAAAACATACAATACCTATGTTGTAATTATATAAACTAGGCAACATAAGTTCTTTGACACCGAAAATAACTAATAAACAATTACTTTACCTCTGAGATTTTGTAATGTTACGAACTCTTCATCTCTGGAGTCTTCATCGGTAACATCCGCATTAGCATTCTCAGGCTGAAAAATGGTTATTTGGGACGGCAATAAAGTGTCTTCATCATATCTTTCCAATTCATCATCAATTTAGTTGAAATTCAGTGTTTTCACTGGTCGTGTACTACAAATAAGATAATAATTTTGTTACCCCTATATTACGACGGGACTTTTAAAAGGCCATCAATTTCAAACGTAAAAAAAGACTGTTTAGTTGTTGATTTTAAACAAGGTAAGAAGGTTTTTGTCTTGATAACATATCTAAAATCAAATATCATAGTGAAATATCTTCATATTCCACATATAAATATAAAAAAAGCTTACCTTTGTGCAACCATCGTAAAAAAAAAGTCACATGTTCATCAAAAACATTAAAATAACAAGAAACCGTGTGTCCAGTCGTAAACGTAACTGCATCAAATCAAACGTTAATAGGTACTAAGAAACGTGACAGTATAAATATCTCTGTGAATTTATTACAATAATACGAAAAATGCAGATAGATTTAATTGATTTTTTGGGCCTTTTAAAAGTCCCGTCGCAGTATCTGGGTTAATATTAAGCAACATTATTATCCTATTCTTGTTTTGTATTCGTATTAAACGACATTATTATCCTATTCATATTTTGTATTCATATTAAACAACATTATTCTCGCAGCTCTTACCACAACATTATACTAATCAAGATTGTAATAATATTATTTTAAAAGATTTTCGATGGAGTTTCTTGTTCGGTCTCGAACTACACCGTGCACCTAGAGTCTCGACATTTCATAAGTGCCTGTATCTGGTATACATGTAACAAAGATCTATTCTATTCTATTATTAAAAGAAAAAAAAAATAGCCTTCGTTTACTTTTTCGTTTTCTTTTACTTTGCCGAAGATTAAACGAAATAGATACTGATTACAGCACATAAGCCTCAGTATCCACAGACAACAGAACCCATTTCCATTAACTTAAACTTCCTGACGTCATAAGTACATAATTAAAGTAACAAATTAACTATTACCGTTAAGCAGCATTACACGTTGAAGATGTCGGGAAATAATCTGGGATTCGTAGAGGCTTTAGCTGCGAATGTAGGGGAACCAGAAGCGGCTTTATTAAAGCCTTTTGATACAGTTGGAGATGAATTTGGAAGAAAAGGAAAATGCCCATTTTATTTCACATGCGACAATGAGTGATGAGTGCGATAATTACTAAAAAGGAGTCGTCCTGTTTCTCTTTTTTTTATGTGTCTATTTTAATCTTCATAATTATTCTCTTTTTATTATCAGTCAATTATTATATAATCATAATTAAAAAATTAACAGACCATGTTCGAAACGCCACACTGCGCTCCAAAACACGAATAACTGACATAGCTCAGAAAGCCGTGAAACTCAAGTGGGATTGGGCTGTCCACATCTGCCGTATGCCTGATGAGCTGTGGGCCAAAATTGTCATTATGTGGAGCCCTGACACAGCTAGACGGCGTCGCGGCAGACCACGAAGGAGATGGAGAGACGAGCTGGATAGAACTAATAAAGAATGGTCCACACTGGCTCTGGACCGGAAGACCTGGAAGTCATGGGGGGAGGCCTTTGCTCAGCAGTGGGATGATATAGGCTAACAACAACAACAAACTTAATCATAATCTATATCATTTTAATTTTACTTGTGTCTATGTCTCTTGCTGCATCGAATAAATATTATTATTCTATTTGTTCTATTCTATTCTTTTAAATTTGAATACTTACACCGATATTAATTCTGTTACAAGTTAATTGAAAGGATGATAAATACGTACCTACCAGTGGCGAAGAGTCCATACAACCCGATTCCCATCGGCTTCCCTTTAGGAATTGGTTAATGCGCGTGATATTATATTATACTCATCCAACTGACAAAAAAAAAGGCATGTTATTCTGTTAGGTCGAGCTTTTCCAGACATGACTATATGTATATAGATAACAAGAGATGTTATGGATTTTTGTCTTGCAGCATTAATTGGTGAGTGTGCTTTTTTTGGAGGGCTTCTTTGGGATCGCTTCCCCTTTGTAAATTTTCACCCTTCGCCACTGGTACCTACCCAGTTATTTTTTTAATCTTTCACAAGGCATTGGGAAATCTCAACATCTGGACCACGCAATAAATATTGCTGATCTTACAAAATTAATGCAATTCCGATTACGAGCATGTAAGCAATTAAGACGCTGGTCACATCATCGTGACGTGAATCGTAAAGTCTCCATGAATTAGCCACGAAAGGGGTCAATTACCCATCATTATTCCTAAGCCTTTCGATACCCCTTCCATGCCGCTTAAAATTCCGTCGACTTGTTTCAATTCGCGTCGACCAGGTGTACAGAATAGCCCCTCATAGCAGGCTGTTTTTATTACGTCATATCGACTTTGCTTGTTTTTCGAGTATGAACGTTAAATGAGATTTTCCTTGTATATGGCCTAATTTCGAGAGGGTTTTGGATAATTAACCAATTATCTGCGAAGCAATTTTGAAGGGAAAGAAAATTTTAAGTTCCTGCTGGAGCTTTTTATTCTATAATGGTATTATTTAGGGCTTATGTCCACAATTACGGTATATTATTCTATTTTTAAACCCGGCAAAAAAGAGGGTGTTATAAGTTTTTGTACGTCTGTGGCATCGTAGCTCCAAAACGGATGGACCGATTACAATGCAGTTTTTTTTTATTTGAAAGTTAGTAGAATAAGATGATTCTACTAGCTTTCAAATAAAAAACACCCTTGACTCCAACTAGAAAAAAAAGCTGTAACTTTTAAACGTCTAAACAGATTTTCATGAAACATAGCTAAGATGATACTTGATTAAACTAGCTTTCCATTTAAAAAAACTGCATTGAAATCGGTCTATCTATTTTGGAGCTATCATGCCATAGACAAACACTCAGATACACACTACAAACGTACAACATCCCTATTTTTTGTCAGGGGTTACAAATGGAAACTTGCATCTCGAATACACGACCAGCCACCAAAATGAATGCATTATGTTGACAAAACGCTTGCACAGGTAAGATTAGGAAAGCAATTTGTAAGCAAAGTTAGTGCTACTGAAACTACCCTACTTTAGAGCAACTGGAATTATCTTTGACAGAAAAATGTTCTCGACTTTTTCTTCAATGCATCCTAGATTGCGGCTTATTTGCAATGGTAGTGTTTTAAGATAAGTGACAAAGTTATATTTGCTGTTACATTGGTCTTTATTGTGGTATTCTTATGGTTGATTTTTGAACAATTTGTTGTGAGATGCGTTGGTTGTTTCATTCACTTTGAGCTCTCTTAGCAAATGGTTGAAATAATGCTGAGCGTGTTCTTGATTTTAGTTTAAAATCTTGCGGGAGATACAATGTTGGAGAAAAACTTAAGTGTTTTAGATTATTTTAATAGTTATGTATCTTTTGGTAACTCATAAACCCGGATACTCTACTCATAATTATGTACAACTTTTGCTATGGTACCAACCCAGAAATCGCGAAAAAAATATCAATTGTTCCATACAAAATTCATAATTCAATGTGATCCACTAAATTTAGATATGGGACAGCAGATTTGTTTTGCGATTTCAAGGTTGTTCCCATAGTAAAAGTTGTTCATAATGATAACTAATATAACCCCTTAAAAGAACCTCCACTAATAAATTAGGACCTTAAATAGTCTGTACATCTTGTACTATGAAACCAAACCTGAATTCGCGAAAAATATCAACTGTTCCATATAAAGTTCAGTATTAAAATATTACTCGGCTAAGGCTAAATGTGTGCGACAACAGAATTTTTTTCAGCAATTTCTAGTTTGTTCCGATAGTTAAAGTTGTTCACAATGATGAGTATATTAACGACTTTACGGGTTTATACAACGTGCATCAGAAATGCGTGGTCATATTTAAGGGTGTGGATCAGACCATCAAACTGAACAACTATCTCTATGAGGCCAATATCGTAATCGCAAAAAAATTATCAACTGTCCCGTACAAAACTTTAATCCACTCGACCCAAAACGTATTGGACAGTTGATTATTTTTTCGCGATTACCATATTGGCCTCATAGAGAATGTTGTTCAGTTTAATGGTCTGATCCACACCCTTGAATATGACCACGCTTTTCTGATACATGTTGTATAGTACCGTTTCTAACTAACCGTGTATTAACCCTAATACTCTTAACCCCAAAACACACGCTATATCTACGTATATTTCAGTGAATAATACTTTGTTTCACCGCATATTAAATTTAATTTGTTCACGCAATCTCTCTTCGTGTTTATTTGAACCACAAATTACGTCATTTACCAACTTTATATGACGTCATATTGGTAATGTTCTTGTTATTCTGTTCTTTTTAGGGTCAAAGTCATTTGGGAATATATCTAATCTGTTAAAAGTTGTTAGTACGTCGTGTATAAACGTGACCTTTCGAAAGTGTTAGCATTTGTAGTCCCGATCGTTTTAAAGGTTATTGTACTCATAATTATGAACAACTTTTACTATTTGACCAACACGAAAAAAAACTGCTGCTGCATACAAATAATTGAATAATAAGTATTTGACTAAATTAATGGAATAGCACATGTATTTTCGCGATTTCTTCGATGAACCCTTTGTAAAAGATGTTCATAATGATGAGTACAATCACCCCTTAAGGAAATCCTGACTAGAAAGGTAGAAGGTAGGTTGGTATTATATCAATATCTATAAAGGCAGCTGCCAAATAGGTCTTGGGTTCGGGCTGGGTGAAGTATTATACCTACGGTTTCGAACACAATCTCAAATGTTAGGCTGCTTATTTGAATTTCCTAACAGAAAAACTCAATGACAGTTTGTCCAGCCTGGTAATCCAACCCAAGACATCACACTTCGCAGTGTAACCCTAAATGAATGAGGCAGATTCTCTAAAAATGTAAAATAACACGTCAAAAGTAATACGTCACAAAAAATGCCGCCCAACAAAAACCACGTAGATAATATTTTAAACACAAAAAAATATTTTAAAAATAAAGCTGAGAACACAATAGTGTTTTGTTTTCATATAAAACATGCTAAAAAGTTTGCATCTGATGGCCATTGTGCGTTCACACAAAAGATCTGCATGTGATGTGCATATGAGATACACATTACGGAGTTAGGGCTGGGGTAGACGAGACAACATGTTGGATTAATGTGCATTTTGTTTATTGTCCTATACATGGTGAATTTTAAGTTGTTTCGGATACGTCAACAAATGTTTATACTGATATTGAACAACTTCTCAAAAGGAATCCTTTCCATGTGAAAAAAAATTTCGACTTGAGTAATGGTACGATACGATCAGATGGTTGCGCGTTTGTAAATGTAGTCGAAAAAAATATATTTTTCTTTAGCAGAAATTTTTATTTTTTATTTAATATTTTAGTAACCAAAACTACATAAAATTCACCGTTTATATTCTTATTATAATTCAGATGGGGGTCAAATTGTTAAAGTTACATTATGTAATGTATGTAAAAATATGTTTTCTTTCAAAAAGTATTTTAATAGAAAACGTATTTAGAAAATACGTATTTTATAAAAAGAAAAAAAAGAAAGAAAATCAATTTATTTTTTGCACACAGGACACCGAGCATGCACACATAACAAACATAAAAAATAAAAAAAACCAGAAAAATAAATATATATGTAGTATTTCAAATACCATTTCCAAAAATATCTTGTATCTGATTATCTTGAATACTTTTTATAAGGTATTTTTTACATCTGAAAATCAGATACACTGAGAGGCCTAATTATGTGACGACGACCATCGTCCATCGAAATCTTTCAGTCCCTGGCAAGTGCATGAAGTTGTACTTCATGATGGCAAATAATGCAGAATCCGTACCTCTACCATGAGTTTTCCGTGTCGCCTAACGCTATCGTTCACATTCAATATTTGTATAGTGACTTTAGTTCACTATTTATATCGCTAGAGGCGCTGAAAAAATTCCCATACAAATATTGCATGTGAACGTGAACGTTAGACGGCACGGAAAACTCATGGTAGAGGTACAGGTATAGTAATCTAGATCTAACGGTTTGTTACTATTTCATCAGAATAATATAAGAACTATAATCTTCTAAACTGAATACACCAATTTATTTTGTTTCCTAAAATAAAGCAAGGACAAAGACTCAATACTTTTCTATACATTTAGGAGATTAACATTTTTTTTTTGTATAGATCAGCTGTTTTGTTTTTCACAATTCAGGTTCGGTCCCATAGTAAAAGTTGTTCATAATGATGAGTACAATAACCCCTTAGAGCAGGCCCGTCCAACATACGGCCCCCGGGCCACCATGTGGCCCGCGTAAGTCCTCTATCCGGCCCGCGACCTAGTTAAAACTTTAAAACACATCAATAGATATATAACGCGAACAGTATTAAATTCTCCCAATGTCAGTTATTCGATGATCTATCTATCGACTTTCAATAAAATGTACATGTTTGTACGTATTGTACCTACAAAATAGCGCTTGAGCGACAAGCAAAAACGATGTCAGTCATCTCATTAGGTTTTAAGTTATGCATTCTAAGAAAAATAATTTATAATTAGTAGGTAAAACTGGGGCTTTCTTTTTTAATAAATCAGCTTTATGAAAAATACCGTTTTATTTATATCTATTTAAATCTCACTTTGGCATTGGACATTTCTTTTGGCCCGCTACGGTTACAAAAATATCAAACCTGATCCTCCAGAAGATTATGTTGCCTTAGAGGGATCGGGACTATAAAGTTAGGACCTTTAAGCAGGCAGAATGACGTGTAAAATTACTTCCTTCATTATTTCTTCATGCAAATTAATTTTAATTACTCATCCTACCAGAGTAATGCGCCACGGGGCGTAAGTTTTATTATATAAATTCATTTCATAAGACTTTATGAATACAACGTTAAATTTCAAGCCAGTATCTTGGAGAAATATTGCTTTTTCTTTTGAGAAGACTTAAAGCGGTTCATAATAATATGTTTATCACATATAAAATAATCTATGAATTTTAGTAAGATTTAATATAATTTCAAAACGTGTTCAACCGGCTCCAACTAGAAAAAGAGTCGTAACTTTTGAACGGCTAAACAGATTTTCATGAAACATAGCCAAGATGATACTCGATTAAACTAGCTTTCAATTAATAAAACTGCATTGAAATCGGTCCAATCGTTTTGGAGCTGCAATGCCACAGACTGATAACAGATACACATTAAAAACTTATAACACCCCTCTTTTTGTCAGAGGTTAAAAAGATAAAGGAACGCGACGCAATGTCACAATTTTAACACTTCATGTTTAGAGGTTGATGATATAACCATAACAAAACTACCAGGGCAACATAAGCTTAAGCAACTAGTGATATTACTGCTAGCTAGTTCAGCGAGATCGGACGTCGCGTCAGTAATTACTGAGGAAGTAACGCACAACTAATCTAAGTTGGATCACAACTAATGCTAACGGCTAGTAAAGATGTGGCCACAACGAGAATACAAGCAGATTAATCTGGAAGACCTGCCTTGATAAATAGAAAATACCGTCACCTTGGTGGTGAAGAGAGTCAAGCCACAAGCGCAGTATATTATGTAGACAGTATATCAATTAAGCCACAAATTCGTAGAGAAATAGTTGAACATTCATTAGAACTTTCGACATCAGAAGGAAATTTAAAAAAAGAAAACTGCGGTTTTGATATTGAGGAGTTCAAGCAGCCGTAAACACTACAATATAGTCCTGTCATTATAATAAAAATGTCTCGAAGTGACGCCGCGACTGACAGCAAACCGAAACTAACCACGAAGTCCCTGTAGGGTGCGCGTCTGTGTGAGTGTGTGAATTCGGACCGTTAGTAGGTAGCTGCGGTACTGTTTACATAATATATACCTACTGTGCCATAAGTTTGTTCAATATGAAATAAATAAAAGAATCAAAATTATTTTTAGGGTGGGAGCTAACTACCAAATTAAAAAAAGATGACGAAGAGAAGATGTAGGTATTTCTTATTAATCTGACAATTTTACCGGCCATGGTAGCGAGGTTTTCTTCATCTACCTACCAGGAAATATTGTACATAATACTTACTTCGACTCCACAAACAAAATTCTACAAAATACACTCACAAAAACTATTTCGCCTGCTTTGCTCGACATTCGTATGTCATAACCGGATCCAGGAGAATATCAGCGTCAGGTGTCATAGCCTAGCATATGCTGAGCTGGATACCCATTGGCTACAGCTCGGGGGACACACCGAATAGTCAAAATGTAATGTAGGTAATGCTCAGTCGGCTCGGTGTACCCACTTTTTTTTTCTACTTAATTTTACACTTTTGCTAACTTATGAAAAGTTTCTTCTTTGTCTATGCACCTTTCCTCTTCTTATTACCCAATGACATTTTACAAATAGACGCGTCCGCGCTCTATATTGGCAAGATAAATGCAAGGTAAAATGCCCGGCACCGACTGAGAGAATGAGCATGCAGCAGCTAATGCCACGTAACTAAACGTCTATATTCATCTTTTTCTAACAACCGACATGGCGTATGGTGGCTTTAATTTTCTTTCCCTTTCTTCGCGCACTGTATAATTATATGTACTGCTATGTAGCTATAGTAAAGTTTACGCCATTTTGTAGTGCATTAATGTTGGTGTATGGCTCGTCTATTTGTAAAATGTCATTGTTATTACCTATGTTTTTCATTCTAATGTGTCTTGTTTTGTGGTAAATAAATATTCTTTCTGTCTTGTTTCTTTCTTACACTCGTCAAAGCAAACAATACAAATAAAAACCAACTTAATTTATTTTATTTGCTTGCGTTATTCCACAATTTGGACTCGATATAGTGTATTCAAGAGTGCCAATTGCGAAAGTTTAAAAACATTGTTATAAAACGGCCCTTACATTCTCTATCTCGCTCTAACCATACCTACATGAGTTTTGATAACTTTTCGGTTCCCTTGATCATGTCTTTGCAAATGAGAAAACTATTGATGGGCAAACATCGGCAGTAACTTTAGCGAAATGTAACTTTGATAAATTACTCTGCAACTATTTGTGGGCAAGCAAAAATATACAAGAGTGTCTTATTTATATAGGATATATTTTTATATAGTGCGCAAAATTTGCAGCGTGTCCGTTCCCAAATGCAACCGCAGTACCTACTAAAATTAACTCCAAAACAAAATAAAAATTTGATTTTGTATGGCTTGCACTTGTAAATTATGCGTGACCAGTCGAATTTTCGTTTTGTTTTAAAGTGTATCCCAATACTGCGGTTGCATCACACTACAAATTATGCGCACTACATAAAAAAAATTCCTGTATACTCTTTGAAAATAAATAAATTCAGCCGATTACTGTCCCACTGGTGGGCACGGGCCTCTTCTCAGAATTAGAAAGGTTAGGCCTTAGTCCACTACGCTGGCTTAGCGTGGGTTGGTGGACTACACCATCGAGAAATTTATGAGGCCCTGTCATTCGTGCAGGTTTCCTCGCGATGTTTTCCTTCACTGTTAACGCAAGTGATAATCTAAATCTTTTGGTATCATCAGTTGTGGATGCTCTTTATTTGCACCACTAGATGATGAAGTTTTTTTAGCGTGGTAAAATCATCAAATGAGTCCTCCCACCCCGGGCAGGGCGGGAGGGACTGTCAGACTTGTACTGACTAAAATCCACGGTGTTCCTTCGATAGCCCTTTACGTTCCGGGGTCACGGTAATGAGATAAGTCCCGCGACCCCGGCAGGCTTCGGCCCTCTACAGGGGGGGCCCCGTCATCTTGCTGACGTTCTTTGAGACGCGCGTGGAACACAACGCGCCGTCGACCCGGGAGATGATGAAGTTTAAGAAAATTGAACAAGTATAATGATAAGTAAGTAATATTCAAGTAAAATAAGCGTCAACAGTGAATCGGCACAGATTCTTGACGTGCGGCGACTCGTTTCTTGGGGATGAAGTTTCTGAGCAACACTTGCCACACGTACAACTCTGCAACGAATAATACAGTTTTTAAGTGAAAACTATGTATGAAACTTACGCTGTGGTCTCATTAGTGCGTTGCATCGTCGCAGCGTCAACGCTGCGTCGTTTTACTTTTTTTTTTTGACATGCCACATTATGCCTTTAATTGTCACACGCGACGTTTCATCGGATCCACGGACGAGAGATCAAGCCGAGGGAGGGTGATGTGCTGCGCTGTCGAAACTTCAATGCGATGACGAACAGTGTTCGTCACGTGCGTAGGTACATGACATTTTTTAACACGAACAATTTTAGAACACGTTTGTTCCGATCAATTGTCGAATGAAGACTGAATCCCCACTGAGACGCTGCGCTGCGATGGCGTGCATCGCCCTCTTGCGGAGCGACGTCGTGCGTCATCGCAAAGCAGGTGTGGCATACAATGCATTGATCCATTGCGACGACGCAACGCACCGCACTAATGAGGCCTCAGCCTTACTCTCCTATGTTGAAATAATCTTGTGGTATAATAGTTCCCGTAATAAAAGTTGTTCATAATGAATAGTAGGTACAATAAAAATAAAGAAGGAAAGAAAGAAAGGAAAATAGGTTTATTCTATACGCTACTTACGCCTTTGCCCTCCACTCGTCTTCTAACCATCAAGCATTTAGGTCTTCTACATCGGCACCTGTAAATTCTTCTGTTGTTTGCAGACGACTGCATTCTAGACCTGAACGAAGACCAGGTGCTGCCGTGATTGTTGCATGAACAACTCGAACCTAGAAAGTTATGAGCTGGATCACGTAATGGCCTTACGTCTTGGAACCAGTGTAATATAATATAACCTAACCGTCTTAAACCCCCGATTCTAACTAGAAAAAGAGCTGTAACTTTTGAACGGCTGAACAGATTTTCATGAAACATAGGTAATCATACCTGATTAAACTAGCTTTCAATTTAAAAAATCTTCATTGAAATCGGTCTTTCAGTTTTGGAGCTACGATGCTACAGACAGATACACAGATCCACAGATCCATAGATACACAGATACACAGATCCACAAATACACACTACAAACTTATAACACCCTTCTTTTTTGTCGGGGGTTACAAAGTTAAAGTTAGTTTAAAGTTTATGGAGAAAGATAAAATTACGGTCGAATTTCGACCAGTGGGCGATTACCAGTTATTATAATTGACACAGCCTAATTATTTAAAAATAAAAATATAAAACTGAGCATTTAGGCGTTAAAGTACTCCTCATCGCTGTCAATTGGTAGCGTGCCCAGAAGACTGGCAGCATTGCCACGTTGAATGACAATGTTTATTCTTTGACCAAAGAATAGGCCAGCCCTCGGGTCACATGTAGCGTCGACCAACCGTTGTGCAATATCTCTGAAAAGGAGACGTGGATTCCGACCCCATGACCGAGCGTAGTAGTAGCTACATGGATTTAAAGTCACTTACCCATACTTTGACTTTTTTTAAATTTATCTCAATTCCTTTATTTCCTCTAAAATATTTTAGGTTAGGAATATGTATTGGCGAATCTAAGCCATCTTGAAGTACTAATTTATTTATATTGCGTTCATGTTTCCGTGTTTATTTATTTATTTTTCAGGAGTATTTATTTTACAAGTAAAGTCAACAAAGAAAGTCGAAGTATTATTGAGTTTTTTTTTATAAATTCAATGTTTATTTTTGGAAAGTTATCTGTCTTGTCGTAAATATTTTAAAAGCTAAGTAAAGAAATAATCAGAAAATAAAATTACTAAAGCATTTAATGGTACGGTTGACAGTGGCTAAGCGATTGGCTTTGTGCGCTTCGAGTCGCGGGTTCGATCTCCGCACGGAACAAATATTTGTATGGCCTACAAATAGATGTTACGGGTCTGGGTGTGTGTGCATGAGAGATGTATGTAAGGTCAACACTAATATTTCTATTTGATGGGAAGTTCTATTAAAATTGATAGAACACTTTTTAGTCCGACCGTACTTCTCAATAACCTAACCATCAAAAAACCCCGACTCCAACTAGAAAATGATCTGTAAATTTTTAACGGCAAAACCGATTTTTTTGAAACATCGCTAAGATGATACCCGATTAACGCAGCTTTCATTAAAAAAACTGCATTGAAATCGGTCTATCCGTTTTGGAGCTACGATGCCACTGACAGATACACAGATACAAATAATTATCCACAGCTTAGTATAAACATTACAAACTCATGACACCACTCTTTTCTGTCGGGGGTTAAAAATATTTTTAATTACAAAATTTCGCAATACGTAGTAGACTATTACAACTAAAATATAATCTGCTAGCAGTACTGTGAGTTTACGTCGAACAAGACTAACTCAAACAAGCAATTAAACTCTAGCCACTGCAGATTAATTATTTGTTTGCCCGACAAACTGTACTGGATTGTTGTGGTGTACCACGGTATGGGGCAAAACTGTTTTGGCAACGGAAATGGAGTTCAAACGAGTTTGGTTCGAGCTATAAATGTAACAAAATATTTCTCCTAATTTTGGACCACTACATGGTTGAGAGTGTGGATGGCGAGCGCGAGAGTCTTATAAATTAAAAATAAATCCAGCCCATTATTGTCCCACTGCTGGGCACAAGCCTCTTCTCAGAATGAGAAGGGTTAGGCCTTAGTCCACCACGCTGGCCTGTAGGCTAATTCATGTAACCAAAGAAGTGCAGTTGCCGCGCAGATGCAGTAAAATTTTGATCAAAACAACATATTTATATGGTATTCTTTTATCTTCAGTGAGATACGCTCGCGTTAAGTTCGAGCGTCACTTGAATATGATCGGCGTGTCATAAAGTTACGTGAATAATTAGCCCTCTGGTGCGGGTTAGTGGACTACACACACCATCGAGGACTTTATGAGGCCCTCTTAGGTATGCAGGTTTCCTCACGATGTTTTCCTTCACCGTTATCGCAAGTGATAATCCAAATTGCGATCCGCACATAAATTTGAAAAGTCAGAAGGGCAGGCTTGTTTGAAATCAGGGGGGCTAAAAAGGCCGCTTTAGACGAATCATAATATGATTCATATTACGAATGTCAAAATATCTACTTAATTGACGACTCTTAATGTCATCCGCATAAGGTTCATATTCAGTTATCATCTGTTTGACAGCTACTAAGCAGATCATTAGATGAATTGCTCAATGCGGCCTTTTTAGGCCCCCAGATCCTTCTGCATAGAAGGCAAGCATTCAACCTCTAGGCTATCACTGCTATATAATAAGTGTAGCAAAATATTTCTCCTAACTTTGGACCACATTGTACTTTTATTTTTTATTTTTGTTTGATTCCCATTTTGAGCTTAAGTTTACACCCCTAATTTTAAATACCTGAATTTTTTTAGAGTTGTTCTCTGCTCAACTTAATTATGAACAACTTTTACTAAGACAACAAAGCTGAAATCGTGAAAAATTAAATCAGCTGTTCAATACATTTAGTCGAGTACCCGGATAATTATAGTGATACATTCGAGTTTAAACACAATGGTAGGGGTAAGACCTCACACAATTCAGAGGTCCAACTTTATATTACTGAAGTTCGCAAGTTGTCGCGGTTCCAACGAAAGTGTTGCCTAGTTATGTGCACAACAATCGGGTTGTTTGAACAATAATTTACCAGCGAATTATATTATTACTAAATTATATAACGAAGGTTTAAATTGTTTGAATAACTGGCCCTCTGTAATCTCTTTGGAGTAACTTACTGCTAACTCTTAGGTAGCAACCTGATTTAAAATTCAGGCCTATGTCCACAACCTGCTGGTCTACCGCGGAACCAAAATGGTAATGTACATCGACTAAAAATTACCGATCATGAAGTTAGGACTCCCATCTTCATGATCGATAAAAAAATTACAAGGTAGCTCAAAGTTTAGTCTCTCACGATCGTATTGAAGTCTATTACCATAGTCGATGTTCATTACCATTTTCGTTACGCTGTAGACCCACTGTTCTGCTGCAATAGGTTTTAATGTTTCCATAAAGTACGTCACACAAATTTTGTGAGACACCCCCCCCCCCCCTCCCTCGTGTGACAGCACATATTTGGCAATTTTAGAATTTAGAAATCTACAAATTATTAAATTAAAACAGCAGTTCCGAAATTAGTTTTATTTCCATTTAAATTATTTTTTAATATGATTTTGAAATGTGACATCAGGAAACTTAGGACCCCGGTTAGGTTATTTATCTTCTTATTTTCATGGTTCATTTTCACCCTCTAGGTACTTATTATACTCTGTAAACAAAAAAATATTAAAGCTACCAATCATCAGACATAGCCATAGCAACTACTAAGATTTTTTTTATTGAAACATACACAAACATACATACCAAAGTCTTTTAGTCCCGCGGGGTCGGAAGAGACCAACCGTAAAATTGGACAGCTCCGGCCCTATTTAAATCGATGACCTAATTTACAACGGGATGAGGATACGGTTTTTGTTCAATTCATGTAGAGTTTTGTATCCATCATGTCTTATTTTAGTGATTGGGTTTGTTTGTGGTCTTAAATGGAAACAGTACCTAAACTCTTCTCTCATCTGAATATTGCCGGTTCATAATTTGTTACAGTACGACATAACTAAGACGTTCGGCAAACTTCGTAAAACCGATCAATTCCGAACTGAATACGACTTTAAGACCATGAATGTTTATTAGTAACTGCAGTAAAATATGATGTTTACGCTGTCGCAATAAGTCGTAAAAAAAATATTAAAAAAAAACCCCAACTGCAAAGAACTAATTAAAAAGATGGAAACAAGATGTACAGAAAAATGACTAGATATCTTTTACCAAAAATTATAACATGTAGTATATTTTACGCATTTATTATAACCTAACCGTCAAAAACCCCGACTCCAACTAGAAAAAGAGTTGTAACTTTTGAACGGCTGAACAGATTTTCATGAAACATAGCTAAGATTGGTAAGAAGCGTTATGACTACCTCTCGCTACTAAATAGCAGATATGACTAGTTCGCTATAGGACTTAATCTCGTATTAAACTAGCTTTCAATTAAAATAAAATACTTTAGTTAAAAAAAACTATAGAACACGCTTTAGTCATCCAACCTGAACGTGTATGCAAAATTTCAGCTCAATCGGAAACCGGGAAGTGGGTCAAATTTAACTTCCAAGATTTTCTTACATAGTTAGTTTGTTAGTAAGTTAGTTACAGGTGAAGCTAATAAAAGCGTGTTAAAAAACTGCATTGAAATCGGTCCATCCGTTTTGAAGCTACGAAGCCACAGACAGATACACAGATATATACACACTACTATCTTATAACAATACCTCTCTTTTTTGTCGCGAGTTAAAAATAAGTAAAAGTGTTGACGATATACGTATTCCCTTTATACTCATTCAAGCAGGGTTCCCAACTTAGGGGTTTTCCTCCCTAGTTTAGGGGGTAAATAAGTGGGTTGGGATTTTTTAGGGTTATTTTTAGGGAATTTTTTACTCTTGACTTTTACTGTGAAGTTTATAATGATTGTGATGCAGCTGGCTGTAAACGGTTTGAAAATGTTTCAATTATTTTATATTATTACAATTTATTTATTATTTTTACAGAGTATTTTTTTAAGGGGATTTTAGGGGTTTTTAACTTTAGCTTTGGGGATAAATATTTTTGAGAGTTGGTAACACTGGCAAGCTTGATCGATATCAAACACCTAACGTTTTATAAAAAGTTTACATCCTTTTCTGTGGAGTTCAACGCCAATTTGACGGTTCACTGCACACTCCAAGTAAATGGTTGTTTCAAACGATTTTATACGGAAACTTGTACGACCAAAGTTTTCTACCATTTTGTTAGTTTAATAGACTTTGGTCGCTACTTCGATATTATTCCCAATACTAAATTCATTTTCTTTTAGAAGTTGTTACTGTATGGTTCATTAGGTTTTTCTTTTGCTGGAAATTATTATGATACGTATTGCTTTTAGCTTAGCTCGATATATTATAACTTTCGTATTAGTTGACCGATCAGCGGTAACTTGAGAAATCCAGGTTACTTCTTATAAGCTTTATCTTATTGGTGTTATTAAGGTGAGTATAGGTACACTAGAACATTTCCATGTAATGTAACGTTCTTACGAATGGTACAATACAAGCAAAAGCTCAATTTAAATAGAATTTCCATGTAATGTCTCGTTCCTGTGTGTGACGTAATGTTTACGGCGCAGCGAGTAATCATTTACCTGTAACATTCCATTCTGTTTTGAATTTATTCTTCGTTGAAAGGTCGGATCTGTTGGTCGTGTGTGTACGTTTATCTTGATGCGTAGTTATAAAAAGTTTATATCGATATACGAACCCAAAAAAGGAAAATTATTTAGATACTATTTATGTAATACGAGTATGTGATAATACGTGTGTAAGTGGAATTGAGATCATTTGGTTTGTGATCTCAATGCCACCACTGAGCACTTATTGCCTGGATGCCCTAACTAATATGTTTAGACTCACAGACCCCTTTGTGTTACTGTATTAATCTTAGACTCACAGATCCCACAGTCAAACCGAATACACGGTTTTGTGGGACTATGCCAATTCTATGTCAAATTGTGAATTTTTCAATAAATAAATGAAATAAAATAAAAAGATAAAAAACAGTTGAATATGTTGGTAATATTTACAATAATAGTAAACTTGTCTTAGCTAGATGAAATTTTACACAAATTTACTAAATGTTTGTAAAATCAAGTTGAAAAAATTAATGTCGAGCGTCATGATCTAATGTTCGGTTCGTGAAAGAGTGACATATTAGAGCAGCTCGATGTTCCGTTACACGTAAATACTCTAGTGTGTACCGAACTTTAGGTCTATCAGTCTAATACCAACCTAATGATATTGATGCTATCGCGTAGAGCCAGAATGTATTCTAGAGAGAGATATTTATTTCTTCCTCGTTTTTTACTAATTATTATTATTTATTAAGCACTTCCTCAAACTTAACACCTTATGCACTTGTACTGTTTTACTCATGTTTTACAAAATAAATATATCTTTATCTTATCTTATGGATAGGTACTCTTTTATAATAACTACAGGCGGCTTTAGTGGGTTATCTATGTTGTAGAATAGAACAGATCTTTATTTCATGTAAACCAGATACAAGCACTTATGAAATGTCGAGACTCTAGGTGCGCGGTTCCCAATAGTAGGTCCAATGGAGAAGAATCGGCAAGAAACTCCATGGAAACTCTTTTAAAATAATAGTTTACATTACAATGTTGTGATAAGAGCTCTGAGAATAATGTTATTTAATGTGAATAAAAAATAAGAATAGGTTATTAATGATTTGCTTTTGAATAAGATTGCCATCGCAGTTACAAGCTGTCCAGGACTGATTGACAGCACCCATTCACGAGCTTGACGCAAGCGTCAGCATCACTAAACGCAACTATAATGAAGGGAACTCAAAACTGTAAAATGAAACGAAGTATAGTATTCTAACATTTAATATTTTCGAAATTTTATTTCTATAGTAAATCGAGGATTTACATATTAAAAAATAAACGTTAAACAATCAGTCTTTTTGAAGATAATTAATTTCAATTTACTTTAGTTTTTCACTACATTAGTCGTTTCATTATCTTCAGACATTTTGAGAAAATATCTTAAATAAATAAATACATATCAATGAAGTTTAGTGAGACGAGTTATATAGTAAACATTAATATTAAATTATTTAAATAACTGTAGTGTACCTTCTGTTTATTAGATTTTTTACATTAAAAGAAAAGTAAAAAGTTAAACTTACTGTACATATAAACTACCAAGATATATATAGATATGTTTATAGCCTCAATTAATTCGTAAGATATATGAGCAAATTATCAAAAATTGTGAGTGTCTGTCTGAAGACTGTGAAACTGATATTATTAAAATATCTACTTATATACATACAGTTCCAAGATTAATACAATTTATATACTTATTATAATGCAAGGAAATTGTTGATAAATCTCAAAATAAAATTACATAAAAGTATCGTCATGAAATTTGATTCCGAACATCAATAAAAAAAAACAATAAATTATAAATAATTACAAATCTATATTTTTTCTTATGTTTTATTTGCATTGTCAATATAAATACGACAAATATTATACTCAAGGATTACAATAAAAACGTACCTAATTTATAAAATTTGTTTAACATTATTTTATTAATATAACTTATATTGTTACTTCATGAGCAAAAAATCGGTAAAATAGATGAAATTAAATTGGTTTGGTAAAATTATCCTATTAAGATCAAAACAGTAATGACTTTACAAAACACTTCAATTTCATGCACAAGTTAGGAGCAGTTTCAATTTCATTTTTTAATAATCTTAATAGAATCAGTTAACACCGGTACGTAATAAAAAAAAAGTTAAAGAAAGTTAATAATATAATTCAAAAGCACTACCACAAAAAGCGGTGTTAGCCTAGCGGTTGAAAACTTGCCTCCCATGCACTAGAGTCCGAGTTCAAACACGGCCCGCACCTCTGACGTTTCGGATTCATGTGCGGATTAGAATTTGATTATAACTTGCGATAACGGTGAAGGAAGACATCGGGAGGAAACCTGTACACCTGAGAGGGCCTCATTTTCGATGGTGTGTTTAGTCCGCCAACCCGCACTAGGCTAGCGTAGTGGACTAAAGGCCTAACCTATCTCATTCTGAGAAGAGGCCCGTGCCTAGCAGTAGGACAGTAATGGGCTGGATATATATATATTTTAACCACAAAAAGACTTCACTTTGGGTTTTAGCATAATTTCTTACCTATCAGAAATTCGTCACTTAGTTCACTATTAGGATCCATCCATCCAAAATTTAAGTGCTAAGCACTTGTCGGTGTATCAATTTCCATTCAGTCCTATCTAATGCCAAATCTTTTAAATCTTTATATGTTTCTATCCTATACTATTAGGATATCATTACTAAATAAATATGACTAGTCTAAACATTGTCCATTACAGCCATCTGGTTTATAATACGACTTAAAGAAAATAGAATGGTCTAGCCATTCTATTTTAAATAAAAACTTAATGATACAAATATATCGGACTATGATTGAGATTCTCTTTGAACAGAAATTCGATTACCCTTGCATAATTTTTGTTGACATTTTAACCAATAAAGTGATAATGTTATTTTTAAGTACAAAAATAGATTACCTACTTTTACTTAAATTTGAAACTGCTGCCTAACTTTTTCATACAATAAACAGATTGACTAGTATGAACTTCTTTATTGTAGTTAATACAAATAAAGTTGATGAACCTTAAGAATACAAGTTGGTTTGACACAAAATTCAGTTGAGAACCAGTTGATATGAACACAACCATTTCAAAATTATTAACTAATTTCTTGGTTGTCATTGCCTCGGCTACCTATGGTGTGGTACTCTGCACGCTTCTGTAAATGTAAAAGAATTCAATCTTTATGTTTATAAAAATGCGACGAACAATATATTCTTCGGTTCCTTTTCTTTGTTACTTGTTTATTTAATTTATAAATAAATATCTAACTAATTATTGAAAATAATGTTCGTGTAAACTTACTTCTTGGGGCACTTTTTAATGTAGTGGTTCGCGATACGCAGTCGCTTTCTTCAGACTCGGAGCGCATTTGAAAACTTGTTTCTGGAAATATTAAAAGGTCACTTCAATATTAATTATCCATACAATAGTGTCTCAATGAAGATAGATAACAATTATTATTTTAAAATTAGAATAATACTAATTTCTTGTTTTATAGATCCTAAAGCTATAATAATATCATCCAAGTAAGCGTAATTTTTTGGCAACATAATTAAAATCTTTTATAAGTAGTATGTGTACTACATACTACTTTAATAAAATTATTTGTTCTTTTGACTTCAATTTTGACTCAATAATTATGTATTTTAAAGTGATTTCTATACTAACCACTATCGTATCTCGATTTGCTGTTACCCGGAAGGTGAACCCTATTCGGTACTTCTTGATTATCAACATGTCCAAAGGTTCGGAAGCCTATTGCGAATTGCGCGTATGGACTTATTTCGTATAATTCTGTAAAAAGAAAGAACACTGTGAATAAAAATATTGCATAATTATGAATGCAATTTCGTATTTTCTAACCAGTTAAAAAAATGTTCTATTTGAAGAAAGTCTTGTTTTATTATTATTTTAATTTTGTACTTAGAATCGCCAGCTTCATTGTTACAGATATTTGTAAAGGTTAAGCCAAAACATTTATTTTTAGTAGTACTAATTATAAAATTAATCTCACCATGTTTATTTTCAGCAGTAAGATGAACTGGTGTACTATAAACTCTGTTATTCATATCAGTAGGCACGCTCTGCGGTGTATTTACAGTAACATTACTTCGTTCTGACTTGCACTCTGCTGTAAGAGAGTTTCTGTACTCTGTTAGGTGCTGGTGGCTGGAAGAAAGAATTTATTATAGTATCTACCCTGATGAAATATCTGTTTACACCACGGATATCGAGTTTACACAAATACAAAAGTAACGACTGTAGCGATAAATGGAAAAATGTTATCCGTAATCTACTAACTCAAAACATTTATGGCAATCAATGTCGCAAGTAAGTTCATGGACCAGTCAAAGCTGATTTTTGGAAGTAAGACAAAAAATTCGTAGATGAAAATACAGCAGAACAGTATAATTTTCAATGATTTTATTGAATACTTACTTATGTCTCTTGACGAGAATATAAACGCAGGTCAACGAGCAAATCATTAGAAGAATTGAACTGCAGATGATGACCAACATGTTTAAGTCAAGGAATTCTGATGGCGGTCCTATTGATTCTGAAATTGAAATAACAAATAGCATCATAAAATTACTTCCAAGTAGGTTTGAACAATAAGCAAAGCGCTCTGAAGGCAAGGGAGAGATAGAAATAATAGAACTGAGGTTTATTGCTGATTAAATAAATAAAATCTATCGTCGATTATGACAAAATACTCCTATAGAGCATCACTATGACTATGTATGTTGGTGAGTAAATAGAACCCATAGTCATTTGACAATGAATTGTGAGAAATTATAGAATAGAATAGATATACTCTTTATAGTACACCTGATAAGAAAGGAGCAATGAACAGAATAATTACAATTAACATCGTAAGATTGTGCAATGGGCGGTCTTATTGCAAGCGACGATTTCTAACAGACAACCTTTGTATGGACAGTACAGCATGTAAAAAACGAGGGTAGCACGCAGCGTAGCATAAACTAATTGCTCTACTTATTTCTGGTATTACACTATCTACAGAACACAGCGAATAATTTCAGAACACTATGTATGTTTTAGTCAGAATTGGATGCGTTCCTAAAGACTGGCCCGATACAGCGCGGGATCGCGAGAAGTGGAGTAAAGGGAGGGAGGTCTTTGCCCAGGATTAGGACAGCATAGGCTTTTATATTAATGTATGTTTCCGTTTCAGAATTAATCATTCGAATCACCTGACAGGAATATACTTGAACTCAACTTACCTCCTTGTACCGTAGTAGTAGCATAACTATACAGCGAGGTAGATATGCCAGCTGCATTCTCTGCTGTTACCCTGATATGATACCACTGGGCAGGTGAAAGTTCTGCCAGAACGAAGGAGTTTGGCTGGGCGAGGATCGATGTGGATACATAGTGGCTCCACGCTTGATCCAGTTGAGGCTGGAATGAAAAGTAGAATTTTTTCATTTGTAGTCTAGGTTGTAAGTACTAATCTCATGATGCTTCGCAGCATCCGGGTAGCATAATGCACAATTACTCTATTTTGAAGAATAGAGTAGGTCTTTATTTCATGTAAACCAGATACAGGCACTTATCAAATGTCGGGACTCTAGGTGCATGGTTCCAAACAGTATGGAGAGAAACCGGCAAGAAACTCCATGGAACTGAATTACTTTTCCCAAGGAACATAGGTAGCAATCTCAAAATTGAAAATAGACTTTTTATAAAAAGTGACTGGTCACGTTTGTATCAGAAGTTGAGTTTTCCTCCTAAACTGTGGCTGGTCATTTTTATTTCACCCAGTATATCATAGATCTTTAAATTAATTCATTTAATCTTTACTTACAATTCTATTCTCTGCTTTCCTCCACGCTTTTCCACCATACTCCTTTACGTCGACGTCGAATTTGGTTATCTCACAACCATTGTCGTCCCAGCCACTGAGCTGAATGTAGATGTGGGTCGCGTTGCTCCAGAACCATTCCGTGCTGATTGGTGCTATTGGAACTGGAACCCATAAGAATCTTAATAAATCCAGCCCATTACCATCCCACTGCTGGGCACGGGCCTCTTCTCAGTATGGAAGGGTTAGGCCTTAGTCCACCACGCTGGCCTAGCGCGGGTTGGCGGACTACACACACCATCGAGAACTTTTTGAGGCTCTCTCAGATGTGCAGGTTTCTCACAAGTGATAATCAAATTCTAATCCACACATGAATCTGAAGAGTCAGAGGTGCGGGCCGGTTTCGAACTCAGTCTCCCGCATGGTAGGCAAGGGTTCAACCACTAGGTTATCATCGCTGAAGAATGTTAGAAGAATAATTATATTTTGTAACTGGTTTATAAGGCCCACTTGCGTCAACGCGTGTTATCTTTTAAACACAACAGCTTTACGATTCCAAATCCTACACTCACCTCCACCTAAAGTTGTAGCATCGATATAAGTCGGCTGCGAAGACCCGACACTATTTGCTGCAGTAATCCTGAGAGAGTACTTAGTGCCACACTTGAGGCCCTGAAGAGTGTACTCCTGGGTCCCTTGGAGTGATGTGCCTTTGCTCGACCACGCGTCTTGCCAAGAGCCGTTCGCTTCTTTCCATGTTAGATTGTAACCTGGAATAGGTTTATAATAAGTTAACTTACAAGTTCCGCGTGAATATTATGCCGTTTTAGGAGAAGTGTGAATATTTTAAACCAACCAGAAGTCGCCTAGTGGTCGCAATTCGACCGGAATATTATAAATATATTTTAGCTTTCTGCACTCATTCTCAATAAAAACTTTAACTATGCCAAATCTCACAATCCTCCGTGCGCGCAATATGCTTAAAAAGGGGTACCTACAAAGTTTTCTATTCACGTAAATTAATAATAATATTGATGATAATGTATATTTTATGTGTGTAATGTTTTTTTATTAATTTATTTCTAATCCATATTATATAAAAATATTAGCTTTCTGCACTCTTCCATAACTATAAACTTTAACTGTGCCAAATTTCATACTCCTCCGGGCTTACTATGAGCTCCCCAGAAATTTCTAGAATAAGCTGCCCTTTCATTGTACGAAAAGCCTATACAGTGCGAGGTCAGCTCATACTGGTCATATCCCCATGTATGCCAGCTCATGGGGACCCTCGGAATGAAGTGGAGCAATGCTATGAAGAAGAAACAGAAATACACTTACTAATTTTCTGTGCCTTCCCACCAATTTTTCTCGGCAAATCCCATTGCAGATGTATGGCATTCTTATGAGAAGTCACCCTCATGGTTGGAGGTTCTGGAGTTGGCAGCACTGATACCTCGTAGGATACGGAATCCGAACCGTAGAGGTTCTTTGCTAAGCAGGTATAGTTTCCGCTTAGAGATGGATCTATATCTGGAATGTCAAGAGAAGTCTTAAGTTTTTTGAACGTCTGAACAGATTGTCATGAAACATAGCTAATTATTATTATTATTTATTTAATTCAGACAATAATGATCCAGCGTGTTAGTAAATCATAACTTAATATTAATGTAGTAGTTGAAAAACAATAGAGAAGGAGACAGAATAAATAATATTGTGAAAAGAACATCCCCAAGCTTAATGCTTAGTGATTGTCCTTCCTTGTCCTTGCTATGATGATACCCGAATAAACTAGCTTTCGTTTAAAAAACACTGCATTGAAATCGGTCCATCCGTTTTGGAGCGACGCGCGACGGTGCCACAGACAGATACACAGATATATATGTGTATATACACAGATACACATTACAAACTTATAACAGGGTCTTTTTTGTCGGGGATTAAAAAATACATTCCATAGCATTTGCTTAATTAAAATGTTACCAAAACTCAATAGAAAAAAAGCTATACTCACTATTAATCAATAAGCTATCATCATGGTTCCTCGTGAATCGAGGATGGTGAGTGATGATGTTATGTTTGTGGTACCACACTGTGCGTGGTGGTGGTACTCCCACACACTGACATACTAGTAGGAGAGAACTTCCTACTCCGACCGAGACAGGCCCGCCGAGTGACGCGACACCAGCAACCACTGGAATTTACAAATGATTAGATTAGTATCTGCACAATTTTTATTCCGCAAAGCAATATATTTTGAACACCCATTTCATTCGCCGATTTATTTTTTCTTAGAGTGTATAGTTCTGAGCATGCACGATATGAATCTTAATAGCATTTCCGTGAGATCAAATTGTCGTAACAGGTGACCAAATGATTACACAAAGTATTTGTGGAGGAACGAGGTATGGTGTTCCTCCATTGAAAAGGGAGGATCCTCCGACCAGGCGAGGTGATGTTGCCTGGCAGGCCGAAGCCCGACGGTTGATGTCAGACAGTTGTATATGTGTTAGATGCGATTATCTTTATCCTTGCGCCATGCAGGCTTCGTAATCTGATTGGTCAATTCATGTTTTCGCGCCACTAATGCTGTCAGCTTGTTGTCTTGTAAGTAGTTCTTCTATGTGGCGATAGATGTCACTACATATTAATAGCTTTCACTTGAGTCCCTACTAATAGTAACCAAAACTAAACCACCACCAACCAGACACTGTAACCAGAAACTGTGCAGACTTTGGTATTCATGGCAATAATTCCGTCTACCAAGCTTGATGTTCAAGATAACGGACACTGCCAGCGTGATGATCCCAAATTGGATTATGCTGATGTTAAATCAGAAGGTTTCGTGTTCAGATCACGTCGGGGTCACCAATGTAGGAGTATCAGAAAAGCAGGATTACAAAATCATGAAGGTCATGTTTAAATATATAACTTTACGAATACCTACATTATTGATTTTACATAGATGTAATGAGGTAGATGCTAACAGATTTGAGATCTATGAGAAATACTGAGTAATTTCGGAATCTATCAAATATTTAGATATTATTATCTATCTATAGAATTATCCTAACACATACCTTTAGAAGACAAATCAATATGCACGCGGTTACTCGGAGTGCCTTCACCAACTGCAGTGTGAGCTCTTACAAACACTTCATACTGTCTTCCAGTAGACATGCCTGATAGTGGAAACGTGAGGTGACGAAGATTTGTCTCCAGTGTTGATTCTACTCGGTAGCTCTGTGGAGAACTTGTACTGAAAGATAAAAGAAAGAAATAGAATGAGTTAATAATGCTACGGCGCTTTCCACAAAAGTTCATTCCAGAGGCAATCCTACATTGTCCTCACATAGTGCCTTATAAAAAATTGTATGGACTTTAAAATAGACCGTCACCCCTGAGTTTGTTGTGGTATTTTTTGTCAGAGGTAGCCCTAGGTAATGCCGGCGTCGTCTAGAAACAGAACCTGATATAGTGATTGAAAAATCCTACTTGTTTTTATTACACAGTACAAACATACATTTGTTGAATTTGTTTCTCAAAATAATATTATTTGTATTACATAGAAACCTAGATATAGACCACAAGATACCAGTGTATTAAAAATATCTAGAGGAAAAATTGTTATAGCGCCATAATCACCTACGAGCGTTTGTATGGGAATTATGACGGGTTGGCCGCTCTTAATGCCATAACATTAGAGAGCTCACCTCGACACTGGTTTCACATAAACAGTGTAGTGTGATATGTCTCCATTAGGCTGTTCTGGTCTCTTCCAACTGACAAGAAGAGATGTGGGTGAGGATACCAGTACTTTTATTGCTGGTGGTGGACCGGGCACTGTAACAAAAATGTATATTAATTTTAACAGTAGAAAAATAAAGTAACTTCAAGACAAGGGAATTTCTGTGCAAGTTTAAAACGAATTTAGTACTAAACGGAACGGAATCCCGCGATCCCCGATCGCACTTCTGTGGATTTTTTTCTTCTGTCTTTCGAGTTGATTACTATGGAAAATATATCGTAATATGTCTTACTATAATATATATTATAGCTACGTGTGTGGTGGGCTTTACGTCTGATCGAAACTACACAAAGCAGTCAGCAATATCGTTCAATTTAGATTAATGGTTTTACTAAGGTTGTTGGCAAATTATTTTTATTTAGAAAGAAAGAAAACAGTTTTTTTCTGGACTCGCCAGGAAATAACAAATTAAAGTACAAAAAAAAATAAACAAAAGAAAAACAAAAAATAAACAACCTGGACGAGATCGAAAAAGGCCCCCATCTCAGCATAATGCTGTGATATTTGGAAAATTTCACAGCGTTGGTATTCTAATGGGATCATATTTGAAGAAGCTATTTATAAGCAGTACATAACTTACCATCTTGTAGCGTTGTACAAACGATAGGGTATGAGAAAGGTCCCAGCCCATAGTTCGAGAAGCCAGCTACCTTCACCGTATAGTTGTAGTACTTCAGAAGAGCTTGGAGATACAGCTCTGTGTGTGGGGAGCTTATGTTCTGCCAAGGTCCATCTGAAACACAAGAAGTTGAAATAAGTAGATCTTAAATTTTATTTAAGTCATTCTAAATTACCACATCTGCCGCATGTCGGAGGAGCCATGGGCTAAAGTAACCACAGAATGGGTCCCGAATGGCAGGAAACGACAGCGCGGCAGGCCTAAAAGGAGATGGCGGGATGAGCTGGACACTTAACTAAAGGATTGGCCCTAGATCGCAACGGTGTGAGAAATGGTAAGAGGGGAGGGAGGCCTTTGCCCTGCAGTGGGACATTAGAGGCTCATAATAATAATAAGATTCTAAATTATCCAAGTCCTACGAAACTTGGACGATAGTTCGAAGACATGGTATAACAAGCCGCAGTCGAAAAGGAATATATTTGTTATTTGCTTTTAGAGTTTATTCAGTTGTTTTTTAAATCTAAGAATCTGCAAAATGATGTACCAATGGAATTCGGAACTACGTCTGTGAAAGCAGACCTATTCTAATTCTTCCATTTCAAGATCATCTTAAGCCGGGTTTCCACTGCGAAAGAGTAATGAGCAAGTAATGGCCGAGCGGAACGGAGTCCAACAAGCTAAAATAGGTTTTACCTTCCACTATGAAAGAGTTTCTACCACTTTTAAGCGGAACAAGTTCGTTATTAACTATTTTTACTCGTTCAGTCCTCTCCGCTAGACTCTTTGTTGGTGGAAGCACGTCTATGAGTTTACCGTTGCGAGTTAAATGGAGTCCATACGTAGCCCGCTACACTGCCAGTGGAAGCGGCTTCAGATTTGGTAAAGGACTACAATAATTTAAGCTATTCTAGAGATTGGTTTTAATCGGTAGTAAGTTTAAGACTTGACTCACCTTCAGTACCATAATATACAGAGTAACCCAGCAGTGAAGATCCTTGGGCCATGATAGGCTGCCACGCGATCCTCAGCGATGATGAAGATACTCCTCTACACTCCACGCCTGACGGTGGTAATTCAGGTGCTGAAATTATTAAAGAAGAATTCAGTAGGATTTGTATCCAAGCTATATATAATGTCAGATCTGTTCCTTTGTTCATAGTACTTTTTTGGAATTTTTACAGAATAAAATTGATTAGAAGGTGAAAGGTATATGCTCGTTATCAAAACCTATTATAAAATTGCATGCCAGCATGAATGGGTCAGCAAGACCGGGGAAGTACTACCCTCCCACAGAATATCGACGTTAAGTAGCAGTATGCATACTGTTGCGTTTCGTTCGGTGAGTGTGGAGCGCTGGAGGCCCAATTCCTCCCTTAGTCACCTTCCTTCTCCTAACACCATCCTAAAAGGTCGACAACGCATCGGTGACTCCTCTGGTGTTGCGGATGTTTATAGGCTGCGGTGATCACTTACCATCAGGTAAACCGCAGGCTCATTTGCAACATATAGGTACAACAATTTAAAAAAAAACGATTATAAGGAAAGTTTCTATAAATAAAAGAGTCTGCTAGATATACCTATATAATATTATAAAAATTGTGTTCTATTCAACGCATGACTGGCTTGGACAGAGTATCCGCAGTTGAGCATGCCTCGCGCTGCCAACTACTATGCTAAGTCCAAGACCTATTTGTCTTTTACCTTCTTGTATGATGTATCCCCTTGCTACCTATGTAATTTGAAAGAGAAATAAAAATCTTCTATTCTTCTATTCTATTCTATTCTTCTAATCGGATTCTCGTAATAATGATCTTTAATATCTTACCTCCTTCTCTCGTAGTTTGGTAGACTGGCAAAGAGAACGGTCCGTTTCCAGCTGAATTGAAGGCACTGACTGAGACAGCATATCTGGAACACGTTTCAGTAGGTCAGATAGTACCCGAAAATTTGTAAAAATAATATAATCCGTTTTTCGCCAAATTGACAGCTTCCGTTTCGGTCTAACTAAGGCCAAGGGTCACCCTCACCAACCAAATATTTGCAATTTTTTATAGTAAAATGTTACACTAACCTCATATTTTTGAGCAATCCACTTAGTGTCGTCTCGTGTTTACCTTTCCGTGACATCACCTTCACCATCTTAGTTTGTGTGTCATTAGGAACTGCAAAATAGAATGCAGAGGTATGTGTTTTAAAACAATGGTTTTTATACAATTTAGATTGTTGATCATCATCATCTGCCTGGCCTTTACGTTGGGGTCGGCTCCCAGTCTAACCACACACATGCCACAGACACACAGATACATAGATACATACTACAAACTTACAACACCCCTCTTTTTTGTCGGGGACTAATGACAGCTAGGGTGTAAATATTCTCTATCCTTTTTCGTTTTCAACACATTGTAATGGGCAGAATCGTTAACACTTGGATTTTTAATAGGTCCATACCAATACGTATAGAAATCACTGAAAACAGTCTTATTAGGTACCTGGTTCTCCACTAATCCTCGGAACTGCCTTCACATGGTATCCTTGCAGCTGACCATTGTGACTTTCTCTGGGCGGTGGAAGCCATGACACAACCAGTTCTCCAGGGTTGTCTGTTTGCTGAACTTGAACACCCAGTGGTGTTGATGATGGTGCTGGAAATGATGAGTAGGTAATTGTTTTACTAGATTTTTTTTTACATTTTAGAGTTTGACCAGTCCTTGCTGAATGTGTCTAGTTCGTCCCGCCATCTCATTCGCGGTCTGCCGCGTCACCGCTTTGCTGTGTCAGGGCTCCACTGCGTGGTTATTTTGGCCTACAGTTCAGACGGCATACGGCAAACGTGGCCTGCGTGGTCATCACTGGCACAGGATAGAACAGCATGGAAATCAAGGGGGGAGGCCTTTGCCCAGCAGTGGGATGATACAGGCTAACAGTAACAGTAACAGTTTAGAGTTTGGCCAGTTTTGTTTATTATTTCTACTCATAGACAATATGAATTTCTTTATAGTGCCTGTAAAATAAAGTCGATTTCCACATCTGTCTGTATATTTGCTAACTCTGCCTAAAGCACGCAACGGATTTTGATGCGGTTTTCACCATAATTTTGAGCGTTTTCTCTGGAAGGTTTATATGCATAATACTTTCATATTTAAAGTTAGGATAGTAGAGAAATTGCACCCGTGCGAAGCTGAGGACACCCTCTCAGTTGAATATAATTATTTATTCAAACCCTTGGGTAAAATCCTAGAGACTTTTTAAATATACCATCATTAGCCCATAATGTTCCCACTACTTCCCATTCAAGATTATTCACTGAGAAAAGAATTTAAAAGAAATACGTATCTAGGTATGCACGGCTAGATGTCAAGCTACAAATTTTCAGTATAAGCTGACCTCTCATTATACTAAAATTGTATCCAATGTGAGGTCAGCTTGTACTGAAAATAGCTTGACATGTAGCGGTATGTACGTATTATGTTTGTATAATGTTACCTTCTTGTTGAGTACTAAAATGTACAGGTTGTGTGTACGGACTCAAGTCGACTTGGTTGCCTGACGCAACCCTGACTCTGTAGTCCATAGCTGGTTGAAGATCTCTCAGCTCTATGCTTTGACGAACATCATTGTCTTGTCTGAAAGGTAAATCAAAAGTAATGGCAATTTAGAATTTATTTACTTCTACAGAATATAATACAATACAACATATAGAAAGTTTCAATTATCTTTGATGATTGTCCGCACGACAACATATCAAGCAATAGTTATAAGGGTAAAACAATTGCACGTGGCGACCGGATGGCGCGCGGCCCAGCGCGTACATGTGAACTCTGTGGTGTCTCGTGACTCACTGTCTTACTGCCACGCTAGTCTTAGCGGCACCAGCGCGGGCGCGGATACGGGCGGAGCGACGATCCGTTTGAGGGGGCTGCGGAGCGGTTGTTTCCGCTGGATATGTGTGTGTAGGCGTTATATGTATCAGCTGACCTCTCATTATACGGGAAGACAGTGATGCGAGGACAGCTTATACTGGCAATGTTTAGGTTGGTTATGTTGTGTGTATTTGTATGACAAGTCAGATAGTATTACCACATACACTGATCGATCGAATCGGATCGTGGAATAAAGGAATATTACGTAGTGCGCAAAAATTGCAGTGATTCAGTGTCCGTTCCCAAATGCAACCAAAGTAAAATTTTAATTTTGTATGGCTTGCGCTAGTAAGGTTTGCGTGTCTCCCATACTAAGTCGAATTTTCATTTTGTTTTAAAGTGTATCCCAATACTGCGGTTGCATTTAGAAACAGAGACTGAATCACTCTACATAAATTAATATGTGCACTACATAAAAAAATATCTTGTATTGTTATAAGTTATAACATCCTTACCTGGTAATATTAATACTCTTAGCGCTATCCCACATCATGAAGTCATTGGTCGTGTACTGCATGGTGTAGTACTGCACGTGGGTACTGATGGTGTCTCGCCAGGATAGCTTAGCGGAGCTGCTGGTGACTGAGTCTACTTGCAGGTCTAGAGGAGGCGTTGGGGGCTCTAGAAGGTGGAGAAGCTGCTGTTAGTAACACCGGTATAAATCTCAATAATCGACTTAAAATAGGAGGAGGTTCTCAATTCGAATGTAGGTTCTTTTTTAATGTTCGTCAATTGCAGACCGATTTTGAACATTATTTTTTCTTTGAAAGGGTATACTCAAGGGCTTCAACCAAAGAAGACAAGAATACTAGAAATCTACATAAGGGGATTCTATGAATCAAAAGTTTGCTAAGGAATTCTTTAATGCATTTGTCATATAGAAAATATATGCTATACTTAAAGATATTACGGAACAATTTTATTGATTACATTTTATACAAATTTACTCGAATGTTTTTAAAAGTAAGGCCAATTTAAACCTAAATTAAAAATTCTCTCTATAACAGGTTATTAATTAATGTATATGAATCCTACACCAAAAAAAATAATTAATGTATTTTTGATCATTTGTATTGATTTATTTATTATCCATTTAAATTTGAAATCTAATAAAAACCCTATTTTTGGTCAATTTTATGCTCGCGGCTCTCTATTGTTGTTTCATTTGCTCACATAAGGAAAGATATGCTGCTATCCATTTCTGTAATTTCAAGGCCATTGGGCCAGATAATACCCTTTTAACGAATGTACGTTAATTAAAGATATACATACGCTAAAAAATACTCCAAAAACGAAACTCACCAAGTATTTCCAAATGTACACTATAAGCTGCTACCCCATACGGATTACTGGCTCGACATTCATAAGTACCACCATCCCTGCTCTCCACATAATTTATGTTGATGATGCTGTTCAAACCATTGTGCGTCATCGTTTCTGATATTGTGAGTCTGGAATTAAAATACGAAATAAATTAAAACCTTAGAGAAAATGGATTTAAAATGTCGTGTCGTAGAAGTAACGACATACAAGAAGCTATTAGGACCGATTGAATAATTTATTAATTACCGATATAGCAGACAATTTGCGACAAGCGTAAATTGTCATCACTTTGGTATTACCACGGAGGAGAGAAGGGAGCTCCCCTCTCTCCTCCGTGGGTATGACGTATTTGCCGAAAGCGACGCGACAGCCACCACTTACAGGTTCGCCCTCTGGCGGTCAATAAACGAACTAAAAAGTGGATACTTGGCACTGCAAACGCAACAAGTATCCATAGGCGGTCGAATGCCGTACATAATACGAATTTTTTTGACGGTTCGCGACAGATGCACTCCGTCTGCTGTCGCGTGACTTTCGGGTCGCTGTGAGGAATCTATGCTGTGGGGTCATTTTTACGTAATTGGCTTTTCTGTGTCCGTACTGATACTTCATAAAACGCCATCTCTGAATCTTTGGCAAGACTAATCTACAGGTAGTTAAATGTAATCCACGCTGAAGCACGAAGGAAGGTTTCTATTAATTATTGGCACAAAGCGTTAGATGGCGCTTGTATATTAAAATTTTCATGCAGTTACACTGTTATATGGAGCTAGATTTTCATATTATGATCTTTATGGTATAAATTGAAGCTATCAGCTGGTTGCGGTTTTGGTGTAAACTACATTCCTTACATCGCAAAAGTGGTGTAAGCCACAAATTGCCAAATTGTGGCTTACCCCATTTTTGCACTAAATTTTAAGAAACAATACCTTGAAGATGTAAAATCAACAGGTTTTCCATCCAGAGACCACTTGACTCTAATAGGGTTGTCTCCCAGTGGTTTGCAGTTCAAAGTTACAGGAAGACCCATCTTGGTAGTCAAGTTAGCGCCGAGTGATTCGAAGTGCACCGGCTCTAGAAATAATTTGGTAGTTGAAATGTTACGTAACAGCCCTTATATTAGACAGAACTCGGCTTATCAGCTATTATAACCTACAAGAAGGTTGAAATGGCAAAAAAAAAGAAATCTGCCTATTTTGCAAATAATTCAATAATGCTCGACTGATTTTTATATATTTCAGTGTTGGTCAAATAGTAAAAGTTGATTTTTATATATTTCAGTGTTGGTCAAATAGTAAAAGTTGTTTTTAATTATGAGGAGTTTATATATCCTTTCCGACTAACCTTATAATTATTATCACGTCATTTCAAATCGTAATCAAGATAATCTACAAAATGGATACCTTTTAAATTGCAATAGTGTGTACGAAAAAACAAATTGTATTGGTAACAGACAGATACAACGTACCAAAACTTATCGTAAAAATAAAATACATTAAAACGCAAGTCTGTGTTTATAACATAACAATATTATAACTCCTGCGATTATACCATGAAACAGGAGAAGGGTTCATGCAGCTCATGTTTCCCCTGAAATTTAATTGAACCGATCAATCCATCAAACAGATTGATTGCCTCTCTCTCTATACAAATAAAATACTCTGTACAAAATATAGCTATTTCCATTGATTTAAAGTATTTGTTGATAATCTGACAAATTTCTTCATCATAATCGTTTTTTTCTATTGCTAAGTACTTTAACTATAATATAGCTTTGGCTGTTGGTATTGTATTTTATCGTGCATTCTAGTATTTCAAATGATACTTTTTGTTTTGAAATAAAGCTTAATTTTGTTATAAAACTTACTATTAACGCTGATCCACAGATTCTTGTTTAGTGCATCACCCACTCCGTTTTCAACGTTGCACGCGTACATTCCATCATCAGAAAGTGATACTACTTCAATAATAAGGGTGCCGTTAGGATAGCTCATGACTCCTCCACCGGCTAAGTCTAGTACTGGACGCCAGATGCCTAGAGTTGCTGTAAATTTTAATGGTTAATAATTAAAAAGTTTACCTACTAAAAATTTGTGATTTTTAAACACTGGTTTAATTATGCCTGTGTCATTTATATGCCAATGAATAGAGATAGCAATAAACTTAAGCTGTTAAGAAAAATAACGTTTAATTATATTTAAATCAGGATTCTTATAGAGCTAAAAAATAGATCGTAATCTATCCAATCCGAAATGGATATTATAGATAAAGCGATACAAAAGAGGATTAAGAATAACGTCACCAACATTTATGAGATAACAATCGAGAAAAGAGAAAGAGAATCCACCCAATCTGTATCTAAAAATTAACTAAATTTATTTATATAATAATCTAAGAATAAAACAGGTGAAAATTAGAGTATAGAAAATTGTATACCGTCTCTCTTCATCCAATGTATTTGTGGTGTAGGATAACCATTCGCATTACAATATACTATACCCCGTTGTCCCAATAATAGTGATGTGTTGCTTGGTTCCTCTATCCATTTCGGTGCAACTGTAAACGATTAATTTTATTTATAGAAACATGAATTGACAACGAAAACACTTTAATATTTTTATGAAGTACGATTCATACAGTTAATTGCTAGAAATATTATAAAGGAGTAAATTAATTGAATGTAAATTGTTTATGCGAAATCAATCGTTTACATAAGGATTATCTAGCTTTGCGAAAACGTCTTAAATATATTACAAGTATTATTAAAATAAGTACAAAGATACGCTTTATATAGAAATTGAGGATATAATCAGCACAAAATGTAAAAGAATGGAATTAAACAAAGCTTTTGAGAACATACCATTGATATAAAGATCTGCAGTCTGGTTAACTTTACCGACGTGGTTGGTTGCGATACATGTGTATTTGCCACAATGTTCTAAAGATACACGTTTTATAATTAACACGCTAAATAACTCTGAACTTCTCTCCGTAATCTGAAACAAAAATGGAAATTTCTTCAAGGATGTATACTAGGACCCATCGAATTTCATATAAATAAAGAAAACATGAAAGTATAAATTACTTAACATAATTTGTCGTTGTCAGTATTTAACAAACGACTTAGAATATTTTTAAAGGAGAGCTTCGCCACTTGCTCATTAAAAAACATAATATATAGGTATTTACTTTCAAGCTAGCTGGCAGTTTCTTCCCATCCTTTAACCAAGAGAAATAAATAGGAGGGTCTCCACCAATGATGTTACAAGTTATCTGAACTATCTGGCCTTCTTTCAGTCCAGTACCCACTCGGAGTTCATCCAACTCTGGTGCTTCTACTACTTGGATTTCGAATGACCTGAAATTATATTCATAGTAACGTTCAAAATCATAGATAATAAATGATACATCGGATTAATGGACGGCGGCATCCACATAAACACTGATAATATCAAATATACTTTAGTGTTACAGTCAGGAATGCAGAGATCTTCACACTATGACAGTCAGTGTATATATTTCAAATAGAAGGTCAATAACATTAATTAAGGACCTGGTAGTGGACCATTTAAGGAAACAGGGGGCATAATAGGAGCTTCAAGGCTGAAATTGAATTGCCCAGACATTTCCAGTATGAGTTGACCTCGCAGTGGCTTTTCGTACAAAGAAAGGTCAGCTTATTCTGGAAATTTCTGAGCAGTTCAATTTCAGCACTGCTATAAGAGCTCGTAGTACGCCCCCTGGATACTGTTAGTTATCCAAAATAAAAACGACTATATTATTTGAGTCATACCTCCTCGCCATTTCTCCCGAAGGACTATAAACGATACAAGTATAGATATCTCCATTCTCCTCTTTGACAATTTTTGCTATGTTCAACACCCCATCTTCCCCTGACTCAAAGAGCTGTCTTTTCTTGCGTTTTCTTCTCGTGTTTTTACTGTTACTAGCTGTAGTGGAGTATGTACGTTTGTATCTAGAATGTTGAGGTAGGGCCGAGCTGATGATCTTCTTGCCTTTGTGTTCCCATTCTAGTTTGCTAAAAACAAAAATAATATCTTCTTTATTAATTTTTTTTACATACGATTTGACATTTTAAAATAGTTTAACAATTAAATTTAAAAATAAAACATTTAAAAATATAAAAAAGTAGTAGTCCACTGGCATCGGGAACAGGGTCCAAGCTACCGGTGGTCAGGGCTCTAGAGAGAGAAACCTCATAACAATGCGCGCAGTATCAAGGAGTACTGCTTTCTGAATCAGGCCCTTGATCCAGCAACCTAGCGAGAGCCTCTCGAGGTATTGGTCGAGACTCTTGGCAATTAAGCTATTAGCCGTTATCTTTATTATTATTATCTATTTTTTTTAGCTTTTCATAATTTTTTTCTTAATGAATACACCTGATTTACCTGATTGGGTATCCATAGTAAGGACATCTTAGCTTCAATGATTCTCCAGTCTGCACTTTTATCGGTGGAAGTGTTCTAATGTAAGGTGGCCCTGAAACAACAATACACGTCAGTGCTAGCAAATAATATTCAAATTCTGTATGAATAATTATATTCAAACTCTGTAAGAATAATATTATTCAAACTCTATATGAATGTTCTTAGTAAAGAAGATCTTATAATAAAGCTTACAAATGCAAACAAATTTTTGTGTAAGAAAATGATAAATATATTTTTTAATTTTTAATTAGATACCGTCGTTGATAATGACGACTTTGCATTTCAGTACTTATAATTTTGAAAGATTGTCGATAAGTTATAATTATCCTAATCCTGTCATTTTTAACCCCCGACAAAAAAGAGGAGTGTTATATATTTGTAGTGTGTATCTATGTATTTGTGCATCTGTGGATCTGTGTATCTGTATATCTGTGGATCTGTGTATCTGTCTGTGGTATCATAGCTCCAAAACTGATAGACCAATTTCAATGCAGTTTTATAAATTGAAAGGTAGTTTAATCGGAAATCATCTTAGCTATGTGTCATAAAATCAGTTAAGCCGTTCAAAAGTTACAGCTCTTTTTCTAGTTGGAGTCGGGGGTTTCTGACGGTTAGGTAATCGTTCTCCTCGTTTCATGTGTTGGTTGGCTTACCAAAGACATCGATTCTAGCCGAATGTCCTGTACTGGTGTCTCCTTCAAAAGCCAAGCATGCGTACAAGCCTCCATCTTCCACTCTTGACCTTGATATATTCAGCTGGGAGACCACACCAACACCTGATGGCGACATCATTTGCCCCAATGTGTATCTGGAAGAATTTAGATCCATAGTTTAATACATAAGAAAATTATAAAGGCTGTGAATGATAAAGTTTTTTTATTTCAACTGGGCCTTTGCAAGCTCTTTCAAAACGTCATGATTCTAGGTGTTATATCATGAATACCGTTATTCACGACATAACTTACAGCTATTTTGTATTTTGTTGTTATTTTTCTATCACGTCGTGTAAATTCAGATCGAATTTTGGCCGAGCTGCTTCCGCAGCCTTTGATATTATTTTTGATGCATTGTTTTAAAAGAGTAGGTATCCATAGACTTTCTTGCTGATATCTTCTCCATAGAATCAACACACTTGGAATCGTACACCTACAGTCTCGACGTTTCGAAAGTGCCTGCAAAGGCCCAGTTAAAATAAAAAACTTTGATTTGTATGATCATTTTTAGTTTAGCGTAGCCGCTAGAGGCGCTTGGTTTTACACCAATATTATTTGAAAGTTGTTAGCAAGTAAAGTCTTGTTAACTCATAATGGAGATACAAGAGTATTTATACAGGGTGGCACAGATGTTATTATATTAAATGAAACCATGACCATGGTCTTTGTCCTGTAGCTGTACTCAAAAATTCAGCGATTTTAAGAAGTTTTTTTTGGAATAAATTTCACTCCTCTATCATTCGTCTAGGTGAAGGGACATCGAAGTAGAAATTTATATCACCTTTATCTGTTCTACACGTGTAAATAAAAATAATTTTAGTTAGAATACGTTGGAGACTTTTCAAACTTTGCCTAGAGGTCGCGATATGTGAAAAATTATGAAATTTTAAATTATTTCCTGTGGCTAAACTACTGATTGGATTTCATTGTTTTTTTGTGTGCGGTCACAAAACGTGATACTAAATACATGGTTCAATTTAAAGTGATAACATCATCAGCACAGTTTAGATATTTATTTATTTATAATAATAAGCACACCAACTACAGGTATGTGCCCGACCCAGTTCTTGAAAAAGGCCATGTCACACTATACTGGGATCAATCCATCATCACTGACAGGACTGTTGTAGCCAATAGACCTGATATAGTGGTGGTGGATCGATCAGAGCGGCGCGCAATGATTGTCGACATAACGGTCCCGCATGACGAGAACCTCGTGAAAGCCGAGAAAGATAAACAGATCAAATATCTTGATTTGGCCCGCGAGGTTGTCGACATGTGGGATGTGGATTCAGCGATCATTGTACCGATAGTCGTTTCGGCCAATGGCTTAATTACCGAGAGTCTCGACCGACACCTCAGGAGGCTCTCGTTAGGCAGTTGGATCAAGGGCCTGATTCAGAGAGCAGTACTTCTTGACACGGCACGCATTGTTAGGAGATTCCTTTCTCTGGAGCCCTGACCGCCGGTAGCTTGGATCCTATTCTAGATACCGGTGGGCTACTATTTTTTCATATTTTTAAATGTTTTTTAATATAGTTTTGTAAAAATATTTAAAAATATAAATATGTATGAAAAATGAATAAAGCACACCAACAATATAACTACTACAATAATTCAAATAAAAAATAACAACCAAAAAGACATTCTAGCAGTCATACAAATAACAGATGTGCATGACATTGACCATGAGAACATTAATAGATAGAGACATAAAAAAAGAAAACAATACATAGTTACTTAAATTTAAATTGAACAAACTAAGTTGTACTCGATGCGCACTGCTCGCTTCGTTATCGGTCGTTTCGGTATATATGGCATACCTAAACTGTGCTAATTTAATCAACTGTTTCACGAACTACAAACCCAGAAAAAATGTTTTGAAATTGGCACTGAGTTTGTTTAGGAACAAACTAACCAAATTGATTGGGACAATTTTTGAATTGGCTTTATATAAAAGTTTAGAGTAGAATTTTTTTTTTATACCACTCATATGGCAAGCCTGCATAGTAGTTGTGTCAATACCTACGCTAGGACAGACTTTTTAATAATAATATTTTTTTTGTGCCAGTTGGGATATTATTCTATTAATTTGACGACACGGTTGGCGCAGTGGCTAAGCGATTAGCTTTCTGCGCTACGTGCCGCGAATTCGATTCCCACACGGAACAAATATTTGTATGATCTACAGATAGTTGTTCCGGGTCTGGGTGTGTGTGCATGTGAGATGTATGTTTGTAAACTGTAGATACAGGAGAAATATTTTGAGGGGCAAAAGTTACAAAACAAAGATTCCTATTCTTGGATTACTCCTGTATCGATCGTTATAGTTTACAAACATAAATTGTTGATTTTACCTGAGATAAATTCGGAGGGGATTCATTAAGAAATCGTAATGAAAAGCAAATTCTGTGTAATATTAGGAGTTTTACAAGAATAATAAGGTTTTCTATTGACTTAGGATACAAAAAAGAAATTCATAATTAACCAGAATAAACATTTAGAATGTTCTAAAAATGTCTTCCGAAAAGAGGCACTTTCGATCCACTTCGGTCCAGTAAAGTAAAAGAAAAAATATTTTTCTAAGAATATGAATATGAAATAAGGAATTACTTTTTGAAAGTCAAAAGAAAATTATAAACAAGACAGCATCGCCCACCCTTCTCCGCTTCCTACGTTTATTAGCTGTGGAGAAGAAGCGGCGCAACGAACTTCCAAGCAACTATTCCTCACTGCTATTTTATAATACAGTGATGAGAATATACTCATAGCCCGCACGCAAGCTCCAAGAAATCGGGAGCTGAAAAAGCGGGAACTGTGCGCTGCGGCCGACCGTCGTTCATAATTCCCCGCACTCTCCTAACACCATTC